>OY728164.1:572540798-575040798 GCA_963277665.1 Viscum album
TGGTTATCTCTATATTACCTCAACAATTAGATGTTGAGTTGGTAGTTACAACTCTTAATGGCACAATAGTCGCATAAAAAGTTTACAATTCTTCTCCGATTGAAGTTTGTGGGAAAGTGCTTCCTGCAAATCTTGTGATCCTTCCTATAGTGGAATTTGATGTGATTCTTGGCATGGATTGGATTTCTTTATATGGAGCTCATATCAATTTCCAAATAAGGGAAGTCACATTTCATATTCTAGATCAATCTATGATCGTCTATCGATGCAAGGATGAACATAACCTTCTAGTGGAAATTTCTTCTATCATATGGGTCTTGATTCCAATAAATGAAGGTTATTTGTCTCAAATGGTTGGAGAGAAACTCATGATTAATAATATGCCCATTGTACGAGAATTTGATGATGTCTTTCTAGAGGAATTACTGGGTCTTCCACCAAATTGTGAAGTTGGGTTTTCAATAGAACTCGTACAGGGTGCTTTACCTATTTTAACGACACCTTATAGAATGGCCCCAATTGAGTTTCAGGAATTGAAGAAGCAACTCCAAGAGAATCATGATAAGGGGTTCATATGCCCTAGTGCGTCACCTTGGGGTGCACCTGTTCTGTTTGATAAGAAGAAATATGGATCAATGAGACTCTTCATTGATTATCGGGAACTTAGCAAGATCACTATCAAGAACAAATATCCTCTCCCATGCATTGATGACTTATTTGACCAACTACGCAGAGCTCAATACTTTTCCAAGATTGATCTTCATTTAGGGTATCATCAATTAAGGGTTAAAAGAGAGGATATACCAAATACGGCTTTCCGTATAAGGTATGGACACTATGAATTTATAGTGATGCCATTTGGTCTTACTAATGCCCCTGCTATCTTCATGGATCTGATGAATAGAGTCTTTAGAGACTATCTTGATCAGTTTGTGGTAGTCATTATAGATGATATTTTTGTCTATTCAAAGAGCAAGGAAGAACATGAAGATCACTTGAGAATTATATTGAAGACCCTGAGAAAGGAGAGGATTTATGCCAAATTTACCATGTGTGAATTTTGGCTTCAAAAAGTTTCATTTTTGGGTCACATAATCTCAAAAGAGGGGATATCTATGGATCCAGCAAAAACAGAGGTTATTGAAAGATGGTCGAGACCAACAACAGTAACTAAGATCTGAAGTTTTCTTGGTTTGGCTGGATATTACTGACATTTTCTGAAAAAAATTTCAAGGTTATCTAACCCACTCCCCAAGTTGACTCGAAAAAGAGTTAAGTTTGTTTGGACGGAGGAATGTGAAGAGAATTTCAAAGAGCTAAAAAGAAGGTTAGCCAGTGCACCTGTACTCACACTACCTTGCAGCGGAGAAAGGTTTGTGATCTACAGTGATGCATCCAAGAAGGGACTGGGGTGTGTTCTCATGCCAAATGATATGGTGATAGCTTATGCCTCACGACAGTTGAAAATCCATGAGAAAAATTACCCAACTCATGATTTGGAGTTAGCTGCGGTAATATTTGCATTAAATATTTGGAGGCATTACCTTTATGGTGAAAGGTGTGATATTTATACTGATCATAAAAGTTTAAAGTATATTTTCACACAAAAGGAGCTGAATATGCGTCAAAGAAGATGGTTGGAGCTGATTAAGGATTACGACTGCTCAATTCATTACCACCCTGGGAAAGAAAACAAGGTAGCAGACACATTAAGTCAACAAGACCATGCTAGATTATCCATTATGAGGATAAAAAAAGATCCAATATTTATGGATTTACAAAGGATGGATCTTGGAATTTTAATGGAAGGGGAGAAATCTTATCTTTCTCAAATGAATGTTCAACCATATATACATGTGAAGATTAAAGAGGCACAGAAACAAGATGCCGAGTTACAAAAGAAGGTGAGAAATGTTCCTGAATTCAACCTTGATTGTGATGGGATAATAAATTTCAGGAATCGGGTTTGTGTTCCTCCCATCCCCGAATTAAAGAAGGAGATGCTGGATGAGGCTCATAGTTCTTCATTCTCTATTCATCCTAGAAGCACAAAGATGTATAGGGACCTGAAAGAGTACTTCTGGTGGGATGGCATGAAAATAGATGTTGCTAAATATGTCTCTCGATGCTTGGTTTGTCAGCAAGTTAAAGATGAGAGACAGAAGTCTAAGGGGATGTTACAACCATTACCCATACCAGAATGGAAATGGGAAAACATCACTATGGACTTTGTCACTGGACTTCCTAAAACATCCAAAGGCAATAATGTTATCTGGGTCATAGTTGATCGTCTTACAAATTCTGCACACTTCATTGCTAATAGAGAGGATTTATCTCTAGATCATCTTGCTAGGATATATGTAGAGGAAGTGGTATGATTGCATGGAGTACCACTTTCCATTATATCTGATCGGGGTCCGAGGATTACATCGAAGTTCTGGCGAAGTGTTCAGTATACTCTGGATACAGAGTTGAGTTTTAGCACTGCTTATCATCCTCAGACAGACGGTTAGTCTGAGAGGACAATTCAAACTCTAGAAGATATGTTGAGAGCTTGCTCTATAGATTTCAAAGGTGGTTGGGATCAACACCTACCTTTGGTGGAATTTTCTTATAATAATAGCTTTCACTCTAGTATTCAGATGGCTCCTTATGAAGCTCTCTATGGAATGAAATGCAGGACTCCAACTTGTTGGGATGAAGTTGGGGAAAGAAAGCTATTAGGACCTGATCTTGTTAATGAAATGGCAGAAAAGGTCATATATATTCAACAACACATAAGAGCAGCTCTGAGTCGACAAAAAAGTTATGCCGACAACCGAAGAAAAGACCTAGAGTTTGAAGTGGGTGATAAAGTGTTCTTACGGATATCTCCCTAGAAGAGGGTCATGAGATTTGGAAAGAAGGGAAAGTTGAGCCCTAGATATATCAGTCCTTTTGAAATTATGGATCGTGTTGGGAAGGTAACTTACCGATTGGCTCTTCCACTGAATCTCTCTCAAGTTCACGATGTGTTCCATGTATCTCTCTCGGGAAAGTACATACCTGATCCTTCACATGTACTAAGCTCAGAAGTTGTACCGCTGGAGCAAGATCTTTCTTATAAAGAACAACCGATAGAGATTCTGGATCGTAGCGAAAAAGTTCTGCGAAACAAGACCACTCACTTGGTTAAATTTGTATGGAGGAACCACCAATTAGAAGAAGCTACACGGGAACTTGAGGATATGATGAGGGAGAGGTATCCTCATCTGTTTGTTACGAGGTGACGAATTTCGAGGGAGAAATTCATTTTAAGGGGGGTAGAATGTAACACCCTGATATTTTATGAGAAGTATATATTTTTTTATGTAATATTTTATACGCAAAGAAATCTTCCAATGCACACAACACTAGCTTGGCTTGCGTTACACACAATCGCGACCTTGCTCGATAGCGTGTATAGTACGGAATACCGAGTTTCACTAAACAACGATATATTATTATAATATTATAAACTAGCCGTTATGAATAGTATTAAATGAATTTTTAATTTTATAACATTATAATCCATCTTATACATTTTCTAGAATGAGGTATGAAAACAAAATCAGTTTTATTGGATAAAAGAAGTATTTTTCAAAAAATGCAGTTTTACCGCCTTTTGATGGCGCACCCACTTTAAATCTAGTTTTTGAAATTTTTATAAGTTAAATTTGAAAAAATAAAATTCTTCTTTATAATAAGGATATAAAAATTTACTTTGGATAAATTTTTCATATTATTCTGATAACTTTCTTATTTTAATGAATAGTAAAAACATGCTATATTTTAATTAAAAACAACTTTTTTCATCGCAATACTTTGTATGGTTAAATTATAATATTTAATGTTTTTAAAGTATAAATAGAATATATTTTTACCATTTAATATAATTTATGTCATTAGCATTAATTTTACATTGAATTCATAGGTAAAAACATTTCAATCTTTGGCAATGTTTTAACTTTTAAAACCCGTTTGCTTAAAAACGAAATTAATTTTAAATTAATTACTACAACTTCTGTGTTTTGAATTTTGAAAAATGGATTCCATATTTGGAATCAGTGGGTCCAAATTATGTTAATAGGTTACTTTTTTTTTGATATTATGAATAGTAACTATGGTAATTTTTATTTACTACGGTTAAAGGTAAATAGGGTAATTCAAGGTTAAAAGAATATTATAATAATTAAAAATTACCTTGAAACTTGTCCTAACCTTATTGGATGAGTAGTGGCTGACCATGTGCATTCTTGATTCGATTTTGGGACCCCATTGAGCCACTTGGTTGTGACAATGACAATTTCGATTAATTAATTTAATGAAAAGACAAAATTGACATTAACAAAAAGCTTTTAGTAATTAATTTTTATAAGGGGTTATATAAATTATATTTTCAACTATAAATATTCATTGGAAATCTAAAAAGATTTTCTACATGCAGATATATTTTTTTTATAATTTTTAGACACCAAATAAATTAAATTATTTAGGAAACAATAATGATGAAGTATTTACCTCCTTAATAAATGATTTAAATAAATAAGATTATAATGATTAACATATTTTACAAAACATGTCCAATTCTGATTGGATGACTTTATTTCGACCATGAGTAATCTTATATTCATCTTTAATGATTTTTGTATCTTCTGAAACCGAAGATAAGTTTATAATAAACTAATATTTCTTATATTTCCAAAGGTGCCCCTCTCCTCCCTTATAAAAGAGCACCTCCTCCCTCTCCTCCTCACACCAATCTGAGCCTTCAAGCTCTGCCAATCCCTACCCATTTCACTTACCCACTTCCCTAGAATCATTATATAGGTCCTGGTCTTCTTCAAAAACCAATTTTAGTGCCCTAAGAGGAGGCCTCAAAGAGGCGCTTCAAAGAAGAGGTAATGTCCGTTACCGATTCTTTCAACTTTATTTCTTCTTCCACTTATTCTTATTTAGTGGTTTCATTATGAATTAATAACATCAGTATCAGTCATATACTTATATTTTATTATAAGTATTAAACAACCCTATTTCACCATCTATCCATTCTACGGAAAACGAAATCACCGCGCATGCGTACGTACGGAATACCGTCTCCACGCCGTGGTGTAATCTATTTTCCATCACCACCTTACTTGGATGGGTATAATGGTGAAAATAAATAACTATATATGATTATTTTAAAGTGGTATTTATTCTGAAATAGTATACATACACTCCAATACAATTCCACGATCATGGGAACGATATCATCACTCGTGCGTACGTACGGAATACCGTCTCCACGATGTGATGCGATTCGTTATACATGATCTTCATTGCATAATGATTATATAAATGAATTGAATGAATAAATATGATATATAGTACACTAATACCATTATGGAAATGAGTTATCTATAACCTAAAGGGAAGAATAAGAATGTATTCGACACAACACGCATAAGAACAAAAAGTAATAAACACCCGAATAACAAGTTGTAATGAAATATTACCAATAAGAAGCTAATAATATGACCATATATGATATCATAACAATATGTATGATTCTGGAATAAGACAATAACATTATTTAAATCATTATACAGGAGGTTCAGACACTTACGAAGCAAATCGGGCCTAAGGTAAGGGACAATCTTGCAATCTCAATTTTTATCCGAGAATGTTTATACTTCAGAATTTACTGGGGAATATTTATCATCCGCATACATGTTTACTCAATATTTTATATTATTTATATCCTCCTACAATTATTTAAATCCAATTTTACCCTTCGGTGAGTTTTTAGTAAAAGATATGAAATGAATCTTTTGTCGTTTTTCGTACGAGGCACTTTTTGACTTTTCCGACAAAAGTACGAGAAGAATTTTTTTTAACTTATATGACATGAATAGATTTTTAAAACATTATTTCCAAGAATCTTCCTCTACATGTTTTCAAGATTATTTTTAATTAACTTCTTTTAGTTTAAAATTGTATGACATGTTTAGAAAGGAAAAATGTTTTTGAAGTAGAAAGGATGTTTTCCTCAAGAATGGAGTTCAAGTGTTTTATCAAAATTATTTTCCATTTAAGATAATATAGGGTTCTGTTTCTATCCCTATTATTACATTGATTTGATTATGTTGTGATGGAAATATTTTTATGAATTCCTTTATCTTATATGAATTGTTTTATGATGACACGATGTTTAAGATTCCCATTTTTATTACATGGGTTATGCTATGATGTATGGTTTATGATTTTTTGGCACACATAAGAATGGTATCATTATGAGATGGGTGTGACCTATATCTCCCTCAAATTCATTGGGTAAAGTTTTTATATCTCATGAGATAGACATGGCTGGAACGGCAGGTTAAACCAGTTCAGTGAAACAGGATATAAATGAGGAGTGAACTCAGTTCAGAAATGGACTCTGTCCACTAAGATAGTCTTGGAAATGAGTCTTGACTAATAGGAAATGATTCTCTATGATTATGTGTGTATGCCACAAAGTTTCATGTTTTAAGTTATTGGGATTACATTTCACTACCATGATTTATCCCATGTTATGAAATTATGATCTCTTTTTCAGGGTAAGATTTCCAAATTGTTATGTTTTTATGAATATGATGTGATTGATATTTCTTTTGTTTACCCTTACTGAGCATTTGAGCTCACCATTTTGAATGTTTTCTTGCCCCAGGTCAGGAAGAAGGTTATTAAGTAAGATATTCCAAAAGGGACTAGAGATATGATGAAATAAATGGGAGACAATGTATATTCTTTATGAACCAGTTGTTTATGTTTCCCAGTTTCTAAAGACACTATACCTATACGGTCCATTGAAGGTTTTTTTATATGTTGTAATAAGTATGCTTAAATTTTTATGTATTAACCATGTATGTAAACTATGGGTCTTTATATTTTTCCCCATGAATAATCATAAAAATATTGAAGGAAGTTTGTTTCACACATATCCATGGTGGTATATTTTAAAGATTAGAATAATCAAACAAATTTTATAACTAGTATTCAAAGTCCTGAATGAGTTGAATCTGTTGATATCCAATCCCTATTGCACAATACTATAATCATGTGATAAATTTGGATTTAAGGAATCAAATATTTTCAATGATTTTAAATCACCTGGATGTTTCATTAATCTTTCATTTTTATTTTCCATAACATGACACTTCATGCACTTGGAGGTTTTAGATGACATGAATCATATTTTAAATTGATATTAAAAGGTAATTAATGAAACAAAAAATTATAGGAGTATTATTATATTTCTTTTTATTAGTAGTATATTAATTCAAACTTTCAGCATTACTCAACGACTTCCATCTAGAAGCAGAACATTTCTTTCACTCCTGAATACTTTAATCCTCTCCCCAATAGATCATATAATCATAGGGATAAGAATTTATTTTATATAATTGATCCCAAAATGTAAAAAACTTTATTTTTTTCATAAAAATGCTTAGGGTTCTTAACTACATGAAATTAATCATGAAATAATTCTAATATCATAGACATTTCTTTATTTTTAATTTTATATAGGCACTTGATATGGTATGACTTTATTAGAAAATAATTTCTTGAATACATGAGAAAAACTCCATAAATCTCTTTATTTACGTCTTCAAATGAATAATGAAACACATTATTATGCTCAGTAAGGTTTTATCTAGAAATAGTCTCTACAACATCAATAAGAGGATCCATTGATATATTGCAATCTTGATTCGGTTTTCCTAAGGTTCCAAAATCATAATTTGTTAAGTTAATATCTAATGTAACCTTGAATGGTTGTATTGTAATTTATTGATGTTGATGATGTTTCCCTAAAATTACTAAAACATCAATTATCAGTTTCTAAATTTCATTCTCAACTATTGAGGAAGTAGCACATTCATTATATTGGTTGACATAAGTTCTCCAAATTTCTATAACATTCAATTATCCAGGACAAATATTACACACATATTGAGCTTGGAATTTCTTCAATATCAAGTGTTCAAAAAATTCATATCTCTTCAACCATATTCTAAATTTTTATTTACGGCATTGATATCTTATTCTCAAATCAATGGATCTATTGGAAATTGAAAAACCTAAAAACATCTCCAAAAACATTGCTTGCTAAGGTGTGTTCCTAGGTAATGTATTCCAACTTTTATCCATATATCACTAACTTCCTACACTATCAGAAAAAAAATATAATTAAATAATTATGTATGATAATAAAATAAAACAACACATTCTCATTGAATAGATAACTCATTATATATGACCACCATATATTAAAATCATCAATTTTATCTATCTAGTTGACATACATATCATACGAAACAATAATTACCAATAGATAAATAATATAAACCATTATATACTAGATATGTGAAGAAAAATATCAAAACACAAATATAAAAACACCAAAAACATACCAAACTCAACATTGATGGACCCCTCAAACCAATTCTATCTCTAGTCTTACTATTGACCCCACCATTACCCATGTCAAAGAATATAGAAAGTAAGAAATAACCATTTTAAAAAACATTTTTCTCTAATTTAAATCCCTGTATGGCTATAAAATATAAATTAATTAGGTTTCAATTGATGTTTGAAATAAAATTGTAAAATTTATTTTCAATTTTCAAATTTTAATTTCTAATAAAAATCATAAAAGTATGATAATGAGCCCAATTTGAAAACCCAACAACCTTTTATACATAATCATTCAAAGCTATTTTTGTTTTAAAATCCCCTGGGTTGAACCCCAATCTTACACAAATAATATAGAGCTAAAATAAAAAAATTAATGCCTTGTAATTCATAAACCACAAGTCTTGTGTAAAATTCAAATACAATCACATAATAAACACCAAAGTCTATAAGATGTCACTTACCTTACATTAAGTGAAATATAAATACCAAGAGAGAACTATATATTCTTTCCAGATCACATGAAAATCAAAAAGGATACAACATCCTAGTAGGTATTTAAAATCCAATTACTACATAATCACAATAGTAGTCTTATTTAGGATCAATTAAATAATTAGATTATGAAACATTTTTCCATCATATATTTTATGATTTAATATAAGGAAGTACAGGGAATAAATTAAAAAAATGAAGCATGTATAATTTTTTTTAATATATTAGATATGATATCAATCTCAGTATGTGTCAAACTAGACTTTTTCAAGATTTAAGATTAGTGAATTATTTGAAAATCAGTTAAACCAGAATTTAATATCCAAAGTAGCCAATTAATAATTTATCCCAGGAATTGAATAATATTTTTCATTGAAAATTTTCCAAATAATAACCAAGGGATTCATTGGAAATCCATTTTTTATACTTTTAGAAAGTGAATAGAATTTAACATATTATTTTATTGAAATGTTTGGTAGGTAAATACAAGGATGTTCTAAGGAATTTTCTATGGTTTGGAATAACCAAAATTTTGTTTAACTTCAACAATAATTCTCGTTGAACACCTAAGAATAATATTCATAACCATCCATAAAAAGTTACCCATGAAAAAAAATCACTATATAGAAAACCTAAATGAAACCTAGCCAAAACATAAGTATAAGACCCCCATTATTATTCTAGTTATCAATCGATGGAAAGAACCAATAAATCAGACCTAAGAATCCTTAAATCAAAAACTCAAATGAATAAGACCCAATTATATTCACTATATAAAGTAATATTGGTATAATAATGAGAAAATAATTATAAATACTCTACCTAGGTCTTATATAACCCAAATAAAAAATTGCATAAACATTTCAAGTTGGAATAACATTTACCAAGTAAGATACAAGTATTTGGCTTCAAAATATGGAATTATCATAAAAATAACATTAAAATTAGGTATATATATATCTAAAAACATATTATACTTTCAACCTAAATTGGTATAGAGATTCATGGGGAAGGTATCTTTCCACTAGGATGGTCACATGATGATGGAGGACTCACACACCGCCAGATAACTCGCACACCACTAGAGATCCCACATGTTGTAGGGCGGATGTTGCTTAGGTATTAGGGAGGGAGCAGGGGAAGAGGGTATTAGGGAAGATAAAGTGAGTTATTTTTTTTAATTTTTTAGAGAATATTTTACGGTGGTTTTTAAAAAAACTCTATAGAACAACTACAATTTTATTTTGTAGTTGTTTCACAAACCATCGCTAAGAACCCACCTTTAAGCATAATTATTATTTTAGTGTATACCCTTTTAATTTTGATTAATATATTTTATGATTTATTTTATACTCAAATTAAATTAATTTTAAAGGATATTAAAACATATTAATGATAAACATAAATTTTAAAAAATAAAATGTTTTCTAAAACTCACAGTGTTACACCATATTACCATTTCTGTCAAACTCAAGTCCAATTTCATATTTGAGTATGTTCATATATTTTTGAGCTAAAAACTATTAATAAGAGGGTTTAAAACGTTTTGATTATAAAAAAATGAAAAATTGTGTTTTTGAGGGTCCTAGTGAACTCCTACATTCCCCTATATGTGATATAGCCCTTGGGCCAATGAGAGGGTTCCCATATAGAAGGTGAAAGATTATATGACATGTTTTCCAATAATGAAATTTGAAATGGGCCAATTATATCTTGATTTAATAGCCCAAACACATCTCTATAGCTTGATTCATTAGTTGAGCTAGGTTTATTAGATAGGAACCATGTCAGTGGAAATTGGTGGTTAATATTTTTCGATGTGGTGTGATCTGATGGTCACATATCTGAATTTTCATTGAAGCCACGAGAAAATGGGATTGTACCACATTGTGTGACCTAATGGTTACCACCACATACCCTATGATTATTTTCAATCCCTTGTGTCTCCAAATAAATATGATTTGTTTGACCCTTCAAAATTGGAGGCAAAAACATAGTCCGAACTCAATAAATAACTCCAATCAATTAGGTCATTCTCATTAGATGATGCTCAGGGAGGAACACAACCTTAGGGATCGAATTGATGAGATTTTTCATTTTATTGGTTATATGACTGCATAATTTTCTTTTTCATTTAGGAAGTTTAGTATTTCTTAATCATCGACCACGTTGTATGATGTTGATACCTATAAGGGCCTAATTATTTCTATGATTTGAATCATTGTCTCTATCTTTAGTTCATCCCCCCAATCATGGATCTGACTAGTGAAAACCATTGATGATGATATCTTTCTGGTGTAAATATTCTTCGTTGAATCATATGTATGTTTTATATGATGTTATAATTATCATTACACCACCATTTCCAATCTGAGCACAAACACTGACCAGTTTTTTCATAGGTTTCAGTGGGGGGGGGGGGGTCTGATAATCCATGTTCGACCACCAATAAGTTTCCAAAAAAATTAAATTATTTTAACTAAACTATAACAAAAAATAAAATAATAATATATATATATATTAAAAATCACATAATAATAAAATTTTATATTTAAAAATTGAGTGGAATGGACTCAATAATCCAACCTTCAATTTTATCCTTATCTAATATGCTCATAGGGAATCTCTATCTCCTTGGGAAATATACTAATGAGAATAAGTAGATACTTGACTACTTATTTATAGATAAAAAGTGTCCCAGAGGTATGAATTTCAAATTTTTTAAAATTTATCCCTAAATGAAATATTATTCCTTCAATAATACTATATTTATGGGTTTTTATCTGAATTATTTTTAAGATATTTATGTTTTCCATTTTGGGTCCTTATTCATAAAAATATACATCATAAAATTTAATTCTCTATCCTCCCTAAATTTTAATTTAATCAATTAAAATTTTAGTTTGACATTAATAATCACCTAAATCATCATTTAGATAAAAATACAAGAGTGATTATTACAAAATTTATTAGGATGGGAGAGGAATGCATTGATAAATCACCAATTCACACACACATGCACACAAGGAGAATTGGACATGAGAATTCTTAGATTATAGACAAATTAATAAACAAAATAGTTTATTCGATATCATACCAATGGGTGATGAGATTATTTTGATTAATAAACACAACAAGTTACATGTTCATATGTGTTTAATTAAACAAAATAAGTTTTAAGTACAGAGTTTAGTTATACAAAAACATCACCAAGATGGAGTTAAATATAAATCCTCATGAATACCTCTCGATGAGTGACAATCAACTCCATATTAATCTCTACTCCCTTCTTATGGAATCTTTAATATAATTTATTTGAAAATTAAACTGTGATTTATATTTATATTTCAATTTAAATTTAATAAAACTTTGTGTTCTAAATGAGTATTGAATTGTGAAATTTAACTAATAACTTTGTTCAATAATAAAAATAATCTCAATGGGAAGGGTCACTTGATCACAAGCCAATTAACCCAATATCTAACCAAATAATCCCATAAAATCCTATATTGGGACCCCAAAACTATCAAATGGTACAATTATCTTCATGTAATTCTGATTTCATAGTCTTGGACTATTAGTATTTTCCTCTCTAACATTATAATCTGTATGTTTTAGGAAAAATTAATCTATTAGTATACAAAAAATAAATGTTTTTTTATATTAAATGTTACACAAATAGTCATGAGCCTCTAATACCTCCATGAGACAATTAAAGTGACCACCTTCTCCCACAATGCATGAACATTACCTAGGAAACTTTATGAATATAAAAAAATTATTATAAATGATATTGGGAGGGAGATAGAGGGAATATAAGATACCATTAGGGGGAGCTAGAGGGAATTTCAGATGTTTTTAGGAGGGAACCATAGGGATTTACAAATACAGTTTGTGAGGGAAAATCAGGAACTTTTGATGATATATAGATGGATAGAAAACCATCTTGTGTCAACTAAATCCTGTCACTAGATCATTTTCCTCATTATTAATATCATTTAAAAATGTAAAAACAATTTCAAAATGTATATTTGAAAACAATTATAACATTTAGTTTCTGATTATTTAGTAATCCATTCATAAAAATAAATTTAAATATGAAAACAGATTCACGGTGCAAAAAAATATGATACATAGATAGTTGATAAGTAAATTAATGACTGCACATATAATCATTCTCTATTTCAATCATATCATCATTATTCTATATCATTAATTATTATAATTAATCTACCCTTGTAAGATCAATATTCTCAATATCATCACAAAAAAACAATTTTTTTATCATTTATGGGATTTAATGTCACAAGGTAATTCTTCCACTTCATCATCCATATGATAAAATGCTCCTTGTTTTGTGTGCACAACTACACCCCACCCTTAATCCACTACATATTCCAAATAATATACCATTTTCACTTGCAAGGAAAAGATATATAGATCATTTTATTCATATTCACCAATATCCATTAAGATAGAGAGGTTCATATAAGAAAATTGTAAGGAATATTTTTTAATACCCCTAGTAATGTTGTCCTAATTGAATTTGAATAAAACCACTAAAACATGATTGTGGTAGTTTAATTCGATAATATCATCGAAAATTCCATAGTATCCCAGTTCATAAACTATTAATATAAAAAAATTCAATATTTTTAAACCTTATTTCCAATCAACTGTATGAAATTTTAATCCATTCACATTGTAAGTGTTGAATTTCTTAGCCTTCTTAGTGGTCCTCGAGCTAAAAACATCCAATATTTAGAGAATTTGTCTAGAATATCAGTATTCGGGGTCGATAAAAATTAATATAAATTAGTAAATTTATATAATATATATTTTAACATAATATATATGAATTATAGTATTTATATATTTATACAATGTGAAAATCATTATACCAGGTATTTATTAACAACTTTTGTTATATCTGTCTCATTCCATGCTCATATTCTCATGAACCTATGTTTTTTTCATTGACTCTTCAATGAATGGATCTAAAATTAAATATATTTTAGCACATATCTATGTTATTGTAAAAATTCCAATCATATAAGTGTAATATTTGAAGTCCTCTCAACTGTTTAGCCTATAATATGAATTTTTTTGGATTTTCTATCAGGTTGATATTGAGTAGAGATTTCATCAATACATATCCAACTTTAATGAATATTTTCACAATACCATATAAATATCATGAAAAAAAGGTATTACACTAATCTATCGGGAAACCTTCAGAAATAGATCCTTCTAATTGAACTTTATTTTTCACAAAAGGATTCAAATGAGAAATGCATCTATAAAAAAAATGAAGGTAACATAATTAACTATTTATGTAATGAATTGTAAAGAATGGTTTAATTAATAAGAAAAGAATATAATTAAATTACCTCTTAATTGGATATATCCATTGATAATATAAGGGACCTTCTAATTTAGTTTCCTTGACAAAATTCACTATTAAATACATCATGATAGTAAAAAATGGTTGGGGAATGACCATCTCCATCACACAAAGAGTCAGTGCAATTATTCTCTAAAGATTTTCAATCTCAAATAGTTGTGTAATAATTTTCACATGGTTTCCTCAAGAATATTCATAAATCTATTACTACTACATTTTCCTTTTCAGGTAATAATGTTTGCAATTCCAAAGGTAGTAACTTCTCTATAAAAATATGACAACCATGAATTTGTGATCCATATAACCTATGATGCTTTAAGTAATCACATCTTAAAATGTTACTTGAATACGCATCAAGTACTTTCAAATTTTTTAATATTTAAAGGAATATATATTTATTCATACGTTTCATTGGAAAAGTTACCATAAAAAACTTTAGATTCACATCTATCAATAGATCACACTTTATATACATTGATTTTAAGTCATCTTCAGTATTAAGATGGTCCTTTGATTTTTCATGCTCATTAAGTATTTTGAATATCAAATTTTTTTAAAAAATATTCTCAATATGCATAACATAAATATTTTAATGCAAAAAATTAAATTCCCAATATGAATGTTTTATAAATATACTTCTTTCTTCCATTGTTGTGCTCCAATTTCAACTGATGATGTACTTAATTTTTTTTCCAATTGTCCTTCAAAATAACAGAGATTCCCAAATTCAATTTCAATATTTACTAGTTGTACCAATATTTCTAAACATGTTAGTAACTTTAGATATGGTCTATGATCAATGATTCCATTTAATTTTGATTTCTCCAACCAAAATATATGATGACATAATAAGAACCATTTTTTAGTGTAATTTAGTCATTCAGGATCAAAATCAAAGTTGCAAACTAGACAATCCAAACAAGTTTGAGTGTTGCAACTAGATAAGTTCCCATGTACATGAAATTTATTAATGGCCCACATTAAAGAAGCATGGATTCTAGACATTGTCACAGTAGATGCATCATATATGTTAACATCATTGCTATATTACTCCTAAAATTCTTCAATTAAAGGATAAAAGTATATATAAATGTCATTTATATGAATTTTCCCCATGAATAATCATAAAAATAATGAAGGAAGTTTGTTTCACACATATCCATGGTGGTATATTTTAAATATTAAAATAATCAAACAAATTTTATAACTAGTGTTCAAATTCCGAAATGAGTTGAATCCATCGATATCCAATCCCTATCGCACAATCCTATGATCATGTGAGAAATTTTGATTTAAGGAATCAAATATTTTCCATGATTTTAAATCAACTAGATGTTTCATTAATCTTTTATTTTTATTTTCCATAACATGACACTTCATGCACTTGGAGATTTTAGATGACATGAATCATATTTTAAATTCAGTTTTAAAAGGTAATTAATGAAACAAAAAATTATTGGAGTATTATTATATTTCTTTTTATTAGTAGTATATTAATTCAAACTTTCAGCAGTACTCAACGACTTCCATCTAGAAGCAGAACATTTATTTCACTCTTGAATACTTTAATCATCTCCGCAATAGATCATATAATCATTGGGATAAGAATTTATTTTATATAATTGATCCCAATAATGTAAAAAACTTTATTTTTTTCATAAAAATTCTTAGGGTTCTTAACTACATGAAATTCATCATGAAATAATTCTAATATCATAGACATTTCTTTATTTGAAATTTTACATAGGCACTTGATATGGTATGACTTTATTAGAAAATAATTTCTTGAATACATGAGAAATACTCCATAAATATCTTGATTTACGTCTTCAAATGAATAATGAAACACATTATTATGCTTAGTAAGGTTTTATCTAGAAATAGTCTCTACAACATGAAGAAGAGGATCCATTGATATTTTGAAATCTTGATTGGGTTTTCCTAAGGTTCCAAAAACATAATTTGTTAAGTTAATATCTAATGTAACCTTGAATGGTTGTATTATAATTTTTTTATGTTGATGATATTTCCCTAAAATTCCTATAACATCAATTATCAGGTTTTAAATTTCATTCTCCACTATTGAAGAAGTAGCACATTCATTCTATTTGTTGACATAAGTTCTCCAAATTTCAATAACATTAAATTATCCAGGACAAATATTACACACATATTGAGCTTGGAATTGATTCAATATCAAGTGTTCAAAAAATTCATATCTCTTCAACCATATTCTAAATTTTTATTTAGATAATTGATATCATATTCTCAAATCAATGGATCGATTGGAAATTGAGAAACCTAAAAACTTCTCCAAAAACATTGCTTGCTAAGGTGTGTTCCTAGGTAATATATTCCAAATTTTATCCCTATATCACCAACTTCCTACACTCTCAGAAACAAAATATAATTAAATAATTATGTATGATAATAAAATAAAACAACACATTCTCATTGAATAGATAACTCATTATATATGACCACCATATATTAAAATCATCAATTTTCTCTATCTAGTTGACATACATATCATAAGAAACAATCATTACCAATATATAAATAATATAAACCATTATATACTAGATATGTGAATAAAAATATCAAAACAAAAATATAAAAACACCAAAAACATACCAAACTCAACATTGATGGATCCCTCAAACCAATTCTATCTATAGTCTTACTATTAAACCCACCATTACCCATGTCGAGGCATATATAAAGTAAGAAACAACCATTTTAAAAAACATTTTTTCTCTAATTTAAATCCCTGTATGGCTATAAAAAAAATAATTAGGTTTCAATTGATGTTTGAAATAAAATTGTAAAATTTATTTTCGATTTTCAAATTCTAATTTCTAATAAAAATCATAAAAGTATGATAATGAGACCAATTTGAAAACTCAACAACCTTTTATACATAATCATTCAAATCTATTTTTGTTTTAAAATCCCCTGGGTTGAACCCCAATCTTACACTAATAATATAGAGCTAAAATAAAAAAATTAATGCCATGTAATTCATAAACCACAAGTCTTATGTAAAATTCAAATACAATCACATAATAAACACCAAAGTCTATAAGATGTCACTTACCTTACATTAAGTGAAATATAAATACCAAGAGAGAACTATATATTCTTTCCAGATCACATGAAAATCAAAAAGGATACAACATCCTAGAAGGTATTTAAAATCCAATTACTACATAATCACAATAGTAGTCTTATTTAGGATCAATTAAATAATTAGATTATGAAACATTTTTCCATCATATATTTTATGATTTAATATAAGGAAGTACAGAGAATAAATTAAAAAAATGAAGCATGTATAAATTTTTTTAATATATTAGATATGATATCAATCTCAGTATGTGTCAAACTAGACTTTTTCAAGATTTAAGATTAGTGAATTATTCGAAAATTAGTTAAACCAGAATTTAATATCCAAAGTAGCCAATTAATAATTTATCCCAGGCATTGAATAATATTTTTCATAGAAACTTTACCCAATAATAACCAAGGGATTCATTAGAAATCCATTTTTTATACTTTTAGAAAGTGAATATAATTTAACATATTATTTTATCGAAATGTTTGGTAGGTAAATCCAAGGATGTTCTAAGGAATTTACTATGGTTTGGAATAACCAAAATTTTGTTTAACTTCAAAAATAATTCTCATAGAACACCCAAAAATAATATTCACATCCATCCATAAAAAGTTACCCATGAAAAAAAATCACTATATAGAAAACCTAAATGAAACCTAGCCAAAACATAGGTATAAGACCCCCATTATTATTCTAGTTATCAATCGATGGAAAGAACTAATAAATCAGACCTAAGAATCCTTAAATCAAAAACTCAAATGAATAAAACCCAATTATATTAACTATATAAAGTAATATTGGTATAATAATGAGAAAATAATTATAAATACTCTACTTAGGTCTTATATAACCCAAATAAGAAATTTCACAAACATTTCAAGTAGGAATAACATTTACCAAGTAAGATACGAGTATTTGGCTTCAAAATATAGAATTATCATAAAAATAACATTAAAAATAGGTATATATATCTAAAAACATATTATAATTTCAACCTAAATTGGGATAGAGATTCATGGGGAAGGTCTCTTTCCACTAGCATGGTCACATGATGATGGAGGACTCACACACCGCCAGATAACTCGCACACCACTAGAGATCCCACATGTTGTAGGGGGTGTGGCTTCAGTATTAGGGAGGGATCAGGGGAAGAGGGTATTAGGGAAGATAAAGTGAGTTATTTTTTTTTTATTTTTTAGAGAATATTTTATGGTGGTTTTAAAAAAAACTCCATAGAACAATTTCAATTTTATTTTGTAGTTGTTTCACAAACCATCGCTAAGAAACTACCTTTAAGCATAATTATTCTTGTAGTGTATACCCTTTTAATTTTGAATAATAAATTTTATGATTTATTTTATACTCACATTAAATTAATTTTAAAATACATAAAAACATATTAATGATAAACATAAATTTTAAAAAATAAAATGTTTTCTAAAACTCACCGTGTTACACCATCTCACCATTTCTGTCACACTCAAGTCCAATTTCATATTTGAGTATGTTCATAGATTTTTGATCTAAACACTATTAATAATAGGGTTTAACATGTTTATATTATAAAAAAAATGAAAAATTGTGTTTTTGAGGGTCCTAGTGAACTCCTACATTCCCCTATATGTGATATAGCCTTTGGGCCAATGAGAGGGTTCCCATATAGAAGGTGAAAGATTATATGACGTGTTTTCAAACAATGAAATTTGGCATGTGCCATTTATATATTGATTTAATAGCCCAACCACATCTCTATATCTTGATTCATTAGTTGATCTAGGTTTAATAGATATGAACCATGTCATTGGAAATTGGTGGTTAATATTTTTCCATGTGGTGTGATCTGATGGTCATATATCTGAATTTTCATTGAAGCCATGAGAAAATGGGATTGTACCACATTGTTCGATACAATGGTGACCACCACATACCCTATGATGATTTTCAATCCCTTGTGTCTCCAAATCAATAGGATTTTCTTGACCCTTCTACATTGGAGGCAAAAACATAGTCGGAACTCAATAAATAACCCCAATCAATCAGGTTATTCTCATTATATGATGCTCAGGGTGGAACACAACCTTAGGGATTGAATTTATGAGATTTTATCATTTTATTGGTTAGATGACTGCATAATTATATTTTTCATTTATGAAGTTTAGTATTTCTTAATCATCTACCATGTTGTATGATGTGGATCCCTATAAAGGCCTAATTATTTCTATGATTTGAATCATTGTCTCTATCCTTGGTTCATCCCCCCAATCATGGATTTGACTAGTGAAACCCATTGATGATGATATCTTTCTGGTGTAAATATTCTTGGTTGAATCACATGTATGTTTTATATGATGTTATAATTATCATTACACCACCATTTCCAATATGAGCATGAACACTGACCAGTTTTTTCATAGGTTTCAGGGGGGAGGTCTGATAATCCATGTTCGACCACTAGTAAGTTTCCAAAAAAAATTAAATTATTTTAACTCAAATATAATAAAAAATAATAATAATATATATATATATATATATATTAAAAATCACATAATAATAAAATTTTATATTTCAAAATTGAGTGGAATCGACTCAATAATCCAACCTTCAATTTTATCCCTATCTAATATGCTCATAGGGAATCTCTATATCCTTGGGAAATATACTAATGAGAATAAGTAGATACTTAACTACTTATTTATAGATAAAATGTGTCCAAGAGGTTTGAATTTCAAATTTTTTAAAATTTATCCCTAAATGAAATATTATTCCTTCAACAATACTATATTGATTGGTTTTTATCTGAATTATTTTTAAGATATTTATTTTTTCCATTTTGGGTCCTTATTCACAAAAATATGCATCATAAAATTTAATTCTCTATCCTCTCTAAATTTTAATTTAATCAATTAAAATGTTCGTTTGACATTAATAATCACCCAAATCATCATTTAGAAAAAAATACAAGAGTGACTCTTACAAAATTTATTGGGATGAGAGAGGAATGCATTGATAAATCACTAATTCACACACACATGCACACAAAGAGAATTGAACATGAGAATTATTAGATTATAGATAAATTAAAAAACAAAATAATAATCAAGATAATTATATCCAAATTGAGATCCATTTTATTTTCATCACATTCAAAAAAATTTATCCCAAAAAACAACACGAGAAAATAAGTGTGTTTTTTGGGCTTGTATTTGAGTCTCATACTCCCATGTACTATCCTAAATATTTCATACATTTAAATAACCCAAATAATAGGAATATTCCTCCTCAAGATATATTATCTTAGTGATCCTCTATCTCTAATGGATCATCAATTATGGTTACATCATCCTCTATGTATATATTTCACTAATCAATGACATGAAACTAGTTATATACAAAACTTATGAGATAAAACATATAAAACATCATGTACTTACTCTATCTTCAATGGAGATTCAGGATGATATAACACTTTTATAACTCCACTCAGAATCAATGAATCATAATAATAGTCTTCTTTTTATACCAAATCTCTTAAAACTACAATATGGATATCCCTTTAGGTTCACATTATCTCCTACCTCAAACTCTAGAGATATTAACCTTTGATCTACATAGAGATTCTAGTATCTCTATAGTATATTTATTTTACTATGAATCAACTTAACATTATTATCACTATCACTCCATTCTCCATCTACCACAATATTGACATATATGGTCTCCCATAGAGATCCTTATAAGGTGTAACGCTTATCATGGAGTGGTAGTTGTTGTTGTATGATAAACTTACCAATGGTAAATTATTGAACTAAACATTATCATAAGATATACTTTTGTACCTAGATAGTTTTTTATGTTTGACCATTTTCATCTGGGTGAATCCATGAAATTAAACCTAGATGAGTTCCAAATACCATATATAAACTCTACCATAACCAATAAGTTAACCTAGCATTGTGACTAAACACAATCAATGATGGAACCACATGAAATCAAATGATATCATTGATGTAAAAAATGTCCGAAAAAATAAAAATAAATTATATAGGGAGATAACAACGATATTAATACTTATTGATCAGATATCAGTAGATAAATGGATTATATTATATAGTAGTGTTTATATAAATGTTTTTGTTGTTGTGATGTTAACTTATTTCTCTATGAGTTCCTTGAAATTTTTCCAGATGTTGTTCTTGGACTTTGCGTAAGACCACCTAATGCCACTAAGAAAGTGACCTAGAGGGCCATACACTAAGTGTATCCATAATATCATTAAATTCAATTTAATTTAACATTAAGAATAAATATTATTTTCATATTTTGAAAGAATAATTATTCAACTAATGTTGATCGCATAAATTAAATCATGAGATATTTGAGTTGAGAATACGTGAGTTGAAATTTTTCTTTAATTTAATATTCACAATTTAATAAATAAATAAATATTTATTCAATATTTTAGTAAACATATTAATATAAATATTTTTTAGTTTTAAAAATATGAAAATAAATATTTCATTACGAGTTTAGTGAAAATAATATTTATTTATTTATTTATTGAATGAATAATAGTTAAGGTTTAATAAATTATCTAGAGGATTATCGAGTTGAGTTAATAACTTGATGATATATTTTATTCCATATCAGTTAAATAAATAAATAAATATTTATTTATGAAATGATATTTAAATAAACACATGTCTTGGAAATAATAATAATAATAATAATAATTATTATAATTGAGATGAGATCACTTATAATAAATAATTTGATAAAGGGTCATTATATAATTATCAATTTTCTTAACCATATGTATAAATTATATGTTAAATCATTTTAAAGAGAGATTCTAGTTGTGAACAACAAAATACTCTCTAAAATTGTCTCAATCCATAGAGAGATTTATCCTCACATTCTCCCTCTCAAGAATATAGAGAGAAAAAGATATATTGTTGTGATAAAAATTGAATGTTGTAAATCACTAGCTACTATCATGCTATCACTCAGGGTTTCAAGAACATCATTCATAGATTTTTCGAGCACTCATGGATACGTTTAAAGAAATACTCACTTAAATTCTCTACACAGTTAGATAATACAATGAGAGTGGAAATAAAAAATTGATTAAAAGAATTATCACATTTGAGGTAATTATTACTTTAAATTAATTATAAATTAAATGTAAAAGATCATTTCTAGGATATTCCAGGGTTGTGTTCATCAAAATATTTGGATTATATCCATTGATATTAATTAAAAACCATAATTGGTAACCCTTTCAATGATTCCAACACACCTAAAACCCTTTAAATATAATGCCATGGGGGAGGTGTGAAACATATTAAGCATCTTCTCTCGAAGCTTATTTAGCATCACTACTCACCATTATAAGACAATTTCATGACCACACCTTCAGAGAATCTATCAAAGGATTCAATTGAGAATATTTTATCTCTTATAATAATAAAATTGTGGTTCTAGATACTTTATATGGATTTGGGATTAGTTTTTGGAAATGAAATAAAATAAGAATATCATATTGTAAAATTTCCCCCAAGTCATAACCTGCGATATGGTGTACATATGCCTCTATCAAAGCATGTGATTGATATATATTATAGTGTATGATAGATAAGTGATATTGGACATCACATGAATGGGCACTACCACATCTTCCACATGGTATACCTTTGGTTATGAATCAATATGTTTACTCATTTATGTATGTAAAAACATGATATAATCATTAAAAAGTTAAATGACTATTAAAACCCATCATGAATACATTAATATAACATATTTCATCCTCCATGTGATGACAACTTAAATTTTACTCCCTTCATTGAAAAAAGGGAGCCTATATAAATTTATGTAATCCCCCTTTCGAGAGTGTTTGAATCTGACATGAAAAATTAAAACATTCTTCCACCAAATTCACCATTTATCTTCATGGAGATAGTTCTAATACACTGTTGGTGTTTAGGGGATGTCTCATTAAGATCAAAGATTCTAGTGATTGTTATCATACCTATGGAGGGGGGAGTCTATTTGTTATCGATAGGAAATGTCAATAAAGTGTACTTCAATGAATATTAGAAGATGGAGTTCACTATGATTCTAGTACGTCTATTTATATTTATGTTATTCATATTACATATTCGTTCAGTTTATTAAAGTTCAGTTATATATATGTTCTTCTTCCACTGTGTTAACATATGATAATTCTCTAAAATCCATTTATGTTATCAAATCCATTTTCATCATAAAATCAATATATTTTCTTGAATAATATGTGTATTATAATATAATTGAGGCCATATAATAGTGTGTGATAAGTTGTGGTCGAATTTCAACCATTAGATAACTTGGATTTACAATATAAGATATTTTAACTCTGTTTTTTGTAGTCTTAGGGTATTACTAGTGTGTTTCATAAGTTATGATACATTTAAAACCTGTGGTTTTGTTCTATGTTATAAGTTAGGATATGAAATATCATAGGAAATGAATGAATCTTAGGTTTTATGAAAATAGAGAATCAATTAATGGTTATGATATATATTATATCATTAATGATGAAAGGCCCATACATAAAAAATATCCCATACCTATTTCCTTTGCATGATAAAATCACTTATGTATGGGATACTGAATATGTAAGGGTTTCTTACATTATGTGAAAATCAAGTATCAAATAATAAATATAGATATAACATAAATCACCAATTATTATAGTCCCATACATAAGGAATTTCCCATGTGATAGATATTTCCAAATGTAGGGCTTTTTCCTTTATATGAGAAATTCTATTACATATGTGTAATTCGATATGTAAGGATTTATGTAACTCTCTTACACATGTGTTACCCCATACGTAAGGTTTTTACTTTGTTCCAAAAATGATACATAAGGGTTCTCATTGATTCCTATCATAACTTATGACTGAGAGTTCCCCTATCAACAATAAAAAATGATATCAGCCTAAAGTGTAGAAATTTAACATTTTGTCTTAAACTTCTTATAGTTTATAACTTTTTTATAAAATATAAGTGTTAGGAATTGTAATAACATATATTCATGCCTAAATTAAATATAAAAAGTTTATATTTATATCTAATGTTTTAGAAATAAATAAAAATTTTACTTATTTTTTTATTAATTTAAAATGTTTATATATATAAATTGTTTTTATAATTTGAATATTTTGTATGAGTTGATATAATTGATAAGAATACTTATATATTATTAAGAATTTATAGAGTAATAATACACGAGACAATGAATATTTCATGGGATATAATAGTTATAGATTTAATATGTATATAATGCCTATTAAATTGGTAAAACTATGGGATGAATTATAATTTAAATATAAAGTGTGATTTATAAAGAGATTATAAATGAAAAAATAAGTCCAAATATAAAAGGATTTAATACTTAAAATTACAATGATACTTGATATATAAATATTATAAGTGTATTTGTTTATAAATAAAGTGTTGTGATGAATAATATGAGATAAATAATTCAATACACATTGTTTATGATCCATTTAATTATATAACATGTGAAGAAGGAGAAAAGGATAAAAATGCTTTATCCTAGATAGAAATGTTTACCCAGATGTTTGTTAAAATATGAGGGAAGGTATTCCCACCACTCACAATTTTTATATTTTAAATAAAATCTTACTTTCAATAATTTATCCAAATTCATAACATTCCATATAAGATATACAAACAATAGTTTATTTATTAAATATTCCCATTAAAAGGAAATACATGTTATTTAGTAAAAACAAATAAGTTTTTTGTATCTTAGTATGTTATTATGAATATAATATCATGTATAAGAGGCTAGTGGAAGTGTAATTATACTAAAAGAAATTTAAATTTTAAAAAAAATTGTTCCGGTTGAAATTAAAAGTTAATTTCACTTAATAGCCTAAAATATTTTAGGGTATAGTGGTAAATAGAAATATAAGAATATACATTTAGTTACAATAATAAATTTAATGTCACTTTATATTAAAAAAGATTATAATGTTCTAGTAAGTTTTAATGATTAGTTACCAAAATATTTGAAGGGAAGAGTTTTATAATAAGGGTTCCAATAATGATACTGATTAACTTAGAAAGAATTCTAAGTATAAATTATAATTTATTAACATCATAACAGTTAATGTTTCAGAGTTAAGGAGTTTAAATATGTTCATGTATTTTATTATTAAGAATATGATTCCTAAATCTCCCCATTATACAAACTATCATGATTCATAGATGTTACTCAATAAAAAGTTTAGTGGGATGGTTTTATAAGGTGGTTACATAGATATGTATCAAGGATTACATATAGATGTAATGAGTTTAGAAAAACCACTGAAAGTGAATCAAAGATAAGGATAATATGGTAGTGTATCATATATGATATATTAGATATGCGCTTATGTATTGTTTTTTAAGTATTATTAAATGAGTTCAAGAATATAAAATGTATCATGTTGTACAAAAATATATCTCCACTTTATCATTATTTCATTTTGGATGCATACTTTTCATGAAGTTAAATGATAATTATTTCTTCAAAATACAACGTTGAGTTGTCATTAATTGATGTTCATCATAGAGTATTATGGGTTGTAATGATATGTTAAAATTAGATTGAGATGAATCTTATACTCAATGTAAATATTTGAATATGTGATACAAAGAATAGACTAAAAAATAATTAGTTAAGACTTATTATTTGATTGTCTTTCCAAATTATATCACATGGACTATTATATTGTCATTAATATACTTAAGGGTGTATAAGTAGAGTAAATCCCAATTAACCGAGGATAGAGAGACACATTGCATGGGAAATTTCAAAATTTGATACCTTTCGTATGTAAGTCTTGAGGATTATCTAATCCGGGGGTGGTTGGGTATGTTTTTGATCTTATCCTTGATTGGAGCTCAACTGAGATGAGATTTGATCACATGTATGAAGAGATTGAGATATCCATACCCTTGATTAAATTAGGTAGAATAAATACATGACTATTCTTAATTGAGTGTCATGTGACGTACATAGATACATGGATAAAATATATGTGAAGTGTTCATCTACTAGAATAATGGCATGTGATGAAATCGTAGACTTAGTTAGTTTATTTCAGAGAATCATGAATATATGAGGTTACCTATACTAGATTGAAATGTTCTATGTCTAGTTATCACTAAATTTCATGGAAAAAGGTATTATATAGGTATATATATAATGTATATGATATATATTAGGATATACATGTTTGTATGGGGATATAAGTATGTTTGATCAAGATCACACTAATTCTATTTATAGCATGAGCAACACTTATGTTTTTCTAGAGTTTACCCTTTGCTTGTATCTATGAAATTAGGATTTCATAGTTTTTTTCATTGTTATAAAGGCATGTAGGGTCACACATTCATGACATAAATTAACTAATAAATTTTTTGACATATTTTTTGTTCAAAAATTAATAGAGTTTGATAAACTATATTCGAAAGAGTTTAGATGGATTTACAATGATTTTAGAAATTTTTCATAAAGTACTTATGAAACTTTAGTGCAAGTGGGATATTATTATAAATTCACTAAAATATAGAGATATTATTATAAAATACCCCTATAGTAGTAGCCTATGATATGTAATATATATGATTCTATAATAGAATACAATTAGTATCTATCATAGTGTATGATAGATAAGTGACATAATAATGAACCAAAATATTATGGGTCATTGTTTTTATAGGAAATTTGATATTTTTGTCCCGAGGAAGGGGATGTGTTGATAGTTTGAGTTTTTATTTGGAATATTTGGTTTGTAAAATATATGTTATATTTTTTTTGAATATGTTCAGAGTATCAGGTTTTATTTTGGGTGCCTGATTTAGTGTTGGAGTAAGGTTAGTTAGCCTTACTGAGAATTTCATCTCTAGGCAGCAGGTCACACTGTGACTAGTGGGTGTCACCGTATAGTGTATTTTTTATGTGATATTTAAAGTGTTGGATATATAGTATTTTTGGAATTATTTTTGTTAAATGAAAATGTAGAGTATTTTTGAGAAGTTATGGAAGGCTGGAGTGATGTTTGGAAATTTGGGTTTCTTAGTTGTATGATATGATTGTTGTATATCGCAAGATACGAAGGGTTGTAGATTTTTGTGACAAAAAATTAATAAGTCCCTACATATAAAAGTATTTAAGACAAAAGGTTACTCTTCTATACGGTTTGGAACTTATATATGTGTTGTAATGTGTAAGTTTCCATATATTAGTAAATTTGATAAGTTGTAAAGGTACCCATACGTAAGGGTTTACTCTTACATATGGGTACATCCATACATTAGGGCCACCCTACGTAAGGGTTTAATATTTTGTGTGGGTACCCTGTTATGTTAGTGTTTTAATGTGTAAATGTTTATTATTATTTATGGTAACCCTGATATGTAAGGGTCACTAGGCATAAGGGTTTACTCTTACGTATGGGGACCCTAATATATAAGGGCCCTCCTCTTTTGTTGAAAATAAAACAAGTGTTAGAGTCACCATGCATCACATAAATGTACTTTTATGATACATAAGGGTAACTTGAAATTATCCTATGATACATAGAGGTTAAATCCTCAATATATATGGGTTACCATGTACATAAGGGTAATGTGTATGGATTATCAGTGTAGGGTTAGAATATGGTAAAGTCTAGTATTTATGGGTCATTTCCTAATAGTTACTATTATGTATGGGAATCCCCATATATAAGATTATTCCTATTTTAAAAATGTTTAATTGTTGTAATATCCTATAATTTATAAGGTTTACCCTAGATATGTAAGGGTTATTAGAGTACTTTATGATATATAAGGGTAGATTTCCTGATATGTAAGAGTTACCCCATATATAAGGGTCCTAGATGTTGTGAGTTTTGAGTGATAAATCATAAGGGTTATTAATACCCAGGAGTAACTAGAGTACCCTGTGATATATAAGGGTTTCCAAACTTGGAAAATTTTGTTTGATGGAATATAAAGTTATGATACATAAGGGTTCCCATCCACAAGGGTCAATATAAGGGTTCCAAACATTATAATTTTTTTTATTTTTGATACATAAGGGTTCACATTGGGTGATACTTAGGGGTCCTCAAGGGTATATATATAATGTTATTTAAGTGGTGATACTTAAGGGTTTTAGACTTTGATGAAAATTGGGATGACAATTTTGAATAGGATAAAAATGTCATTGGAAAGGTGTTCACATCGTGTTATTCTATGATGTTATTAAAGGGGGAATCACACTATAAAGGTAGGGTCACATCATGAGGTTCTACGAACAATTTTATTAAATTATAAATTAATTGGTTAAATTAAATATTAATCTATTTTTTTTTCTAATTATCCATAAATATAGTGTGCATGCCATATTTTCTTCCCTCTAATGACTTTCCATTATCTTAGAGATATTCATTGATTGTTTCTAAATATTGGTGTCTTCTATTAAAGAGAGTATCTATGGGAAGTATAGTTTACATATAGTATTTATTTATGGTTTCTCTCATTGATTCCTTATTTTCTATTAGATTTCCCTAAATTAAAGATTTTTTCTATTATCATATTTCTTTCAATCAAAGTCATGTTAATAAGAGTTTCTCTACTATTGGAGTCTTTTTTAACTCTTAATGAGGTAGGTGGACTTGAAATTATTGAGTCTCTTATACATTTAGTGATTTTATGTTCATGTGAGATCACTAATATTTTTTTTGTTCTTAAATTGTGTAATCTTTCCTCCTAAATTGGTACAATATTTCATCAAACAAATAGAAAACAAGGACTACATAGCTTGCTAAATGGTTAATTGGTGGTGCCTTGGTACAATGAGTGACGATGAACCTTTTTATAGATTTTTTGATGGTATGAGTTAGTTTATCAAGGAAAATGTGTTTTCATTTTTTAAATAAGGATTTAAAATGGGGTTTGAAAAAAATATTTTTCTTATGGAAATGATTCAAATTGGATTTTATGATGAATGAGATGATTTTAGGTATTAGTTTTAAAATAATATTTTTTTTAAAAAATGTAGGGTTTTATGAAGAATGTTTTCATTCTAATTTTTGGAAAAGTTCATATTTTGAGTAAAGGTGACATATGATTTCTTTTATAAATTTTTAATAAATAGGGTTTTGACTTGGTTATTATGGGAAAGTTGGAAAGGGTTGGTTTGACATTGATTTCATATGGTTGATCTCATCTAAGCAATGTTTTGTTTTCAAAATATTGGTTTATTTTAGATATTATTTTGATTATGATCCCCAATATTATGTTCTTATTTCATGATGATTCATAATTTTATAGGTATCCCTTGTCATGTTTTGGTGTTATATGTTCCTGTATATATTATCATGCATTTAGATGTGTGGGTTGGCCCAATGATGTTCTTCCCTTGGTATAAAAGTGGCTGGGAGAGTTTGAATTGATGTAATTGACCCCTTAGAGGGTTGAAATAGGTAATATGGATTGGATTCAATGAAATCATTCCTAGTTCCATGAAGTGATATGGGGCTATCTTTTTGGGTGTATTGGTCTTAGATTGAGCTATCTAGGCACAACTAGGGCTTAGGTGGCTTATTGGTTTGGTATATAAGAATTTATGGTAAATCCTTTAACTATGAAGGGGATGAGTGCATGAATATTTTCAAGGAGAGTGACCTTGAGATGTTAATAAGGTAAATTACAAGGGTTATCCCAATAATGCTTTTATGAATAGTATATACATTTGGGATAGTGTTTCCTTTTTAACACTTATTATTAATTGTTCTTTTTTCTACCATTTCATGTGTATCAAACTTAACCATGAGTGAGTGGGTGTGGTCAAGGGTTTGTTTTGATTATCAATTGGAACCACCCAGTGACAATGTGGTTTAACTTCTACTACGGGACCTACCTTAAGGGGGAATGGTTTGAATTATTAGAGAAATTGTATATTGTGGTTCCTTTATCTGATGAATTTTTTTAATTCTGGATATATGAATATACATAGTACCCAACTAGTGATGGTGTGGTTTAGCTTATTCCATAGGGTCTACCTGAAGGGTGTGTTTGTCTTCTGTGAGAGTTTGTCTAATAATATTCCTACCTCAGATCTATTCATATGATGTCAAGATATAATAATATCCATGGGACCTACCTCATATTTTTATGGTTTAGATCGTTTGAGAGGTAGGATATTAAGATTTCCTCCTTATATTTCTTATGGTATGTTAACTAGTAGATATGGGACACATCCATTCAACTTGTTCCTGATTGGATGGTTCAACCTATGTGAGAGGTTAACTATCGAGATTTTCTCCTCATTTCAATTATCAAATGTGATGTATTTGTTATATACTAGTACTAGATATAGTGATTTCATTACCTGATGCGATTTTTTATGGTGTGACTCTGATTGACATATAACTAATATTGGATGAAGTATGTATAATAAGATTTCATGGTGGATTACTTAGTAAACGATAAAATAACATGTATTCTTGTGTGTTTATATTGTGTTATGCTTCCATTTGGGTGTGTTGTACAAGCATGGAATGCACTCCCAAGATATATTTCATCACATATATTTGATCATATCAATATTTAGTGTGTTGAGGTAATGAGGATTCCAACTAGGTTGTTGGACTCTCCCCTACCCATGTATATGATATGGGTTTTTATCTATGTGTGTATACTTTTATGTTTTCACTAAAGCATAATCATCAATTAGTGTTGAACATATGGTTTGGGTATATTAGGTTACATATGTTGAGGATTTGGTGAGGTGATTATGTGAGTTGGTCCAGTGATGATGTCATTTAATTTTCAGTTATTATTTTGTGTAACATCCCAACCTGAGAGCATATAAATGGTTCCCTAAACCAATGGGTCCCATGAACTCGAGCGTATCTCCCCTTACGCTAGAGGTTGATGACTAGCAGTGAGGGTCTAAGGTGGTACTTTGGGGAGACTATCCCCTCATAACCAGAGTGCATCATAGTGGTGAAATATTATAATTCAATAGGGGAAGCATAATATTAAATATTATCATTAATAAATAAAAATACATACCCCAAAAGTGATAAAAAAAATCCAAGGATAATATCATATACAAGATGAGTATGTCATGTATCTATAAAAAATGGCTGACAATGCATGACAATAAGAATCAAACACAATAATGTATCAAAATACAAAAAGGCCAAAAAGAACTATCTCCATATAGAATCAAGATCTATAGATTGGTCTCGAGCTCCCCTAGTCCTAATAAATGATCAATTAAGCATCATAAAGTAGGAGATTTCCCCGATCCCTACCTAAATCCATGAATTATGTCTCAGTACCCAATGGTGGCATGAATAGTGTGTGAGATAACACTCAGTAGGCCACCACCAATGGTGTATATAACTAATCCAATCTGTGTATATAAGTTGAGTAGTGTAAAATATATAATAGTAGTATAAATTAATAAGTAGGAATGATACTATCTATCTAACAAGGATCACCTAAAATAAGAAATCATAATAAAGGGCCATTTGTAAAGCATGGTAAGACATCCACTATTACCTATGCTGAGAAATCCAATGTTAGTCCTCCAAGGGTTATATGCAAGGTATAAAATAACCAAGGCATCCCTATAAATTCCATGTATAATATCCATAGAAAAATAGACAGAGACTTGGGTGGGTACCAAGGATAATTTCCATAGAGCATGTCTAAGGTAGTCCAAGAAAACAAAATCCAAAGAGTAGAAATGTCCAGGCATCCAAAGAAATCAAGATCCATGAAGTTGAAATGACCATCGAATCCAATGTAATCAGAATACATGGAGTAGAAATATCCATGGAATCCAATGTAATCATAATCATTTCATTAATGATTTTACAACTCATCTCATAGTCATATAAAAGCCATGAGTTCATATAACTCATTCCATAATTTCTATTTAAACCATTTAATCATTTTAATAACATGTAATCACATGGAAAATGAGGAATAAACCATCTCCTAATATCACATTTGATTCATTAAGGCTCCCACTAAAATGGAAAATGCTCTCACGCACCCAACAGAGTGGTATATCATGGTGAATATGCATAAACACACCTCATTGGTGGCCTGGTTGAGGTTTATAACCTCCAACTATATCATGGTACTAACTAGGAAACCTATCAAGGTTCCAATAATTTAATCAAAGAATTTAATAAATTTTAGAAGAAATTATAGAAGTTCATCCATGTGTAACAATGGAAAAACTGTAAAAGACAACTAGAATATAAGATAAAATGTATATACCACCTACCTTCTGCCTATCATAGAACTCTCACTCAGAATCAGCACTTAATTTGACATGAATTAGAAGAAAAGGGAATAAAAAATGAACACCATGAAAATAGGGAATGAGATCTTGCACCAAAATAACTCCTTCTAAGATAAGAGAAACAGAAAAAGGGAAAATAAGAATTAATAACTCACTAGTGAACAGCTAACAATCTTGATAGAGGAAGAATCTAAATCTAGATCAGAGTGTTATAGAAAATCCTAGGTTAGTATTCCATGGGAGATCTCAATGAATGAGAAGAAGACCTCCTGTCTAATGAAGGAGGAAATAATAAAGGAGGTTTAGGTTATTATAATTTTAAGGGTAAAATAGTAATTTTACCAAAAAAAACCATGGGTTTTATGGTTTTCCCGCATGGTTGGCCAAACCATGCACCATTAGTTCACCCTTTACTACCCATGGAGGTACCTTACATGGTTCATGTGTCTGGTTTGGAAACCATGTGAAAACTATGTTTGTTTGGCTCTCTTAAAAATACTGGATAACCCATACGGGCATGAGATCTGAGAATCATGGTTTAATCAAATAGGGCGGCTCTAAACATTGTGCTATACCACCCTACATGATTTATTCAAACTATGCAGCCTGAGCGGTATGATTTCTACAAACTGTATGACATAATTTCCTTTTCCAAAAAATCAACTTTTAGGCTATGAACAAGCCTCGAAAACCCCTATTTCCTTTGTAAACCTACTAGTCACTCACATTTGGACAAAACCAATGAATTACATTGAAACCAAAATATTTATACCTCAAGGAAAAACCCATGATCGTAAAATATCCACCTCTTAAGATAACTCTTCCACAAGTTTCTCTTCCAAGGGTAGTGAAGCATCTAAAAATATTTATATCCACTAAGGACATACATATTCCTCTCTCTTCCATGTCTCATCCTACACATGGTCATGCTTTCATAGCACCGAAACTAGAAGAACTAACCTACCTTAGATATTTTTTGTGCTCTAATCAACGATATATATAGGATTATCTTCAAAGGATGCATATACCTATAACTCAACTTTATCTATCTGAAGAGTATGATATTGGTATAAGTGATAACAACATAGATGAGATACATGGAAGACATCATGCATGGATTTGTACCTATAAGGTAACTGAAACCAATATGATACCATCCTAAATATCTCCAAAATATCAAGAGGACCAACATATCATGACAAAATCTTAGCCCATATCTGAATCCGTCTGTGCCCCAACCTTGGTGAGATGCATAAAAAGACTTTATTCCAAACCTCAAACTCTAAAATTCATTAAAGGCGGTAGACATAGAACTTCTATCTAGACCATGTGATTTCCATCCACTTTTTGGTCAATTGGAACTATTATGAAGTCTCTTGCACGAGATGTGATCTGAGAAGTGCTGCCCCTTCTTCTTCTAACCAACATAGAGGTGATCGACATGTACTACCATAAAAAACTTCATAAAGTGTCATCTGTATAGTCGTATGATAAATATTATTGTAGTAAAACTACACTAGGGGTATATTCTTCTCCTAATAACCTGAAAAATAAAGTACACATGCTCTAATAATTTCTTCTAAAATCTATATTATGCACTCTGACTAGCCATCGATCAAAGGGTGGTATGTCATTCTCAAAAGAATATGTGTACCCAATGACCTCTATAAGTCTTTCCAAAAAATGAGATGTGAACCATGAATCTCTATCTGATACAACAATATAAGGAACCCCATGAAGGTGAACAATATCATGGATATAAAGTTTCCCAATATCATATACAGAGAAGGTATCCCTGATAAGTGGGAAATGGGATACCTTTGTGGGAATTTCCATAATAACCCATATAACATCACTACCTCGAGGTGAACTTGATAATATAGTCCTGAAATCCATCTCAAAATTGTCTCATTTTTACCTGGGAATGGAAAACTATGGTAAAATACTTATCATTAGTTAGTGTTCTGACTTCACCTATTGATATTTGTAACACCTTATAACAAAACAAGCTACCACTCATTTCATAGAAAAGCACCAAAACTAGTGGCATAAATCCTGATACATAATGATGACATCAGGATTTATTACCCAAGACGTGGAATGAAATTCCCACATAAACTTCTCTCAAATGTCTGGTAGAACACATAAATTCACATGAATATGTATAATTTCATTATATCCAATGGTCTAATTAAGAGGTGGGTCCTCACATGCCACACTCTCCCTTAGGACTAAGCCCTTAGAATCTAACGACTATCTCATCCTCACCTTATCCAGAAGAGTGTAATCACTTCCATGGATGAGAGAAAATTCTTTTTGTGACTATATTTCACCTCTAAGTGCATCTCAGAGAATAAGACCATAAATTTTCATTCACTACTAGCCTCTTAAACTGCATGTGTTATTGTCTTTCATCTTAGAGCATCCGCTACTACATTTTCATTACCAGGCATATATGCTAGCTCAAAATTGAGGGAATAAATATTCTCAACCCACATTATCTTCTTAAGGTTCAATTCAATCTACATAAATATGCATTTAAGTATTTATGGTCCTTGAATACAAAAAAAAACTCTCCCAATAGGTAATACCTCCAATAATGAAAGGCATTGACAACTATAGATAACTCGAGATCGTGTGTTAAGTAATTCAATTCATGAGGTCTCAAATGGTGAGAAATGTAAGCCATGAATCTATCCCCCTACATCAGGATAGCTCCCAACCCAATGCCTGGTGTATTATAGTAAACATTATAACTTCTTCTAGGATATGGTATATCAGTATTAGCACTAAAGTCAACCTACACTTTAGATCCTGAAAATCTTGTTTACACACTTCATACCATATGAATTTTATCCCCTTCTTAGTCAATCTTGTGAGAGGGATAGATAAATGTGAAAAGTATTGGATGAAGAACATGTAATAACTGACCAATCCCATGAAACTCTAGATATCAAAGAAATTATTAGGATTCTCCCCAGAAACCACAACACTCACCTTCTTTGGATCAACAAATAATCCTGTCTCTGAGAAGATGTGACCCAAATTTATCTGTCAAAAACTAAAATTTTTCTAGTATAGCATACAAACTATGATATATTAGTGTATTAAAAATGATTTCAATGTTCATGGAATGATCGTGTTTAGTTTGATAATACAACAATATGTCATCCATAAAAAGTACAATGAAGGAATATAAATATGGGCGGAAAATCTGATTCATCAAGGCTATGAAAATTTTTGGTGTATTTGTGAGGTTAAATAGAATAACTAGATACTCATAAAGGTTATGATTTCTATTGAACATTGTAATAGGTATTTCTATCATCCTAACATGCACCCAATGATAACCTGAACTCAAATATTTTTTTAGAACACTCTATCTCAATAGAGTTGGTCGAAGAGATCATCTATTTGAGGAAAATGATACCAGCCTAACATGCACCCAATGATAACCTGAACTCAAATATTTTTGTAGAACACTCTATCTCAATAGAGTTGGTCGAAGAGATCATCTATTTTAAGAAAATGATACCAGTTCTTGGTTGTAAACTGGTTCATTTTCTGGTAATACACACATAACTAAAGGGTTCCATCTTCCTTCTTGGAGAAAAGGACAAGCAAACCCCATGGGGAAGTATTGGGTTATATAAACCCATTTCCTTCTTAGTTATCTAGCTATCTCTTGATCTCCTACAACTCTATAGTTTTCAATATGTAAGTAAGAATAGATACTATTGCAACTCCTATAACTATATTAATAGATAACTCTACCTATCGCTCGGGTGGGAAACCAGAAAAGTCGTCCAAGAATACATCCTTGAAATGATTAACTATTTAAGGGAAATTACCATGTTTCATTCCTTGATCATCTATATATAAGATATAAATATGGACTATCATCCTTGCTAACCCATGATGCTCAGTCCAGTTCAACTTTCCCGAACATAACATTTTCCCTTTTGAATAAAAACTCTCATATTTGGTGATGTGAAATTCACACTTTTTTCCATGGAATTAAATATAATAATGATAAGGAATGAACCAATTTGTCCCATGAATGATGTCAAGACTAGTCATATTGAGATCAAAGAGGTCCCATATGAAGTGACACCCACTTATCTCATGTGGGAACTCCCTTCATTGGTTTATATTCTCTGATTGATTCCCCAATAGAGTATCAAGTGTCATAAAACCATCATAAAACTAATCATCGAGACCAAGGATCTCCACAACAGGAATAGATATGAAAGACTCTAAAGAACCTATATTAAAAATGGAAGATACTAGAGTATAGTTACTTGGATTGTACATCTCACTGTAGATGGCCCAATGCGTTTCCCCTTAGGTATAGGCTATAATGAATATATTAGGCCTAAAACACGACCCTGGTAAACAACCTAACTACCCAGAGTAGCCCCACTATACTATCATGGTACAATTTGTGTATGACTCCCTCATTAATGAAAACCTCCTTGAACTGAATGATAAATAATACTCCTGCTCCTAGCCTGATTTGGAGTTTTGATTCCGAATCTTGAACCTAGAGATGGATTGAACCCCCTCTTACTAACCATTGGATGAAAGTCTTGCATAAATATTTTATATAGACCTCCTTGTCACAAGATCAACACTCAACAAGGTCTCTATCACAATGGCTCCCCACATGTCTCCATCTTCCACACTGATGAACGAAGAGGGAACTACCATCACTCCAACTCTGGTTGGTACTCTCCTTATGAGAACTTTTGAAATATCGCTTCCTTCCACCTGACATTGAATCGTCGGGTCAAGAAACTTCACTACCCTACCCTGGGCACCCATCTTACCTCAATTTATGTTCAGTAATAAGAACCTTATTTATTATATCATTTATGGTAGTCAACCAAAACACATTAAACTATGATCAAATGACATACTTGAGACCATTCTCAAAGTGTCTCTCCCTAGATGTCTCATCAACAAGATATATAGGAACAAAGTGTTTAATCTATGTAAAGCAAGTTGAATACTCCATAATGGTCATAACACCATACACTAGACACATAAAATCACTAGATAGTTTATCTCTCAACTTCTAAATAAATAATCAGTAAAAAAATCAGGATTGGAAATCCATCCAAACCATGTCCTGAAGCCTATAAACCTAGTCCAGAACATCCCACTAGTGCTTAGTGGATCCCTGAAGCATATACTCCACGAGCTTGAATATATACTTGGGAAGAATATATAAATGTTTTAAGATAAAAAAGGTAGTATCTATCCATAGATCACCATCCTGTGGTCCACCATCCCCTAAGAAAGTGGTTTGATGTTGCTATTTTAACAAGCATGTCAGCTCTACCATTGACAAGGTAGGAAAAAAGTATCTCTGAATGGTATGCATAAAGTGTAGGAGACCCTCTCAAAATAGTGAATCAACACCCATATTATGAAAAATGGTTGGGGATTCAAGTTCCACTACTATAGGTTCTTGGCGTGGCTCTAGTTCCACCACCTCCAGAGCATGGTCATCGCCACCCTCCTAGTGTATGACTAGAGTGCACCGAGGTGGAATATGTCTACAAATTCTAAACACACACTTCATAAAATACTCAATAATAACTAGATCATAAATATATGCATATTCTATGTACAAGAATCCCTATTACCAATCCAAACCCATCTTCTTTCTCCTCAATACAGGGACGAGTAACATGAACTATCTGAAATAACACTAAATACACTGCCTACTACCCACTACTAAAGTAGGTTCTGAGTTAATATCTCTATTTACAACATGGGTCATAGTATATGAACTATCAATTGAAATTTATAAAGTAAAAACTTTAATTTTATATTAAAAAATCCATTTAATAGTGACCTTTCAATCTCAGGATATTATATAATGTAAGTTCATTCACATATATATAACAATTCTATTTAAATAGACGAATTATATAAATTGCCATTTGTAATTTTTAAAGCCTCATACATCTTATAAATTGAAGCATGGAATCCAATTAATCCCAACCATAACACATTTCATCCCATGTGACCAATGGTCCATGACTCAACATGCTATAATTTACCTCTTAAGGTGTCTTCTATAGAATATACATGAAAAAAATGTAAGGTTAAGGAAAAAAATTTAAGTACCAATTATGTTTCTCAAGGTCATTCAAGAAATGTTAATCTATAACAATTATATAAAATAATGTGCACATAATAAATGTTATTCATTCAAGAAATTCATCCTATATGGCATGGCATGTGAATCTTGTAAGAATCCTAAAATGATGCATGATCGATGCTTCCCTTCCATATTGATCCAAGGATAAAATGAAATTCCTCAATTATAGAAATAACAACATCACATGTCATGTGAATCACATAATAGTGGAATCAAATCAACTATAATAGAAAAAATATAGAACAAAAATTTCTCATTCAAAGAAACATGGTAATTACCCTGAACGTGGGTTAGCTACTCTGAGGCATGACTTATAACCAAGTTCCAATAAGTTCCTAATCTCTTGTCAATTGTCTCAAAATAGTAATTAAATATAAGAAAGTATCTAATTCCACTTTGTAATGTCCTAACCTAGGAGACACTAAATAGTGACCTAATCTGGTGGGTCACATGGCCTCAAGCATGCCTCCCCATATGCTATATGCTACTAACTAGTAGTGAGGGTCTAAGGTGGTACAATGGGGAGACTATACCATCATAATCAGAGTGTGTCACAAGGGCGTAATCATATAAGTAAATAGAGAAATCATAATACAAAAAATTAGTAGTAGTAAATAAATATCTATACCATAGAAGTAATAATAAAGACAAGGGTAATATCATATACAAGATGTGTATGTCATGTCTCTATAAAAAATGGTTGGAAATACATGTCAATAAGATTCCATCACAATAAAAGTATCAAAAATCAAAAAGACCAAAAAAACTATCTCAAAATAGAATCACGATCCATAACATTATCCAATGCTCTTCTTATCCTAAGAAACAATCAATTAAGCATACTAAATCTGGTGCTTGCCCCCATCCCTACCTACATCCATGAAGTTTTTTTGGGTACCCAATTGTGGCCCGAATAGAGTGTGAGATAACACTCAGTAGGCCACTTCAAATGGTGTTTATAATAAATCAAGTATATGTATATAAGTTGATCAACATGAAATATATATAATGTTTATAAATTAGTAAGAATAAGTGATACTATCCATGAAACAAGGCTCACTGAAAATAAGAAATCATAATCAAGGGCCATTTGTAAAGCATGGTAAAACATCCACTATGGCCTATGGTGATTAATGTTGTGTCATGACTACAAGGTTCGGATCCATGTTATAAAATGACCAAGTCATCCCCATTGATCCCATGAATAATATCCATATAAAACATGATAAAGACTTTGGTGGAGCCCAAGGAGCATGTCCACAGAGCATGTCTAAGGCGGTCTAAGCAAGTCAGATCCTAGTAGTAGAAATCACTCAGGCATCCAAAGTAACTATGATCTATGGAGTAGAAATATCCATAGCACCCAATGTAATCAGGATCCATGGAGTATAAATGTATATGACATCTAATGTAATAATAATCGTTTCAATCATTTCATAACACATTTCATAATCATTGATGATTCATAAGTTCATCCATCTCATTACACATTTTCCATTCAAAAAATTTAACCATTTTAATAACATGTAATAACCTAGAAAATGAAGCATAAACCCTCCCATAACATCTCGTTTGATTCACTGAGGCTCCTAAGAAAATAGAGTGCTCTCACACACACCCAACAAAAGGGTATATCATGGGGAATATACATAAAAACACCTTATAGGTGGTTAGAGTTGATGTTGACAACCTCCATCCATATCATTGTTCTATGTGGGAAACACATCAAGGTTTTAATAATTTAATCAAGGAATTTAATCAATTTTAAGAGAAATGTTGAAATGTATGATGTGAGTCATGATGAAAAATGGTATAAAAATAGAATTTAAGGGAAAATGTATAGACCACACACCTTATGCTTGTGGTAGAACACTCAACCAATTTTTTCTCCTAACACGACTCAAATTAAAAGAAAATGGAAGAATAGGCGAGTACACTAAAAATAGGGCATACGATCCTGTACAAAAAATAACTATGTTGAGGATAATAGAAAAGGTGAAATGTGTAATAGTAATTAAGAAATCATTGATGTTCATCCAATGAGATTGACAATAGAATAATCAGAGTTTCAATCAAAGAGTTATGAAAATCCGAGACTAGTATTATCTGGGAGCTTTCAATAAAGGAAAAGAATACCTCTTTTCTGATAGAGGATGAAATACTAAAGGAGGTTTAGTTTAATATAATTTTAAGATTGAAATGGTAATTTTATCCAAAACTATGGATCGCATGGTTTGGCTGCATGGTTGTCCAAATCATGTGCCAATTGCATTCCCTTCACTACCCATAGAGGGACCTAGCATGGTTCATGTGTACGGTTTGCGAAACCATGTGAAAACCATGATTTTTGGATATGTTAAAATTTTAAGAGCTTCCACACGATCATGCACCTTGGGTTTCATGGTTTTATCAAATAGGGTAGCCTCAGATATTGGATTGGACCACCCCATATAGTTTAGTTAAACTTTGTGTCCTATTATGCAATATTTATACAAACCGTGTAGACAAACCACCTTTTCGAAAATCATAGGCTTCAAGATCTGAACAAGCCAAAAACACCCTTGTTTCCTCTTTGACCCCACTAGGCACTCAAAATTTTCCAAAACCATGTTATTAAACTAAAATAAAAAGATCTGTACCTCAATGAAAAATCTGTGATCTTATATTATGCATATGTACCAACTAGAAAGTTGTTATTGTATTCTTAGGATGATACTTGATATATATATATTATTAGTTATTATTGTTCTTTTATGTTGTGATTCATCATATATACAATTTATTGTTGTATATGATATACTTTTGGGGCCCTCTTAGATCTCTATATATTATCTTTTCATGACTATTTTAGGTCGTCACTGCTTGTTAGATTCCTCTAGCATACCAAGAATCATGCCTAAGGTCATGCAACAACCCTTTCTCAAGTGTATTTTTTGTGATCTGGACCGGGGCTTTAAAAAATGGCATCAAATCATGTTATGTGATACTAAAACATGTTTTAGAGAGGGATTTAGGATTTCAATACTTATAAGGTTGACTTTTAGCAGGTCTATCTTTAGTTGAAACCAATGTTTTCAAGAGAAATATAGTGTTTGGACTATACACACTAGGATAAATGAGGTTTTGGAAGGTGTATCCCAATGCAGTGTGGATGAGACTTAGGATAAGTTATAGGGCTCAATCAAGATCCAATGATCTTGTTTATGTGTTATAACAGTGGGATGTTTAGGTTATGATACATGGACAAATGGGATGTTTTTTTGAATATATTACCTCATCAGGATCCATCATTAATTTAAAAAACATATTTTGCGATTTATATTCTCTGAAATACATTATAAGTAGTGATTATATTAATATTGATTTAAGGGTTATGTTTGTTTGATTGATTGATTGTGATTGATGGATTACATAGGACAATGATTTTTGGGATGGTTGGTCTTTGAGATAAAAACCCTATTTTAAATAGAAAACTTTTGTGTTGGAAACAGGTGTGCATAAAATGGTTTTATAGGTTATATTTACCTGAAATGGATATTTAATACAGTGATTTTGATTTTTTTGGGATTTTATAGTTTTGAGAAATATGATGGAAAGGTTTTCGAAATTGGGTTTAAAAGTGGTTTTTTAAAATGAAGCCATTTTTTTGAGAAAAAGAAAAAACTAGTTAGGATATATATTTTCTATACTTTGGTTTTAGTGGAAAACCTTGCATTCTAAAGGGTGTTTCAAAAATTCTGGTGAGTTTTGGTGGATTTAAAATAATTTGAGCTATTTTAATAAGAAACTAGAACCTATGTAAACTGGGTTTCATTTATTTTGTGTTTTGGTTAAGTGTGACATGGATCTTTGAATTGTGTGTGTGACCATTTTTTCTTGTTTTTTGGAAATCAATAATTGAGGTTCGTAGGTTTGGATTAGTTTGGTCTTATATTGGTAAAATCAGTTGATTCATGTGTAGATCAGGTTGTTTTAATTTTTATTAGTCGACTAGGTGTTACCTAGATGGTTGATTAGTGAATTTGTAAGTTATATCAATGTTATTTTGATAGATCCATATTTTTTAGTCTTGTGTATTAGATAATGGATGTTGGGATCAAGTATCCATATATGAGTTTAATGGTTTCACAATTTAGAATACTTGAAGTTTTTTATAGGATATTACTATAGTAGGGAGAACCATTAGTTGGAATCAGACTTTATAGAGTCTTATGGTGGGTATAACCATAACCATGATGATGAATTGGTAGTTGGACCATCAATGTCTCCAGATTGATGGGTGTGGTTGGGAACTGCCTTAATATTTGGTTATGATGATGTGCATGATGCTAGGAAAATTAGTTTTTAGTTTATAAAAGTGTTTATGGTTAGTTCAGGGTGAAGTGATACTAGTGAGATAATATCAATCATGTTTTAATAAATGATATACTTTTGGTTATGAAATATTGATGTTTTTTTGAGTATGAGAAGTGTTTCCTCAATAACACGTGTTAACATCACAGAGGGATCAAAGTAATGTAGTATTGTTGATCTAGCCTTATGCCTTCACATGGGTTATTGGGGATGGGATGGGTGTGGCTTAGGAAGAGTGACACACACATGATGATGAACCTATCAGTTATTGATCTTGAGTACTAGTATAGTAATCCATATAGTGGAGAACAAACCATTTATTATTGGATGATGTGACCCTCATCATGGGAATTTTTTTAATAATGTTAAGAATAGAATTCCTGATTAGTTAGTAATTGGTAGTGATCGATGATTCTTGTTGGATCTTAGGTATTATAGGGGTGGTCATATACATTCATTACATTTGGTAATGGAAAGAATATGGGTTGTGTGGATCAGGTGTCTTGGTTTGGTAGGGTGATTATAAGTATATTCTTATGGCGGGGACAATCAAATCGGTCGTAGATGTGTGACCCTCATGTTAGAAGGGTTGTGGATGTCATGAAACTAGATGGTGGATAGTCAAGATGGAATGATTATGTTGACGATATGATATATTTAATTTTACTAGTTATTTAGTGAATACCAAATTTTGGATTTAGATATGACGTTAGATGAAGTTTGTGTGTTGGAATTGAGATCAAGGTGTAATTTGGTGTAATCCAAGAGTGATTAGTCTTAGAGATGCATTAGTACATATCGGTATAGTATGATAATGGATTTCGTTAGTCGAGGATCTAACCATAGAATTAAATTTATTATAATTTTTAAAATTTGGTGAGATAATTGGATTATTCTACGATGAATATAAGAATTAGGGCATTGCGATTGAGAGATGTAAAGATGCGCCGACAGGTGAGGTTGAGCGTTTTTAGTAAAAGTTATCCATATAAGTATAGATTATTGTTTTTTCATAGAATTAGATGTAGTGAGGTGGAGAAATCATTTAAAGTGTTGATTGAGATGCGTTTAATGTGTTTCAAGGATTAACTAGGTCTTTTAAAGAAAAGATTGGTGTATTTATGTTCGGTGCATGGGTAGTTAAGCCATGTAAATTTTCATTTAGAATTGAATGTGATGGGTATTATCCAATTTTTATTGACGTTTGGGAGTCCAAGAAACATTATTATGTGATATTTCAGTATGATAATACTTATAGTGATGATTTTGTATTGATTTTTAAATTTATAGGTCATTATTTTTTAGGGAAAATTTTAGTTTTTTGTTTTGGGGTATGAAATGTTTTGGGAATTTGAATTAAGATAATGATTTTTAGAGTTATAACATCAATTGGATTTATTATTTAATATTTTCAAAGGCTTAATAGGTGTTTTTCATACTTAGGAGTGTTTTAGTAGGGTTAGGTGGGCTTACTGATAATTTCATCTCTAAAAAATAGGACACACCATGACTAATGGGTGTCATGACATGATGTATTTTGTGTGTGAGATTTAGAATGTTAAGTTTATAGTGTTTTTAACATGATTTTTTTGAATTGATGTCTAGTGTATTTTGGAGAAGTTATGGTATATTGTATAAAAGTTTCAAAATTTAGGTTTTTTTGTTGTAAGGTTCGACTGGGGTATGTCATATGCAACGATTTATTTGAGGGTTTTAGAATTTTGGGTTAATAATTTTCTAAGTCCCAATATGAAATATTCCTTAATATAAAATATTAATCTTGTATATGGGTAGGCCCTTGAATAATGTTTGCAATTCATAAGGTTCTTGTTTTTTAGAAAATTGACCAGTCTTGATGTGTAAAGGATCACATGCATAAGTGTTTACTTTTGTGTATGGGTACCTTCATATGTAAATTTAACCCTAAGTATGGGTTTAATTTTTGTATATATACCCTGATATATAATGTTTATCTTGCATAAGGGTTTAATCTTATGTATGGGTACCCCGATACGTAAGGATCACCACACAAGGATTTACACTAATGTATCTCCTTTGAAAAAATGGTCAGTGCCATTATTTCCTGATGCTTTTTAGGCTCGATTGGTTGTAAGGTTTTCTCACATGATTATTTGAAGAATATTTATAACTCTAGTATAACTACATTTACCTTTTTAGGTAATAATTTATGCAATGAAAATGGTATTAACTGCTCTAAAAAATATGTTAATTGTAAACTTTTAATCCATGAAAACTATGAATCTTTAAGTCAACACATCTTCAAATGTTACTTGAATGCCCATCATGTACTTTGAAATTTATTATTATTTGAAATTATATGTATTTATCCTTATTTTTCATTGGAAAAACTATTACAACATACTTTCCATTCTCATATGGATATACATTATGCTTTGTATTCATTTCTTTTAATTTATTTCAAACATTAAGTTAATACTTAAATTTTAAATTCTCGTTATGTAATTTGAATATAAAACTGTCAAAAAATTATTCTAAATATGTATAACATCATGTTTATAATGTGACAAATTAAATTCCAAATGCAGAAGTTTAAAAAATATACTTTTTTCTTCTTTTTTTGTGTTATAACTTCAACTAATGGTGTATTTAAAAATCATTTCCCACTATCATTAATATTATAGACCTTCCAAAAATTCTCCTTAAACATTTACTAGTTTTACTAATATTTATTAACATGTTAGTAATTTTATATTTATTAAATGATTAGTGATTCTATTGAATTTTGACTTGTTTAACCAAAATCTATGATATGCATAGGCAAATTTATGATGAAACAAGAAGAACCATTTTTTTATAAGGTTTTCATTTAGGATCAAAATCAAAGTTATAAATTGGATAAGGAAAAATAGTGTGATTGTTCCCACTAGATATAATCCCAAGTCATGGGAAGTCACTAATGGTCCACATTAGAGTAGTATGAATTTTGAACATTGTTGTAGTAGATGCATCATATTTCTAAAAAATATTGTTCTATAAATCCTATAATTATTTAATTTTAGGATGAAAGTATACATAAATTTCATTTACGTGTGTTTTTTTTACAAAAATAAAAATTGAAAAGAAGATGGAAGTTTGTGACATACACATCTGTGGAGGTAGTTTGTTAGGGATCGAAATAATCAGACAAATTTTATAACTGGTACTCAAATTCTGGAATGCATTGAATCCATCAGTCATTAATCCCAATCATATGTTCATATTATCATATGATAAATTTGGATGTAATGAAGAAAATAAATTCCATGATTTTAAATCTCTTAGATGTCACATTAACCAAATATTGTTATTTTCCATAACATGACACTTCATGTGCTTAGTGGTTTTAGATGACATAAATAGTCTTTGAAATTATGGTTTCAAAGGTAAGTAACACAAGACCATTACATGATTATTACTTTTTTTATTCTTCATGGTAGTATTTTGATTTATACTTTCAATACTACTCATTGAATTTTATATAGAATTTGAAAAGAAAATTCACTCTTGTCTGTTTGAATTCTCTCACCAATATAGAATACAATCATTGGAACATGCGTGATTTTTTGTATAATTATACCCAATCTTGTTAAAAAAAATTTATGTCATAAAAATACTTAGGATTCTTAGTTACAGTAAATACATCATGCAACAATTATACTATCATAGATATTTCTTTATTTATAATTCTACATAGGCACTTTATATGGTGAAACTTTAGTAGAAAATAATTCTTTAAATTCATAAGACATTATTCATAAAAATATTTATTTAAATCTTCAACTAAATCATGAAACATATTTTTCTAATTAGTAAATTTTTCTCTTACATTATAATCTGCAACTTTAGGAATAAGATCCAATGATATGTTACAATCTTGATCTGTTGTCCCAAGGTTTAAAAGACATCATTTTTCTAGTTAATATCTATAAAAACATCAAATGGTCCTATTGATATGTATTTATGTTTATTATGTTTCCCTATAATTCCAAAAGCATCATTTATAAGGTTTTTAATTTCATCCTCCACCATCATTGAAGTAGCATGATCATTCTATTGTTTCACATCAGTTATCAAAATTTCTATAACATTCACTTATCTATAAAAAATCCAATTCACATATTGAGAAATTTATTTCTATAATAGCAAGTGTTCATAAACTTCATGCTTCTTCAACCATCTTATAAACTTGAATTTAATACATATAAATTTTATTCTACCCAAAAATATTGATTGGTAATTGAAAAATAAAAAAAATACTCTAAAACCTTAGTATATTAAGGTTTATTCCAAGGTAATATGATAAATTTTTTATCCATATATGACTAACTACCTATACACTCTGAAACAAAATAAAATTAAAAAATAATGTATGATAAAAAAACAAAAAAAAACACATTCCCATTAAAAGGATAACTCATGATATATATCCACCATATATTAAAATCATAAATTTACTCTATTGAGTTGACATAAATATTGTAATAAATAATCATGTACAATATATAAACACTAAAAACCATCAATTACCTAATAAATAGAGAATTATCTGAAAACCCAACTACAAAAAATGCCAGATTCAACATTGATGGGTCTCTCTAACCCATTTTAGAATCCTAATTGTTACTATTGGCACCACCAATAACCCATATCGAGGAATATGTGAAATAATAATAACCATTTTAAAATTTAAAAACACATATTTAGTCCAAATTTAAACATGACATTCCCATAAAATAAAAAACCATTAGGTTTCACTCAATATTTGAAATAAAATTTTAAAACTAATTTTCAATATTCAAATTCTATTTTATAGTAAAAATAATAAAAGTATTATAATGGGAATGATTTGAAAAATCAATAACCTTTTTTACATTATCATTGAAAACCATTTTTATTTTAAAATTCATTGGTTTAAACCTTAATCGTAAACTAATAATATAAGACTAAAATAAAACAATAAACTCTTTATAATTCATTAGCCACAATTGTAGTATAAATTTCAAATAAAATCACCCAATAAACACAAAAGTGTGTATGAGGTCACCTAATACATGCTATGAGAACTATAAAAATTAAGAGATAAGAATAGATTCCATATAACATGAAATTCATAAATTTTATAATAACCAAGAAGGTATTTAAAATCAAGGTACTATATAATCACATTAATAGTCAAATTTAGGATCAATTAATTAATTAGATTGTGAAACATGTTTTCCATCACACATTATATGATTTGACATAAATAATTTAAGGGAATATATTACTATCATGAGTCACATATAATAAATTTTAATATATTAAAGATGATATGAACATCAATAAGTGTCAAATTGGACTTGGTTCATGAATTAAGATTTTTCAATTATTCAAAAACCAGTTAAACAAGAATTTAATATTTGATGTTTATAATTTATAATTTTTCATAGGTATGGAAGAATATTTTTCATAAAAAATTTAGCAAAAAGATAATCAGGAAACTCACTAGAAAACCATTTGTTCATACTTTTAAAAACTAAATGAAATTTAACTTATTCTTTAAATGAAAATTTTTCTTGGAAAATCCTATGATGTTTTAAGGAATTACATATGGGTTGGAAGCACTCTCCTTTTTCTTAGACATGAAAATACCTCTCATACAATCCCTTAAATCTATATCAAAAACCATTCCTAAACAACTACCCATGAAAAAAATCACCATATAGAAAACCTAAATGAAACATAATTGAAAATTAGGCAGAAGACCCCCATTTTCATTCCATATATCAATTGATGGAATCACAAAACAATAATACCTAAGAATCCCTAAATTGAAGCCTCAAATAAAGAAAACCATAATATAATCATTGGAAAAAAGGAATCTATGTAGAACAATTACCAAACAATTATAAATCCTCCACTTAGGTCTTCTCTAAACCAAACATGAAAGTGAACCCACATTTCAAATATGAATAACATTGATGAATTAGTTGAGAGATATATTTTTCTTATGGTCTAAAGAATATTCTATCCACTTAATTCTTAGTGTAGGCTTATTCTGGTGTATATGGTAGTTTTTACTAGTAGATTTGATGCTTTCCATGGTTAGATATAGTGAGTATTTTTATGATTGAGGAAATCTTAATCCTAGGGAAATGGGTGATCAACTAGAGTTAGGGACTCAAATTTTATATCTAGTTAGGTATGCATTAACCAAAGTATGATTATTTCATTAAGATCCATACATAGTACTATTAGTTTTTAGGGAGTTAATCTTCCCTTCTGGAACTCAAAATGAGATTTCTCTTCCAAACCTAGATTTTTATCCCTTTTCAAGGATGAAGATTTATCATAGTATTTTTAATTTATCTGCTAGGAAACATGACTATATTCAAGTAATTTTTGGGGTAATGGTCTTTGTGAGGCTTTTTTTGGGAATGTTTTTGATATAAATTTTTTATCTCCTTAATTTGAGTAGAGACCCCAGGTAGAGATATTTTGATATTTGGTTGTGCTTTCCCATAACACCTCCTATACCAGAATCACCCAAGAAAACTTTTTCAGGTTGAGGATTCATGGAATATTTGTACCTCAAATGTGGGATTAGGTTATATTTTCACCTAAATTCTGTAGAATTATTTTTGTTTATGGACCATCATATTAGAAATGGAGATGAAATTAGGAACCACCTTTTTTAGATCTCATTGATCTTCTAGGATTTTGTGTGTGTGAGGTATCAGGTGGTGTGGGAGAAATTGGATATTGATGGTGTATCAATCATCTCCAAATAGTTTCACCTCTGGTTAGTTCTTGTTTATCATGTAGTGATGCCAATATGCATTTAGGAATGATGTGCACTGAGGATACCTATGGTTGGCAATAATATAATATCATAATACGACTCATGTTAGCTCTTCACAAACCATCATATTGGTCAACGTAGGTGTGATTTTATCATCATGTAATATATGTTTGAATGTTAAAGACTCTAATAACCCTCCCCTAACCATACCTTGTTTGGATAAAGGGTTTCCACTAATGATGAATTTCATTCACTTACACATTTTTGGCGATATGAGTTTACCCATGTTGGAGAAAGGATTGAGGATTCTCCAAAGTAGAGAAGATGTGTTGTGGTAACCACCTCTATGGGGATTGATTATATATTTTTTGTTTCAGGAGTTGATTGGTTATTTGGTTGATTGGTAGATCCTTTTTTATTATTAAGAAAGACCCATTCCTATGTGGTGATTAGAGAAAACCTATTGGTAGTTAAAATTAATTACCTTGTTGGTGGTTAACTTGTATTTATGTAATATATGTCTCGATGAGAATTCATATCTTGTAAATGAAGATGAATTCCTAAATTCTTTTAAAGGGTATCCTTTGGTTTAACCTTATAAAAGGATGATATATTCATCCTCTTTAATTAAAATGATGATGTTTGAATTCTTCTAAGTGGGATGATGAGAACCCCTATGGTTTTTTTAGCATGTGTATAGAACCCTTCGATGTATTGGTTTTAATAGGTTCCTGTTGGGTTTTTAAGAGGTTTTCATCATATTTGTATTGAAACTTCTATGGTACAAAAAAACCATCATAGTATTGAATCTAGATTCATTGGGTAAATTTGATATTCATGATTTTGAATCTATGGAAGTTGGTGATATTAGGTAGCATAGTTGAGGCATGATAGTTGATGCTTCTAGTGGAGGACTTTATGTTGGGATGATGGAGGTGATGCATGAGCAACTAGTTTTGGGGTTTTTATTTCTTATGTAAATTGGGGGATTTTTCTCACGTTTTATTGATGGTGGTGGCCCCATACTCTTCAATGGTGAGAGAGGGGTCTAGGGTGGTTTTTTTTCTATTTGGCGATTCATTATCACTAAATGTTCTCTAGTATCAAACTAGTATGGGATTCTTGAAAGCATATAACACGTAACTCACTTCCCTAAGAATATAATGTTTACCTACTAATTCTTTTATTGGATGTGCTAATGGGAAATATTAGTTGATTCCACTCTAGTGAAGTGTGGATGTTAGTATAGTATGCCTGGTGAATCATTATGGGTATACCCACCACATGGAAATCCTTTATGCAAGATGTAGGATGAGATATTCTTAATAAGTTTTGTTTTTTTTTTGCTCAGTATGGCATTATCTTGTGGTCTGGAGCTAAAAGAGAAAGTTCATATAAATGTTTTGGTCTATATTCTTTAGATTATGGTGGATTGGGCCACCCAATAGGTAGTAGTTTTATGTTTATCAATTGAGAGAAGTTGGTGTGGTACATATAGTGCTCATCGATAGTTTTTATAAAAGAGCAATGATAACACAATTAGGATATCTTCAATAGTGATTGTGAAACCTGTTAAGAATTGGGATGTGGATGGAGGATTCCCATGAATTTTGAGGTTAGAAAATAATTCATATATCACCTTTTATTCACAAGATAGAAACATTGGTACTCATGTATTTTTGGTATAAGATGTCAGAGAAGCTAACATGGAATCAAAGTAGTTTGTTTCTTAGAAACCCTCCTTGTGTCAGTGTGGATTTTTTTTAATTTCTCAGTTGTGTGTGTAGTATGGATGGTTTATCCACAAAAAATGACAATCTAAAATGCTATTTAAAGTTGGGGAGTAGAGAACTCCCACCCATGATAACTTTTTGACATACCCTTTTTTGGGATGTGTGTATATAGATCATGTTTTTGTTTCATTCGTTGTGGTCGGATGACCTTCAGATGAGAAAGGTTTTGGGTGTTTGGTCTTTGTAAGTCTTTATCGGGTCAAATGCATGATTTTTCATAGTTTTGGATCAAGATGGCTAGAGTTAGTAATATTTAATGTTAGATAAAGTTTCATTCCTAGTTGGTTGTGTATCATGTTCTCATAGATCTTGGACCTCTGTAGGTAAATAAATAAGGTGAATTAGTGGTTTTTTACCACATAGATTTAGTTTTTAAGTTTCCTTATTAAGGATCACTAGTTTTTTCTTTTTTGGGGATGAAAAGGTTTTAAGGTGGGGTGGATTTAGTAGCCTGAGTTTTCCCAAGTGAGAATTATCTAAATTTTGAGTCTAGGACCTCTCTAAGGGTAAAATAATGAATCTAACCTATAAGATAACCTCATAAAAAATATCTAATGGTTATGTTAATTATAGGGTTTGTAGTTTACCCATGGGATGAGTCAACATGGGATTGGTGCATGACATGCCTTTGAGAAAAATATATTAAGTGTAAAAATATTATTTTTATCCCCCATGCACACTTTTGTAGTGAAACTATTATATCACTTGAATATAGAATTGGATATGAAAAAATGACATTTAAATTGATTCTAGAATGTGAGTTTTACCCTAGGTGTGATGTAAGTATTGTTTTCATTAAATCAAATGATTGTTCATAGTCCTGGTCTTGTTAAAAATAAATAATTAAATTAATTAATTAATATTTTTAATTATATATTTCCCTAATAAATGATCTATTTAAACCCGATTAGGGAAAATATGTAAGCTTATCAACAGAACCTTGAGAGATAGAAGAGTATCCATCATTGGAAAATCCATGGAGTGGTGTTAATGGGGATTCAATGGATCAATAAAGAAATCCATGGAAAGTTTGATGATGTCGATGTAGATTCATTCTCTACCAAAAATCATATCATTGACAATATAAGCATTTTTTATTATTATATTTGAATTTTTTCTTATCATTTTCTAAGCATGTATTTTTAATATCTGTCTTATTATCGATCCTTACATATGTTTTTAAATTTATAAATTATAATTAACATTGAGTAAATTTTTGTCTGTTTTATCTATTATTTAATTTTTCATGCCTACAATCGAAGTCTGGGTTCATAATATGCATTTATGATATTAAATTAGTTTTTTATTTTGTTTTTTCCCACCATTCTTCGCTTGTACATCATTGTCATGTGGGTGAGCTGGCGATTTAATATTTTAGGTCTAATTCAAAATGATATTTCATCCTTAGACTGTGTGAAATTCTTGAGTTTCTACATTTGAGACTATGGTGAGTTGATCGATCCTTGGGAAAGGTAGGGACACTAAGTTAGAGAGGTGTGGTATCTTTCCATATAGTGATTAATAGAGAAGAGAGTCTCATATAGATGGTGGTGGATTTCATTCCCATCATTTTAAGGCTATACATTTATATCTCACAGCATTACATCCATGATTGAGGTCTTATATTGAGGTTTAGATGAAAATGATGCAATTTTGAGGCATGAAGATAAATTTGGTTTGAAATAAATGATTACATGTTGTATAGTTCATACCAACCTATATTGTGTATCTCATAGGTGTAGTAGATAGTGTTATAAATGGAGTTGAATATCACATGTTATGTGATTTAACTCTCACACCACATACCCCTTTATAACATATATGAAATGTTCATGGAGTACAACTACAAGTGTAATTTTAGACTTAAACACCATATATATCAAGACCGCATGTCATGTACCTTAGTTTTTCATGACTCGGGTAGTGTTGGTACACACCTAACACTTTTCCTAGCATGACACACCATGAAGTCCAACTTAAACACCATATAAGTGTCCCTAGAATTCTATGTAGTGTGTGAGTACATGACTAGGCTATTTTTAGGGTCTACAAATTGTTATCCGATTGAATATGGTATTCACTCCATCTATACCCTATGAGTTTTCATATCGTGATCGAGAATCGTATTTGGGAATGTGAATGGTCTATCCTGAGTGTTTCTCCTCATAAAATGTGATGGTGTCCATTTCCTCGATATCGAAGATGATATATAAGGAGGTGTGTTTAGTTTAATACGTTCAGATATGTAAATCTTGTGGTTGGGTTCGAGTATGATGATCAGAGCATTTTAAGGTCAGTAATCCTCTATAAGAGAAAAGCTTCATTAGGACGCAAGTTCCTCTCACCATCCTTTGGAAGAATTAATATTTCACTCATTAGGACTAGGATCCTCTACATACATATCTGGTAGGTCCAAAATTTCATCCATTAAATTTGGGGTTAGGATCCTCTATCTATAGATCATATAGGGTCATTATTTTTCCCACATATATAGGATTGTAATCCTTTATCTATAGAGTTAGAATTTTTCCCATCTAAGAGGTCATATGGGAATAAGATCCACCCCTAAGTCAGTATTCTCACCTAGCTACATAGGGTGAAGTAATCCTCTACTATATTTCTTAATAGTTTTGGTGGGTTGTATAATAAAAGTAAAAAATACACAACCAGTGGTATGTGATTGGATATACTAGAGGGAGTGATGCTTCATTACCTATTATGTGTGTTTCAATGACGAGTTTCCTCCCATTATCCTGTTCTAAAAATAGTACAGTGGTTGGAAAAGGATGAGAAATATCAACTTTTTCGAGGCTTGTGACCCCCTTGGAACCCTATGGGTTTCCTTTGAGATATGGAACATAGCTAGATATCAACTTCAGGCTTCATGAACTCTTTAGTGATCATATATTTCTTTATTGTTCATGGGGGTATGGTTATTAAGGATTGGAGATATGATTATTGGGACCTTTCTTTCATATTTTAGGGTTATTATTATATAGAATATCTCAGTTATTATTATTCATCTTTATTTCAATTATATTTTAGTATCGGGAGCCTAAAATTACTTGGTGTTCTAGTTTATTCTTTTTTTTCTTTTATACACCTCTCATACTAGGAGTTGGGATAAATTATTTATTTGTGTTTCTTTTATGGTTTTCAAGGTGTCTTACTGGGTATATTTACACTCACCCTTTTAGAGGTTTTTTCCCACATGTGTTTTGTTTTTATAGATTATGTATAGGTTTAAAGATGGGATGGTTATTTGAGAATCTGGTGTGGTTTATTCAGAGTTGATGTCTGGTTATGTATGGAAATGCATTATGGTGCATATTGATTTCTGATAGTATTAGTGACAATTGTGGATGGAGTGTGATCTCGGAGTACATGAAATGTGGGGGAGCATCTCAATGTCTTATGTTTTAGTGTTTTTTTATGTATTGTTTACCTTATGGTATGTAATTGTAATTATTGTCTCATGCATGCATTATAATCATTTAAGTTGATCATTTATATATCATACTAGTGTTTTGGTTATCTTTTTTTTGGTGATATGAATCTATTTTAGGTTAATATAGGATAATTAATCTCATATTATGAGATATTCAAACTTGGTGCTAGTTACTATCCCCGAGACTATTGGAGGTAGGCTTTGTGTGGCACTCTCCGCTTATCATCCGCTCGAGCGGGGCCCTGGTGGGTCGGTCCATGTCAAGAATGATACTTCAATCATCACTTCTAGAATCATGGGATGTGATGGTTACCATAGTGAAAAGTTCTATAAGTAAGGATAACTTAGTGTTTTAGGAAATCTAGGATCAGATTCTGAATGAATATATTAAGAGGAAGGAAGTCTCAGGTGAAATTAGAATTGTGTTCAATGCAGAAGATAGGGGAATTTATACTTAGAGGAAAGGAAAAAGTTTGAAAAGGATGGTGAATACATGATAGAAATGATTTTAGGGAAATGACATGGCCTAGTTAATTCCACATATTACCACTAGGGGAACAAAGGTAATTCTTAGAATTATTTTTGGGAGAGACATTTAAATATTATAAAGAACACTTCATGTTCATCTACAAACTTTGTAGTTAAGGAAGAAAACACTTTGATTATAAGTTTCAAAAGTTAATTAGAGTCATTGATCCTTGACTCTGAGGTATCATTTCCATCAACATCTAAGAAAGGGTTCATATACAATCATGTATCTGGAAGCTTGGGTAGGGTTCACCTTATGGATAGAGAAGTTGTTGAGATCATTGGAAAAGGTGATGTGAATGTATAGATGAAGAATGGTTATATGCTGAAGTTTCAAGACTTACATTGTATCCTAGTATTATAGACGAACCTAATCTTTGTTGTTCATATAGATGATGTGGGTTTATATATAACATTTGTTAATGGTGTGTGGAAGATCACACAAGGACCCATGATGGTTTCTAATGGGGTTAAGGATGAAACTTTATACATGAAAAATAATTTATAATATGAAGTTTATGTGAGATAAATAGATTTTGGAAATGTGAAGTTTTGGAATGACCTATTAGGATACATTGGTGAGAAATATTTAAGGATCTTAGCTATGAGAATAATACTAAAACTCAACCATGCAGAGTATAAAACAAACAAAGAGTATATATTTGGGAAGAAACAAAAGTTTTCCTTTGTATTATTGGATAAATAACCAAAGTATAAGAATATTTAGTTGGTTTATATGAATGTATGGGGCCAATTCCAATTTAACCTCATGGAGGGTCATTGTATTATACTACCATCATTAAAAATTCCACACATAAGGTGTGAGTTTTTTTTCCTAAAACAAAAATCTAAATTTTTAAAAAAATCATTTTGGTGGATACCCATAGTGGAGAATTAGATCCAAATGATGCTAAAATTATTATATATAAACAATATAAGTGAGTACATAATCAAATAGTTTTGAAATTTATATTGGATAAAAGAAATCTAGTTAGAGAATATTAACTCGATACATTGTAGTAGAATGTTGTGTAAGAATGGATGAATTTGGATTTAAATGACAGATCTAGAAGAAAGAGGTTAAATTAAAATTCCCAAAATTAGTTTTTAGTGAAATAAGTTAACTACATGGATTAACTTGTGAATTAGAATCCATCCAAACTTATGGGGTAGGTACTTTTGAAAATAATCTAGATTGAAATTATGATTGATGTTTCTTAACTGAATGTTTTTAGAAGTGTCGTGTACATCCATGTTGATGTAACGGAAAGTTAAAAGTTATATGTTAAGACATGGTAATGTTTATATTTTGGGTATGGTGATTAAAACTTTATATTTTGGCTCTAGGATAACAATTAGTGAATTGTGATTAGAATTTAGAATGTCTAATTTGATAATGAGATCTTGTGGAAGGATTATAACATAACAAAATGTGAATTTGAGAGAAAAGAATAAATATAGAATATAAAAGTTGTGGTTCTAAATTATTCATAGAGCATATAATTTTGAGAGTTATGGGGAAGTTACAATGTGAATGAAATTGATCAAGTTATAGAGGTACAATGGTATGATTTACTAGAATGATTATGATTTTAGAAGCTCAGAACATATTTTGAAAAAGTAGGTTCTATAAGGTGCTTAACCTTGGGTGTTGAGGTAAACTACTAGGGTTATAATACTAGTGAATATGTTTGAATCTGGTATGCATGAGATGCTTTTTATAGATAGTGTTGAACCTAAAACCTTGGAATATGTGAGAATCTTGAGTGACTCAGAGAATTGGGGGTTATAAATGAAGGATGGACCTGAATATTTTTATATTTAAATAAAATGAGATCTAATATAATTACCATCGGGGAAAGAATAATTATATAATAGGAGGGTCTTCCAATTAAAATAAGAAGAGAATGGTACAATGTGAGGTGAGTTCTAAAGAGATTTAAACAATTTAATGGATAGTATTTTAAATATAATTTTTATTTGGTTACAAAGTGTTTAATAATTTAGATGGTACTCAGCCTGATTACTTTAGAATATCATTTTTGTAGTGGTTGGATCTCAAGACCGCGTTCCTTCATGGTGATTTTATGGATGATATATATAGAACAACAATAATGTTTCATGGAAAATAGAACATATGGTTTGGTGTGTAGGTTAAATTGTATTTTTATAGGCTAAACTATGAACCAAGATAAATTAACCATAAATTTGACGAATTCAAAGTAGAATGGTTGTTTTTATGAAATTTGGATCATTGCTGCTATTAGTAGGTGTTTGAAGAAGAGAGTTTCATCATTGTTCTTCTTTATATAGATGACATTCTCTTAATTAGTCTAGTAAAGGAACCACATGAAGATTTAACGAATGTTTTTTCTGAATGTTATTAGATAAAGGATATTGGTGTCATGAAATGATGATGTATATTAAAAGATATTTAAAGACTATAACTTTACTTCTATCTCTATTTGAGTATATCCAAAAGGTATTATAAAGATTAAAAATGAGTGATTTTAAGCATGTGGTGACCCTATGGTTGAACACTTCATGTTATCTATAGATAAGGAACCTATAATAGAAGAAGAGACTAAGTAAACGGTGAAGTACGAATGTGCACAAGCAGTCATAAGATTGATATATTCCATGGTTTGTATAAGCCCCACCACCGCTCATGCAGTGGGAGTAGTTAGGAAATTCATCAAAAATCCAAGTAAGGAACACTTAGAAGTAATGAAGTGGATTATATAGTATCTTAAAGGTTTAATAGACATATGTATCTATTTTAGAATATAAATTACATTATAGGGTTTTTTGATGAGGATTTTTAAGGATATACAAATTCATAGAAGAGTACGGCTATCTTTGTGTTCCCTTATAAAGAGATATTCATGAGTTGGAATCTCAACTACAACTAGTAATTGCATTGTCAACCATGGAAGCTTAGTACTCTACACTTATAGAAGTGGTGAATGGGTTTATATTGTTGAAAGTTTTGATGGAGGAACTTGGATGAAGGTAAAAAAATGAAATATTATTTTTAATAGTCAAAGTATAATTCATCTTGAGGAGAATATGGAGTTTCACTCTCAGTTAAAATATGTTAATTTTAAGTATCACTTCACCTAGAATCTTGTATTGGATGGGGGTGTTGAAGCTATGGAAGGTTATTTGGAGTCATAAATTAGTGGTTATACTAACTAAAGTCATAATATAGGAATTTCTGGGGAGGTTTCGTGCCTTAATAGGACTTGGATGGCTGGTAGTTGGAAGATCAAACAAGTGGTAATTGAATTTAGATAACAAGGGATGTTTTTGAAGTGTCCTAGTGGACTGGTTTAATCCTTGAAAATTAGTTCTCAAGTAGGATATTATTAGGCTTGGTGTGAAAACTATTTTCTACTTAAGTATGCATACTTTTCAGATTTAGTGTTTTTATAGGTATTTTATGAAACTAGTATAAGTGAAAATTAGAAACAAAGGTCTGAAAGTAGTAGCATATCAATTCTAGAAGTGTGGAAGGGTGTACATATGAGTTATATACATCATAATTTGTGGGTTCAGTTGGTGCATTTAACATGAAACTATAATTTTTATTGATCAGTTAATAAATGTTTGAAAATATCTAAAGGTGGTGAAACTAAAAAAACTAGTTTGATGAAATGAAGTTAGTCTATAAATACATGGGTGTGGCCACATATAAAAATGTTGGTTGAAATTATCTTAGTGACTTGTAAATTAGTGAAACTTTTGCTTGTTCTTTTATTAAAGTTGCAATGTTTCCCATGGATTAGGACTTGCTCCGAACCTTATAAAATTTTGGAATTCTGTGTTGAGTATTTACTTCCAATTTTTTTATTGGTTTTACATTGGGAGGGAATTTAGGGTCTACTATATAGATTTAGTTTATTTTTGGGGTGTGAAAATTCTCAAATTGGATATATTTTTTTAAGAATTGTGCATTTGGGACCACATGAAAACTTATTCTCCGTTTGAGGTTAAGGAATATGATTTTAGATCATGGGTTATTTAAGCAACATTTCTCATGGGCATAGTGAAAATCATTATACTTCTCAATAGACTAGGGATTATTCTAAAACTATGAAAATAACTATGTGTTATTTTTATTCTTCTTTCTTTTTTCCCTTTTTACTCTAATTTCGAGAATCCACTACTTGAAAATTTCCTTCCAGATATGGTTTCATAGCCATAATTGAAAAAAATATTCATAAGTTGGCATGTGTCCATGAGAAACATGGATCATGGATATAAGGTTTCTTTAAAATACATATGACCATAGGACACGTAGCTTATGAAAAAATTACAGTGTGGGAAAGGTTGGGTCGATACGGGAAACTCTTTATGGCCATGGGCCATGTGGGCCATGGTGATGGTCCAATAAAAGAAGGGTCCATGATCATGGTCTATGTGTTTGTGTCAATAGGATGACATGGGGAGGGCCTATGTCAATGGGTCACATGGCCTATGGTAATAGGCCTATCCTCTAGTCATGGGTTACCTATTCTGTAGTCATAGGTCCAAGCATGATTCATTTAGTAAACATATAATTATTATAATAATAAATATTTATATTGATATATATATATATACATATACATATTAAATGTCATGAGGGAAAGGGGTATAAGTCTTTATAAAATAAGGGTGATGATTCTATATCAAAATCCATTGTAAATGGTTTTAAAAAAATTACCAAAACTTTTCTCATGGGAAGATTAAGTTACTACCAAAAAATTACAAAATACCTATTTCTAGGAGAATGAATCATAACAATAGCACATAAGGATACTACTATAAAAATATCCCACATGGGTGGAATAACTATGGTTATAGTCTATTATGATGGTCTTTAGGCCTACAATCTTGTTTTTACCTATGGTAATATCGATTTTCTATAGTAGTGATTGTTTGTTATTTAAGCTTCTACATTTTTACATCAACTAGTATGAGACACTTTATTTGGTAGATCAAGGTCATATTCCTTAAATAAAATAATGTCTATAGAAGAAATAAATGTAAAGATTAACCATTTTGATGAATCTCACTTTAATTAGAAGGAGATGCTCTTTTTTCATAACCATTGACCAAATTTGTTTTTTCAGAATATGTATATATATATTATGATGCAATGTATAAGATTGATTAAGTATAAAACATTTTTATTTGCTGGATATGGTGTTGAGTAGATTATATATAGTTCATAGGATGACGAGAGTACAATTATCATCAAAAGTTAAAACATAATATTTAAGAAAGATTATATATTGAAGGACGATCATATAGGTGTAATTATTAGTGGGAATAAAAAATTAGGGTTCTAAGATTAAGTTGGGATTTAAGGTTTACCTATGTTTATGAAATAGAACCAGTAGATGCTACTTCTAAAGTAGAGTTGATGATATTAATTAGGGTGATAAGACCTATACATGGATATTTATAATCCTTACACTAATTTTTATTGACTAATGGTGGAGATCTATAATTATTTTAAGAATAATTTTAGTTTAAAGAGTCAAGATAGTGGGAACTAACTATGATGGAGTAGATTTATTATTTGTATACTAATAATACTTGGGAACTAATTTCATAATGAAATAAATCATTGTGAAAAATGGGTGTACCGTGTTAAGGATGAACATAATAGTAAATGGATATACAAAGAAAGGATGGGGTGAAAGGATCTTAACATAAGGTGTGGATTTCACTAAAATTTTCTCACATGTAGTAAATTCCACTGCATTTTTGGTGTCCTTAGTATCTTTTCATTGAATAATTTTCAACTTGTGAAGCTTTATATAAATAATACCTTTCTTCATGGAGTTCTATAAGGTGAAATCTTTATGGAAGAACCAAAAGGATTTATATAGTTATGAAATAAAGACCCAGTGTGAAAACTCTAGAAAATTTTATATAGTTTAAAGTAGACACTCATAAAATGGAATAATAAGTTTGATTAATTTATGAATAATAGTGAATAAAAATTATTTGTAATGGACCAATGTCACTAATTCATGTAATTTAATGGGGGAAACAACATATTTCCTATGTATAAAAACTATATTCTTATAGAATAACCATCCAAGTAAAGGTTTAATGAGTTAAAAGAATAGATAGTTAAGGAATTTTAGATAAAAGATCTTAGAGAATCTAAAAATATTTAAGGGTGGATATAAATAGAGACCAAGAGACCATAATATTTATGTTTTCACTGTTCAACTACATTAAAAAGGTTCTAACAAGGTTTAGTATACTAGAAGAAAAACTAGTTTTTATTCCCCTGACTGGAAATTTTAAATTTTCCAAGGAGAAATCCCCAAATAAAGAAGAAGATATTAGGTATATTTAAATGTTCCTTATGAAATAGTTGTTGGAATCTAGATATATACCATGGTTGGTACCCTACCAAATATTGATCATGTATTGGGAGTTGGGAGTAGGTTAATAGTTAACCTTAGAAAAAGATTGGGATGCAATGGGGTAGATATTAAGGACTCCGTAAGTGCATCCAAGCAACTAGGGATCAAATCCAGGCAGAGGCAGGATTTCCGGGTACTATAGCAGTACTGTAGCAGTATTGCAGCAATACTATAGAAAGCACTGTAGCAGGCACTGTTTGTCACTGTAGCAGCCGAGAATATGCCCCCGTTTGGCCCTTCGGCCACCGATTTGGTCCCTGAGTCCTTTAAGGCCTTCGGGCCATCCAGGCCTTCAGGTCAGTAAGACCTTAGGGCCACCTCAAGGCCTTCAGACCACCTTAAGTGCTGATGCAAAACAGACAACCTACAAGGAACAAGCTCTACAAGGAGGATGAGCAAGGAGCTTTCACCACAGCAGAAGCTAAATGGATTGCAAGAATGAGAGGGTATACCAATTGCCATCGGGACAAGCCTGTTCATGAACGGGAATTCCTAGCCGAATAGCCATGTGAAGGTGGAGAGCTGATCTCACGATGAAGATGCTGGGGAGGAACAGTTCTAAGTAGTTAGTCTGGGTAGTATGTAATTTTTGTATCGTATGGGCAATGAATTCCTCTAAGGCCTATAGGCTATGTAATAATTATTCCTATGGGCCTTATAAGGGTTCCACCTCACCCCTTGAAAGGTGTATTATCAAAAATACATAAAAAATGAAGGCCTTTGGGCCATTAGAGGAGGAGGAAGTAAAGAATTATCTCGGTGTTTTGGGAAAGGAAATTCTCTACAAAGATATGTGCTTTCTAAACATTTACGTTATGTAAATATCATGTGAAATATCATAGGTTGTGTGTTTACTTGTGGAGGGACTGTGGTAAGTTTTTTATCTGAGTTGTAGAAAGTCACAACACTATCTACCACTGAGGTTGAGTATATTATTTTAATAGAACCAAATAAGGAAATGGTTTGGTTAATGAAGTTATTTGAGAAACTGGATATAAAGATAGGGGAAAATTTATTGTATTTTGATTGTTAGAGTTCCATCCATATTACAAAGAACCCAATGTTTCTGACTAGGATGAATTATATTCAGCTAAAGTCCCATGACATTAGAGGATTGATACATAATAGGTTACTCACATTGAAAAAAATTGAGGAACAAAAAATATGTCAAATATGTTGAAACGTTTAGTGGTTATTGAATATTTAAGGCACCATAGAGTCTCTTCTATACTTCATTAATGAAAAAATCTTGAGATTTATAATATGGAATAATAGTTTGAGAGAACTTAAGGATGTTGATTTATAGATTAGTATCCAAGTGGAAGATTATAATGGTGTATCCTTATCTATTAGATGGAACTAGGCCTAGTTCTAAAGGACCATATTTTGGAGGCACTATAGAAAGTCTGAACACTATAGCAGAGTTAACTATAAACCCTCACATAAGTCACCATGGCATTGTGGACCGCCATATGGATTGGTTACAATAGTAACATGAGTTATTGTACATCCACATTACTTTAAGATCTCATTTTGAGATAAGGTTTAAATATTATATGTTTTGGATCTATAATATTCTTCTAAACACAATGAAAATAATATTGTCTCTATATAGATTTAGATATTATTCCCAAACAACATAAATCATTGTGTGTTATTATTATTCATCTTTCTTTTTCTCCAATTTTTCCTCATTTATGGGACCATCTGACACCAGAGATCCAAAACTTCTATATCACATAACTTATAATCAATATCTTCTATTCAATCCTACTTTAATTGATGAAGGATTTTTTATTTCACAATCATTGATCCCAAGAAGGATACATTATCCTCCCCCACCATATAAAAGCACATAATTATTAAAAAATAGATAATTCAATTAAAATATTTGTTCACACCATTATAAGGATAACTACACCTTTCCTATATTCTTATCACAAGGTAATTAATTAGTACATCCAAAATATTTATTAACTGTAAGGTCTTAAATAGTAACTGTAATGCCCCAACCCTAGTTACCCAGAGTCGGTGCATTATTTTAATACATTGGCATGATTACAAGGAATCAAGTTCTGAAGGACCCATTGGTTTAGCAGTCTTGGAAAATAGATTACATACATGAATGTTACATTACAGTTTATAACATACAAAACAACATAAATAAAACTTTATGAACACCATTATTCCCTTTGGATTAAACCTAAATATCAATCACAATACACTTATTGGAATACTGGGAAAATAAAACATAGAAAGGAGTGAGCTTAAACGCCTAGTAAGGGTAATCAATACAGCAGAAACTTTCAAAAATAAGCATAAACATTTAAGGTAATGTATAAAAATAAAACAAAATCCTTATAAACTTGAACATAAACATAATATGGAATAACTAAAATGAAATAATTCCATTTAATTATTTACATGGATATTCTACTAATCGAATAATCACATGCAATATCAATAACCACTTTCATAACGATGGATTGCATAATGCCAGACTATCATAACCATGTAGCCAAGCCCTCGTGCAAAGAATACAAAAAATATTTTGTCAAGGCCTCGTGCCAAGACACTAGTTTGTCTCATGAGACCTACCGATGCATCGAGGAGCTATAGCGGGCTCCACCTGTCACTTATTAAGTCTAATGCATTCCTCATATGAACAGGTTTAAACATAGCATAAACATTCGTATTAAAACTAGAATACGGAATTTCAATACTTTCTTCATAAACCATGAATGGTATAAAAATATCACATCCACAGTCAAACATATGAAAAAACCATCAATACAATATGGAAGTTTTGTATCATAATAAATAAACTTCAAATAAGCTTAAAATCCATCAAAGGATGTTGACATAGATGAAGTCAATACTATTTGAGAGAAATATCTCTTTTTTTAAATAATTTAAAAGTCCCATAATTATTAAATAAAATATTTACTTTGAAAATATTTTTATAAGATTGTAAGGAAAGATTTGACAACTTTATAATGGTGGAAAATAGCCACATCCTCCGTATATGTTAAAAAGACATTCTTACCTTAATTTTGTCGAAAAGGTTAAAAATGACCTTTTTGGAAAAAAAAAACGGAAATATTCCTTTATAAAATTCTGATAAAAAGTCAAAAATTGGGATAAATTACTTTAACCCATATTCTATAAAATATTATGAATGTTTTGAAATACATTTTAAAGAAACATGGATGTGGATGATAAAGAGGTCCCAATAGATAATTACGTATAAATAAACACGGATAATGAAGAGATTGTGAAATAACCCAGACCAAATTGGTAACTTACGAAACATACACCCCATGAAAGAGGTATAATACAATGAATATGTAAATACACTTAAATTATAGTGTATTACAAAAAGAATACAATTATGGGCAGTACATACACCACACAAAAGGTAATAGTGGAAATATGGCATGAATCTCATGGGAATAAGGAGTGAGATGAAAACCCCTTACCAATTTGGTAACTTACGAAACATAGACCCCATGAGAGAGGTATCATAAAATTAATATGTAAATACACATAAATTAAAGTGTATTACATAATGAATACAATTATGGTCAGTACATACACCATAAAAAAGGTAATACTGGCAATATGGCATGAATCTCACGGGAATAAGGAGTGAGATAAAAACCCCTTACCTTGCACTTTCCTTTAGTAGATGGTAAGTTTAGCCTCCTGTATGAAGACTATAGTATGTTATTAAATTATAATAGAACCATATTAATATTTATGATATCATACATTATTCATTTATGACTTTATACTACCCATTTAATAATAATTTCCATGTTATATTAATATTTCGGGTAATAATAGCTTTCTTTATCGTATGTGTTTTAACTTGTAACTCTTGATTATATCACTTAGATCATGATTTAAATACTTCCAGATTATAAAAAATGATTTATTTATCATATATATTTATAATATAAAAATTTATAATAGATGTATATATGAAATGGAAAACACCGTTTATGGAAACGGTAGTCTGTACGTACACATAAACTCTGTTTTCGTTTTCATATAGTATTGAACGGAAGTAAGTGAATAAGATATATGTAAGTACATAAATACTTATATATATAAATATATATATCTCCAGTAGAATTATTATGTCATATATTACATAATTATTACTAATATATATTTTTTATAATCGTCGATGAATTGTGAACTCGGAAATGAATCTCATCGCGTCGTGGAGACTGTAATCCGTACGTACGCACGAGCGAAAATATCATTCTTTTGATATTAATATAATATATAATTGGATGGTATATAATATATACATAATACTTATCATGTTATATTTATTATTTACATCAAATACACATCATTTTTATACCCATCCAAATAATAATGTATTGAATAACAATTACACCACGACGTGGAGATGGTAAGCCGTACGTACGCACGTATGGTGATATGTCATTAAAAGGGTGGATAGAATAATTAATTTGGTTGCAACATAATTATAATAACATCACAGTATATATAATATACTGGAGTTATTATTTTAGAATGGAAACAACAAAGAAAAAAGAAGTGGAAGAAGAAAGGAACTTGAAAGAGAGTGGTGAAATCGTTACATCTTCTTTGGGTTCTTCCTTTTGATTTGATAAAAAGGGCTCCTTAGGTTGGATTTATGATTAAAATGAGGCCTCTATGTTTAAGAAAAGATAGTTTAGAGGGTATTTGGGCAGGGATTGTCCGAGCCAAATGGATTAGAAGGTGTGAATTAGAGATAAGGGGGGGTTCCCTTTTATAAGAGGGGTGAGGGGCACCTTAAGAAAAACTTAAAATATTATTTTATAATAAATTCATATTTGGTTTCTAATGGATAAAAAGTATATTAATTAAAGTATAAGGTGGGTATAGGTCAAATAAAAACTCAACCAATAGGTTTTAGACAAGTTTAGGTTACCATTTTAACCTTATCATTTTGATTTAACTCTAAGTTAAATAATTTAACTTTTACTGTGTCTTCTTGTATTCTTACACTATATGGTTAATAAACAAACTATATACTGCCAATAGAACCCCAATTGGTTAATTAATGTCATATATATTATTATATAATTCTTTTTTCCAAACCTTATATTTTTAGGACCATTATATTAATTAATAATAATATATTTGTTTTAAAAAACTATTTTATGTCAATTTTGACACTATTTGGGATTTGTTTTTTGTTAAAATAATAAAAACATGATTACTTAAAAAAATACATTAAATCAATCCTAACATGTCATATTCACCTATTAAATTCGTGTATGTCATAAATACTTTTAAATTATATTTATTTTAATATTTATAATACCATTTATTTGATTGTTTCATGAATAAGGTAATTACTACATCATCATTGTGTCATAAATAAATTTATTTATTTAATGTCTAAAAATTATAAATAAAATACCATGATGTAGAAAATATTTTAAAATTTATAATGAATATTTATAATCGAATTTATCTTATGTAAAACCCTATATTAAAAATGTTTTAGTTATTAAACATTGATTTTAATTCTTTTAACTCGTCTTTGAATTAAATAATAATAAATGTCCTAATCTAATCCAAGTGGACCTAAATGATAATATTTTATTCTTAAGGTTTTTTTGGTTGAGATAAACTTTTCCAATAGAATTAGGACATGTGTGGGGGTAATATTATTATCATTTTTACCCTTAATTACCCTATTTTCTTTTAACCGTGGTAAATAAAAGTAAAAAGTTACTATTCACCAAAAATTATTTTCATCTAATTGAACCACATTTTACTACTTTATATTAAACTTTTCTCTCTTATTTTCAAAATTCAACTCACAGAAGCGGTAAAATTATGTTTTATGTGAATTTGCAAATTCTCCTAAGAGGTGGGTAAAAGACGGTGAAAATTTCAATAAAATTTTTATATATCTAAAATTATTATAAACCGACTCCAATGAATTACATTGAACTTATATAGATATTATGTATCTATTTTGACAAAAAAATGATTTAAATAAAATAAATAATTATTTAAATTAAAATTTGGTTTTAAACTATAACTCTGTGTTTTTCACTATTCATAAAAAATTAAAAGTTTTCAGAAAAATACCAAAAAATTACCCTAAGCTAATTTTGATATTCTGAATCCAAAAATGAATTCCATTTTGAAAAATAAAATGTATAAAATTTTAAAAAGTGGGTATTAATATTCAAAACGGCTAGTTTGATTGGTTGTGGTGTGTGTTAGAACTCGAAGTTGCGTACAACACACGCTACTGTATTATTCAAAGAGAAGCATACTGTGGAAGCTTGGGGTGTTAAATTCTCCCATCCTTCATTAAATTTATTCCTCACAATTTATGCTTGGTATTGGAAACATGGGGTTGACGTTTCAAATATGTTAGTTGAAATCCCACATCCAAAAATGAATTAATGAGGCCATTATTTAAAATAAAGAGTGGTAAGTATGAAGGTTACCAAAAATAACACATACTAGGGTTCCATGTAGGAAAATATGGATATGGAATAGAAATATAACCATTAATATCTGATGGAGAGTGGTATAGAACATGGCTATGAAAAGGCCAACAATCCCAAAGACATAAATTTGTGATGATCCTAGGTACCATCTATGACAACATTTTTGTTCTAAGTTCCTTTTCCTAATGTTGAAGAATTTATTTATGAGATTGGATAAGATCATAAGGATATATACTTACTTTATAATTAGAGTTTTATCCATTAATAAATTTCTACCACAAACTCATATTTCACCCCAAAACATAATACAACTCAAAAATACTCTATTTATCCTAATCGTATAGGGTTCAAAATATAATGAATTTATAATTCACATATCAGACCCTTTATGAAATGAAACTACATTATACCATCCAGGAACTTCACGTAGTCCAGTGGTAGGTGACAAATCCCTATTGCACTATGGTTGTGGGTTCGATTCCCACAGCTTTGTCTGACATGATGGGTCGTCACACGGTCTGCATGTTGTCCTTTTATAAAAATCCAAAAATAACCTTTCAAACTTAATCCCTTACAACCTTTAGACTTATCCAAAATACATATATAAACTCTAAGTACAAAATTTATATGAAAGGTAAACATAATATAGATTTTTTTTACCCCGTAATAGCATGTGAATACCTTCATCATGTATTCTTGTAAACACTGAAACATCCTAAATTACCATAAAACCTTATTGATTACATTCATGCTCCCTTATTCATTATAGAATATTGGATATACTTCGTCCATCCAAAAATGTTGTAAACTCCAATAATTATGGAATATACAAATCTTTAATTAGTTTCAAGGCAGTCAATAATATCCAAAATAATTTACCCAAATCAACCATATCTTATTCCAAAATCAATACCTCAATATTAGAACCATATTAAGGTTTATCTTTCCTTAAACCATGTAATTTCCAAAAAGTTTAACTCACTGTAGAGTCACTTTTCTTAGTACCATAAAATCTAAAATCCTCAATGAAATAGTACTATAGTACAATACTTATTTATTTCCAGTACATCATTTATACAACACTTCAATGAAATAATTCAAAAATAACAACATAAGAACACTAGTAATTCCTCTTCATTTGTGGTAGTATCATAACTTTACTATTATCCAATAGCATCATTTTCGGCATAGTTTGATAACTAGGACATTGGTTCGTGTAGTGTTCAAACTCCTTACAGATGAAGCATTGTACATTTTAAACCTTTTTCTTACCCTTGAAGTCACGTACTTGGTGTCCTTTTTTGTCCACACTTATAACATACTCCCATTCCCTTCAATCATTTTCCAAGGTGATTTTTTCCACAATTATCACATATGGGAAAATCCTTCTTTACCTTATTCCCTTTATCTGTCCTTTTCTCTACCATCCTTTCCTTCTCTGGCTTCCCTTCAAATCCATAAGACTCCGAGAATTCTTTACTTATCTTATCAACACATGATACTATTTCTTCATATGATGATAATACCTGGGAGACTATTTCCCTTCTAAATTCTGGATTAAGACCATGAAATATATGATCTTTCTTACTCTTTGGATCATGTGTATTACTGGAGTTCTCATTCCTTCTATTGGGTGCCATTTCTAAACAATGGCATACACTAGATTAGTTTATGTATAGAAATACCTAATCCCAAACTCGTAAAACACTTAACATAAGTTAAACAGTTTATGGATACAATCCATAATCATAAAAATAACTTCTTTGAGGAAGTATATACTCATAAACCATTCATAATGGTTTGTAAAGAAAATGAAAATTATCCTAAGCATATCCCCCAGGAGTGTCATAACCAAGAGTGCAACAAGGACGATTGTCGTGCACCAGTTCCTGCTCGAGTCAAGCTCAAAGTGGTGTTTTTGGGTTTTACCCATAGGTACATTTGTGCCAGAGCAACCTCTACCTTCTCGTATCCAGACATGGATGTATTGCTCGGAAAACTCACAAAATCTCTACAATATCAAAATTTTAGGAAGTTCTTCTCTACTAATCCTAAAAGTCTATCTTAGGGCTATGTTCTCTAATCAGAGATTATATAAATCTAGCTTCCAAGGTTATTGCTAAACTTCCTCTGATACCAACTGTAATGCCCCAACCCTAGTTACCCAAAGTCGGTGCATTATTTTAATACATTGGAATGATTACAAGGAATCAAGTCCCGAAGGACCGATTGGTTTAGTAGTCTTGGAAAATAGATTACATACATGAATGTTACATTACAGTTTATAACATACAAAACAACATAAAAAATCCTTTATGAACACCATTATTCACTTGGATTAACCCTGTATATCAATCACAATACACTTCTTAGAATCCTGGGAAAATAAAACATAGAAAGGGGTGAACTCAAACACTCAGTAAGGGTAAGAAATACAACAGAAACTTTCAAAAATAAGCATAAACATTTAAGGAAATGTATAAAACTAAAACAAAATCCTTTTAAAATTGAACATCAACATAATATGGAATAAATAAAATGAAATAATTCCATTTACTTATTCACATGGATATTCTAGTAATCGAATAATCACATGCAATATCAATAACCACTTTCATAACGATGGAATGTAAAATGCTAGAATATCATAACCATGTAGCCAAGGACTCGTGCTAATAGTAAAAATAATATTTTTTCAAGGCCTCATTACAAGACACTAGTTTGAATCATGAGACCTACCGATGCATCGAGGAGATATAGCGGGATCCACCCATCACTTATTAAGTCCAATGCATTTCTCATATGAACAAGTTTAAACATAACATAAACATTCGTATTAAAACTGGCATACGAAATGTCAATAATTTCTTCATAAAACATGAATGGTATAAAAATAACACATCCACAGTCAAACATATCACAAAACCATCAATACAATATGGATGTTTTGTATCATAATAAATAAACTTCAAATAAGCTTAAAATCCATCAAAGGATGTTGACATAGATGAAATCAAAACTATTTGAGAGAAATATCTCTTTTTTTTAAATCATTTAAAAGTACCATAATTATTAAATAAAACACGTGCTTCAAAAATATTTTTATACTCTTTTAAGGGAAGATTCGATGACTTTATAATGATAGAAAATAGCCGCATTCGCCGTATAAGTTAAAAAGACATTCTTACCTTAATTCTGTCGAAAAGGTTAAAAAGGACCTTGTTTGGAAAACGACGGAAAGATTCCTTTATAAACTTCTTATAAAAAGTAAAACAAGGGTATAAATTAATTTAACCCATATTCTGTAAAATAGTAATAATGTTTTGAAATACATTTTTAAGAAACATGGATGTTGATGATAAAGAGGTCCCAGTAGATAATTACGTATAAACAACCTCGGACAATGAAGAGATTGTGAAATAACCCTTACCAATTTGGTAACTTACGAAACAGACACCCCATGAAAGAGGTATCATACAATGAATATATAAATACAAATAAATTAAAGTGTATTACATATATAATGCAATTATGGGTAGTACATACACCACGCAAAAGGTAATAGTGGCAATATGGCATGAATCTCATGGGAATAAGGAGTGAGATGAAAACCCCTTACCAATTTGGTAACTTACGAAACATACACCCCATGAAAGAGGTATCATACAATGAATATGTAAATACACATAAATTAAAGTGTATTACATAAATAATACAATTATGGGAAGTACATACACCACACAAAAGGTAATAGTGGCAATATGACATGAATCTCACGGGAATAAGGAGTGAGATTAAAACCCCTTACCTTGCACTTTATTTTAGTCGAGGGTACGGTTATCCACCTATATGAAGACTATAGTATGTTATTAAATTATACCATAACCATATTAATATTTATGATATCATACATTATTCATTTATTACTTTATACTACCCATTTAATAATAATATTTATGTTATATTAATATTTCGGGTCATAATCGTACATGTTTTAACTTGTTACTCTTGAGTATATCACTTAGATCATGATTTAAATAATTCCAGAATATAAAACATGATTTATTTATCATATATATTTATAATATAAAAAATTTATAATATATGTATATATGAAATGGAAAACACCATTTATGGAGATGGTAGTCCGTACGTACGCATAAATGTTGTTTCCGTTTTCATATAGTATTGAACGGAAGTAAGTGAATAAGACATATGTAAGTACATAAATACTTATATATATAAATATATATAAATCCAGTAGAATTATTATGTCATATATTACATAATTATTAGTAATATATATTTTTTATAATCGTCGATGAAGGGTGAACTTGGAAATGAATCTCATCGCGTCGTGGAGACGATAATCTGTTTGTACGCACGGGCGAAAATATCATTATTTTGATATTAATATAATATATAATTGGATGGTATATAATATATACAGAATAATTATCATGTTATATTTATTATTTACATCAAATACACATCATTAGTATACCCATCCAAATAATAATGCATTGAATAACAATTACACCACGACGTGGAGACGGTAAGCCGTACGTACGCATGTATGGTGAAATGTCATTAAAAGGGTGGATAGAATAATGAATTTGGTTGTACCTTAATTATAGTAACATCACAGTATATAGAATATACTAGAGTTATTATTTTAGAATGAAAACAACAAAGAAAGAGGAAGTGGAAGAAGAAAGGAACTTGAAAGAGGGTGGTGAAATCATTATCTCTTCTTCGGGTTCTTCCTTTTGATTTGATCAAAAGGGCTCCTTAGGTTGACTTTATGATAAAAATAAGGACTATATGTTGAAGGTAGGATAGTTTAAAGGGTATTTGGGTAGGGGTTGTCTGAGAAAAAGGGCTTCGAAGGTGTGAAGAAGAGATAAGGGGGAGTTCCCTTTTATAAGAGGGGTGAGGGGCACCTTAGGAAAAACATAAAATATTATTTTATAATAAATTCATATTAGGTTTCTAATGGCTCGAAAGTTGATTATTTAAAGTATAAAGTGGGGATAGGTCAAAAAAACTCAACCAATAGGTTTTAGACAAGTTCAGGTTACAATTTTAACCTTATCATTGAGATTTAACTCTAAGTTAAATAATTTAACTTTTACCATGTCTTCTTGTATTCTTACACTATATGGTTAATAAACTTACTATATACTTCCAATATAACCCCAATTGGTTAATAAATTTCATATATATTATTATATAAGTCTTTTTACCGAACCTTATATTTTTAAAACCATTATATCAATTAATAATAGTATATTTGTTTTAAAAACTATTTTATGTCAATTTTGACACTATTTGGTATTTGTTTTTTGTTAAAATAATCACAAGATGATTACTTCAAAAAAAATACATTTAATCAATCCTAATATGTTATATTCATCTATAAAATTTTTGTATGTCATAAAAACTTTGAAATTATATTTATTTTAATATTTATAATACCATTTACTTGATTCTTTCATGAATAAGGTAATTACTACATCATCATTGTGTCATAAATAAATTTATTTATATAATGTATAAAATTTATAAATAAACTACCATGATGTAGTAAATTTTATTATATTTCTAATGAATATTTATAATTGAATTTATCTTATGTAAAACCCTATATTAAAAATCTTTTAGTTATTAAACTTTGATTTTAACTCTTTCAACTCTTCTTTGAATTAAATAATAATAAATGTCCCAATCTAATTCAAGTGGACCTAAATGATAATATTTTATTCCTAAGGTTGTTTTTGGTTGAGAAAAGCTTTTAAAATGGAATTAGGACATGTGTGAGGGTAATATTAATATCATTTTTACCCTTAATTACCCTATTTACTTTTAATCGTGGTAAATAAAAGTAAAAAGTTACTATTCACCAAAAATTATTTTCATCTCATTGAACCACATTTTACTCCTTGATATTAACCGTGTCTCTCAGATTTTTTAAATTAAGCTCATAGAATCGATAAAATTATGTTTTATGTGAATTTTCAAATTCTCCTAGGAGGTGGGTAAAAGACGGTGAAAAGTTCAATAAAATTTTTATATATCTAAAATTATTATAAACCGACTCCAATGAATTACATTGAACTTATATAGGTATTATGTATCTATTTTGACATAAAATTATTTAAATAAAATAAATAATTATTTAAATTCAAATTCTGTTTTAAACTATAACTCTGTGTTTTTCACTATTCATCAAAAATTAAAAGTTTTCAGAAAAATACAAAAAATTCTCCCTAAGCTAATTTCGATATTCCGAATCCAAAAATGAATTCCATTTTGAAATATGAAATGTATAAAATTACAAAAAGTGTGTATTACTATTCATAATGGCTAGTTTGATTGGTTGTGGTGTGTGTTAGAACTTCAAGTTGCGTACAACACATGCTACTGTATTATTCAAAGAGAAGCGTACTGTGGAAGCTTAGGGTGTTACAGTAACTATATCAACCTATTATTTAGAGGAAAGCATAAAATATGTAAAAATGTTATAATTATTCACATTTTTACCTGAAACAACTCATGATCAATTACTATTTATCAAAACATGTTAGTTGATAACACCTCCATATATAGAGTTTCAATAATACATACACTATGGTTCAACATTACCTTTCCTACTATTATAAGTTAGGATGATTATAATCAATGATGTCCAACTCTTATCATGAGAGAAACTCCAACACTGTTGGTTCATTATCAATTTTTTTACCCAAATGACTATTGTTAATTTAATTTCCATTAGTGAATATATATTAGTCTCTATAAATGTAAGATGCTATAATTTTGACCTTTTCCAAATCCTCATTCATCAAAGGACCAAAAAGGATGATAGTCTGGCTCTTTTCACTACTACTATGAACACTTTCACTAAGTAGATCTCTAGTTTAATAAAAACTACTAACTATAATACAAAAATATATCCTTCTATAATCAGCTCATAAAACTGGGAATAAATCATTCCAATGATCCATTATATTATATTTAAAACGAAATATATTGACTATAACCAGATGACCATGATATACCCATCATATACCTTAGGATAATAACTTTTTATTCAATAGAATTTGATCCAAATTAAGATAAGTCATATAAAAAACCAGTTATACCCAAAATCTCCCCAATGCATAAAATTGTTGATAACTCTTACATGTGGTGGAAATATACATTGTTGATCTCAACTCACAGTGATTGTTAACAATGAATTATTCTCATTCCATGAATTTTTCTTATTATAACGACATTAATAGAATTTAAATCCATAACGGTCAAAATCTATGTATATTTCCCTTTAATCATGAAAATATCACCTTATCAAAATATATACACCATCAATCATACATTTTCCAAATGATTATCTAACCATGTACTAAATATAAGACTTAAAATGAAATATGTATTCTTACACAATCAATCATAATCATTATCAAACATGTTTGGTATTTTTGTATCTAAAAACATATGATATAATATAGGAAATATATAGTGTATCTAAAACCATGATTGATGCAGAAATGTTGATATTATTCAAGGTGTGAAAGTAACATCCATTATTCTCTCCATCTCTAGGTGTAATACATGATGCTTTATTATTGTCAGTAAACAGTACTCCCTAAAACTACTGCATAATGTGCACACTATCATAATAAAAAGAGACTCTATTCAACGTTATATTTAAAAATAAAAGTAAAAAATTTAGAATTTATATTTAATAAATATTATTTCATATTTTGTATTCAACATGATAATATTATATTTGGATAAATTTTTGGGATTTTTTTGGAATGATTGATTTTTTGGTGAATAATACAATGTACTATTTTTATAAATACTGTGGATTTTATGATATAATTAGGATATAATTATGAATTAAAATTTATGAAACATATTCTATAATCAAATATGTATTTAATAATTATAATTATACATTGAAATATTAATTTTAATTTATAAACCTATAATTAACATTTTGTGACCTAAGTAATATTTTTACAAAAAAAATTTTTTATGCGTTATACACTTATTATTTAAAAACTAATTTTTATTGATTTTAGAAATTTAATATTATAAAGTAGTTGTAATATTTGGAATAATAATATCCAAATTAGTTAATAAGTTCAATTTTTATTTTTTTCAATAAAATAAATTATCGATGTTAAAAAATGACTTACCATAGTAAAAGTAATTTATGATAAAAGTTAAAACCTAGGAAAAAAATGTTAAAATTACTCAAAAATTATCTCAAAATGTGTAGTGAAGATTTTTATTGGCCAAATTCTCATAAACCTCCATTCTTTTCAAATTTTAGACCCATGTTCCTTGAATAGTGACTTTTCCTTTAATACTATTTTAAAAATTTCACTCCCCTCACTTATAAAAGGAGACTTCCACCACCCCTTTACATACATTCTAAAATTTAAAATTAATATTGAAAAACTATTCATTTTACGTACCCTATATACCACTATAATATTTTTCATCCCCTTTATCCACGTAAAATCCCTAAATCATTCATTTCTAGGAGGTCCTCTAAGAGATGGTTTAAATTCTCAATGTGAGTACTAATCACTTATTAACTTCTTTATTCTCTATAATTCTACTCAAAATATTTTTTAAATATTATAATATAATTATCTCAGTATTATTAGTAAAATAAACTGTTATAATTCTAATGGTATAACCATTATCTAATTATCTCACTTCATTAGAAAAATGATAACATTGTTCATGCGTATGTGTGGACTATTGCCACCACAAAGTGATGTATTTAATATTTATTAATATTCTTATATGGATAGTTATAAAATGATATTTAATGAATAAATATTCTATTTATAAATTTTTATTATTCAAAAAAGATAAAACATTTCCCACCTTCCTCTCATTTTATGAAAAATAAAAATGTTGTTCATGTATACGTGCGAACTAGTGCCTCCATGAAGCGATGTGTTTCATTTTTCATCACCACCTTACATGGATGGTTATAAAAATTTATTTGATGAATATATATGATATAAAGGAGTAATATGAATTAATAATAATATTTTTTAAGTATAATATAAGAATTAATGATCATTATAAAGCAACTCATTGATATCAGTAAATTAACTGAAACAAGCTCGTCTTGGATTCCATTTTCACAAACCATACCCATGAACTCATAGATCATAAAATTATACTTCATAAATAATTAAAACAAAAAGATTATTATTTTTTGAATAATATATAAATGATTAAATATATAACAAATAATGGGTTCCAACACCACTATTATGAAACATGTACGAAACAATCAAAATTACTCACATTTGATGATGAAAATAAACATTAACGAACTAATATATGTTTAGTGAATGAGTATAATTGAATAATATAAAAGGAAATAGAAATGAATAAGGGTTTTAAATAAGTTATTAATATGATTTTCTTATTATACATGAGGTTAAATATATTTCAGGAAATTTAGTAGTAAAAGGTAAGGGTTCTTCATCTCGAATTATCTTATTTAAGTCATGTTATATATTATACACCTTTTTTCATTTACATGGTGTATATAATACCCCTTTGACATATTATTTTATGAATATAATTATTCATGGTAATTAATGTTCTATTTTAATTTTTATATTTCATGATATTTTGATTAAAAATGTTACCACGGTCATTTGGGTTACTTTCCAATATTGCTTCTTTTTTGGTCGGGAACCTTTCTCCTCCATATCTATATTATTTTTCTAATAATATTCTTAATTATTATTTTCAAATCCAAATATTTATTATTTATTTTGATCCTCATATTTATGTTTACCTATTTTCAAAAGGAAGTTGTATTACACTTTTAATAATGTGGGATTAAATAAAGATATTTTGAAATATTATTTACAATCAAATATTTTATCTTCCAGAGAAAATTTGTTGACATAAACCTTAATTTCTTTTCAAATATAATTTTTTTTAGATTTATAATTTGATTTAATGTTTTAAAATTTCGTATTTTCAACTTCTTTAAAATGATATTTAAAAGTGATTTATATCTTCATTTTAACATAACATTTACTTTATTTACAAAATATACAAGAAATTTTTTTTAAACATTTTCCATACTAACATATTTTTCAATCATCTCCATTAGTTTTCCTTCAAAAAATTTATATCAAATGTTTCATTATTTTTAAAGAAATTTCAATTCCCATTACTTTGAAAAAATATTTTCTAAAAGTGATCTAAAAAATATAAAGTTATTTATTCTTCTTTCTATAAGTTGGATTTTAGTGCTCTTCTAAAGGTGTTTTTCATATATGTAAACATAATTTAAAGTTTATAATATTTCATTGTGGATGTTCTATAATTATACAATCCAAATTATTTCTCTCTATGGATTATGATCATTTTATTCTATTTACTCACTAGGAAACGTATCAAAATCATGTATGTTTATTATTCCAATATGAATATTTATTAATTACCAAGGTAAGATGATTGTGAATTGTATTTTTATTTGTTCATATATTGAATAATTTGTTCTTAATTAAGTGAAGGATGGAGCCCATAATTATATATCCCCTTGATGCAACTATAGGTCTCACGGGATAAAAGTTTTGGGTGTTTTGTGTATCACTACCCATTTATTAATATTCCCTTGATATAGATCCTTGATAGTAATATCATGATGTATTGGCATGATTCCTTGATAGTATGATCATGATGTCATAGAATGTGGACTTGATGGTAATATTATGATGTATTGTCATGAGGCCTTAATGGAAAGATCATGATGTCCTAGCATATGGCCTTAATAGTAAGATATTGATTTTTTATCACATGGCCTTGATGATAAGATCATGACATCATGGTATATGAACTTTATGAAAAGATTAATATGTACAAAATTATTCATTCTATCATCATGGAATTTATTATTGTTTTCCATATGATTGTTTACATTTTATAGGTTATCCATGGATATATTTCATGATCAAGTTATTTATTATAGGGTTTATTTACTGATTATTTCGTCTACTATATTATTTATCACTCTATATCCATAAAGATTATATTTCAGGCTTCCCCTTATTAGGAATCTGAGATCAACCTTTTATTTTGTTTCCTTTCCATGGGATACTAATAATGGATCATTGAATAAATTAAAAGTTGAACTAATAGAAATAATAAAGTTTTTATGAAATTTTTAAGTTGTTATTTATGTTCCCATGATAATATGGATATCATGTATATATTTGGTATCCCAAGACTACTAAACTATTTGATACTCTACGATTTTATCCCTTGTATCTTGTACCAATGTAATAAAGTAAACATCATATATTGGTTATTGGATTTAGGGTTGTTATAGTTGATTCCATAGAAAATTTAGTAGAAATATTGGGAACTAGACTTAGGAAAACCTAGATTAGAGAAAATAACTTGTAAAGAACTCTAGGGATAAGTCTAAGTATAGGAAAAAATCCTAAAATATTAGTAAGGTGAAGATTTTATGGTTTCATAGAAATGAAATCCATGTTTGGATAAAAAAATTGGATGAAGTCTCGAGCCCAGATTCATGGAAGGTTAATAACCTTGAAAAGTCTGGTTTTGTATTAACTTGATCTTCACATGGTATGTGATAAGGAGGCCTAAATGTGCACCAGATTTGACACTTTATCGGAATATACTTCAGTGGATTTCTACACTCTTTATGAAGTATTATGAAGGATTTGAAAATATTTTTATAATTTAAATATATTCATAAAGAAACTTTGCGTATAATTATGGGACTGGATATTGATTAAATTTTCAATTTATGTTAAGTGTTTTGTCGTATTTAGAATTATATAATATAATTTAAAATTAATGGTGTTATTCATGAAATAATTAATTTGATTCAATTATTTAGATTGTTTTATAAAATAACTAGAAAAATTATCAAAACTCATAATCAATGTAGGTATTTATATCTAGATCATGTTAACATGGTTGGGGTCAGAGTTGAGAAGATTAATGAAATATTAGGTTAGTTGAATCGGGTTATGTATAATAGCATTTCCTATATAGAGAAATCTGTTAATCCACAACATGATGCATCAATGTTGGATTGTTTTATATAATAAAAACCTCAATTATTTAGTGAGACCATTTATACATTAGTAGCTAAATAGTGGATCAAGTCCCTAGAGAAGATATTTCTCATTTTAGGAAGTAGTGAAAGGGAAAAAAATTCATTATAGTTTATCTTTTAAGGGGATATTTTTATCAATGGTGTTTATTAATTCCAAATACTAAGGAGGATGAAGAGATAAAGACCATGGAGTGGATTAATTTTAAGGTGATATTATTTGAAAAATTATTTCATTAAGAGAAACTAGATTATATAAAAAGTAAATTTCTTAAATTAATGAAAATGGAATAGGAGAGTTATTTTGAGTATGAGACTAATTTTACAATATTAACAAGGCATGTTGTGGACTATATATTAAACCTGTAAATTAATATCATGAATTTATTTGATGGTATTAAGATAAACGTCTAAATGGAACTATCCTATTAATTTTTTTTATTATATAATGATATAGTATCAAGTACCATCACAATAGAGAATAATTCTCTAGGTATTATATAATCAATGGAAATCAAGATAAATAGATGACTAATGAAAACCAAGAAAAAGGAGATATGATAAAAAAATATGAAGGGAAGGGTAAAAGATTCGACATGTGATAATTTTATAATGAAAGATCCCATTAAATTCTAAAAATGAATCAAAGTTCGTTAAAAGTGTAGAGAAAAGGGAAATCTATCTCATAAATGAAAGGGAAATAAAAAAGCCACTAATATCTAGAGATTTAACTGTAAATAGATAGGGAATTATTTGAACCAATTCCCTAAGTGTCAAGGGAATACACCTCAAAATATTCTTCAGGGGAAAATACATGATTATGATATTACCACAACTAAAGTTGAAGTTCCTTAATATGTGATATCAGATATATTGGTGATTGAATAGTGATTCAATATTAATTTCCACCCTTACACAACTATTTTAAACTGAATTTTTAATGAATATTCCAAATATAAAAATAAATTTTACTTCATGTTGGATTTAATGAATTAATTTTTATCACTATTTAATAGGTAAATTTTACTTGTTTCATTGTTTACATTGTAGGATGAGGTGATTTGGAGAGCCTGTGATGAAATTCAACCAAAATGGGCCAAACTGCGCGAGAGCCCAAGAATGCACATGGAAATAAATATGTACTCTGGATAATCTGTGCAAACAATTGGGATTAAAATGGGGTTATTAATGAAAAATTATGTGGGATACATTTCTATAGAATACCATTTATCCTAAATCATCCATTTGGAGGCCCAAAATAGGCCCACAATGTGAAAAAATTCTGGTCAGGCCAGATTGGACCACCCTTATTTATTTGAGCCATAACTCGGGCATCAGAACTCCAATTGGGCTGATTCGTACTCTATTGGAAATATAACTCAAAGGTACACCTCTCCACAAAATTTTAAGTCATTTTCTTGTGTTTTGGTCAGTCAAACAGCTAAATAAAAAAGGAGGAATATGTCTACCATGGATAGTCACCAAGTCCCTTAGGCACTTGACTTCTTTTGTGGAAAGTGTGATGTATTTGTCCATAAAATCACCAATCACCCTCATTATCTCAATTACCATGACCAGGGGTAATTTTGAGTTGAATTAGAGATATATCTTCTTCCATTTTAATCATTTTCTCTCTCATGTACTTCTAGGCCTCTTAGTGATCAATTTGGGGGGGGGGTGTTCCTTGTTGTAATCTCGAGCTCCATACTTGTAACCATTAGAAGGTAATTGAAGTTCTAGGTTTTTATTATATTGTTATTCATTTATTCATTTTTGATTTTTCATTTATTCTAGTATGATAAAAAACAAATCAATGGAACAAAAATCATCATGCTTCCAAGTATAAATCTAATCTTCTTGTGATTTGAGTCCATTTGCCTCTTCTCTCACCTCTTCTCTTTAATGGGTGTTCTTATGTATGGTATCATTTGATTAAATACAGAAGTTATAAACCATTATTATGAATTTTTGTGTGGATAATTTTTTTGATATAGCCCAAATCTAGACATCTCATCACGTTGTGGATGTGATGCCTTGATTGAGTTCGATTCTTACATCGACAATATTTTATTGATTCTGAGCGGTCTCTGGTAATCTATAACATCTATAAATCAAATCCTAGGTGGTAACCTAGTAATAACTGACATATCATATTGTTTATAGTGTGTATAAATCAAGTAATCAATGATCCTTCTCATTCCCTTGAGAGTGATGACGAATTGAGCATAAAGGGACACTTATTGAGGTTGATCACGATTTCCCCAACCCGTTTATCTCACTTTGTAATGTAGTTTCAATTTCTATTTTAAAATAAAAAAACCTCAAGTTTTATAAATTCCCATTACCCTTTTTATTTTCATAATAAAAAACCTCTTTTAAAAATTAATTATATAAGGCTTCATCAAGAGATGACCTAGGGTGGCTTCTATACTACAGAAAATCTAGTTAAAAACAAACATATAATTTGACGCACTTGACAACATGATCAAATTTTGGTGCCATTATCGGGGATCCAAGATATTTTTTTCCTTTTTACTCTTTTATTTTCTTTTTTTACTCTTTTAAATATCCCCTTACCATTTTATTGTTTTTGTTTTTGTTTTTGTTTGCTTTTGTGTGTTCTTACTCTTTCTCTCTCTCTTCTTCTCCGCTCTCTCTCTAATTCTATAATATACATTCTATTTTATTTTATCCTTTAATTATTCTTAACTATTTTTATTCTATCCATCATGTATCATAAAAATAAAAAAACAAAAAAACAAAAAAACAAATTTCCCAATTTATTTGCCTGACCCAATCAGAAATAAAAAAACTATTTGGAATAGACTCTAAAATTGAAAATACACTTCACTCAACAATTAGGTCATCCAAAGTTGGAAAATAAAGTAACATATAGGAAACCATTTCTGAACCTCAAGTGGTATTAAACCAATAAAAAATTTATCCAATTCAAACCCCATAAATCATAGATGAAAATAACAAGACCTTAAAAGAACTTGTCATGACTCGTCCCCCGGGGCCCGTGCCATGACTTCCCGAAGCCCACCTTCCATAGGTCAGGGGCTGGTGACTAGCACCAAAGGCATAATTCCCTAAAACTGGGAAGGCATTTCTTTTATAACTTGTAACACACACACACACACACACAAGTGAGCACACAGATGGATAGGAAACACTAAGTAAATAGTATAAAAAAAGAGTACTAAAAGTAAAAGGGTCAGAATACAAGCCCAACTAGAAAGTAAAAGTACAAATGTGACATAATAAAACTGAAAAAATAGAAAGTCAGCTGATGGGTCTTCCTCCGAGGTTCCTTCCTGAATGGTAGGTACAAATCACCTCCTAAACACTCATTGTCAATCCATCTCCTCCGTGTACTGACTCTTCATAAGGTCCACCTCCAGGTACCGTCCAGTCCTGGTACTCTCGGCCTCAGTCAGTGTTGTCCATTGTCTGCATCCAACACAACAAGGTGTGGGCATAGCCCGTGCAGGGGTGAGTATAATGATACTCAGTAGGGACCCTGATACCCTATAGGTCTCACATAATCCAACAGGGATAAAACACAAAGTTTGAAATCAACAGATAACCTTAGTTTGGTATATGCCCATACATATACCTAAGTTATCAAGTAATCCATCTCAATAATGAGGAAAACAAAAATGTATTGGCTCAGATCACACCAAGATTTTTTCAAGGGGTAATATCAAGTAACATTACGAACCCTCAGCTACTGGATAACTCCTCCTATATCGAGTACATTGGGCCTACCATGTCACACAGAGGTTCTTCCCACTAACCTTGGACTGCTAGGGTACTCTTCCCGTTGAGTACCGGGGTCTACCGCGTCACCAGGGCGCTCCCCACCGTGGGTCTGCCATGTCACCAAGGCGCTCCCCCTCATGGGATGCTGAGGTACTCCTCCTGTCGAGTACTGTGGGTCTGCCGTGTCACCAAGGATCTCCCCACTGTGGGTCTTCCGTGTCACCAAGGCCCTCCCCACTAGGCCAGTCGAGTCACTCCGAGTCGAAACGGTCATCAGTCATCAAGTCTTAGCCAACTACTAGGTTCCCACACAAAGCTCACTCGCCTCTGGGAGGATCTTCTCTACAATCTACTGGTCGATACTCAAACTTCCAAAAACTCCCATGAATAAGTATCTCAAAGGTCCATTATGTCAGAGGGATATCAACATAATAGACGACGCGTCAATCGGATACTCGATCTGTAAGTTATTAGTTGTTTAGTCCCGGTGGCCCGGTTGGATTCATGCTCGATCCAACCTAACCATTCCCTATCTCAATCCAAAAATCTATGGAATATACACAAAGGGACCTTCTCACTCCATGATTTCCAATGCTACTGATGGTTTGTCAAACAGACGTCTGATGCTAATGATATGGCCAAAAGAAAGTAAAAGGGGTTGTAGTGGGCCCGAGTCCAATACGACCCGGTCAGACTGACCTGGCCCGACCTGGCCTGGGTTGACCCTGTTCGGTCCGACTTGGAATCATGCGCTATCAATTTTCATGGACTCATAAAATTCCCATTTAATTAAAAAACATTACATGGAAATTTTGTGTCTTTACATTCTCTCCACCTCAGGCTTTACGTCCTTGTAAGCCACAACTCAAAATAAGGGAACAAGTGGGGGTACTAAGAACACATCTGAGCCTCCCGCTCCCCTATTCTCTTCTAAAGGTTCCCGTGCTACCAGCGAACGTACACCAGTGGTATAGACCATCCATGAAGGACCCTCTCCTGTCAATCCTAAATCTCTACTGGAACCTCTGTAAAAGTCATCCCATCCTCGACGTCCAGCTCTCCATGGTTGATGATGTGAGAAGGGTTGTGCACGTATCTCCTTAGCTGGGATACGTGGAAGAAGTCCTACACCTGGTGCAACTAAGGTAGAAGAGCTAAGTGTTAAGCCACCTTGCCAACTCTACTGAGGACCTGAAAAGGTCCGATGAATCTCGGAGATAACTTGCCCCCTCAGCCAAATCTCTGTAATCCTCATTAAGGTGAGACCCTTAGAAAGACATGGTCTCCATCCTCAAACTCCAAAGGTCTCCATCTCCTGTCGGCATATGACTTATTCCTGTTCTGTGCAGTCTTCATCCACTCTTGGATGATTTGTACCTTCTCTGTGGTAGCCCGAATCATCTCTAGTCCCACGAGTGCTGACTCCCCTGGGTCAATCCAGCACAAAGGTGATCTGCATGGTCGCCTGTATAATACCTCGAAAGGTGCCATCCCTATGGTGGAGTGATGGATATTGTTGAATTCAAACTCCACCAAAGGAAAGTGATATTCCTAGCTACAACTGAAGTTGAGGACACAAGCATGCAGCATGTCCTCGAGGGTGTGAATAGTCTGCTCAGTCTGGCCATCCGTCTGAGGATTGAAGGTGGTGCTCAAATGAAGTTGTGTCCCAAAAGCCTCCTGCAACCCCTTACATAGTAGGTAAGTAAAACTTTCATCATGGCCGGAGATAATCGTCGAGGTTACTCCATTTATCCTCACAATATCCTGCATATAGAGGTGTCCAAAGCTCTCTACTGAACCCTGCTCTCTGATCGGTAGGAAGTGGGTCGACTTGGTGAGTCGGTCAACACTCACCCAGATAGGGTCGTGAACTTTTGATGTACAGGGAAGTCATGTCACAAATTCTATGGATATCCCATCCCACTTCCACTCTGGGACCTCTAAAGGCTGAACCAAGCCTGTTGGTACCTGATGTTCCACCTTCACTTGATGAAAATTGAGGCACTGAGAAACTTAATCTGTTACTTCCTTCTTCATTCCCAGCCACTAGTGCTATCGTCGGAGGTCTTGATACATCTCCTCCACTCCTGGATGTACTTATATAGGGGATGTATGGAACTCCCTCAACACTTACTCCTGGAGTGACACTGGTACCTTGGTACGTCCTCTGAAAAGGATGGCGTGCTCCCCACCTTCATAAAAACCATCAGGTGCCTATCCTATGAATATCTAAGCACGTCGTGCCTCGCAGTCAGCGTCCCCATGTTGTGCCTCCCTAATACACTGATGAAGTGAGGTAGTGACTATAAGAGACTGTAGAAAAGATGCTCTATCTCTATCCACAAAGGATATCTTCAATGTGGCCAACTTCTATGTCACCTCGCCTTGCAACTGTATACCATATCTCATGTTGAGTGCATCTACAACAATGTTACCCTTCCCAAGAGAATAGACTATCTCAAAGTCATAGTCCTGGAGGAACTCAAGCCAACATTGTTGTCTTAGGATCAGGTCCTTATAAGAGAATATATACCTGAGGCTCTTGTGATCAGAGTACATGGTAAAACGCTCGCCCATCAGATAGTGTCTCCACATCTTTAAGGCGAAGGCCACTGCTGCTAACTTCAGGTCATGGGTATCATAGTTCTAATCATGATGTCTCAACTGTTGAGAACTATAAGCGATCACTTCTTGCTCCTACATCAGGACACATTCGAGTCTGGTCCCTAATGCGTCGCAGTTGACCACACACCTTATTCCCTCCTCTAGAAGCCTCAAGATGGGGGCACTAGTCAGCCTCTACCTCAGCTCCTGAAAACTCTGCTGGCATTTCTCCAACCAAAAGAAAGGTTTCCACTTCATTGTTAAGGCTAATAATGGTGCTGGAACTCTAGAAAGTCTGGCACAAACCTTCGGTAGTATCCAGCCAAACCCAGGAAACTTCGTACCTCCGTCACAGTCCTGGGTGGCCCCCAAGAAAGTACTGACTCAATCTTCGCTGGATCTACTGCAACTCCAGCCTCCGATATGACATGTACCAAAAAGTGAACATCTCAAATCCAGAATTGGAACTTCGATAGCTTACCATAATGTTGGTGCTATCGGAGTGTGTCTAGTACTACTCGAAAATGATAGGCATGCTCCTCCTTAGTATTCGAGTGGATCAGAATGTTGTCGATGAAGATCACTACAAAGTGATCAAGGTATGGCTGAAAGAACCTATTCATGAGTCCCATGAACACTGTTGGAGCATTGGTTACACCGAATGGCATAACCAAGAACTCATAGTGTCCATATTGACATCTAAAAGACGTTTTATACACATCCTTGTCTTGTACTCTGAGATTATGATAGATTGACCTGAGGTCTATCATCGAGAACCACTGTGCTCCCTTCAGCTAATCAAAGAGGTCGTAAATCCTTTGGAGTGGGTAATTGTTCTTCACGGTCACCTTGTTCAGGGCTGGTAGTCAACACAAAGCCTCAAGCTCGCATCTACCTTCTTGGCGAACAGAATCGGGGCTGCCCAAGGAGAAACACTAGGCCGAATGAACCCCCTCCCCTACAGGCCTTCTAGCTGTACCCACAGCTCGCGAAGCTCTGTGGGAGCCATCTGATACGCTGGTGTAGATATCGGTGTCCTCCCAGGGTACAAGTCAATTTAAAATTCCACCTATCTATGAGGAGGTAGACCTAGTACATCATCTGGGAAAACATCCATGTACTAGTCCACCACTACAGGATAACTCATACTCTCCACATCAACTACTCTAAGGGTAAGGCTATCCAACTGATGAGTTGGCTGCACCCTCCTCCGGGTAAGTCCATCCTGTGCTGCAAAGCCTCCCTTCTCGCCGGTGAATGTAAACCTGGTCCCATCTGTGCTGACACACCACACTTTGCACCTAATACATTCAATATGAGCATGGACTGTAGATAACTAGTCCATAACCAAGATGATGTCGTAAGGCCTCGACGCTGCTACTAGGAGATCCTAGCCGAAGCTCTCGCCTCCTAGAGTAAGCTTGCACTACCGAAACCAGTGTGTAATCATTGAATATTCTCCCGTAGAAGTCTCTAGCTAAAAGGATCGAGCCAACGACTCCGTCAGAATCTCTGAGCTCCAAACGAGGGAAGTGGTAATGAAATAATGAATGGAACCTATGTTTATAAGTACTACATCTAAGGTTAATTCAACATAGATCGTACCTCATATAATCTCTACATCACCGTGATCATAAGCCTTAGCTATCCGGAGATGATCTCTCCCCTGTCCACCTACTCCCTGTGGTCGGGGTGGACCTTCTAGTAGTGGCAGCGATAAGATCACAAATCTTCGTCCATCGCCAGCTACACGAAAAAATCCTCTTCCACGTCTGCCTGCTCCCTGCGGACCTCCTCGGTCGAACCTCTGTCTCTACCTAGGTGTTCCCTTGACCGTCTAATGATTATCAGAACAACGAGTTAGATATTCATGAGCCATGTGACCCTACCCACCACATACATAAAATTGCTCGCTCCTAGAATGACTAGATCTGATTCGGGTGCCCCGCAGAACTGATTCTGAGTCATGCATTCGTCCACCTGTAGGTCTGGTCCTCTTAGACCTCTGTGACGTCTGTCTACTGCCAACTGAAGATGACTCTGCTATGTGATGACTGGTAGTGGCTCTCGCCACTTTTGACTGCTTGGAAAAGAAACTATCCACCAAGAGGGCTCTCTCTAACACCCCCTCCTGCGTTGGGATGTTGAGTGAGATCATCGAAGGCCCGATCTCTCACCTGATCCCCTGCTCAAAGGTCCATGCCCTAAAGAAAGGGTCCCTCACCATATCTATAGAGTAGCGTGAGAGGTAAGTGAACCTCACTGAGTACTGAGCTACAATCATGCTACCCTGCTGCAGATGAAGGAGATCCTATATACATACTACGCGAAGAGTCACTTGAACAAACTCTGCCCGAAATAGCCTCTCAAAGTCTACCCAGAGAAGCGTCACCTTATCATGAACTTGGAGTGTCAAGCTCCACCATCTTCCCGCTTTGGCCTATAGAAGGCTGGAAGCAAGAATCCCCATGATATAGGCTGGTGTCCCTACTAGTAGGAAAACTCTCACCATATCCTCCAGCCAATTATCAGCTGCCTACGGGTCCGCATCTCCCCTGAACATGGGTGGCCTCGGGCATTGGAACTCGTGCAATGCACTTAAGCGGCGTGCACCGTCTCCTGCTGAGGCTGGTGGCATCTGTGGGCCAACAGGTAATGGTACTATTGGTTCCTCTTCTGGAAGAGGGCCCTACACCTAGGCCTTATCGCTCAGTGGGCTATCTTTACATACAACTCTCGGAACTCTAGCTGGCTGTCTACGTGGAGGCATCATGAAAAGAAACAGGTGCACTACGGTAAAAAAGTTATACCTGATGAGCTTACCTATTGAGTTGACTCAAAGAGTTAACAAAGAAGACTCTTGAAAACACACACACAATTAGGGTTTTTGTGAAATGAGTCAGATATTAAATGTTAGGGTCCTAGTGTATGGATACGTCGGCCGTTGCACTAACACCAGACTCCCTAAACTGAAAACTGCACTCATTACCCTTAACACTATTTCTTCATAGAAAAGATTAGAGTCCTAGTTCATTGGTAGAACTGACTCATTTGATACCAATTTTTCACAACCCATCCCTTGGGGCCCATTCCATGACTACCCCAAGCTCGCCTTCCATAGGCCAGGGGCTGGAGACTAGCACCAAAAGCGTAATTACCTAAAATTGGGAAGTCATTTCCTTTATAACATGTAACACGCACACAAGTGAGAACACAACTGGATAAGAAACATTAAGTATACTGTATAAAAAAAGAGTGCTGAAAGTAAAAGGGGTCAGAATACAATCCGAACTGGAAAGTACAAGTACTACTGTGATACAATACAACTGAGAAAAGGTAAAGTCATCTGTTGGGTCTTCCTCTGAGGTTCCTAAATGAAGGGTATGTACATATCACCTCCTCAGCACTCCTCGTCCATCCGTCTCATCCGTGTATTGACTCATCGTATGGTCCACCTCCAGGTACCATCCAGTCCTGGTACTCTCGGGCTCAGTCAGCATTGTCTGTCGTCTGCATCCAACACAACAAGGTGCAGGCATAGCCCGTGCAGGGGTGAGTATAATGATACTTAGTAAGGACCCCGAGACCCTCTAGGTATCACATAATCCAATAGGGATAAAACAAAAAGTATGAAATCAACAGATTACCGTACTTAGGTATATGGCAATACATATACCTAAGTTATCACGTAATACATCTCAATCATGAGGAAAGCACAGAGGTACTAACTCAGCTCACACCAAGATTTATTCAAGTGGTAGTATCAAGTAACATTACAAACCCTTGGCTACTGGAGAACTCCTCCTCTATCGAGTAAAGTAGGCCTTCCACGTCACAAAGAGGTGCTTCCCACTAACCTTGGACTACTGAGGTACTCCTCCCATTGATTACTGTGGGTTTTCTGCATCACCAAGGCGCTTCCCACTGTGCATCTTCCGCATCACCAAGGCACCCCCCTCCTCATTGCCTACTGAGGTAATCATCCTGTCGAGTACCATGGGTTTGCCGTGTCACCAAGGAGCTCCACACTGTGGCTCTGATGTGTCACCAAGGTGCTCCCCACTGGCCCAGTCGAGTCACTCCTAGTTGAAAAGGTCATTAGTCATCAAGTCTCAGCCAACTACTAGTTTCTCATACAAAGCTCGCTCGTCTCTTAGAGGATCTGCTCCAAAAGCTACTGATCGATACTTAAACTTCCATGATTTCAAACGAAGAAGTATCTCAATGGTCCGCCACATCATAGAGATATCAATATAATAGACAATGCGTCAATCAGACACCCGGTCTATGAGTTATTAGCATTTTAGTCTTGGGGGCCCGATTGTATTCGTGCTCAATCCAACATGACCATTCCCCATCTCAATTCAAAACTCCGTGGAATATACTCAAAGAGACCATATCGCTCCAAGATTCACAACACCGTGGACGGTTCTTCAAACGAACGTCCAGTACCAAAGATATAGAAAAAAGAAAGTAAAAGGGGCCATAGTGGGCCAGGGTTCGGTCCAACCCAGTCAAACCGACGTTGCCTGGGATGACCTGGTTCGGGTCGACCCGACTTGACCCACTGGGTCTGACTCGGCCCGCTGGGCAGCCCGACCCTATGGGTTTTGGCCGATGGCCGCGAGGGTCCGCAGAGGCGGCTCGACCTCGGAGGTTTCCGTGAGGGGGGCTCGGCCGCGGAACGGCTCGGCCGTAGGCCGAATCGGCTCAGGGAAGCTCACAAGACCATGATGAGGGAAGCTGGGGTAGCGAACTACAGTGGCATTATGGCTTGGTGGGCAGTGGTGAGGGAATGATGGCGTCTCGGCTCAGTCCGAACAGCGGCGCGGCTCGACAGATGGTGGTGCAACTCGACAGACAGTGGCAGCGCGATGGCTCGGCACGACAGACAGCGGCGGTGCGATGGCTTGGCATGGTAGCTCGGTATGGCAGCAACGTGGCGTCTCGGCATGGCGGTGGTGCGGTGAGGGGTTTGGCCTGGGGTGGCACAGCGGTTTGGTCCTACCGCGGGTGGCTCGGCCGGCGCAGGTCATGGAGGCCGCTGGTGGCAGCACTGTTGCCTTCGTTTCCTTCATCGCCTTCCTCCATTTCTAAGAACACATAAAAGAAGAATGACGGAGGGGTCGGTCCATGTTTGTTTGGCCCACACCTTCTGCATTTAGAGTTGTAGAAAGTTGTTCCCAAATCCTTCTTGAATTACAAAGAATTATCAAGAATGGAAGAGAGAAGAATATCAATCAACCACCCTATAACTTCCCACAAATAGTCAAAAACAATTAAACTCATACCTCATTCTCTTGATGTCGTTGGTGAAAGAAGTTAGTACGGTCATCCATTCACCATAGATGAGGATATACCAGGTCAGAAGATGTCCTGAGGAAAAAGTTTTAAGGAGGTCGGCATTCTTCGTTAGTGGAACGTTCATCATTGGAGAGACTTCTCCCAAGTTCCTCCTCTCCCCAATTCAAAAAAAAATAATAATTCATAGCCCAAAATAATAGATTATGAGTTCTGTTATGTTTTTTGGCATAAATTCAAATATTTTAATTAATTAATTGATGTGTTGGCTCAATTAATTAAAGGGAAGGGTTGGAAAGATTAATTAAGGAGGGTTGATATAATTAATGTAGGAGGAGTTGAAGAGGCTCTCCCTCATTTATTATGGGAGTTGAGAGGTTTAGGCCTCAGGTGGTACCCACCACCATAACCTCTCATGGGAGGTTTTGTTTGGGTGGTCCCCCCACCATAACCTCTCATAGGAGGTTAAGGTCTAGTGGTCCCCACACCTCAGCTTCCACTTGGAGGTTTTAACAAACAAAATAAAATAAAACATGGGTTTATTTTATTTTATTATTTCCACAAAAAACCCAAAAATTATCTTTCACCCTTGACCAAATACCGTCGAGGTGAAAGTCTTCCTAAGAGAATACCGGCGATGCAAGTTCAACGGTGACCTCAGATTTCAATTCTGAGCACCGGTTAAAAAGATATAAAAACCCGCTGGCACTTTTATTGAACGTACCCGAAAGAAAAGTTCATAAATTCATTCTGGGCACTCCGAGCCTTGGAATCACGTGCTGTCAATTTTTTCAGACTCATAAAATTCCCATTTAATTAAAAAAATTACACGGAAATTTTGGGTCATTACATTCTCCCCACGTCAAAATTTACATCCCCGAAATCCATAACTCAAACTAAGGGAACAAGTGGGGGTACTTAGCACGCATATGAGCCTCCTGCTCCCATGTGCCCTCCTAGAGGTTCCCGTGATTCTAGCGAATGCGCACCAGCGGTATCAACTATCCATGAAGGACCCGCTCCTGTTGATCCTCAATCTCTAATGGAACCTCCGTAAAAGTCACCCCATTATCGACTTCCAGCTCGCCATGGTCGATGATGTGAGAATGGTCGCGAATGTATCTCCTCAGCTGCAATATGTGGAAGACGTTGTGCACCCTGTGCAACTGATGTGGAAGAGCTAAGTGGTAAGCCACCTCGCCAACTCTACTGAGGACCTGAAAAGGTCTGATAAATCTCGGAGATAACTTTCCGCCTTAGCCAAATATCTGTAATCCTCATCAAGGTGAGACCCGTAGAAAGACGTGGTCACCATCCTTGAACTGTAGGGGTCTCCATATCATATCGGCATATGAATTTGGCCTATTCTGTATAGTCTTCATCCACTCTTGGATGATCTGCACCTTCTTTGTGGTAGCCTGAACCATCTATGGTCCCACGAGTACTGACTCCTGACGCACGCCTATCGTGGGGTGTGACAAAAAAATATTTTATTTACCTAAGTATAAAATATCAGTTGATCCTAGTTAGTCCCCCGAAGAGGAGTGCACACAAAACAAGGTTGTCACTTTTTGTTGGTTTTCTTAAAAAGACTGTTTTGAACAAATGATAAAGACGATGATCGGATTGGGTTCAGCTAGACCTAGTGTTGTGCCATCATGGTTTCCAAATTTTATCTCTTCTTCTTCCTTAAACTGGTAAGAGAGAGATTCATCTACTGAGTCCTCTCTCTCCCTTAGTCAGATAAATATGATGAGAATTTTCCTTTCTAAAACCTTAGATTGGTTTATCCTCCTTCCAATGTTCTTAGGGTTGTAGAAGGTCTCTTGATTAATTAGAGAAATCCCAGACCTGGAATTTTTTGTTCCCTAATAAACCAATATTTCTACATACAATCCTACACACGTTCTTGACAACCGTCGAGCAATCACCACCCAACCCTAATCTTGTTCCACTGTATACAGATTAGAATTGGGTGGAGGGAGATGTGATCATCGACCAAAGCAATTTATAATTTCAGAATAAAAAACATAACACTACCGCATTCGGAATTTAATAATGAATTAATAATTGAAACGATTATAATAAAGAAGAAGAAATTTTATTCATTTTAATCACAAAAACTCAAACACAACACATAGGTCCAACCTCCCCTCTTTCTGATCACTCAAATGAAACTACCCCTCCATAGATGGGGTAAGCGAGATGATGCGGGAGAGGAGATACATTTTAAAGTAAATAAAAATAAAAGAAAGAAATAAAATGATGCTGAAGAAGAATTTCCCTGAGTGTCCCTTGGCTTCATTCCTTCTCCGATTGTGGTGTCCCAGAAGGAATGGGATGGAATATGAGATGCTTTGAGAGGGTGGACCTCTCCTCCTTTTATTGCATGAATTTTCCCCCCAGATGTTGACGTGTTTTAACAACATTAAATGAAATTTTCACGCGTTGATCCCTTCTTGAATGTTGTTCATAATTCCCTTGCACGTGTCCCCTAAAAATATCAGCAGATTTGGACATGTATTCCAAGAGTTATGGATGTTTATTCTGAGCATTTATTCTGTCCAGTCAGACTCTCTAAAATGCAATCCTCCGGATTAGGGTGATTTAATGTCCCCATAAACGGCCAATTCACTTGGTGATTCCTTCATAAAAGATTCTCAAAAACTCCTTGTGCGTCCACAAACCGAATTTCACAAACTTAGGGCCCACCATGGATGAGGTATGGAGCCCGCACCAAAACTAGGCAGAACTGAAAATAGTTTTCTTTCTTTCACTTGTGAGCTTCTTTTGAGCTTCCATATGGCCGATTCAGATTTTAGTCTAAAAATTGTAAATGAATCCCTAGATGTGTAGAATCTGAAAAAGAAAGATTTTTTCAATTTGGATTAGTGTAAATAATGTTATGTCCAATATATAGAAAAAATTTAAAACTGTTAAAAATCCAAAATGGCCAATTTTTACTATTCAGCTCAAAATAACCCCAATATCATAAAAATGAAACAATTAATCTTAGAGGATCACTTTTGTGGGTTTAAAACAATAATATTAAATATAAATTAATTGAAAATATTTGCTCTATCAATTCTGCCACACTTAAACTATGCTTGTCATCAAGCATAAAATCTCAACATGGAATTCAAAGGGCACCAATGTCACCAATATTTAAATTTAAAATGAAATAAAATCAAATGATTATCAATGTCCAATCAAATTTTCTAGTTACACAAAAATACCAATTTAATTTCCCATTTTTCAAAGAAATAATCAATTCATGCATTTTACTTTTCCCCTTTGAAAAATAATGGAGATTCTCCTTTCATTCATTCAAGCTTCTCAATTTATTATTATTAAACATGCCAAATCATGATCTACCTCACTTTTAAATCTTTTCTCTAATCAATCATGATACAATTAATAGTGGAGTTATGCTCATATCATGAGAACATGCTCCTTACCCATAGGATTGTAAAGGAACTACTTTCTCCACTTTATAAAGACAAAACGCACATAAAATCATAAGGACTTTCAATGAAGGTTGAAATAACTATGTGACTTAGGGTTGGTGGGTAAATGATTGAAATAATTTAAGGCCAGAAGTAGAAGGTTTGACTCTTAAGTACAATGCATGATTAATCAAGTGAAAACCCCAGATGAACCTCACTCAAATCCCCTTGAAATGTGAATCACAACATCGCTCCCCTTTTAATGACATGGGTCGTGAGTCAATAAATTATTTACAAAGAATGATATCATCCAAGTTTTCCCTATTTTTTTTGTAAAGCTCCAGAAAGGCAAAACTTTATTTTCTCTTTTTGTAAAGCTCCAGACAGGCACAACTTTATTTTGAATTTATTTTCTCTCTTTTTTTATGGAGAACCGGATGAAATGAAAGAAGCATAATGAAATGATGACTCATTCCCAATTTTCTAATAATACATTGCCCAAATTTATGACGCACACATTAAACCACCCAAGAATGATACATATCCCAATAAACTCACACAAAAGGCCCTTCCCCCACACTCAAAATTGAATTACCATGAAAAAAATACTAAAAGTGTGGGTAGGTAAGGAAATATCAGCTTGTAATATAGCTTAAACCAATAAGGCAATTCATGGATTCTATGGGAAAACGAAGGATAAATGTAAGGGTGGGTCTCAGGTAAATATGTGGCTAGCCAATATAGTGCCTCAATCATTTGAAATGTGGTTTTGTACAGTCATAACTTTTAAAAGTTTCAATACAAGTTCTAGTAGGTGGCACGTCCCAAGATTACTCAAGAAATATGCTCAAGATAAAATAGGAAATATTTGGTCTATAAATCCTCTCATGAATAAGAATATGATATTGGACAATCACTCATGGCATGATTAATAATAACAAATTAATTCCCATGAATTTCAGAAATTCAAAGAATGAAAAATGGAAGAGAAATTTCATTTACATGAATCAATTAATTCCCTCAAATCATGAGTCCTTATTTAAATATCCTTGCTTCACTTTAATCATCCAATTATCCATTTTAATCATTCAATATCATTAACATTTATATCTAAAACATGGAATCATTGGATTTCTATGAAACCCATGTGTCCTAGATAAGTCAAGTAAAACATGAATTCAAGTGTGGGCATGCATTTTTTTGAATAATTCTTTAAAAGACTAAAAATGTAGGGAATAAAGTTGGATAATATAGAATTGAAACTCTTACTCCCCTGTCAAATGGATTCCTTTCTTCACAACGTATAATCCCACTAAAACTTCTTCTTTAATGAACTTGAAATATAAAAATGAAAACAATTGATAGTGCAAGCCTATTCAATCATGCTGGTAAATTACTTAGAAGACAAGTGGACAATGGAGGAAAATGTGGGTTGCCTCCTGGTAGTGCCTTTGTTTAATGTCGTTGGATCGACAAAACAAAATGAAACAAAAAAAATAAAATTTTTGAAAAATCTCATGGACTATAAGATTCCCTCCCCCACACTTAATTGATGTAGTGTCCTCAATGCATGTAAATGGAATTTTTTATGTAAGTTTCAAAAATACGGAGTTACTGCATTTAATCAAGTGTAAAGGAATGATGTAACCTGGTAGGTGTTCATTTGTATTCAAGGTGAAGGAGTGTGATCTCCTCCACTGGTTCTTGAGGTACGGTCCCATGGAACTTCTTCAGCCTCTGCCCATTTACAGTGAATGGGTTTCCTCCTCCTTACTTTTGAATCTGCACAGCACCAAAGGGGTATACATGAATAACAGTAAAGGGTCCTTCCCATATGGAACGAAGTTTACCTGGCATAAGCTTAAGTTTGGATTTGAAGAGTAACACATGATCTCCAGGGTTGAAGGTTCTTGGTTGAATTATCTTGTCATGGGCCATCCTTGTTCTCTCTTTATAAATCATTGAGTTTTCAAAAGATTCCCTTCTAATTTCCTCTAACTCCTGCAACTGCAATCTTCTTTCTTTCCCAGCTTTCTCAAGGTCCAGATTCATCTCTCTGACTACCCAGTAGGTTCTATGCTCCAACTCCACAGGAAGGTGGCAACTCTTTTCATAGATCAATCTATAGGGACTCATCCCTATCGGTGTTTTGTAGGCCGTTCTGTATGCCCATAATGTATCATCTAACTTTTGGCTCCAGTCCTTCCGATTGGGTTTAACAGTCTTCTCTAGAATGGATTTGATTTCTCTATTGGAGACTTCTGCTTGGACATTTTTTTGGGTATGGTATGTGGTAGATGTTCTATGATGCACCCCATACTTCTTCAACAATGCTTCCATTTTCCTATTGTAGAAATTAGTTCCATGATCACTGATGATTGCTCATGGCACACCAAACCTACAGAAAATGTTATCCCTAACAAAATCACAAACAACTTTTGCATCATCAGTTCTGGTTGCTTTTTCTTCCACCCATTTTGAAACATAGTCTATAGCAAAAAGAATATATTACTTTCTAAATGACATTGGGAATGGTCCCATGAAATCAATACCCCAAACTTCAAAAATTTCACAAATGGTTATTGGTTTTTTTGGCATTTCATGTTGTTTGGATATGTTACCAGAAAATTGGCATTTTTCACATCTTTTACAAAATTCATATGCATCCTTGAATAAGGTGGGCCAATAGAGTCCAGATTCTAAAACTTTTTAGGTAGTCCTATGAGGTCCAAAGTGGCCTCCACAAGATAATTTATGACAAAATTCAAAAACTGATTCAATTTAACTTCTTGGAAAGCATCTTCTTATGATTTGATCAATAAAAATTTTCCACAGAAACGGGTCTTCCCAAATGTAAAATCTTGATTCAGATTTAAGCTTATGTTGTTGATGAGAGATTAGATGAGAGGGTACCTAAGATGTTACCAAATAGTTGACAATATTGGCATACCATGGTACTTCACTATTGATGATGTAGAGTTGTTCTCTAGGAATCTCATCATTAAGTGGGTTCTACTTTGGTATTTCTGTTTCAGCGGTGTGGGGTAGTCGACTCAGATGATCAGCCACTTGATTTTCATTCACCTTCTTATATTTGATTTCCAAATTGAACTCTTGTAAGATTAGCATCCATCTCACCAACCGTGGTTTAGCATCCGCCTTTTTCATTAAGTACCTAAGAGCTGCATGATTAGAAAAAACAACAACTTTAGTTCCCAGAAGATATGATCGGAATTTATCTAGTGCAAAAATGACTTCAAGGAACTCCTTCTCTGTGGTTGTGTAATTTATTTGTGTTGCATCCAAGGTCCTTGATGCGTAGGAGATGACTTGGGTCTTGCTTTCAATTTTCTATGATAGTGCGTCTCCCACTGCTTGGTTGGATGCATCACAAAGTAGATCGAAAGGGTAATCCCAATTGGGTGGCTGCATTATTGGTGGTGTTATCAGCCTTTCCTTTAATTCATCAAATGATTCCCTACGTGAAAAATCAAAATTAAATTCAGCATCCCTTAAAAGTAATCTTGAGAGAGGGAGAGAAATCTTACTGAAATCATTGATGAATCTTCTGCAAAATCATGCATGCCCTAAAAAGGATCTAACATGTTTGACACAAGTTGGATATGGCAAGGAATTTATTACATAAACTTTTGATTTATCAACCTCGATCCCTTTTTGTGAAATTATGTGACCCAACACTATTCCTTTTTCAACCATGTAATTATATTTTTTGAAATTTAAGACAAGGTTCTGTTCAATGCATGTTTTTAAAACTTTTTCCAAATTTCCCAAGCAATGATCAAATGAATTTCCAAAAACTGAGAAATCATCAAGAAACACCTCCAAGCAATGCTCAATGTGGTCCGAGAAAATACTCACCATACACCGTTGAAATGTACCTGGGGAATTGCATAGCCCAAAATGCATCCTTTTGTAGGTGAATGTTCCAAAAGGGCAGGTGAAGGTTGTCTTCTCCTAGTCTTCTGGTGCAATTGGTACCTGAAAATATACTGAGAATCCATCTAAAAAACCATAATGAGTTTTTCCAGCTAACCTTTCAAGCATCTGATCAATGAATGAAATAGGAAAGAGATCTTTTCTGGTAACTTGATTTAGCTTCCTGTAATCTATACACACTCTCCAGCTATTTTGTATTCTCATGGGGATCAATTCATTTCTTTCATTTGTAATAGTGGTCAGGCTAATTTTCTTGGGGACTACATGAATTGGGATGACCCATTGAGAATCAGAGATTGGGTAAATGATATCAGCTGCTAACAATTTCTCAATCTCTTTCTTAACAGCCTCCATGATTGTGGGATTGTGTCTTCTTTGAGGTTGTCTAACTGGTTGAGAATCACTTTCTAAAAATATCATGTGATAGCATACCTTAGGGTTGATTCCAGGAATATCACCTAAACTCCATCCTATAGCTTTGAAATTCCTTTTGAGAAGGTCAATCAATGTTTGTTATTGTGAATGGGATAAGTTATTGGCAATGATTACTGGAAATTTCTCTCCTTCCATTAGGTAAGAATACTTCAAGTCACATGGAAAAGGCTTCAGCTCTACACATGGGGGTTGTTCAAGGGATGATATTTCATTTAGGTTTCCTACTTATAATGTTTAATTCTCTAGAATAATGTCACTTCCTTTTAACAAATCATCGAAAAAATCAGATTTTACCTCAACCTTCAACATGATATCATAATTTTTAGGTTCATGGGAGTTATAAAATTCAAATGAAGAGTGTTCTCCCACAGATAAAAAGTCATGAAGCATACCTAAGTCTTCAATTGGTTCTATACCTTCATCATGGGAGATTGCATAAAGTGAGTGATTTCTAGACGGGTCTTTCATCGTATCAAGAATATTGAAGTGTACAATACTATCTCCGAGCTCCATGGTGAGTGTTCCTTCATGCACGTTGATGATTGTCGTTTTTGTTTTTAGGAATGGTCTCCCTAGGATGATGGGAGATTGGGATGGTGCTCGGTCTTCCTCCATGGCAAGGAAATAAAAGTCTACTGGAAAGATTAATCCTCTCACTCCTACAAGTACATCTTCAACGACTCCAACTGGGAAAACGGTGGATCTTTTTGCTAATTGTACCACCACCCGAGTTGATTTTAGTTCTCCGATCTACAAAGATGAAAACACTGGGTGAGGCATCACATTTATCGAAACACCAAGATCACATAGTGCATTAGTAAAATTTAAAGAACCGATAGTGCAGGGAATAGAGAAAGTCCCTGGATCTTGACATTTTTGCGGTATCGGTGGTGTGATTAATGTTGAGACGCTTCTTCCTAAGTTAATTATTTCATTTCCATCTAGACTATTTCTTTTAGTACACATATCCTTCAAATTTTTTCATATTTAGGGATTTTCCTGATTGTATGTAGTAGTGGAATGTTAATCTCAACTTTTCGGAATTTTTCCTGAATTTCCCTTTAAATTCGTTCTTCCTCTCCCTTATTTGACTCAAAAAATGCTGATGGGAATGGTGCTAGGATATCCTTTTTCTCCCTTTGTTGTTTCTGAAATGGTGTTTCAAGTCTTTATTTCTTGAAACTTCTTCTTTCTACTTTGTTGTTGACTCCATCTTTTGGTTGGACAGGATGAGCTTCAACAGGTTCCTTAGATTCATCCTCCTCACATTGTACTGGTGGTGTGAGCTCCTTCCCACTTCGGGTTGTGATTGCACTAACATTCTCTTTTGGATTGGGAATTGTTTGTGAAGGAAGCTTACCTTGGTTCTTGGTGATAGAATCCATAATGATTGAAAATTGATCAGCTATCTTGTCCATCTTATCTTCTATTCCCGCAACTCTTGTCTTCAGCTGTTGGTCTTCATTTGTCGGTGCACTTGTGGATAGTTTCTCATAATTCTTCCACCGGAAAGGTGGGGGTTGGAAAGTTTGTTGTTGTTGGAAGGGCTTCTGATAAGGTTGTTGGAATGCTATCGGGTTATGATATTGATGCTGAAAAGGTGCTCTGTCTTGGTTCTGTTGAAACCCATACACTTGTTGGGTTTGCGGTTGGTATTGCCTTTGTTGATAGGCTGCAGCACAACTTTATGTCTCCTGCACTTCTGGACATTGATCAGTGTAATGAGAATTAGAAGAGCATAAACCACATACCTGATTCGGTCCTTGTTGTTCCTTCACATGGTTCACAGCTATTTGTCGCACCAACCTGGTGAGTTCACCCATTTCATTCCTAATTAAATCTACTAAATCAGATGTTCTTACCTCATGGATTCCTCTGGTGATTGCACATCAAGTGCCAAACTGCTATGAATTTTTTGCAATCTTTTCAATAAGAATTCGTATATCTGTAGGTGATTTATCAATGAGGGCTCCTCCCGATGAGGCATCTAGTAGATTCCTGTCATTGTCAAGCAATCCTTGGTATAAGCACACAAGGAATTGGTCCTCTTCTATTTCTTGGTGTGGACAACTTGCACAAAGCTTCTTGAAACGTTCCCAATATTCATAGAGTGTTTCTCTAGTTGATTGATGGATGACATAAATCTCCTTCTTTATTGCAGTGCTCTTGAATATTGGGAAGAATATTTGTAGAAAGAATTTTTTTAGATCTTCCCAGTCACTGATCTCCCCTGGTTGCAGATTGTACAACCATTCCTTCACTGCTCCCTCTAGTGAGAAGGGGAAAGCCCACCACTTCACATGCTCTTCCGCAACTGCTTGAGGTTTGAAGTTGGAGCAGACATAGGTGAATTCTTGAATATGTCGATTCGGGTCTTCACCTGCAAGACCATGAAATTTAGGAAGCACTTGGATAATGTTAATTCTCAATTAAAAATAATTTTCTAAGGCAGGAATTGCAAGTTGATAATTTTGATTGGCAAATTGAGGTGCACAGATGTCACGTAGGGTTCGGTTGGGATTTACAACCATTATTAAAGGTTCAAAGTCTTCACTCAAGGATTCACTTGAATCAGTGAGGTTTATTTCTTCAAAATCTTTGGGAATATTTTGATTTATCAATTTGGTTATTGTGCGCTCAATTTCTGGATCGAATTCTAATAAATTTCTATTTGAACTATGGTTCATTCAAAAGTGATTGTTTTTTTTAAAAAGCTTTGAGGCACTGCCTCCCCGGCAACAGCTCCAAGTTTGACGCACGCTTGTCATGGGGCATGGAAAAACAATATTTTATTTACCTAAGTATAGTATACCAGTTGATCCTAGGTAGTCTCTCGAAGAGGAGTGCACACAAAACAAGGTTGTCACTTTTTGTTGGTTTTCTTAAAAAGATTGGTTTTAACAAATGATAAAGACGATGATCAGATTGGGTTCGGCTAGACCTAGTGTTGTGCCATCATGTTTTCCAAATTTTATCTCTTCTTCTTCCTTAAGCTGGTAAGAGATAGATTCATCTACCAAGTCCTCTCCCTCCCTTAGTAAGATAAATGTGATGAGAATTTTCCTTTCTAAAACCTTAGACTGGTCTATCCTCCTTCCAATGTGCTTAGGGTTGTAAAAGGTCTCTTGATTAATTAGAGGAATCCCAGACCTGGAATTGTTGTTCCCTAATAAACCAAGATTTCTATATACAATCCTACACACGTGCTTGACAACCATCGAGCAATCACCACCCAACCCTAATCTTGTTCCACCGTATACAGATTAGAATTGGGTGGAGGGAGATGTGATCATCAACCCAAGAAATTTATAATTTCAGAATCAAAAACATAACAATATCACATGCTTAACTCCCCAATGATGAACTCACCCCAATCTTTTTCAATTTGGTAAATCAAACATCATCCATAAATCATTTCAATTAAGCTCTACAAACAAACCCCCTAATCAAAATACAATCAACTAAAAACAAACGACTGTTACAAAGTATCATCGCCGAGGATTCGACCCGAGTGCTGCTATACACATTAGCAGAGCAACGGAATTTTGACCGGTCGATAGGCGACAATCGGCCGTGTGTTTCAAATGGCGTCGTTGCCGGAGATGGTGCTTTATGTAGTCATTAGTTTCTGGTTATTGTAAAAAAAACAAAAAAAAAACAAATTTTTTTAAAAAAAATTGAAAAAAAACACAAAGAAAAACCCGTCTTCCTCTTAAAAATCATAAACTGAAAAAAAATACAAAGAAAAAATCACCTTACTCATCCTTTATAAATCTCTTTGAATGACCCGTAGCCTCCCAAACAATCCCTCAGATTTGTTTGACCCTGAAATTGATAGAACTCTTCGTCGACTTAGGAGGACCATTAGGGATAACTAAATCACCCAAGAACCAATCATTTCCCTTCCAATTGAATTCGATATGGCCAATCCTAGGGAACAAACATTGAAAGAACTTGCTGCCCCTAATATGAATTACCAACCCCTTGGTATTCAATATCCAAACATAGAGGCTGACTTTGAACTCAATTCGGGTTTGATTCATCTTCTACCTCATTTCCATGGGCCTGCCTGTGAGGATCCGCATCTACATCTCAAAGAGTTCCAGGTGGTGTGCTCTACCTTGAAGCCTCAAGGGGTTTCTGAAGAACAAATCAAACTACAAGCATTCCGTTTCTCCCTAGCTGACTCTGCCAAGTCATGGCTCTACTACCTCCCTCCTAGTTCCATAACTACATGGAATGACATGAAGTGTCTCTTTCTAGAAAAATTCTTTCCTGCTTCTCGTACTGCTTCCATTCGAAAGGAAATAAGTGGTATCCGTCAATTCCCAAATGAATCACTCCATGAGTACTGGGAGAGGTTCAAAAAGATTGTTTCAACCTTCCCACACCACAAATTCCTGACCAACTCTTGATCCAATACTTCTATGAGGGGTTATTGGATATGGAGAGAACTCTAATAGATGCCGCAAGTGGCGGTGCTCTTGTTGATAAAACTCCTGCAGCTTCAAGAGATCTCATAAGTAACATGGTTGCAAACACACAACAATTCCATACTTGAGCACATGCTCAAGTCAAACAGGCCCAAGATAATCAATCCATAGAGCCTAACAAGATGACTGAGTGGATGAGTGAACTTACAGGTCTTGTGCGTCAACTAGTGGTGGCTACAAAAGCCCCAACCTCATCTTCTCCAAAGTCACTATTCCTTGGACCTATCAAGAATTGTGGAATCTGTAGCTCCCCAGCTCATCCAACAGACACATGTCCACAACTTCAAGAGGATCAATCTGATTCATCCGGACCAATGGAGCTCAATGCAGCATATGCTCAGCAGAACACCAATCCTCAACTATCAGGTTAGTTTGTTAGAAACTTCAACCAACCTCACTCTGATCCCTTCTCCTCTAACTTTAACCAAGGATTGAGGTATGGTAATCCCGTCTCTCATCCCCCTCAATTCCCTCCCCAAAACCCAAACCAGTTTCAATACAGTCAAGGTGTTGGTAACTTCCAACAACCTTACCCTTTTGTCCCTCAACCTCAAAGGATCAATCCTCCTATTCCTCCTCCTGGATTCCATTATCCGAATGATCCTTCCCAATTCCCAACCCAATACAATCGATTTCCCAAGAACCCAAATCAAGGCAATCCCAATTCGGGACAAGCCTCTTCTTCCAAGAAACCATGGGAAAGTGTTGTTAAAGATCTTGCCTCCTTCACCCGTTCTAGCCTTAAAAACATTGAAACTCAAATAGGTCAACTTTCATCCCACCTGATCCAGCAACAACAATCAAATTCTTCCCAACTCCCAGCTCAACCATTACCCAACCCCAAGGGTAATGTAAGTGCAATTGCACTTAGATCAGGAAAGAAACTTGCTATGCCTCAAGATAAATCCTCAAACCCTCCTTTGAATGTTGACCTAGAAAATGAAAAGAAAAAGAAAATTGAAAAGGAATCTGAATCCATTCCATCACCTCCTTCCATTCTACTTAGGAATCCAGTTCCTTTTCCTCAAGCCGTTTCTAAACCAAGGAAGTCCTTTGAACCTGATCCTGAAATGATCGACATGTTTAGACGTGTTGAAGTCAAAATTCCCCTCTTATATGCCATAAAACAAATTCCTAAGTATGCCAAGTTTCTTAAGGAATTGTGCACCCACAAGAGGCAACTTAGGACCTTCGAAAATGTTTCCACCCAGCAGTCTATTCCCATAAAGTGCAAAGATCCAGGGACCTTTATAGTCCCATGCCAAATTGGAAGTTCTAACTTTAATGATGCACTCATAGACCTAGGAGCCTCAATTAATGTCATGCCCAAATCCATCTTCACTAACCTTGGTCTAGGTCCCTTGCAACCAATGGGTGTTGTCATTCAGTTAGCCAATCGAAGCACAACCAGTCCTGATGAAATAATTGAGGATGTCCTTGTCCGAGTCAATGATCTTATCTTCCCTGCTGATTTCTATGTCCTTGACATGGAAGGTGAGACAAACTCTTCTCGTTCTCCTCTAATTCTAGGAAGACCATTCCTCATGACTACGGGAACCAAGATTGATGTCCATTCAGGCATCTTATCCATGGAATTCGATGACCAACTGGTCAAGTTCAACATTTTCCAAGCCATGCGATACCCATCTGAGGATCACTCTGCATTCTCAATCCAAGCTTCCGAGGACACTTCTAAGAGTAAATTGAATCCCATTACATCATGTTCATCCTGTTCTAAAGAGATAGGATGTTGTGAAATCTGCACCATGATTAACAAAGTCATAAATGGTGAAGTTGACGTGGACCTCTCATTTATAGACTCCATCAATCTAGAGGAACTTGAAAACTCTCTTGAATCCCACATCAACTCTGATCTCTACTGCTCCACCTTGGACAACATTGAGAAAAATGAATCTGAAGAAACTGAAGTCCCTTCCTCCATTTCTGAGTTTTCTAGCCCAAAAGTGAAAGATGAGATTGATCTGAAACCTCTTCCTGCACACCTGAAATATGCATTCCTCTTCCATGATCACTCATATCCTGTCATTATCTCTGCCACACTTACTGAAATAGAGGAGTCCAAACTTGTTCAAGTGTTAGAGGAAAACAAAAAGGCCTTAGGTTGGACCCTAGATGACATACCAGGAATCAACCATGCCCTTTGCATGCATCACATCCATCTTGAGGAATCATCCAAACCAATTAGACAACCACAATGGAGACTCAATCCACTCATCCTTGAGGTAGTTAGGGAAGAGATCACCAAGATTCTTCAATCTAGTATTATCTACCCAATTTCTGATAGTGAATGGGTTAGTCCAATTCAAGTTGTACCTAAGAAGGGTGGGATAACTGTTGTCACAAATGAACATGGAGAGGTAGTCACAACTCGAGTGAAGAACAAATGGCGTGTATGCATCGACTATAAGAAATTGAATGTTGAAACCTGAAAATATCACTACCCTCTTCCATTCCTTGATCAAATGCTAGAAAGATTGGCCGGAAAGTCACACTATTGCTTTCTTGATGGATACACCGGCTATTTTTAAATCCCAATCTCACCTCAGGACCAAGAAAAGACTACTTTCACATGCCCCTTTGGAACATATGCATATAGAAGAATGACTTTTGGACTTTTCAATGCTCCTGCAACATTTCAGAGGTGTATAATGAGTATCTTCTCCGAATTCATTGAACACTGCATGGAAGTCTTCATGGATGACTTCACCATTTATGGTGAGTCATTTGAATCTTGTTTGAATTCACTCTCTCTTGTCCTCCAAAAGTGTGTCAAGTGCAAACTTGTGTTAAATTTTGAAAAATGTCACTTCATGGTTTCAAATGGGATTGTTCTAGGGCACATAGTTTCAAAAGATGGTATTGAAGTCGAACCTGCCAAAATTGAAGTGATCCAATCACTTCCTCCACCCACTTCTGTTCGAGACATCCGATCATTCCTCGGTCATGCTGGTTTCTATCGGTGATTCATCCATAACTTCAGTAAAATTTCCCTCCCACTCACTTGGTTGCTCCAAAATGATGTCACCTTCCATTTTGATGAGGTTTGCAAGAGAGACTTCATTGAACTCAAAACTGCTCTTACATCTGCCCCGATAATCCAACCCCCAGATTGGTCCTTACCCTTTGAGTTAATGTGTGATGCTTCTGATAGAGCTGTTGGGGCTGTTCTTGGTCAAATAAGAGAAAAAATTCCTCATGTCATCTATTATGCCTCAAAAACATTGGATGAAACTCAATCTCACAACACTATGACTAAAAAGGAACTTTTAGCTGTGGTTTATGCCTTAGATAAATTTCGGCCCTATCTCTTAGGTGCCAAAATCATCATCTTCACAGACCATTCTGCTATTAAGTTCTTACTCAAGAAAAGTGATTCCAAACCAAGGCTAATAAGATGGATTCTAATGCTCCAAGAGTTTGACCTTGAAATCAAAGATAGACCTGGAAAAGAAAACCCCGTGGCTGATCACTTAAGTAGAATTCCTAATTCTCCTCATTCTGAAATCATTGATCCTGAATATCCAATTGAGCACCTTTCATCTCTCACTCCAAAACTACCATGGTATGACCCAATTGTAAATTACCTGCTTTCTGGTGTTCTTCCTGAAATTTTTTCAAAAGAACAAAAAAATGAAGTTGAAAAGTGATTCAAAATACAATTTTTGGGAAGAAAATAAACTTTGGAAAACTGGGGCAGACATGGTAATTAAGAGATGTGTTGATGAAGATGAATATTATTTCATTTTAGAATTCTGTCACTCAATGCCTGGTGGTGGCCACTTTGGACCACAAAGGACCTCCCAAAAGGTCCTAGACTCTGGATTCTTCTGGACTTCCCTCTTCAAGAACTCACATGAGTTCTGTCAATCATGTCCCACATGCCAAAAGTTTGGTATAATCTCCAAAAGAAATGAAATGCCCCAAAATCCCTTAATCTTTTGTGAAATATTCGATGTTTGGGGCATTGATTTCATGGGACCATTTCTCCCTTCCAATGGATTCTCATACATTATTCTTGCGTTCGATTATGTTTCAAGCTGGGTTGAGGCCAAACCCACTAGGAAGGATGATGCACATACTGTTAGTGAGTTTCTAAAGACCCACATCTTCCAAAGATTTGGCACACCGCGTGACTTGATCAGTGACTTAGGAACCCATTTTTGTAATAGAACCATGGAATCTCTTCTGAAAAAGAATGGGGTTGTACATAAAACTTCAACTGCATATCACCCCCAAACAAATGGAATGGCTGAACTTTCTAATAGATAAGTGAAAAGAGTTCTAGAGAGAATTGTAAAACCCACCAGAAATGACTGGCCTGAAAGACTTGGTGAAGCACTTTGGGCTTATCGAACTGCCTATAAAACACCCATTGGGATGTCTCCTTTTCAGTTTGTTTTTGGTAAAGCATGTCACTTACCAATTGAAATACAACATAAGTCATTTTGGGCAGTGAAAACATGTAATTTTGATCTTGAAAAATCTGGTGAAGAAAGATTGTTGCAATTGGATGAACTGGAGGAGCTTCGACTTAAATCCTATGAGAATTCCAATATGTACAAAGAGAAGGCTAAGGTACTCCATGACAAACACATCTTTAGAAAGGTATTTCATGAAGGTGAAAAGGTAATGCTCTTCAATTCTTGATTTCGGCTTCACCCAGGTAAGCTTAATTCTCGTTGGGAAGGTCCTTTTGTTATTACTAACGTTTACCCATTTGGTGTAGTGCAAGTCGAAGACCCCTCCTCCAAAAGGAAATTTACGGTAAATGGACATCGGTTGAAGCATCACTATGAGAGGACACAAAATCCTGGATCATCATCTACTTCCATTGGATCCACAGTAGACCCACCATTGGATGGAGATGGAAACCCACAAAATCCAAACCAGGGGGCACCTCTTTCCCTTTAACTCTCTCTCTATCTCTTCCTTTCTCTACCTCTTTCTTCTTCTTCCCCTCTATTTCATTTTTTTACCACTTTATTCATCAAACCCTTTCTTTTTCTCTTTCTTGTGTGGGTGTGTATTTTAAAAAAAACCTTAAAAACCAAAAATAACAAAAAAAACACAATTACTTAAAAAAATTACAAAAAAAGAGTCATGCTTACTCACCATCGAGTTTTGAAATTTTTTCCAACCATTTTGGGGAGTTAACAGACATGTTCTCATCTCAAAATTTTTGTATTTTCATCATGAATTTGGATAAAGAATTTTGTGTCAAAATTAACAAATTTTGAATGCTCAATTTTTGATTTGGAAAATGCTTTTCCCAAACTGTGAGAACAAACAATTGCTTTCATGCCAAGGCCACCTATGGCCATCCTTTCAAAATGTGTGTTTTCACCCCCATTTGTGAGTCTTGATTTTGTGGACCTTCGAGCTGAATTTCCTACCTTAGTGTGCATTAATATGATAGAGGCGTTTTCTAAACCACATGAAAATCACAATATCCAAATAGCCTCCCATTTCCCTTACATTAATCCTCCTTTTGAAATCCCCTTCGAGCCTATGAAAACCTTTTCTTTTATATCCACATTACAAGCCCAATACCTTATCCCACCCAATATCAACATGGATTTTCATTTCATAAGTTTTTGAAATTTAAGTGTGGGGGGGGAATGGATTTCATTTTTGGGTATCATTTCCTTACTTTCTGGTGTGTTATCATATGCTTGAGGGAAATCATCCTTTTTAGTGTGGGGGGAGGTTATCATTCAGTGGGATTTGGGATTGTATTGTACAAATGATATTGAAAAGTGTTCAAAAAAAATCAAAAAAAAAATCAAAATTCAAAAAAAAAATCAAAAAAAAATGAAAAAATGGGTTGTGTCTTGGGTAGGTCAAAAATCACTTTTCCTCAACCTTTGATCTTGTTATAACTATTACAATTAGTTTCATGAGGAGATCAAACATGGGTTGGGATATGAGTGTGAGATCTTTTTCAAGGTCAACATTTGAAAAAACAAAGAAAAAAAAGGAAAAAAAGAACACTTGCATTATATTCTTATATCATTGGGAGAAGTTTGGTGGTTTGTAAATATTTCATCTTCTCATCCCCTTTATATTTTCTTCCTCTATTGTGTCTTTCTTCACACAATCATTCCCTTGTAAATATGTGTTTTCATTTCCTTCCATGTTTTATTTCAAAAAAATGTGCATTGTTTTTCTATGTTGGTATTTTAACCCTCTTATTCTCTCTCTTGGACATTATATTCCTACCATCCCATAGCCACATGAAAAACCCTTAAAAAGACCTCTTGATTCTTGTGCACTTTGGATAGGGTTTGGAAGCTTAGATCTCTTTTCAAACTCTAATATTTTCACTTTTGGTTGGTGAAAGAGTGAACCTCCACAAATAAATTTTATCATCTTGAGAGGTGTGAGTTTTGAGTGTCCACATTCCCCATTTCTAAATTTGATCATGGAAAAATGAATTTTTTTTGGAACATTGTTTCTGTAACAACTCACTACAACATAAACAGTGTTTAGCGGCGGTTTTGTGGCGGCGGTTCACAAAACCGCCGCTAAACGTTATCCGTGAAAGATTTCGCGGCGGTTTTTAACAAACCGCCGCGAAACCCAACCTATTTTGAAAAACCGCGACGCTTTCCCCTCCCCTATCGCATACCCGTACCCCGATCCCCCTCACAAACCCTCCCCTCTTCCCCGATCCCCATCCCGCTACCTCCGGCGACACCCGAGCCCCCCGGCGAACCCTGCACCCCCCCCCCTCGACCGCCGGTGACCCCCGCGCCCCCGCGCCCCTCGCGCCCCCCACGCCCTCCGGCGACCGCCACACCCCCCGCGGCCTCCATTTTGAGCCTCTCCTCCATTGATTTCTAGAAATTTATTGAGGTAAATGCTTTTTTCATCTTGTTCATCCCCTATACTCTCCCCTACACCCATTATTTCTTGTTTTATACTTATCCCATGAACTCTAGTAAATATGTTGGTGGATATTAGGGTATGATATGGTTCTAATATGGGGGTTTTATGTGTTTAGGGCTTCTAGAGGGCTCCCCTTTTCTTGGTTGATATTTTCTATAAAAGTAGACTCATTTTAACTTGACTTCCACTTGATTGAGGTAGGTAAATTTTTTAAATTTCCTTTAATTAGAAGATCATTGAGTGCCTAATGTTTTCTAATTCCTTTTATTGTTAAATTAAATCTATATGCGGTAATAGTAGTGGATTTAAAAAAAATATCAAGTTTTTCTTACTTTTCATAAAGGTTTTTCAATAGTTTACTCATTTATAAAGTGATATTGAATTTCAAGTATTTAAAAAAATGTGTATATGGATCATTTAATGTTGATTTTAATTATTATGGTCAATTGGCCATGTTTAAGTCTTGGAATGGTAAAAGGTGTAGTTTTAAATAAAAAGTTTAAATAAAAGGTGGTGTTTTGGAATTTCAAATGATTTAAATGAAAAAAGGAAATTGATCCTTTAAATGGTTTTATGTATGGATTTCTATTATTTTCATTTAAATAAATTTTAAATAAATATTTCAAAATGGAAAAAAATGGCTTGCTATCCTGGACTAATTTTGAAAGAAAGTCATGTTTGTCACCTTCAAGGAGGTTTTCTCAAAAATGTACACAGCCCTTAGTCAAGGCCCTTGATTTTGTACTGATTGATACATATATATTTTTGTTACTGAGGAGAATATTTTATATCTTTATTATAGGAATTTTTTGTGAAATGGGGATGTTTCTTAAGATGGAATTGAAGGTGATGTGATATTTAGTTAAAGTGTTTTAAAATTTATTTGTGTAATGATCATATGACTTACTTGTTTCCTCACATACCTTGAGTTTTATCATGGGGATCATAGGTAGCTATGTAAAAGATCTATATGATTGTGACCCTACTGTATATTATTCATTGGCTACGGATTACGTCCCAATTAGACCGAGTGAGCTAATGGGATAGATTTGTGACCCAATGAGACCATGGTAGCTCCCAAAATATTTAGGTTCACATGTATTAGGTAGTTTTCTGATTAGATATATCCAATATCATTCATGTTATACCCTAGTGATTTTCCCATGATACCAAGTATTTTTTATGAAATTAAAAAGGGTATTTTCTTTTTCTTTTTCATGGTGTCCCCAAGATTGATTGGATTATGAAACCATTGTGTGTTTGTGTTTGTTACTCCTTATTCATTATTGGTTTAGTTATTTATTGATATTTTCTTTATTCTTATGATTTTATTTGTTTTATATAATGAATTAAATTATGGTGGATTTTAAATTGATTTTTTTTTCAAAGGAAATAAAATTTTATGTTTTATATTTGAGTTTTTAAGAAGATATAGATACATAGTAAAATATTAGTTTTGTTCTGAAAAAAAAAATTAAAGGTCTCCTATTTAAAGTTTTAAAGTAGTTATTTTTTCCTTATTTAGTTAAAAATGGATTAAATTTTTTAATATGTGAAATTTGGTGTGATATTTTATTTGATAATATTACATGTGAGAAACTTATTTTCCTAACTGTAGTTTAAACTAGAATTATTGAAATTTCATATGGAATGAATTTCACAGAATCTATAGTAGAATCCAAATGGGAATGTTTTTTCTCACACCCTACATACACACTGACATGTGTATATAGTTATCATGTTTTCTTTTATGTGCCCAAACTATAATCTCTTTCGAGTTATGTTCACTTTGCTTTAATTAGGGATGGTATTTGTAAAACCCCATATCTATACAGGTGTTTAGAGATCAAGGGAAACTTAAATTTTCAATTTAGTGGCTAAGTTGAATTTTGAAATGGGATTTAGAATCAAATTTTGAGTCTTTGAAAACCTCAATGGAGGAGTTTTAGATATGGTTGGAGGCTTTTGAGTTATCTCAAAGTATCATAGGAACCTTGGGAGAGGTCGGGTGGTAGATGTAGTCAAAACAGTTGCAGTGCCACCGGCTAGCTATTAGTGTCTGGAAATGCAAGAAACCACTTCCAACAGACACTAAATAGCTGGTGGTATTTTTAGAGTGGGGATAACTCTTTTTACCCCTTAATCTTTTGGATGGTGTAGCCAAATCTCCCAATTTTTTTCTCTCACACAATCTCCCAGCATTTCTAAAATATTACTTTTGAATAGCATGAATTGTCTTTAAAGTTTCCACATGATGAACTTTTTCCACATGAAGATCATGTAGTTAACTTGATTTAAAATGCATTATGATCAGTTTCGATCACACATCAAAGGGGTGTTGTTTGAGGCAACATAAATGTGTGATCGATGGTGTTATGATAAGTGTGTATCTCGATATTCTTATTGCTCCTAAATGAGGTGTTGACGCTGTCTCCTATGGACCAGACTTGTTCAGTTGGTCTGAAATGGTAAATGTGGTCAATGAATCATCTTTATTATATTATGCATACTTTATGGCCAATGGTTCATCTTTATTATATTATGTTTCTGTAATCTTACACTATCGTATATTTTGTGTAGGCACATTGTGATATACATGGATAAAAGCTGGATCACATTACCGAGGAACACATCTCAATATGTTAAGGGTTTGAATGGGTTTTTAGATTTTGCAATTTCTAATCGATCCGTTGAAGGGAGAATAAGATGTCCATGTCCTAAATGTAAATTTAGAACATGGTTGAAGAGAGATGAAGTTTATGAACATTTAATACTGAAGCAATTCCCTGAGCAATATTTGTGTTGGATTTGGCATGGAGAATCAAACAATACAGAAAGATTGAGGACTGATGTTAATCCACAGAATGAGGTCCCAAGTTCTTCGACAATGGAAAATGAAATGCAAAACCTCATAAATGATGCATTCGGCACTGCAAGACACCACTATGAGCATCAAAACATATCAGAACAACCAGAAGAGGGTGCTACAAATTGCAACGTGACAAGTGATGTTTCTGAGACTGTAACACAAGCAGATCAAGATTGTAACATATCATTGGATCCTCTTGATTCTGTGGAGCCAAATGTAAGGGAAAACTTCAGTGAGGAAAATGCATTTCATGATTTAGTTGCCGATGGAAATCAAGAGTTGTATAGTGGGTGTTTGAAATATTCAAAGCTTTCATTTCTACTGAAGTTGTACCATATCAAATGTCTATGTGGAATTACAAATAAGGCAATGTCCATGTTATTGGAATTGATTCGTGATGCATTTCCTGAAGCAAAAATCCCAGAATCGTTTTATGATATGAAAAAAGTTGTTAACAAGCTTGGTCTGAATTATACAAAAATACATGCGTGTCCCAATGATTGTATGCTTTACTGGGGAGAGGATTCAAGTAGACAGAATTGTAAGAAATGTTCTTCTTCTAGATGGCAGTCAAAGGGTGATGTTGGAAGTATGACTGAACATAATTTCACGGAGAAGAAGAAAAGGAACACACCTGCAAAAGTTTTGCGTTACTTTCCTTTGAAGCCTCGATTGCAAAGATTATTCATGTCATCAAAAACCTCCGAACACATGAAGTGGCATGCTGTAGATAATAACAATGATGGGTTAATGAGACATCCACGGGATTCCCAATCGTGGAAGACATTTGATTCATTACATCCAGATTTCTCAGCTGATCCTAGGAATGTTCGATTGGGATTGGCTACCGATGGATTCAACCCATTTGGGACTTTGAGTACGAGTTATAGCATTTGGCCAGTTGTTTTGATCCCTTATAATCTGCCTCCGTGGATGTGTATGCAACAAACATCTTTTATCATTTCGATGATTATTCCTGGAAAACAAATGCCTGGAAATGATATTGATGTATACCTGCAGCCTTTGATTGAAGAATTGCAGGAGTTATGGAGCAACGGTGTTGAGACATTTGATGTTTCTTCTAAAACAATGTTTAAAATGCATGCTGCTTTAATGTGGACCATTAGTGACTTCCCTGGGCTTGGGAATTTATCTGGTTGGAACACTTATACGGGTTTGGCTTGTCCCGTTTGTAACTTTGATTTCGAGCCCAAACGGCTACCTCATAGTAGAAAATGGTGCTTCTTGTGCCATCGAAGATTTCTTGATGCATCTCATAGATTTCGGCTGAACAAATCAAAATTTAATGGTTGCATTGATCGTAGACCACCTCCAAAGTTGTTAACCGGTTCTGAAATATTGACACAGCTTGAAAATGTTAAAACAGAATTTGGGAAGGTTCATCATTTGAATGATAGCGGAAAACGAGTGCGAAGTGCATCGTCAAGTGAAATCAGAACGCAACAATGGAAGAAAAAAAGTATATTCTTCAAACTTTCGTATTGGGAATTTAATTCTTTGCGCCACAATCTTGATGTGATGCATATTGAGAAGAATGTATGTGATAATTTGATTTTCACATTACTTAATGAGCATGGAAAGTCGAAGGATCATCTCAATGCTCGCAAAGACTTACAAGTAATGAACATAAAACGTGATCTCTGGCCAGATGAGAATGAAAAGTATGCTCCGGCCATTTTTTCATTGAAAAATAGGGATAAAGATACGTTCCTTCAAATTTTAAAGAATGTGAAGGTATCTGATGGGTATTCGAGTAACATCTCGAGGTGTGTTGACTTGAAGAATCGTAAGTTATATGGATTGAAAAGTCACGATTCACATGTTTTGTTACAACAGTTACTACCATTGGCATTGCGTACATTATTACCTGAAAAAGTTACTGCTGTTGTACTCCATTTCTGCACATTTTTCAGACAGTTATGTGAGAAAGCTCTACATCCATTTCAGCTGGACAACCTACAGGAGAGGTTTGTATTGACCCTTTGTGCAATGGAGATGATCTTCCCTCCATCGTTTTTTACTGTCATGATGCATTTAACTGTGCATTTGGTTGACGAAGCTAAATTAGGAGGCCCCGTTCATTATCGATGGATGTATCCAATTGAGAGGTATTTTATTTATATGTTTCCAGTTAAGTAAACATTTTTTGGCATTTAAATAAATGCATAATATTATTATTATTTTTTCACAGATATCTTGGGCATTTGAAAGCATACGTGAGAAATAAAGCTCAACCAGAAGGCTCTATTGCTGAAGGCTATTTGGCCGAGGAGTGTCTCACCTTTTGTTCCAGATATTTGGATGATATTGAGACAAGATTTACTCGAGTTGGACGTGTTGACGACACATCAACTCAATCTCAAATGCATCAGAAATCAAAAATATTTCCTGCTATTGGCCGATCAGTTGGGAGGACCTCATACGCGACACTAACAGAATTGGAATTATTACAGGCACATAGATATGTGCTGCTGAATAGTGAAATTGCAGATCCATTTATTGAAGAGTTGAGGATACAAACAAAGAGACGAATGAGAAGCCGAACACGAAATGAAAAAGATATAACGAAAGCTGTGAATAAAGAGCTGGTAGAATGGTTTGCATGACGTGTAAGTTTATAAATATTGCAATAAATACGAATATTACTTTGACACATACAATTTGCAAATCTATTAAATTATATTTTTTTTTTCAGATCATGAATACTGATACTCGAGCTGACTTTTCAGAAGATTTGAAGTTTCTTGCTAGAGGTCCTATAAAACAAGTTAGAAAGTTCAACGCTTATAATGTGAATGGTTTTAGATTTCGTACAGTCGATCGAGAAGTGGGTTTGAAAACACAGAATAGTGGTATTTTTACATTTGCTGAAGTGGAATACTATGGAAAGCTGCATGATATTATTGAATTAAACTACCACGGGCATTTTTCTGTTGTTTTATTCAAATGCAAATGGGTCGATTTTATCAGAGGTGTTAAAAGAGATTCATTGCAATTTACTTCTGTAAACTTCTCTCGCTTGATGGATGTTGGTGATCGTGAACTGCATGATCCATATATCTTAGCATCGCAGGCAAAAATGGTATATTATGTGAATGATGTTGTGGATGAAGGGTGGAGTGTAGTTACTCACGTAATACAAAGAGATTTGTATGATATGGGTGATGAAGTGGAAGATTTGACCTCTGCAATTGAATTTCATCAACAACAGGAAGCAGAATTATTTGTCCATCATGATATTGAAAATATTGGTCTAGCAAGGATGAATGAAGTGGATGAAGCAATGGAGCAGGAAACCGACATGATTGAAGGGGAAAATGATTGTATGTACAATTATTTATTCATTCAGCAACTACTTGTTTCATTTCTGTAGTCATTCATTATCATTGTTATATATATATATTGTTTGTTAATACTGGGCATCTATTATCATTTTTAATTTTTTTTCTGCATGAATTTTTTGAAATATATATTCTGAACTTAATTTTATTTGATTAAATGACAGGAATGCCAAGGAAGAAGCGGTACACTATTCCTTCTTCTTCTGCGACAGATGACGATCCGTCTGTCCCCATAGTATCATCTCCCCCTGCACCATCTCTGACACCATCAGTGGATGCCTCATTAGGGGATGAGTCATCGCCTCCCCCTACAGGAGCTTCAGCAGCGGGGCAGCGACACGCCCACTCCAGTTCATCACGGACATTCTGGAGGGTCGCAGTCATAGGTACAAATTTTAATTAAATAAATTTATTGCATTTTGTTTATAGTAATTGTTTTCTCATTGCAGATGAAGACAATGAAACCGTGGAAAGAGACATAAAAAGTTCTGATGTTTGGAACATGCATGGCAAGAAGATAGTGGTGCCATTTGATTCTTATGGGGTCCCGACGGATGACGCCGCAGGTTTACTTGGTCAGATTATAGGTCAGCTGGCAGCGGAGCCCGTTTCCCTGCCTATTTCGTATGATGATTGGAGGCATATGCCTCCAAACTGGAAAAATGAAGTTTATGATTCTCAGATAAAGGTAATTTTATTACTTTATGGTTTAATTGAATGTCATTTTACTAATATATTCAAAATGAATTTCTGTATACAGATGTTCTTCCACTTTACCGTTGCTGATGTGATAGCACGGAAGTGGACATTGAAAAATCTTGGAAAAAAATGGAAAGATTTCAAATGGAGGTTGTGGTGTGATGTCAACGATTCTTCGTTGACCGTGCAGCAGATGTATGAGAAGATACCCAGTGGGGTACCGAAAGAACAGTGGAAGGTTTTTGTCGATAGACATCGTGATGAGAAGCGGATGGTATTGAAAAATATATTATTATATTATCCTCATTTTACATTTATAAATGTACATGAAGAGGAGATAGACATTGATTACAATACTATTAAATTGAATTTTATTTATTTCAGGATCTCTCAAGAAAGAATGCTTCAAACCGGGCGAAGCAGGTAATCCCGCACACTGCGGGTTCAAAAAGCTTTTCAAGAAGCCGAATGTCATTGGTAATCTTTTAATTAGTTTAAATATTTATAAGATAATATTATCTATTTAACATATTTGATTGATGATTTATCTTTGTTTAATGCAGTCACAGAGTTTAGGGCATGAAGCATCCCGAACAGAACTGTGGCTGGATGTTCATAAAAAAACAGATGGAAGTTTTGTTAATGAACCTGCCAGAGAAGTTGGGGTATGAAGTCAATTATTTATTATAATAACTTAATATCAGTTTTTACTGTGTTAATATATATTGATATTTGATTTATAGGTAAAAATTAAAGAAAAATGGGATGCCAATCCTGGGCAATCCTACTCAGTCTCCCAGGATGACCCGGTTGGTCAAGTCCTTGGGAAGGAGCATCCTGGTAGAGTGCGCGGGATGGGTTTGGGACCCGTACCATCTGAGGTCTTTCGCATGCCATCAGGGATTTTGGCCTCATCCACTCCTGGTTATAGTCATTTCATACCTGAAGATGCTCAGAGGGAGATGTCTGCTCTACGAAACACAGTTCACCAGCAGGGGAATCAGATATCTGATTTGCAGAAAGAGTTGCTTGAAATACGTCAGCATATGAGCAGATATGCCCCCGGTGGTAGTGCATCGGGTAGTGGTGAGCAGGTAAATCACAAAAAAATCAAAATCATTTAGTTTGCAAACTTTTATTGGTTTTAATTTTTATTATAAATATGCAACAATATTTAATTTTCAATATAATGTTCTTACAGGTGGCAGCAGGTGGTAGAGATGAAGGTGGAGAGGGTGACGATGCAGCATCAGATGATGAGTAGTAGTATTGTTGATGTGTTGAACAAGTATGATAACAGTTGGTTTGTAGTAAAAGCATTTCATTTGCTGAAAATTATTTCTTTTTAGCCCTCTAGTGTTGTTCTCTATGTATTAAGATGGTATTCTGAGACTATGTTTGGAGTAATTAATGTTTAATTATCATAAAATCAAGAATTATTACCCATTTTAATTGTAGATGATATATTACACCATTTAAAGGAATCTGATAGGTTTTTTATGATTGATATATGGTCTAAAAATCACCCGAGGTGGTTGAATGATGAGGTTATCTTGAATACATCCTTCCCTCATAGGTTTGAATACATCTGGTTTGTGGTTATATCATTCAGTGTTATAATAGAAGAAGATATATAAATGGGGCTCACAATATATATGATCTATGAATTCATATACTAGTTCTTAGATGTGTACATTCATGAAATCATTATATACCAATTGGAAGTGGGTGGAAGTCAAAATTGTGATGGTCACAATGTATCCCCAATATTAGGGAGGATATGTGATCATATATTGAATAATGATTTCATAACATTATATAGAAATCAAGGAGTCCAGTTAAATACATTATTAAGAATGATTGTACATGGATGAGGTTTTAGGACTCCCCATGATACCATAATTAATTGTTTAGAATGTAATTCCTATTTCATATCATCATTATTGGGAGGAATATGGAATCCCTCCATTACCTAAACTCTCTTTAAAATGACTTTCAATCCCCTAATCGATGGAAATCTGGAATTGAATTTCAATAAGTTGTGGGATTTTTTGGGAACATTAATTTTTACCTAGTTGCATTATGGGTGAATAAAACACCAATTTTTTTTTGTTTTCCGATAAAAATATACATCATTCATCTGTTTTTGTGTATATATTCTATGAGTTGTGTTGGATGTTGTATACTTTTACATTGTGATGTGTTTATGTTTTGTTTTGATTCTCAAGGATGATAATTGTTTAATAGATTTTTGTTTTGAGGGTCCAGAATTCAAAAGTCACTCCCTTTACATTTTTCCATGTCTTGTTTCTACTAAAAGGAATTTTAGAGGTGTTTTAGAGTCTTGGTGAGAGTTATGTGCATTCAAAGGGTCACCATTCCATGTTGTTGGTTGTGGTGATGGTTGTTTTGGCCATTGGTTCTTGTAGGTTGTCTATGGAGATGGTTGTGTGATGTTAGGATACACCATAAAGAGTGAAATGGTATGGTTGGTTATGTTGTTGGGAATGGTGAATGGATGTCCACCCTGTGTAACATGGGAAATAGAATATGCACGGTGAAGGGAATTATATTGTTCATTTCACTTTTGGGTACCACCTGTGTAGCACGGGGAGCTAGGTTTAACCATGTCGTGGTCTTGGGTGTGGTGAGGAGAAAACAACCAATCTTTTTATGTTATGTCATAGTGGATGTTCATGGAGGGAATCGAGGGATCCAGCACACCTTGGTCCATTCCATGTTCTAGGATATGGTGGTGGTCAATTTTTTTTAAAAACACATGAAAGGCAGGAAAGAGATATGGGTGACTTAGATCTCCTTTAACCAAGGGAGACCACAGCATATTGGGATGTCTCCACACTATGGAGAACCCATTTGGGATTTCCTCTATAAATAGAAGGCACATATGAACTTATTTTGATTTTCTTTCTTCTAATTTGATATTTGGATAACACCAAATCCCATTGATTACCTTTTACCATCTCTCTTAATGTTTTTATCCTCTTGGATTGTGGATAATTGAGTTCCATTTATTCAAGTTTCCTTCTTCTTTCCTTTCTACCTTTTATTATTCCCAATATTTTGGGTGTTTATTGTTGAGAACCCCTATATTTTTGGATGAGTTATGAGTGTGTTTGGGTGATGGGATTCTGAGGATAGGTTTTGGTGGGTTTCTCTTATATCCTAGTGAAACTTGATCCTTTGTTTCTTCTGTTGCGATTATGGTTCTCCTTAAATCTCTAATTAAGGTAGGATATTTGAGTTCCCTCATTACTATTTTAAATATGTGATATTATAACACTACTATTTCATCTTGGGTGGAAGTTAAGATATTTCCTAATGAAAATAATTAATTGGATATATTAAAATTAATGGGAAGGGGTGATATCAAATGTGCTTTAGGTTTTTCATGATATTGCTTTTCTATGAATGTGTGTTGGTTGTTGTTTATTATGAATTGTTTTTACTTCTATGAAACTATTATTGTTTCTAAAATTTAATTTGATAAATCACCTCACATTAAAATGATAATGTCTTTACTTATGGTAATTGAATTTCCTATCTGTAAACAAGGAATCATTGTCTTTTCCCTTTTCTTGTGAGGTTGATTTAATTTGATAGTTTGCATAATAGATGGAATTATGGTTATGGTTACTTTATGAGTTTGGATTATGGATAAGGTGATGATTTGTGATGCAAAAATTGTGGGTTGGATGTGTTTGAATTTTATAACATTGTGTCTTGTCTTGTTAGTTACTCAGTAGTTATGGAATTCTTGAAATGGTAAATCCTAGTAAATGAATGATGATGGATAAATTGGATAATTTTTCTTAAATTAGGTTGAAAAAAATGTAGGTCTTGAATATATAATGGATTGTAATTAAATATATAAATATGGTAAATGATTATGTAGGTGGTTGGTAATTGATGTAGTTAAATTGGAACTATGAAACTGGTGTATGGTTGTGTGCTTGGTTAGTGGGGCAGTGGTGTAGCAGATGCAACGTATTTTTTTTTTCCAGTTCAACGTTTAGCGGCGGTTTTAACCGCCGCTAAATGCCATACCTGTGAGCATTTAGCGGCGGTTTTAACCGCCGCTAAATAACCGGGAATCCGTTAGCGGCGGTTTTAACCGCCGCTAAATGATGAACTGGGCAGAATTTAGCGGCGGTTTTAACCGCCGCTAAATATATTATGTTGATATTTAGCGGCGGTTTTCACCGCCGCAGAATAGGCGCATCAAACGACTGAATTTAGCGGCGGTTAAAACCGCCGCTAAATAAGATACCCATATAACCGCCGCTAAATGAAGAAAAACCGCCGCTAAATGACGGACATACGACACATTTCTAAAACCGCCGCGGAATCGAAAAAACCGCCGCTAATAGATTGCCGACGCCAAACTTAGCGGCGGTTTTTGTAAACCGCCGCCACACAATATAGCGGCGGTTTAAACCGCCGCTAAACCGGAAAAAAACCGCCGCTAGGATCGGCATTTGTTGTAGTGACTTGTGGTGGATTTCAAAATGGATGAGTGAAATAGTCTAAACCTCCCCTGGTTGGAGAAAACAAAATTTTAATATTTGTTGGTGAGTGAAAATGATTTTGTCATGTTTTTATATTTGTTGCACATGAGGATATGCACAAAGATAAGTGTGGGGGAGTTGATGTTATTAATATTTTCATGACTTATTATATTCCCCTTTTACTTATTTTATATGAAATGTGCATAATTTGTGTGAAATATTAATGTTTTAATATTAAGTATATTTTTTGAGCATTTTTAGAAGTAGTCCAATTGAGTTAGTTTAATGTTTTAACAATAACTGTCACTATACTGATCCAAATTGTATGGTTCTTATTTTTTAGGATTCTCCTCTAAATATACAACATTTCATTATAAGGTACCATGAGCCAATTCTTCCATTTGAAGGGTCATATGGTCCTCACAAGCAAGACCGAAGAATCTGTGAACAAACTGGACCAGCCATGAAGATTGATTTACTGGGCTCAATCCAGAAGTACAAAAACATTAAATCTCCACCATAATTCGGGGGACACTACATTTCATCTTGGATAAAAATTTAAAGGCCCAAATCCAGAGTACAAGGGGCCCAAATAAATCTTTGAAGTCCTGACCACCATTCTGGCCAAGAATTAAAATCAGTATAGTATGCATGACAAATCTCATTATGTAAGCATCAAATCGAGCTGATAATTTTCAGTATGAAAGAGGAGATATAGGCGGCCGACTTTGTTGAAGAAACCATTCGGATTTGAAGGCATCTTCATATTCAAAAACCCGTTCACATTATGGACTTCAAAAAGACTGGATTGAAATGGACAGTTTACCTTTGTTTAATAAACCGGCCATAACCTTTGATCCGTAAGTCCAAATGACTCCAAATTTTGAGAGTAGTAGGACAACATTATTGTATACAGCTTTGAAGAAGGATATATTCCATGATTCGGCTGTATGAATATCCAAATTGGCGATGCAAGTGGAGGGACAGATTGGGAATGCAAACAGTCCACTCCTTGGGCTATAAATACTCTCCCCTTCTCTCCTTGAGAGGGGTTGGAATTTAAGAAGATAGGATATCATATTGGCACGACCAAAGCCTTGAAAAAGGCTTGGGAGGACCTGCCATACTCAAGTTTTCACTTGAGAGACCTTTCCTCCTCTCTTTGTTTTCACTTACTTTTGTGTTCTTCATTTTTGTAATCTTGTAATTCTCTTTCTTTGTAATTCTGTTTTAATGAAAGTTACTTCATCAATATATCTTATTCTCATCCACCTTCTGTAGTTTAATATTTATGTTCTTAAAATAGTTTAAATTTAGTTTAATCCCCTTCACTTCTTTTGCTTCCTCATTCAATCGAAAATCCATTTTTAATTATCATCATCGTTCATGTGTGTGTGTCAACGTACCACTCTTTTCTAATCCCTTTCTTTTTCTTCTATTCTTAATTTATCATCATAATTATTTTAACCAGAATATTAAACATCCAAATGTCTGAGTAAATCTCCCATTGGGGTGAGTTATAATTCGGGGATGTTAAGTGATTGAGAGTTTTGCTCGATGAGTATTCTTTAAATTAATATTATGTATGTTAAACTTAATATGTCATAGATTAATGATATGTTTTGTTTAACGAGTGATTTACATGGATTATTGGAACCATAAATACACTACCATAAATAATTTTTGATTAATATTAGAACCCTAAGTTAAGTTAAGGCTTGGATTAAAGCCTTCACGCTTAGGAATTCCAATCAACGTCAACTTATGACATGAGTGTTAATTTAATGCAATACAAAGTAAGGCTCAAGGATATCACATGCTTAACTCCCCAATGATTAACTCACCCCAATGAGAGATTTACTCATCCATTTGGATGTTTAATATTCTGGTTAAAATAATTATGATGATAAATTAAGAATATAAGAAAAAGAAAGGGATTAGAAAAGAGTGGTACGTTGACACACACACACGAATGATGATGATAATTAAAAACGGATTTTCGATTGAATGAGGAAGAAAAAGAAGGGAAGGGGATTCAACTGAATTTAAACTATTTTAAGAACATAAATATTAAACTATAGAAGGTGGATGAGAATAAGATATATTGATGAAGTAACTTTCATTAAAACAGAATTACAAAGAAAGAGAATTACAAGATTACAAAAATGAAGAACACAAAAGTAAGTGAAAACAAAGAGAGGAGGAAAGGTCTCCCAAGTGAAAACATGAGTATGGAAGGTCCTCCCAAGCCTTTTTAAAGGCTTTGGTCATTCCAATATGATATCCTCTCTTCTGAAATGCCAACCCCTCTCAAGTAGAGAAGGGGAGAGTATTTATAGCCCAAGGAGTGGACTGTTTGCATTCCCAATCTGTCCCTCCACTTGCATCGCCAATTTGGATATTCAGACAGCCGAATCATGAAATATCTCCTTCTTCAAAGTTGTAGACAATAATGTTTTCCGACAACTATCAACATTTGGAGTCATTTGTACTTACGGAGCAAAAGTTATGGCCGGTTGATTAAACAAAGTTAAACTGTCCATTTCAATCCAGTCTTTTTGAAGTCCATGATGTGAAAGGGGTTTTTAATATGAAGATGCCTTCAAATCCGAATGGTTTTTTCAGAAAAGTCGGCAGACTATATCTCCTCTTTCACACTGAAAAATATCAGCTCGATTTGATGCTTACATCATGAGATGTGTCATGCATACTATACTGATTTTAATTCTCGTCCAGAATGGTGGTCTGGATTTCAATGATTTATTTGGGCCCCTTGTACTTGGATTTGGGCCTTGAAATTTTTATCCAAGATGACATGTAGTGTCCCACGAATTATGATGGAGAGTTAATGTTTTTGGACTTCTGGATTGAGCCCAGTAAATCAATCTTCAAGGCTGGTCCAGTTTGTTCACAGATTCTTTGGTCTTGTTTGTGAGGACCATATGACCCTTCAAATGGAAGAATTGGCTCATGGTACCTTCTAATGAAATGTTTTATATTGAAAGGAGAATCCTACCAAACAATAACCATGCAATTTGGATCAGTATAGTGACAGTTATTATTAAAACATTAAACTGACTCAATTGGACTACTTCTAAAAATGCTCAAAATTATACTTAATATTAAAACATTAATATTTCACACAAATTATGCACATTTCATATAAAATAAGTAAAAGGGGAATATAATAAGTCATTAAAATATTAATAACATCAACTACTACATTCAGAATTTAATACTGAATTAATAATTGAAACCATTATAAGAAATAAGAAGAAATTTTATCATTTCAAGCACAAAAACTCAAACACAACACATAGGTCCAGCCTCCCCTCTTTCCGATCACTCAAATTAAACTACCCCTCCATATATGGGGTAAGCGAGATGATATAGGAGAGGAGAGACATTTTAAAGTAAATAAAAATAAAAGAAAGAAACAAAATGATGCTGAAGAAGAATTTCCCCGAGTGTCCCTTGGCTTCCTCCCGTCTCCGATTGTGGTGTCCCAGAAGGAATGTGATGGAATATGGGATGCTTTGAGAGGGTGGAGCTCTCCTCCTTTTATAGCCAGAATTTGTCTCCCAGATATTGATGCGTTGTATACCCATTAAATGACATTTTTATGTGTTGAACCCTTATTCAATGTTGTTCATAATTCCATTGGACGTGTCTCCACAAAATCGCAGCGTATTTGGACATTCATTCCAGGAGTTATGGCCGTTTTACTATGAGAATTTATTATGTCCAGTCAGACTCTCCAAAATGCAATCCTCCGGATTAGGGTGATTTAATGTACCCATAAACGGCCAATTCACTCAATGATTCCTTCATAAAAGATTTTCCAAAACTCCTTGTTCTTCCACCCACCAAATTTGACAAGCTTTGGGCCTACCAAGGATGAGTTATAGAGACCATACCAAAACTAGGCAGAACTGAAAATAGTTTTCTTTATCCCACTTGTGAGCTTCTTTTGAGCTTCCATAAGGCCGATTCAGCTTTTAGTACAAATATTGTAAATTAATCCCTGGATGTGTAGAATATGAAAAAGAAAGAATTTTGAAATTTGGAGCAGTGTAGACAATGTTATCGCCAATATACAGAAATAATTTAAAACTGTTAAAAATCCAAAATGGCCAATTTTTACTATTCAGCTCAAAATAACACCAATATCATAAAAATGAAACAATTAATCTTAGAGGATCACTTTTGTGAGTTTAAAAAAATGATATTAAACATAAATTAATTGAAAATATTTTCTCTATCAACTCTTTTGGGTCAGTCCAGCACAAAGGTGGTCTGCATGGTCACCCGTATAATGCCTTGAAAGGTTCCATCTGTATGGTGGAGTGATGACTTTTGTTGTATGAAAACACCAAAAAAGGAAAGTGATCCTCCCAGCTATAATCGAAGTCGAGGACACAAGTACATAGCATGTCCTTGAGGGTCTGAATGATCTGCTCAGTCTGGCCATCCGTCTGAGGATGGAAGGCGGTGCTCAAATGAAGCTGCATCCCAAAAGCCTCCTACAACCCCTTCCATACCTGGGAAGTAAAATGTGCATACTATCGAAGATAATCGTCGAAGGTACTGCATGTTTCCACATAATCTCCGGCACATAGAGGTGTCCCAAGATCTCTACTGAACCCTGCTCTCTGATTGGTAGGAAGTGGGCCGACATGGCGAGTTGGTCGACGATCACCCAGATAGAGTCATGACCTCAGGATGTATGTGGAAGTCCTGTTATGATGTCTATGGATATCCCATTTCACTTCCACCCTGGGACCACTAAAGGCTGAACTGTGCCTGCTGGTACCTGTTGCTCTGCCTTCACTTGCTGACAAGTGAGGCACTGATAAACAAACTCTGCTACTGCCTTCTTGATTCTTGGCCACTAGTGCTATCGTTGGAGGTCCTGATACATCTTCTCCACTCCTGGATGTACCGCTAGAGAGGATGTGTGGAACTCCCTCAACAGTTCCTCCTGAAATGACACTGGTACCATGGTACGTACTCTTAAAAGTATGAAGTGCTCCCCACCTTCAAAAAATCCATCAGGTGCCTGTCCTGTGAATATATGAGCACGTCGTGCCTCGCAGTCAGCATCCCCACGCTGCGCCTCCCTGACTGCTGAAGAAGTGAGGGAGTGACTGTAAGAGACTATAGAAAATATGCTCCATCTCTATCCTCAAAGGATATTTTCAAAGTGGCCAGCTGCCCCATCGCCTCACCTAGAAACTGTATACCAGATCTCTTGTTGAGTGCCTCCCCGACAACGTTCCCCTTCCCAGGAGTATAGACTATATCGAAGTCATAGTCCTGGAAGAACTCAAGACAAAATCATTTTCTCAGGTTTAGGTCCTTCTGAGAGAAGATATACCTTAGACTCTTGTGATCAGAGTACATGGTAAAATTATCTCCCATCAGATATTGTCACCACATCTTCAAGGCGAAGACCACTACTGCTAATTCTAGGTCATGAGTAGCATAGTTCTGCTCGTTCTGTCTCAGCTGTCAAGAACCATAAGCAACCACTGCTCGCTCCTAAATCAGGACACATTCGAGTCCGGTCCTTGATGCGTCATAGTATACTACATACCATATGCCATTATTTGGAAGCCTAATGATGGGGGTACTAGTCAGCCTCTGCCTCACCTCCTGAAAACTCCACTGACATTTCTCCAACCAAACGAAAGGTTGCCCCTTCTTCGTCAAGGCTGATAGTGGCGCTGAAACTTTGGAGAAGTCTGGCACAAACCTCCAGAAGTATCCAGCCAAACCCAGGAAACTCCGTACCTCCATCACACTCCTGGATAGCTCCTAAGAAAGTACCGCCTCATCCTTCACTGGATCTACTACAACTCCAGCCTCTGATATGAAATGTACCGTAAAGTGAACCTCTCGGATCCAGAACTGGCACTTCGAGAGCTTACTATAAAGCCGGTGCACTCGGAGTGTGTCCATTAATACTCGCAAATGATAGGCATGCTTCTCCTTAGTTGTCGAGTAGATCAGAATGTCGTCTATGAAGACCACTACAAAGTGATCAAGGTATGGCTGAAAGATCATGTTCATGAGTCCCATAAACAATGATGTAGTATTGGTTACACTGTATGGCATAACAAAGAACTCGTTGTGGTCATACTGACATATGAAACTGTTTTCTTCACATCCTCATCTCATACTTTAAGCTGATGATAGCCTGACTTGAGGTCTATCTTTAAGAATCACCTGCTCCCTTCAGCTGGTCAAAGAGGTTGTTAATACTTGGGAGTGGGTACTTGTTCTTCACGGTCACCTGGTTCAGGAACCAGTAGTCAACACAAATCCTCAAGCTCTCATTCTCATTCTTGGAAAACATAATCAAGGCTATCTAGGGAGAAACACTGGGCCGAATGAACCTCTTCCCCTGCAAGTCTTCTAGCTTTACCCTTATCTCGTGAAGAACCACTGGAGCCATCAGATACACTGGTGTAGATATCGGCACCATCCCGGGGTACAAGTCAATGTAAAAGTCCACCTCTCTATGAGGAGGTGGACCTATGACATCATCAGGGAAAACATTTGTGTACTATTCCACCACTACAGGATAGCTCAGACTCTTCACATTAACTGCTCTGAGGGTAAGGCTAGCCAACTAATGAGTAATCGGCTGCACCCTCCTCCGGGTAAGTCCATCTTGCACAGCAAAGGATCCTTTCTCATCGGTGATGGTAAACCTGGTCCCATCCATGCGGACACACTGCACTTTATGCCTAATTTAGTCAATCTAAGCAAGGACTATAGATAACCAGTCCATACACAAGATGATGTCATAAGGCCTTGATGCTACTACTAGGATATCCCAGCCAAAGCACTTGCCTTCTAGAGTAAGCTCGCACTACCGACACCAATGTGTAATCATCGAATCTGCTCCCATAAGAGTATCTAGCCATAAGGATCAAGCCAACGGCTCCATTGGGATCTCCGAGATCTGAATGAGGGTATTGGAAATGAACGAATGATCGACACCTATTTCTATAAGTACTGTAGCTAAGGTGGAGTATACATAGATCGTACCTCGTATTATCTCCAAAGCACCGTGATCATAGGTTTCAGCCACATGGAGCTAAGCTCTCTCTAGTCCACCTGCTCCCTATAGTCAGGGTGGACCTCTTGGTGGTGGCGGCGGTAACATATCAAATATTCACCCACCGACAGCTACAGGACTAGCTCTTCTGCCACATATGCCTACTCCCTGCGGACCTCCTCGGTCGAACCTCTGTCTCTGCCTAGGAATTCCCTCGACCGTCTGCTGATCATCCAAATGGCGGGTCAGACAGTCACGAACCATGTGACCCTGACCGCCGCATGCGTAACACTTCCTACTCCTAGCATGACTGGCTCTACTTCAGGTGCCCCACACAACTGAACCTAATTCATGCGGTCGTCTCCCTATAGGTCCGGTCCTCTTGGACCTCTATGATGTCTGCCTGCTGCCAGCTACAGAAGACTCCACTACGTGATGACTGGTAGTGGGTCTTGCCGCTGGTGAATTCTCGGTAAGGAAACTATCCACCAAGAGGGCTCTCTCTAACCCCCCCCCCCCCCCGCCTGCATCGGGATGCTAAGTGAGATCATCGAAGCCCTGATCTCTCACCTGAGACCCTGCTTGAAGGTCTGAGCCCTAAATAAAGGGTCCCGCACCATATCTGTGGAGTACCGTGAGAGGTCAATGAACCTCACTGAGTACTGAGCTACCCTCATGATGCCTTGCTGTAGATGAATGAGCTCTTGTATACGTACTACAAAAAGAGTCTTTGGAACAAACGTTGTCTGAAACAGGCTCTTGAAGTCTGCCCAGAGAAGCGTCACCTCGTCGTGAACTTGGAGCATCAAGCTCCACCATCTGCCCGCTGCTTCCTGTAGAAGGATGGTAGAAAGAATCACCATGAGATCGGCTGGTGTCCCTACTAGTTAGAAAAATCTCACCACATCCTCCAGCCAATCCTTAGCCCCCTACGGCTTCGCCTCTGCCCAAAACCTAGCTGGCCTCTAGCACTGGAACTCATGCAACACACTCAAATGGAGTGCATTGTCTGATGCTGGGTCTGGTGGCATCGGTGGTCCAACGGGTAATGGTAACTCTAGTGTCTCTGCTAGTGCCTCTACTAGAAGAGGGACCTGTACCGAGGCCTCATTGCACGTTGGGCTATCTGTGTGTACAACTCTCGAAACTCAAGCTGGATGTCTGCGTGGAGGCATCCTGAAAAGAAACAGGTGTGCTACGGACAAAAAGTTATACCTGGTGAGATGGCCTGGTGAGCTGGCTCAAAGAGTTCACAAAGAAGACACTTACAACACACATGCAATCAGTGTTTTCATGCACTAAGTCAGATATCAGAAGTCATGGTCCTATTGTGTGGATACGTCAGCCACCGCACCAACACTGGACTCCATGAACTGAAAACCGCACTCATTACCCTTAAAACTATTGCTTCATAGAAAATATTAGAGTCCTAGTTCATCGATAGAACTGACTCCTTTGATACCAATTTTTCACGACCCTTCCCCCAGGGCCCATGTCGTGACTACCCCAAGCCCGCCCTCCATAGGCCAGGGGCTGATGACTAGCACCAAAGGCGTAATTCCCTAAATCTGGGAAGACATTTTCTTTATAACCTCTAACACACACACAAGCGAGCACACAACTGGATACGAAAGACTAAGTAAATTTTATAACAAAAGAGTGTTGAAAGTAAAAGGGGACAGAATACCAGCCTAATTAGAAAGTAAAAGTACAACTATGATACAATACAACTGAATAAAAGGGAAAGTCAGTTACTGGGTCTTCCTCTGAGGTTCCTACATGAAGGGTAGGTACAGATCGCCTCCTCCACACTCCTCATCCGTCCCTCTCATCCATGTACCGACTCGTTGTAAAGTCCACCTCTAGGTACCGTCCAATACTGGTACTCTTGGCCTCAGTCAGCGCTGTCTATTTTCTGCATCCAACAGAATAAGGTGCGAGAATAGCTCGTGCAGGGGTGAGTATAATGATACTCAGTAGAGACCCTGAGACCCTCTAGGTCTCACATAATCCAACAGGGATAAAACAAAAAGTATGAAATCAAGAGATAACCTTAATTAGGTATATTCACATACAAATACATAAGTTATCAAGTAATCCATCTCAATCATGAGGAAAATAGAAAGGTACTAACTCAGCTCACACAAAGATTTATTGAAGGGGTAGTATCAAGTAACATTCTGAACCCTTGGCTGCTGGATAACTCCTCCTCTATCGAGTACAGTGGGCCTTCCGCGTCACAAAAAGGTGCTTCCCACTAACTTTGGACTGCTGAGGTACTCCTCCCGTCATGTACCGTGGGTCTGCCGTGTTTCCAAGGTGCTCCCCACTGTGGGTCTGCCGCATCACCAAGGATCTCCCCCACATGGCCTACTAAGGTAATCCTCCTATCGAGTATTGTGGGTCTTCCGCATCACCAAGGTTCTCCCCACTGTGGGTTGGCCGCGTCACCAAGGCACTCCCCACTGGGCCAGTCGAGTCACTTCGAGTCGAAATGTTCAGCAGTCGTTAAGTCTTAGTTGGCTACTAGGTTCTCGCACTAAGCTCGCCCGTCTTTGGGAGGATCTGCTCCACAAGCTATTGGTCGATAATCCAACTACCATGAAGTCCCATGAAGAAGTATCTCAAAATTAACCATGTCATAGGGATCTCAATGTAATAGACGACGCGTCAATCAGACGTCCTGTCTCTGAGTTATTAGCCTTTTAGTTCCATGGTCCTAGTTGGATTCGTGATTAATCCAACCTGAACATTCCCCATATCAATCCAAAATTATGTGGAATATACTCAAAGGTTCCCTCCCGCTCCAAGATTCCTAGTGCCGCTGACGGTTTGTCAAACGGACATCGGGTGCCAAAGATATGGCCAAAAGTAAGTAAAAGGCATCGTAGTGTGCCCGGGTCCGGTCTGACCTAGCCCGACCCGGCCTGGGCTGACCCAGTTCGGGTCGAACCGACCTAACCTAATGGGTCTGGCCTGGACCACTAGGTGGCCTGACTCGTTGGGTTCGGCCCGACGATAGCGAGGGGCCGCAGAGGCTGCTCGGACTGATAGAGTGCCACGAGGCAGCTCAGCCACAGAATGACTCGGCTGCGGGCCGACTCGGATTGGGGTGGCTCCAAAGGCCAGGACGAGGCCAACTCGGGTGGCGTATGAAAGTGAAGTGATAGCTCGGTGGGCCATGGTGAGGGCACGACGATAGCTTGTCTTGGTCCGGATAGTGGCGCGTCTCGACACAACGGTGGTGCGATTAGGGGGTTCGGCCCTACGCGGCCCGACGGTTCAGTCCAGCTGCGGGTGGCTCGGCCGGCGTGAGGCCGGTTTAGCTAGGAGGGCGAAGCACCACGGGGTGGCGCAGTTCGTGGAGGCCGCAGGTGGCAGTGTCGTTGCCTTCGGTGCCTTTTTCGCCTTCATCCATTTCGAAGAACACATCAAAGAAGAATGACGAAGGGGTTGGGCCATGATCGTTTAGCCCGCACCCTCCACGTTTAGAGTGGTAGAAAGCGGTTCACAAATCGTTCTTGAATTACAACGAATTATAAAGAATAGAATAGATAAGAATATCAATCAACCACTTTACAACTTCCCACAAATAATCAAACACAATTAAACCCCTACCTCATTTGCTTGATATCGTTGGCACAAGAAGGTAGTACGGTCGTCGATTCACCATAGATGAGGATGTCCCATGCCGGAAGAAGTCCCGAGGAAGGAGGTTAGCGTTCTTCATTGGTGGAGAATTCTTCATTGGAGGTATTTCTCCCATGTTCCTCCTCTCCACAATTCCACCAAAAAGAATTCATATCCCAAAATAATAGATTATGAGTTCTGTTATGTTTTTTGGAATAAATTCAAATAGTTTAATTAATTAATTGATGTGTTGGCTCAATTAATTAAATGGAATGGTTGGAATTATTTATTAAGGAAGGTAGGAACAATTAATGTGGGAGGAGTTGAAGAGGCTCTCCCTTATTTATTATGGGAGTTGAGAGGTTTAGGCCTCGAGTGGTTCCCACCACCGTAACATCTCATGGGAGTTTAGGTTCGGGTGGTCCCCACCACCTTAACCTCTCATGGGAGGTTAAGGTCTGGTGGTCCCCACACCACAACTACCAATTGGTGGTTTTAAAAAACAAAATAATATAAAATGTGTGTTTATTTTATTTTATTATTTCTATGAAAAACCCAAAAAATATCATTCACCCTCGTCCTGCTGCCATCGAGGTGAATGTATTTTTAAGAGAATACCGGCGCTACGAGTTCAACGGTGCCCTCAGATTTCAATTTCGAGCACTGGTTAAAAAGTTAGAAAAACCTGCTCGCATGTTTTTTGAACGTACCCAAAGAAAAAGTTCAGAAATTCATTCTGGGTAATCTGGGCCTCAGAATCACATGCCATCAATTTTCATAGACTAGTAAAATTCCAATTTAATTTAAAAACAATTACATGGAAATTACAGGTCTTTACAGAATAGACCACCTCGGATGTGGATTACCAACCTGCATACATCCAATATCCTAAGGAAGAAGCCAACTTTGAGCTAAAATCAGTCGTTATCCACCTCACTCCCCTAAATCTCCTCAAAACTATCCAAAAACAACCGGTGTTGGAATTAAAAACACATCCTTAAAATTTAAAATATGTATATCTTAAGGGTATTGACCAATTTCCCATCATTATTTCCAATAAACTCTCTCCACAGAAGGAGTCAAAACTACTCAACATTTTGAGAGAGTGTAAAAATGTGATAGTATGGAAATTGGAAGATATTTTGGGAATTATCCCATCTATTTTTATGCACTATATACTTTTTGATGATGAGGCTAATCCCGTAAGACAATCTCAACAATGGTTAAATACCACTCTCCTTGAAGTGGTAAAATTGAAATTTAGTAAATTACTTAATGTTTGGATTATTTATCTTATATCTGATATTAAATGGGTTATCCCAATGCAAATTGTGCCTAAAAAAACTAGAATAATAGTAGTTTTTAATGAAAGGAATTAGTTGGTTCCAACATATGTGAAAAGTATTTAGAGAGTTTGTATAGACTACCATCAAATGATTCAAGCCACATGAAAGGTCCAATTTCCATTACCTTTCATTGACCAAATGTTAGAATAATTGGCTGGTAAGTCCCATTATTGTTTCCTTCATGGTTTTTTGAGTTACTTCCAAATCCATATAGCCCCTAAGGATCAAGTAAATACAACATTTACCTGTCCATTTGGCACATTTGCATATAGAAGTATGCCTTTTTGGTCTTTGTAATGATCCTAGTACTTTTCAACGATGTATGATGGGTATTTTTTTGAGTATGTTGAGACATGTATGGATGTTTTTTATGGATGATTTCATGGTATATGGACCTTCTTTTGATGACTTTTTGGCACACCTAGGTTATTTCCTAAGCCACTAAATTGAAATAGATGTTGTATTAAATTATGAAAAATTATATTTCATGGTTGAGCAGGGGATATTTTTTGGGCATGTTATTTAAAATTAGGATATTAAAGTAGATAAAATAAATTGAGTTAATTTAAACCCTTCCATATCCAAAATTTGTTCGTGAATTGAAATATTTCTTGGGTCCAATTAGTTTTTATTGTCGATTCATTAAATAATTTAGTAAGATCTTACTTCCATTTTCCTTATTATTACAAAAAGATTCGGAGTTTTTGTTTGATAAAAATTATTAGGATGCATTCAATTTACTAAAAATGAGTCTCACATCACCTCCCATCATCCAACCACCAAGGTGGGATCTCTCCTTAGAACTTATGTGTGATTACAATAAATTTTCAGTTGGGGAAGTTTTATCACAAAGGGTTATGAAATATCCTCATGTCATTGTGTATACCTTGCATACCCTTGACTCCACCCAGGTAAACTACACAACCATAAAAAATAACTCCTTTATATTGTGTTTTCCTTGGAAAAATTATATTCATATCTTATTGGGCTAAAATTCACTGTGTTTTTTGTCCATGTTTCCCTTTGACTTCCCCTAAAGAAACCTGAATCTCAACCCTGCCTCATTTGGTGTATGCTCCTCCTCTAGAAGTTTAACCATGAAATTAGAGACAATAGGGGAGTGGAAAATGTTTTATATGACCACATTAGTAGGGTTTTCCCACCACTGTACCACCATGTTGACTCATCCCTCCCCATTGGATAATTCTTTCTCAATGAGAACCTTTGTGATGTTGTGAACCTTACACCTTGGTATGCATACATTGTCAATTTTCTAGAAACATCTACGGTCTCCACTAATTTCATCACTTACCAATCCCAGGTACTTTAGCATGATTCTCAGTGTTACACTTGGGATGATCCATATTTATGGAGAATTTTTAGTGAGAAAGTTGTTCATCAATGTGTCCCTGACTATGAGTTCACCTTTTTTTGACCTTCTACCACACATTATCTTGTGGGGGACACTTTGGATTTCAACATACATCTCAAAAGGTCATTGACTCAATACATTATTGACCAAAATTGTATAGGGATTACCATCAATTTTTCAATTCATGTAGTCATTCTCAATTCACTAATAATATCTCCAAGAGGAATTAAATACCCCAATAACCCATGTTATTTTGTGAAATCATTGATTCATATGGAATTGACTTCTTAGGGCCTTTTAAAAATTCATTTGGCCTTGTGTACATATTATTGGATGTGGACTGTGTCTCTAAATGGGTGAAATCAACGGTTACCGGGACCGATGACTCACAAGTGGATGATTATTTTGTGAGGTCTCAGATTTTTAGTAGGTTTGGTTTTCTAAGATTAATCATTAGTGATTAGGGTTCAAATTTTTTCAATCGCAACATGAAATTTTCTTTTCATAAGTATGGATTTGTTAGTAAAGTATCCAATGCATGTCACCCCCAAACTAACAGACAAGAAAAAAACTCAAATCAGGATGGTAAGAGAATCTTGGAAAAAATGGTACCACCCAACCTGAAAGATTGGAGTTTTTACTTGGATGACGCACATTGAGAATACCATTAAAATTTTAAAACCTTAATTGGAATGTCACCATATAGGATTGTGTTCAGAAATTCTTTTCACCTCCCGATGAAGGTAGAACACTATGCCTATTGGGATATTAAACAATGTAATATAAATTTTTTAGATGGTGGTGAACATAGGATGATTCTTATTCAAGTTTTGGAAGAAAATTGATGTGATGCATATGAGAAATCCTGTATCTATAAAGAGAAGATAAATCTATCTATTATAGCATGATTTATCATAGAATGTTCCATATTGGTGGGAGGGCCCTCTTTTACAATTATAGGATAAAGCTCCACCTAGGAAAGCTTTTTTCTTGATGGATCAGTCCTTATAATTTTACTAATGTTTACTATTTTTGTGAAATTTAGATTTTTCATGAGTAGATTGGATGAAGTATTACTGTCAATGGTAATCTAATTAAATAATTCTATGATGATTTTCCAAAGAATATGGCGGAGGAAATCCACCTTATAGAAGAAACACACCTGTGAATCACAAAAGGTTTTATTCTTCCTTCCCACATTCTCATTTATTATAGTATTAAAACTTCACATTCTAGTTGTGGGGGGGGGGGGGTACCTTCCTGGTTTATTTAGGATTTGTTACCAACTTTCCTCATTTTTCTATTTTTCACCTTAATTATGATATTTTTCTCCCCCCTATTATGGTCAACAAATCACAAAACTTATAGAAAATCACTTATTTTTTCTTGTTTTCTCCTTCTTTATAGTATTTTTACTCCCCCCTATTATGGTAAACAAATCATGAAACTTACTAAAAATTCATGTTGAAATTTTGGATTCCAAGTTATTTTAACATTTTATAAAAACTTGTCTCTTCTATGGAATGAATATTTGTCAGAATTTAACATCAGTGAGTGGTATTTAGTAAATTGGTTGTTTGTTAATGATATAAATTGTTGTATCTATATGAAACCTTTTAGATGATGGATACCCTTGCGTGATTAGTTTTTTGGAAAATTGTGTCACTAATATCTCCACACATTTTTGCACCAAACAACAAAGTGTGAATATTTCTTACTTAATAAAAGGTCAATATATGTTATATTAATATTAATCATCTTTCTAAAATGAATTTTCTATACATTCATTATGTATTTGATCTATTTTATTACTATAATGGATTGACCTATGTGTGTGTATCGAATATCCTACTATTTTACTCCCTAAAAAAATAAAGAAAATAAAGAATATAAAAAATATAAAAAAATTAGGTTGTGTCTTGTGAAGGTCAAAAAAAACTCCTCATAAACCTTTGATCTAGTTATATCTATTATAATTAATTTCATTAGGAGATCAAACAAGGGTTTAGAGATAAGTCTGAATTTTTTTTCCAAATGCAAATTTTGATAAAAAAAAGAAAAAAAAATAAATGAGGGGAGTGATGAAATGGGAAATATATGGGGATATCTAGGTCTGAAGCTTAAGGTTTGAATTTTATGAATTATTAAGTGAGTAGGTCATGATATATAATTTCAATGGATATAGGGTAGGTTCGGTGTAAAGAATCATTTAAATTGAAAAATGTGAAAATAAACTTTATTTACTGGATAGAAAGTGAAAATAATATAATGGAATGGTTTTTACACACACACATGGAGAGTTAGTGTCATGGTTTAATTTTTAATTCCTTTATCAATTTTTTATCATGTGTCTCTTTTAATTTCTTTCTGATAAAATTTACAAGACATATTTTTCCATGATCTTTGGGAAGAACTCCTTAGTGTGGTTAGTGCTTCGATCACATTGATTTAAGGAATTATAATTTCATTTAATGTTAAATCTTTATGTATTTGTAAATATCTACATGAATCATGTTTTTTTTGAAATTTGGATTTTCCTAGGAGTGCATATTTTTAGTGTGGGTGTGTGATCGTATAGTGATTCACTATTTATTTTTACCATTACACCACTTTTTAATATGGTATTGTAATGAAAATTAAAAATATAATAATAAATTTAACTTCATGTTTGATTAAATTAATTAATTCTAATCACTATTTAATAGGTAAATTTTACTTTTTTCAGTGTTTACATTATAGGAGGAGGTGATTTGGGGAGCTTGTGATGGAATTCAAGAAAAATGGACCAAACTACGCGAGAGACCAAGCATGAATGTGGAAATAAATATATATTTTGGATACTTTTTTCATAAAATTGGTCTCAAAATTTATGTATTAATGAAACAAATGTGGTATACATTTATCTTGAATACCATGGATCCTAATTCATCCATTTGGAGGCCCAAAATCGGCCCACAATTTGAAGATATTCTGTGCAGGCTAGATTGGACCAACCTCCGATATTTGAGACATAACTCAATCATAAGAGCTAAAATTGGGATTCTTTTACCTCTATTGTACATATAACTCAATGTACCACCTCTCGACATAATTTTAATTCATTTTAAAGTGTTTTGGTCAGTGAAACAGCTAGATAAAGAAGGAGTAAATTTTTTTCCATGAATAGTCTCCTTGTCCCATAGGTACTTGACTTATTTTGTGGAAAGTGTGATGTATTATTCCATAAAATCACCTCTCATAATCATTATATAATATGGAATGACCATGGTTAAGGGTGAGTCTAATTGGAGATCTCTCTTCTTCAATTTTAATCCTCTTCTCCCTCATATGCTTCTAGGCCTCTTAGTGATAAATATGGTGGGTGTTCATTATTGTAATCTCAAGATCCATGCTTGTAACAATTGGAAGATAATTGAATATATATATTTTTATTCTATTTTTATTCATTTTTTTCTTTTGATTTTTTTTTATCCTAGTATAATATAAAAAAAATCAAAGGAACAATAATCCTCACGCTTCCATGTATAAATCGGATCTTGTGATGATTTCACTGTGGTTTCATCTTCTCTCACCTCTTATCTTTAATGGGTTTGCTTATGGATGGTATAATTTGATTAAATACAGAAGGTATAATACATTATTATGAATATTTTTGTGGAGAAATTTTTTTTATATAGACCCAAATATGGAAAAATCATCATGTTGTTGATGTGATACCTTGATTGAGTTTGGTTATTACATCAGTAATATTTTATTGATTCTGAGTGTTCATCGCTAATAAATATCATCGATCAATCAAATACTAGGTTGTAAACATGTAATAAATCACATATCATATTGGTTACAGTGTTTATAAATCAAGGAATCAGTTATCCTTGACATTCCCCTGAGAGAGAGGATGGATTGACCATCAAGGGACACTTACCTAGGTTGATCACAATTTCTCCATCCAGTTTCTCTCACTTAATAATTTAGTTTCAATTTCTATTTTAAAATAAAAAACCCCAAGTTTTATAAATTCCCTTTCCCCTTTTGTTTTCATAATAAAAAACCTTTGTTTAAATGAATGATATAAGGCTCTGTTGAGAGATGGCCTATGGTTGCTGCTATATTGCAGAAATTATCGTTAAAAATAAACATCTAATTTGACACAATCGACAATGTGAAAAATTGGTAATAAACTAAAATTTTTCTAATGATTTATTTGGTTTCATATCTTTGAAATATTTTATATCTTACTTATTTTTTGAGAATACTAAAACATCCCCTAGCACACTGATAATGGAGTTTTCCATCAATACATCCAATGTAAATGTTATTTCAACACATATATGTCACTCATTATCAATTATAATGCATCGACATATATTACATGAAAACTCGATAATCATACATATGGTCAAAATTGAAATAATATTGGGTGTGTATTGACTTCAATTTATAATGTTAAATTTTATTTCCAAGATAAGAAGCCTACAATTCACGAAGGAGGTAAGGATTTTTTTTATCTATAGAGGGGACACTTCATTTTTAGAGACATATCTATACCCACATATAGTAGATTAACATAATGAAAATTTTAGAAAATATTAAAGAAAATTAACCTATGGATGAAAAAAACCTAAGAATAGATGTTTTACCTATTTTCTAGGAATACATTTATGTTTTTACAAAAGAATTACCTGGTTATCCACCTGAGCGTAAAGTTAACTTCTCTATTGAACTCATCCCTGATGTAAAACCTATATCTAATACTCCCTATAGAATGGAATTATTGTAATTATTGGATATGAATAAACAACTCCAGAAGTTTTTTGATAAGGGATTCATTCACCCTGGTGTTTCACCTTGGGGAGCTCGTGTTCTTTTTGTTAATAAGAATGATGGGTCTATGAGGTTGTACATTGATTATAGGGATACGAATTACCTTACTAAAAAGAATAAGTATCCTATACCAACCATTTATGATTTATTTGATAAAATATATAGAGATCAATATTTATCAATGATTGATCTTTTCTCTGGTTATCAATTAAGGGTGAAGAAGGATGATATACCAAATACAATATTTCAGACGAGGTAAAAAAGTATGAGTTTAAAGTAATGCCGTTAGGATTAACTAATGAACCCTATTTTTTTATGAATCCAATAAACAAAGTATTCAAGTATTATATTGATAATTTTGGGGTAGTATAAATTGATGATATCTTGACATACTCTGAAATCTATAAGGAGAATGGGAATGATTTTTGAATCATTCTTGAGATTCTATTAAAAAAGGAATTATATGGAAAATTAAGTAAGTGTGAATTTTGGATCCATTATGTTTATTTTCTTGGCCATATTATCTCTAAGTACATGATATCGATTGATCCTTCAAATACAAAGGTAGTCAAGGAATATTCCACACTAAATAATATAACTAATATGTATAGTTTCCATTCTTTAACATGTGACTATCGATTATATTTAAAAAAAATGATCGATTAGAAAACACTATAACCAAGTTAAAATGTAATGGGTTCAAATTAACATAGCCAAAGGAACATGAGAAAAAATTTAATGAGACAAATAAAAGATTTTTTAATTCATTGGTATTTAATCAACTATTGGGAAAAAATAATTTTTAATATATAGTGATGCATAAAATAATGGATTAGTTTGTGTACTTATACAAAATGATATAGTGGTTGATAATGCATTAAGGTAATTTAATATCCATGAATGGAAATATTGAAATCATCTTGATTTGGAAGCTTTAATCTTTTTCTTAAAGATATGGATGAAATATTTGTATAGTGAGAGAAGTAAAATATATACAGACCATAAAATTTTAAATAAAATTTTCTTTAAAAAATAGATAAACATGAGGAAAAGTAGATGGTTTAAACTGTTAAAGGACTGTAATTTATTGATACAATTCCACACTGGGAAGGTGAAGAAGGTAGAAGATGCATTGAGTAGGAAGGACCATGGATTTATGAACATGATGAGGGAAAACAAGGATCATATCTTCATGGATTTAGTAAAGTTAGATATAGTAATTTTTATGTAAGGGGAATCATAATTCCTTTTATACGAAATTTCGAAACCATATTTACTGGAGAAGATAATTAATTCTTAGTAGGAGTAATATAAGGTTTTATTTAAGAGGATCAAATCCATGAATGATGGGAGATTAACAGTCTTCACATATAAAGATATTATGTTAAATTTTGGAAATATACTATGTTTTTCATCCATAACTAAGTAGAAAATGGAATTAGTATATGAAACACATTTCTCAAATTTCTATATACACTATGGTAGCACACAAATGTATAGGTATTTAAGAGAACATTTCTCATGTGATGGTATAAAGTGGTAAATTGTGGACTATGTTTTCATATTCTTGGTATGCTGACAGTTAAAGGCTGAAAGAAAACATCCTAAAAGAGTCATACAATATATCCTTATACCTATATGGAAGTGGGAAAATGTTACAATGGAATATTTCATTGTAGTTCTGAAGACTCCTATGATGAATAATTCTATTTGGGTCATTGAGGATCACCTTACCAAGTCTATAAATTTTATAGAAATAAGGGATGATCTACCCCTTGAACGTATGATATGAACCTATCTTAATGAATTAGTGAGAATTCACAGTGCACCTCTATAAATTATATATGATCATGGCCATTATTTAACATCAAAATTTTTGAGGAGTATTTAAGAGGCTCTACACTCCAGGATATATTTGATCACCACCTATCATCCTTAAACTGATGGAATGACCGAAAGGACAATTAAGACATTATAATACATTATAAGGTCTTTCTCACTTGACTTTCAAGGTATATGGGATAAATAAAAACCTTTGGTAGAATTTATATATAATAAAAGATTTTATTCAAGTGTTTAGATGGAACCATATAAATCATTCTATAGAAAGATATTTTGTACTTCAAATTTTTTGGATGACGTTGGGAGAGGAATCTAGGAGGCCCAAAACTTATTTTGGAGACAAATATGAAAGTTATAACTATTCAAAATCATATTAAGTTAGGTCAATGTAGAAATAATATTTATGCAGATAACCAGATAAAGAATTTAAAATTTCATGCTGGTTTCATGTTTTATTAGAGGTATATCTATAGAATGGAGTTTTTAAGGTTTGGTAAGAAGGATAAACTATGTCTTAGGTACATCAATCATTTTACAATTTTTAAGAGAATTAAAATTTGTGGCCTACTATTTGGTTATACCACCCAACCATTATAATGTTCATAGTTTCTTCCATGTTTAATTATTGAAGAAGTACATGAAATACCCAATGCATGTACTGTCACTTCAGAAAATAAAGATAGAACCTAACTTTTCTTTTAATTAAGAGTCAATATATATTATTAACACTATATATAAATAGTTTTATAATTGGAAAACTTGATAGGTGAAACTATTCTGTAGGAATCATAAGATATGGGAAGAAATGTGGGATCATGATAAAGTAATGATGAAGAATTACCCAAATATTTTTATGAGATAATTAATAAAAATATTGAGGATGAAATTTTTTAATGGGGGGTTGTAATACCCTAGGATCTACTATAGTGGGCACACACTACACCTAAGAACTATTGTAAAATGTAAAGTCTATCACAACCGAAAGAGCCTTTAATTATGAATATATTTAAATTTTATAATTCCTAAATACTAGAATTTATATTTGATGAAAATGATTTAATTTATGGATTCATCAAGATAATATTAGCATAGGATAATTTTTTGGTATTTTTCTATAAAGATTGATTTGTAGTTGAATATTACAAAATACCGTTTTTAAAAATACCACGAATTTTATAAAATTATTATTATATAAGAATTAATTAAAAATTTAGGAATCATTTTTCCTAATTAAATACTTATCTAAAATATTAATTTTAATTTAGAAACCTTTAATTAACAATTTTCAACTTAAGTAATCATTTTTCTAAAAACTATTTTTATTTGTTACACACTTATTATTTTAAAATTAATCGATAATATTTTTAAAAAAATAATATTATAAAATGATTTTTATATTTTGAATAATTATATCTGAATTATTTAATAAGGTCAATTTTAATTTTGTTTATTAAAATAATTTAACAAGGTTAAAAAATGAGTTAACGCGGGAAAAAATTATTGTAAAAGTTAATACCAAAGAGGCCTAAAATTCCTTAAATCATATATAAAAATGTGTAGTGAATGGTTTTCTCTACCGAATACTTAAAAAACCTATTTTATTGTCAAATTATGGACTCATATTCCTTGAATAATGACTTTTCCTTTTGTATTATAGCAAAAATATCATTCCCCTCACATATAAAAGGAAACTGCCACCACCCCTTTATATAAAATTTCAAAATACAAATTACTCTTGAAACTCAGACCATTTTACATCCACTTAATCCATATCCCATGTTTTCTAGCCCCTTGATCTTGGTAAAATCCTTAAATCTTCCGTTTTCAATAGGTCCTCCAGGAGAATGTTTAAATTCTCAATGTGAGTACTAATAAAATCTTAACTTTTTTCTACTCTATATTTATCCTCTAAATACATTTTGAAAATTATAATATAATGAAATAAATATTATCTATATACTAAATTGTTAATATGTTAATGTTATAACCATTATCTACCCTTCTCACTTATAAAAATGAGAACGACATTCATGTGAATGTGCACACTACCACCTCCATGAATCGACATATTTTATTTTTTCATAAATACATTAAATTAAAAATATTTAAAGGTTATTTAATGAATAAATATAATATTTTTAATATTCTTAAAATATAAACCATTTTCTACCTTCCTCCCATTCTATAAAAAAATAAAAGATTGTTTGTGTGTATGTATGGACTACTGCCTCCTTGAAGCGATGTGTTTCATTTTTTATCACCAACTTACATGGATGGTTCTAAAAATATATTTTATGAATATTTAAAATATTAATAAGTAGTATGTTTCCTAAATAATATTATATAAGGATAACATTATAAATAATAATCATTATAAAGTAAACCATTAATATTGGTAAATAACATGAAAGAAACTTGTCATGGATTCCATTTTCATAGACCATACCCATGAATTCCATTGAATGAAAATGGTACTTCATAAATCCATTAGAAAATGATTATAATATCTTTAGTAATATAGTAATTGTGTAATTATACTAAATAATGGGTACTGACATCGTTTTTGTAAAACATGTAAAAGCAATCAAAATTACTAACATTCGATAATGAAAATAAACATTAAATAACAAATATATGAGTAGTGAATGAGTATAATTGAAGAATATAAAAGATAATAGATATGAATAATTTTATTAAATAAGTTATTAATATGGTTATATTTATTTTACATGTGGATAAATATATTTTATGAAATTCTGGAGTAAATGGTAAGGGTACTTCATCTCAAATTCTCTTCTTCAAGACATGTTTTATATTACGTTCTTATTTTAATTTACATGGTGTATATACTAAAAATTTGACATATTTTACTATGAATATATTTATTAAAGGTATTTAAAGTTCTATTTCAAGGTATTTTTATCCAAATGTTACCAAATCCGTAAGGTTTTCTTTTCCAATTTCACTTCATTTTGATATGGAAAATTTCTCCTGCAAATCCATATTATTCTTCAAAAAAATATTCTCAAATATTATTTTAAAATAAAAATATTTATTAATTATTTTTATATTCAAATTTCTCTTTACCAAATTACAAAAGTAAGTCATATTTCTCTTTTAATGATGTGGATTTTGGTAAATATATTTTGAAATATTTTTTTTGTTTGTATCTTTTACCTTTCACTCCATATTTGTGGACATCACCCTTATTTTTTTTAAAATTTCATCTTTTGATATTTCTATTTTGATGTAATGTTTTTAAACATAATCTGGTAATCTTCTTGAAAATTATATTTAAAAGTGAATTGTGACATCATTTTCAATTAACTTGACTTACTTTATAAAATATGAAACAAATACTCTTTTAAACATTTTTCATACTAACATATTTTCTTTCCACCTTCATTAGTTTTATTTATGAAACTTAATCTCCAAGTTTTCTTATTTTTTCTATGAAATTTCTATTCAATTTTATTTATAAAATATTTATCTAAATGGTATAAAAAATTCAATGGGTATTTCTTCTTCTCTCTCCAAGAATTTTTTTAATGAACTTATAAAGGTGTTTTCATCTATGAAAACATCCTTCAATGTTTCTCATGTTTCACTAGAAATGTACTCTAATGATACCATGCAATTTATTTATTTAAATGTATTATTATCTTGTTGTTATATATATTGATTGTTTAAAGTATAGATATCTCATAGGTTTATTATTCTAATACATATATTTATTGATTAATAATGATATTTTGTTTTGTGTTATATTGTTATTCATTTATTTAATATGTTGAATACATTAGACTTAATTAAGTGACTAGTATAGCCCAAAATTATATATCCCCCCAATGCATCGATAAGTCTCATGAAAAAAGGTTTGGGTGTTTTGTTTATGCTTTCCCATTTATTAATATTTCCTTAACATAGGGCCTTGACAGAATGATCATGTCATTCTAGCACAAGGCCTTGATGGTAAGATCATGTTTTCCTAGCACGTAGTGTTGATAGTAAGATCATGATGTCTTGGAATTAGTCCTTGATGGTATAATCATTATTTTATAACACATATCCTTGACAGTATAATCATGAAGTCCTAGTACATGGCCTTGATGATAAGATCATGATGTCTTGTTATAAGGCCTTGATAGTAAGATTAAGATGTTTGAAATTATGAATTCCATAATCAGTAAATCATTTTGTATTTTCCCTATGATTAATTACATTTCTATGTTATCCAAAGATATATTTCATTTTCATGTTATTGATTATATGGAACATTAATTAATTATTTACTCTTTCATATTACTTATACCTTTTGTATCTATGATAGATTTCATTGTACACTTCCCCTTACTAGAAATATAAGATCACCCTTTTTTTGTTTCCTTTCCCCATGGTACCAAAAAAGGGACTTTGAATGGATTCAATGATAAACTAATAAAAATATTTAATATTTATAAATTTTATAAGTTGTGATTTATTTTTATAATTTTATTTAGAAACCATGTATGTATCTGGTCTCCCAATAATACAAAAATTGTTTAATCCTTTCTTATATGATCCCTTCTATCTTGTACCAATGTAATAAAGTAACATCCATCTCCAAATTACTAGAGTTGAGGTTGTTACACTGAGCCCAAAACCTATACACTATTTCCAGAGAGATGATATATCATCTTTCATTCCCTAGATACCACCAAGAGGTCTCACTATTGGACATAATCAAACCATGTGGATGATATCACCACATAGAAAACAGGTGATACCCCTTGATGAATTTAGATTTGACCTTGATATTCTCATGATGGACATGTCAGGTTGGCCTTGATTTTTTCTTAGTATTTTCCATCGTGATCATATAAAATGTTGTTTATTATATATTTTTAGTGTTTTAGAAATTAAAATATGTGTCTATGCTCTCACCTATTCTCATGGTTCAACCAAGAAAGTCTATATTATAATTTTTCATCCAAATACCTTTAAATAATTTATGAGTTAAAGGGGTATGATCCAAATCTAGATCATTTCTCATATTCCATGATCAAATAAACAAGTAACCTCATAAGTTTATCCCTCTTCATATTCTAAGGTAATCTGGATAGGTCCTCAAATCATAAGGCATACTCTATAATGATCAATAAACTATTTCTGAAAATCAAACAACTCTTATATTTTGTCATCCACTGAGTCAAGAAATATTTCCTCAACCAAAAATACCCTATCACTCTCTCCATATCACTATATCTTCTATCTCAAGTCAGAGGATCAACATTAACCACTTGTTAGCCTCCTAAAAAGATATTATAATTACTAAAAACACCCTATGAGATATATTTGCCCTTACTAAATGGATCAAACAGTAAATATCATCCACCCAAATCTATATTTCTTAACTATAAAGTTTACCTCAGAACACAGAAGGACCCTGGAACACCTTGAGAAGGGATGGGTGATTCACCATGTCAAATTTTTCTGTTAGACTCATGGATCTTGTTCCCACGTTGTTAAGAACCTATTAAACCTTTCTGAAGAGAACACACCAAAAATAAACAATCACATGAAAAGCAACGACACATCAATTTTACATAGTTCACCACTAAGGGATACATCCAAGGAGCATACGCCGATAGTGTGTCGGTTATACCAAAACCACTAATCTTCAAAAGTTGTGGATTACGAGTGTTTAACACAGTCACTATGTGGTAGAAACACTAAATTTACAAGGTTTAATGGATAGAACATTGCATCCCTCTGATCACTTCCACTACCCCCCCTGCTCAGTGAACTGGAAGAATCTTTACTCAGTTTATCGACTTGATGGTCACTTTAATTGTTTATAATTTAATCATGAATCCTCAATTGTAAATGGATGCTCTTTTGAAGTCCCTTAATCACCCCTAGATTTAATTTATTTTTCCTCATACTAATATGTTATGGAAATTAATTTGTCACACTGATTTGTCCAATTTTCAGGCTTCCTTGGGTGTTCTGCGTACTGCTTCTATTTTCGCGTACCACTGCTATTTTCACATATTGTCCAGCTCCTACGCATACCATCCAACTCCTCTACTAATTGAACTAATCCATGTTCCTCCCTACTCCGCTTACCTCTCCACACATTCACATACCTTCCTGCTCTTTGTACTTCTTTTCTCCTCCGCGTACTACAAGAGCTTCCAGCATGAACTAGGCACTCTTCCGCGGACTGTTTTCCTTATGCGGATGAGTCTCTCTGTGTAGCATCTTCTCCTCCATGAACCACTTTAGACTTCACTAGATTTATTCCAGAAATTATAATCTCCAATATCCTCCTCTAACAAAGAGGATTACTATTCCATAAATAGGCATAGAACTCCGTAAAAATCGCTAATATATTTTACCCTAATTTTCATTGTGTAACAATATTCACTCCAACTGTATATGATTAGCCTTCACTGTGTACCGCTCCTATTTTTTGAACCCCTATAATCCTGCCAACCTTCATCATCTATGTACTACATGCCTTCACTATGTACCGTTTTTGCGAACCATTTTTGGTTTCAACCATCAGCATTCTGCGTACCGAATTCCCTCATAGTGTACCATTACTGCGATTTGTTTTTTGGTCTGCGTACCGTTCCCGCTACCTACACCATGTACTGTGTGCCTTCACTGCGTACCACATGCCTGCATCACATACCACACACCTTCACCATGTTCCTCATGCCTTCACTTCATACTGTGCACCTTCACCGCACACCATTTCCAATCTCTTGATTTTTGAGGCCCAAAAATTTGGTAAATACAAGGAAACTGCACTACCATCAATACTGATTTAAGCCCCAATCATATGATTTCATTCCTTGAAAACTACCTAGTCATCTGTATGCAGATTGAAAAAAAAACACAAACCAAACTCCATTATTATCAATGAACATCATTGGTTCCAACAATCTACCCTTTTGGGTTTGTTGTAATTCTCTAGATAAATTCACTAATGTGCCAACCACGATCAACACCTAATCTTCAAGAAACAACTCAGTAAACACTCTAAGTCTACATGAGAAGTTCTCGGTGTAGAAAACAAGGGAGAGGAAATGAATTGGGTTCTCATTATTTTCTTTTTTTCTCCCCCATAGTTTTAGTTCGGGATTTTTGTATTCTCCATATTTCCTATATCCATATAACTCTCCATTGAATTTATCTATTCTCCCCCACTGGAAATAAACCTAGTGAACTGAATCCAGGCTTGTAGAGTTAAAAAAACATGATCCCCTAGATTGTATCTCCCCCATAAACCTACATTATTTCTACAAATAGATAAAAAACGGTTAAAACAACTGGGGGGAGAGTAATATCGTAACCTCCTTATGCACTGAGGGGTGGATGAAAACTAAGATTCAACCGATGTTTCTCAAACATAGCCACTGACAGTGGATTGGTCGTAATTTAATCCAATTGCTCATTAGTTTCAACATTGTCCATTTTTATCAAGCCTTGTTCAAATTTTTCTTTGATAAAGTGATATATAATCTCATTATGTTTCGTACATGAATTCTGAACATGATTCATCATAAGATCAGTTACAATCCTGTTATCATAGTAAATCACCATTGGTTGTTTCACCTCATCACCTATGTCAAAAGGCTGTTACTTCTTACAAAGTAACAGAGTTCATGCTTTGGTAGTAGATATGTATTTATCTTTAGTAGTACTAAGTGAAGTACTTTCTTGTTTATTTCTTAACCAGCCCACACATTTCTTCCCAATATAGAATGATCCACCACTGGTAGACTTTCTGTCCACTACATCTCCAGCCCAATCAACATCAGAAAAATGCTGATAGCTCATTATCTCTTCTAGTAGCAATGTATATCCCATAATTACGTGTCCCTTGAATGTATCTCATGATTCTTTTCACTACCACCATATGTTCTTACTTCGTATTACTCTAAAAGTGGTCCACAAGGAATGTTTTAAAAACAATATCTGGCCGTGTAACCATCATGTATAGTAGGCTTCCAATGATTCCTCTATACATGGTGGGATGCACAAAAGTCCTTTCCTCATGCTTTCCGAGCTTTGATCCAACTTAAGTCAGAGTTGACATTGGTTTGGAATCATGCATATTAAATTTCTTTAGTAGACCTCTTGCATACTTTTCTTGATAAATGAAAGTTTAATCCTTCTTCTAAAGTACCTAAAACCCTATAAAGTTTGTGAGTTCACCAATCAAAGAAATTTCAAATTTGGATTTCATGTACTTGGAAAATTCATCCACTGATCCATGTTTACTTCCACAAAAAATAATACCATCTATGTATACCAATAGCATGAAATAATCCTATTGAGGGTCCTTCACATAGATATTGTGATCCACTCCTCCTCTTTTAAACTCAAGATTTCTCAAATATGAGTCCAACTAAGAGTACCACACCCATGGTGCCTATTTCAGGCCATAAATATATTTCTTTAATTTGAAAACATTCAGTTCATCATCACCAAGAAAGAACCCTACACGTTTTTCAAGGTATACTTCTTCCTCTAAAACTCTTTTTAAGAATGCCTTCTTTACATCCATTTGATACACTTTAAAACCTCTTTGGATTGTCATGGAATGAAATGGCCAGATTGACTCTAATCTCGCTATAGGAGAAAATGTATCCTCAACATCAAAAAATTAGATTTGTGAATATCCTTTATAGACCAAGAGTGCCTTATTTATGATCAAATTTCCATGCTCATCAAATTTTTCCTTGAAAATCCACTTTGTACCAATTACATTGTGACATTTAGGTCTTTTGACAAGATCCCAAGTCTAATTTTTGTCAATCTGATCTAACTCTTCATTCATTATTTTTACCCTTGACTCATCATTTACAACCTCTTCAAATGAGAATGGTTCCAAAACTAATAAAAATATATAATGTGCATTATTACTCATTCTTCTTGTCTATGTAAGTGAATTCTGATCCCTGATAATGTTGGACTATTCAATCTCTACTCTTCGATTTCTCCTTTGTGGTTCAACTAAATTATCTCTAGCTATGGATTCCTATTTTTATTATTATTCTGAGTCAACATCATGATGTGACTTCTGAGAGTTTTTTCACACCATCATCTATCTCTATATTAACTTTTGTTCCATGTTCACATCCTTCCTCATCCTATAACACATCAGCATAAGAATTACATGAAGTATTTTTGTTTTTATTTTCAATGATCTTTACATCACTGCTTTCTACAATTATTACCAAGAACTTATTGAAAAATTTGTAGGATTTTTTTCATAGAGTATCCAATAAATATTCCTTCACCTTCATTATCTCTATACATCCCTTGTTTACCTTCTTTGTTTCAGATAAAAAATTTGCTTCTAAAAACATGAAAATATTTCCAGGAGGTCTTCCTTCCATGACACAATTCATAGGGTGTCTTTGTCTCACCCATATATATCCCTGTTTGATTTTGAATATAAAATAGTTTTGTACTACCTCTTTCCAGTAACATTGAGGAATATGACTCTCGATCGACATGGTTCTATCCATGTTGTTTTTCTATCGATTCCTACTCTCAACAACTCTATTTTTTTGTGGAGTTATCACAATAGCCTCCTCATGTTGTATCCCATGCTTCTTTAGGTAATTTTAAATTTCAATGGATGTGTATTCCCCTCCATTGTAATACCACATAACTTTGATCTTCCATCCAATACCATTCTCGGTGATTTGATGGTAGGTTTTCATGCAATCAAGCACTTGTCGCTTCCTGTGTATAATGATCACACATGCCATTCTTATATAATCATCTATGAAAAGAACAAAGTACATTTCCCCATGTGTTCCGGTAACATTTATCTGGCCACATACATTTGTGTGGATGAGGTCAAAGAGATTTGATGCTATTTTCTTCTTTGGCCAATAGGAACTCCAGACCAGTTTCCCTCGCATGCACACATCATAGGTGTTTTCTCATTTACGCTTTATAATAGAGATATCCATGAATATCTTAATATTATATATCTTTTCCATGTCTATCTAATTGAAGTGATCCAATATTTAATGCTATAAGTTGTTTTCCTATTCATCTGTTAAGTAGAAAATGTTCTCTTTGCTTTCAACTTGATATAAGTTACCATATGTTCTACAGCCTATCATGAGAAAATTCCTAGAATTTCTTCTTACAGTACATCCATTCTGATTGAATGTCACAATAAGACCAGATTCATAGTGTTGACTCACACTAAGAAGATTGTGATATAGACTTTCCACATAAAGGACTTCAGTTTTCTTCAGCTCTCCATTAGCTAGCTCAGTAATTCCATGACCTTTTATCTTCAATGCACCATCTTTATTGAACCTCACTATTCCATTGAACTTTTTCTTAACATTATTTAATAGGTCTACATTACCCTTCATGTGGGATGAACATCCACTATCAATAATTTGTGTTCTTTTGTTCTTTGTATCTTTGAGGGATACTTCAGCAAAATTATATTTTTCCATTTTCCTCTTTTATTTCCATGAGATATTGGATTGAGTGTAGGACGTTGATGGTCTTTCAATTCTCTCTTACAACTACACAGGTTCTTCAAATTCAAATTCTTATTCTATAGGAGAAAACATGTCTTAAATAGAAATAATGTCAGGTTGATGTGTATTGACTTGTTTCTGAGTATTGAAAAAATTTCTCCTTTAATACCTTTTCCTGTAATACATAGCTTTATGGCCAAAGTTAGAACAGTGAAAACAATATTCATTGAAATTATTTCTTCTATAAGAAGTAGGATATGAATATGTTCTCCTTTTTTGAACTCCCAACTATTCCCCATTCATATATCACCTTGTCTCTTCACAGTATGACATGGTATGGCCTAGATAGCCACAAAATTGACACTTCATGAAAGGAAATATCTTATCATTTTTATTTCACCTCATGCCTTCTTCCTTAGGAAAATAGTTTAACTGTATATCATTTCTATAGACTCAAGCATAATCATCAGTTCTCTTTTTAGTTTGATTTAAGGGTTTATTTTTTAGCACTTCTGGTGGATTTTCAGTATGATCAACTTTCACCTTTACTTTATAATGGTTCACTTTATTTGTAGCATTTCATCACCACAACCAATTCCACTATTTCCTATTAATGTCTGTCTTTGATCATTCAAGACCTTTTTTACTCAATCAGAACCATGTTTTGATCTCTCTAGCTACTCAACATTTGATAACCTTCTAAATTTTATTTTCTTCTTTTCTTCTTTTGAAATTGATTCACTTTTGAGTTTACTTTTCAGAGTAACAAATTCTTCTTCTAGTCCTTCAACGGTATTGGACTTCTCTTCCAGTATTAATGTAAGGTCATTGATGACCTTTGCTTGTTCTTAAATTCCAAGTTTTAGTTCCCCAACATCATCAGTGATTTCAAGGATTGATTATTGAACTTTTACCAGTTCTTCTAGTCATTCTATTTCCACTTATTGTTGATCAATATATTCTGATGATTCCTTCAAAATTTCTTTCCACTTATTACATCTCTTACATTTAATCTAAATCTTACCAAAAGCATCCTTAAGTTGTAAATTGGGATCGAAATTAGTAGTCAAATGATTGTCTCCAGATTTATCTGTTAATGGTTCTGACTTTTCAATGGTATCCATCATGGAGGCATGGTTTCGAGTCTTAAATTATTGTTCCTCTTCCTCACAGAATTCATTATTTTCATCTTCCTCCTCACAAACAAAACTCTTCTCTTGTACTTTCTTTGAAAATTTAAAGTTTCCCTTTTTGAAGATTCTTTTTTGAGGCTCCTCCTTGTTTTCAAATTTTCTTTATTTATCATGAAATTTCCTGGATCATTGAGAGTCAATGTGCCCAAATATTCTATAGTGAAAACAATCTAGAGGTATCTTGCCTTCAAATTTCCCTGTTCCCTTCTTGAGCTTCTTGGAAATGTGAGAAAGAGTTTCTTTTTCCTCATAATCTACGTCACTACTATATCCTAAAAATTTTAGTTTGACCACGGTTTTGAATGCCATTTCCTTGCCCATGCAAGTCATATCTTCTTCTAGTTTGATTTTCATTTCATAAGCTGATAGATTGTTCAGAATATCATCCACTGAGAGTTTGGAGAGATCTAATTTCTAAAAGGGATGAAACCTTTGCATTATAAAAGGGTGTGAGTCTTCTCAATATTTTCTTCACTATGTTAATGTCTTTGATTTCTTCTACAAGACCTCAGATTTCTCATAAAACTTACTTAATACGATTGAAGAAGGAGTCTTCATTCTCATTAGGGTGCATCTTTAGATCATCAAACCTATTATGTAGAACTTGAAGTTTTTCCTCCTTCACTTTGTTATTCGCTTCATAAATATTTTCCAGTTTATCCCACATTGACTTGGAAGATGTGAAAATCCTTACCTTTAGATAAATCTGATCAGAAAACCCTCTAGTGAGACCATTTTGTGCCTTTTCATCATCATCATGCAATTTCCTATCTATATCTCTCATCAACTATCCTGTTGGATAAGTGACTTGTATTCCCTATGCAGTAGAAAAGAATACTTCCATTCCAAGATATCTTAGGTGAGATCTCATCCTATTTTTCCATATTTGAAAATTAATTCCTTCGAAGAGGGGAACACCCCTAACATTGACCGGATTCTCTATAATAGCAGAACACATATTCGATATCAAAAAACGCCCTCTGATACCACATGAAGGACCCCAAAACACCCTAATAGGGGAGGGGAGAATTAGGGTGTCAAAATTTTCTTTTAGACTGATGGATCTTGTTCCCACATTGGTAGGAACCTATTAAACCTGTCTGGAGAGAATGTGCAAAAAATCAACAATCACATGAAAAGAAATGACAAAACAATTTTACTTGGTTCACCACTAAGGGCCATGTCTAATGAGAATATGCCAACAGTGTTTCGATCATACCATAACCACTAATCTTAAAAATTTGTGGATTATAAGTGTTTAGGACAGTCACTTTTATCCAAGAGCACTGCCTTTACAAGGTTTTAGGGATAGCACACTGCGTCCCTCAAATCACTTTTGCTGACTCCACCTTGCTCACTACACGGGAAGAATATTCACTCATTTTATCGAATTGAAGGTCGCTTCAATTGTTTAGAATTAAATCATGCATCCTAAACTATAAATGTATTCTTTGTTGAAGTCCTATAATCACCCAATGAATTAATTTATTTTCCCTTATACTGATATGTTATAGAAATTAATTTTTCAAACTGATTTGACCAATTTACAGGCTTCCTTGGGTGCTCCGTGTAATACAGCTATTTCCGCATACCCCTGCTATTTTCGCATATCGTCCATCTCCTCCACGTACCATCCAGCTCCTCTGCGAACTATGCTACTATGCGTCCTTCCCTACTCTGTGTACTTCTCCACACCCCCACATACCTTCCTGCTCCACGTACTGCCTTGCTCCTCCATGTACTGAAAGAGCTTCCAGTGTGAACCACACACTCTTCTGCAGACTGTTTTCCTTATGTGGATGAGTCTCACTGCATACCGTCTTCTCCTCCATGAACCACTTTATACTTATCTATATTTCTGCCAAATAATATAATATCCAATATCCTCCTTTAAAAAAAGGGATTATTATTCCTTAAAGAGGCACAAATCTCCGCAAAACTGCTAATACGTTTTACCCAAATTTTCAATGTGGGATAATATTCACTCCAACTGCATACAGTTAGCCTCCACCGTGTACCACTCTTGTTTCACAAACCACAATAATTTTTCTAACCTTCATCATCTGTGTACCGCATGCCTTCACTGCATACCATCGTTGTGAACCATTTTTTGTTTCAACCTTCAGTATTCCACATACTGAATTCTTTCACAACATACCATTATTATGATCTTTTTTTGGTTTCATGCACCGCTTCACGTACCATTCTTGTTGCCTACACCACATACTGCATGTCTGCACTACGTACCACATGCCTGCACTACATACTGTGAACCTTCACCTTGTACCGCGCACCTTCACCATGTACCATTTACAAACTCCCAATTTTTGAGGATCAAAAATTTGGCAAACACTGGTAAAAAACACTACCTTCAATACTGCTTTCATCCCCAATCGTGTGATTGCATTCTTTGAAAACTTCCTAGTCATATGTGTGAATATTGATAAAAAAACACAAACCAAACTCCATTATTATCAATGAAAAACCGTGGTTCCAAAAAAAAAGTGTTACTTGATATTAAAACTTATACAACACCTTTAATCCATGAGTTTCATTAGCCTATATAGTGGAATCTATTCTCTGTATGGTAGAAAGTTAAATTCTCTCATACATGGGTCCTTAGATGGATCCAACATCACCCTATTGATTAACATCGAGTGGTATTGTGATAGTTTTAGACCTAATACGCCCAATTTCATGAATATTTAGTGACTATTCATAAAACAAAATGTTAAATTTAGTAAAAATTTGTTGGAAAGTAAGTAGAAAATATCCTAATTGGTCAGTGAAATGGCCTAAATAAATTCTTTTGTGAACTACATCGGGGTGTGATCTTCCTACTAGATGTGATTCCCACATGGGGTGTGGGAGGTTCATGTCAAGAACGCGATAATAAGTTTAATAACCTTTCCCTATCATGGAACCTTTTTTATATAATAGGTTTTTCTCCTAGGAAATATAAAACCAAGATATTGATGAAAAGGCTAAAGTAGACATGGTTGTGAAGAACATTGGTAGGTGGATGCATGTTCCTTAATATAGTATCAGAGTTGGGTACATGATTCAATCAAATGGGTTATATGCTAAAGGGGGAGATTTTTGGACCATAAATAGTGAATCCCCTAATCAATCAGTGACATGGCTTGAATGAAGCCTTCAAAGAACTATATGGGGGTGCGATCTACTTACAAGATATGAGTCCCACATTGGGAATATGAGGTTCTAGTCAAGAACTTGATAATAAGGGTGATCAACGCACCCTTTCCTGAGGCCTTTTCCTATGATGGTTTAGTTCCCTAGGAAATTTAAAACCATATTGATAGTGACAAGGCCAAAGTGGAATGTGTTGTGTAGAGAACTAGTAGGCAAGTGCACATCCTCCGTATGTTTGTGTTGTATTTTGTGTCAAGTAATGGAGTTTCAATGTACTTGATATAAATATATGATAAGTAAATTATTAGAAGTTATTTATAGTTCCCAATAATATTGAGAAGAATCATGGAACCCTTGATCAAGGTATTATGGTGTGTAATGAATTGTGAAGAAGATTAAGAATTTATCTTGTGACTTAAAAGTGATTCAATTGGATTCCATCACCTGTTATGTGGTCATGGAAATGTGAAGGAAGTGTTTCCATGAGATTTAGTGAGACCGAGTCACATGATTGAAAATATGGTTGGTCGTATTAGTTTCTACTACGATTATTTATATGGAATATAATGAAAAAGTTTCTATAAGTTTACATGTAGAATCTATTGGATGAGATTTTATGAGAAAAATTAAGGGAATCCATTGGATTTAATTGAATATCTATTCACTTTGAAATGATGGTTTTAAGATTATTCTTATTGATGATTGATATATGGATTTTGTTTAATCATATTTGAGAATATCAATCCTTACAGCTATCATAATAACATGTTTATATGAAAATATAATTGGATGAAGTTGTAATATATGCGATGATTGATGTTTTTTTCCTCAAGTGAATGAAAAGTGATGATGTATCATAATACTATCTATAAAAATAGTTTTTATGAGGTTTGAAGAAGGAAAACTAGTGATGATATTGATGAATGTATTATGCCTATAACAAGGAACTAGTTAAAGAGAAGAAGATACATCCATGGAGAACCAAGAATACCAACTAATGTACCATGTGAAATAATGATTTTGGATTATGTTTTAAAGATTATTTTAGGTTTCATAGAAGTCCTCAAGTTGAGTTGAAGAGGTTATGATTGAGTTTGTGTGAAATACAAAATGTTAAGGCTGAAATATAAAAATGGATAAGTCATACTTTGAATGAGTCATTCAATAATTTGGAAGAGTCATTATAGATTTTAAATGAGTTATTTTTGAATTTTTATGAGTGAAAATAGAGTTCTAATGAGTAACTATAACTTTAGATATGTGAAGTTTATGTTTGAATTATCCATCCATGACCTTGGATGATACATCCAAGACTTCAAATTAATTATTAATGATTTGGATATGTAATACAAGACTTTGTATGATTCATTGTATATTTTGGATGAATGATCTAACACATTGAGTTAAAATGATTTTTTTCAGGGTCAATATTAGGAGTATTTTAGTATGACATTTTATCAGGAAATATCATAATAAAATATGCTAAAAAATCAAGAATGAATATGAAGACGCTATTTCATGCATTCAAGGATTGAAATATAACCATTTTTATCTTTCATAAACCATGTAGTGATGAAGATTTAGAAATTAAATTATTAGTGGATGAGAATGAAGTTGTTTCTATGTTTTATTGTGTGATGAATTGAAAAATATTTTGGCATGTTTTTCATCATAAATAAATAAGCCACAAATGCATTAGTTTTATTACAATATCATATGAAGTTATTAATATTCTTATATATTTTATATTTTGGGGGTGTAAAGTTGAGAGAATAAATTCATGATTTTCTTAAATATCATTGGAAGTTTAAACTGATCCTTCATGAGGAATTAAGTAAGATTTCATCTGTGACAAAAATTATAGACAAAAAATATAGGTGTTTGAAAATGTTGATACAATCAACATTAAATAATTATATTCATGAGGATGATGAATATATATATTTAGAAGAATAATAAAAAAAATAAAAATTTTATGTGAACAAAGTGTGTTGATACTGTGTTTTCCTACATATCATTACGGTATGAAAGAATATGAGAAACTCATCTCAACATGCTCATTTTTATCATGTGATGTTAAAAAAAGTAGAAGTTCTAGTGTTTTATGACAATTAAATCCTTTTATCACTAAATAAGAATAAGGCGAGAAATGTTTTCAGCCTACACCACTGTAGATTTTATTTAGGAAAAACAAAGAGAGAGAGTCAGCCTAAAACCTTCATTTGTTGTAGAATTCTGGAAGAGCATTAGATAACCCACTTGATTGATACAACCAAGGAAGAAGATCACTTTCATAACCTTAGAGGATAAAAAGAGTTTTATTGTCGATCTACTTCATAAGGAGTAGGCTAAAACATATATTTTATGGAAATTTATAGAACAACAGGTAAGTATTCTTTGTACCAATTCGTTTCTAGGATAACGGGTCCAAGGCGATTCCCTTTTCTGTGATTATTTTGATAAATGATTGACTTTGTTTAAAAGTACTTAAACACCGATTAAAACACCATAAATGTTGGGTATATCCCATTATGATCCTATCAGTTGGTAATAGAATATTAGGTCACACTTGTAATTAGATTCTATATTATCTCAAAGTTTGAATTTTTTTTGAGGTTCTCTTTCAAAAGTATCATGGATTGAAAACTTGGAAGAGTTTCATGAAATTATGTTTAGGTTTTCATTTCGCCTAAGTATTAGAAGAGTATAAAGATAAAATGAATTGAAAAATATGAGGAAATTATCCCTCTTTTCTAAAGAATAAGATGAGAGAGTTTCCCCATGATATGATTCTATTAAAGAAAAATATGGCATGTAAGAAGAAAATATTGTAGCAGCATCAACTAATAAAGAGTTAGATAAAATTTTTATCTTTGATTATTAAAAATAATTACATGAAGAAGTTTTAAATGAAAATTATTTTCATCATTTTCCATAGGAATATTAAAGTATGTGTGGGATAGTTCACAATATATATGATTCATAAGATGAGTCAATTTATACTTTAAAAGATAATTTGTATATTTTTCCAAATTATATTATCCCTTATTTTTTTTCATATTTCAAAATATTATAGAAGATGATCACCCAACTTGATGTAGAGGCTATAGAAATAGAGAGAGAGCAAGGTAACAAAATGCAATGATGTGTGCTGATCTCACAAATAAATAAAACGATGAAAATAAAAAAAATTGTATTTCTTGAAGTAAAATTATACCAAGATAGAAACTAATATATTGAATTAATTCTTAAGAAATATTAATCCATAAAAAGTATTGAAAAAATATTCCATGCATTAGAGATGAATAAAAAGAAACAAATACTGTAAAAAATGATCAAATAGTAGTAAAGATAAACATGATAAAAGAGTTTGACTATCTGCTGTGAGAGAAGAAAAAAATGTATGAAGATGATTTTAATAATAATAATAATAAGGAATGTAAAGATAAAATAAATTTAATGGAGGATAATAAATCCATACTCAATTTGATATATCTTGAGGTTGAAATTAAACTTGAAAATCTAGAAGCAGCTCAATCTATATATTAATAGGATATTGAAAGAAGTTTTACTGTTGAATTCAATTTTAAAGAGAATTATTATGCTGAAGGATCTCCATCCTATTGAAATAAACGTCTAAAGTCATTATTGGATAAATCCTCAAAATCATTAGAGCAGAAGGTACCATCCACACCCAAGAATTATGTTATTACTGGTTTAATTTTCAAGAACAGTGCAGGTATGTACTCAAAATATGTAAAAATACGGATGATAATTTTGTTAATAATTCCACCACTACATTCAAGGTGTTTGAAAGAAATATTATTATAATTTGTTCCCAAATTTAATCCCAAAAATATAGAAAATATAAAAAATAGCATGTGTATAAAGCTAACCACCTTGTAGTTCAATGAAAGTAACCAATTTTTGTTGGTTGTTATTTTTACTATAATAGATTCTAGCATATAGATTCTGAATATTAGAACAATGTGTTAACTTATAAAAGAAAAAGACAGTCCATGTCAAGGGGGAGAAAAGATAAAATGAATAAATTCTCACTAAAGGATGAGAAAAAATATGTTCCCCTCAAACATATTTAAAAGAATTGGAGATCTCTATAAAGTTTTAAATTATGTTGGTCACAGAAGTGGATCATGCCTACTAAATTAAATAAGAAATATTTTGCATAATTGTTGAGATTTACGAAGTTAAACACAAAGAAAACACAACTGAAAATAAAATGTTTCATTAAGAGACTCAAAGAATAGAAAAAAAAACTTGCAGGAAAGTGAAATAGAAAATAGTATTTATGTGGTTTTGACCTTATGGTCCTAATCTATGGAAAGAACACCACCAAAATTTGTTTATTATTATGAAAAATGAAAAAAACCACATACAAGTAGAGAAGAATCAAAGACAGACCATGGAAACAGACCACAAAACTTATCCGAGAACGAAGACCTCTCCATCTCAATAGCTAGTGATGAATCCTATTTTAGAGTTAGCTGAGTCCACTTCCAAACTGGACGGACTCACGAATGCAACCCTAACTCGACTAATCATACCAGTAGAGAAACTAGGAATATACAAAACAAAGATCAAACAAGAAAATGAAGAACGAGCTCACAAATATATAAGCACTGAAGAACATAGATCTCTACCATGGTTACTAACCTAATTTCTGAAGAAGTATCCACCAAAAACCAACCAGAGTGACATCGAGATGGAGACATATATATGGTAGGTCACAATACCAACAATGTTTCTTCATCTCATGGAACTCTTAGGATCAGATGCTGAATATGACATACAACATATTAGAAACCATCATTCCCCATAATAATGGCGATTGAAAAACAAAGCAACGCTACTGATAGGCATAATAGATGAGGTCCACATAGTAAGAAACCAATGATCAGAAGAGTCACAAAGCAGTGTTGATTGAAATAAATCCCACAAAGTTTAGGACACACGAATGGCTATAGATGAATAGGCAGCATAGATCTGATCATTGAAGAAGCACAAAACAGTGAATCAAGACCGCTGAATCACAAAACTTCAATGGTTAGGGTGAAGTGGGGCAGCATGATCACCATTGTGGCATCACACATGTAAAGTGGGACAAAAAAACAAGCCACCCAAAATATCCATGGAGAACTAGTCAAGGAATCCCACATAACAAGAATCCCACAATCCAAAAGCCGAGTGAAACAGGAAGACAAGCACATAGGCCTAAATAAAGAAAAACCCATATTGCATAATAATAAAAAACACACTAGAAATTTGCATGATTCATGAAAATAATAAAACACAGTTTTTTATGGAAAAACTAAAACATCAATTATTAATTCTGAAAACACACTATCACAAATCTCCACCTTTTCAAAACTAAAAAACTACACTGATTGTATTCCTGCAAACAAATACCTAACATTAATTTTTTTTCACTATTATAGATATATTTTCCATAACCAAAAACCCTAATTCTAACAATATTCACCCATTATGAACATCACCTAGGATGTACTAATAGTGAGACATGTTCTACCCAAACTACAATTCTAATTCTAAACAGATTAAACAAGCTCGAAAATTTAAACTAAGAAACCGAATTTAACAAACTTTCCAAGAATTTAGATTTGATTTATCATAGAACAACAACCATCATTTTCACCATCTACCTTCAATCCAAACAACCTATCTTGGGGGTAAAATATATTGGAAAAAAATAAAAACAAAGCGTAAAATAATGCATCATTAATCAAGAAAACAAAAAAAACATAGTAATCACATAATAGAAAATCGTCAATAGACAAATTTCTCCACCTAAGCCCGAATGACCTAGACCAACCCACATAATTATTTTTTATTAACCACGATTCCCCCATAATGAAAAGTGGAGTCAGACACAGGAACGTTAAAAAAATACACAATACCTATTTGAAGTTATAACTAAGGGACTTATAAACCTAAGAACTTTTGTAGACTCATAATCAGGATATTCCACACATGACTGGGCCATACTACCTTTTCCATTCAATTTAGGACATTAACGTTTAATGTGGCCAATATTACTACACTCAAAACAAAATAAATCCTTTAAACCAAGTATTATCCTTACAACCCTTGTTTTCCATAGGAACCTTAATATATAACATTTGAGGTTTGCTATTAACAGATGTAAACTCTTCCTTCAAACTATGTGTTTGAAGATCATGAGATAGGACATCTAACTTAACCTCTTCTATCGTAATGGAATCCTAACCAAACATCATAGAATCTCTTAATGAATTAAAATAGCCATCAAGAGAGGTTAAAAAAATCAAATACTGATCCTAATCCTTAACATCAATATCTATATTCTCTCATTCTAATTGAATCTTATTAAAATCGTCTATATAAAGATGCACAGAAGAACTAGAAAAAATTTTAAAATTATATAATTTTTTTATATAGACGCCCAAGCAGAGACTCAGTCATATAAAATAGTTCAAGTTTAACCCAAATTGATTTAGTAATGGTTTCATATGCTGCCTCACACAAAAAATTATGATCTAAAGTTAACAAAAGAGTTTGGTGATCCTTTTATAATATACTAGGATCAGCATCTACAAATGCAGTGGTGGACTGACCATTAGCAGTGACAATCCCAATAGGTTTCTTGCTACCATGAAAGGCATCATCAAGACCATTATGAACATGTAAAGACCACATTTTAAATCTCCAAAAATTTAAATCATTTCTCCATCAAATTTATCAATTTTAAACATGAAAAACATTGATTTTATCTCAAACTCTACTTAATTTCATTTTATTCAATCTCAATTGATTATTAATTCCCATTATAATGAATTTTAAATTCGGAAAATCTATGTTATGTATTAGAAGAAGATGAAGAAACAACACATGCACCTAGTATGGAACACATGAAGCTCCTTGATTTTTATGAAGATATATTTGAGGAATCCCAATAGTAGATCAAATTGTATTTTCTAAAGGAAGAATAGAAAAAATATTCTTTCTTTTATGGGGAATAATTTGATATTGATTCTTCATATTTTAATTTTTTTCAAATAGAATTAAACTATGATATTCCATTTAATTTTTTCATTGATGAAGCATACCTATATAGAAAATTTGATAATGAATAATAGGTTTTGAAAGTGGAAACAAAAGAAAGAGGATGAACCATTATATGTTGTACCCCCAACATGAAAGTTGTATCTCATTTCCATAGGGTCATATTTGACATACTATATTTGAGATTACCAAGCCAAGATTCAAGTATCATTGAGAGGGGGAGGGGGGGAATCCGTGATATCAATTTTTTTTATATTTCATTAAAATTGAAACATCTTTCTCCTCCTCTTAAAGATTTATTTCCTTGACAAAAAAAATTCAAACACACATCTATAGGAACACAAGAATTTATAAGGTTCACTACTCAACAAGAGTATCTAGTCCTTGGTATGGTTTGAAAACAATCAAATATCACAAAATCCACTAAAAAATAATCTTTTGTGTGGAATAAAATGAGTAGGATACTAAATCACACTCATGTAGAACTATATTCAATGTAATTATGAATGTGCTTCAAGTAGAATGAAATGATGTAATACAATTTTTGTAATAGTCATGTTACAGTGCTTCTTGATTAACTTTCACAAATACAATCTTTCAAAATAATTATTCACTTTAATAGCTAGAAGTTTTCAAGAACTTACTATAATATGTAATAAAACCTATTCCAATACTCTTGTGTGATTCCCAAGTTTTATTTCACAATATTGAAGTATAACATCTGTTAGAATACTGTTGAGACAATTTTGAACCGCTTATATTTTGAATCAGGAAAAACCACTTTTACGCATACTATAAGTTTGATGAAATTGACTTTGTAAACTATTTTAGTCCCTTATTGAAATTCCTTTTACTAAATGTGAACTGTCCTATATCCTTTGTGAACTATTTTTCTTTCTCTGTGAACTGTAATTCACTACGTGGCATGTGTGCTTCATGGACCACCTCTTCTTCGGTGAACAAACTCTACTTTGTGAATGGATGATGCTTCACAGACCTTCTATACTATGTAGAACCTTTTCCTTTTTGAGATAGAAATATCTGAAAACCCCTTTTGTCCACTATCCCTGTAAATTGTCTCCATTGCAAAAATGAACTCCATGAACTATTATCCTTAATGGAATTCTCCCTCGTGAACTTCTTCACCTATGTGTAATTCTCCCTCATGAACTCTATCAAACTTACTTAAATTATTCCAACTGAGATGATATCTTCTAATAATATTCTCTCACACATAATTATATGATTAAGTTTCTGTATATAAAAAAAATATCCACAAAACCCACTAATACAAATTACCCAAAAATTTAATGTGGTACAAACTTCACTATAAAATGTGTTATGCGGTCTGCATAGAACCTTAATACTTTGAAGAAGAAAATTTCATCCACAAAATAAAAACCTGTGTGGCTCCTCAAATCACCGCCTATCATCAACAAATGATTGCCTCCCATGAACTGTTTCCCTATGCAGTCTGTGTTGCGCACTTTGCGGTCTGTATAGTACTGCTATGTGGAAAAATTCCTTCATATATTTTCCTTCACCATTCCTTGTACCTCTATTATGGTCATTAAAATATAATTCATGTTCCATGAACTATGTTTCGCAAACTATTTTTCAAAAAACCTTCCTTTTCCATTATAAAAATCATGATTTTGAGGCCCATTTTTTTTGGAAAACACTTAGAAACTACGCTACCTTAAATATTCGCTTTAGGAAAAATAGCCATAATGATTATTTTTAATATATCCTTATCAATAAAAACAAATTGATACATCATTAATTTTTTAACCATAATCTATCAAAATTTACTTCTTTCAATTCAGATAGTGATCAAAGTTTTACTCAACACACACTTTAAGCCCATATGATTCATTATCATCTTGAGAAATTCCAATATGATGCAAAGTTCATTAATGAACCACTTAATTATAAAAAACATCTCAACTAATTTCATCATGAACTGCATCTATCATGATATATAATATTTTATCGATCACCTTTAGCATTACAAAATTTTTCAAGGAAAGTATCACAACTTCCCTATCTTCCAAAAACATCTTTCTTTCCAATCAAACTAGAATATGTCTGGAAACAACTTTTATCCCCCTTTCCTTCATAAGTATAGAATCAAAGATTCTTCAAACCAATTATGAAATTTTCAAAATAAAAACCAACAAAGCAACGTCAGATTTTCCAAAACATTTACAAAGTGAATTGATTTATCCTTTTTTACCACAAAAAACAACACTCTTGAAAAACAAACTTTTCTTACTTACATAAACATTCTCTAACCCACTTGGTACCAAAAATATTCATGAATTCCTAAAAAAAAGGGAAGAAATAAAATCTGGAAAGAAGAAGTGTCAGTGGTTTATATCAAAAAAACTCCACCCACCATCACATTGAGGATAACACACTAGAACTACCCATTTGAAGGTATTCAAAACCCAGGACCCACATAATGAATTAATATAAGATCCATACTTATTTTATTTTACTTTATGATTCCATTAATCTTTTATTTTCTTTCAAAAAATATCTTATGTTATCATATTTACTTTTTTATTTAGGTATTTAGTGTGTATCACTAAGGAGATTAACTGAACATTTTACTACCAATAAGTCTGGTCGTACCTCTCCTATACACTCACTTGCTTCCTGATATTCAATTAAAAATATACTTACATGTTATATCTACTTGAATTCATTGTGGACACAACATAATTTATGTACGAGGGATGGAATCTTTGTAGGCTATGATTTTCAGCCGTTAGTTTTTCTATTTAAAAAAAATGTTTTAAAATTATAGTGTGTTTTTCAAACTTTTGAGTTGAAATGATTATCTTTTTTATTTTTAAAACCCATTTCAACAAGTAAAATTTTTTTTCATGAAATTTATATTAAATTAATTCTAAAAATGACTTTGTTTCAAGTTCAAATATTTGGTAGTTTCATGAAAAATACTCTGATTTTTAAATCCGATGCCACATCTCACTGTCTTTATCTTTGAAAGCACTTTTCTATGAGGCTTTTGAACCCTTTTATTCATATTATTTTCATTATACTGATTTCTTGAGAGAACTAAACCATGCTTATTTTAACCAAAATTGGATTTATTCTTATCAAATCTTGATGATTTTGGGTACTTGTATTTTAAATGATTGAGGCATTTTTTGGGTTTTAAAGCCCTTTTTTCAAGATAATCCTTTTTTTATTTTGGCCAAAATTTTATATTTAATACTTGTATCCATTAAGAGACATGAAAATCCTATTAGTTTATCCAGATTACCTGAAATTTTTCCCTATCCAACCAGCTCTTGAAGTGAAACTTCAAGACCTGGTTGGACTAAGAGTGGGGGAAGCTGTCTTGTGTTATGATAAATAATTTTGAAATAATTTGAGTGGAAAATGAAATATTGAAGATATGACTTTAATTAATAAAAATTAATTCTATTGGAATATGTTTATTTCTGGATATTTCATGATAAAATATGTTATGCCTTTTTGGAGCTTCCAAAGGTGAAAGAAAGCTCTTCTCATCTAAAGATTTTAAAAATAAACAGAAATTTTTAGAAACAGTTGTTATGATAAAGATAGAGTATTAGAAGAGGTATGTTCTTTACATGAAACAAATCTTGACATTATTTTGGAGCTTATTTGTTGCTATGGGGAGTAATGATGAGACCATATTTGAGTGAAAATTAGAATCATTGAATTTTTCATCAAAAAGAGCCAAGCCCTCCCCATTTGACCTCAGAATTTTTGACATCTAAATCCTACCAATTGAAAGCCACAAAACAACCCTTAAAATTACTCTTTATTAACATATATCCTGGAATCACATAGGGTGGAGATATAATAATTGATAAAGTCTATGGTGATTCTTGCATGATTTTTGATGAGAAAAGCCGTGTTTAAAATTAACATTTGTAAGATGAGAGAAACTTCAGGTGAGGTATGTGAGTTGTATTGATGGGAAGAGAAATAAAAAAAATAAATATTTTTTTTTCTAAATAGATATCTTGAAATAATGGGTTTTTATTAGGCACGATATCTTTTATTTCATGTTAAAAAATTGGTTGATCTCATGAGTATGTGTTTTGAGTTTTCTTTGATTTGATTTTGATGCTTACTTCTCCAAGAGTCTAAGTGATAAGTGTGGGGGAATTGATAGAGATAATATTTTCTTCATTTTTCACATATATTTCAATGATTTAATACCTTCCATTTTATCAATTTGATATTATTTTCATCATTTTTGGTTTTTTGGTGTGTTTTGGGCTAAAATGTGAAAATTGTTTAATTCTATAATTTTAACAGATTTGTATCACATTATAATTTCAAGCATGAATTTAAAAATATTTATCCAATTAGTGTGATTACTCTTTTTAGGATTGCTGAGTTTGTGGGATTCAACTTCTTCTTTGGAACAGGTGCTAATTTGATCTTCCAAAGGCCTAAAAAAATCATTCAAGTTGAAAAATATTTTTGGACGACATAATGGACCCCAACTTAGTAAATTAAGAATAAATAAGGATAAATAACTCAAATTGAAGTGATTATAGATTTATTTTAAGGAGGAATCTAGGATTCATTTGACCATTAAATTTATTGATGACATTCTCTCATTAATGCGGCCTTTGGATTCACTAATTTGGAAGAAGATTTAGGAAATCTTCATCCATAAAAAGTGCTACAAATTAGTTATGTCATAAATTATTATATACATGTTTAACGAAATTTTAATTTGGAGGCCTGAGAGGAAACTCAATTTATAAACACTTCTAATAATGACTGTTAGTCAGTTTCAGACATCTGGTGGGAGGAATATGAGTTAACTTTTTGACGACATATTGTAGAGGTGAATTTTACTCTTTTGTTTTCCCCTCTTTTCTTTTTCTTGGTTTTGTAATGCCTTTTTTTACCTCTTATTCTTTATTACCCATCACATTAATGGTTATAACTTCATAGTTATTAGGTAAGGGTAAGTTTTCTCTTTTGCAATGCTTGATTTCTTTTACTTTATTGAATAGAATTTCTTTCTCTCTTCCGCAAAGTTTCTTTCAATTTCTAATCTCAATTTTAGTTATCAAGTACAATCATATTTGGTTTTTTAATATATTGTTGATTTTTATGAGGTAAATGATAATTATATACCTCCTCTATGTATTTTATATATGATAAAACTAGCCAAAGCTTAGTGGTGAAGTACTCGATGATTGTCAGTACGTTTAGGAGGGGTAGTGAATGTTATTGATTTCTTTGGATAAATAAGACCCAATAAGGTATTTCCTAAGACAATTGAGGATATTTTCTACAACTATCTCACACAAGGAATGAGAGTAGAAAAAACTGAGATCTTGGAAAGTTTTACTCTCCCTATCACAAGTTGACCAAGGGAGTGAGAGGAAGATATTGTGAAATCTCACTTTAATTTGATTTGTATAAGAGGATTGGATTAATTGGAACTAGGATAACATTGAATTTGGAGAACCGAACCTAACATGATCTTCCTTATCATATCATAGTTTTCAATCACTTTATTTGTCAATTTATTTTAATTATTTTTCTTAATTTATTTCTTTTGTTTATTTGCTTTGGTTTGTTTTCAAAATCAAACACTTTTAAAATACATCCACTTTTTCCACTAATTGAAGCTGACAATTTGATTATTGTGCACTCCTCTCAAGAGACAACCTATGTTAACCACTACAATATATTTTAACTTAGAAAATAGTTGTTTTTTCCACACCCCACTATAGGAATGTTTCAGCAATTCATACTGTATAATTTCAAACAACATTCCTTCCATATATTTTTCAAAAAAGTTACAAAGTACCTCATTTGGAAAATGATTAAAATACTCCTTTAAAACCATTTTTACAAAATGTAAAACATAGTTAAAAATGATTTTAAACCTTTTTAAGAGAATAGTAAAAAACATTTGAATACATTTTCAGAAAAAATGGACATGGAAGATAAATATTCCCCAATAGATACTTAAACATAATAAATCCAGAATAATGATGATATTGGGAAATAAACTCTTACCACTTTGGTAAATTTCAAATCATAAGCCCCATGAATGAAAGAATATTAGATAGATATGTATATAACTATTAAATTTAGAGTAATCATCATAAAATAAAATTTGTGATTAGTATATACACCACACAAAAGAAATAAGTAGTGAATATGGAATGTGTCCTATAGAAATAAAAGTGAGATGAAAATCCCTTAACATGAGTTTGGATCATCCCATATCTTCTTTATTATCCTAAATAATAAATTTAGGTTAATTATTTAGTTTCTTAAAGACATTTTATATGTTTATTAGTCCTTTTATCTCAGTTATTACCATGTTATACCACTTACTTAATCATTTATGTTCATGTCATATGTTTTAATGATATTTGGTATATAAGTCCAAAATGATTTCGGTAGGTTGACTATGGTCAAAGAGTTAATTATTACATCATATAAAGAATAATAATCATGTAATAATTATAATTTTTATACAAAAATCATTCTTTTAAAACCAACCATTAAATATGGTTATGAAAAATGAACTCTGTTACAATCATGGAGATCGTTTCTGTACGTACGCATGAGTAACATTTCCATTTTTCAATGATCATTATGGAATGAAGGTAAATGTTATTTTATGATTAAATAATTATAATTATGTAATATATATCACATTAATTATTTCAATATACTTATATATATCATTTATGTGATTTAGAAATTAAAAAAAAATCAAATCTCTTCGTGAAGGTGGTAGTCCACATATACGCAGAAACGAGGCTATAATTTTTCAGTACATGAAAAGGTATGAAGTTAAATGATATATTATCTTTTAATAATGATAAATCTATAATTAGTACCATATATAATAATTTATTCTATAATTATAACAAGTATTTAGAGATGGTGGTGGAAAAATAATTACATCAGTTTGTGAGGTTGTAGTCCGCTATACACACAAATGACAATTTCATTTCATATTTACTGAAGAGGATATGAATATAGGTAATGGAGAAAAAATAATAAAATCTCAGTATATTTTGGATAATGAGGTTATTATTTTATCATGGATGAAGAATTTTTGAGGGATGAGGAATAAGAAACTAAACTAAAACATGAAGATAAAAACTATTCATTTTCTTTGGAAAATCTCATTTTCTTAACAACTTAAGACCGCTAAAATAAATATTATGACTAAAAAAGAACATAATGATAGTGTTGATTATAGGAATGTGTTTTGTATGGTATTGAATGGAAAAACAGTTTGTGAAGTGTGAAGTAATGAGAAGAAGAGGTGCCCTTTTATAAGAGAGGGGAGAGACGCTCTTGAAATTGCTCAAAGTATTAAATTAATATAAATTAATTTTATTTTTAAATATATAAAAAGTGATTTATTTATAATATAATATTATTAGGGATACAAATATTCTCATAAAATAAAAACCATACAAGTTTTGACTATATTTTTTTTCACGACCTGTCCTCGGGGCCCATGTCGTGACTACCCCAAGCCCGTCTTCCATAGGCCAGGGGCTGGCGACTAGCACCAAAGGCGTAAATCCTGATAATTGGGAAGGGATTGACTTTATAAAACATAAACACATCCAACTAGAGTACAAGAGGAATTAATACACTAAGTACAAAAGAATGTTCTGAAAGGTAAATGGGCCAGAATACAAACCCACCTGTAAAGTACAGCTACAACTGAACGAAAGTACAATAGAAAAGAAAAACATCTGGAATACAGAAACAACTCCTGGGTCATCCACATCAGATCCTACCTGAACGGTAGGTACATATAGCCTCGCCAATGCTCTCTCCTGCCAACCTCCTCTGAGTACCGTCTCATAGTAAAGCCCACCGCTGGGTACTGAATCATCGTGAGGCCCACCTCCGGGTACCATCCAATCCTCGTACACTCGGTCTCTGTCAGCGTTTTCTATCATCTTCATCCAACACAATGAGGTGTGGGCATAGCCCATGCAGGGTTGAGTATAACGTTACTCAGTAGGGACCTCGAGACCCTCAAGGTATCACTAAATCCAACAAGGATAACCACAAAGAAAAGATACAAACACGAAGTATCAACCAACTCTACTTAGGTATATGCCCATACATATACCTAAGTCATCAATTCTAGTTTGGCTCCAAGTCACGAGCCCAAATACAACCCAGTCCACATAGGAAAGCATAACCCAGTCCACACGGGAAAGCAAAACCCAGTCCACACATGAAATCACAACCCAGTCCACACAGGAAATCACAACCCAGTCCACACAAGAAATCAAAACCCAGTCCACAAAGGAAATCACAACCCAGTCCACATAGGAAATCACAACCCAGTCCACACAGGAAATCACAACCCAGTCCATAGAGGAAATCACAACCCAGTCCACATAGGAAATCACAACTAGTCCACACAAGAAATCACAATTCAATCACATCGATGATAATGATTGAAAGTCAAGAATTATCTCACACAGGTATACTACTCACGAAGAGGGGTGTAGATGATAGATGTAGCCTCTGAATCATCTCCCCTACTGAACCCCCGTAGGATCCAAGAACAGAAGTCATCGCTGCCGAACCCACGTAGGATCCTAGTACAGTAACCATCGCTGCCGAACCCACGTAGGATCCAAATAAAATCTTCATCACTGCCAAACCCACGGAGGATCCAAGTACAGTCGCCCTTGCTATCAAACCCACATAGGATCCAAGTACAGTCACCATCGCTACTGAACCCACGTAGGATCCAAGTACAGTCATCATCGTTGTCGAAGTTGCAACCAGCTCTTGGGTTCCCGCACACAGCATGCTCGATTCTAGGAGGGTCTGTTCCACGAGCCAAGGGGATCGATACATCAACTATCACGAAGTCTAGAATTGATGTATCCCAAGGTTCCATCTCATTAGTAGGAACTCAACGCGATAGACGGCGCGTGAATCGAACGTCCGGTCTGAGAGATAAAGGATTTTCCGATCCAGGGGCCCAGTTAGAAACACACTCATTTCTAACCCATCTGATTTCCATAGTCGTCCAAAACTCACTTAGATTATCGTAAAAGAACCGTCTCGTCGAAGGGGTCTCAACGCAACAGACGACGCATCAATCGGACGCCCGGTCTGTGAGTTATTAGCCTTTTAGTCCCAACGACCCGGTTGGTTTTGTGTATGAACCAACCCGACTGTATCTCAACTGTACCCCGAACTCTCATGGGGTATACTCAAAGGGACCGTTACTAAATGAGATTGCCAACGCTACTGATGGTTCGTCAAATGGACGTACGGCCTGAGAGTTATTAGTTTTTCCGTTCTAGAGGCCCAATTGGATTTCAGGTACAATCCAACCCGGCCATACTCCAATTGCATCCAAATCTCAGTTGAAATATACCAAAAGAACCGTCTCACCAAGAGGAATCCAAAAAAGTCGTCGGCTCATCAATCGGACGTCTAGAGCTCATGTTATAAGCGTTTCCGCTCAGAGGGCCCGGTTGGTTTCGGGTTCGAACCAACCCGGCCATTACCAAAATTTGCTGAAACCTTGAGTTTAATATACCGAAATGATCGTCTCGATCCAAGGAACCCTACACAACTTACGGTTCATTGATCGAAGGTCCTTATCTCATTATTTGTCCACTTAACCGAAAACGGTCAGAAAATAGGGGTCTGGGCCCGGTCCGACCCGGCCCAATACCCCCTGGGTCGGCCCGAACTGGGTCGACCCAACCCGGGTCTGAGTACGGCCCGGTTGGGTGTGGCCCGGTCCAGCTGGCGTGGCCCAGCCCAGCGCTGGTGGCCCGGCCCAGCCAGTTGTGGCTCGGCCAGTGTGGCCGAGAAGATGCCGCAGAGCGGGGGGCGTCGCCCCCCCTGTTGATTGAAACCAGCGTGGCATTAAAGCCTCGCCTCTCAAATCTAGAACAACAAAGTCATTCTGGTTCAGCTCCTACCGCCGCGGCTCAGCTGCGACGGTCTTCTCCGGTGGTGCGCCACCGCCGCCGGTCGCTGGTGCCACCACGCCAGTGTGGCACACCACCGCCACTTTCCACGGACCATCGGATGCGCACCGGTGGTCCGTTTTGCCCGTCGTCTGCACCTAAGGTCACCATGGAACCCGAACTTCATTGCAGAGGCTTAAAATTGCCATTGAGGCCCATTTCGTTGTCACCTGTCAATTCACACACAAGATAACAACCAGCAGAGGGTCCAGGCTTGTTTGTTTGCTCGTGCCCTCCGCATTAGAGGCTCAAACAAAAATCTATCAACAACAAGTGTTTAATTTATTCAAAATAAATTATACCAACACCCTGCGAATTAAATTCCCACGCACAAGGTATAAATCACCTATTCACTAAATACAAAAACCCCCTACCTCGTGTCTTTCATCACTCGTCAGATCTGACACGATTAAGACGTCGGATTCAACATTGTTTGTTGCGCCCGAACCACGCTACCGATCCTTGCTCGTTCGTCGGTGTCTCATTGAAGAAAAATGGAACCTCGGTGGTGGTGTAACAATGGAGAAAGGGGAGGGAAAAAGGGAAGGAGAGGAAGCTCTCCAGTGGATCCCCCTCCAATCAAAAGGCACATCCCATATTAAAATATTAGATTTGTCAAATATTTTTTATTAACACATCCATTTGAAACTCAAACACCACATTAATTAAATTGGAGGATTCAATTATTAATTATGGTGTTGTTCTGAATTAATGGGAGAGGAGAAAGTGAAGAGGTTCATAAATGAGGTGTGTTATCACATTAAATGCAAGGGAGTTTAAGGGGGGCCTCAAGGAGATTAAAGGTTGGGGCTCGTGTGGGCCCCACCTCTCATTTATCCACACATGGGAAGTTTAACTTCCAAGATAAAAATAAAATTGTTCAACAATTTTATTCACTTCCCAATTAATCCACAATTTTTAACTTCTCCTCCCATGAAAACGCATCTATGGTAAAAGTACTCTTAAGCAATTACTGGCGCTGTGAGTTCATCGGTGCCCTCGGATTTCAATTCCGAGCACCGGTTAAAAAGATAGAAAAACCTGCTTGTTCGTTCATTGAACGTACCTGAGCTAAACTTCGGGAATTGATTTCGGGCACACCGGGCCTCGGAATTAGGTGCCGTCAGAAACTGCATACTTGTAAAATCCGAAATAATATAAGAAAAAATTTTCCTTGAAATTTATGATTCTTTAAATTACTCCCACCTCAGAGATTTACGTCCCCGTAAAGCTATAACACAAACTAGGGAAACTAAAGGAGGTACCGAGCACACATCTGAGCCTCCCGCTCCCATGTGCTCTCCTAAAGGTTCCTGTGCTGCCACCTGATGCGCACTATAGGAATTGACCATCCTCATAGGACCCACTCCTGTCGATCCTCAATATCCACCAAGACCTCCACAAATGTCACTCGGTCATCGATGTCCAGCTCCCTCTGGTCGATGATGTGTGCAGGGTCATGCACATATCTCCTCAACTGATATACATGAATGACATCGTGCACTCGGTGAAACTGAGGTGGAAAGGTCAAGCGGTTAACCACCTCGCCTACCCTGCTGAGGACCTAGAAAGGTCCATTGAACCTCAAAGATAACATGCCGCCTTTGCCACATCTCTATAGACCTTGTCGAGGTGAGACCCGTAGGAAAACGTGGTCGCCATCCTCGAACTCCAGTGGTCGCCGTCTCCTATCAACATATGATTTCTGCTTTCTCTATGCAGTCTTCATCCGCTTCTAGATGATTTTCACCTTCTCTAGTAGCCTCAAAATGGGCACACTGGTCAACCTCTACCTCAGCTTCTGAAAAGCACTGCTCGCATATCCCTGACCACACAAAGGGTTTTCCCCTTCCTCGTCAATGTTAAAAGCGGTGCAACAACTCTAGAGAATTATGGCTCAAATATAAGTCTGGTCGACTCATGAGTGATCGATTGTACCCACTTATGCATGTTTGTATCCTGTGCTGCCTGGGGTTCCTTTTCACCAACCAAGGAAAACTCATCCCATCATTGTAGGTAAACCTCAACCCTTTTTCCTAATACAGTCAATCTGTGTATGAACTTTAGTTTTCCAGTCCATACCCAAACTAACGTCGTAAGGCATCGATACTGCCACCAAGAGGTTCCAACCGAAACCCTCGCCTCAAGGGTTAGATCACACTGTCGTCATAAGCGTGATTATCGAGTCTCCTCCCAAAGGTATCTCCAGACGTGAGGATCAAGTCAACGGCTTAACCGGAAACTCTAGGTCTGGGACCAGATTAATGGAATAAAGAAATGATTGGTATCTATGTCTATTGATAAGGCAAATCATAGTAGACATAGACCGTACCTCGAATCATTCCTAGAGCCCTTGGGTCACACTCCTTGACTACATGAAACTACTCTCTTTCCCTGCCCTCCTACTCCCTGACCCTGGTGGAAACTACAAAGGCAGGTGGTTGTAACATGTCGAAATTTACACCACCACATGATGCTCTCCCATCTCTGCTTCCACATCTGCTGCTCTACAGATTCATTTTTCCTTAACACTTCCTCTTCTTAAAACATTTTACATGCCCTAGTCTCTGATACTGGTGTCGGTTCGCATCTTCCCACTGCTAACATTTACGGGCTTTAACCGTTCATCCATATAACATTCAACCACAAAGGATCTCTCTAGAACACTAATATAAGTAGGAATTCATAGAAGAAAGAGTGATTACTCGAATATCTTTAAACACACCTTGCTCAGAGGTCTGATCTCTAAAGCAGTGATCGTATCGTAGTCATCAAGTGCCCGGAACGATTGGTACACCTCGTTGAGTACTCGGCTTCCGACATGTCATCTTGCTGAAGCTTTGTAAGCTCTAGAAAACTCTCAACCACCTCCTCAAGCCAGTTCTAGCCACCTATGAGTCAGGCTCGCCTTAGAACTTGAGGGATATCTGGTGGTGAAACATATGTAAGGCACTAAGCCTACAATTATCCTCTACCGGTACTGCCGGTAGTGTCTGCTGACCAATGAGTAGTGTTATAACTGACACACTACCCGAAGTTACTATCTCAGGCATCGGTCCACATACCGAAGCCTCATCACTATATGGACTAACCTCATGGTCACTCACTGGAAAACACTAGTATCTAAGATCACCATCCACTCTACTGGTGTCTCGACTAGGAAGAAAACTCTAGCAATTGCCTCCATCCAGTCTTCTGCGGCCTAGGGAATCTATCTCGCCTCGTAACCTCGGAGGCCTCTGCTGCTGGAACTCGTGTGACATGCTCTGTCAGCGTGCACCATTCACTAGTGTGGCTGGTGTCATATGCTTTCCAATGGGTGGTGGTGCTGCTGGTACACCACCCGAAGGTGCCAACATAGTAAGAGGGCTCTGCACTAGAGCCTCATCGCTTGGTGGGCCGTCATCGTGCACTCTCTCTCGGGAACCCTAGCTAGATGTCTTCATAGCAGAATCCTGATAAGGAATAGGTGCGCCACGGTCAAAAATTTATACCTGGTGAGCTGACTCAAAGAGACCACAAAGGAAACTCTTAAAACACACACACAATCAGTGTTTTCGTGCATTGATTCGGAATTCAGAGGTCAAGGTCCAGGTGTATGGATACGTCGGCTGCCGTACCAACACTGGACTCCCTGGATTGAAAACCACACTCAATACTCTTAACACTATTGCTTCACAGAAAAGAATGATCAGAGTCTAGAGTTCCGCAGTAGAACCGACTCCTTTGATACCAATTTTTCACGACCCATCCTCGGGGTCCGTGCCGTGACTACCCCAAGCCCACCTTCCATAGGCCAGGGGCTGGCGACTAGCACTAAAGGCATAAATCCTGATAATTGGGAAGGCATTGCCTTTATAAAACATAAACACATCCATCCAGAGTACAAGAAGAAGTAATACGCTAAGTACAAAAGAAAGTGATGAAAGGTAAATGGGACAGAATACAAACCCAACTGTAAATTATAACTGCAACTGAATGAAAGTACAATGGAAAAGACAAACAGCTGGAATACAGAAACAACTCCTGGGTCGTCCACCTCAGATCCTACATAAAGGGTAGGTACATATAGCCTTCTCAACGCTCTCGCCCGCCAACCTCCTCCGAGTACCATCTTGTCGTGAAGTCCACCTCTGGGTACTAAATCGTCGTGAGGCCCACCTCTGGGTACCGTCCAATCCTCATACACTCGGTCTTTGCCTGCGATGTCTGTCATCTACATCCAACACAATGAGGTGTGGGAATAGCCCGTGTAGAGGTGAGTATAACGTTACTTAGTAGGGACCCTGTGACCCTCAAGGTCTCACTAAATCCAACAAGGATAGCCACAAAGAAAAGATACAAACATGAAGTATCAACCAAATCTACTTAGGTATATGACCATACATATACCTATGTCATCAATTCTAGTTCATCTCCAACTCACGAGCCCAAATATAACTCAGTTCACATAAGAAAGCACAACCCAGTCCACACAGGAAAGAACAACCCAGTCCAGACAAGAAATCACAACCCAGTCCACACAAGAAATCACAACCCAGTCCACACAGGAAGTCACAACCCAGTCCACAGAGGAAATCACAACCCAGTCCACACAGGAAATCACAACCCAGTCCACATAGGAAATCACAACCCATTCCATAGAGGAAATCACAACCCAGTCCACACAAGAAATCACAACTAGTCCACACATGAAATAACAACACAATCACATCGATGATAATGATTGGAAGTCAAGACTTAGCTCACACAAGTATACTACTCACTAAGAGGGGTGGAGATGATAGATGTTTCCTCTGAATCATATCCCCTTCGGAACCCACATAAGATCCATGTACAGAAGTCATCGTTGTCGAACCCACAGAGGATCCAAGTACAGTAACCATCGTTGCCGAAACCACATAGGATCCAAGTACAGTCGTCATCGTTGCTGAACCCACAGAGGATCCAAGTGCAGTCGTCCTTGCAGTCGAACCCACGTAGGATCCATGTATAGTCACCCTTACTGCCGAACCCACATAGGATCCAAGTACAGTTATCATCGTCATCGTAGTCGCAGCCAGCCCTAGGGTTCCCGCACATAACACGCCCGATTCTGGGATGGTCCGATCCACGATCCAAGGGGATCAATACATCAACTATCACGAAGTCCAGAGTTGATGTATCCCAAAGTTCCATCTCATCATTAGGAACTCAACACGACAGAAGGAATGCCAATCGAACGTTCGGTCTGAGAGATAAAGGCTTTTCCGTTCCAGGGGCCCGGTTAGAAACACCCTCATTTCTAACCTGGAAGATATCCATAGTCGTCTAAAACTCACTTAGAGTATCACAAAAGAACCTTCTCGTTAAAGGGGTCTCAATGCAACAGACGACGCGTCAATCGGGCGCCCGGTCTGTGAGTTATTAGCCTTTTAGTCCCAAGGGCCCGGTTGGTTTCGTGTACATACCAACACGACCGTATCTCAATTGTACCCTGAACTCTCATGGGGTATACTCAAAGGGACCGTTACTCAACGAGATTACCAACACCACTGACGGTTCGTCAAACGGACGTCCGGTCAGAGAGTTATTAGTTTTTCCGTTCTAGGGGCCCGGTTGGATTTCAGGTACAATCCAACCCGGCCATACTCTAACTGCATCAAAATCTCAAGTGAAGTATACCAAAAGAACTGTCTCATGAAGAGGAATCCAACAAAGTCAACAGATCATCAATCGGACGTCCATAGCTCAAGTTATAAGTGTTTCCGCTCCGAGGTCCCGGTTTGTTTTGGGTTCAAACCAACCTGTCAGTAGAAACACTTCGCCTAAACCTTGAGTTTAATATACTGAAACGACCGTCTCGATGCAAGGAACCCTACGCAACTAATGGTGCGTTGATCGGCGGTCCGTAGCTCAAGATATGTACATTTAACCGAAAATGGTACGAAAATAGGGGGTCTGTGCCTGGTCCGCCCCGGCCCAATACCCCCTGGGTCGGCCCGAACCGGGTCGACTCAACCCGGGTCCGGGTCTAGCCCGGTCGAGCACACTCTAGCCCAGCTGGCGTGGCCCGGCCCAGTGCTGGCGGCCCGGCCCGATGCTGGCGGCCTAGCCCGGCCGGTTGTGGCTCGGCCAGCGTGGCTGAGCGGATGCCGCGGAGCGGGGGGCGTCGTCCCCTCCGGTTGATTGAAACCGGCGCGACATTAAAGTCGCACCTCTCAAATCTGGAACATCAAAGTTGTTCTAGTTCATCTCCCGCAGCCGTGGCTTAGCCGCGACTGTATTCTCTTATCTTCGGCGCCGCCACACCGGTGGGGTGCACTACCGCCGCTTTCCGCGGACCACCATACTCGTACCTATGGTCCGTTTCTCCCACCATCAGCACCTAAGGTCACCACGGAACCCAAACTTCACTACAGAGGCTTCAAATCTCCATTGCGGCCCATTTCCTCGTCTCCCATCAATTTCCACACAAAAGAACAACCGACGGAGGGTCCGAGCTTGTTCGTTAGCCTGTGCCCTCCGCATTAGAGGCTCAAACCAAAATCTATCAACGTCAAGGGTTTAATTTATTCAAAATTAATTATACCAACACCCTGCAAATTAAATTTCCACGCATGAGGTATAAATCACTTATTCACTAAATACGAAAACCCCATAACTCGTGTCGTTTGTCACTCGTCGGATATGGCGTGATAAAGACGTCGGAGTCAATATAGTTCGTTGTGCCCGCTCCATGCTATCGATCCCTACTCGTTCGTCGGTGTCTCTTCAGAGAAAAATGGAACCTCGGTGGTGGTGTAACAATTGAGAAAGGGGAGGAAAAAATTGAAGGAGAGGAAGTTCTCCAGCGGATCCCCCTCCCATCAAAAGGCTCATCCCATATTAAAATATTAGATTTGGAAAATATTTTTTATTAACACATCCATTTCAAACTCAAATACCACATTAATTAAATTGGAGGATTCAATTATTAATTACGGTGTTGTCATGAATTAATGGGAGAGGAGAAAGTGAAGATGTCCATAAATGAGGTGAGTTATCACATTAAATGCAAGAGAGTTTAAGGGGTGTCTCAAAGGGATTAAAGGTTGGGGATCTTATGGGACCCACCTCTCATTTATTCACACATGGGAAGTTTAACTTCCCAGATAAAAATAAAATTGTTCAACAATTTCATTCACCTCCCAATTAATCCACAATTTTTAACTTCTCCTCCCTTGAAAAAACATCTATGGTAAAAGTCCTCTTAAGAAATTACCGGCGCTGCGAGTTCATCGGTGCCCTCAGATTTCAATTCCGAGCACCGGTTCAAAAGATATAAAAACCCGCTCATTCGTTCACTGAACGTACCAGAGCTAAACTTCGGAAATTGATTCCAGGCACACCGGGCTTCGAAATATGATGCCGTCAGAAACTGCGTACTTGTAAAATCCCAAAAAATTTAAGAAAAAATTTTCCTTGAAATTTCCATGTCTTTACATTTTTACCCTTATCATTTGTTTTTATCCTCCATTTAACTTCATTAACCCTTACCGTGACAACATGAATTTTTAATCATTGATGGTCAATATAGTTACAATAAAATTTAAAAATACACATAAATAGAAAATGAATGATATTTTAATCTTTATAAAAATTACTTGGACTAATTTAATATTTTTTGTAATTTTATATAATTTTTTAAAAAATTATTTACTATAAAATATCGATAATGTCAATTTTTATTACTATTAATTACCTTGAATTTAATAATATAAATAAAACATATAAAATTATAAAAAAATATTTTATTATATACATAACATGTCCTGTTACTATATAAAATCATTTTATAACATTATTTATCTAAAATTATATTTATTTTAATATTTATAAAATTATTTATTTGATTTTTTCTTCAATTGATCAATTATTATATTAGGGTTGTGAAAGCATTTATAGTAACTATTTATTCACTTAAAATTAAAAATAAATTAACATGATAATGATAAATATTTTATATTTCAATATAATATTATAGTCAAACTTATATTTTAAAAATCTTACACTTACTAAAAACAAGAGTGGACATGTTTGAAGTTTCCTTAAATAAAATACTATAAAGGTCATAATATAATCAGAGTGGCCAAAAAAGGTTATAAATTAGAGACATGTATAATAATGGTCAATATATACTCAAAAAATAATATTTAGGTAAGATTTTTAGTCATTTAATAGTTCTTATAATTTTATTTTTTACCTTTGATTACCAGATTTACCCTTTACCGGGATAACAAATATTACTAAGTTTTCTATTCATATTGTCCAAAAATAAAAGAAAAGTATTTATTAAATTTGGAAATCATGATTGAAAATTTTGAATCCATTATTAAAATTTCATATAATATAATTTTAATAATTTAATTTAAAATTAAAAAAATGCAACGAAAAATATTTTTTTGAAAAAATCCCCTTTTTAAATACAAAATATTTTTAAACTAAATTTTATTATAAAATCCATTTTGAAAATCTATAATTGGATATTTTTAAGTAAAAATGAACTAATTTAAATTTAAAACTAATCCAAATAATAATCATACCTTTAAATAATTTAGAATAAAATAAACTTTTCAATAAAAATGAGTAATTTTCCCATTCTTGGAAAAATCAATTTTTTTAAAAAATTCTTGAAAATTAATTATAATATAATTTGGAGATTATGTATTAAAATATGAAATTCACCTTTTCAAATACAAAAAATCAACAAACCATTTTTTCAAGAAAATTTATTTTTGAAGAATAAAATGGCATTAATCAAAATTTGAGTGAGTATTGAAAGGTGGATTATCTAAAATAATAAAAAATGAAGTACTTTGAGCCATTTAGACCAGTGTATGAACATTATAAATTTAATAATTTCATCAATAATATTCATTCCCACCTAATTAAAAACTAGGTTATAAGGATCACATATAAATAATAATATTTTGTTGTTCGTTTAAGCTCGGGGTTGCGTATCTTGTACACTATCGAACATAGATTTTTCTTTTAATGTAACAACCCATGATTTTATAGTATGTTATCTTTTTAAAGTAATTCAATAGCTTACACTTCACGCAACGCTGAGTTTGAGCACACCATGACTTACCAAACTAGCAATTCAAAAAGCGGTTATGAATAGTATTAACTAAATTTTTAATTTTACATATTCCATGTAATTTTAGAATATATTTTATGTGTTTTTTAGAAATAATATAAGTACAAATTAATTTTTTCAGATAAAAGAAGTATTTTTCAAAAAATGAAATTTTACCACCTTTTAATGGGAAACCATTTTTAAAACCAATATTTGACACTTTTATATATTCAATTTAATGAAATTAAATTTTTATTTTGAATAGGGACATAAAAATTTTGTTTGGATAAATTTTTGGTACTTTTCGGATAACTTTCATATCTTGATGAATAGTGAAAATAATAAATTTTAATTGAAAAGAAATTTTTTAATCAAAATATTTAATAGTGTTAAATTATGAATTTGATTGGTTTTAAAGTATAAATAGATTATATTTTTTATCATTTACTATAATTTAGGTCATTATATGTAATTTCACATTTAAATTGTACATAAACACATGACAATCGTTTGATGGTTTTTTCTTCTTAAAATCCCGCTTTTTGGTTTTGACAACGTGAATTAATTTTAAGTTAATTAATGAAACTTATATGTTATGAATTTGGTAAAATGAAATTAATTTTTTAATTTGGAATATCAAAATTAGGATAGGGTGAAGTTTTGGTATTTTTCTGAAAACTTTCAATTTTTGATGAATAGTGAAAAACACTACGTTATTGTTTAAAACTGACTTTTACATAAATAATAATTATTTTTATTTAAATTTATTTTAAAGTCAAAATAGATATATAATACCTATATTAGTTCACTTTAATTCATTGGAGTCATTTTATAATAATATTAGATGTATAAAAGTTTATTGAAATTTTTAACGTCTTTTACCCACCCTCTATGCACATTTGCAAATTTGCTTAAAACGTAATTTTAATACTTCTGTTAATTGAATTTAAAAAATATGAGAGACACAGTTGAAATCAGTAAGTAAAATTTTATTCAATAATATGAATATAATTTTCCAGGAATAATAACTTTGGTCTTTTATTTACCACGGTTACAAGTAAATATGGCAATTAAACGGAAAAAGGATATTATAATTGCCCTAAAACATGTCTTAATTATATTGGATAAGTGTATTTCAACCAAATAAAATCTCAGGAATAAAATATGATCATTTTTCTCCACTATAATTATATTAGGACATTTTTTATTATTTTATTACAAAAGAGTTAAAAGTGTTAAATTCCATGTTTAATAACTAAACCATTTCTAATATATGGTTATAAATAAGATAAATTCAACTTTAAATATTCATTATAAATATAAAAATATTTCCTACATAATTCTATTTTATTTATAATTTTTTGGAAATTAAATAATTCAATTTTTTATGACACAATGATGATGCAGTAATTACTTTATCATTGAAAGATTAAAATAATTTATATTATAAATATTAATATAATTCTAAATTAATAATTTTAATTTATTACACGAATTTTATATGTTAATATGAAATGTTAGGGTTTATTAAATAATTTTTTTCCAAAGTGATAAAGTTGTTAACACTTTCACAAAAACCAAATACTAAATAGTGTCAAAATTGACATAAATGAGTTTTTAAATCAAATACTATATTATTAATTGAGATAATATTCCTAAAAATATATGGTTCAGAAAAAGTACTTAGGTAAGGTTTGATATATCAATAATGAATCACTTTTAATTCTCTTGTATTTTTATAGTATGTTTATTAACCATTTATTACAATAATACAAGAATACATGGTAAAAGTTAAACTATTTAACTAAGAGTTAAATCTAAAAGATAAAGTTAATATGGTAACCTAAACATATATAAAACATATTTGTTGAGATTTTTTCGACCCCAAACCACCTTATCATCCAAATAAATCTTTTTGGAGCCCTTATAAACCGAATATGATTGTATAATAAAATAATATTTCAAGCTTTTCCTAAAGTGACCCTCACGTGTCTTATAAAAGGGAACATCCCCTTCTCTCAAAATAACACCTTAAAAGCCATTTGTATCTTCCAAACACTGCCCAATACTCCTCCCAAAATCCCTAACTTAAACCTAGAGGCCTTAACTTGAGCATAAATCCAACCTAAGGTGCCATTTTATTCAAATCAATATGAAACATCCAAAGAAGAGGTAATTATTTTATCACCTCTTTCAAGTTTCTTTTCTTTTTCCACTTTATCTTTCTTTGTTATTTTCATACCAAAATAATAACTCCATTACCTTCTACATAATTTTATGTTATTATAAATATGGTACAACCATACTAATTATTTTATCTATCCTATGAATGATAATGTCACCATGCAGGCGTATGTACGACTTACCGTCTCCACGACGTGGTGTAATTTGTTAATCAACACTTAATTATTTGGATGAGTATAATTGATATAAATAATAAATATAACATGTTAATTATTCTTTATATATAATATACCATCTAATTACATACTATTTTACCATCAATATATTGATATCATCGCTTGTGCGTACGTACGACTTATGGTCTCCACGACACGATGAGATTCACGTTCATAATTCAATGATGATTATAAATAAATATATTATTAATAAGAATGTAATATATGAAATAATAATTCTACTATAAATATATATATATACATATATATCATTCACTTACTTCCATTCAATGTGATATAAAAACAGAAACGACGTTTATACGTATGTACGACCTACCGTCTCTATAAAGGGTGTTTTCCATTTCATATATAAATCTATTATACATACTTGTATTCTGAATATATATGATAGATAAATAATTTATTATATATTGTAATCAATTAAATAATTATACAAGTTATACGATCAATAAGAACATGTTAAAACATGTATGATAAAGAAAGTGTTTATTACCCGAAATGTTATTTTAACATAGATATTATTATTAAATAGGTAGTATAAATCAAAAAATGAATCAAGTGTGGTATCATAAATATGAATATGGTTCTTTTATAATTTAATAACATACATTGGTCATTATATAAGAGGTTAAACATACCCTCGACCAAAGGAAAGTGCAAGGTGAGGGTTAATTCCTCAATCTCATTATTTTCCAAGATTGTTTATGTGTAAGTATTTTATAGGAAATATTTATTATCAATGTCCATGTTTCATAAAAGACATTTAAAAATGATTATTTTTAGGTATTATTTAACTAAAAAATCATTTTAAATGTTTTAAATATTTATTCTTATAAATATTTCTCATTAATGTCCATGTTTTCAAAATGGTTTTATGGATTTTTTATATGGAAATGATTGTTTTAAAATGTCAATTACTTTTAAAGATTTCAAAGTGTTATGTGACACTTTGATTATAAAATATCTTTTAAATTACTTCATTTATATATTAGTGACTTTTAAATGATTTCATACAAAATGGATATTTCTCTCAAAAATGTTTTCTGATCATTTTCAACTATGTCAATATAAGGACCCATCCTTAAACATTTCATAATCTTAAATTAAATGGATAATTTACATTGACGGTCCTTTCAGGTTTATAGTTTTAGAGAATTATGTCATAAAAGTTACATAACAACATGAATATTATATGTAGACAATTCTACTTAGGATCCATTTTTTTCATAAAATAAAAAACTCTTAAAACAAGAGTGATGTCTTATTGCATGTTTTAGACAACATGACTTTTCCTTGATCCCATCCTTGAACCTTATTCATCTTTAATTCCATTTGAAAACATTCCAAAAACTTGGGATGAGTATAAAAATCTCAGTAGGGGATATAAAATAAGGAATTAAAACATTATCCTATCAATAAATACAAAACAATGAAACCATACTTTTCAATCATAAAATACCTCATGAAATCTTAAGATTTATGAATAACACAAAGAAATCATAAATCATAAAAGCTAACTTGTGGAATCCATATCAAACATACATTATAGCTATCACAGCTATATAGGGATTCACATTTAGAAGACCCATCACAGTATATTCCCTAAATCTCTTAGGAGAAACATACGCATTTACCTCTATCATGTTACCCAATGCATTAGAGAGCTATCTCGGGCTCACCCACCCTAGGTTTATAAAGGAACCACCCATATATGTAAACAATTCCCAATAGCCATAACATATTCATAACCCATAAAACAAACATAATGGAAAGATAACATTTTGACATTGCAATCACAATATATCATTTCAAAATATTGACAAAATAAAAGCCCTTATCAAACCATTTTCAAAACCATTTAAAATATTAAATAAAGATATTTTTTTTGAATAAAAGTGTCCCATTCCAATTTGAAGCTTTTGAAGAAAATTTGAATTTCAAAACATTCATTTACATATGAAAAAATCCTTAATTTTTTTTAAAACATGGACATTAATGTGAAAGATTTAGATGAATAAACCCTTAAAACATTTAATACGATATTATAGTTAAAGAGTTTTTAACAAAATGAGAGACCCTATAATACAAATAATTGGTGAATAAAATTTAATCATAACATTATAATATCATGAGAATAATGGTATTCATGATATAATGTTCCAAAGGATAGTATATACACCATATAAGAGTGAATTGGTGCATTTCAACAATGATGTCTCAATGGAAATGTAAATTGAGACGAAATCCCTTATAAAGAAGGTATCCTTAGATTAAGGATAAATCAATTACATAATTATGTGTGAAAAAAATAAATACACCCAATATATTTGGATATTAAGTGTAAATAAATCACAGGTTATTCACACATATTCATATCCCGATATAATCAAGAAGTAGATGTTTATCCCAAAAATTGAAATTGGGTTAAGAAGTTTTCTTATAGAAATTCGACAGCCTAACAGCATCACTTTAAAATTCAGAAAATAAGTTGATGAGAGAGAAAATAATATATTCTCACATGGAAATAAAATTTACATCAATAAGGATATATAATAACATATCCCAACACAATAAGATGTAAACTAAAAGACATAACAAAAAGAAGTCTTTTAAAAAGAGGAGGGTGAAAGGTTCCCTTACCGATTCGGTAACTTAAGAAACATCCACCACATCAAAGAAAGATCACACAATGAATATTTAAATAACCATAAATTAAATTATATTACACAAAGAATAAAATCATGGGTAGTACATCCACCACACAAAAGGAAATAGTGGCTAATATAGCATGAATCTCACGGAAATAAAAAAGTGAGATGAAAAACCCTTACCACGTTGTAATCAATCGAGTCGTATAAGAAAAAGTTAACAACCACAAAATGAATCACAGAATACCATGAATTTAAATATAATAATGTTAATATATATCAAATGTAATTATACAATACACCACATGCAATTAATAAGTGGTGAACAATGGAAATATCACGGAATTAAATGTGAGATAAGAAATCTCTTACCTCGTGTCCAACTTGACTCGTATGTTCCTTGTTTTTCATGAATAATAAACATAAGTTAATTTAAAAATGATTAATATAATTTCTAATGTCTATTATTACTTTTATGTCACTTATTACCTTATAATAATAGTTAGTTAATTATTTGAGGTCATGTCGGGCATTTTTTCGATGTTCGGATTTTGAGTTAAAAATGAACTTGTTATAATTACAATTTGTCCATGTGGTCAAAAATCCATTATCTCGAATCTGATATTCATGATTTAGATATCATATAAATCATATATATCCAGTACATATATGTATTTATAATAGTACATAACATTTTGAGATAAGAAATGAAATGCACCATTCATGGAGACAGTAATCCGTACGTACGCATGAATGCTACTTTCATTTCTATTTTATATTTTAATGGAATTAAAACATAATTATACATATATATATTATAATTAAATTATAATATCATATATAATATCATTAAATACATCCTTTATACATCCCACATAAGGTATTAATGAGTCATATCACTTTGAGGGGGCGGTAGTCCGCACTTCCTAAAATGAAATTATCACGTTTACCCATTATGGAAACTACAAAGGTATGATATAAATGAAAAATAAATAAGGATAAATAAATAAAAGACACAATATATATAATATATAAATATATTTCAATCATAATGGCCACTATGAGAGGTGGTAGAAGTTAATTTAACAATCATCGTTTCGTGAGGTGTTAGTTTGTCATCCACAGAAACATTATGTTCTTTACCCATTATATGTAGGTGTGTGTTGGTTTAGTTATAAAAATTATAATAAAAACATCCTATTATATTTAGGATACTGGTTTTTTTATAAAATAAAGAAATAAAAGGATTTTAGGGGGTTGGAGAAGTAAAATAAAATAAAAGAACTTAAGAGAAGACGTAACCTTTAAATCAGGTAACTCTCTTTTGTTTGAAACAAAAGGGTTTCTTGAAGTGCTTTATGCCTAAGGTAAGACTTCTAGAATGATGCGAGGTATCTTAGGAGCTTATTGGAGCAGAGGTTGTACGATCCAAAGGCTTTAGAAGTGTGATAAATGGGTAGGAAGTGAGAGCTTTTTATAAGGGAGAGAAGGGGCTCTTTAAGAAAGTTTGAAACAATTATTTTATTATAAACTTATATTTAGATCACAAATGTCTAATAATTGTTAAAGTCGAAGTTAAGATGACTCATGGTCGAAATGAAATCATAGAATAAGAATTGGACAGGTTTTGGATATTGTTTTAATATTTATAATCTTATTTATTTAAATAATTTATTAATGAGGTAAATATGGAATCATTATTATGTCATAAATAATTTAATTTATTTGATGTCCAAAAATTATAAAAAAATACCATGATGTAGTAAAGAATTTTTTCTTTCCAAATAATATTTATAGTCTAAATTATAACTTACATAACCCCATGTAAAAATTTATTTTCTAAAAGATATTTGATTATGTCATTTTTATCTTTACTTTAAATTAATTAATATAAAGTGTCATTATTACTCCCATGTGGCTCCATGGGGTCCCAAATTCGACCCAAGGATTCCCATGGTCGGATATGTATCATCCAATAGGATTAGGATGCATTTTAGGGTAATTTAATATTATTATAATATTATATTTTACACTTATTTATTATATTTATCCTTTAATCATGGTAAATAAAATATTTATTGAAGTAAATATTTAAAATGTCTAAAAATAAAAGTTACATATTTACAAAATTTGGATACACTGATTCTAAATATACAATCCATTTTTACAAATTTGAAACAAAAAAGTGGCAGAAGTTAATTTAAAATAAATCCCGCTGTCAAAACAAAATGCTTGTTTTTAAGAAATAATTACTTTCAAAAGATTGACACTTGTTTATGTCCAATTTCTAATTGTAATTAATTCAAATGTCAAAAATTATATTAAATGGTAAAAATATATTCTAATTACACTTTATTTCAAATTAAAAAGATAATATAACCATATAATTAAATTAGATTAAAAGGCACTTTTGAATTAAAATACAGCATTTTCACTATTCATTAAAAAATGAACACTATAAAAAAATACCAAAATTTCATACAAAGTAAATTTTTGTATCCCGATTCTAAAGAAGAATTTTATTTTGTCAAATAGAACACATAAAAGTGACAAAAATAGATTTAAATAAGTTCTCCATTAAAAGGTGGTAAATCGACCTTTTAGTGAATATTAGAGTATTTATGCTTAAAATTGAATTCTTTACTTATTTTAAGCCTCTAACTTTTATTAAATAAATGTAAAATTATTCAATAAACATGTATAATCATATTTTAATTAGTTATATTCATTCTCGCCAGTACAACGACTAGGCGTTAACTACCATTTAAAATAATAAATTTATATTATTAGTGTGCAACGTAAGATTCCAAAGAAAACCATTATTGCATTTTGGGTACGCCATCCAACATAGAATCCACTTTAAAGTAGAATTAATATTTAATAAAAAAATATTAATAAATATGAAAAATTTGATTTTCTTTATTTACCTGGGATGTTACAGTTAACATTCTTTACTGGATATTATTCTTGATAAATGTTGATTTATTATAATATAATATTTCATATTGTATCGAATGAGTTATGTTATGTTTGACTGTGATGTTCTATTTTATACCCTTCATTGTTTATGGTTGAAGTATTGAAATTTCTTATACTAGTTTTAATACAAATGTTTATGTTATGTTTCAACATTTTCATATGAGGAATGCAGTGGACTTAGAAAGTGAAGGGTGGGGCCCATTATAGCCCCTCGATGCATCATTAGGTCTAATGAGACAAAATAGTGCCTTGGCACAAGGCCTTGACAATAGTTTTATTTGTAGTCTGGACACGAGGCCTTGACTATGTGGTAATGATGTCCGACGTTAGGCATTTCTTCATTATGAAATTAATTATTACATGTGATTATTCGACTAGTAGAATATTAATGTGAATGTTTATATGGTAATGTTTGATTAATTTTCTCCATATTATGTTCAATTTTATGTTTAAAAGGCTGTTGTTTTTATTACACATATTTCCTTAAAAGTTTATAGCTTTCGCTAAATTATTTACCGTTACGTAGCATATGAGCTCATCCCTTTCTTATGTTTGATTTTCTCAGGATTCCAAGAAGTGTATTGTGATTAATATACAGGGTTACTCTAGGGTAAGAATTCCATTCTCAAAGGATTATTTATGTTGTGTTTTATGTTATAAATTATAATTTAAAGTTCATGTATGTAATCTACTTTCCTTGACTGCTAAACTGATCAGTCCTTCAGGACTTGACTCCTTATAATCATGCCAATGCATTAAAATAATGCACCGGTTTTGAGCTTCTGGGGCCAGGGTGATATAGTTGGTATCAGAGGAAGTTTAGTACAAACTTTTGAAGATATATTTATATAAACTCTGATTATAGAATATTACCCTAAGGTAGAAATTGATGATTAGTATAGAAGGACTTCCTAGAATTTTGGAAATGTAGAGATTTTGTGTATTTTCTAATCAATACATCTAGGTCTGGTTATGAGAAAGTAGATGCAGCTCTGACATAGATGTACCTAGGAGTGAAAACTCCAAAAAAGAGTTTTGAGCATGACTTGGGCTATCCTAGTACCTGAAAATGGGCCTTTCTGCACTCTTGGTTATGACACTCCTGGGGGATATGCTTAGGATAATTCCCACTTTCTTTACAAGGCATTATAAAGTATTTAAGAGTAAATAATTTCTCAAATAAAACATTTTTATGATTATATATTATATGCATAACATTTTAAATTTACATTAGGTATTATACAAGTATGGAATTATGAATTGTGATTCATAAACTAACCTAGTGTATGCCATTGTTTAAAAATGACTCCCAGTAGAAGGAAAGAGAACTCCAACAATATGAATGATCCAAAGAGTAAGAAGGATCATACCTTTCAGGGTATTAAGCCAATATTTAGATGGGAAATAGTCTCCCATGTATTCTCATCATGTGAAGAAATAGTATCATGTGTTAATAAGATAAGTAAATAATTCTCTATGTCCCATGGCTTTGAAGGGAAACAAGAAAAGAAGAGGATGGAAGAGGGAATGATGGATTAATGGAATAATGGAAATAATGATTTTCCCACATGTGATAACTATGGAAACAATCACCTTGGTAAATTCTTGAAGGGAATGAGAGTATGTCATAAGTGTGGAGAAAAAGGACATTATGTTCTTGATTGAGATGGTAAGAAAAAGGTTTAAAATGTACAATTCTTCATCTACAAGGAGTTGAGACTCTACACGAATCAATGTCCAAAATCACCAGAGTATGTCCCAAATGATGCTATTGGATAATAATCAAGTTATGATACTACCAAAGATAAAGAGGAATGACTAGTGTTCTTATGTTGTTATTAAATAATTATTTCATTTGAGTGTTTTATCAATGATTTACTAGTTATATGAATTATGGAAATAAATAAGGATTGTACTACAGTACAATTTCATTGAGTATTTGAGATTATATGGTTCTACAAAAAGTGACTCAATTGCAAGTTAATTTTTTAGGAAAATACATGGTTGAAGTAGAGATAAACCTTAATATGGTTCTCGTACTAAAGTAGTGATTTTGGAATAAGATATGATTGATTTGGATAAATTATATTCGATATTCTTGACTACCTTATAACTAATTAATTTTTTGTTTATTCCATCATTGTTGGAGTTTACAACATTTTTGGATATGTGGAGTATGTACAGAATTATATAAGGAATAAGGGATAATGAATGTAATAAATAAGGTTTTATGGTAATTAAGTTTGTTACTGTGTTTTAAAAGAATACATGATGAAGGTATTAACATATTATTATGTGCCAAAAAAGATCTTCATTATGTTTACCTTATAAAATTTGGACTGTGAGTTTTGAAAGAAGTATTTTGGATAAGTCTAAAGGTTGGAATGAATTAAGTTTGATATTGGATACTATTGTTAATGTTAAAGAATTTCTTAATATTATTTTTGGATTATTATAAAATGGTCAACCCAAAGGTCAGGCGACTACCCGTCACATCCGGCAAGGTCGTGATACTTGAACCCACAACCGAATGACGACAAGGGTGCATGACCTACCACTAGACTACGTGATGTCCTGGATTGTATAATGTAGTTTTTTTAAAAGTTCGGATATAAGAATTATAAATTCATATTTTTGGAACCCTATACTATTAGGATAAATTGAAAAGTTTTGAGTTCTATTATCTTTTGGAGTGAAAGATGAGTTTGTGGTAGAAATTAGATAAAGGATGGAACTCTACCTGTGAAATAAATTTTTTTCTCTTATTATATAAAGAAATTAATTCTTAAACTTTAGGTAAAGGATCATAAAACCAATTTTTTTTACCATAATACCTTATGTTTTTTTGAACCAATGATATTTTAAATAATCTTAAATTGATGGCTTTGAGTTCCTAAATTTGACACTTTTTTGTGATTGATGACCTCAATCACTCCCTAAAAATATTTACGTTTTCCCTCTAATTATGTGTCTATAATTTCCATCAATGTTCTCTTATTCAAAACAATAGTTTGGTGGTGACTTTTTCATTTCCTTTTCCCTCTTATTGAGACAAAATTTTATTAACCCTATTTCTGATGTGGGTTCTCCACAAAGGTATTTTCTATTTGAAACATTTTATTTTCGATGAATAATTTCAAATTAAAAGTATGCAATTTATTGAAGGAGGGGAGAATGTAACACCCCAATATTTCATAGTACACTATCTCTTCAAAGTAATTCAACAACTTACGCTACACGCAACACCGAGTTCGAGCGTTCCATGACTTACCAAACTAGTTGTTCAAAAAGTGGTTATGAATAGTGTTAACTAAATTTTGAATTTTACATACTCCATATAATTTTAGAATCCATATTATGTGTTCCTTAGATATAATATAACAACGAATTCATTTTTTTAGATAAAAAACGTATTTTAAAAAATGCAATTTTACCACCTTTTAATGGAGAACCCTTTTTAAAACCAATATTTGAAACATTTATATATTCAATTTAATGAAATTAAATACTTCTTTACAATAAGGGCATAAAAATATAGTTTGTATAAATTTTTGGTACTTTTCTGATAACTTTCATATTTTGATGAATAGTGAAAAATAATAAATTTTAATGAAAATAACTTTTTTAATTGAAATAATTTATACTATTAAGTTATGAATTTTAGTGGTTTTAAAGTATAATTATATTATGTTTTTATAAATTAATACCATTCATGCCATTTTTTGTAATTTCACATTTAAATTGTACATAAACACATGCCAATCTTTTGATGGTTTTTACTTCGTAAAAACCCACTTTTTTGGTTTTGAAAACAAAAAGTAATTTTAAATTAATTAATGTGACTTATATGTTTTGAATTTGGTAAAAAAAAATTCATTTTTGAATTCAGAATATCAAAATTAGCATAAGGTGTATTTTTGGTATTTTTTCTGGAAACTTTCAATTTTTGATGAATAGTGAAAAACACGTTGTTGTTTAAAACTGAATTTTATTTAAATAATTATTATTTTTAATTAAATTTATTTTAAAGTAAAAATAGATAAATAATACCAATATTATTTTAATGTAATTCATTGGTGTCATTTTATAATTAGATTAGATGTATAAAATTTTATTGATTTTTTAACGTCTTTTACCCACCGTATATGAACATTTGCAAATTTTCCTAAAACGTAATTTTACTAATTCTTTGAATTGAATTTCAAAATTCCGAGAAACATAGTTGACATCAGTAAGTAAAATTTATTTCAATAAGATGAAAATAATTTTTGGTGAATTGTAACTTTTGACTTTTATTTACCATAGTTAAAAGTAAATTGGGCAATTAAAGGTCAAAATGATATTATAATTACCCTAAAGCATGCCCTAATTATATTGGATAAGTGTATTTTGACCAAAACCAATCTTAGGAAAAAAATATGATCCTTTTGGTTCACTCAGATTAGATTAGGACATTTGTTATTATTTTATTTTAAAATGAGTTGAAGGAGTTAAATTCAATGTTTAATAAATAATTTTTTTTAAATATAGGGTTATTCATAAGCTAAATTCAACTATAAATATTCATTAGAAAGAAAAAAATATTTCCTATATAGTCATATTTTATTTATAATTTTTAGAGATTAAATAATTTAATTTAATTATTACACAATGATGATTCAGTAATTACTTGATCAGTGAAGGAATAAAATAATTGATATTATAAATATTAATATAATTTTAAATTGAGACATTTTATGTATTCTACGAATTTTATATGTTAATATGACATGTTAGTGTTTATAGAATAATTTTCTTTTGAAGTGATAATGTTGTTAATACTTTCACAAAAAACCAAATACTAAGTAATGTCAAAATTGACATAAATGAGTTTTTAAAACAAATACTATATTATTAATTGATATAATATTCCTAAAAATATAAGTTTCAGAAAAAGGAATTAGGTATGGCTAGATATATCAATAATGAACCACTTGGAATTCTCTTGGATTTTTATAGTAATTTTATTAACCATTTATTAAAATAATACAATAATACATGGTAAAAGTTAAACTATTTAACTAAGAGTTAAATATAAAAGATAAATTTAATATGGTAACCTAAAACTGTATAAAACCTATTGGTTGAGATGTTTTATATCCATCCCCACCTTATCCTTGAAATAAATTCTTTTGGATCCATTATAAATAGAATATGATTGTATAGTAAAAAAATATTTCAAGCTTTTCCTAAAGTGACCCTCACCTCTCTTATAAAAGGGTACTTCCCTTTCTCTCAAAATCCCACCTTCATAGCCATTTGCCTCTGCCAACCCCTGCCCAAATCTCCTCCCAACATCCCTCACTAGAGGCCTTTATTTAAGCGGAAAGACAACCTAAGGAGCCCTTTTTGTTCAAATCAAAAGGAAAAATCCAAAGAAGAAGTAATTATTTTATCACCTCTTTCAAAATTATTTTCTTCTTCCACTTTCTCTTTCATTATTTTGCCCATACCAAAATAATAACTCCATTACCTCATACATAATATGATGTTATTATAAATATGGTATTACCATACTCATTATTCTATCCATCATATGAATGATAATGTCACCATGCGTGCATATGTACGGCTTACCGTATCGACGATGTGGTGTAATTTTTTATTCCACACTTCATTATTTAGATGGGTATAATAATGTGTATAATTGATGTAAATAATAAATATAACTTTTTATCGATTCTATATATATAATATACCGTCCAATTACATATGATTTCACCATAAATTGATTGATATCATTGCTCGTGCGTACGTACGACTTACCGTCTCCACGACACGATGAGATTCACGTTCACCATTCAAAGATGATTATAAATATATATATTAATAATAAGTATGTAATATATGAAATAATAATTCTATTTAAAATATATATTTACATATATATCATTCACTTACATCCTTTCAATACGGTATGAAAACAGAAACGACATTTATGCGTACGTATGACCTACCGTCTCCATAAACGATGTTTTCCATTTCATATATAAATATATTATACATAATTATATTCTGAATATATATGATACATAAATAATTATTTATATCATGTAATAAATTAAACCATGATATAAGTTATTTGATCAAGAATAACGAATTAAAACACGTATGATAAAGAAAGCGATTATTACCAGAAATGTTATTTTAACTTAGAAATTATTTTTAAATAGGTAGTATAAATACATAAATCAATCAAGTATGATATAATAATTATGAATATGGTTCTTTTATAATTTAATAACATACTGGGGTCATTATACAAGAGGTTAAACGTACCCTCAACCAAAGAAAAGTGCAATGTAAGGGTTAATTCCCCAATCTCATTATTATCCGAGATTGTTTGTGTGTAAGTATTTTTTGGGACACATTTATTATCCATGTCCATGTTTCATAAAAGAAATTTCATAATGATTCTTTTAAGGTACTCTTTAACTAAAACATCATTCTACATGTTTTAAATGTTTATATGTCTAAATTTTTTTCATTAATGTGCTTGTTTTCAAAATGGTTTTAAGGATTTATTTATATGGACATGATTATTTTAAAATGTTAATTACTTTCAAAGGTTTGAAAGTGGTATGGGACACTTTGATTCAAAAATATCAATTAAATTACTTCCTTTATAAATGTGTGCCTTTTAAATGATTTTAGAAAAATTGATATTTCTCTCAAAAAGTTTTACTGATCATTTTCAACTATGCCAACATTATTTATTACATACTATTCTTGATTAAGGTTGATTTATTATAATACAATCTTCCATATTGTATTGAATGAGTTATGATATATTTGACTATGGATGGTCTATTTTTATACCCTTCATGGTTTATGTTTGAAGTATTGACATTTCATATACTAGGTTTAATATGAATGTTTATGTTGTGTTTAAACATTTTCATATGAGGAATGCAGTGAACTAAGTAAGTGATGGGTGGGGACCTGTCACACACTAGTCAGGGTACCCTAGTAACCCAATAACTGAGCTGGCCCTGACATATCCCGAAGGGCATTCCTGATCCCCATGGGTCAGCCGCTAACACCTGGCATCACACAACATACAAGTGGGAACAATTTTTCCACAAGAATGCAGAAGCAAAAGAAACAAGTCAGTATGCATAATAAAAAGAAACTCCACTAGGAGTAAAGTATCAGAATACAAAGAGGCATAAAAATACCAAATTACTACAACCTAATTACTAAAAAATGGGAAAAATAGCCCCAAGGTCCTTAAGGACACAACTCACCAAGACTAAAGATCAACAGCTGGATCCATCTCCAAGAGGTCCCTTCCCTTTGCTCGATCCTGGAAGAAGAAAGTCTACAAACACCTGAAGGAAAAAGTAGGGTTTGAGCCTAAGCCCAGTAAGATACCACCAAAGATTCCATAACAGATGCCAAATATAGATTATCCCAAGAAAAGATTTTAATTTTCAAATAATCAGGTTTGGACATTAAAATGCATATTTTAACAAAACATTCTATACATTTTCAAATGATGGAAAAATTATTTTAAGAAAAGGATTTATATTGATGGAATATTTCTAAAATAATGGATTAAGAAAAAAATTTATATAAAACAGTTTATATAAATTCATCCAGCATATAAAGTAGTTCAAAAGCATTGGAAAACATTTATATCTCAAATATAAATAATCAAGTGTGAAACATGGTCATCTGCCAAAAGGTACGATAGTATTAACCAGTTATAAGATTCTGCACTCCCTATGTGAACTCAGAATAATGTGTATACACACATCCCTATGACACTGGCCAAAGTAGACTCATCACCAACCTGTTAGGGATGTGAACCGCCAAAAGAATGTTTTAGAACATTGTCGTAGCGTAGAGTGTATCCAAAAAACTCACCAACTACCTAAGGCTTGCATGCACTCTTACATGATGGGCGAACTATTTGAAGAATGCTTAAAAATATGATCAATCCCATTCTTCCATTCCAAAAGTACCAATTTCATTCCATTTAAGACCAAAATAGGTTTTATTCAAAACATGCCTTTTTCACAAGATAAAACCAATGGGTTTCTATCAAATCATTTTAAGCCATTTTCACCAGTTTTGAAATCCATTCAAAACCAATTCCATCATTACCCAATTTATTCCCACAATTAAATTCAACAATTTAATTGAAATCATTTTCATCAAATCCACAATTTAAATTCAACAATTTAAAACAGCCAATTTCCATAAACGCACCCAATTCAATGGAATTGGGGTTTTCCAAATTTCCATGCCAAAACCATTTCAAATATCTCAATTCACTATAATTGAGTTTTTTTTCAATTTAATTAAAATAAAACTTGATCAATTGAATTTAAATCAACATTTGAAATAAATCAAGAAAATTCAATGATAATCAATTTGGATAGATGGGATGGAACCACCTACCTCGAAGGTTCTGACCAAAACCACAACGGTCGAGAACGCTAAAGAAGATTGGGTTGCTTCTTGAAGAACCTGCCTTAGATCTCTTCTCCTAGCAAGATCAAGACCAAATCTCTTCATATTTGGCATCCACACACTTAGATATACCCATAATGGGCATAGATCTAAGAAACCGAGAGAAGAGGAGATGTAGATCTATGTAGATTTAAGAAACCAATCAAGAACGATGAAGAACAATCACATACCTCAAGAATATGACTTCGATTCACTAATAAGAGCCTTTGGATTGCCTCTGAAATGACAGGAGAACCTTCTATGACCTTAGGAGAAGACAAATCCCAAGTTAGGGCCACTTAAGAGGACAAACGAGGCACTTAGAGGTAAAACCGATTGAGATCCACAATTTAAGGATCTCATTTAAGTTGCCACATAGTTAGTTCGTATGGTTTGAAAAACTATGCACTACCCATACGTTAGCTACTGCCTCGTACACCCTTATCTCACAGTTTGGCTGCATGGTTATACAAATTGTGTGATGCCCATGCGGAATTTACTATCTCCGAGACCAACTACGCACGGTATGGCCAAACAGTTTAGAAAACTCGTGCGCCGCCCATGCGACTTCCCCTTTGCCTCAAAACATCAATTAAAGTTCTTCCGATTATCCCAAGTCAATACTCTAAAACAGAGGTACTTAGAAACATCAAAAGTACCTGAAAACATAACATGATGTTAGAATTTCTCCACCATAAGATCTTTCTATCCCCAGAAAGCCTATGAAAAAACCTCCATGTCAAAAAGATGAGGCCACTGCTCTTTCATTGGTGCCTCCCTTTCCCAGGTCTAATGAGAATCAGAACCATGCTGCCAAAGTACATGGACCAGAGGTATCGTTCTCCCATGAATTACCTTGGTCTCAGAATCAACAACCCTGACTGGTCGTTCAGTAACAGATAAGTGTGGTTCAATATCAAGATCACTCTATCTCACAACATGAGATAGATCAGATAGATACTTTAAATCTATGAAAAATGGAACACATCATGTATCAATGTCAGTTGTGGTGGTAGATCTATACGGTAAGCAAATTTCCCTAGAAGACCAACAACCTCGAAAGGTCCCACAAAACGAGGAGCAAGCTTCCCTTTCCTCTCAAGTCGTCGATGATCTAATCGGGGTGAAAATTTCAAGAACACCTGGTCACCAACTGAGAACTCTGAAGGTTTACGACGACAATAAACATAATAATTGTACCGACTCTGTGCTGTCAACATTCTATGACGAATCAACTGGATCTTAACTATCGTCTCTTGGACCAAACTTGGTCCAAACAAAGAACTTTCACCAATATCTGGCCAACATATAGAAGATTTACAAGGATGGATATACAATACCTCAAAAGGATCAATTTTGATCGTAGAATGATAACTTTTGTTATAAGAAAACACAACTAGCCCCAGATGATCATTCCAAGTCCCACAAAAGTCTTGAACACATGCACGAAGCATATCCTCAAGGATCTAAATAGCTCTCTCTCTGGCCATATGACTGTGGATGGTAGGCCGTGCTCAAATAGACCTAAGATCCCAGTGCCTCCTGAAGGCCTCTCCAAAAGTGAGAATTAAACCGAGGATCCCTATCAGAGACTATATCATACAGAACTCTGTGCAAATGAACAACTTCTTTCACATAGATATTTACCAACTCCTCATCTTTGGTTGTATCTAGAATAGGTATAAAGTGAGCCGACATGGTCAGTCTTTCGATCACAACCCATATCGCGTTCTTCTTCCTCTGGGTTTGAGGTAAACAAACCACAAAGTCCATTGAGATTTGATCCCACTTTCATATAGGGACTGGAAGTTGTTGAAGAAAACCCTAAGGTTTTTGGTGCTCGAATTTCACCTGCTAGCATGTATAGCAAAGAGATACAAACTCAGCAAAGTCTCATCTCATACCTAGCCACCATAACTATCGCCATATGTCATAGAACATCTTCGTGGTTCCTAGGTGTACAACCCACTGAGATTTATGGCAACCCCCCATCACATCCTTCCATGCTGCTAACAGCACAACGTAACAATTTTGATAACACAGAACACCCTCTTTGGAGAACGACCACTGGTTTTCAGTCTCCCCATCATAAAGAGAGTCCCTAATGACATGGAATTCATTATCCAGCTATTTTTTCTGAATAATTAACTCGAGGAGAGAAGAAGTCAACTGAACACTGGCTAAAGAAACTTCATTCCACTTCAACTGAACTCCAATATGAAATTGAGCAAAAAGAGCCATCAAACATTACTCTTCTAAAGATTATTTCACATCCTATGATGGAAGATTCTTTCTTAAAACATCTTCAACTACATTCCCTTTTCCTGTGGTATAGACAATGTCAAATTCGAAAGATTGAAGGTACTCCAACCAACGCCTTTGGGGGAGATTCAAATCTTTTTGAGAGAAGAGATAACTCAAGATCTTATGGTCTGAATACACAGTAAAACTTTCTCCATAAAGGCAATGTCTCAAACACATAAGTGCGTGCATTACAGCTGCAAGTTCAAGGTCATGGGTAGGATAGTTCTTCTCATGAGGCTTAAGCTAAATGGATCCATAGGCAACAACATTATTACCTTGAATAAGGACATATCCCAAACCTAAACCCGATGCATCATAGAAGACCATGTAATCAATCCTAGCCTTAGGAAGAGTTAACACCGGTACAGTATTCAAGAGATAATTTAGATCAAAAAAATAACTCTGAAATTTATCATTCCAGGAAAACATCACTCCCTTTCGAGTCAGAGCAGTCATTGGAGAAGCTAACTTTGAGAAGTCTTTAACAAACTGGTGATAATATCCTGCTAAGCCCAAGAAGCTTCAAATAGTGAAAACATTTTGTGGTTGTTCCCAAGTCATAACAGCCTGCACCTTCTCAGGATCAACTGATATTTCATATTCTGACACAACATGTCCCAAGAATTTCACATCCTGAATCCAGAAATATCACTTTGAAAGCTTTGCATAAAGTCGATGATTACATAGAAGACTCAGAACTGTTCTAAGATGATGCACATGAACCTCCTCAGACTTGGAGTAGACAAGCATTTTACCCACAAAGATGACCAAAAAATTATCTAGATACTCACTGTAACACCCCAATCTTGAACGGTACGTTTCCCTTTGAATAATGCAATGGCGTGAATTGTACGCAACTTCGAGATTCTAACACACCACAACCAATCAATCTAGCTGTTATGAAATTTTATAAATTCTATCTCTCAAAATGGACTTCATTTTTGGATTCAGAAAATCGGAATAGCCTAGGGTAAAATTTTGGTACTTTTCAGATAACTTTCATATTTTGATGAATAGTGAAAATTACTAAATTTTATTTAAAAACAACTTTTTTAATCGAAATAATTAATATTGATAAATTATGAATTTGAGTGGTTTTAAAGTATATTTAGAATATATTTTTACCATTTAATTCAATGTTTTTCATTGGACATAATTTCACAATTAAACCAGACATAAACAAGTGTCAAACTTTTGATAGTTATTATCTCTTAAAAACATGCTTTTTGTTTTAACAACAGGAATTAATTTTAAATAAATTTCTGCCACTTCTGTGTATTGAATTTGGAAAAATGGATTCCATATTTCGAAACAGGATGTCCAAATTGTGTAAATAGGTATCTTTTATTTTTAGAAATCTTGAATAATTACTTCGGTAAATATTTTATTTACCATGGTTAAAAGGTAAATCCGGTAAATAAGGTTTAAAACATAATATTATAATAATAAAAAATTACACTAAAACATGTCCTAACCTTATTGGTTGATACATGTTCGACCATGGGCATCTTTGGGTCGATTTTGGGACCCCATGGAGCCACTTGTAAGTGATAGGGACACTTTATTTTAATTAAGTTAAAATGAATACAAAAATGACACAAGCATATATCTTTTAGAAAATCAATTTTTACATAGGGTTATATATGTTGGAATTTCGACTAAAAATATTCATTAGAAAGATAAAAATATTTCTTACATAATGGTAGTTTATTTATAAATTTTAGATGTTATATAATTTAATTTATTTATGACACAATGATGGTGGAGTAATTACCATAATAGTAAAAAATTAAAATATATTGGTATTATAAATACCCAAATAAATATAATTTGAGACTTTTAATAAATTACACTAATTTTCTAGGTTAATATGACATGTTAGTAATGATTTAATTAACTATTTTTGAAGTAATACTTATGTTATGAGTTTTACAAAAATAAACTATTGAATAGTGTCAAAATTGACATAAAAGAGTATTTAAAACAAATATTATATTATTAATTGATATTAAATTCTTAAAAATCTAAGGTTCGGACAAGAGACTTATATAATTATAGGTGTATCATTAATGGACCACTTGGGGGTCTCTTGGATTTATATAGTTTGTTTATTAACTATATAATATAAAAATAAAAAGTGACATGGTAAATGTCAAACTAATTAACTAAGACTTAAAACTAAAAGATAAGGTTAATATAATGACCCAAACCTGTCTAAATTCTATTGGTTGAATTATTTTAGACTTATCCCCACCTTAAAAGTTGAATAATAAACTTTGGAGCCATTATAAACTGAATATGAATTTATTATAAATTAATATTTCTATCTTTTCCAAAGGTGCCCCTCACCCCTCTTATAAAAGGGAACTCCTCCTTCTCATTTTCTTCACACCTTCAAAGCCTTTTGGTTCGGCCAAAACCTGCCCAAATACTCTCTCAACTTCTCTCACTAAAACCTTGAGGCCTTATTTTGATCAGAAATCCAACCTATGGAGCCATTTTGATCAAATCAAAAGGAAGAACCCAAAGAAGAGGTAATGTTTTCACCACCCATTTTCAAGTTGCTTTCTTCTTCCACTTATTCTTTCTTTGTTATTACCATTATAAAATAATAACTCCAGTATATTATATATACTATGATGTTATTATAAATATGGTACAAAAATATTCAGTATTCTATCCACCCTTTGAATAACATGTCACCATACGTGCGTACGTACGACTTACCGTCTCCACGTCGTGGTGTAATTGTTATTCAATATATTATTATTTGGGTGGGTATAATAATGATGTGTAACTCATTTATATAATAAATATAACATGATAATTATTCTGTATATATGATATACCATCCAATTATATATTATTTTAATATCAAAAGAATGATATTGTCGCTCGTGCATACGTACGGAGTACCATCTCCACGAACGCGATGAGATTCATTCTCCATCATATCCATTCAAGTATAATTCTCATTTTATGATTAAAAATAATGTTTAAGTACTTGATATAATTTTGTATATGAATAATATACATACCATTAATAACAAATATGGCTCACATAACAAAGAATATAAAGTAAAATAAACTCGTTAACACCCGAAATGACGATAATTCTAAGATATTATTAACAAATCAATGGTACAAAATCATATATGATATCATATTAATGTAAATGATTCTTCTATAATTAAATAACAATTATTTAACCATTATACATGAGGTTAACCTACCGTCGACCAAGGAAAAAGTACAAAGTAAGGGGTTTCTTAACTCACTCTTAATTTCGTGAGAATTCCATTGTTCACCACTTAATTATTGCATGTGGTGTATGTGTACTGCCCATGATTGTATTCATTGTGTAATATACTTTAATGTATGGGTATTTAAATCATCATGTTATTATCCTTATTTCATGGGTGTATGTTTCCTAAGTTACTTAATCGATAAGGGAATTTGAAATTTCAATTTCCACTCATTTGTCTTTACGCATATTTCATTGATTATATTACCCCAAGATTATGTGTGGAATCACTATTCATTTGATTATGTAATAATTTCCACTCCCCTTCCTATGGATATACTTTTGATACACATAATCACTCCATTGATAATTCTCAAGTCATTGATATGAATTTGATAAGAGTAATTTTAACTCATTCTCCATTTGTTGAGTTAAACATCCAATTCGTTGGTGTTGTTTTTACAAGAATATGTGTGAATTTCCTTTGATTGTTTTACACTGAATATCCAATCATATTTAGTGTATTTATAATTTTCACACATAATTATGTCGTTGATTTATCCTTAACCTAAGGATATGGCCTTTATGAGAGATTTCATCTCAATTTACATTCCATTGAGACTTCTTTGTTGTTATACACCAAATCACTTTTATGTGGTGTATATAATGTACTTTGACATAGTATATCATGAATTCCTTTATTCTCATGATATTATAATGTTTTGATTACCTCAATTATTTTTATTCAAGTGTCTCTCTTTTGGTTAGAAACTCTAACTAAAATACCATTTTTACATGTTTTAAAGACTTATTCTTCTAAATCTTGCTCATTAATGTCCATGTTTTAAAAAATGGTTTAAAGGATTTATTTATATGGACATTAAAGTTTTAAAATTAAAACTCCTTTTAAAAGTTTGAAAGTGGTATGGGACACTTTGATTCAAAAATCTATTTTTAAATGGCTTCTTGACAAATAGTTTGACTTTTAAATGATTTCAAGAAAAAGGGGGATATTTCTCTCAAATAGTTTTGATGATTATTTTCATCTATGGAAACATCCTTCATTATTCTTGATTGAGGTTAATGTGATACAATAAAATCTTCCATATTGTATCAAATGAGTTATGTTTGACTGTGGATGTGCTATTTTTATACCATTCATGGTTTGTGGTTAAAGTATTGACATTTTGTATGCTAGTTTTAATATGAATGTTTATGTTATGTTTAAACCTGTTCATATGAGGAATGCATTGGACTTAATAAGTGACGGGTAGAGCCTGCTATAGCTCCTCGATGCATCAATAGGTCTCATGAGACAAAATTGTGTCTTGGCACAAGGCCTTGACAAAATCTTATTTGTAGTCTTTGCACAAGGCCTTGGCTATGTGGTTATGATAGTCTGGCTTTATGCATTCCATCATTATGAAAGTGGTTATTGATATTTCATGTGATCATTCGACTAGTAGAATATCCATGTGAGTAAGTAAATGGCATTATTTTATTTTATCTTTTCCATTTTATGCTGAAGTTCAAGTTTAAAAGGCTTTTGTTTTAGTTATAAACTGCCTTAAGTGTTTATGCTTATCTATGAAAACTTCTTCTATAATGTTATCATTAATGAGCATCTGATCTCACCCCTTTCAATGTTTTATTTTTCCTAGGATTATGAAGAAGTAATTTATGAATGACCTGCAGGGATAGTATGAGGGGATATGAAGACAAGATGTTGTTGTAGTTTTTTTACCTTAAGATGTAATGTAAGACTTATGAATATATCTAGTGTTTCCAAGACTACTAAACTAATCGGTCTTTTGAGACTTGATCCTTTGTGATCATGCCAATGTTATGTAATAATGAATCGACTCTGGGTATCTAGGGTCGGGGTGTTACACTCACGAAAAACCTTGTTCATCAAATCCATGAAAACTGCGGGAGCATTTGTTAGGATGAAGGGCATAACAAGGTACTCATAATGGCCATACCTACTCCAAAAAGCGGTCTTATGAATGTCAGATTCTTTTATCCCCAACTGATGGTGACAGGATCAAAGATCTTCTTTTGAAAACCACTTCGCCCGTTTCAATTGATCAAACAAATCATTAATTCATGGTAAGAGATATTTTTTCATTATTTTAACTCAATTGATCTTTTGATAATCAACACATAAGAGAAGAGAACCATTAGCCTTCTTGGCGAAGAGAACAAGTGCTGCACAAGGTGACACACTCGGGCGTATAAAACCTTTCTCAAGAAGATCATCTAACTGAGATGTTAGTTATTTTAGTTCAGCTGGATCCATTTGATAAGAGGGAATAGAAACTGGTTGAGTACCATTCATTAAGTCAATAGAGAAATCAGCCTCTCTTACTGGTGGAAAACCAGAGAAGTCAGAAGGAAACACGTTGGGAAACTCATCAACGACTGGAGGAAGATCACCACACATTGAGTCTCTCTCTAGATCAAAAGAAAACACTGATATAACTTTCCCCAACTCTAGATAAGAGTGTCTGGCTATGCTTGAACTTGGGTCCCATTCTCCTTGAAAAACAAGATGCACACCATTGGGTGTTGTAAGGTAGACTTGTCAAAGAAAAAAATTCATCCGAGCTTTATTGGTAATGATCAAATCCATCCCAAATATGACGCCAAAAGATTTCATGTCAAGAACCAAGAAACTTCAAGCATGATCAACATCTGATAGAGGGAAGACACAAGCAGGACTATAGAGACCCTTCTCTCTCATTGTACCAAGGGGTTCAGTAATATCCATTGCACAAGATAAAAGTTACATAGGTAGATTAATCAGATTAACAATATGGGTTGAAATAAATGAGTGAGATGTTCCAGTATCAAAAAGAGTTGTCACTAAAGATGAATCTATAGTAATGGTACCTCTCACAATTGCAGGACCTTTATCAGGTACCTCTGGTGACTCTTCCACTGCATGAAGAAGATTCGTTCTGGATGCCTGTGGCTGGAACCCTTTTTTACGTGATGCATTTGATTTCCCTGTAGTTTCTGGAGGTGCTAATGATCCTATTCCACTACGTGAAGTAGATAAGTGATGGCAGAATCTTTGTAGGTTCCCTAAACGTCTGCAGGAGATACAGTTCTTAGGTGCCTCAGTGCAAACCCTCTTAGAATGTCCAAGATTCCCACACTGATAGCAAGTCAAAGAATCCCCTCCTGGTGCTACCAGAGGTCTGGAATGACTTTGTTGTCGAGAACTACCATAAGAAAAGTCACGCTTCCGTTTTCCTTTAAAGGAACCCACACTGTCACTAGGAGGGAAGAGTACCTCCTTCAACCCTGACTTTCCTGCCAATTCCATCTCAACCATCATCGCCCTATCCAGCACATCAGCATAAGTGGGTAGCTTTAGTAAGAAAACCTGACAATGGATATCGGATCGAAGTCCCAACTCGAATCGTCGAGCCTTCATACTACCATTAGATACAATCTCAAGACCAAACTGTACCATCATAGAAAGGTGATTTGAGTACTCAGTCATGGTTTTGTTTGGCCTGATCAAGCTTGAAAAACTCCACATCCTTGGCTGAAACCATTGATTCTGGATAGAACTGATTAGTGAAAAGAACCCTAAAGTCTTTCCACTCCAAAACCTCATGTTTCCCAGCCGTCACCATTATGTCCCACCAACTATTACTTGGTACCGCTAGTACTAATGTGGAACACATCACCTTGATCTCATTTTGTGTCTTCAAGAACCCAAACAGACACTCAATCTTAGTCAACCATTCCTCAGCATGTTGAGGGTCAGTGGAGCCTTTGAAAACTGGTGGCTTCTGGCATAAGAACTCTTGAGAACGAATTCATGGAATATCTCTATGAGGATCTATAGCTGGAGCCTGAATAGGAAGTAGAGGTTGTGCCTGTCCCAGAGCTTGGACAATGCGAACAATCACCTTAACCAGACTTAGATCCACAATAGGACTCGCTTACTGAGATTCAGCAACAACCTCTTTTTGGATCTGATTTCCACATCTTCTCATAGGCATGATGCTACACAGCATAAAAAGACATATATTAACACCCAAACCGAGTAACAAGAAAAACTATTCTTAAAATAAGGGATAACAAGATTTTGGATTCCACTCTATGAAAATCAAAACAGGGAAAATACTAGAACTAATCCACAAGTCATATTTCCCTAACCAACCCAGGTGACTTAAGGTTCATTGTGGTGCGAGTTGGTCGGGCACTCAATCACAAATACCTCCTAAGTCCCAACAAGAATACTCAAATGCATACTGTCATCAAGGGAAGATGCTTAATCTTACCTTTGATACCACTTTGTCACGAACCATCCCAGGTACCCTAGTAACCCGATAACTAAGCTGGCCCTGACATTGCCCAAAGGACATTCCCGATCCCCATGGGTTAGCGACTAGCACCTAAAATCTCACAACATGCAAGTGGTAATGATTTAACCACAATAATGCGTAAGAAAAAGAAACAAGATAGTATGCATAACAAAAAGATACTCCATTGGGAGTAAAGTACCATAGTACAAAGAGGTATAAAAAGCCCAAAGTACTACAACCCGAGTACTAAAAATTGGGAAAAATATCCCCAAGTTCCCTAAGGACACAACTCACCAAGACCAAAGATCAACCGCTAGATCCACCTCCAAGAGGTCCCTTCCCTTTGCTCGATCCTAGAAGAAGAATGTCTACAACCACCTGAAGGGAAAAATAGGGTGTGAGCCTAAGCCCAGTAAGATACCACCAAAGATTTTGTAACAGATGCTAACTATAGATTATCCAATAAAAAGCTTTCAATTTTCAAATAAATAGGTTTTTCAATTAAAAAGCATTTTTTATCAGAACATGCTATACATTTTCAAATTGTGGAAAAATTAATTAAAGAAAAGGATTTACAATGATGGAATATTTTTAAAACAATGGCTTAATAAAAACATTTATATAAAATAGTTTATATAAATTCAGCTGGCATGTAAAGCAGTTCAAAATCAATGACACAGATTTATATCTCTAATATAAATAAACAAGCGAGCCACATGGTTAGCTGCCAAAAGGTATGATAGTATTAACCAGTTATAGGGTTCCACACTCTCTATGGGATCTCAACAAAATGTCTATACACATCTCCCTATGACACTGGCCAAAAGAGACTCGTCACTAACCCGTCGGGGATGTGACCTGCCGCAAGTATGTTTTAGAATGATGTCGTAGCGTAGAGTGTATCCAAATAACTCATTAACTACCTAAGGATTGTATGCACTCTTACATGATGGGTGAACTATTTTAAGAATGATTAAAAATATGTTCAATCCCATTCTTCCATTTCAAAAGTGCTAATTTAATTCTATTTAATCCCAAAACAAGTTTTATTCAAAACATTCCTTTTTTCACTAGATAAAACCAATGGGTTTCTATCAAATCATTTTAATCCATTTTAACCTTTTTGAAATCTATTCAAAACCAATTCCATCATTACACAATTTATTCCCACAATTAAATTCAACAATTTAATTGAAATCATTTCCATCAAATCCACAATTTAAATCATCCAATTTCCATAAACACACCCAATTAAATGGAATTGGGGTTTTCAAAATTTCTATGCCAAAACCATTTCAAATATCACGATTCACAGGAATCGAGTTTTTTTCAATTTAATTGAAATAAAACTTGAGAAATTGAATTTAAATCAATAATTGAAATAAATCAATGAAATAAAATTATAATCAATTTGGAAAGTCGGGACAGAACCACCTACCTCGAAGGTTTTGACTAAAACCACAACTGTTGAGAATGCTCCTGAAAACTGGGTTTCTTCTTCAAGAAACTGCCTTAGATTTCTTCTCCTAGCAAGATCATGACCAAATATCATCATATTTGGCATCCACACACTTAGATCTACCCATAATGGGTGTAGATCTAAGAAATTGAGAGAAGATGAGAAGTAGATCTAAGTAGATCTAAGAAACCGATCAAGAATGATGAAGAATGATCACATACCTTAAGAATCCAGCTTCGATTCACTAAGAGGAGCCTTTGGATCACCTCTGGAAAGATGGGAGAACCTTTTATGATATTAGGAGATAACAAATCCCGAGTTAGGGCTGCTTTAGAGGAAAAACGAGGCACTTTGAGGCAAAACCGAGTGAGATCCACAATTTAAGGATCTCATTTAAGTGGCTGCACGGTTAGTTAGCACAGTTTGACAAACCGTGCGCTAGCTATGCGTTAGCTACTGCCTTGGCCACCCTTCGTGCATGGTTTGTCCATACAGTTAGACAAACTGCGTGCTACCCATGTGGAAGTTACTGTCTCCAAGACCAACTATGTACGGTTTGGCCGCACGGTTTAGAAAACCCATGCGCCGCCTGTGTGACTTCCCCTTTGCCTCAAAACATAATTTAATTTTCTCCCGACTCTCCCATGTCACCACTCCAAAATATAGGTACTTAGAAACATCAAAAGTACATGGAAACGTAATGTGATTTTATAGGCCTGCTATAGCCCCTCGATGCATCTGTATGTATCATGAGACAAACTAGTGTCTTGACACAAGTTCTTAAAAAAAATATTATTTGTAGTCTTGGCATGAGACCTTGACTATATGGTAATGATGTTCGGTGTTAGGCAGTCCTTCATTATGAAATTAATTATTTCACATGATTATTTGACTAGTATAATATCCATGTGCATGTTTATAAGGTAATGTTTTATTTATTGTCTCTATATTATGTTCATGTTTATGTGTGAAAGGATTTTTTTATTACACATATCGCCTTAAAAGTTGATAGCTTTCACTAAATTATTTACCCTTACTAAGCATCTGATCTCACCCCTTTCTTATGTTTTATTTTCCCAAGAATCCAAGAAGTGTATTGCGATTAATATGTAGGGGTAAGCTAGGGGAATAATGGCATTCTAAAATGATTATTTATGCTATGTTTTATGTTTGAAATTGTAATGTAAAGTTCATGTATGTAATCTATTTTCCAAGACTGCTAAACAGATCGGTCCTTCAGGAATTGATTTCATGTAATCATGCCAACGTATTGAAATAATGCACCAACTCCGGGCTTCTGGGGTAAGGGTGTTACATTTAAAATATCTGGATGTTACATGAATTATTTTAACAAATTTACTTATGTTTAATGTGGGAAACTTGGTTAGATTTATATGAATGGATATTATGTCATGATCCATGTTTTTGATTTTAGGAAATAAGTATTAAGTAATAAGTTGACAAATAATGGTTAAAGGTTTATGAATGATGTTCAATGATTTAAGTGTATGTATAAAGGGTTTTGAGAGTTATTATGTGATTTTTTTCTTGTTAAATTTAAGGATGATCATAAGTTTAAATGTAATTATTACTATTTTGAAGTTATATGTGATAGAAGTACCTTGGATATATTTATTGAGTATTATTAGATTATTTAGGTATATATAACCCTTAAGATTATTATGTAAAAAGGTTATTTGAGGAAGAATGATTTTACATTTTATGGACATAATTTGAAATATATTGATAACCTTTAGGGTTAATATGATATTTTATGGTTAACTTGGAAAAATGTTTATTATAATTTGGGAATATATATTTTATCATATAGATAAACATGGGATTTTAAAGTGATTTAGTGACTATGTGATTAAAGTTATTTTTGAATAAGTTCACTATATTTGGAGAATTATATAAGTTAAATGAAAATATTTTTGGCTAAGATGAGAGTTTATTTTAGGAATAAAGGGTGAATTATATTTTGGAAGTATATGTGAATTTATTGTGTATTTATATTGATTCATGGTATTTTGGAAATTATTAACATATTTTGGATATTATATGATTATGTCATATGCATTTTTCGTATGTAACTTTATGATTGATTAATGTTGTTTATAGATAAATTTAAAATTAATCTTGAAAGAATATGTGATGTAATCATTCTATTTTTTTCTTGGTTTTGAACTTGGTTAAGAATATTTTGAAGAGTTTTATGGTTAGTTATTTATGAAATGATTTAATTTTAACTTTGGGTGTTATTTTTTATGTTTTGAAGATTGATGTATTAAGGTTTATTCATATTTGATACTATCTAAACATGTACGAACAAATTTTGTTTTGCTAAATATTTAGAGATAGGAGGAATAACTTTCTATCCTTGAATAAATTGTATAATTCACTAAAAGTTAATTTTTGTTCTTTAGGAATGAAACGTTCATCTTGAATATTCATATTTTTGAAGCAAGAGATGGATAGATGTAGAAATTTATTTAAGAATAAACAAATTATAAAATTGTGGTTATAAAACTGAAAGAAATAAAGTATGTATATTTTGTTGTGTTCTCTATATTAATGGTAAAAGAATCCATCAACTACAGGAAAAGGATACTGAAATAAAAATGTTATCCTATTACCTTTATTTATGATTAATTAATTGTCTTCTTTATCCCTTAATGATTTAGGGTTTTGTGTTTATTATATTTCTCATGATCATGTTCTATACAACTTTATATTATTCCTTGGACACTATTTTTCTCCTGCATGTTTATATTTTCACTTCCTGACATTGCTCTTCTATCTTTGGTACCCAATTATGTGTTATTCTGGGTGACCTTCAAACTTTTATTTTACTCTTTTCAAAATTATATTTTATTATAACTTTTTTACAATTTTGGTTTTCAAAAAAGGAATTTTTATATGTTAAAAAGTTATTTCCTTCCATGATCGTATGTTTTATCTTCCACTCCCTAAAATTAATTTTAAAAAAATGTTGTAAAATCTTTTTCTTAGAAATGAGATAACATTTCATGGATGAAATTTCTACAAGTTGGGTAGAGTGTAATACCCTAGGATTTTTAAATTTATTTTATTTAAGTAATATATTTGATAGCATGTGGTTTTCAAAACATAGAGTATAAACGAACCTCTATAGGAATGTTATTAAATAGCTGTTATAGCCTAGCTATTGATTTGATGTGTATTAATAGGAATAAATATATTATGAAATATATAAATTTTTTTCCTAATAAAATAAATAATCAATAATACATTAAATATTAATTGGTTGTAAATTAATATATAATATTTTTAAGGTAAAAGAGATATTTTTCATAAAATTGTTTTTATGTTCGCAAATGTATATTTACAAATTAAGTCAATACCTATTGTTAAATGATTATAAAAAAATAATCTTATTATATAAATCTTCCTAATTAAATTAACTAGGTAACATCTCAACCCTCTCCATTGTCTTAGAAAGGTGGAATGACATTACTAGGCCTTAGGTGATATCCCCAAGACACCAAAGGATGATAATAAATGCCAATGGATTCATTAATAATCGGTGGATAATTTTACCTTCGAAAATAAAACAACTATACCAAGAATAAAATAACCAAGAAACCACTATACGATGCATGATAAATATGTAATACAACTCATGGTCATACCAACTAACAAAAATACTAAACGAAAACCATGAATCATATCAGAGTATAATGTGGAATACAAAACCAATATCAGAGTACAAAGTGGAAGTCATAACCAATAAATCTCAATCACTCTAAAGACATAAACTCCAAAGATCCCAAAACACTCCAAGATACAACTCCAAAATATATCCCATGTTTTTCCAAACCGCACATGCTTTATGGAATGATAAACAAGTGGTATGATTTGTTTATGCATGATAAGTTATATGAAATGATAACATGGGAAGGATTTAAATTTTCTTTAATAAAAACTTATTTATTTATAAATTATAGTTTTATATAATGAAAATGTTTTTTTATTAGTAAAAATAATACATTATGGTTATGTAATATGTAACCTGCTTTACAACTTTGGAAAATTTTTCATTGGATTTAGATACTAGTGATTTAGTGAATTCATGAAGGTTCAAGTCAGTATTGTAACCTATATATAGTCACAAGTGGTTATTTTTTTCATTGAATCATATGCCAGGATAGTGAATTAGGTAGTGGTGGTTGAGAAGGATATTAGGGTAAACATTTCAAGTCAAAAATCGTTTAATCAATCTAGTGAAGGTAGTATCTTGAGTACTAAGCAAAATAAAAGGTTTTATGATTCTTATTTCCAAAATTTTAGCATCATATACCAACTATACATTGATTAATTATTCTATGGATCATTGGGATATATGAGTTTTATGTTTTTAGTATGGGAAATTCAAGAATTGGAAGAAAAATTACCTACAATTTCGATAAAATTGTTATTGGTATATATACATTGGTCACCTAAAGTATTATTATATGTATCCATTGAGTGAATATATGCACAAGAATTGAATTATAGTCTGGTATCAAATTCTTGAGAGAGTAGGCCTAAATAGGATAGTTTAATGTGGAAATAATGCTTTACCAAGATTAATCTATGACCATACAAGGATCACATCAAGAAACATCTCAATAAGAGGGACAATCCTTGAATGATAAAGAAAAATTCTGATAGTTTGTGACTAAAAAATACTTGATGAAGGTTGAATAATGAACTTTGGAAACCAAAGATACATTAGTTACTGATTTTACTATTTTTTCTTCATTATTTTATACATGTGATACTAATTAGTTTATTTCAGCACATGTAGTATACCGGTTAGGCTTATAGGTAGAATTGATGTGGCATGTCATACATATCCAGACACTTTTTGGAGAGAACTATAGTAAAGTATTCAAGTGTTTATCATTAAATATTATGATATGAAGTGTAAAATAATCACAAGACTTAACCATTATTGTCATGGTTATGTTTGATATCATTATAAGTATATATTAGTTGATTACATAAATTTCCCACATCAATTGTTATAGATAAAAGGTGACATTATTCATTCTATAGGGTGAGATGCATACTTTTAAGAGGGAAAGGGATGTGATTTCTGGGAGAGATAGACCCCTAAAGATGGGTTTCAAGAATATATCATGTTAGTTAGTAGTGACAGTGTTGTTGGAAAAAAGTGATTTGATGGGATAGATTCTCAGAAATTGTCAACATCCATCCATATGTTCTTTCTAATGATTTATATGATCTACTTTCCATTATAAAGTTATATTTTTGATTGGTTTATTATTGAGAAAAAGTTGACATATCTCCCTTCATATTGGATGGAACTAGTTCAACTGAGAGATTTGAATTAAGAGAGTTTAAATTCTAGTTAGAGGATTTAAAAAACTAAGGACTTATTAGACTTGGCACTTTTCCATGGGATTTTCTTGTTTTTTATAAAAAAATAAGATGAAACATTTCAACTATTTGTCCAATATAAAAAATTTAATTAGATCAAAATAAATAAAAAAGATCATTTTCCTAAAACTTATGAATTATTCAATAAATATGAAGGGTTCTAGATGGTTTTCTAAGATGAAATTGAGGTCACAATATTATCAACTCTAGGTGAATAAAGAGGATATATCAAAAACAACTTTTTAGAGTAGATATGAATGTTATGACTATTTTTTCATTCAACGCGGTATTACAATAATCAAAATATTTTCATGCAATTGATAAATAATATATTTCATCGATATATAGGCTCCTTTTTAATTTTCTTTATTAATGACATACTGATGTATTAATAATCACAAGTTGACCATGCGTGATATTTTAAGATTATGTTGATAACTAAAAAAGGAATATTTCCTTTATATAAAATCTTAAAAATGTATATTTTAGATTTAAGAGGTCAGATTTCTTGGAAATGTGATTTCGAAAACAATAATAATGATCAAACTTTATAAAGTACAAGTTTTTGTATCGTAGAAAGCATTAGAGAATATGTATGAGGTACACAATTTTCTTGTATTAGAAAAGTATTATTAATGTTATGTTTGGGATTTATTATTCTTAACTTAATAAATAATGAATTTGATCAAAAAAGATATACCATTTCAATTGTATCCTAAATGTTAATGATCTGTTGAGGTACTCAGTCATATGTTGTAACTAATTCTCATTTTCATTTGGAATGAGTTGAGTGATGGGTGTGTTGTGTATTATAATTTCTCAAGAACTTGTGTTGGATGTGTTTTCATGTAGGGTAGTCAATTTTTTATGTATGACTCATCTAAATTGAGGGTTCATGAAAGGAAATACATAACACAAGATCTTAATATTATAATGGTCATTCATGCATTGATGAGTGAATTATTTATTGATGTTTGACTACAAGATAATACATATGTATAGGAAATTGAAAACAATAGTTGATTCCACTATACCAAGAAACAAGTTCCCATGGAAGGTTTTTCCCATTTAGTGGTAGTTTTACAAACCACCATGTATTTAACTCTAAATAATAAATTAGTGGTGGGTTAGATTAATTTTTTGGTGGTTTACAGGAGTGTTATTTTTCTATTATTCGTGAAAATTTTTATTCCTTCATCTATGTTTTGTAATCTAGAATTTTTTATTCAATTAGTAGTGGTTTAACTAAACCAAAACTAAAGATATAATATATTTTAAGAAAATATGTAATCACAACTACCAAAATATTATATAAGAGTGTTGTTTTTAGTAGTGATTTATTCAAACCTCCCCTAAAAGGGAAAAACAGTTACAATTTAAATAAATAATATATACAACACATATAAAAAACATATACATAATCACAATTTAGACAAATATTAATCAATTATAAAACATAAACAAATTCATGACACCAATATACAAAACAAAAATATTTAAATTAAAATTATTCAAAAACTATTACTTATAATTCATTTATCATACAAATAAAATATTTAATTTTGAGAAGCAACCACCCTCAACCCATTAATGTCCATCACTCCACCACCTTCATGACATCTTATAACTTTTGTAGCTATATCTAGGATCATCATATATAAATCCCACCAGATAAATGTTATATCAATTAAAAAAGTTAAAAAATTAAAAATGATCACAATAAACAACAATTTTAGAAGAATCCATGATAATGTTTAACTATACTAGAAAAACAATCATGCATTAGTACTACCATCTAAAGAGAAATATGGATCAAAAGTATCACTCCCTACTGTCAGAATTTTTAACATGAAATAAAAAACTATAAAATTTATGAAACAGACTATGAAATACAATAGTTATAGAAAATATTCACACTAAACATGGATTATCAATCCAAACACCATTCAAATAATTAAAAACATATCAACTTATATAAAAAAGATACTTAAAACAACTAATTAATAATTAACTTAAAATATTTAAAAGAAAAATCTATACCATTCTCAACCATAAATAAATAAATAAATTACATATCAATTAAACCACCATAACATAATTAAAAAACTTAAATACAAACAAATACATCCATAAAAAAACACATCAAAGTAGTTTTTAAACCCAAAAAAATCATATCATTAAAATGAAATGTACATAACTAAACATGCCCCAAACCACCAAATAAAAAACATTAAAATTTGTAACTCAAAATTATATATAGTGATTTCAACATAAATGTAGAATTTCCCAATGTAAATTCATTGTATTTAATTATTAAAAATAATTACTTATTTTAAAAACATAGAAAAAAGAGCACCGTTACTAGATCAAAAACACATTTCACTTAGTTTGAAACTTACCCAAATACTGTTTATATTAATATAAATCTCATGGAGATTTTTACCAATAATATTTATAGTAAATAAAGTTTAAAAAACTGATTTAAAAAAGAAAAACATATTTCTCAATTCAAATTTACTCATAAAATTCAATTTTTAAATCTTTGGGTAATACCTAAAGGGTTTCATAAATGATTATAGGAGAATAAAACCATTTAAAATAAATAGAATAATCACCTAAAACATAAAAAGTTTATAACACTATAAAAACATTTTAAATACAAAAGGGATTTAAAATTAAAACTGATGTTTAAGATTATATTTTATAATTTTTATTATAACAATAACATAATAAAATAATATACTATATACATAAAACCATAATTTCCACTAGAAATTCATTTTTAAATATTTCTAATATATTTTAAAACTATATGTATTTTTTTAAAAGCACCATAAATATGACCAATAAGAGACTTACACTTTATAAGAAGCCTCAGAATAACACATAACCTTTCCAAATTTAATTTAATTTTAAAGAAAAATCATTTTCAATTAAATTATAAGAAAATTTTCATGGATTGAGTTTAGAATTTACCTCTACATGATGGTCTATAAGAGTTTTAATTTACTTAGGCAATGTGTCTGAAATCCTAAGGAAAATAAAAATAAAGTCATTTTTTATGAAAAGTTTAATAAAAATATAATGTTTTTTACAATGGATTATATACCAATAATGAATGTATTATATTATCCTCTAGTAAGAGGAGCGACAAACTAATTTTCAATTAAAGGTGAATAGACATTCTTTAATTTCAAATTATTTAAAATATATTCAATTTACATAAAATAATAGAGAATTAAAATAAATATAAAATTTTAAAAAGAAAAAAATGTATATGTATGAAAAGAATAATAACCTAGAAAGTACTTCTTATTTTCCACAATCCCTTAAAAGTACCCATTTTATACAAGTCTCTTAATTTTATGTGTATAACAACACTCAACCTTCTTGTACTTCATCATCTACATAATAAACCATTTTACATATAAAGAAAATATAAATGTATCCTTATCAATAGGATAACTGGTATTCATAAATCAAGTGAATTAAATAGAAGTAAAATGTAATGAATATTTTATTATCCCTTTTTAAAATGTTATCCCACTTGAAATAGAACAAGGCAATTGAAAATTTACCACAAATCTTTAATTTGATAATATTAAATAGAATTATATAATATCTCACATATATAAATATAAATTTATTAATAATTTGAGTTTTAAAGAATTATTTATGATAAATTGTTTGAAAGTTGAATCCATTAATATTATATGCATCAAATCTCTTAGCCCATAATAAAGGATCTCGAGCCAAAAAATCCAAATCATTCGATATCTAAACTTGATTATCAATATTCATGATCTACATAAGAGGATATAAGTTATTAATTTTAACATGGACTAAATGAAAATACAATAATAATGTGAATATGAGTATATACTTAAATGATAATAAAACCATTCAATAACATCCTTATTAATAACTTTTCTTATTTTCATCTCATTTCAATCTCCGAACCTCAGTAGTATATTTGGTTGTAATCTCATTTATTCAATAAATGGATCCAAAACATTATTATTCAGTGGCACATATCAGTGTTCCTATACTAGTATAAATTTAATTAGTGAAAAAATTGATCCCTTTTTAACCGGTCGACATATAATTTTAAAACCAATGACTCTTTTTCAAAATTATAATTATTGTAGATGTTATAAACACATTAAAAAAGATTAAATCTTGTTTAAATTATATACAAATTCATATTATATAAGTTGAAATACTATTAATCTATATAACCTTCAACAATAGATCCTTTTAGTAGAGAATTATTTCTTATAAAAGACTTCAAATGGAATAAGTACGAGATGTAAGTAATATAATAAATCAATTCAATTTTTGGACATATTGATTTAAAAAAATTTAAATCCATAAACTTAATATAAAATAATATTAATGTAAATATCAGTTGAATACATCCATTTATAATGTACTAGTCCACCATGTTTAGGATCCTTGACTAAATTAGCATTAAAATAAGTCATAAATATGAAAAATAAAGGGGGAATAACATGTACCAATGAAAATGTGTCATATTATTTATCAAAGTTTTTCAAGCTTGGTTGTATTCAGAGTATTTTTACATGGTTATCTAAATAAGTCACAAATCAACTATAACTACAAAAATATTTTGGTAACACTTTTTAAAATTTCCAAGGGAAGTAATTTCTAAATCAGAATATGAAATTCATGACTTTTCAATCCTTATAACTTTCAAATTTTTAAGTAAAAAATCATTGAAATGTTACTTGAATATCTCAATGAAAATTTTATATTCACCAAATTTCAGAGAAATACATCATTTTCATGATTTTTCATTATAAACAATTACTATAAGATTCTTACTAATCTCATTTCCCACAAATAATGCTTTATCTTAGTTGCTTCAAAGTTCTTATGAGCATTAAGATGACCCTCCAATTTCTCTTTATTTTTAATTAATGTAAAAATAAAATTTTCATAAATATTCTTATTAATATGAATTACCTCAATATTATTATGTATAAATTTGTACTCATAATAAGAAATTTTGAAAATATAATCATTTTATTACACTATTAGGTTCAAACTAATTCAGAAATTGTAACTTATACCCATTTCCCCATTCATTCAATTTATTAGATTTACCAAATTATATAGTAAAATTCATTAATAATCCCAAATTATTTGAACCAGATACCACATTTAGTGACTTTATCAATTGATTTTATATATTTAATCATTTCTTGTCAAAATTAAATGTTTGATATTTACCAAAAAATCAATGATAATATATGAAGCACCAATTTATGCTCTAAGGTAATCATTGAGGTTTAAAATAAAAATTTTAAATTAGACAAGGTAAACTTTTATCAGTGTTTTAATAAGATTTATTATCCCATTAAAGTAACTAATTATCCATATATAGAATTAATTTTGAATATTTATCAAATTAAATTATCAAATGTTTCCATTCCATAAATCTATAATTCTTATAATCCTTTTATGAGAGGATATAGATATAAATCAATTTCATTTCCATGTATTTTTTCCTTGAATAATCATTGAAATAAAAAAAGAAGTCTAATTTATAGACAACAATGGTAGTAGATTGCATGGGATTAGAATGATTGGCCATATTCTATAATTGGCACTTAAAGTTTGGAATGGGTTAAAACTATCATAATCTAATATCAAATATACATTACTTGGATCTAAATAAAAATATGAATATAATGAATCAAAATTTTTCCATGAAAACAAATCTTTAAATTTCCTCACAAGGAAATAATTTTTACTTTCCAAATCACACCACTTCACATCATTTATAATTTTAGATGACTTGAATAATTTTTTCAAGTACAATACCTTAATGAGAGTTTAGATCTTAAAATTATTCCTCATGTTACATTCATTCATACTCTCATTTATTCTTATCGATTTCTATATACTTGTATGAAATTTTATGAATTGTTTTTTATCAAAATATTCTACATAATAATGTATGAAATCAATAGGACATGCATGATTTTTTGTATAATCAAGACTAGTTTTTTTATGATTTAATTCATCTCATATAATGATGTGGGGATAATCATCCAAAAACACCAAAATCATGTACATTACATTATTAATTATTCCATAGAGATAGTTTATTTGGAACTACCTAAATAAATAAATATATATATTAATACTCGGCACATCCTTCATAAAATTATTTATTTCAATATTTAACTCATTTATATAACTCATTTATTTGATCAAAATAGTTCCGATTAATGTTAACCTACTCTAGATTAATGAATGATTTAGTTGATATATAATAATCTTGGTCATTTTATCTTGATATTCAAAAATTTTCATTTATCATGTTTCAGACTGGATTCTCTGCTCTCAAGTCAATTTGTGTTCCATTAAAAGTATAATCACTAATTTGAATTTCTATACCATTTGATTCTCTAATAAAAACCCAATATAGATATCGAGTAAAAACTATTTCAATATCCAGTAATAATATACATTGTTTTTATACAACTGTAACCTAAATATACAACTAAGATTCATATATTTTATTTTAACATCCACTGATCAATTTTTAATATCACAATAGGGAAATTATTCTAAATACTTAGCATACCAAGGGGTGTTTTGAGGTAAATTAATAAAACTCTTATCCATACATACTATATTATCATTCATCACCCAATGCATCCAAAATAGAGATATAAGTGTTTAATTAGAAATGTATAACAAATTCATAAAATCGTTTTGAACAAAATGCGAATTCAATAAAAATAATATATATAGTCACACTCATTGGAAATGTATCCTTGATACTATTATTTATATTATAAGAATGGTTACCAAGAAAACTTTATCAATGGATTATTGAATATTATAAAATTTATAATTTTTATTTCGTAATAACACATAAATTAAATATTATGCAAGACTATTAGCTGATACTAACTTTTTATGTTTGTAGCATAAAGTATTATTCAAAATTTCTTTATTAAAGGGAAAATATTTTTTTATACCAACTTTTTAGTTTGTGTTTTAGATATTTTTAATGAAAATATGTCGAAAGAATATTTGAAGTCCTGTATAAAGTTATAGAGTTTCTTGAATATAGTTATGGGTTATTTTTGGGTTATGCATATATATTGAAATAATTTATAGAAGATTAAAATCGTTGATGGATGTAATATCCATGTTTTTTAGACATGGTATACCGTAAATTTTTTATAGATTTTTTTGATAAATTAGACATGAAAAATAATTCATTTATTTTAAAGTTGGGATTGAGGTTCTTGATGAGGAAATACAAAACACCAAGGAATGAAAATGATACAACAATTTTTAATAATGTTAAACCATGATATGAAAAGATGTGGTTCGTTAAAAATTTTCTAGATGATGGAAGTGAAGGTATGGGTTGATGAAGAATTTATTGATTATAAAATAAATATTATGGTTTATAAAGTATTTGAAAACATTACAGAAAATAGATGTATGTCATTAATCTAAGGATATTTGAAATAAAGATACAAATATATAATTTATATCATTTGTTTATTAAAAAGGTTAGGGTAGAAATTTGATGACATTCAAATTGTATTTGATTTTATATCACAAAATGCATGTGAATACTAAGCAAGAGGGTAAGGAATAATTGATTGAATATCATTTCAATCATATCACTATTAAGACTACATAGATATCGATGATACACTAATATTTTGAAGGGTTTATAGATAATATTCATGAATACAAAAACATAATAATAATTTATGATTATGATAAATCAAAATACTAAAATGATTAGGTTTACCCATGTTGGAATGGATTTAAGAGAGAGAACATGTATATGTGGAGCTAAAGAAGGATACAAAATTGTGACCTAACACTAAGGCATAGTGGGAGGAGTTACGATGGGAGGAGGTATGGGGTGGCAGGCTAGCGAGGTCATGGGTCATAGTGGGAGGAGGTGTAAGGTAACGAGCTTGGGAAGCAATGAGTCATAGTTGGAGGAGACGAGATAAGTGTAGGGTAGAAGTAATACGATCTAGAAAGTCACGATTGGACGAGGGGATAAGGATATGAGGAAAGTCTTAGGGTTTTCTTTTAAAAAATATAGCACCATCTTCTTAATCAACATTATTATATTAGTTTTTAGTGGTAGTTTGAGAATAAAAACCACTATATTTTTTAATCATTTTTAAAATATATCAGTGATTATATGAAACTGATGATTATGATTAAAATAAATAATATAAAAAATTAGTGGTGATTTAATAAACCATCATTAAAAAATCTCCACAATTGAATCATTTTTTAGTGTTCTTTGAGATGTAAGCCTCTTCTGAAATTGGTTCACAGGGAAAAGTATGAGTGGATACTCAGGAGAATATTCATGGAGATTTTATTAGATTATTTATATCAGGGCTAGAATATAGTGTTATTAAGTATCATACTAACCTATACCTTAACTAATCAAGTGATAGAGGCTTAGTTATTCAGTCTAGAATGTGATTCTATGAGGGATTTTCTTAATTATAGGATGACCTTGGATGGTGGTTTGAACTAATGAATTTACAATTGTACTTCAGAGATCATTTGATTGTAATTTGGTAACTGAGAGAGTGATAAATGTGTTTCATCATTCTCATTAGGTAGTTATCCAAGTGATAAAAAATATATAATGACATTAAATAAAAATTTTAGTAGTCGGGTATGAAGAAATATATTTTCAATTATGTTATAGGATTCCTTCAATATTAGAAGGTAATGGTGAGATATGAATACATGATAATAATGCTGCAACTATTTTCTATTTCAACATAGAAGTGTCATTATTTTTCAATAATTTTTTTTCATGGTCTTTATAGAGACATCTTAGAAGCATGACACTATTTTGGTAGTCATAGTTACACTAACCTAATTGGATCATTTTATAAGGATTCAGGGACTAATTTGGTTGAAAATTTAGTAAGATTTATGTATGGGAGATCATTAAACATCATGGTGTACTGATATCATTAATTTTATATTGAGACCTTGAGTTCACTTCCAATCCTATGAAAGTTTTTTAGTAAGCGATTAGTACACTGTAGAGTTTTAAAATTGTCAACCATATTTAGATAAATAGGTAGTTTGAGTAGATGATATAAATATTATAGGAAATTATTCTTAGAGATTATATGATTTATTTTGATAACCTATGAGTGGAACATCTTCCATTTTTTGAGTTTTTATATAATAATAGTTACAAGAAAACAATTTTATATAACACTATTTGAATCACCTTGTTAGAGGCCATATTGTTCTATTATTTGTCAGGTGGAGGAAAGTAAAGTTTCCTTGGTTGGACCAAGTATAGTGAAAGAGTAGATATGAAAGATCCAGTTGACTATGAAATGAGTGAATATGATGAAAAATAGGAAATAGTATTATGTCATTCATCACTAACACACCATGTTATTCATTGTAGATGATCATGCATTCTTTTGAGTATCACATAGGTTGAGATATTATTGGCTTGGGAAGAAGAGTAAGTAGTTACATAAATGTACAGGATCGTTTGAGGTTATTGATTATATTTGGGAAAACTCTTAACTGTTTCCATTACCTACCTATTTTGGTACCATGAATTATATGTCTCACATTTTATAGTTATGAAAGTACTTATCAAACTCATAACATGTTATAATATGGAATCATATTGAACTGGGTATGGCATCTAATTACATGTAGTAATCCATTCATATTATTGTATTTATAGAGATATTATTATAATTTTATGAAATTATATTAGCACATGTTCTTTAGAAACACAGTTTCATATAAGTTTATACTTGATAGAAAGAGTTGGCGATGCATCAATCATTGTCCGAACTCCTTAAAAACCCTGATACTTACTTGATTTCTATGGATGGGAAGTGAAATAATGGGGAGAATTTTAGAACTCCCCATTTGAGGTATGTAAAATGGTTATTTGAATTATATTAGTTTTTTGGAGTATTGAGGTTGAAATTGGGTATTTTGGATGGAATTTGGGTGGTTTTATCAGTAGGTTATTGTCTCGGAGACCATGAATTATACCCCTGTAGAACCAAAAATATGAAATTAGTAATCTATATAGAAATTCAGGATTAGATTCATGGTCATCCAGACCATAAATTTTGAACTTTTAACCTAGAGGAAAAGATCTAGAGAGAAATACATGACTGGATGAACGATTTGTATTGAATGGGTATTCCAACAATGTAGCTACTTAAAATAGGCCCAAAAAATTGTATAATATTTTTAATATGGTTATTTTTGGATCATTTATTTCCTCTATCATAGGGATCTCAACCTTAAAAAGATTTTGAGTGATTTTGGGTGTATTCTTCCTTTAGATCTTTTCTTTTCTATAATATTTGAATGTATGGATGTTGATTCAAAGATATATGACTATAGATCCTATTCCTCTTGGATTATATTTATATCACTATTGTTAAACCCCTAATTTAATATGTTTTGGATTAAATAGAAGTTTATGACCTAAAAAATTAGGTTTTTGGGTTCTAGGTGTTGGATAAGGGTAAGGAGAGGTGAGATTTGAGTTCAGGGACAAGATATTCCTTTAAAATTAGTTGAGGTATGTGGATTCTTCTATATGATTTTGTGTTATAAATACATTATTCTTGAATATTAGATTTAAATTAATTTTTTATAGATTTAAAATAATTTATTTATGGTTATGAGATGATTATGAAAGATAATTTTTGGTGTAGATTTTTTTTGATCAAAAAGGCGAAGGGTGGATTGAAGGATGCAAGTGTGATTTCTGGAAAAATTAGGGAAAATAGAAGAAATGATATTTTTTGATGATGTGGTCATTAAATTATGTATATTATATTAATATAATTATTTATATTATTGTATTACATTGGGGTGTGGTCTTATACATTATGAAATTCCACTTTAATTGTGGAGTTCTTTTCATGTTTGACGAGGATAAGTGAGAATATCATTATAGTGCGGTGTCCTTTTTGGAAATATAAAGATGGATTAAGTTAGTGGGTACACTAAAATGTAAGATGTACCTAATGGTTATAAATTATAGTATAGTAGGTCCCTTATGTTTGTAAAATAGAAAATGTTTATGGATTTTAGTTATGTAATTATTGAGAATTAGATGCACTGGTTATGGTTTGTTTAGGGATCAATTTTTTTAGAAATATGAAACAATTTATTTTGGTTTAATAATTTTTTATAGGGAATGGGGCATGTGATTATAAGATAAATTTAATTATTACTTTACTTTGAACTTCAAGGGGTGCATGATATTTCTTTTGGGTATCCAACTAAGTCATGTTACCAACCCCTAATATGTACACCTTATTAGGAATCCAGATAATGTGTGACATGATATAGGTAAAGTCAATATATATTTATTTACTAGTAACAAGATATATTCATAAAGTTAAAAGGACTTACCAATTATTGGTAGGTTTCTTTTAGATTTTTAGAGACATAAAAGATTTTTTTGGATGCTATATTTTTGGGATATGTATTTTATAGCCAGAACAACCTTATATTTTGGATTTTTATACAATTTATATACATTGATGGTTTTTTCTTAGCAGTGTTTCAAATATTAAATGTATGTTTGTGATATTTTGTTATCTTAAATATGTTTGGTATATATAATATATGGATACCTCATGCTGATTTTTTTATAGAATTTTGAAATGAGAAGTGTTTTTTATTTGAGGTAAATTTTCCCCTAATGGTATTGATTTTAACCTTTGATATTCATTCCCATACTTTGGTGATTTGGGGGATGCAACTAAAATATTTTAACATTACTTATTAACTTGGGTGAGGTTGAATGAGATTAGTTAGGATAGGATTTTGTAAGGTTGGTTTTATTCCTCTATACTATACATTTATTGGAGGTATATAATACCCCATAAGTTCAGTGCTGGTTTTTGATAAAAAAAGGAATAGTCATGGGGTCTCTATTTAAGTATGAGTATCTACATGAGACTTATTATTTTAATCATGATAATTCTGAGGAGTTTTGTAATGGATAATTTATGGGAATTTATATAATACTTATGAAAATAGATGTCTATAGTGGGTGATATATGGTGAGATCATGGATATTTATTCTAATTTTATTTAATTTGATTATTTTTCATAAAATACTTTGGAGTTTTTGTTTTGTGATACTTGGAATTTTCTAATGACTTGTTATACTCACCCCTACATGTACACTTTTATGGTAATATAATTGTGGTCATGCAGATGACTTTCACCTTGAAGGTGATAGATAAGGATGAGATTTTGGTAGAGATGATCCTCAGGGGTGACATATAAGTGGTCATTAGGGAAGATCATTAGCAAGGAGTGTATATTTCTTAAATATGACTATTTAAGTTATTGTATTATAGAAATATTTATAGTATGTATTTGGGAAATATGTTTATATTTATACACATGTGAGGTTTAGTTTTGGAAAATTTATACAAAAATGTTAAAGAAATTTAAGTTTTGTATATCAGGTAAAAAATGGAAACAAAAGGTTGTGGAAAAAAATGTATTATTACATAAATGATATTCTTGTTTGAGTATTTAATAGACAATTTATATCCTTTATTATAGGGTAAAATTAGGTTGGTACATATATCATGTAATCCTTAGGTTGTGGATTGTGTACATGATTGCTTGTGATATGGGTAATGTTTTGGAACAAACAACCAAGTGGAATTTCTTTTTTTATTTAATTATTTATTTTATCACATTATTAAAATGATAGTATTATATTATAAATATTTATTATCATATGATTCAATGTATATAACTAATGAGGAGATTGGATTAGTGATAGAAAACACCTGTTCAAGTTGCTTTGAGGCATATTGGATAATCTCACAATTTTGATGAGTTAGTTGAAAAATACTAGTGAGACTACCCCCAATAGTGAGTTCAGATACTACATCAGGGAGGAAGCTAAGATTTCTCACTATTTTTAAGTTCTTCATGAGTTCAAGTTATAATGGAAACCCAGTTCTTAAGGTGAGTCACAACCATTTATAGAAGACGAATGAATAATGGTCATGAATATTGTTTTTAACATAGTGAGGAAACCTTTTGTGCAGAAGGTATTAATGGAAGTGAGTCTCTTCATTGGGATTGTGGTCTATTAGTACACTATAACTGGGGAATTACTTGAAAAAGTATTTGAATATTTTTTTTACATAGAAACTTCACATATATTATATATCTAAAAGATGTTATACCTTTAACATGAAAACATATCGATAATGGAGTAATCCTCTAGATTCATAGACTTTTCTAGGTTCCCATAAAACATGATATGCAATGAGATCCTCAAATTTCAATGCTTTGAGTAAGTTATCATGATGCACATTTAGAATAGGTATATTTCTCACTACACCCTTGACTATAAAAAAGGGATATTTACGTGACCATGTATGAATGATATCAAAGATCCAATTTCTATAAAAAATGGGAATATTCAAGTGTACCTAAGTTGATTGACTATTACATTGTCTTTTTTTTAATGTTCACAGACTCTGATGATACATGTTTAATAGGATGTTAATATATTGGATATGAGAACACATTATGATATAAAGTAAGAAATGTATGGTGATACTTGAAGGATCGTTATTTTATGGTGATTATTAGAGGATAATAATAGTGATGTTGGGAGGATCCTTATTTTTATTTTTGAGGATCATTATATTAATGATTAAAGTATCATGAATTACAACTAAACTACTTAGAAACATGTTTGGATGGATGATTCTAATGAATCTTAAAGATTGGAGTTGAAGAAAAAATTGTAAATCTTTTCATGATAATAATAAGTTGTTTCTAAAGACTATATAATATTGGAATGGAATTTTTTAAGGTTATGTAATATTGTGTTTAATTTATAATGCCTATAAAATGTCAAAGTTAAATTTAAACTATTTTCATAAGAGTTTAATAAATTTTTTTAATAGTGAAGTAGGGTTTAAAAAAATTATTTGAGAAGAATATATGCTATTTAAGAGTCAACAAAGAACTATTAATGCTACAATATAGTTATATCATATATTATAAGTCCGTTTAAGGGTTAAAACAAAGATGCATAAGAGTACTTGGGATACTGTGTAACGATGACTATTTTATTTTGGAGGCTGTGTATGTGAGAATATTAATAGAAACATAATATTTAACAATAATATCAGTTATTTATTTTGAAGTGCCTAATATCATGAAGAATCAAATAAGATATCATTCATGAAATAAATATTTTACTATAAGGTTCATGTAAGATTATGAAAGATCAAAATAAATCTATTTTCATGATTTATGGGTTGATATAAAATTCAAATAACGTAAATACTAAATACATCCTATATATAGATATGTGTGAATAAAAAAAGGAGGTGAAAGAAATAAAATTATGGGATTATAGAATATTTTGAGTGGCTATTAACCCAAGTGAAAGAGAATAAAATAGAAGAACCCAAAAGATTTTGAATAATAGTCAAAAATTTAAAGTATATTTAGTTCTCGAATACATTATAACATGTGAATATTAATGGACAACTTTGAGGAAAGAGAATGATGATACTTATTTTACTTTATTTTTACCAAATTAGTTATTCTAGGTAGAACTCTATATGTTTCTAATTAAAGATCTATTTTTTTATAATAATAGTATTGAATTAATTAGTTTTATAAAACATTTTGAAGAAGGTACTAGTTATTCCTATAATATTTGTGGGATACCATTATCACTGTAAAGGTTTAAGTTTTACATCCATTTTTTTATAATCATAAAATTGTGGTTGGAGCCTCATTTTATTGAAAAAAGAAAATGCCATTATTTATTTATGGGTAGTGGAAAACCCATTACATTTCCTTTAGGAATAGAGACACAAGTGTATAATGAATGGCCCAATGGACATGGCCTGTCTGGCCTACTCAGCCCACCAACACTAGCCTGCTCTGAATGCATCCACTCCAATTGGGACACACCCACTGGACTCCCAAATTATGATCCCACACCCCCATGGTGGGTTTCAGATCCAATATGATAAGATACCCTAAGTGTGAGACTCCCTCCACTTATGGTGTATGTTTCCACTTTTTTATTACTCTTTGATCTGACGACACTTGCTTATATCGTGTATCTTCTTGCAACTTCCCATCACCATGTCACCCCACTATCCCAACACCCATTTTCATCTGAATCCTGACCCTCATTTTATATGTATTTATTCCAAGAAATTATTACTTAATGAATAGGCCCTGCACAATGAAAAAATTACACCATATAAATCCACGCCCGCAAATGGGCCTATGGGTGATAGAACCCCTGATTGTTATGTAGTCTTCCAATACTAGAGATAAATATTGTAAAAATTCTATGTTTCCAATTTGTTTAATTTCATTATTTCATGAGATGTGTTTGATTTTATCATTTCAAATTAAATCTTTTAAAAATTACAATTACAGAATTTTAGTTTGAGAAAATTTACTAAATACATGAAATAATGGTTCAAACCCTTTCACAATGTTTCTCAAAAACATTTATAGAAAAAAAGTGATATCATAACAGTCAAGTACTACCATTGATTTAATTTATCTCAGTTTGACCTCAGTTATAATTAAATAAAACATGAATATATATTTATTGTATCAATTGGTACTTTATATCTTCTATTTTGAAAACATTTAGTCGGTATAAATTTGTTTGAGAATATTTATATCCATACATAGTTTTTTACTAATTTTTGACGTCTTAATGGATAATGTAATGAATCGGCCTGAGATACCATCAAAGTGGTACTTGAACTGATCCACTATAATGATTGAAGGGAATTAACTATCCCCATAGGCTACCAACTAGTGATTTCGTCTTATTAATTCAAACATGGGAATAATTTCACCCTTGTGTAACTATATAAACATGAAAAAGTAATTACTAGGAATCTGGAATAACCTATGAAGACATTGGAAAATTCATTCTTATAAAATAAGTAGATACAAATAAGCAACCCAACCCAATTAGGGTATAAAAATAATAAAAATATATCTAAAAAAATAAACAACTAGATCACCAAACAAAATTACAATAGAAGTAGATTAAACAAGTATAAGAAAATAAAACACAATAGGAAAAATTATTTGATACAATATCCCAAAATAAAAAGAACAAAAACAGATCTCACAAAACCTCCATTTGACCCAATATCACTATCCACACCCATCATGTCTATCCATAGACCCAAAAAATATCCATCAAATCAGATCAAATATTGGGAACCTGATAGAAGACATAAGACCTGCATCCACACACACACTAATGTATATACATAGTGTGATCTAAATATTTATAGTATTATTTTACCAAAGAGTCTATGAAATTAAATTTATAAAATACCTTATAAATTCTAGTTTTAATATAATTTATAAAATATTTTTCCACATTCGAGTATAAAGAAAACCTGGTAACATGTCAAAATCCATTTTTTTGAAAACCTCCACCATTCTCATATAAAATAATGGTGGAACCAAGATTTTACATAAACATTTTTGACCATAGAAAGTGGGCCTTGAATTTCATGAAACAAATACCAAATATTTTTATTCATCTTTCCTAAAAAATTTTGTAGAATTACCATTTTTATAAACAACATCACCCTTTAGTTAAAAAATCATTTAATACTGTTCCTTAAATCCTTATTATGAAAGAACATTTCTTTTACTTTTAAATAATGCCTTATAAACTAAATTCGATAAACCATATTGAAATGTATACTAAAAACCTTAACTATAAAATAACATAAACTCTACCAAATTTAGTATATCAATGAATCATAAAAAACATAAGTATTAACCAAAAAAAGGTTCCATACATTCCAATGATATATAGGGGATACAAATGAGAAGTGGAATTTGATCCCTTAAAATAATCCTCAATAGGAACTAGGTGTCATGGGAACCTCCCTAGAACTCTAGTAAAACGAACCTAAAATTGGTGACTAGAACCCTAATACAACCTTAAAAAACCCATCTATAATCCCAATAGTCTAATTTGATTATACGGGGCACATAATATATCCCAAGCGTACTAAGATACTATTTTCTATAACACATATTTGGAACCCTCAGCTTCTATGAGCTATAACCCCTTTATAGAGAATAATATAAACTTGGGTTGCACTAATCCAAGACATCTTCTAAATTCCTAGGTTTCCCATGACATAGATCAATAGAGGTTATGTAACATATCGAAACCTAATTTTAGGTATGAAATTTAGCTTATTTTAGTTTTTTTTCATGTTGATCTTGGGTAGTTCTTATTGATTGTTGGTTGGTAATTATTGTTTGAGCCTTTTTAGGGTTGGGAGTGTTTTTTGTTTTTTGTTTGAGGTTATGAGAGGTTTCTAGGTGTTTCAAAAAAGGAGTGGACTTATAACTATAACCAAAAAGGCTATAGGAGGTCCAACAACTAGCTAGTGAGGTACACTGTTCATCAAGTGTATGGTTTACAATAGGGAATTCCTATAGAAATCCCGTCAGCCATCTAGTGGAAGACACAAAAAAGACAATGGGATGGTTAGTGGTGCATGAATTATTCCTAAAACCTCCCATCATTCGACGAGGTTTCCAAGCCTACATTCATTCTACATAGAACCACCATCTAGCTAGTGGGATCCAACAAATAGATGATGATGTTGTTCTGGGTGAGGAAATTTAGGGTTTTATTGTTATTATTCCACTCAAAAACCCCATTTTATTTCTATAATATTCTCTCTTGAACCTAATCGGATCCATTCAACTTTGGAGGCTCCCTTGAGGAGTTTTTGGCCTCTTTAACCTTGATAATTCATAGATTAAATTTCTAGTGGATGCATCTAATCTCCAATGATAAGTTTAATATCTATTTTGATCACAAATGCTCCTTTACTCATCTCCATAATTTGTTGATAGTGATGGATACTTGTGTTGTTGATGGATCTAGATCTTAATTTTTTGATTTTTGGTTCTAGGAATCTTCCTTGATTGATTATAACTTATCATCTATCTTTGACTGATGATCTTCTATTGGTGATTATTGATACATAGATTTCAGTAGACGGTTCAATAATGAAATTTACATCTATTAAAACTGTTGTTTCTTACTTCATTGAAATGGATTTCTATTTGGATTTTAAAGCATGAATTTAGAACCTTGATATTTTTTTTCAAAGTGTAATGGGTGTTTTCAACCTATTTAGTATTGGATTTTCCAATAAGGTGTCGATTTAGAGAAAATGGATTTTAATTTAAATGAATGACTTGAATAATGATTTTTATGGTGATTCTTGAGAAATAAAGGAATGAAATGTTTTTTGACTTTTAAATGAAATTAACTATTATAAAATGCATGATTATAGATTAAAAATATTCGATATTTAGTTTTCAAATGAAAAAGATTTTTTGAAACATGAACTTGGGGACAATTGAAATGATTGAATGAAATGATTTTGGATAGATTGAAATTATTGATAGCCCCATGTATGTTTGATTTCCATGAAGCTCATTGGATCCTGGGTAGTTAGGCAGGAAGAACATACACTAGGCATGTATTATCTATACCTAAAAATGGAATGATGATGAAAAAACTAACTAAAATATGATGAGTACCAAGATTTCACTCATTAGGGGCTTTCTCCTATTCACCATAGGCTTCAGATTTAATATTGTGTGTACACCTGGAGCCACACTTCACAAATATGTATGATAATCTTTGTTCAAACCTATAATTGGGTAACTTAACTATAGTGATATGATCTAAAATGATTTATACATACTAGTTTTTATGAAATTATTATTCATACCTATTTGATAGAAATGATTATTTATGTCTATTTTGATGTAAATATATTTTTATACTTGATTTATACTCTCCATTAAAAAGGTTTGAAAAGAATTTTTTTGTTATGAAATTTGAAAATATTACAATGCCATGTATTATTTAAAAATAATAATATTTGGTTTATTTGATATATATTTATTATGAAATACTTTGTTGTATCCTACTAGGTTAGTGTTTCACACACCATAATTTTGCTTTTGGGTAATCTCTAGACTTTCAAATTCCAGGTCTAAGAAAAGTGAAATCCCAACTTATAAATGGTGGATGTTCTTGATTTACAGAACCTTGGGAGATGGTCATGACATGTGGAGTATGTTAGCTACTTGTTATAATGAGATCTTGTGATGAATTATTTGGTGGTTTATGTATTGAATAAGGTTGATATACAATTTTTGGGACTTATTTATATCTTCTTATGGAACTGTACTTTTGGTGAATGTATTTTCATACAATCTATTTTGTAATATTTCTACTATTTTCATATTTTTATATTACACTTGTGGAAAAATAATTCCCTCTTATTTTCTTTGGATTCCCAGGAGCTATTATCCATCCCATAGGGATCGCGAACACCCTTCAGGCCATGTCAAGATTGCTTTGGTTATTGTTTTAACAGTTCATAAAGGTTGATTTATTAAAATTTGGTATTTTTGGGAGTTGTATTATCTTCTTGAATGTTGGTATGCAGTTTGGGATGTCCTAGTTGATAAGAGATAGATCTATTAGGACTTAATGGGTATGTTTCCAGTGGGTAACTATTTTTAGACTACTATGGGTTGTTGGGATAATCTTATTTTCAGGTGTTGTTTGATCAGACCCTATAATTTTCCTAAACATTGATATGATAATTTTGTTCCCAAGTTGAATTATAAATGTTCAAATTGATGTTCTTGTATCTCTTTATTGATGTTTCCTTGTGATTGATTGATGTTGTGTGGTACCATTTCACAAATAAGATGTCTAAAAAACTTTAATATGGAGATGTATATGAACTATAATGAATGAACCATCTAATTAACTAGAACCTTTTAGATGTTATAGTGTATATGGTCCAAGATATATTTCATTGGGTTACACTTACCACTGTTTAGGCTACAAAAGGTTTACCTCTAAGGGAAAATAAAATAGATCATTCCTAGGAGTTTCTTATATATAAAAAACTATATTTATACGGAAAAATTTATACTAAAGAGGTAAAATATTACATTAAAAACATTTTATTACACTTTAAGTTATTAGAGAAACCAGATTTCATTAAGGTGAAGTGTTCCATATTCAAGATTGAGGGTCCTAGAAGGAGGTAGTGGGATATGTTAGTTATGGTAAAAAAATAATGAGGGATTAAAGTGGAAATAATTAAAGGTACTTTTTATAGAGTAATACTATGTAGATTCAGTGGTTTTGGCTTTGTCCATGGAGTTTCTTAACCTTTATCATGGTGATAGAACAATAAATGAGTATACCAATTGTTTTATTAAACTTTCTCAATTCTCAAATGAGGTAGTTTCGAATGAGAAGATAAGGTCTCTAAGGATTCATAAGGATCTTAGATATGATATTTGGTCATAGGTCATTATACCGAAGCTTACCTTGTATACTGATTTTCTAAATAAATATCTGATGGAAGAACTTGACTTGGCTGGTAAGTGAGGGTTGATTGGAGTATCTCAAAACCAATAGGTAGCTTTATCTATTCCTTTAAGGGAAAGGGAAAGTAGAATGCATATTGAGGGAAAACAATGTTATTGGTCCTTGATATTATACTTTATCCAAATCATTTTGAGCATCTAGTAAATGTTTAATGACTTGTTCAAAATGTGGAATGGTTGGGAACTCGAATTATGATTTTGTGGAGGTAATAAAGATTTGTATGAATGTGGATGTATAGGTCACTTGAAAAATTTATTCCATGTGTCAACTAATCTGCATAGTGGTACATGCACATAATTACTAAGAGGATCTAAAAAATAGTCAAAGGATTCATGAGAAATGGGGTTCTAGCCACATGCATCTAGAATAATGTAACTTTACATAGTGGATGAATCTATGGCGGGGGATAATGAGGGACCTTAGATAGTGAAAGGAACCATTATTATTGCACCACCTTTAATGACTGCATTATTTGATACTATTTCATCTCATTATTTTTTATCAATATTTATTGGGTATTTGTTGAATATTTATACAGAGATAATGCCTTATATGATGGAAATTACAATGCTTCTCATGATAAAGAGTGAGAAAGTTATTTGATGTCCCACTTGTGATTTCTATTTATTATAAATCATGCTCATTAGGGACTCTTTTATTATTAAACTCAATCCCCTAGATATCATAATTTGGATTGAATGGATGATTTCTCACATATCCCATATTTATTTTTATCTCTAGTGGTTCTACTTTACTTACCCCAATGGGGAGTGCTGTATTTTTTAGGGAGAATGATACCTGAGGTCTAGTTGAGATGAACCTACTCTTCTGGATCTAGGTTGATTTAAATCCATGTATGATTTCGAATTGTAGTAGTAATATTTATGTGGGAATATTCCTCTAATATCTGTTGATTTTTTAGATGTTTTTTCATCAATTTTTTTTTTATTTTTCCACCAGAGAGGGAGGTAGAGTTTTGTATTGACTTAGTTTCAGGTAATCATACCTTATCCATAACGTCTTATCATATAACACCAAGTAAAATTAAGGAGATAAAGGATCATTTCTATGAAATAATTCCCAAAGGATTCATTGAATTTAGTGTGTCTCCTTTGGTAGTTCTAATGGTTTTCAACAAGAAGTTTTATGAAACCCTTTTCTTGTGTTTTGATTACTGAAATATAAATTGTGTTGAGATCAAGAAAAAGTATATATTTACCTAGATTAATAATTTATTTGATTATTTTAAGAGGTATATGTTTTTATCTAAGAGTTATAGTAAGTTTGGTTAACAAAAACATATGATTAAGGATTTTGATATCCCAAAGACCACTTTCTAGGAGCAGGTATGACTACTATGAGTATATTTTTATTCCATTTTGTCTTATCAATAATCATGCTATGTTTATAGAATTAATGAACATTATTTCTGAAATGTATATTTACTCTTTCATTATGGTATTTATGGATTAAATCATGGTTTACTCTAAAACTAAACAGGTCAATATGCTTCATTTGAAAGAAATTTGAAATATATTGAGAAATCAATGAATTTATGACAAGCTTTAAAATTTCCAATTCTTGGTTTTAGAGGTGAAGTTATTGGGGAAAATGGTATTGGAACAAGGAATATTAGTTGATCCTAAAAACGTTAATGCTATCATGACCTATAAAGAACCATATAATCTCTTTAAGATTCATAAATTCTTTGGATTAATTTGGTATTTCCACTAATTCATTAAATATTTCTCTATGTTTTCTTCTCTATTGAATTCTATCAATCTAATGAGATTGAATTTTATATGGGATTCATAATTTTAGGATTACTTTGAAAATTTGATTTTTCATTTTACCTCATAACTGGTTCCAAATATTCTAGGGGGTGGTTTGGGCTATGTGTTCTTTTGTGATGTTTCAAGATCATGTTTGGAATATGTTCCCATATAGGGTTATCATGTGGTGGTTTATGGTTCTCTTTAGATTCAACCCCATGAGAGTAAATATCCAACACATGATTTTGAACTCATAGATATAAAGAAAACTTTTAAGAGTCGGGGACATTAACTTCTCGGAAAGTGGTTCACTATTAACTTTGACCACAAAAGCAGGAGTTATAACTTCTGACAAAAATATTTGAATTTCTATTAGAGGTGATGGGTGGGGTACCTTAAATCCTTCAAATTTGATTTCACATACACCCCTAGGAATGGGAAATTTTTTGTTGATTTATTTATAAGGAAACTACTATCCTAGTTTATAAAGAAATCGTCGTAGGAATGGAATCTCATGGATTTCTTTGCTCACATGCATTTGGGATCCTAATAGAATGATATTGAGTTTATTTTGGATAACGTTTAGTTGAAATAATACCTTCTAAAAGTGAACCACTAGAATTATTATATTGATGATTATTTCTAAGACATTATAGATTTTTTATATAGTGGGGATACCATTAGTGAATGATGTTTATCTTTAGAGGGCACCCTTTACTCCAGGAACCGTTATGTTATCCCATCACCTTTTAAGAATTACCTATTAGGGTTTTTTTCATCATTATATCTGGGTGACACAAGAAGGTATAATAAATAAGTTTCATGATATGAGGCATAGATTCTAGTAGCTTAGTTCGAAAAAATATTTAATTGATTTTGGTTATCATTTTTATACCTTTCAACATGTCAAGGTCGAGCATCATAAGCATTTGGGTTTCCCCTCAACACCTTTCTCTGCGGAATTAGAGGTGGGAAAAGATATTTATGGAATTTTTTATTATATTTCCATATACTCCCTGAGGTAATATTTTGATTTTGGTAGTTATTGATCGATTAACTAAATTGAATCACTTTATTCCAATTCATGATAAAAAAGTGAAGTATTCGAGAAATATGTATGTGCAAAAGATCATTTGATTGAATAGTTTTCCATCTAATAATGTTTCAATTACGGATTCCTGGTTCACATACTGGTTTTGTAGAGGCCCCCAAAAGATTATGGGATCCTAGTTCAGGTTTCACATGACATACCATCATTAGATAGATGGTTATATCGAACAGGTTATATAGATTTTAGAGGAAATGCATCATGCTTGTGTCTTTTACTTTAAAGGATAATGGGATTTCTATTTGGGGATAGTTGATTTTTCCTATAATAACATTTATTATTCATCCCTGAAAATAGCACCCTTTGAGGCCTGGTATATTTTACCTTGTAAATCCTCACTCTATTGGTCGGATATTGGTGAATATTCTCTTATCAGACATAGTTTGGTCCAAGAGATGATGATGAAGATACATATGATTTGACAGAGATTGGTGATGGAACAAAGTTGATATAAGTATTATGTTAGTCACTGTAGGCATCCTTTGGAATTATAGATTGGAGATCAAGTGTTCTTGAGATCCTTTCCTTGGTTATGTCACTTCTATCTTGGAAAACTGGGGATGTTTTTATAAAGAGATGTAGTCCATTTGTGGGTGTTGAATTTATTAGAAAGTTGAATTATCATTTGGATTTTCCACCTTAGTTGACATAAATCCATGAAATATTTCATGTGTCATAGCTCATAAAATCAATTTTAGACCCATCTCATGTCTTAATTATAGAGGACCCTGATGTGGAAACTGATATATCCATGATCAAGCATTAGGTTCAGATTGTTGATTCTTATATGAAGGTTATATGTGGAAAGTACATAACTTTGGTTTGCGTTATTTGGAAATAAGGTTTTTATTCACATGAGAATTGGGATAAAGAGGTATTGATGATATATTAGTGGACCCATCTATTCATAGAATAGTATTTTTGATAGGATCTCTATTAAAGAAAACATTTATAGTGGGGATAATTATAACATCCCAACACCTGCATCATGTACGACCCTTGGTTTATTTTGTAACTTCTTGTTTTTCATGTTGATATATGGTTTTTACTATTTATTATTGTTTTTCTCTTTTTGTTTTAGTATTTTGAGAGGTTGAGGGTGTGTTTTTTAGAGGTGATGAGAGGTTTCCAAGTGTTTTAGAAAATGAGTGGACTTAGACCTATATCCATAAAGGTGAAAAGAAGTCTACCAGCTAGGTGATGAAGGACAAAAATCATCCTCTAGAAAGATGGAAGTAGGGTATTCTTACATGAATCCCACTAGACATCCAGTACAGTTTTAAAGCCCATAACCTTTCTTCCTGGCACCAATGACTTGTTGGTGGGGACTAGTGGCTAACCAGTGATGTAATTCTGAGTGAGTAAATTATGATATGTATTGTAATTCCACCTCCCAAAACTCCCATTTTATTTATCTAATATTATCCCTCGATCATAATTCAAACATTCAACTTTAGATATTTCCTTGAGGAGTTTTTTTCCTTTCCAATACTAATACTTTATGAATCAAAATTCTAATTGATGCATTGAATCTTTTCTAGTAAGTTTAATCTCAATTTTATGATGAATTATATCATTCATCTCATACATTTAGATTGATAGATCATTATGTTTTAGGTATATATATATCTTGATTTGGTGATTTTTGGTTCTTGGATTCTTCCTTGATTAATACTATCCTCTAGTCTCTCTTAGATTGAGGATATCATGTATGTGATTTTAAATACCTTGATTGAGGTAGGTGGTTCTATATTGAAATTACTAATAATTGAAAATATTGTTTCTTACTTTCTTGAAATAGTTTTCTATTTTTATTTTTTAAGCATTAATTGAGATCCTTGATAAATGTTTTCAAAATGTCACGAGTGTATTAAAACTATTTGGTAATAGATTTTTAACCAAGGTTTTGATTTATAAAAAATAGATTTGAATTGAAATTAATGATTTGAATAATGATTTTGATGGTGATTATTGAGGAATAAAGGAATAAAATGTTTTATGAATTTAAAATGAAAAGATTTGTTTTAAAATAAATTAGTTTTGATGAAAACCGTTTAATTTTGTTTGTTGAAATAATATTGCATATTTGAAACATGAACTTGGGGCCAATTGAAATGATTGATTGAAATGTTTTTTGACTGATTAAAATGAATTTAACCCCTTGTATGTTTAATTTTATTAAATGACATGAAATGCTATGTAGTTATGTGGGATGAAAAAATTATAGGCATGTGTTATCTCTATCCAACAATTGATTGATGTTGACAAGGAGAACTAAACTATGATGCGGGCATACAGTTCACTCACTTGGAAATTCTCTTATTACCCAATGTATAAGATCTAGGGTTTTTGGAAACTTTATGTATTACATCCCCAATATGTGTGAAAATCCATATACAAACCTATATTAATGTTTTTTAACAATGATTTTATGATTGAAAATGATTTATACATACTATGGTTTTTGAAATGAATATTCATGCCCGTTTGATAGAAATTATTATTCATGCCTATTTTGATGGAAATTAATTTTTTTATCTAATTTATACTCACCTTTAAAATGTTTTTAAAAGAATTTTTTGTTATGAATTATGAAAATATTACCATTCCATGTTTTATTTTAAAATAAATATATTTGTTTTATTTTATATGGATTACTTATGGAATATTTTTTGGGATCCTAATGAGCTAGTCTTGCTCACACACAACTTTTTTCCTTCGGGCATCTGTAGAATTTCTTATGCCAGGTCTTGGAAAAGGGAAATCACTTCTTGGAGGAAGTGTATGTTATTTATTATAGATTCCTTGGGAGTTGGAGGTGACCAATGGAGTGTATGATCCACTTGTTACAAGGATATCTTGTGACGTTTTCTTTGATGGTTATGTGATGACTCAGGTTGATATACAAATTTTTAAGATCTATTATTGTATAATTGTGGTATATTACACTCAATGATTATATTTACATATCAAATGATTTGAAATATTTACATTGCTTTTATATTTTTGAGTTATACTTGTATTAAAATCATTCCCACTTGTTTGATTTTGATTTTCATGTGCTAGTCACCATCCCATGGGGATGAGAACACCCTTAGAGCCATATTTGGATTGATATGTGTTGGTTTTTTATAGGTAACAAATTAAATAGATCAAAGGGTTAATGATAAAACATAACAATAAACTACATCTCACTTCCTACATCCTCAAAAAAATTATTATCCTAGATAAAAATGGTAGAAAAACTACATTAGGGTGGTGAATTGTAGTATAAATGGTGACTTCTAATTTCTCCCATCTCATGTCGTATGTTTACTAGAAATATGATATTTTGATAAAATTATATTTTATTAGACTAAATGAAACGTAAATAAAAATAAAAAAGTTAAGAAAATGATAATTTAGTATATTGGATCTTCAAAAAAATCTAAAAAATGTAAAAGTATAAAATATATCCATAGTGGAAAACTAGAAAAATGGAGAGTAGTAGATTCCAATCTAAATACAACTTTAACAGATATTATGAATTTAAAATTTTAATAAATGTGAGAGGAGGATATTTAAATTTAATCTAAGTTACATATCTTCATATTTCCATATCCCTTGACTTAAACCCATCAAAAGATGGGTTTGTCTTCCGATCCCTAGAATACCTTAATGAGAACAATCAGAAAAAACACTGTATTTCAACCCTTAGAATAAGTTGATCATAAAGGATTAGAAAAACCAAACTCTTCTTTCCTACCCCTAGAATCCATTGATTAAATTTATTGGATATATAATAATTATAGTAAGATAACATAGAAAATTTACAATTAGTATCTCAAAAATAGACACTCTAAGAGAAAATATCAGAAATAAAAACTTGAATTATTGAAACAATATTTAAAATGAGAAATTTCAAGATTCAAAATGAATTTGTTACTATTAAATATATTTTAATTAGCATTTTATTATTTTACTATTATTGATCCTTTAATCAATGGTTTTTTTATAAAAAACCTTACAATCGTAAAATTTCATGTTATTTAGGGACAGTTGTAACTACATTAAAGATGCCTCATCATCATCAGATTAACTCAGCATAGCTTCACTAATTATGATGGAATTAATCATAAACCACTATAATCCATGTAAATCTAGTGTATTTAATCTTGGCATGAAATTTAATTCACTGTATTTTCAACATGAACACAAAAAATAACTATAAAACAATATTTAATGATAAATGAAACAATTTAACAAGTATATTATGTTTTAAAAAACAAAATATATAAAAGATTAATTACCTTAACAATCTCCCAAACATCTACAATAATATCCCCCCTTTCCAAAGTACAATATACACAAGTAATTCTATAAGTTTAACTAAAATGTAAAATACAATAAATTATATTTTCAATTTTTCATAAAATCACTTTATAAAATAACTTAATGGAAACACATTATAATTATCCCCATATTCTTGAATTATAAGAACCAAAAAGTTAAAAGGAAATATACCATTTTACGAAAACTAATCATTTCCAAAACATCATCAATTTTTTAAAAAAGTTAACATTTTAAAACTTATCCCTTTTATATGATTTACAAAAAGAAAATGATCATGAATATTAAAATTGGATCTTTCCCCTTTATTTTTTTAAATCTCCCCCAATATTAAAAATAATTATATAAAAATATGTAATTTAAACCCCACCCTTGAAAATTTTTTAAATAATGAATAATTTTTGAGATTTTTACCTTTAATAAAGACGTAAATATTTCTAGAGGAATAATTTTTTATATTTTCTCAACTTTAGAAGAACATAGATAATCGAAGGATAAATTGAATAAATATATCTATAAATTTATTTTTCAAGAAACTTCATATGAATTTCAATTATCACGAAGGGAACATTTAATCTTCTAGATGTAACAACTTATGAATGAAAAATAACTCTCTCCCTTAGATAATCAATTCTCTTATTATCAAGAAAACATATACATAAGAACGTCTATTTTTTTATGGTTAAAAGTTTAAGGAAAATTCAAATAAAAATAATATAAATAAAACTATACCTTTACCTAGAAGTTATATTTTTATGACTATGGATGATATTATTGTTTTAAGATAGTTTTAGTAAAAATTTAAATGATAATTTCTTATGTCCCAATATCTTAAAGTAATAATTTATAAATAATATTTGAAGTTTTTTTATTTTGTCATAAAACTCTAAAAAACATATTAATAAATCTCATAACTAAATTAATTTGGGAATATTAAGTTCAATAAAATTATAAACAATCATAATAATTACTTTTTGTGAATGTAAGTTTTTTATTGGAATAATATTTGGAAAAAAAATTCAAAGAACATATATAAAACATTGATTTTTTAAATATAAATAATGTTCTCTCTTTTTCAAATATTTTTTTTTCAATTTTAGGAGACACGTTTAACAAGAACTAAATTCAAGATCAATTTAGATTGATCATTACCAAATTATATTTAATATATTAAAATATATTAATGTTGAAATATTTATTGAAAATATCAGAAATCTAGTTTTGTATTCCTATAAAGGCAATAAAAATATCTCCTTTTTATTTGTAACTCTAAAGAAAATGGTTACTTCCATTTATGTTTTTTGTTCATTTCTAATATGCTGGGTTTTTATGAAAATATATTGTACTATTGTTATCATAAAGAATTTTAGTTTGAGTAAATTTAAATCCAAAATTTATGAGTGTTTGGAACCTCTACAAAATCTGAGTGTAATAACTTCTAGTTTCTACATATTCAACTTTAGTAGTGGAGAATGAAACATAATGTTTCTTTACCACGAAACTAATTCTTCTAATAAAAAATAAAATGTTATATTATTACTCTTCTTATCCAACCTGTAACCACCAAAATCATCATTTCAGTAAATATTGAGTGTAAAATCAGTTCTAGAAGAATAAAATACACCATGTTTCAATGAACATTTTAGGTAATATAAAATATATTTTACGACTTTTAAATGTGATTAATTTGGATTTTATTGAAATATCACACACAAATATACTAAAAACATAAAATCAGGTTGATTAGTAGTCAAATATAGTAAACTGATAATCATACCTCAATAAAGTTTTTGATTAACTGGTTTTCTGGATTCATCAAAATAAATTTTGATTGAGGAACTTACTAGATTAATATTACTCAAGGAATTTTCATAACCATTATTTACAAATAAATAATTTATTTATATTATGTTAAAATATATTTTTTTTGTTTCATAAAAATTTGAAAAGCAAGGGAAAATATGAGTTCACCCATCATTATCATTTCAAACTCACTCTTGATAAGTTCCAAAAAATAATTAGAAATATATTTTATGGTTAATCCAAATATAATTCTGTCTACATAAATATGAATAATGATGGAATGTTTTAAATAATTATTTATAAAAGGTGTTGTATTGTAATTTTCCTTCAAAAATTATTTTTAATTAAGAATATGATAAGCCTATCATACCAGGTTCTTGAATCATATTATTTAAGCCTGTATAGAGCTTTGGTAACTTTAAATACATGTTTCAGAAATTTGTTATCAACAAAACTAGGAGGTTGTTTAATATAAAAATCTTATTGAACAAAATAATTATGTAAAATTATTCTCACATCCATTTGGAATAAAATAAAATTTAGATTTTTTGGAAAAGTAAATAGAATTATGATAGAATCAAGCCAATCTACAAGTGAAAAAGTATCACCATAACCAAATCATTATTTGTGATAGTAACCCTTTACAACAAGTTTTGTTTTCTTGATAAAAACTACTCCATTTTCATCACATTTTTTTTTAAAAACCCATTTAACTCCAAAAATCAACAAAATACTTGATTATATACTGGATTCTATTTTAATTGATTCTATACTTGATTATATTTGTTTTTATACTTGATTATATTTGAATTGATTAATCTCTTCTTGCACAACCCTTATTTAAATTTCATTACCCAATTAATCATCTTCCATTTAATGTTCAACTTATGATATGAATGCATGATGCTCACATTAATTTCATAAGTATTTTTTAGTTTTTACTGGTTGATTAATTCCCACAATCATATCTTTAATATGAAAATTCCTTGATATTAAATAATTCTTAGGTAAAAAACATAAGTTATTCCTAAACCATTTGTCGTGTATCTTTTGTTGATGTATTTATAAGATACTGAAAATTCATCGAACTAACTTCCACATGATTCAATATTGAAACACATAGTTTAAATTATGGTAAATGAATATAATAATTCTAAAAACATCACCCAGAGGATTGAATTATAGAAGTTTAAGAAAAACATAAGGATTTTTTCATCAAATCTTACATAAAAAATTTCCTAAAAAATGATAGTTTTTATATTAAAACCCCTATATTCCATAATAGTTGTATAATAACAATGATGAAATCCTTCATTAACTTTAGGATTAAATTAATAAAGTTTATCATTAGTATTAATTCTGTTTTTTGTTCTACTACTATATTTTTTTGAGGTGTACATTGTGATGAAAAATTACAATTAATACCTTTCTTACTATAAGTAGTTTCATAATAAAAATTCTCAAAATCACCACCATGATTGCTATAGATAACAATAAAATAAGGATTATTCTCATTTTAAAAATAAGTATAAACAATTTTAAAATAAAATAATCCTTTTTATTTTTAGGTGAAAATTTTTTCCAAGTAAATCTAGTGTAGTAATCAATAAGGACACACACATAATGCTTTTCCACAAATTATTATATTTTGGGTAGGATCAAATAAGTCTATGTAAAATAACTGTAATACTCTAGGAGTTGAGAGTTCACTAATAGATTTAAAACTATACTTGTTTTTCTTAACAAATTGAAAAGAATAGTAGACTTTGTTTGAGTTAACATTATTTTTTGGTAGATCCATAATAAGGACTTTATATAAATTTTAACTAAAGTTAAAAAGTTACAGATACCTAATATTCTATTTTAATGCCAAGAAAAATATTCAATATCACTTAAATAATCAAAATTATGATTCTTAAGATCATTTAAGTCAATAATATAATAATTCTCAAGAATATCTATAGATTTAACAATAAAATATAAATTAAATATTTTCCATTTAAAGAAACATCACCAGTTTCAGTTATTTCACTCTACGTGTTGTGTCTAAAAGATATTCACCCACTATTTAATTTTTTCATGTTTTAAAGTTTTTTATTTTCTTCTATCATGTGTCGAAAACAGCCACTATTTATGTACCACTTTTTATAGCTATTTACACTCTACTTCTTTTCATGAAAATATTAAGAATATGTTCTAGGTACCCAAACTTCCTTTGGTCTAAAAAGGTTATAAAATAATGTTTTAATAACTCATATATATATCCAACTATTTTATAATAAGAAACTAAATGTTCTTTAAAAATTAAAGCTTTATAAAACCCAAAATATTGAATATGATTTAAATAAAAAAAATTTCGAGTGACCACCCCATTGGAATTTAGTACAAAAGGGTTCACTTCTAAGTATAATGTAATTTAACTAAAAATTACAATAATTGAAAACCTAACCAATCTCATTATAATTTGTAAATGGTTTTATTTTTCTATAAATCTTATCAAAAATTTCCTTCACAAATTAATGTTCTATAAAAAAAATTTCAAACAACAAATTTCATATTTAAATTTTTTAAAATAAATTTTAATCATATGAAATTGAACTTGAACTAGATATAGAATCTAATTCCAATAAAAGTTTATAAATTTCAGCAGTACGTTTTAATATTCTATTATCATAATTAACAACATAAAACTTAGAATAATAATAGTTATTATTAAACTTTTTATTCTCATTTTTCACATGAGTGACATATCTCACCATTTATTCATATATAGGTAAATATTCTTTGTCATATGATGAATTAAAATATTTATCTTCTTATTAATTATTTATTTTATCATTCAATGAAGTTGAATAATCATCGTTAAAAGTATGGAAAAATTTATAATCCAAATTTAAATTGGTAAGAAACTTTGAAGTTACCTTTTTGATATGATATTTCTCATATTTAAGAAGATTTTTGGTGAATCCAGAAATTTGAAACTATAAATATCAATTTATTCTAATGAACTATCATATGTTGTTTTTTACTTACCAAGAAATCCATGTATATTTTTATTTCAAACTTTTCTTCCCTAAAATTTTAGAAGTTCTCATCAAATTTCTATGTTTTTTTCTTAAATTTTGTTCAATTAGGTCTTATATGACCATTCTTCCTACATTCATAACATATAACATCTGAATAAACTTTATATTCATTTTTATCTCTTCCTTATTTTTGATAATCATACTGAAAGTTATTATTTATAAAAAATATTATCTATTATTTTTTATAATTTAAAAAAATCAACTACATTAGATTCATAATTTCTATCTTTTGATAGATATTTTGTTTTCTTATTTTTAAAACCATCTCTAGGATTTGTAACTCCAGAAGAAACATTACTGAAAATAAATGAAAAAGTTACCCCATTGATTCTATTTTATTTTCGATAATTTATTTTTAATCTATTCTCATATTTCATGTAATTTCGAATGAAATCATAAAGAATTATCTTTTTCAAATGATTCATACCATCATTATTTATATGCTCAGACTCCCACTTCTTCATAATTATATCTATAATTTTGTTTACCAGTAGATCATATGAGAAGTCCTTCTCTCCACATTGGTACAAATAGTACACAATATTCATGGAGTGTTGATGAATCTTGTAAATATACTTACCAATAAAAAAATAAAAAAATTTACACTATACATCTAATAAATATTTTTTAGTTTCAAAACTTCAAAAGTTTTGAAATGAGTAACCTTTAGATTCATTAAAATTCTATTATCAGTTTTGAAAGAAGATATTTTACTATAAATGTATTTCATCATCTATCCTAACAAAGTAATATACACATTATAGTTAACTTGAAACTCAAGATTGTCATCTCTATAAAACATAGAAAGTTCCTTCTCTATAATTTTATAATTTCTAGTCATCATTATTTGATTCTCCACATTATTATTAGTCAAAAAAATTATTCATATGATCATTCCAATAAAAACATTCATTTCCATAAAATATAAGCGGATGATTATGATTAATTTTGTATAAAGATAAAAGTAGCATTCCTACCATCATAAAAAAAAACTTTTCTCTATTACATAGTTCATGTAAGTAAACTAAGATATTTCCAATAAAACCATAGAAAAAAACTAGGATATGTCTCCAATATAGAGACCTGATATAATAGTAAATGTTTTTAGGTAAATATAACATCAAAACTAGATGGGTGGGGGTGAATTTTAGTCTAAAACATGACTTATAATTTTTTTCTACCTGAAGTTGTAAGTTTTCTATAAATTTTCGATAAAATCATATTTTTAGAATAAAAGTATATTTAATTAAAATATACTGGTTAAATATGTAATAATCAAAATCCCAGTGGCCCAGGGTTGGTTCCTACTACAATTACATTGGAATAATATACAAGGAATCACATACCAAAGTACTGAATAGTTTAGTATTCTTGGTAATCTAGATACAATCATGTGTCACTTATTAAATTTGAATACACAAATTACAACATAATTTTTTTCAAGGATAACTTCATTCAATCTAGTGTATCCTTATATATTAGTCATAGTAAACTTCATAGAATCATGAGGAAAGGAAACAAAATAATGTTAAGATCAAATTATCATTAAGGGTTAATTAAAATAGAAGAAATAATGAATTAATGAGCATAATCAATATGTAATGGTAAATAACTGAACACACTTTCCATGTAATCTATAAACAGATAATGAAGTGCATAAAAAATATGGAAAGGTAAATAAATAAAAACTAATACCATTTAATCAATAACATGAATATCATAATTGTATAAGGAATAATATATATGGAAAGGTAATAACTGAAACACATGAAATTTAAATAACAGGGAATGAAATGCATACAGAGATTATTTCCAAGTGAAAATATACCTGATAGAAATAACTAAATACTAAATGAAGGAAATACTTAATTATTGGACGTCATGTTTCCAAGGTATATGATAAATTTACAATCATTAACTTTCATAAGAAGGTGTAAAACATTATGGGTAAATAAAACATAACTATTTATAGCCAACTGATTTGTCCCATGAGACTATCGATGCATCAAGGTGCTATCTATAAATGATCCCCACCAATTTCATACCTATCCAAATAATTCCTTATATATAGAAAAATTTCATTAAGTCATAAAAAATGTGACTTATCATCAAGTATTTGTTTCAAGTAAATAATACAAATTTATAAATATTTTCCCAGTTAATCAACTAACATTCAAAGAAAACACCATATGTTAATTTATATGTAGTTTTCAAAATAATCATATCAATAATAAATAATGTGGATAACTAGGGGAAATTTAATGAGAAAAAATTGAAGAAAACGTGAATATAGATAATATAATTGGTAAAAATGATCATAAACCATCCAAAGAAAGAATAAGAATGGTATCAATAAAACTTTTACCAACTAGAGTAATAATGAAGGTTTGTTATCATTGGTGAATATAAATAATATAAAAATATATTTAAAAAAGATATAGAAGAAAATAACCTTTTTATTTTGTATTTTTGAAAGTCCTTTTATTTTAAAATCACTTAAAAAAATCATTAAAAATAACCTTGTAAACATGAAATGGAAGCCTCAAAGAAGTAATGGCAATGTGGGTTGGTAATTCTATACATTCCGTAAAGAACATTTGTTTTTATGGTAAAAGGTTAAGAAAGTTCCTTGTTCGGAAAGCAATCAGAATATTCATTTTAATGTTTTTTATAAAAAGAAAAAATGGGTAAAAATTTATTTTAATAAATCATTTTGAAAAGGTTAAAGATTTTTTTTTTAATTTTTTTAGAGAACATGTTTTTATAAGAAAACAAATTTTTGAGTGTAGAGATAAATGAAGTCAGATTTTATAAAAACGTTTTACCAATAATTTTAAGTACAAAAGAGTGAAAAAATGGAACTATCACTTGAAAAATATAACAAATAACTATAGGATAATAAAATTAAAGCATTTTTAAATAATTTTCAAATAATTTTATTTAACGTGAATTCATGAATAAACTATTTTTATTAGAATGAGATTGTGAAATAAACCCTTAAAATGATCATAAAATTGAATTGGGAATTAATCAATGGATTGATTATGTGTATCAAATATAAATCTGCATAAAACAAGTGTAAATATAAATATATATAGTTAAAATTAATTATACTGAAAATAAAATAATATTAATGATAATGAGGAAGTAATATAACCTAATAAAAAGGAATTGAGTAATGAAATTATTTACTACTTGGTAAATTTTAATTAAAATACCATAAGATGAAATAATTAAAATACAAATCTTAAAATAACATTAATAATGAATTATTCATGATATTACATGTAAAGGGGATGTATATACACCATTACAATATGCCTCAATGAAATAAAATTGAGGAAAAATCCCTTACCTTACGCTTACTTTTGGATGAAAGTTATTTAAACTCATATATAGTGATTTTAAACATGTTAATAACTTATTAAATAACCATATTAATATTTATGATATTATATTTGATCCTTTTATAACATATTATTACCCATTCGTTAATAATATTTTATTATTTTCATTGTTTTGGGTGTTAATTGCCTTGTTTTCTCATGTGTGTTTTGTTGTAGAATCTCTAATTTTTCCCATAATATATAGTTATATCATATAAAAAATAATAATACTGAAATAATTACCATATTTTTATATCAATTTTATTTTTAAAACCAATCATTAATTATGTTGATGAAAAATGAATTAAGTTACGATCATTGAGACGGCATGCCACACGTATGCAAGAGTAATATTTCCATTTTCAATGATCATTATGAAAAGGAGTTAAGTAGTGTTTTAACATTACATAATGATAATAATATAACTAATATCATATTATATACTTATACATTTCATCCATGTGGCGTGGTGATGAAAAAAGAGTAACATCATTACGTGAAGGTGGTATTCCATACTAAAATGAACAATGTTATCATCTTTATGTGAGTGAAAAGAAAGAATGCAAATGATGTATATTATCATTAAAGAATGATAAATATGTCATGAATATAATAATTATTCCATTTATATCACATATAATAATTAACTTTGTCTTTATCACCTTTCGTGTGAAGATTTTGTGAAAGATGAATTAGATCGCTTCGTGAGGTTGTAGTCCGCTATACACGTGAGGGACGTTATCATATATACTACGGTTTGTAAGGTGAATATATATATATATATGTTATAGTTATTCCATAGGTATAATTATATTATAAATATCATATATATAATTTATATCCATCATTACACCCCACCATGAAAGGTGGTAGTTGAAGAACGAACGACATCGGTTCGCGAGGCGATAGTCTTCCGTACACACGAATGATAATTTCATAACCCATTTGATGGAAGTGTGTAATGTTTTAGTTCATATATTTAAAACAAAAAATCTCAGTATATTTAATATATTTATGTCAATATATAATCATGGTATAATATAAATTGAATGAGGTGGAGGAGGAAATAAAATGAAGATGCTTGTTGAAGAACATTACCTCTCCTCGAACCATCTTACCTTGGTTTGAAATAAAACTAGGTTGTATTTATTCCCAATAAAAGGATTATATGATTGGTATAGGGATGTTTTAGTGTTATTTTTTCTATTATGGTCCAAACCAAAGTTCTTTGAAGGTGTGAAGAGAGGAGGAGAGGGGGTGGCCTTTATAAGCAGGGTGAGTGGCGCACTTATAATTTTTTGAATGAGTGAATTATACCCATATTTTTTCATCTCCTCATGCCCCAATAATGGAATATTTTCTATCATATAAGGTAAAATGTAGAAATATGGAAATAAAGTTCGTTTTTACAAGTTTCAAGTTCATTTTCCACCTTATGTTTAAAGTCTAATCCTATTGGTAATCTCATTGCTACCTTAATTGTTGTAATTAATTTTAATTTATTTCACTAGTCACTTTGGTTAAAAATTAAGTTAACATTATTATAAATTATAAATTATTATGATTCAAAAAATGATATCTATTTTTTCAAATTCAATTCAAATAATTGGAAATTTTTAATTTAAAATTAATCTATGAGACATGATGAGAAAAATGTTTTTAATGTAAAAATGCTCAAACTTTTATAATGTTTTTATATATAAATTCAATATAAAATTGATTAAAATGAACTAAATTGGACTAATTAATATAAAATTAACTAATTTTAATTTAAAACTATTTAAAAATACAATATGACATTATAAATATTTTAAATGAAAATGCAAATTTCAATTACAATCCACTATTTTTTACTAGTCATCAAAAAATAAAATATTTTAGAAAAATATCAAAAAGTAACCATAAGATAATTTTTATCTTATAAATTTAAAAAATTAAGTTTATATTTTCATATATATATATATATATTAAAATTGGAAAAAATTAGGTTAAAATTATGTTTTAAAAGTGTGACTAAACCATCTTTTAGAAAAAAATACTCTTTTTTAGAAAACATCTTTCTTCTTCTAAATGATTCTTATTATATTATTAATTAGTAGATAACCATATTTTTTATAAAGTATTTAGTACTATTCATACCCAACAATTTAACTTCTAGGTTATAGTTATTATAATAATATTTTAATAATATCTCACATATGGTTTAAATATGTTGTTATGTGTAAGCATTGAATGAAATAAAGACAAACTCAGTGTTTTGTGTAATTAAAGCTATCTCAATATTGTGTGTAATATACACTATTGAATAAAAAATTAATCTTTTTAAATGTTCCAAGTGTTACATTCTCCCAACCTTAAATAAATTGCATCCCCACAATTTAAACTTGATCATGATAATCAGGGGTTAGACATTTAGAAATAATATTGTTGAAAAACCCACATCATTAAAGGGTTAATAAAATATCATATTAATAAGAGATAATGATAAGTAAATTCGGTCATATAGAATAACAAATAAATTAGTTTTTGAGTATGATAATATTGGTGTAAAGAGAAGATGTGGAGATGGAGGAAAGTCAAAAATAAATATAGAGAGTGATTGAGGTCATTGATCACAAGAAAGTGAATGATCAATGGAAAGTTAAGAGCCACAAATACATAAATCTAAAAGTTGTTAAAATTTCATTTATATCGTTAGATTTTATGGAAATAGGATATACTTTTATTTCCATATCCTTTTTCAAAATTTAAGGGTTTATTTTCATCTATAAGAATATAAGAAAATATACTTACTTGATACATTTCTATTTCATAAGAACAATTCCAACCTTTGGTGGCACTTCAATAATTTTTTCTATGATATTAATATACATAAATTAATTTTTTATTCCTGAAGCACTAGAATTTACTTTTAATAGATCTTAAAATTTATAAAAGAGTGAAAAGTCTTTTCTTCTGTATCTAACTATTTAAAAAAATTAATATGGTTGACACATTAATATCTAAATTAATAAGGTAATACTACTAGTTCATCATTAACATTTATTCATAAAATATTATAACTAAAAATAATGACATATAAAGTAGGACATCATGTAGGCTAGTGTTAGGTACGAAACCCTTTTCACCCTTTGATCATGGGTTCAAGCCCCACTACCTTTCCGGATGTGATGGGTTGTCATCCTACATGTAAGTTTTCCTTTTTATAAAATATATTAATATAATTCCTATAATATTCCAAAAAATATGATGGACATCATTTAAATAAATCTAATAATTAAATAACCTTTTTACTAATGTTTTCAACACAATTTTTTTATAAAGTATAATAATATTATTCAACTATTATTACAATGTCATTAATGATCATACTAACCCTAAAATATATAATAACCTTTAAAATTTTTTCTATAAAATGTAAGGGAATTATTCCTCAAATAATTTCTCCACTTTAAAGTATAATTTCCAAAACAAATTCAAAAATTTCCATAATCTTGGTAGACTCTCATCCCATAAAACCTAAAAAATAGGTGTTTTCTAATTTGAACATATGAAAAATCTTAAACTCATTAACCCATTATGATACCCAAAAATCTAAAGTTAATGAATACATATATTATTCTAAGAAAATCCAATTATGTATCATTATTATTATAACCAAAATACAATTGGTAAAATAATTTTAATTATTTTTGAATCCTAATACATAAATACTTAAACCATTCTATTTCCTCATAACTCCTTCCTTGGTCTAGGGTTTATCATAGGTCATTCACTATATTTATCTACTCAAATTCATCATTATGGTTTTTTAAAAAATGTAAATTATCTTAGGAATATACCATGATAGTGTCAAATTAGGTGCACAATGAGGCATATTGTCATGTACTAGGCATTACTCAAGTCAAGCTAGACGTTCCTTTTTCATTATTGTTACCTCTAGGTACATGTTTACTAGAACCATGTCTATTTATAGTATCCAAAAAAAGATTTATCTATAAGAAATACCACATATTCTTTACCTTAAAAAATATTTAAGATGTTATTCTATACTTATACCTAAATTATATCTTAAGGTTCTGTTCCCTAATCTATGTTTTCATAAATCTAGATTCTAAGGTTTCTACTAAACTTTATTTGATACCAACTATAGTGACCTTTACCCTAGTAGCTCGGAGCTAGTGCCTACTACAATTACATTGGTATAAGATAAAGTAATCATATCTTGAAGGACCAAATAGTTTAGAAGTCTTGGAAAACTAGAAACATACATGAGTCTCATATTACATTGGAATACACAAATTATAACGTAATTCTTTTTCAAGGGTAACTTTATTCTATCTAGAGTATCCCTATATATCAATCATAGTAAACTTCATAAAATCATAGGGAAAGGAAAAAATAAGGGTGAGATGAAATTCTTTGTAAGGGTTAATTACATCAGAAGAAATAATGAATCTATGAGAATAATCAATATGGAAGATAAATAATTAAACACAGTTTCCATGTAATTAATAAAATGAGAAAGAAGTTCATAAATAATATATTGAGGTAAATAATTGTATACACATTCCATTTAATCAATAACATGTGTATCATAACTAGATAATTCATAATTGATATGTCAAGGTAATAACTAAAACACATTACCTTTAAATGACTGATAATGAAATGAATCCATAGATAATGTCATAGTGAAAATATCTAGGATATAAATAAATGAATACTAAATGAAGTAAATACTTAATTATTAGATTCCATGTTTCCTAGGTACATGGTACCTTTACCATCAAGAACTTCCACAACATTATTTAAAACACATTGGGTAAAAATCCACATAATTAAGGCTAGCCAACTAATTCATCTCATAAGACTACCAATGCATTGAGTGGATATCTATAACTGGGCCCCACTGGTGTCGTACCTATCCAAAGAATTCCACATATATCAAATAACTAATTTAATTCAAAAAACACGACTTATCAAAAATGATCCATATTGAATAAATACTATGGATTTATAAATAATTTCCTAGTTAATCAAATAACATTTAAATTAACCACCATATGTAAAAATGTTATACGGTTTAAGAAATAATCATATCCATGATAAATAATGTGGATATTTAATGGAAATTTAATTAACATAAACATAAACCAAGTAATTTAATATTGATACTATACTTAGTAAAAATGATCATAAACCATCCAAAAAAAGAATAATGATGGTATCAATAAAACATTTACCCAATAGAGTAAAAATGAAGGGTTGTTGTCATCGATGATTAAAAATACCATAAAAATATCTTTGAAAACGTTCTTAAAGAAAATATCCTTTTAATTTTGAAAAACATTTTAAAAATAATTTCCTTTAAAATTTAATTTTAAAAACATTTTATTTAAAAATAACCTCATAAAATTTTAATGAAATATTCAATGAAATGATAATAAAGTCGTCAGGTAATTCCATACATGGTGAAAAGAACAATACTTTTACATAGTAAAAAAGTGTAGGAAAGTGACTTGTTAAAAAAGTAATAAGAATATTTCATAAAAAAATTTCAAAAATAAAAAATGGGTAAAAATATATTTTAACAAATAATTTTGGAAAAGTTAAAGGAAACATTTTATATTATTTTTAAATATGGTTTTGTATGAAATTGTTTTTTTGACCGAAGAGAAAAATAATGTCGAATTATATAAAAAACATTTAACAATAATTTTAATTACCAAAGAGTGTAAAACTAGTACCATCACTTGAAAAATATCATTAATAAAAATAAGAGAATAAAATTAAAGGATTCATTAAATAATTATTATACCATTCCATTTAATAAAAATTCAAGAATAAAAAATCTCTATTTGAATGAGATTGTAAAATAAACCCTTAAAATGAACTTAACATTGAAGTGTGAATTAATAAATGGATCAATTATGTTTATAAAAATAAAAAAAAATAAAAAAAATGTAAATACAACAATATAAAGTCAAAATACAATATTCATATAATCACATTATATTAAAAACACTGGGAATGTAATATAACCCAATAAAAAGTAATTAAGTTATGAAATTCTCTTCCACTTGATATCTTTTAATTAAAATACCCTTAGATAAAAAAATTCAAATTGAATCATAAAATACAATGGATAATTATGTATTCATTATATTAAATTTAAATGGTATGTATATATACCATAAAAGAGTAATTTTGTTTATAACATTACAATATGCCTTAATGAAATGTAATTGAGATGAAATATCTTGCCTTATGCTTCCTTTTGTTTGAACGTGACTTAAACTCATTTATTATGGTTTTAATTTTTTTAACTTATATAATAATAATAATAATAATAATAATATTTATGATATCTTATATGATCCTTTTATAAAATATTATTACCAATTTGTTAATAATCTTTCATTATTTTCATTTTTTCAGGTGTTAATTTCCTTATTCTCCCATGCATGTTTTATTATGGAAGTTCCAATTATTTCTCATATTTTATAGTTATATCATATAAATAATAATTATCATGACGTAATTTTTATATTTTTACATCAATTTTATTTTTAAAACCAATCATAAATTATGGTTATAAAAAATTAAGTATGTTACTATCATGAAAATGGTAGGCCATACGTACACATTAGTAACATTTCCATTTTTCACTGATCATTATGGAAAATAGGTAAGTAATATTTTAACATTATAAAATAATAATAATGTCATTAATATCATATTAAATACTTATATATTTCATCCATGTGGTGTAGTGATGAAAATAGAGTCACATCACATCGTGAAGGTGGTAGTCCACACATACACGAATTATATTATAATCTTTACATTAGTGAAATGGAAAGAATAAAAATGAAGAATATTATCAATTTATAATGATAAATATGTCATTAATATAATAATTATGTCATTTATATCTCATATAATCATTGTATTTATCTTTATAAACTTCTATGTGAATCATTAGTTAATGAAGAATCACATCACTTTGTAAGACGACAGTCGACCGTACACACAAGAGACGTTATCATATATACTATGGAATGTTAGGTAAGAATATATAAACTATATGGTGACTATATAGGTATAATTAGTTTATAAATACCATATATATAATTTATTTCTATAATTATACCCAATTGTGAAAGGTGGAAATGGAATAACGAACGACATCGGTTCGTGATGCGATTGTACGTCACACACATGAATAATGATTTAGTAACCCATTTTATGGAAGTGGGGGAGGTTATAGGTAATTAATTAACAAAAAAAATCAGTATATTTAATATACTATGATTAATATATAATAACGTTATAATATAAACTGAAGGAGGTAGAGAAGGAAATAAAATGAAGATGCTTAATAAAGAACATTATCTCTTCTTCAGATATCTTCCTTTAGTTTTCACTAAACCATTCTGAGGTTGTATTTATGCCCTAGATAAGGATTATTGAATGATGATATGAAATTTGGGGAGTTATTTTTCAGATTTTTTCTAATCCAAATTTGATTTAATATGTGAATAATAGAGGGGAGTGGGTGGTCTTTTATAATTGGGGCGAGTGGAACACTTATAATTGTTGGAATGAGTGAATTCATCCCACATTTGTTTCATGTAACTAGGCCCCAATAAAGTTAAATTATAGATAATATATGGTATATGTTAAAAATATATCCATTAATTTTTTTTTACAAGTTTATAGGTCATTTGGTCCCATAATTTTAATGTTTAATCCCTCAGTAATCTGGTTTTACCCTTAATCACTATAATTAATTTTAACAACTTTCACTAATCACTTTGGAAAAAAGTAAGTTGGATTTATTAGATATTATAAATTATTATTATTAAAAATATTTAATCCATTTTCCAAATTCAATTCACAGAAGTGAAAAAATTTAAATTTAAATTAATCTTGTGGACATGATGAGAAGCTGGTTTTTAAAGCGAAAATGCTCCAAAGTTTACAATGTTTTTATATATAAATTCAATATAAAATATATTAGAATTACCTATATTGTATAAGTTTATATAAATTGAACTGATTTTACTTTAAATTAAATTAAAAATATAATTTATCATTATAAAATATTTTAATGAAAATGTATTTGTCAATTAAAATTCAGTATTTTTCACTATTCATCAAAAAATGACAAAGTTTAGAAAAATCCAAAAAATCCACTCTAAGATAATTTCAATATTATGATTTAAAAAATAAAGTTTATTTTTTTCACATAAATTTTATAAAAGTGATAAAATTTAGGTTTAAATTATGTGTGAAAAGCGTGACTAAAGCGTCTTTTAGAAAAAATGATCCTCTGTAAAAAAAATTTCTTTTTATTATGAATTATTATTATTTTTTTACTAATCAGTAGATAAAAATATTTTTCATAATTTAGTTAGTACTATTCATACCCTCCAATTTAATTTCTAGGTTATAACTATTATAATAGTATTTTTATAATATCTAACATTTTATTTAAATTCAGTTTTTCATATTACACAAGTTAAACTGAGTATTGCATGTAATGTAGGATAAACTCAGTATTTAATGTAATGAAAGATAAATAATTATTTAGTGCAACATAAACTTTCTAATAAAATGTAACCCTTTTTTAATCTTTGGGGTGTTAAAAAATAAAACAAAAATTCATTTTATTAGAATTTTATCAAAATACAACAAATGAAAATGTAAAAAATATATACATAGTAATAAATTAATAAAATTTAGTGTATTGGATTTCAATAAAAATACTCATTTAATGGATATTATGAAGATGAACTTTTATTTTGCGTGAAAAGTGGATCTTTCATCCAGATCCAAGGTCCCCATTTTCCTTTCCCTAGAAGCCCTTGAATGAAACCACTTGGAAGGTGGATCTGTCTTCCTATCCTCATAATACATTGACCAAAATGATTAGAAAGAACTCTGTCTTCCTATCCATTATCCTATTAATCATGAAGATTCTAAAAAACCTAGTTAAATCTTTATATCCCTAAAATATATCAATCATAGTGATTGGGCATAAAAAAGGTTTAACAAAATAACTTAGAGAATTTACACTGAGAACCTCAAAAACAGATTCTCTAAGTGAAAATATCATAAATAAAAACAACAATCATCATAAGTGAATATGAAAATGATCCATTTAAAGCTTAAAACGACTTAGAATAACATTCAAATATTTTAATAACTATTTTAAATTTCTATGATTGTTTTCATGATCCTAAAATTAGTGGTTCTTTTTATAGACAAACATATAATGGTTGGATTTCACATTCTTCAGTGCCATTTGTAACCATATAGAAAACATATTCCTCATCTTCCAATGAAGTCAAATTTTTTGTACTTATTCTGATACAATTAATCCTATACCACATTATTGTTTTTATATATGATGAAGTTATTCTTGGGATTAAATTTAGTTCCCTAGATTTTCATTACATATACTAAAAATAAATATTAAATAACATTTAAAGGTAAATCAAACTCTCTAACAAGTATATTGTGTTTTCCAAAACAAAATATTTAAAAGATTCATTATAACAAAAATCCTTCCAATATCCCCAATAGAATAAACCATTATAATATCCACGCATAAAAATTTATAATAATCATTCCCCAAAAAGCTAAAATCTACAAAACACATAATATAATATGTGGCTTAATCAAGGTAAATCACAATTTCAAATCAACTTTTCTCAAACAAGTCCTAAAAAGGTTTTTTAAAACATTTTTGGAATACTATTAAACATTATCATCCATTTAAATATTTTCTATTAATGTACTCTTTTAAATCTATTTAAAAACCACTTATTTACCTTTAAAACCAATTTAAAACACCATGAGACTAATATGTATTAGAACTATCAAATACAGACTAACACAATCCTTTATATTTTAAACCATTTACCATATCTTTTAAGAGTCAATTGATGACACAAACCCCACCCCCCTTTTAACTTTAAAATATCTTTAAATATCCACTCATTCATTTTCACAAACACTTGTCATGTTTTATATTATTTTGGAATCAAAACAAGAAATCTATAGAAAACCCCTTTCATAAAAAGAATTAAAATCATTAAAAATAATTTACAATATCCTCATTGGTATCACATATATATTTAATTTCATAAGAAAATATTTAAAATAATCCCATTATTTCATGACATGCAATATAAAGTAATTTTATACAAGCACCTACCTCAATCCATATAAAAGCCAATCGCAACATGTTACCTTCGATGATGAAAGTGAAAATAAGAAAGGAAAGAAACTTTAACGACCATAGAAATACAAAAACATAAGATAAGATCTAACCCAAACCCTAAACTCAACCTTCATATGCAATTTTGGTTTCTATTAGAAGGGTAAATTGAAGGGAATGAGGAAGGGAATAGGGGAGAAGAAGAAAAAAAACTAACATTGACAGAACACTTGAAACCAAAGGAAAGAAGACAAGATCCATGGGATTAGTAGGAGGAATATAGATGAGATCTATTATCTCTCCATAGGTTTGAACATGTGAGGGAAATAGGATATAGGCAGACCAAATACCGAAATAATGTAGTAAAATTATAAAAACTAAACAACTATGAATGTTTGTAATGCCCAGACCCTAGAATCCTAGAGTCAGTGCAATAAGTTATTACATTAGAATGATTATAAGGAATAAATTCACAATGGACCAAATAGTTAGTAGTTTTATAAATCTATATTATATACATGACTCGCATAATACACTCAGAAACGAAAAAAAATCAAAACATAAGTAAAAAACTCATCATCCTTAAAACTCATTCAAAGGATTATTCTTCATAACATGGGAAAAGGATGAATAATAATGGTGTGATCAAATTATTAGTAAGAGTTTGTAATGTGGAAGAAATAATGAATCAATAATTATATCTCAACATGATGAGGAAGATAACTGAGAACACATTACATTTAAATAAATGGACAAGGCATAATTAATATGGAAAGGTATGTAACTTAAAATACAAGCTATTTAATCAATAAAATAAGAATGAAATGCATCCATATATTTTTTAATATTAAAAATATAATGGATAATAATAATGATAACTAAAATATCTATTAATGGAATTTTTACTTATTATATTTCATGTTTGAGGCACATGAAAACCTATATCGTCAAGACCATTCACAAGACGGTTTAAAATTATATGTAGAAACCCATTTAATTTTGAAAACATATTCATCTCATGAGGGAATGTTGATGTATAAAGAGGATATATAAATTCTGGGCCCTGCATGTCATTTCTAGTCCAAATCATTCCTTATATATAATAATCAAAATATATAATTATATCCCTTACCAAATATCTACATTGAATAAAGAATATAAATTTATGAATATTTCCCCAAATAATCAAACAACTGTCAAAGTAAAACCAATATGTAAAAATGGTATTTGGTTTAAATAATATTAATATAAATCACAAAATAATGAGGATATTTAAGGGAATATTCAATGAAAAATTTTTACAACAAATTTATTGTTTCAAGAGAAAGTTAATCACAAAAGAAAGTGAGATTGTAAATATTACTTTTACCAATTGGTAATTTTCAAGATAAACCCACTAGGTGAGAAAATTCAAAGTGAAACATAAAATAAAATGAATATAAAATAATACATGAATTAATATATAAATATGGGTAGTATATACACCATACAAAAGAAGTATGTGGTGAAAATGACGTATGTATAACGAAAAGAAAAGTGAGAGAGAAATCCCTTACCTCACATATCCTTTTGGTAAAATTCCATTAAAATATTTTATAAGGGTTTTAAACTTAATAATAACATGTAAAATAACCATAATTATATTTTTAATTTAATATATTAACTTCTTGTGTTATTTTATTGCCTGTTTGTTAACAATCATTCATTATTTCCACTATTTCGGGTGTTAATTGCCTAGTTATTCAAATATGTTTTGACTTTTTACTTGTTTTTCATATTAGTTAAATCATTATTTCACTATATATAAATCTCATATATATATAGTATATATTTATTTATAAAAATCCATAATATTTGGAGATAAGAAATGAAATTCACCGTTCATGGAGACGGTAGACAGTACGTATGCATGAACGCTATTTCCATTTCTTTATCGTATTAAAAGAATAAAAATAAAATGATATATATGTATATTATAATTAAATTATAATATATATGTCATATATGTCATATATTTTTATTAAAACCATCTTTTATACATTCAATGTTTAGTGTGAACGAATCACATCACTTTGAGGAGGCGGTAGTCCACACTTCCACAAATGATGTTATCGTATTTACACAAGATGAAAAGCATGAAGTTATATGTCATAAAAAAATTATAGAGGTATTAATAAAAAATAAATATAACATATATCATATAAAAACAAAGTGTTCATCATAATTCATAACCATGAGATGCGATAAAGTAAAAACAAAGGACACTGTTTCATGAGGTGGTAGTTCGTCGTATACGAACAGTAAGTTCGTAAAAAATTTGATGGAAGTGTGTGTAATAGTAGTATGAACACTTAAAAAACATATTATTATATTTAATATAATTTTATTGTTATATAATCATGTAATAATAAGAAATTAACGGTGTAGAAACTAATAAAACATAAATTTACATTGGAGAATGATACCTCTTATTTGGGTAACTCCTTTTGGTTTATCCGAAATAAATTCCATGGATAGATTTATGTACAAAGGGAGGATTAGAGGAAGCGGTTAGGTATGTTGGAGAGATATTTGGGTAGATTTATTTCGATCCAAAGTTACTTGAGAGGTGTGTGGAAGTGGGAGGGTTGAGTTTCTTTTTATAGGGGATGAGAAGTGAGATCCTTATAAATATAAAATGGTAAAAACAATTGAGAGGTCCTCCTTTAATCACATGCATCAAATAATAAATTTTGTTTATAAAATGGAGTATATGGTCTAAATATGTCCATAAAATCTACTTTAAACAAGTATATAGCTCATTTTGGCCCTTAAGTTTAAGGTTTAGTCCATTATTAAGCTAATTTTTCTCTTAATCACTATAATTAATTTTATTCACTTTCTCTAATATAATAGGTCAAAAACTAAATTTAAATTATTATAAATTTGACATTATTATGATTCTAAATATTTAATCCATTTTTAAAATTTCCAACAACATAAGTGTATAAAATTAATTTTAAATTAATCATGTAGATTCGATGACAATGCAGGTTTTTAAACTCAAAAACGTTACAAATTTTACTAAGTTTTTATATCGATTTTAAAAGTGAAATTGATTACCATGACCTAAATTATATTATTTAATTAAAAAATTATCCAATTAAGCTTAAAAAATTTTAAAATATAATTTAATCTTATAAATAAATTAGACAAAAAATATTTTTGAATTAAAATTTAGTATTTTTTTACTATTCATCAAAAAAATGAAACATCACAGAAAAGTATAAAAATTTAAAAGTAACAAAATTATTGTCTATTACATGAAAAAATTATTTTTATCTTTTCATTATTAATTCATAAATGTTTAAAATTATGATTTAAATATGGTTCACTATTAAAAGATGATAAACCTACCTTTATAAAAATATAAGTTTTTATGTGTAAAATTGGATTTGTTCATATATTATACCTATAAATTCAATTAGATTAATATAAAAAAGTTTATATAATATAATATATATATTTAATTAATATCATTCACTAATATTAAATAATTTCATTCACTAATATTAAACACCATTTAAGCATAAAATAGTTTTTATAAAATCATCCCCTTTATATTCATTTGATTTATGTATTAATTTTAAATAATTGGTAACTAATGCATTAAACCATATATTTTCATAAGTTATTTAATCCTATTAATAACTTCAATTTAATTACAAAGAGATAATATTTTTTTTAAATAATAATACTAATAGTATTCGGTAAGATTCAGTCTTTCATGTAACACAGGCCATCAATGAATCTCATTGCGTGCAATACCAGTTGAAATAAATGTTGTGTGTATTGAAATATAGGGAATATATTTAATATTTTTAAATATAAAAAATATATTTTAATGCCTTGGGATATTATATTCCATTACATTCTTGGTGTTTCTTGTATTATAAGCTATTAAACACACAATTCCTACTTTAGAATTTTTAGTTGTTACATTCTCCCCTCCTTAATTAAATTTCATACTCACAATTTAAAATGAATCTTTGTAATCAAAGGGTTGATATTTTCAAATAAAATATTCTTTTAAAACCCAAGTCATAAACATGGTTAATAATACATCTTCTTAGTAAGAGGGAAAATGAAATGTGAAGGTCACCATAGAACAATGCTTTCAAATGGGAGAACATTAGTGAAAACATATATATTGAAGAGAAATCAAACTATCATGTTATGATGGATAGTGAAAGGGAACATGTTCAGATTAATTTTCATGTCCCCAAAGTTAGAACAAATGTTTTGAAAAAGGTCATTGATATTATAAAAAATTATGATAATAGGACATAATTTTTTTTAAACCGATTTCCTAAAGTTGAGGAATTATTTCACTCTCTAAGAATATAAGTAAATATAAATTTTTGTAAACACAATATTTTCATTTGATTACTCTATGAGAAATTTATAATTCATTTATTAGCACAAGTTTCATCATAAGATTAAGTAATACATTAACCCATATAAACTCATCTAAATATCATCTTAAACCATTTAAAAAATGATTAACTTTTATAAAATATTATGTTCAAATAATTTGGTTGGAAGGTCACAAAATTTACGAAAAGAACTAATTATTAGCCTTCAATAAATATAATGTATCTATTTAATTATCACATTCTAAACATGTGACCACCCTTATCACATATTCTCTTGAAATATAATAATAACTTGAATTACCATAATAATTTATTGAGAAAATACATTCTTTCTTGTTCCTCAAGTAAAACACATTTTATTTGATATATTCCATAAATCCATTTTTTTTGTAAACTCCATCAATGATAGAATAAACAAATTTTTTAAAAAAATCATTAATCAGTTCCAAGGTAGTCCAAACATATCCAAATCAATCATTTTTGTATCCAAATAATAGTATCTCAACATTATGAACATATTAACGCTTATCTTTCCCTCAACCATGTATTTTACAAAAAACATAACTTGCAACCGAATCACTTTTCTTGGCATCATTCAACATATAATCTCAAATATTTAATGAAAAATTATTACAGTATAATTCATATATACTTCATAATTCATATGATGATAACATCATCAACGACATAATTCTATAACATATTTATAATATCCAAATACATAAGTATATAATTATTCCTCTTCTGTTGTGTCAATAACATATTCCTTACATTGATCCCTTAACTTCTTCAAATGTATATTACATTGATTCTTGGATACTCTTTTTTCCTAGTGCCCTATCTCCTTTCATTTTTAACATTGAATTGTAGCATTTTCCTTCTTTTCGTTGGCAATTTTTTTCCTAGTGACCATTTTTTCCACACATGTAACAAACTCCCAATCCTTTTAAGAATTTACCAGGGTTATTATTTCCACAATTATCACACGTGGAAAAAATAATTATTTCACTTATACCCTTTATCTATTATTGGATATCCTTTCCTCTTATTCTTTTACTTCCCTTTGAATCCATAAGTCTTGGATAATTCTTTCTCTATCATGATAGTACATAAAACTATTTCATCATATGAAGAAAAGGGTTGAGACACTACCACCCTTCAGAGACCTAGATTAATTCATTAAAATACATGATCAATATTACATTCTATTATGTGTATAAAATCCATATAATTCCTTGCTATCCTACTAAAGTTAGCTTCATAATCTATAATAATTTCTTTATCCTTTTTAATTTAAATTAAATAACTTTCTCTTAATCTCAACTTATTTCCCATGATGGAATTATTTATTAAATTATTTCTCTATAAAAGTTCTCTATTCCTTGTGTCCTATTTTTTATTCCTTCTTAGTATTATGGATCAATGACCATGATTGATCTTCATCTCCTTTGAGACAATACACTTCAAGTGTAACCTTTTTCTTTTCACCACATCCCAATGCCATGAATATCTTCTCCAAAGACTTAATCTATTACTCTACTACCATTGAGTCAGTAGTCCTAATAAATTATGGGGGCCTCTATCGTATAAATTGATCCAAAGTTACAGAATATCATTATGGAATTGTTTTATCCATATGAGAAAGGTTAGGTGTCCTAACCTGATTAATCATCCCAAATATGTTTATAACTTTGACAGTTATGATACTATCTTTATTGGTTTCATCAACAGATAAATATCTACATTTCCAGGATTACTGATACCATTATTACTTCTAGGAACCATTTCTAAATGATGACATATACTATATTAGATTATAAAATTATGTAACATAATTCATAATACCAAAAATTGTGAAAAAATAAACATAAATTTAAAATTTATTCCATAACTAATTTCATAATAATAAACACGGTTTCATTAGATATGTATTTAACTTCAAATCATTCATAATGGATTTTAAAGAAAATGATAATTATCCTAAAATTACCTCCTGGGAGCATCAAACTAGGTGCACAGTAAGGCCCATTTTCATTAACTAGGTTACGCTAATTCATGCCTGACGCACCTTGTCAGAGTTTTTACCCCTAGGAATATATAATTCTGAACCATGTACACTTGTACTATCTAGACATGGATACATTTATAGGAATACCACATAATATCTACCTTAAAAAAATTCTAGGATGTTCTTCAACACCAATCCTCAACATATATCTTAGGTCTATGTTCCCTAATCTATGTTTTCTAAATATAGTTCCCATGGTTGCTCCTAAAACTCCTTCGATACTAACTGCAATGCCCATACCCCAGAGGCCCAGAGCCTGTGTAGTAATTTATTACATTGACACGATTACAAGGAATCAAATCCTAAATGACCAAACAATTTAATAGTTTTGGAAATCTAGCGTATATACATGATACACATAATACATTGGGAAAAGAAAATAAATCAAAACACAAGTAAAAACTCAGCATCCTTGAAACCCATTCAATATATTCCTTTTCATAAAACGGGGAAAGGAAACATAATAAGGGTGACCTAAAATGATAAGTAAGGATAATTAAGGAAGAATAAATAATTAATCAATAATAATAAATCAACATGGGAAGGTAAATAACTAATAACACATTCCATTTAAACAACTGGATAATACATAATCAATATGGCGAGGTATGAAACTGAAAACACATTCCATTTAATCAATAAATTGAAAATGAAATGCATCCACATATTTTTTTCATAGTGAAAATATAACAAATAATGATAATGGTAACTAAAATATCTATGAATTCAATGCTTAAATATTGTATGTCATGTCTTAGTCATATGAAAACCTTTACCCACAAGACCATTCATAAGAAAATTTAAAACTATAGGTTAAAACCCATTTAATTTGGCCAACATTTTCATCTCATGAGAAATTGTTAATGAATAGAGGGGATATATAAAGTCGAGGACCACTCAAAATTTATATTCCAAATCATTACTCATATCAAATAATTGATATAAATAATATGCCTTATTAAATATACATATTGAAAAAAAATAAGGATTTATCAATATTTCTTCAGATAATCAAATAACTATCACAGTAAACACCATATGTAAATATGGTATACGATTTATGAAATAATAATATCAATAACCCAATAATGAGGATATTTAATGGAATATAAAATGAAAAATGATTATAATAAAGAGATTGTTTTAAGATAAAATCAACAATCACAAATGAATGTGAGATTGCATAGATAACTTTTACCACTTGGTAATTTTCAAGATAAACCCCATGACTGAGGTAATTCAATGTGAAAAATAAATTACCATGAAGATAAAATAATACATTATATAATATATCAATATGGTTAGTAGATACACCACACAAAATAAGTGGTGAAAATGACTTATGCCTCACGAAAAGAAAAGTATGACAAGAATCTATTACCTTGCATCTCATTTTGGTGAACATCCTTTAAACTCATATGTAAGGGTTTCAAACATGTTATTAAATTTTAAAATAACCATAATTATATTTATAATATCATATATTAAGTTATTATAATATCTTATAACCTTTTTGTTCATAATCTTTCATTATTTTCACTATTTCACATGTTAATTACCTTGTTTTATGAACATGTTTTGACTTGTTACTTGTTATTCCTATTAATTAGATAATTATTTCATAATCTAAAAAATTAAAACAATGATTTAAATATCATATATATCCATTATATATGTATTTATAATAATCCATAATATTTTGAGATAATAAATGAAATGCACCATTCATGGAGACAGTAGTCTATACGTACAAAGGAAAACTACTTCCATTTCTTTATAATATTAAATGAATGAAAATAAAAGTATATATATGTATATTATAATTATACTATCATATATTATATATATGGCAAATATTTTTGTTAAAACCATGATTTATACATTCCATGTATAGTGTGAATGAATCACATCACTTTGAGGAGGCGGTAGTCCACACTTCTACAAACAGTGTTATTTTATTTAAACAAGATGGAAATAATGAAGGTATGAGTTATATAAAAAATAAATAAGTCTTAAATAACATAAATATTATATATATCTTTTAAAAATATTGTTTCTATCATAATTTCCAACCATGTGAGTTGGTAAAAAAATGACGTCATTTCATGAGGATGTAGTTTCTCGTACATAAACAATATATTTGTTACCCATTTGATGGAATTTTGTGTAAGTGTATGTAGAAAAAAAACATAAAAACATATTATTATATTTATGATACTTTTATTATTATATAATCATGTCATAATAATAAATTAAGTGGTGGATAAACTAATATAACATAAATGTACATTGAAGAATGTTACCTCTTATTTTGGTAACTCTTTTTGGTTTATCCCAAGGCTTCCTTGGATGTATTTATGTACAACAGGAGGATTATAAGATGAGTTTAGGGATATTGGGGAGATGTTTTGGCAGATTTTTTTGGATCAAATGTTTCATGATAGGTGTGTATAAATGGGAGGGTTGAGTGCTTTTAAATATTGGAGGAGGAGTGACATTCTTGTAAATATAAAAAGGTAAACACTATTGAGAGGTTTCCATTACATAATGTACACAAAATAATGAAAAATAATTTATAAAAGGGAGTATATTTTATAAATATATCCATATAATATATTTTTGGAAAATGTTCTAGGTTACATTGGCCCTTAATATTATGTTTTTGTCCCTTGTTAAGCTAATTTTTCACATAATTTCTGTAATTAATTTTAATCACATTTACTAATATTTTTGGAAAAAAACCAAGTTTAAATTATTATATTTTATAAATTATTTTGATTAAAAATATTAAATAAAATCTTCTAAATTCCAATAACAAAAGTGGAAGAAATTATATTAAAATTAATCCTACAAACAGAATGATGATGCGGGGATTTAAAGTAAAAATGTTCAAAAGTTTGCTAGGTTTTTATATCCAATTTCAAAGTAAAATTTATTCCAATGAACAAAATTGAATTAATTATTAAAATATATGCCTAATTAATCTTTAAAACTAGTTTAAAATAAAATTTAACCTTATAAATAATTAATATGAAAATGTAGTTTTGAATTATAATTCAGTATTTTTTCACTATTCATCAAAAAATGAAATGTCACAGAAAAATACCAAAAATTCACCATAAACTAATTTTTATGTTTTTATTTCAAAAATTAAGTTTATTTTTTCATATTAAATTCGTAAAAGTCCAAAAATTCAGATTTAACATTAGTGCTCTGTTAAAAGGCAGTAAAACTTCCATTATTAAAATATGGGTTTGGTGTGGAAAATTGGGGTTGTTATTATCTTATGGATATAAAATATATTAGATGAATATAAAATATATATTTTATTGAATATATAATATATATATATATTCCATTAATATCATTCACTAAGAGTAATTAATTTAATTTACTAAGATAAAATTCCTTTGGAGAATAAAATAGTTTCCATAAAATCATTCCCTTTATATTCAGTTGGATTATATATTTATTTATAAATAATTGGTAACCAATGTATTAAACTATAAATTTTTATAAGTTATTAAATTATATTAATAACCTCAATTTAATGACTAGGATATAATAAAAATTTTAAATAATAATGTCAACAGTATTCGATATGTTTTGGTCTTGCGTTTAACACAGGCCATCGAAGAAACTTATTGCGTGAAATGAATGATATAATCAATGTTTCTTGAATTGAAATATATAGAATATAATGAATCTATTTAAAAATAGAAAATATACTGTAAATTATATAGATATTATATTCTATTATGTGCTTGATGTTTCATGTCTTACAAGCTATTAAATACAATGTTCTTACTTTAGAATTTCAGGGTGTTACAATGCAGCCCTATAGTATGACCCTATCCACCATGATGAAACACCTCTTTCCTAACACCCAACATGGAGTAGCCTTTTTCTTACAGCATATTCTACCTCAAAATGGTATAATCAGGCGTCCTAAACCCTGATATTCCATGACACAACCACCATCCTCTGTAGTGCAAGACACCCACCTAACAAAAATACATAATGCAACCTCACCACTATGAAGTTTCCAATATCCCTTTCCAATGTTAGAAAAGTGAGGGATAAATAACTTAGTGAAAAATTCATTCACCTCATGGTATAACCCTTACTCTATGGTGAAACCATTTATCACCCTTAAATGTTTACAATGTTAAGGTGGCATGTTGTGGCATAGTCTCCCTCGACCACAGTGTGGTATACTATCATCCTAGACACAACTCTTAGAGACTTTATAAAAAAGTCGAAAAACATTGGGAACAACTCTAAAACTCAAAATAGCCCAAAATTAAGTAATATTAAATACTTATGTGATATAGAGGTTTCATAATTCTCCCAAATGTACCATTTTCTACCCCTAAAATGTCACTGACAAAGGTGAAACCAATAAAATTGAAAGCCTCAAAACCATGATAAAAGATATGGGATGGTAGAGGAAAGTATAGAATATTCTTCAATAATGAACACCACACTTACCAACATTACTCAAAAAACATGGGAATAATATTCAAGAATATCTCAATCCATGTTAATCCAACATGATTAATTCAGAAGATGAAGACTAATCATATGAATTCTCGCTATTTATAATCCATCTAAAACGGTAAAAAAAAGATAAACTCTTATATACCAAGTGAATCATTATGAAAAACACGTATACACTAGTCATTAAATGAAATATAAAAGCTCCACCAACCAAAAATAACCATGAAGAAAACCTTCTTAAAATACCATAAGATATCATAGCCCAAATAAGGGTTGTCTAAAATAATAAAAAACTTCTCACAAAATGCATCAAATTCCAAAAATAATAGGATAAATGCAACCAATCAAGAACATGGATCAAGGTGAAATAATATGGTTTTAACCATGGGACATGAAAATAAATAGAGGGTAACTTGAGGATAAAATCATAACACATTGAATCATGATTATCCCAAGAGAAAATATTATCCCAGTAGATCAAAAGTCCTAATCGGTAGTAAACCCCTCCCCCATAACCCAATTACATACATAAGGCATTCCCACAACCAATACATCAAACATACCCCTTCCCATTGTTCATTCCATGAATAGATTAAAATGAGTACAATAAAGCAATATGGAATGATCTTCCCAAAACAACCATTACTCACATAAGATTATGAAAAATGAAACTTGAAGGATAAATAAATGGAGATCACCTTAATGCAACAAATGATCTAAACTCAATGAGAATGAATCCCAAAGTAGACCATCCACCAAATCTAGATCACATCAAAAATCCATATCTCAATATCTATACATATAACAAAAATGGTGACCCTAATGACCTCCACAAGAAGGCACCAAGAACTCACAACCATCGAGTCTTAAGATGCCTGAGGTTTCCATACTAGGACACATATAAGATCCACGGTCTAAGTGGGGATCTCCTATAAAGAATTTTGAATAAGGTTAAAAAACCTTAACAACTCTCTCCCCCAAAATAAGTCTCAATAACTCCATTTATTCTCAATCTACAAGATCTTAAGAAAATACCATTAAACTAACAACATCTTGAATAATTTTCCAAAATGCACTGACAAATGATGAGATAGAACAATAAAATTTGATAATTCATTTATAGATAGAGAAATTAAAAAAACTAATAAGACCAAAATCAAGAAGAAAAATGACTCACACTATGGTTCATCCTATGAAATAATCTTTCTACCTTTCATCAAAACCTTTCTAGGTATCATACTATAAGTTCCACGAGGCATGAGTCCAACCCATTCATGCATTACATCTCAAAAACAAAATTCCATTTAAAAAAGTGTGATTAAACTAAAAATACCAATTTACCATGTAAAAACACATTTCCAAAAAATACATTATCCATAAAATAACTACAACTTAAAATGAATCAAAAATTATTTTCTAATGACACATGTTCTTTTAAAAATGCTCAATCATTTGAAATAATTCAAATTAATTTTATAATTAATTCCAACTCCCCCTCAGGTCATTCAAAACTTTTAACCCAGATTCCAAAATTACTATTTTATTTAAGATAAGAAACCCAATCAAGCTTTGAAAGTATATATTTTGTTTTAAAATGATTTTTTGAAAATCCAATTTCCATTTCAATACACTTCAAAATTTTGAAAAAATTCCAAAACAACTTTCAATTTTCATTAATAAAATAGAACACCCTTGTGAAACACTTGAAGAGGGTCAAACAATTTCCAAACAACCTACTATAATAGTTTTGAAAGAATAAAAATTTCATAATTCAATATGAAATTATCCATTTTACAAAAAATATTCATGAAAACCAAGTCCATTTATAACCAATACAAAATGCCTTATTTTTAACCAATTTTTTTTCATTATATTCCTTATTTTCACACAAAAAAAATTTTCACAACAACCACAATAAAACCCCCCATAATTAAAAAATATATCAATCTAAATTATCAACACATTTCAAAAATACCTTAAGTTCATCCCACCATTGTTTATCAATCAAGGGAAATCCAAATATAAAATCCAAATAAGATGAAGAACCACGCATGACTTGACCTCCAAGTTAATAGACTCTTGACTGGTTGTACAATAACCATTAAAATGTTTCCAAAACTTAGCATTTGGTATCTGAACAATATTTCACTATGTGTGAGTTCACCTTGTGTCTCTGATTATTCTTCTATTCTCATACTAAATCTCAAGGATATCCCCAAAAGTATATAATATAAGTTAATGGGGATCATATACCATTAAATTTAATAAAAAAAATAAAAATCCCAACTACCCCTGGTAACTCTAGTGTGATCATGAAAGGTGTTGATCATGAACCCAGTCATGAATAACTTCCCGTGTCCTAATTATGATCTTAACTCAATACTACCAAACTCCCAAAATAAGAAGAGAGTACTTCCGAAACCTAGTATTTTTTTAGAACCTTATCTTTGATAGTAGTTTTAATGAACTACCCCAAGATACCACTAAATTGATACCCAAACAGATCCACCACAAGGCTCGAAGTATGTTCCCAGTCTCAATGGGTTGGAAACCAGTGCTTGGGTATCAAGAATGCACGCTTGGGTATGGTTTCAACCGCTTGTAACCATATAAAAAATAAATATAAATTATGAAAAATCTAACATGATCTATTCACACATTGGATATCCATGCATAAAGAATAATTAGATACAAACAAATAACCCAACCTAAACAAAGAATAAGAATAATAAACATGTATAAAAAATATTTTGATCACAAAAAAAATACAATGGAAGAAGATACAATGAATATAGGAAAAGAAAACACATTGTGCTAAATTTTCTGATGCAATATCTCAGAATAAAAAGGAACTCAAAAAATTCCAACAAAACCGACATGTGGTCATGGTCAATCAATACACCCGTACTTGTCCACCCATAACTCAACAAACATCCACAACATACTAGGAACTTGAGAATGGACATAATAGAAAAACTCACACACACATTTTACATGTATGGTGTGATCCAAACATGTCCAGTAAGATTTAACCGAAGATTTCATGAAATTATGTTAATAAAATAGTTCATAAATTCTATTTTAAATATAATTTATAAAATATTTTTCCACACGTGAGTATAAATAAAACTAGATAACATAAAAAAACCCCTTTTTATGAAACATCCACCTTCTCATGTAAAACAAGGGTAGAACCATCATTTTATATAAAACATTCAAAATGTGGGAATAGAACCTTTAATTTCATGAAAATAAGCTAATGAAATTTTCATTCCTCTTTCCCAAAAAAATTTATATAAGGTTTTTCATAAAAAATCACTCTTTAAATTAAAAAATCATTATAAATCATTTCTTAAATACAATTTATAGAAATTTTTTTCCCTTTAAACCAATGTTATCTAAACCAAATTTTATAAATTAGTTTTAAAAGTAAACCAAAAACCACAATTAGAAAAGAAAATAAACTCTACCAGCGCCATGATATCAATGAAGTATAAAAAAATAATAATCTACCAAAGCAATGTGATATATAGTAAAATGAGATTTAAGGGATATAAAAAAGACTTAGAATAGGATCCCCTAAAATAATTCTCAATGGGAACTAGGATTCATGGGGAACTACATAGGATTTACGTATGACTACCTAAACTTGGTGACTATAACCCTATGTTAGAGCTAAAAGAATACATCTATAATAATAGTAGTTGAGTGAAACTATCTAAGCTAAATAATCCTTCCTTGGATAACTATACTAATATGATTTATAACATATATGGGGAGAACTCAACTTCCATTGGCCATAACCCCCAAGTCAATTCACAATCTAAAATAGGGTTTCACTCATCCAGATTATATATTAACTTCTTAGGTTTCCCTTGACATCAATCAATAGAGGTAAGAAATAAAATGAACAAAATTTTCTTTTATAAAAAAAAAATAACACTCATCTCACCTCTAAGACTCACACACCAAACAACCCCTTCCACATCCATCTATAAACATCAATAATAAAAATCTCCCATGAGCCCATAATACACAACAATAATAATATAATAAAGGAGATCAATTAAGGAAAATAATAACTTCAAATTAATGTATCTTAACCATGTTAAAAATAGGTCTTTGAAAATATGTTTGTAATTCCAAACAACTTTATCAACAAGTTAAAATTATTCTATGAAAAAACTCTTTGAAATCCATTTATAAATCACCAATTCCCCTTTGAAATTACATTAAAACACCACTAGACTAATAATTCTTAAAACCATAAAATAAGGGCCAATTAAACAATTTTATTTTAAACCATTTAACATATATTTTTATAATAAAACTATTATAAGAACCACATTTTCACCATTAAATACATTTAAAATATCCACTCAAACATTTTAAGAAAAACTTTACATGATTCACGTTATGTTGAAATCAAAGCTAGAAATACATGGAAAACCCCTTAATTTCAAATCATAAAAATAATTTAAAACCATTTAAAATACACCCATGGATATATATATATATAATTTCATGTTAAAACATTTAAAATCATATAATAATTTTAAGACATGTAATATAAACAAATTTAATAGAATAACCTACTAGATCCAAGTGGAAACCAACCACAACACATCACCTTCGATGAAAGAAGTGAAACCAAGTAAGGAATCAATATAAACCATCCCGAGATATCAAAAACCATAAGATTAGATCCCACCCAAATACTAAAAGTATTAAAAATAGTTATTATGGTTTACAAGAGGACAAGAAATAGAGTGTAAGGGGGAAGGGAGGAGAAGAGAATAAGAAATAAGGATTTAACCTTCACAGAATGTTTGAAATTGAAGGAAAGGATTTTGGATCCAAGAGAGGAGGAATAGTTAGAGGTAGGAGGTCCATGAAATCTCTCCATAGGTATAAAATTAGTAGTTAAACGAGATAGAGGAAGCTGAAACCCCTAATATATTGATAATGGAAAATAGTAAAATAAAAAAAGCTAAGAAGGCCTCCCTATGGAATAACCCCATCCACAATATCACAACTCTATTTTCTTGACACCCACTACAACATGGCCTATGTATTTTGGTGTTGGGCATCTTTAAATAGAATAAATAAGGGTCCCAATCTCAAGGAGTCAACAGCACTACTAACATTTTCCATGGTACAACCTCATCACTACGACATGGTTGGTCCACCTTTTTAAAATTGTAAAAGTGAGGGAGAAATCCCTCACTAGAAAACCTTAGCACTACTCGACATAGTCTCTAATACATGGTTCAAATACCCTTAACCCTTAAACAATGACAAAGGAAAGGTGGTAGGCTGTGTCATAGCCTTCTTAGACCATGGTGTGGTCTTCTAATATCCCAGAAAAGTCATCAGGACTTAGTAAAACACCTTAAAAACATAATGAATTACCATAAAATTCAAAATAAAAAAAATTAAATAATATTAACTACTATAGTGATATGTGGTAGTAATGAATAATACAAATTTCATTAACAATGTAATAATTACTATATTTGATGGAAATTATTATCTTGATAAAAAGAATAAGATGAAACCCTAAATTTTGTATCTAGGTATGTTGGTTCTTCATGCTAAATTATTTGGTTTTAACCATTTTAAAAGAAACCTATTATTAATGTTATTTTCAACAAAATTTCTGAACATGAAGGGAATGAAAATAATAATATTTTAATATCTCTCTAAGATAAATAATTCACCAAGATGAAGGTCTTGAAGACTATTAAATAAATTGAGGAGAACATTGAGAATATTTATGAATAAAACTACAAATTAAATGAATATACACAAGAAATATGGATTGTAATGATATAATAATTAAAATATATAGTGATGAGAATATTAATTATTTCATTAGCATGATAAATTATATTTTCAGTGATATTAATGGTTTTTGTTCAAAATTATAAGGTTTTTCTATGTTCAAGTGGTTATTAAGAATACTTTTTTATTGGTTTGGTATTTAAGTCTCTTCATTAAAACATATTGATTTGAATTAAATTTATCTTAACGATATTTATAAAATCATTCTTATATATGAGAGAAACAAGTCCCTTATATAAATAAAAAGACCATTAAAATGAAAAATGATATTGCTTTCGAGGATATATAGAAAATTAAACTCAAAGAGAATGAAGATAAGTTATCTACTTATTCTCAAGTAGATTAACAAGAGTATATAAATCATCAAGAAATAATTTCTTGTGTTTCAAAGAACATTTAAAAATTAAAAGGAAAATAAAAGTAAAAAATTCCTTTGAAATGTTTTTCTTTTGGTGGGGTTATAATCTTTTTTTTGTTGATTAACCAAAAGAACTCATTTATGAGAAAAAGATAATGATTCAGAAAAAGAATATCAATAAGAGTTTCTCTAAAAGAAAAATCTATGAATACTTATAATTCCAAGAAATGGGAGAAATTTTTCTAAGGAAATAAAAGGTATTTTAAGAAAAGAATGAGCCTTATAAGTATGGTAGATGAAAATAGTAAAAGAACTACTATTTTCTAGGAATCAAAAAGATGTGAAGAAAATAAAATATAACAACATTATTATCTCATGTTGAACAAAATGATGATAGTTTAATTAATAATGAAGTTGAAAAATTCTCAAGTAGTGAGTATAAATAAGATGAGAAATTATATATGGATATTAAATTCTAAACTTGAATATTGGGTCAATAAAAATACCAAAATAAAAAAGGAGATACAAAATCTAGAGAAGGAAGATAAATTTTTAAAATCAATGAATCTAAAATCTAAATAAGAGGAAAAAAATATTTTAAAAGTCTTATAATTATGAAAATTCAAGTGTCTCAACTTGATGTGATAAAAATGAGATTGATGATGAGGTAATAAAAAATAGAACAAGATAATGATAACATAATTAATTCTATTTGGATGATAAGAATATAATATTAGGAAAAAATTTATTGAATATGTGTATTAACTTTAAGAAACTTTATTGTAATGGTAAGAAATGTATTGGATTCTATGGAGATGTGTTTGGTATAAAACCAAAAAAAACTGTACTATTTGTTTATGAATGTTTGTAATATACCAAGAATATTTTCTCTAGTATTTATTTGAATAGTAATTCTATATAAATTTTTGTTTAGAAATAAATAGGGAAAATCCCACGTATATATTAAAAAATAGTTTAATTAATTTAATAAAAATTTAATCCCTTAAACAGATTCAATTGGAAACCTATTTGGGCCCAAAAATAATAATTAAAAAAATATAAAAAAAAAATTATTTAAGGATGAATAAAAATATTTAATGAAAATAACTTGTTAATTAGAGTGAATCGGCATCAAACCTATAATTATTGGTATATTATTTATTTTCAAAGATTTAAAACAGGGTATAAAGTGAAGAGGATTCAACCTATATAGATAAAGATTCTTACTAAAGTTAATAATATTGTACAGGAGTTAAATGATTTCAATATATATGTTAAAAAAATAAATTTTTAAATGAATACAATTAAGATATGTAATTAATATAGTCAATATGATAAAGAATTTATATTCATGTTCTCTGGGAAATTTTAATATAACATTGAAGCTATAATATCATATAAATCAATGGGAAAAATCAAAGTATATTGATGTGTTCAACATGGGGGATATTTTAAATAGATTTTATAAGTGTTATTTACCAAAAAATATTATGTATTATGAATCAAAAAAGAGATCCAAAGTGAAAATAAAATATCAAAATATATTATGTTTGGGGAATATCTAGACATATTATGAGTTATTTAAAAGAAGTTGAAATTATTGAATATAGAAGCAATCTGGTGAAAAGTTGAGAATATATTCATATTACAAATAGATATCATGGTTTAGTGAAACAAACATAGAAAGATAAATAAGAAAACTATAGATATGAATATATAACGTAGGATTATAGATTATGCGTTAAATCAAGTATGAGTGTTGAAAACTATCTTACTAATTTTCCTGTATAGGTTCAAAGGTTAATAAAATTGAAGCATACATAGAGTGTTGGAATAAGTGAAAGTGTTTTTAATGGTAGAGTTGATTTATAAACATAATGAAAGGATTAAAAAATCTAAATATTTATACTAAACTATTAAATGAATTTTTTTTCAGAATCAATTTATCTTGGATGAAAAATGGATTTATATTGAGAAACTCTCATAATCGTAACTTTGAAACGAAAATGGATTTTGGGTTGAGAATATATCCCCAAACACATATAAATTTTTAATAGAAAATATTAAATAAAAATTCTTTTTTATATTTTAAAAATTTATTATATTTTAATTGATTTTGTGGTCAATAATATGAATAATTACTTTATAGGATATTGGAAAAGTAATGATAAAAATAAAGAGTTGTTGGAGAGAAAAAACATTCCATTTTCTAAAGGAATTTCAAGTGTAAAAACATGAAATTTAGATTAATTTAAGAGTTAATGTTGATATATTGATAATATTTTCTAAATATATGTTTTTTGGAGTTAAAACTTGAGTACAATGTGTAATAGGATGTGTATTATTTTATATATTAATATGAGAAAATTTGGATGAAACACCTAAATAGTGACGTAAAAACATAAAAAAGATTACTTTGTTATTGAAATTCTCTTAATGGAATTATTTCAAGCCACATGGTTGGTAAATTTTTTATTGATAAATAGAGTTTTACTATTTTTATTTAGTTTCTCATAAGGGTTTCACTAATAAAATTCACATTATTTAGGAAGTTTGTGATGTAAAAGTTGGTATTACTATAAATAAAGAAGATCTAGATGATAATGGTGGTAATTTGTTTAAAAAAATATTAGAACTAATTTTAGTAGTATAGGTTAAATATATAATGTTATTATATTAGATAATGATATTTAAAGTATAAACTACATATAATGTAGTTCATAATTCATTCCATAATTAAGGTATAACTAATGTATACTTCTTCCATTAATCTTACATTGATAACTAATTAAAAAATAATTATATTTAATTTATCAATGATAAGGATAGTTTAAGCTAAATATTTAAGGTTTTATATATTTTAGGTAAATAATAATTTTTGAGTAAATATTAACAGTCATTTAGAAGGTAAATTTATTGATAACATTGAGCATTGATTAATTTTTATTATTTTTAAAACTGAATTTTCTCATGTAGGATTAGAAGATGATTAATTAATATTTATTTATTATAAGTATAATTTTATTTAAAGTGGTATTAAAAATAAATTTAAGAGGAGTTAGTTGGAATTATGAGTTAAGAATATATCCCCCACCCTTTACTTTGATATGTGGATTTTGATTTAAAAAAGGTAGAATTAGTTACTCAAACATAAAAAGGGATAGAGTATTCAATGGTATATTAATGAGTTTAATTTCACTACAAAATAATTTATGGAATAATATCTTAAAGATTTATCTCTTTGAACTTATTTTTAATAAGGGTGCGAAACAGTTGAAAATACAGAGGGAGAAAAAGGATACAAGTTTTAAGATTAAACTTGATTGATGTTCTTCGTAAATAATTATTTAAATAGCTGAGGAGATCAGTTTATGTTTATTTTGGTAATAATTGAAAATGTTTTGAAATAAAATATAAAGTGGGATACTAAAACATACAAACATGAATGATATTTAAGATCCCATTATTATAAAAACTAGAAAAATCCAAGTGTCCTTGTATTTATAGACTACTGTGTTGTATTTGTTGGAAATACAGACACACATTTTTAATAGACATACATATTGAAAATACATGTTTAATAATATATAAAAAAATTGTATATGATAACATATATTGGTATAAAATGAGTATATTACAGTGATTATTAAAGGATTATTACCTTAAAATGATTTTTGGGGGATCATTTTGGTGATATTTGGAGGATCATTATGGTGATTATAAGGGTCTGACCTTAAACATTACATATTCTAATGTATTTAGACTATAATTAACTTCATATTACCATATATATTTTATTTTTATATTTTTATTGAATTATGTCATAAATAATATATAAAAACAATATATTATAGTGGAAGGTACTGACCATTATCTTTTTTTCACATAATATAAAAATTTTAAAATAGGACATGACTTAATTTAATGGAAAATATTTACAACTTTAAACTAGAATCCATCCTTTCACTTACTCATCCCTAAAATCTATTTTTTAAAATGTTGGATAAGCATAAAAAAACATAGTAATAGAAATAAAATATAATAAATAAACTCCTTATTCCATGAATACTTATAATAATTTTATTTTTCAATGTAGGTTTTGGATTGAAAATAAACATTTTCTTACAAAAGAAATCAACTTCTCTTACTAAATATTTTCATAGAATATTACATAACAAAAATTCAAGGCAATATAAAATTTATAAAGGTTTCTTTGAAATCATTATAAACTCATGAAATTGTTTTCACAAAGTTATACTTTTCACCCTTAAGAAATATTAAATACTTTCTTTTGAAAATAACCTCATTTAAATCCTTTTTATAAATCATATTATTACCATAAAACCATATATAAATAATGGAAAATACATATAGGTATCTTTGTACATCAATTTTCATATCACTATTACAAGAAGAAAAACCATATGATCGAATTCTATACCTAATTCATTCGAGGGTTATCATGAACCCAATCATCCTGGGTTTATAATGTAACCACCGATAATTGGTTCAAAATGTAACCACTCTTACATGGTTTATCATGGAACCAAACATCATCATAATAAATTTACAAGATCCATAACATAATCATAACACATAAAATATTTTAATTGTCAACATTACACTAAAAAATATATTCTTTTCACCCATAAGAAATCATCTTCAGATATTGAAATATCTACTCAATTTAAAAACATTCAATACCAAAATACATAGAAGAATGGAAGGAGGGGGTTTCTTTGAATAAAACATGAATTATTGAAATGGAATATAATAAATAAGATAATGTTTATAGTGGGGGAAAATGTCATTGTCAATGTATATATTAAAATATCATATTTCTTTTGAGTTTTATAATGAAAGTAAAACATTATGTTAAAAGATTATTTTTTGAAATTTTTTTAAATAAATACAAAAATTTATTTTATAAAACATTCACATCCATATTATTATATTCATAAAATAATTTTATAAACATGGATATATAATTAAAATAATTGTAAGGGAAACATTAAAAGAAAATTTTTAAAAGAAAGGTCCCTTATATAAAATGTTAAAAATATTCCTTATTTTAAATACTTTTTTTAGTAATATAAAATATGATAAAAAAGTATCCTTTACAATTTTTTGAAAAATAAATAATGATTTTCTTGAATAAATTATAAAAAATAGGAGAAAAATATTTAGAAATTAAGTCATTATAACATTTTAAAATGAGGTTTTAAGTAAAAGGGTCCCTTACTTAAAGTCTGATTTGTAATGTAATTTATTTATCTTCATGGATAATTTATCTTATATTAATTATTTACTTTATTAATTTTTTTCATTTTATTATTCATTTTATTTGACTTATTACCATGTCATATACAATTACATAATTAATTAAGTTTTTGTCAGATGTTTTGATGATTTTGGGTTTATAAGTTCAAAATTGCTTCAATAGGTTAACTAGGGTCAAAGTGGTAATTATTTAAAAAACATCAGAATAATAATAATAAAATAATTATCAATTTTTTAAATCAATTATACTTTTAAAACAAATCATAAAATATGGTTATGAAAAATGAACTACGTTATGATCATGGAGATGGTAGGTCGTACGTACACATGAGTAATGTTTCCATTTTTCAATGATCATTATGAAAAGAAGCGAAGTAATATTTTATAATTTCATAACTATAATAATTTCATAAATAAAATATTATTTATTTAAAAATACATATATATATCGTCAAATATGATTTGGTGATGAAAAAATAATCGCATCGCTTCATGGAGGTGGTAGTCCACACATACACACGAATGATGTTATATTTTTTCATTATAAGAAATTAAAGGTTATATTATATTTTAAGAATGATAAATATGTAATTAATATCATAATTATTTCATTTATATCACATATATTTATGAAATTTATCGTTATTTACTTCAATTCTAAGCGTTTGTGAAAAACACATCATATCACTTCGCAAGGCGGTAGTCCACATTACACAGAAGCAATGTTATCACATCCCCCACAAAATGAAAAGTAAGAAGGTATATTTGATATAATAATTAAATAAGTATAATTTTTTTATAAATATAATATATATACATTAAATACATCATTTTAACAATCCATGAGGGGCATTTATGAAAAATTAATTACATCAGTCTGTGATGTTGTAGTCTTCCGTTCACACGAATAATAGTTTTTTTCCTATTTTATTAAAGCAGAGATGGATTTAGGTTATTAAATTAACATAATAACATATAATTATATTTTATATACTGGTTTTATTATATAATCATGGTTGAATAATATTTTTATGTGGTTTCAGAATAAACAAAATAAAAACACCTGATTAAGATCATTACATCTTCTTCATATCACTTCTTTTAGATTACACATAAAGCCTTATTAGATTATATTTTTGGTAAATAAAGGATTCTCATATGTGGGGAAGGAAGGAATTGAGGTATTTTATCAAAAATTGGAAGAGAAAAAGGATTTTAAGGTGTTAATAGTAGAGAAAGTGGGCGGTCTTTTAAAAATGAGGTGAGTGGGACACTTTTCATTTTTCAAAAGAGAAAGGTGTACCCACGTTTTTCACAAGAAAAAAATTATCAAAATGGACTATTATGAATAATTATATGATATGAGGTTTAAATATTTATATAAAATATAATTTATATAAGTTTTTTTGGTCATTTTATCCATTATCTTTTTAGTTCAACCCTCGGTAAATCTGTTTTCACCTTAACCGATGTAATTTTTTTTTTGTTGATTTCACTATTAATAAAAAAAATTAAGGTGAACTTGTTATATAATATAAATTATTATTATTCTGATTATTTAATCCATTTTAACTTATTTAATACACATAATTTTTAGAATTTAACTTAAAATTAAAATCTACAGATGTGACTAAAAAGTGTTTGTTCAAGAAGTGTATTTTTCAAGAAAAATAATTTTTTATTAAATCTATGATTATTAATAATCCTTATAAGAATTTAAATTAATATTTAAATATATTTAATCTATACATTTAATTTAAATTAATTCCCATTAGGTATAATTTTAATTATTTAAAATGGATAAACATTATGCCTATTAAAACATTTTTTAGAAAAAACTTGTTTCTAATCCAAAAAAAAAACATATACTAAAATTCAATATAAAAATGATTGAAATATAATTAATTGGATTAAATATAAATAAATAATACTTATGTTATGTGAAAAAGTATTAAAATCAAAATTAAACTTTTAAATTATTTAATTTATTAAAAAATTTACATTTTTATAAAAAACTGTATTGACCATATTCACCGAAAAATCCATATTTTATGAAAAATCAAAAAATTTACCCCTACGTTAATACAGATAGGATGATTTAAAATATTAAATTTATTTTATCAAGTAAATTTTCTAAAATAAATATAAATTAATTATAATATTTTAACATAAAAATGAATAAACATTATTTTTGAAGAAAATATATTTTTGAAGAATAAAATTATGTTACTAATAAACAATTGATAATTTACTGTGAATTTATCAATAAGTATATATTGGATTAGAAAATTATATATAAATACATTTTATAAAGTAGTTAATACTATTCATACCCTCCAATTTAATGGCTAAGTCATAACATTCGTATTTAAATAATAATATTTTGTGGTTCATTTAAGTTCGATGTCGCATATATTTTACAATATCTAACATTGTATTATTTTTTCTAGAATATCATGGTGTTACAAGCTCCCTTATTTATTAAATTAAACCCTCTCAATTTTAACTTTATCTTTGTAATCAAAGGTTTTACATTTTAATATTCCTTTCTTGTAGACCCACATAGTAAAATGGTTATTAAAATTTTATCTTGATAAGAGGGAAAGCGAAGTATGAAAGTCACGTGTAATAACACATAATAGATTTCTAAATAGGAAATAATTGATGAAAATTTAATATCTGGAGATGGAAAAATGTTTAATTGAAAAATAATTATGGATAATGACACAGATCATTTATCACAAGAATGTGAATGATAATGAGAAAGGTAATATCCACAGAACCATAAAATAAATAGGTATGGAAAAGACCGTCATTTCATTGGAAAAGAATGCAATAGGATAAAATTTTCATTTTCAAGATCATTTTCCTTGGGTTGATGAATTACTTACCATCTATAATAATAACATAAAAATATATACTTGATAAGTTTAATTTCATCCTTTAATCAATTTCCACCATAATATTATTTTTTCCCAAATGATGAGTATTCAAGGTGATTGTTTCATGCCCAATGAACTAAAATAATCTTTTAAAGTATCAAAAACCATAAAAGGATAAAAATGTATTTCTATAATATTTATAAATTAACCAGAACCAATTTTTTTAACACAATATAAGATAATTTACCAAAATAATAAACATTCATTCATATTTAATCTCTAAACACCTAAAGATCAACATAGATCATTTCATAAATAAATAACCTTATAATTCATCAAAATATTCCCAACCAAGTTCAAAACAAAAAAAGAAGAAGGATATGATCACATATTATTCCAAGATTAATTTAACATTTATCTAAAATTTCATTAGTCACTTATAAAGTCATATACCCAAAACAAATTCCACCCTAATCATATAATCTCTCAAATAGGCTTAATCATTTCCATAAAAAACCTATATCACAAGAAACAAACAAAAAAATAATATATTATTCCAAAATATAATTCAAAATTTATTCCATAAATAAAATCCCATAATGTTTTTACCTTAATTATATAATGTTTCCAAAATCTTAAACTTATTTCAAAATAACATTAATCAACTAATCACCAAATCACATTAAATATGATGGTTATCTATATGATAAAAAATATGCTCACAAAATCATCTTAATCATTATTTTTCATACCATTTGATTGAAAAAATGATTTCATACTATCTAGGACATCAGATGGGCCAGTGGTTGGTGATGCACCCTTATCACCCTTCATTTTTGGGTTCAATCCCCATGGTCTTTCCAAATATGATAGGTTGTATGATTTCAAGAAAAAATACTAATATAATTGTTATAAAATCCCTAGAAATATGGTGAACATCCTCAAAAATAATATTAATCATAAAATATCATATAAACCCTAAAGGTTTAAATACCTTTAAACTTATGTCCACAAAATTAATAGAGCATTCTCCCTCAAAATATATTTTCACTTCTTAAAATTAGTGTTACATATACCTTAAACATCTATCAAAACTCAATAAATATATTTAAAAGTACTCCCATGACATAAAAAATATAAAGGCTATTAATTCAGTTAAAATTATGATCATACTTAAATCAACCACTAAATCATAACTCTTGTGTCCCTTAGTGTATACACCTTAATCACTCAATGTTATTTTTAATCCATTAACCATGATTTTTCATCTTATTCCTTAATACCGCCTTCCTAAACACAAAACTATGAATCATGTCCTAAGATTCAACAATTTCAAAACATAATACAGGATATAATCCATATATTTAATTTTTCACCTACACTCACATAATATTTAACTATAATTTCATTTGGCATTACTTGGAATTTATTTGTCTATTCTTATTAATCCCATTCTCAAGCTATTCCCCTAGGTTATCTATTTTCATAATTCAATAACTCACTACAGATAAATCATTAAATTTCTACATTGGGAAGAATGTTATTCTCCTTTATGGTGTTAACTGAAATATTAATTTTCCATTGTTAGATTATTTCTTTATACGCCCCTTTACCACATAAAAACATATTCTAGTTCTATTAAGATATTTTATTGGGTTCTTTTCTCACCTTCTTGACACATAGTTTGTTTAATCTTTTCAACTTCATGATATTTATCATTTCATATTCTATGGATGTCCATTTTTATATTATTTAGCAAGTTAGGAAACTTATATAGGTTCATGTTTTCAATCATAACTTATGATTTCTAGTTAATAATAACCAAAAGATTTTTCACTACAACTTCAATTCTTTTTGGTTTTTTATTCAAACAACCATCACATTTTACTTCCCATATATTAATAACATAGTTCTTGTTATATCCATCCATTTAATAAAATAAAAAAAAGTCAGTTTGTGTATATCAAATAAACCATAATAAAACATCTTATGTAGAGGAAAAATACTAAAATATCCTGAACTCTTCCATCCTCAATTAAAATCATTCTATTTATCCAAAATAACTATAATTAAACTTAAAATACTAACCTTTGTGGTTATACAGTATTTTTAACATAAGATAAACTAACATCCAAACCTGTAAAGTTATATAAACCTTTACTCTGCTACATCTGTAAGGACCCAACATTAAACATTACATATTCTAGTGTATTTAGACTAGAATTCACATCATTTTCTAGTAGATATTATAGGTCTATATTTTTATAGAATTAGTTCACAACATATACATAACAATACCATATATTATATAGTGGACACTTCTAATTAGTATTTATTTTTCCATAATGTAAAACCTTTAAAATAAGACATGATTTATATTAATGTAAAATATTCAATACATTAAAATTTACTTCATCCTTTCCCTTAACTACCCTTATAACCTACAAAAAACAATTAAAAATGTTGTATGAGCATAAAATTTATGTATGGTATATAAAATAAAATAAAGAAACTCATCATCCCATGAATACTTAAAAAAATTCCTTTTCAAACTAAGATTTGGGTTAAAAATAAAAAATTTATTACACAAAAAATCACCTTCTCTTTCCAATTATTTTCCTAAAACATTTTATAAGAAAAATTAAATTAAAAATAAAAATCATAAAGGTTTCTTTTAAAACATGAAAATCTCTTGAAAACTTTTTCACAAAGTTATACTTTTAACCCTTAAAAAGTAGTATATAATTTCATTTGAAAATAATCTATTTTCTTACCTTTTTATCGATCACAATATTAACCTAAAAACCATAAAAATAATATATAAAACATATAGTTTCCTTGATAAATCACTTTCCATATCACTCTGAAAAATAGAACAACCACACTATTGAATTCTATAACCAATGCATTGGTGGGATATCAGAGACCCACTCATACTTGTTTTTATAATGTAAACACATGTACATTGTTTATAACATAACCACTTATCCTTGATTTATCACTAAACCACCCATCATCTTATTTAATTTCCATGAACTGTAAGACAATAATGACACAAAAAAATCTTTAATTTTTCAAAATTACACTCATAAAATATTCTTTTCACCCATAAAAAAACGTTTCCAGATATTGAAATATCCACTCCATTTAAAAACAAATTTTCAATATTAAAATACCCAAAAAAGATAAAGAGGGTTTTCCTTTGAATAAGAAAAGAAATATTATAAATAAATCAAAAAATTAAATAATATTTTTGATCGAGTAAAAATTAATTATCACTATATAACTTAAAAATAAAACATTTCTTTTATCTTTTTTCAAGAAATTCAAACATTTTATACAAATATTATTTTTTAAAATCCTTTTTAAAAAAGAAAAAATGTTATTTATATAACTCTTATGTTCATATAAGTAAATTTATAAAACCATTTTAAAAACATGAACTTAGAATAAAATGACTTTGAATGGAAACTTTAAAAAATAATTTTTAAAATAAAGGTACCTTATTTAAAATATTAAAATGTATCATTATTTTTTCAATTTTTAATAAATGCCAAGTTGTATGATCCCATCCTTCATGAAGGTATGCACCTATTTAAGGTTTTACTTAAATCCATTAAATTTGGTTAATGGAATGTTTATTTATTATATGAGGAGGCTCGAGGGTGTACCAGGGGTTTGAGATAGGGAAAAAAGGGGAAGTTGACCATCCTATGCATGTTTCATGGATGTTGCATAGTTCAAAGTAACGATGCGCCCAATCTATGCTAGTTATGAGGATGGGTGCACAATTAGGTAAACCATGCAAGGGAGGGGGGGGGATGCCAAACATTATAGATTTTGATATAGGCATTCCGCATAGTTGGAACGACATTTGTCAAAACGTGTGGAATCTCTGGGTAACCATGTGACTTGGTCCCCTTTAGGATAGAGTCTGGTGTATGGTTTGGAAAACTGTGTGTTGAAATCATGTGCCCCATTAAAATTAGGTTTTTACCATTTTAATCCCTCAATATTTTAAGTGTTTTACCCATTTTCCTCCATGTTATTATTCCTCCAAACCTAGTGGCGAACCAAAATGACCATGGCTTTCTAAGACTTGATATCCTTTAATTATAGGTTGTTTATAGTGATTTTGAGTGAGGATCTAAGCTCTGGGTAAGTCTAACACTTCTCTTACTTCTCTTTTTCGCATTAAGGATTGTGTTTTGGTTATCTCATTTGAATCCCTAAAACCCTCTTTTTTCCATTGGATATTCGATTGGAACATCAAGGGGTTCTTGAATCCGAATATTAGGCTAAGGTTATGTGAGAGTTTGTCTACAGATTCGAGGTAGGTGGTCTATAAGTTATATCTCATAGTCTTGAAGTGTATTTGTGCATGTGTGGTTATGTTAGTGGATCTTTCATGTTGTGCATTTGATTCTTTTAAATTTTTTTGGGTAAAATGGTTGAATAAATGTGGAATTGATCCTCTCATGATACCCATGGGATGCATTGAGGTTGACTATGCCACTTTAGGGCCCCCATGGTGTGTGCCAACATTCCCGATCATGGAAAAACTATAATGTTAAGCACATAATTGACTTGTGACAAAGTAGAGCCCATTATGAACATGATGATATGATATTTGTGATAAAAAAGGAATATTGATTGTTGTGTCTAGACTTTGATAATTAACTAAGGTATTGTTTAAATTTACATTGAATGGGTTTGATGAAATGTAGTGATTATACTAAATGACTAATGATTTTTTCTTTAATTGCATAGGTTGGTTAATTCATTTGAAATGATGAACATGCCAAATGAGTAAATAATTATAAATTATTGAACGTGTTAAATGGGTTAATGCCATTTAATTGAAAAATATGTTAAATGGAATAATATATGTGAATTATTGATTATGCAAAATCAGTTAAGGTATTGAAATGAAAATGGGTTAAATGGACCATGACAAGTAAATGGTAAATTTGCTAATTGGTTAAGGATTTCCAATGACACATATATTATATGAAATGTGAATTATATATGTAATGCGAATTTGTTGTGTATGGTTTTTGATATAGTATATGTGGTAAATGGACAAATAATCATGTGCACATGGATCGGTAGGTGTGGGGTATTAAATTGAGGATCCATGCCCATGGGTCAGGTTAGACTGAGGCTATAAACCCTACCCTATAATGAATAGGTTAGGGATGGGAACTGAGGCTCTATACCCTAATGGTTTCATTTGATGAGACTACCTGGATCGAGGCTTTAATGTAAGTTTAATGTAATGGTTTGTTAAATGTTTATCCCTGGTGAGATAAGGAACTTTCCTTCTTACCTTATGTATATTAATTTATTGTCTTAGGCTGTTGTGTAAATAATGTAAGTTCATAACCAATGGAACCAGTGATGAATATTAATTAAGTGATTAAAATGGTTAAAGTGAATATTGTTAACTAATTGAACCCAAGTTTTCTTTTTTACCTTTTCATTTATTTAATTTTTTCATGCACTATTAGTTTAGACTGAATATTTTGTAGACACCATTGGATTTGGCATACTAAGTTGTACTCACACCTTTCTCAATATTCCATTGGGTACCCGAGAAGGTTTCTTGGTTGCAGGAAATGACAAGGGAAAATTCCCTTTCTAGGGAGTTGAGTTGGGATTGGGTTGCGCATGCATAATGATCTAGACTTGGATTTAAGACCCGTTTTAGGGATCTATCTATTGGTTTTATTTTAGGTTTTCTTCACTTTTTTCACTATTATCATGACATGGTATAATTTTTTTTGTTTGTGTTTTATATCCTATCTTTCAATGCTTGGTAATGCATTTTTTTGGTTTATTATTTCCTTTATTTCATATGTTGTCTGTTGTGTCTTACAAAAGTAAATAGGGTATAGTCTCCCCACATGATCTACTAGAATCTCGCAGCTAGTCGGTAACCTATGGCATATAGGTAGGCACACATGAGGTCATGTGGTGACTTGGCTCGAAGCATCTATTAGTGAATTATAGGCTAGGGACTTTACAAAGTAGAATCAGATCAATTATTTTTTGTGCCTTAATATTTGGGGATGATAGCCTGAAGATTAGGAGGTGTCAGGCCTTGGTAATGAGATCCTTCATGGGAGTATCTTACCCTTTTATGAGGGAAAACCTAAGTACCTAAGTTGGGGATTGTATTTATTAATATGTGTTACTACATTTGAATGATATTTCACCATTTGGTGATGCACTTGTTGTGCTGTGAGACTATTTTATGATATTTATCTCATGGTCGGAACAACATGAGTTTGAGCATTCTTGCATCATTATAGGAACTGAGGGATATAGGTGGCATGAATCATGATAGGCACACATGATATGGGTGTGTGAGACAATATGGGTATGATGAATTTTAATTTATTGAAAATTTGATGAAAATGGTATCTAATAAAGATTATAAAAATGGGTAAATGGAAATAATGTTAATGAATAGTTAAATAATTGTACTTAATGAAGTTTGTGAATGAGTTAACATATTTGTTGAAACAAGTAGTGAAATTGGAAATCTGACTAAGAGGGAATATTTACATTGGGAGTGTGGAAATGGTTTTAAAAAGGTGTTTATTGAAAGACTTGTGACTATGTATGTTAGTTTACTCCACGTTTTCCATGACCCGTAATAGGGATGGTCAAGGGTTGTGTTCTAGATGTGATGATGTTGTTAGGGATAGTGTGTGCCAAATGGGTTATTTATAATTAGTGAAGAGCCTTATTTTATGTAAACTATGGGATTTTTATGTTATGTGTTCTAAGACTTGTGTTTGGAATTTAAGAGGAATTCCACCATGAAGAAATGTGCCGATTGAGATATAAGAGGAAGTTTATGATAATGCTACTCAAAAAATGGAGTAAGGGAACCCAATGATCTTGGGTAATAGAAGAGAGGAACAGTTCCTTGAGAACTTTTCTCATTTTATGTAGATTATGGAATGATACCAAGGGTGGTTCATGCCTATTATGTTTGATCTAACCAGAGTGTTTTAGTTATGTCATGACCCGTCCCCCAGGGCCCATGTCGTGACTACCCTAATCCAAACTTCCATAGGCCAGGTGTTGGATACTAGAAGAAAATGGTGTATCCCTATAATGGGAAGACATTTCTTTTAAAACTATATAAACACACAAAACAAGAACACAACAAGAAGCAACCATGAAGTAAAATACTGTAGTAAAAAATGTACTGAAAGTAAAGGGGCTAGAATACATGCCCAACTAAAAAGTACATGTACAACTGAAAAGAGAAAACAACTCCTAGATTATCCATCGAGGATCCTACCTGATGGGTAGGTACATATTGTCTCCAAAACACTCCACATCAGCCCGTGTCCTCCGTGTACCACCTGGTCCTAGCTCCCTCAGGTCTCAGCCCAGCTGCTTGTTGTCTGCACAAGACACAACAAGTTTCGGGTGAAGCCTATGCAGGGGTGAGTATAACAATACTCACTAGGGACCTCGATACCCCCGATGGTCTCCCAGATTTCCACAAAGGATAAATGACAAAGTAAGACCTCAATCACAAAGAATGAAGAAATAGTCATCTCACACCAGGTATACAACTCGTTGATTGGGTATAAAGATGATTAGTATTAATAAATATCATTTTATCCCATTAAAATGTTCCAAAAATGAACCATGAAGAAGTTGATCCACTTTCGACCCAGACAGGGTTGTGTGTCGCTATTCCATGAGGGCTGCTCTATGGCTGGTCCTCAAAGGGTCAAGCACTGCTGTTACACAAAGGGTCATTATGATGATGATCCACATAGGGTATCTATGATGCTAATCCACATAGGTTTTCTATGTTTCCAATCCTTACAGGGTGTTTGGGATGATGATCCACATAGGGTTTCTATGATGCTGATCCACACTGGGTCTCTATAATAATGATCTACATAGGGTTTCTCTTTAATTGACAGCCAACCATAGGATTCCAGGTCACAGAATTCTTGATTCTGGGAGAACAGCTCCTCAATCCATCAGTAATATTTCAACTAGTATGAAGTCCGGTAGAAATCATACCAAAGGGACCTCCCAGTCATAGGGGTCCCAACGTGATAGACGACATGTCGATCAGACGCCTGGTTTGTGATATATGATAACTTTTGTAAAAAGGGTCCGGTTGAATTCAAGCCTTATCCATCCCAATTCGCATGTCAAACTCTGTCAAAACTCACTTATAGTAACTTTAAAAGACAACATTTTCACAAGGGTTTTTATACCACAGATGAAACATCGTTCAGATGCCTAGTCTTTTAGTTACATCCCCTTCTGTGAAATGGGGGTGATCACTCCTCGGTTAGACCTGGCTCGGTCGGGCCCACCGAAATATTCAAAATGGATTGCTTCACAAAATAGATCCCAACGCCACTAATGGCGTGTCGAATAGACACCCGGTTCATCAGTTATGGGTGTTTCTTTATTCGAGGACCGGTTGGATCTGGGACTAGTCCAACTCGGTCAGACCAGCGCGACACAATGGGTCCCAGGGTCTACTTGACCCCATCTGGGTATGGACCATTAAGGGTCAGTCCGGTTCACTAGGTCCGGCCCGTCGGGGTTGGCCTGGTTCTATTTGCATGCTCGGGTCGCAGTTGTCCCGACCTGCTGGATGTGTCCGGCCTGCTTGGCTAGCCCGCTTCTGACTCAGTCCACTGAAAGGTGGATTATTGTGTCCTACTGGCCCCGCAGTTACGAGTCTATTTCACCAGCCAGTGGAGCGTTGCCCCACCACATGAACAGTCGACTGTTTGGCCGACCATATTCTGCCAACACAGTGCGGCGAGGGGCTACGTCGTTCCTTCTTGACGCGATTACTACACGCGACCCCATTCTACAGTGACCTGCTTGCCATGGCTACTTCGCACCGCCGGTGGTGCCTGGGGGCGCCGCCCTTGTCCCGTGTGGCCGGCACGGGCATGCTTCCTTCGGCCACCATGGCACACAGTCATGGGCCACCTTACACCATCCGTGGCCGGTTGCCACAGGTCTCCTCCATCCACTACCGATATGGCGCGCCACCAGTTTCTTCTGTGGGCCACCAGACATGCTCTAGTGGTCTGTTCTTGGTGCTGTCTGCACCTACAACTACCCAACATTGACTCCGTTATAGTGTGACCCGATATTTCACATTTGTGTTAATATTAGGAAACCGTCCCCAAAGAACGAATCATGATCAAAGAGATGGAGGGTCCGGGCATTGTTCATTTGGCCCGTGCCCTCCACGTTAATGTTATTGAAAGCAGGAGCAAGGTAAAACATCAACGATAACGTTTAAACAATCCCCATACCTGGAAGAGAAATTATATGATAAATATATATGGAACCTCATTCATCATTGTTATCAGTTCGTGATTCTGTGGCACTCATCACCGCTTATTGAATTCAGTCTTGTCCTCCTAGTGGTTGGCATCGTGGTACTTTTCCAAATCTTCGTCGCTTGGTGAATCCATGCCAACACTCCACCCCAATCTCCATATAAACAGGAGAGGGGAAGGGTGAGTAATGAACATAGAATTAATGAGGTTTATTTAATTAATTAACCTTCCAAATTGCAACGGTGTGGTTAAAAAATAAAGGGGATTCAAGCAATTTAATGGCTTCACATGTCATTGGCCCCACCACTGCTGCTCGTCCATTGGAGGAGAAGAGAAAAAAAATAAATAAAATAACATTATTATTTTATTACTCTTTTAAATGTTCAAACACTATATTTTTCTCCTGACCTACTGCGGTCGAAGTGACGCCTCCCTTAAGCGAATCCTAGTGCTGTAGATTCAATGGTGCTCTTAGATTTTTAATCTAAGCACCAATTCAATAGTTAGAAAATGTCACTCATGTGTTTACTGAACGTATGTAAAAAAAGTTCTGAAATTCATTCTGGGAATACCAAGCCTTGGAATCATGTGCCGTCAATTTTCACAAACTCGTATTAATTCAAAATAATTTTGAAAAACATTATATTGAATTTCTAGGTATTTACATTCTCCCCATGTTAGGGATTTGCTTCCCCAAAATCTACAACAAAACTAGGGGAACAAATGGGGGTATAGAGCATGTATCTGAGCCTCCCACTCCCACGTGCACTTATAGAGATTCTCATGCTTCCAAAAAACTCACACCAGAGGAATCGAACACCCATGAAGGTCCCGCTCCTGTTGATCCTCTATCTCCACTAGGAACTCTGTAAACGTCACCCCATCATTAATGTCCAGCTCTCCCTTGTCGATAACTTGGGGTGGATCATGCACGTACCTCCTCAACTATGACAAGTGGAATAAATCAGGCACCTGATGCATATGTGGGTGAATAGATAGGTGATACGCCACCTCGCCAACTCTTCTGAGAACCTAAAAGAGTCCGATAAACCTTGGAGATAGCTTTCCACCCCAACCAAATCTCTATAAACCTTATTGAGATGAGACCCATAGGAATACATGGTCTCCCTACTCGAACTCCAAAGGTCTTTGTCTCCTATCAACATTAGACTTCTATCTACTTTGTACAGTCTTCATCCACTCTTGGATGATCTGCACCTTCTTAGTGGTAGCCTATAATGACATTGTACCCATAAGTGCTGACTCCCCCATGTTTGTTTAGCATTGAGGTGATCTGTATGGTCAACCTTACAAGGCCTCGAACGGTTCCATTCTGAATGTGGAGTGATAGATGTTGTTGTACATAAACTCCACCATGGGAAAGTGATCCTACCAACTATGACAAAAATATTTGATGCAAGCCTGAAGCATGTCCTCCAGTGTCTGAATTTTTTGATTTGTTTGACCATCTGTCAAAGGATGAAAGGTGGTGCCCAAACGTAGTTGAGTCCCTAATGCCTCTAATAATACCTTCCACAACTGAGATGTAAAATGTGAATCATGATCAGAGATTATTGTCGATGACACCCCATGGATCCATACAATATCATGTACGTAGAGGCATCCCAAGACCTCTACTGATCCCTGCTCTCAGATGGGTAGGAAGTGGGACGACTTGGTGAGTTGGTCAACAATCACCCATATGGAATCGTGGCCCCTGGACATACATGGTAGCCCTGTATGAATGTCCACAGAAATTCCATCCCACTTCCACTCTGATACCTTTAATTAATGTTCTAAGCCTGCTGGAACCTGATGTTCAGCCTTCACTTGCTGACAAGTAAGGCATCGTGAAACAAACTCAGCCACTAATTTCTTCATCCCTAGCCACCAGTGCTGACACCGGAGGTCCTAGTACATCTTCACCAAACCAGGATTCCCTGCCAGAGGGGACGTATGGAACTCCCTCAACACCTCCGCTTGTAGTGCCACTGGTACCATGGTACATCCTCTAAAGAGGATGACATGCTCCACACCTTCAGAAAATTTATTAGGTTTCTGTACTGAGGATATCTGAGCATGTCGATTCTCACAGTCAATGTCCCTAAGTTGTCCCTCCCAAACTCAATGAAGAAGTGGAGGAGTGATAGTCATTGACTAAAGGTAAACTTCCCTATCACTATCCACAAAGGATATCTGCAACGCGGCTAGCTACTCTATATCCTCACTCAGTAACTGTAGATCAAACCTCTTACTGAGTGCATCTGCTACTACGTTTCCCTTCGCAGGAGTGAAGATTATCTCAAAGTCATAGTTATAGAGGAAATCTAGCCAACATTGTTTGTCTCAAATTTATGTCATTATGTGAGAAGATATACCTATGAATATTATGATCAGAGTAAATATAAACCATTCACCCATCAATTAGTGTCTCCACATCTTCAAGCCGAAGACCACTACTTCTAACTTCAGGTCATAGGTAGCGTAGGTCTTCTCATGTTGTATAATCTGTCGTGAACCATATGTGATCAAAAATTGCTCCTATATCAGGACACATCCAAGTCTAGTCCCTGACGTGTCAAAATAGACTACAGAACCAAAAACCTCTTGTGGTAGCCTTAAGATGGGAGAACTCATCAGTCTCTTCATTAGCTCTTGAAATATCTATTGGCATCTCTCCATCCACATGAAGGGTTGTCCATTATTTTGTCAATGCTGAAAAGGGTGCCAAAAATCTAGAAAATTCAGGTATGAATCTACGGTAGTACCCAACAAACCCTAGGAAACACCGCACCTTAGACACACTACTAGGTGGATCCCAAGATTGAACAACCTCTATATTTTCCAGATCCACTACAACTCCATCCTTTGAGATAACATGTCCTAGAAAGTGGACCTACTATATCTAGAACTATCACTTCGAGAGCTTAACATAATGATGTTTCTCTCAAAGTGTATCCAGAAATATCTTCATATGATAAGCATTCTCCTCCTCCGATGTTGAGTATATCAAGATTTCGTCTATGAATACCACCAAAAAGTGATCAAGGTATGGATGAATGATCTTGTTTATGAGTCCCATGAACATTGTAGGGGCGTTTTCCATGATAAAAGACATAAACAAGAACTCATAGTGGCCACCGACATCTGAAGGTCGTCTTCTGCACATCCTCACCTCATACCCTGAGCTGATGAAAGCCTAATCTGTGGTCTATCTTTGAAAACCAATGATCTCCCTTCAGCTGATTGAAAAGATCATCAATCCTTAGAAGTGGATACCTGTTCTTGAAGATCACCTGGTTCAGGCACTAATAATCCTTACAGTGCCTCAAACTCCCCTTTTCCTTCTTCGTATAAAAAATCAGGACTGTCCATGGAGAAACACTAGGACTTATGAACCCCTTCATCTACAAGTCCTCCAGTTGTACCCATAACTCACGGAGCTCGATGGGATACATCCGATATGTTGGTGTAGATAAGAGTTCCATCTCAGGATACATGTAAATGTAGAAGTCCACCACTTTGAGAGGATGTAGTCCCAGAACATCATCAAAGAAGACATCGACATATTAGTCCACCAATACTGGATAGCTCATGCTATCAACATCAACTGATCTAAGGGTAAGGCTAGCCAACAAATGTGTGATCGGTTAAAACCTCCTTTGGGTAAGTCCATCTTGTGCTGCAAAGGTTCCCTTATCTCTAGTGAAGGTAAACCTGGTCCCATCCTCACATAAAATCAGCACTTTGTGCCTAATGAAGTCAATCTGAGCATGGACTGTGGATAACTAGTCCATAACCAAGATGACGTCATAATGCATCAACGCTGCTACAAGAAGATCCCAGCCAAACGTCTTGCCTCAAAGAGTAATATCACACTACTGACACCAGTGTGTAATATTCAAATCTTCTCCTGTAGAAGTCTCTAATCGCAAGGATTGAGCCAACGGCTCCACTGAAATCTTCGAGCTCCGAACGAGAGACATGGAAATGAAAGAGTGGCTAGAACATGTTTATATAAGTACTAAAGATAAGGTTGAGTAGAAATAGATCGTACCTCAAATAATATCTAGAGAACTGTGGTCGTAGGCCTCAACTACCTAGAGATGAGCTTGTCCCTATCCACCTGCTCCCTATGGTCAGGGTGGACCACCTGGAGGTGGTGGCGGTAGAACCTAGAACCGTTTTCCAATACCTTCTGCTCAACATGCTCTTCTACCATCAGCCACCCTATGAAACTCGTTGCTGGAATCTCTAACTCGACGTCACCGGTCCCTCGACCATCTGCTAGTCGTCAATGCGGCTGGTCGGGCAGTCATGATCCATGTGACCCTGCCCGCTGCATGTGATGCATAGTTTTATCCTCTGCTCCTCTGCTCTACCTCGTGAGCCTCATACCTTAGACCCTATGTCCTAGGGTCTTCCACTTGAAGGTCTGGTCCGCTTGGACCTCTTTGTCATCTGTCTACTACCAACTGCAGAGGACTTTGCTACATGTCACCCGGTGGTGGGTCTCGCTATCAGTGTCTGCTCTACAAGGAATATCTCCACCAATAGTTCTCCCTCTAGAAATCAAGTAGGCATCAGGATGTTGAGAGATACCATTGAAGCTCTGATCTCCAATTGACATCCCCACTTGAAGGTTCGGGACCTGAAGAAAGGGTCCCACACCATGTTGGTAGATTAGCGCTAGAGGTCAGGGACCCTAACCGAGTATTGGGCCAAGATCAGGCAGCCCTACTGTATGTGTAGTAGCTTCTATATATGCATAGAGCGTAGAGTCACTAGAAATAACTCTTCCCTAAAGAGGCCCTCAAAATCTTCCTGGGTGAGGGTTTCCTCATTGTGTATCTAAAGAGTCAGGCTCCACCATATCCCTGTTTCTCCCTAGAAAGACTAGCAGCTAGGATCACCATCTAGTCAGCTGGTGTCCCAACCAGGTGAAACTCTCTGGTCACAGCCTCCAACCAATCCTCAGTAGCCTACAGATCCTTATCGGCTCAGAACCTCGAAGGCCTTTTCCACTAAAACTCATGCAACAAGCTTAGTGGGTGTGCAACATTTGTTGGTGGGGCTGGGGGAAACGACTACCCAATGGGGTAGTGGTTCTTCAAGTTCACCACCCGATGGTACTATCACTATAAGAGGGCCCTGCACCAAAGCCTCATCTCTTAGTGAGCCATCATCATGTACTCTATCAGGAATCCTAGCTGGCTATCTTAGTGCCGGTATCTTAAAAGGAAATAGGTGTGCCATGATCTACATGTTATGCCTGGTGATCTGACTCAAAAAGATCAAAAATAAAACACTTCCCTAACACACGCAATCAGTGTTTTCATGCGGCGAGTTGGAAATCAGAAATCAAGGTCCTGATGTATGGATATGTTAGCCGCCACACCAAAACTGGACTCCCTGAATTGAAAACAACACTCAAAACACTTAACACTATTTCTCTATTAAAAGATAAAAGTCTTATTTCTTCAGTAGAACCAACTCATATGATACCACTTTGACACGAACCGTCCCTTGGGGCCAGTGTGGTGACTACCCCAAGCCTGCCTTCCATAGTATAGGGGTTAGAGACTAGCCCCAAAAAGGTGTATCCCTATAATGAGAACGAATTTCCTTTAAACATGTACAAATACACAAACCAAGAACACAACAAGAATCACCCACGAAGTAAACTGTTATAGTAAAAAGTGTACTGAAGGTAAAGAGGCTAGAATACAAGACCAACTAAAAATTACAAGTACAACTGAATAGAGAAAACTTCTTGAGGATTATCCACTGAGGATCCTACCTGATGTGTAGGTATATATTGTCTCCACAACACTCCACATTATCCCGTCTCCTCTGTGTAGCACTTGGTTGTGGCTCCCTCAGGTCTCAGCCCAACTGCTCATCGTTTTCCCAAGAAACAACAATGTGCGGGTGAATCCCATGTAGGGGTGAGTATAAAAATACTCAGTACAGACCTCGAGACCCCCGAAGGTATCCCAGAGTTCCACAAATATAAAAACACCAAGGAATACCTCAATCATAAAACATGAAGCAATTCTTATCTCACACCAGGTATACAACAGAGTGATAAAAAATAAAGATGATTATTCTTGAGCTATTTCATTTTATCCCATTAAGAAGTTCCACAACTGAACCATGAAGAAATTTTTCCATTGTTGATCTGCATAGGGTCATGTGTCGCTAATCGACAATGGTATGCTCTAGGGATTGTCCTCACCGGGTCGCGCACTGGTGATCCATAAAGGGTCAATATGATGATGATTCGCAGAGGGTCACTATGATGCTGATCCACCCAGGGTTGCTAAGATGCTGATCCACACAGGTTCTCTATGATGTTTCTCAACACAGTGTAGCTATGATGTTCATCCACACATGGTCACTCTGAATCTGATCCACATATGGACATTCTTCAATTGACAACCAGACACAACATTCCCGCTCATAGCACGTTTGATTCTGGGAGAACCGCTCCTCAATCCATTGGTCATATTTCAACTAGTACAATGTCCTGAAAAAGTAATACACAAGGTACTACCCTGTCATATAGATCCCAACGTGACAGACGACGCATCGATCAGACGCCAGATTTGTGAGATATGGGAACTTTTGTAAAAAGGGTCTGACTGGACTCAAGTATAATCCAACCCAATTTGATTGTCAAACGCCATAAAATCTCACTTAGAGTACCTCCATTGGACCACATTTTCATAAGGGTCATTATTCCATAGACGGTGCATTTTTTGGATGCCCAGTCTGTTAGTTACATCCCTTTCCATGAAACGGGGTTTATAGCATCTTGGTTCGGCCCAGCTCGGTCGGGCCCACACGAATATGCCAAAGGGGCTACTTCTAAAATGATATCCCAACTCCACTGACAACATGTTGAATAGACACCTGGTTCTTCAGTTATGGGCATTTCTTTATTCGGGGACTGGTTGGGTCTAGGCCCAGTCCGACTCGGTCAGACCAGCTCGACACAATGGGTCATGGGGTCTACCTAACCCCGTGTGGGTCCGACCTGTTAAGGTTCGGCCCAGTTCACCGGGTATGGCTTGTCAGGGAGGACCAGTTCGGTTCGTGGGCCTGAGCCACGGTTGGCCCGGCCCGCCAGGTGGGGCTTGGCCCACCAGCGCTGGCCTATCCGGCCGCAGGTCCTGCCTGGCCCTCGGGGTAGGTCTGACCCAGCCCACTAGTTGGTCTGGTCTGCTGGGCGGGTCCAACCCACTTGGCCATCCCCCATCCGGCTCGGTCCACCCGAAGTCGGACCATTTTGTCCTGTATACCCCACTTTTGTGGGGTCATTTTTTCAGTCGTGGGGGCGCTGCCCCACCGCATGAACAACCGACTGTTTGGTCGACTGGGTTTTACGAACATGAAACGGTGTAGGGGTACGCCGCCCCTTCTTGCTATGGCATGCTGGCCACAACTACTCTATACCGCCCCCTTATAACGCAACCTACTGGTCGCAACATCTTTACACTGTCGGTGACATCTATGGACGTTTCCCTTGTCCTATGCGGTCAGCTCAGTCTGGCCACCTTTTGCCCCCACAACGTGCCATCGTGCTCTACCTTCCACCACCCACTGTCGGTTGTCGCGGGTCTCCTCCTTACACTTCCAGCCGCCGCCGACATAGCGCGCTGGTGGTTTATTCCATGGGCCACCAAACATGCTCTACCAGTCCGTTATTGGTGCCGTCTCGGCCTATGGCTCTCCCACGCTGCCTCTACCATAGCATGACCCACTATTTCATGTTGCTATCAATATGAGGAAACCATTATCGAAGAATGAAGCATGAGTGATGTGGTGGAGGGTCCGAGCCTTGTTCCGTTGGACGAAACCATATGCATTAATGTGATAGCAATAAAGGTAAGACATCAAAGATAACTTTTAAAAAATCCCCTACCTAGAAGAGACGTACACTGATGATGATCGACGGATCCTCCTCTATTGTTGTCATCGATTTGTGATTCGAGGGAGCTCATCATTGCTTGCTAAAACCGGTCTCGTCCTCCAAGTGGTCGGTGTTGTGGTACATTTCCAGAGCTTCATCGCATGGTTAAGTCAAGCCAACACTCCACCCCGGGCTCAATATATATAAGAGAGGGTAAGGGTGAGTAACACACGTGGAATTAATGATGTTCATATAATTAATGTACCTTCCAAATTACAATGGTACGGTTACAAAAATAAATGGGAGTCAAGCCATTTAATGGCTTGACATGTCGTTGGTCCTGCCACCACCACTCGTTTGTTCGAGGAAGAGAAAAAAAGAAATAAAATAACATTGTTATTTTATTTTTCTTTTAAATTTCCAAAAAATATATTTTTCTCCCAACCAACTACGATCGAAGTGAAGCCTCCCTTATGTGAATCTCACCACTACAAATTAAACGGTGCCCTCTATTTTTTAATTTGAACCCCAGTTCAAAAGTTAAAAAATGAAGCTCCTGTGTTTACTGAATGTACATAAAAAAGTTCAGAAATTCATTTAGGGCACACCGGGCCTATAAATCATGTGCTGTCAGTTTTCACAGACTTGTAATGATCCCAAATAATTTCAAAAAAATTATATGGAATTTTTTGGTCTCTACAAGTTACAACACTCGACAACATTTTTTGGATAGGGTGGACCCAAGGCTATAGAGTTATGGATAGTGTTCATCCATACTATTTTGGATCACTTGGAGACTCTTATAGAGAAGAGAGTCTAGTATGTAGCATATATGTTGTGGGGACCAATGAACCATTGTTAGGATATCTTGGTTTAGACTCAACAGACTGATGGTATGCTATTAAAGGACTTCCAGGAAATGTTTCTAAAACACTTATATTTAGGGGATTTTAGATAGGTGAATGTTGTAGAGTTTATGAGGTTAACACCAGGAACTATGCCAGTGATGGATTACGTAGTCCGCTTCATAGACTTGAAACACATTGTACCAACTTTGGAAGGGGATGGGGCCTCTATAGAAGATGTTTTTAGGATGAAATTAGACATGAGGTTAAGACCTAGGTGAACATATTACATTTAAAGATGTTCATGGAAGTGGTTGATCATGACCATATTTTAGAAGGGAACTTGAGGGAGGCTTCAGGTGGTGGACTTGTGGTTCCAGTTGGTCAAACCGGTGGTGAAACCTTCGAGGGTAGGAAGTGTTATTTTAGAAATCTTCACCAGGGTGGTAGCATGTGGAGTAGTTAGAAGAAAGGAACAACCTCTTAGGGTGGAGACCAAGTGTTTTTTGTAATATTGGGGTATGACAGCTTCCTTTCGGGTTGATCTTGTAAAGGGTGATTCGATGATAGTGTTTTCACCCAGTCACCTCTTTCTCCTCTCTGAAGATTGGAAGCTCCTCTCCACAGTGTTCTTGCTCAGCAGACCACAACATGTAGATCATGGATTTAATGGATCCTCTATCTCGATGATTCTTTTGCTGACCTGCATCCTCGGCAGCATGGTGATGATTTAGAGATCGAGTCCCATCCTATGCAGGTTGCATCCATGGATTTCACGCTGATGTGGGAGCATTGAGGGATTTTATGCGGGTTTCTATGGTTCGAAGGCAGTGACGGGATACCTGTGTCAGTTTTCTTCTTCTGGTGTGTTTTTAACTTCAAGGTGATGGTTTTCATTTCTGGATTTTATGATTTTCATGTTGTTTTGGGTTGTATTCAACTGTGAGTTGTGCTTTTTGCTAGATTCATTTTGGTGGATTGAATTTGGTGAAGGAGCAGCATTTTTGGAGAATTTCTGGGATTTGGGTGCAATTTTACTTTATGTTCGAATACTGTTGATGTAATGTAGTTATATATTTGCAATTCAGTTGTTTTTATATATGGTTGGGTTTTATTGTTGAATGTTTTCTCTTGGGATCGGGGGTCTGCGGTTCAAAGAATTTTGCAGTCAGATATACATGAGATGAATGCAGATAAGGTTTATGGGTAAGAGTTTCCACTGTACCACTTCTTTCTGGAGTTGGATGTTTGAGAGGGTATGGCTATAGCCAACAGTACCAGGCCCGTGAAAATTTTCATTGGACAACTAGCTGATTAGCAGTGGAAGGTGGAAGCTAAATTTAATGTTTTTGATGTTGGGAGGGGCTTTTCTCATGTAGTTTGGGTTGTTTTTTCTTGGGAATCTGAATTTTTTGGGACCTTTTTACTTGTTTATATCTTTTATATCATTGAGGTTTCTCCCCTTTACCCTTAAAAGGGAGTCTATGTTAATAAAAAAATTAATTTTCTGTCATTGGTTGGCTAAAATACATGCAGTGTTAGTGCCCCCGACCACCATTTGAGTACCATGCCTGCGGTGGAATGGGTAATGTGGATAGGTTCTATAGGAACCCTCGATAGATGTGAACATATGGATGATTAAGGAAAATTACAAGTGTATGAAAGGGTTTATTTACCCCATATCAGGTAGGAAGTTGGAGCTCTACCGATCACAATGGTAGAGGTGGAGAGCGTAGTACTCTGGTACAAGAGATTCCATACCAGCAAGGCAGTGCAACACTAGGGATTCAGACTAGGGCATGGGGTAGAGGGGTAGGTCATCTCCATACACTTTAGTATACACTCAGAGGTGGTGAGGTTGAACCATTGACAGTTTGAGGTATGATTCTTATGGATTCCATGCTTTCTATTTCTTTATTTGATACAATTTACATAAACTCTTTTATATCTATTTAGTTTGTGGTTGTGTTAGGTCTTACATTGTAACTTATGTGTGAGTTCATGCTGATTGATACACCATTAGGGGTGTCAGAATAAAATATCAGTCAATGTAATGGGTGTGCACTTGAGGTTGGTGGTTATCGTTTCCCATGGGAATTTTTTGTTCCTTGAGATGTTAGGTTTTGATCTAATTTTCAGTATGTATTGGATACTGTTATATGAAGCCCATATTGATTGATACCATCCTAAGGAAAAATTTACATCTCTCAATAGAGACATGTATGTCCTTCATGGTGAATGGGATGTCTGGGTAGGCTGTGCAGGGCTATTTTTTCAATAGTTGGATGAACTCACAAACCAAGTGAATTTTCTCATGCTTGATGATGAGGGAGTAGTGAATCTTGCCTTCCCTCCTATGGTGGATCAGTTCTGGGATGTGATTCATTAGAAATTCTCATGTCTTCCACCCAAGAGGGATGTTGAGTTCATGGTATAGTTTCTTCTTAGAGAAGAACTAGTTTCCATTATGCTATATAGAATGGAACTGAAAGATCTCAAGGAACATAAAACTCAGTTGTAGGAAGAAGAGAATAAAGGGTTTATTCGGCCGAGTACAACACCTTGGGGATCTCTAATTTTTCAATGAAAGTTTATGGACCTTTGCGATTATATGTAAATTACAGTAAGATTAATCGGGTAATGGTTAAGAACCAATACCCTGCACCTCGAATCAATGATCTTTTTTACTAGCTGAGAGGTGGAATAGTGTTCTCAAAGATTGATTTGATATCAGGGTATCATTAGCTAAAGGAGATACCTTTTGATATACCGCAATATTCCATCTGGAGCTCGTAGGGGTTTTTAAGATTTTATTGTTATGCCAATTGGGTTTACCAATGAACTGACAGTTTTTATGGCCCTTATGAACCAAATCTTTCATGCATACCTAGACTAGTTTGTAGTTGTCTTTGTGGATGAAATCTTTGTGTACTCTAAAACTCATGATGATCATGCCATACATCTTGAAATCATCTTAAGTACACTATGAGAGAATAAGCTATATACTAAGATATCCAAATGTCATTTCTAGGTATACAAGGTGTATTTATTAGGTAAAATCTTCATAGAGGAATGTGTGTCCATAGACCTGGAGAAAGCGCATACAATTGTGTCTTGGAAGTATCCCAACAATGTTTCAAATGTATGACATATTTTGGGTTTGGCCCGCTATTACCGAAAGTAAATTAAAGACATTTCTTATTTTAAAGAAACATTAGATGGATTGACTAATAATAGGGTTATGTTTTATTGAAACATGGCATCTTAGAATGACTTTATAGAATTAAAGAGGCGGTTGATAACCACACCGATTCTGATCTTACTTGAGCCCGACAAGAAATATACATAATTTTTTGATGCGTCTGGTGTTGGTATTGGGACAGTGTTGATGTAGTATGATAGGGTTATGGAATATGGGTCATGATTTTTGATTACTCGTGGTAGAAATTACCCTACACATGATCTTGAATTGGTCGCGATGGTTGATTCCTTAAATTGTTAGTGGCATTATTTGTTGGGGGAACAGTTTACAGAGTATAACAATAATAAAATATTAAAGTACATATTCATCCTCCATGGTTTTAATCTTAATATGTGAATATGGGTTTAATAAATGAAAAACTTTGACTTTGATATGGTTTACATTCTGGGAAAGATAAATATTGTTGTGGAATATTTGAGTCAGAATAATCAAAATCAGGTGATTTGGGAATCAAGTTTAGAGTGGAAGATGATGGTATTGTTTACTGAGATGCATCTTGAGTTGTAGGATGGACAAGGATAGATGAACCTTGCTTCCTTGGTAGTTGAGACCTTTCATATGAGTTTAATTAAAGAAAGATAATATGAGGATCTAGAATGTTTTGTTTTGATGGAAGGTTTTATAGTCAAGGAGTCTCCTTCTTGCTGCATTGTTGGAGATGATGGGATCATTTGTGTTCATGGCCATGTGGTTGTGACAATATATACGTGAGAAGAGTTAATATATGAGTTTCATGAATCAAAGTTGTAAATGCATCATGGTTTGAAAAAAAATGTATCATGATATTCGCAGGTTGTATTGGTGGTCAGTGATGAAGAAAGAGGTTGTAGGTTTTGTGGTGTGATGCCTCACCTGCCAGCAGTTTAAGGATGGGAATCAGTAGCTAGGTGGTTTGTTTCAACCAATGACCATTATAGAATGGAAATGGGTGAAGTAATGATGGACTTTGTGGTAGTTCTTCTAAGGATATCTCAAAATAATGTTTCAATTTGGGTGGTTGTGGATCGGTTGACTAAGGTGACTTATTTCATTCCAATTCAAGAGACTTACAATGTGTATCAATTGGGTGTTTTTTATGTTTGAGAGGTAGTTTAGTTTCATAAGGTACCATGGAATATAGTTTCGGATCATGATTTTTGCTTCATGTCGTTCTACTAGAAGGGATTACAAAGGGTACTTCACACCCATGTGTTTTTGAGTATGGCCTCTCACCCGCAGATGGATGATAAATTGGAGAATATTATTCAGGTATTTGAGAACATGTTTATGTATTATGTCCTATACTTTTTTAGATCTTGGTAATAAAATATAGAATTTTTTTATTTTTCTTACAATAATTTTTACTATGCTACGATTCAGAGGGCACTGTTTGAGGTGCTCTATGGTAGACCGTGTAGTTCTCCATTGTGTTGGATAAAAGCTGGTAAATAAAAATTATTGGGACTGAGTCATTTGCAAGAGACATACGAATAATTTCATTCAATTCTGAAACATATGTAAATAGACCAGAGTAGGAAGAAGTCATTTGAGGATCAATGTCATGTATCTCTTGAGTTTGTGTTGGGTGATCATGTGTTTCTTTGGGTGTTATAAAGTTTGGGTCATCATAAAATTCGAAAATAGGGTAAGTTGATGCCAAGTTTCATGGGACTATTTCAGATTGTTGAGAGGATTAGACTGGTGGTGCACTAATTGGTTCTTCTATAGGGGTATTGTGTCATGAACAATGTTTTTCCAGTGTCACAGCTTCATCAGTATCATCTGGACCAATAGCATGTAATTTATTTTGATGATGTTGAGCTTGAGGTCGATGAATCATTTAAGGAGAATCCAGATCGTAATTTGGATCAAAATGTTAATGTCTTGTGAGGTAAGATTATATCCTTGGTTCAGGTTTTATGGTATCAGGGTAACATTTAGAAATAAACTTGGGAGAGGGAGTCAGATATGTGGGTTTAGAGGCCCAATATCTTTACTTATGAAACTCAACGTTTAGTGGAAATGTGGATCGAGGATAAATCGATATAAGGTGGTGAGGTTGTAAGATACTAGACTTTGTGAAGGTATGTAAATATTTAAATTTTGACCTAAATCCTTTAAATTTGTTTAATGGAAGTTTTACCGATTGTGTGAGGAGGCTCAGGGGTGACTCACGAGTTCAGGACATAAAAGAAAGGGGATGTTTTCCATCATGTACATGTTACATGGTTGGAGCATGGTTAGAAGTAACTATTCACCCAAACCATTATATCTAAGAGGAGGGGTGCATAGTTATTTAAACTGTGTAAGGGGGAAATCCAAACCATACAGATTTTTACAAAATAAGTCTACACGGTTGGCACATGGTTTTTAAAACCATGAAGAATCCCCATGTAATCATGTGACTTGGACCCCTTTTGGACAGAGGCAAGTGCACAGTTAGTGCATAGTTTGGAAAACTATACGGCCAAACTGCGTGCCCCATTAAAAGTGGGTTTTACCATTCCACCCTTACGATTTTAAGTGTTTCACCCAATCCCACCCCATTTTTCTTTCTCACTCCCTAATGGCTAGTCAAAACATCCATGTCTTCTCAAGAGACGATCTCTTTCAGTTCTAGGCTGTTTGGAGTGCCGTTGGGTGAGGATTGAGGATGCAGATAAGTCTAATGATTATCATGCTTCTCTTTTTAAGATTTGGGATTTTGGTATCATTCTTATTCTTCTAAATCTCTAAAACCATTTTTTATATTATATATTAGGTTGGGTCCCCAAAGTGTGCTTGAATCTAGTTCTAAGGATAGGGTTAATTGAGCATTCATGTATGGATTTGAGGTAGGTGGTCTAAAAGTTATATACCAGTCTTGAAGTGGATTTTTTCATGTGTGGTTGTGTTAATGGTTATTTATTTTTGTGAATTTGATGAATTTAAATGGATTTGGTAGAATGGTTGGATAAATGATGAATTTAACCCATCATGATCCCCATGGGATGCATTGAGGTTGACGAGACTGATTTAGGGCCACTGATGGGGTGATCCAACATTCCCAAAAATGGAAAACTTGTAATGTTAGGAATAGAATTGACTTGTAAAAAAGTTGATACCATGGTGAACATATTGACATGTTAGTTGAGATAAAAAGGGAATACTGATAGTTGTGTCTAGACTTTGATATTTTCTTAAGGGGTTGTTTGGATTAATATAAAATGGGTTGGACGAAATGTAGTGATTATGCTAAATAACTTATGAATTATACACGAATTGCATAAGTGGGTAAATTCATATGAAATGATGAACATGTTAAATGGGTAAATACTTCTGAATTATTGAATGTGTTAAATTGGTAAATGAATGGGAATTAATGAATATGTTAAATGGGATAATATATGGTAATTTTTTATTATGCTAAATGGGTTAAGGTATAGAAATAGAAATGGGTTATATAGACCATACTAACTAAATGGTAAATGTTCTAATGGGTTGAGGATTGATAAAGACTCATATGTTGTATTAAATGTGAATTGTATATGTTTTGTGTATTGGTTGTGCATGTTTTGTGATATGGTATATTCGTTAAATGGATAAATAAGAATGTCTACATGGCTTGGTAGTTATGGGGTATTGGACATGAGGATCTACATCGAAGAGTTAGGTTAGATGGAGGCTCTAAAGTCCACCCCAAAAATGAACATGGTATGGAATGGGACAGAGGTTTTATGACCCTAATGGTTGCATTTGATGAGACTATCTAAACCAAGGCTCCATGGTAAGTGTAATGTAATGGTTTTGGAAATGTTTATACCTAGTGAGATAAGGATCTTGAGTTATTCCCTTATATATATATATATATATATTAATTGACTCTATTAATCCATTCTGTAAATGACGTAAATTCCTAAACTATGGAAAAATGAAGAATATGTATTTTTTGATTAAAATAGTTGAAGTGAATGTTGTTAACAAATAGAACCTGAGTTGTCTTCTGTTTACGATTTTTTTTTTCATGCACTATCCATTTAGTTTGGATATTTTTCAGACACTGTTGGTGGTGGCCTACTAAGTTGTACTCATAGACCTCTCAAGCCACCATTGGGTATCCAAGTATTTTTCTTGGTTGCATATCAAGATAAAGTAAAAGGAACTATGCTAAAGAGTTGAGTTATTATTGGTTTGTGCATGGATGAGGTCTATACTTGGATTAAGGTCCTATTTTGGGGATTTATCTATTTTTCTTATTTTGGGGTTTCTTCACTTTTGAAACTGTTATCATGAAATTGTATAATTATTGTTTATTGTGTTTTGTACCTTATTTGGGAATGTTTATTAATTCATGTTTCTAGTTTATTGTTTATTGTTTCATTTATATCACATGGTGTCTGTTGTGTCTTACTCTGGTAAAGAGGGTATAATCTACCCACATGATCTATTAGACCCTCTCTACTAGTCAGCAACCTCTGGTGTATGAGGAGGCATGCCTAAGGTCATGTAGAGACCCAAATCAAGGAATCAATTAGCGGATTTTGGGATGGGGACATTACACAAGTATTGTAAAAATGAAATTTATCATAAATTTAAACATAGAAAATAATTTTCTTGAAATATTTTCATTTAAATACCAGAAAAATATTTACAAATCAATTCACTAAAACTTTTTAAAAAAAATTTTAATGTTATAGGGTCTCATACCTCGAGTCTGATTCGTCACATACATTTTTATCTTCTTGAATAATAAAATTAGGTTAATTATATACTTTATTAATAACTAATTTAAATTTTATTATTTCTTTTATTTCACTTATTACAATGTTATATATAATTACATAATAAATTATGTTTGTGTGGTATTTTTTATGATATCTGTCTTATATGTTCAAAATTACTTCGATAGGTTGGCTATGGTCAAAGAGTTCATTGTTTCAACATCTAATGAATAATAATCATGAAATAATTATCATTTTTATACATAATATTTAATTTTAAAACCAGTCATTAAATAATTTTATGAAAAATGAACTACTTTATGATCATAGAGATGGTAGGTCGTACGTACGCATGAGTAACAATTCCATTTTTCAACGATCATTATAAAAATGAGGTAAGTAATATTATATAATTAAAAAATATTAATAATATCATATAATACCATATTATCTATTTAAATATAATTATATATATATATCATCCATGATATTTTTTGATGTAAAAAGAATCACATCACTTCTTAGAGGCGGTAGTCCACACGTACGAATGAGTGATGTTCTCATTTTTAATTTTAAGAAATTAAATGATATAATATATTTTAATAATGATAAATATTCCTTTAATATTATAATTGTATAATTTATATCACATATATTCCTTAACATTATCCTTATTACCTTCCATTAAATGGGTTAGTCAAAAAGAATCGTATCGCTTCGCGAGGCGGTAGTCCGCCGTACACACGAGCAACGTTATCGCATCCCCCACAAAATAGGAAGTAAGAAGGTATATGTGATATAATAATTATATATGTATAATTATTTTATAAATATCACACACACACATATATATATATACTTTAAATATATCATTATTATAATCCATTAGATTTGATGATGGAAAATGAATTGTATCGGTTCGTGAGTTGATAGTTGACCATACATACAAACGATGGTTTCATTTTCCATTTGATCGAAGCAAAGATAGATTTAGTTTATTAAATTTACACAATATATTATTAGTATGTGGGTTCTAATGGGGTTATTATATCATTATGGTAGATGAATATTTGATGAATGTGGAATAATAAAAAAACAAAAATGCTAAGTTAATAACATTACCTCTTGTTTAGATCACCTCTTTAGGATTATCATTAAGGACTTAAAAAATTGGATTTATGATCCAAAAAAGCCTCTATAATGTGGTTAGGGAAGTAAGGAAGGTATTTTTTATTGTATTTTATAAACCAAAAGGTTTTTAAGTTGTGAATATGAGATAATAGTGGGTGACATTTTTTAATTGTGGTGATTGGCACACTTGTAATTATTGAAAATAAAAAGGTTTACTCCAACTTTTCACATAAAGAAAGGATAAAAAATAGACTATTATCAGTAATTATATTCTATAAGGTCTATATATTTCCATAAAATATAATTTAGACATGTTATATGTCATTTTAGCTCTTATATTTTTAGTTTAACCCTCGTTAAATCTGTTTTTACCTTAACCATAGTAAAAGATTTTTACTATTTTCACTATTAATTAAGACAAAAATTAAGTTGATATTATTATATAATATAAATTATTCTAATTCATAATCTTTAATCCATTTTAAAAAATTCAATTTATAAAATTTTCGAATTTAATTTAAAATCAAAGGCTGTAGACATGATGAAAAAGAGGTTTTTCAAGAACTGCAATTTTCCAGCAAAAGATGATTTTATATTAACTATATGACTAGTAATAATCATTATATGAATTTAAATTAATATATATATGTATAATATAAATTTCAGTTAAATTAGTTCTAATTAGGTGTAAGAACCTAGATATTGATTTCAGGTATGGATATTTATTTCGGGTTGGTTTTTAGGAAAAAGGAGAAATTTAGAAATTTTTTAATTACATGTCCTGTACTCTTGAGTACACACCATATACCCTGTTTCCACACATAACTGTGTACTTTCCATGTAACAACCGAGTACATGGCCATGTGGGTGACCTGACTGACTGCCTAAAGTGGTATCCATTTGAGGCTTGTACACGACCTGTACATTAAATAAACACACCATGTACCTTTATTTTTATTTGATTAATTGTCTTGGGGTCATGTCTCATCTAAAAAACATATTTCTTCTTCCCTTTTCTCATAAAATAGAGTTACAAATGATCTAGAAACTTCTAGCTCCTCCCGTTCCTCCATTCGATCTCTGATTGAGACGTCGCCGAGTGCGTTGGATTCCCACAGGTGAGTTGTCTCTTTCCCTAGCAGCCCTCTTCCTGATTTCTCTTCTCTCATGATTTATTCAAGTTTGAATTATTTTGAATTTTTGTAGATCTAAAACATTATATGATGATTCGAGGGCCTAATTTCGAGAGTGTTCACCATACCACAACGAGGTAGGTGGTTTGTACCTTTATTCTATAGTCTTTGGATTATATATGCTTAAAGTGATTAATACCGATGTTTAGGGTATTGAATGTTTTGGAATTGAATGTTGTTTAGGACCTGTTGTTGTGTGTTTGATTTAGAAATGATTGTTTATTATGCATAAGGTTTAATATCATGATAATGGATATGTTTCCCATGTTAGTTTGGTTATGGCTGTTGGGTCTTGAAATCATGTTTGGATGCTTTGTTTTACATGCCTAGTATTGTTAGGATATAGTTGTTTTTTATATGAGATGCATGTGTTTCACATTATGAATATATGACCAAGGAGAATGGACTGTGAGATATTCCTAAGGTAGGGTCTTTTAATTATGAAATATTGTTATGAATGACTAGAGGTATTGATTGTGAGAGTTGTCGTTGGTTCATTGACCAAAGGGGTTAGACTGTGAGAGCTACCCATAGGGTTGTTATTAAATAAAGGTTGGACAATAGGGAATTTACTGTGAGAGATTCCAGAGGGTCATTATAATTTGTTGTTGTCATACAGACCAAGGGGCATTGACTGTGAGAGATACCCAAGTGGTCTTTGTATTTGATTAGTGTTATTTGAGACCAAAGGGGTTAGACTATGTGAACTTTCCCAGAGGGTCATTATTATTTATTGATTTAATGTTACGTGAAACTAGAGAGGATTAGACTGTGATAACTTTCCCGAAGGGTTTCTTGTGAATAATTGTATTATTGTGAAGAGTTTACCAAGACAAATCATAATCTGGGAATCAGTCTTACATGGTTATTTAGATGATCTTTGGAGTCGTATGTTGTTATTGTTTTATAGTGGGATACAGATCTTAGGCTAGATCCTAAGGTTGAATTATTCAATGGATTGAATAATTGATAAATTTAAATGAATATAATAAAAAACTATAGGATTTTTTAAATTTGAGTACTTCCTAGTTTATTGATTCATTATTCCATATTACCTACTATATATATTCACTGATATTTAAGCATGAATATTTTGGTGGTTTAATAATAGGATTCATCTCACAATTTATTTGGGTCAAGTTTTTGAACTCAAATAGATTATATAGGTTCTGGTATTGATATGGGAAATCACCCTTCTACATTAAGTACTTGATAACTGTTGGAGTTGGAGAGCATGAGGCCAAGCGGAGGCCTGTGTTGCTATTGGAGTTTACTGTTTTCTATACGTTGTTTTTAGTATAGTATTTCAAACACTGTGACTTGTTTGGATGGATTCCTAGATACTTATGACATTCATCATTATTTATATATATGCTACATTTGTTTATACTACCATTCATCCACTGTTTACATTGTTTTATGGTATTACTACTTATTCTTTTGTTATTATTGTTATTCCACTATGTATACTCTACAAATAAAGGAATAGTTTCCCCACTATCAGACATTGTCCCTTTCTACTAGCCGACAACTGCTAGCATTTGGGGAAATGTGCACGAGTTTATGTGACCAACTGGGTTTGGGGCACTTTAGGGGAGCACCCGGAACCAGGACGTTACATAGTGGTATCAAAGGAGTTTTTTCTACTTTTTCTTACTATTTGGAGCCTATATATAGGGATAAGAAGTAATGGTTAGTTGGTAATAAGGTGTTCCCATGATTAGAAAACCCATGTACAGGGAAAAGGCGAGTTACCTCAAATATTGCAATTTTTTTGGTTTTTAACTTATTACTACTGATTTGATTTCACTGTTGGGTGATTCACTTGTTTTGTGCTATTATAATTGATATTATTGAGGTTTTATTTTTGTTTCAAACTGATTAGATGAGGGTATTCCATCTCATGCAGCATATAGGCACATGATAGAGGTCACATGTCATGAATTCTTGTCATGCCATTTAGTGTGAATTACTAATTGCATACCATCGTGATAGATGAAATGCTATATATGCATGCTATTGTGATATATTCCATAATAGAATACCTACTACTTTGATAGGGTAATAAAACAAGTAAAGTTTCATTTGGATGGATGCCAAAACATTGTTTGTTGAGGTGTTATGTTCCTTCTTGTATCAGAATTTTGTGGATCATGTTTGAACATTAACTGAATTTTAAAAAGTTATTATGTGAAAAAGGATGCCAAAATTTGATTTGATGGAGTATGGTATCTCAAGGGTCATAATTTTTCATGCCTTGGAAAAAATAATAAGTTTTAAGGGTTCTGGAGATGTTTTAGAGACTTACTCTCTAGAAACCCAGAAAACAAAACATGTGATGTTATGAACACATGCCATGTATTCTTCTGTTTTAAAAGAAACAACTCATATTATGTACACACCATGTACTGTATATACACACTGTGTAGTATTTCACTGTGTGATTGACTGTGTGAGTAGAGACAAGTGGTTGAGAAACTTTTGGTAGAACACACTGTGTCTAGATTGTACACGCCGTATCATCAGGACTGTGTATCCAGACCTATGACCAACAAAATGGGTTGTTGAAACTTAGGTTATACACACTGTGTCCAATTCTTTCATGTCGTGTAGAGTCGATCGTGTATTCGACCATGTGGATAACAACACGTGTGGTTAGAACTTAACTAGTACATGTCGTGTCTAGGATGAACACGCTGTGAAGTGTTACCTAGGAGAGAACAATGGGGTTCGAGTCTTGTAGAAGAACATGGGAAGGAATGAAAATTCAAGTACACGCTGTGTCTCAGGAGGAACTGGCCGTGTGTAGGGGTGTTACATGAGCAGGTTTGGAAGAGGTACATACCTTGTTAAAAGCTTAAGGGAACATGCCATGTAGAGTCTATACATGTCGTGTAACTATTTTTTTGTAAATCTTGAATTTTTTCATTCTCATGTTTCTTTTATTGCATGTCTAAGTTTATTTCATTGATAATATTTAACTGAGGTGTGCCCTTGACCTTGCAGAGTCATGCCACTGAGACTCCCTCCAACTGTACACCTGGTTCAGGGCGATGAACAGACACTAGAAATGATAGATCACGTTCTACCATAATATCCTCCTGTCATGCCTATCTTGGAACTAGATGTTATAACAAAGGCATGTGCTGATGCACAATTCCATGGAGGCCTTTTGAGGATATTAAATAATTTCAAGGGAGCACCGCATCCTTCCCTGTCTATGGCAAAGCTGATGCGGGTGTTCCCACAGCAGCATCCTCCCACTATTTCTGGTGATGGAGGACCATAGGCTATAAAGACATGGTTATATGCCATTCTTACTATCTTTTAGAATCTGGATATGCCTTCGTAGAGGAGGGTGAAGCTCACAATGTTCATGTTACATGATTCCACTAAGATATGGTGGGATGTTATCTCATAGGCGGGATGTCATCAGGATATGGATTGGGAAGTGTGTTAGAGGACCGTATATGACTACTTCTATCTCAAGATGTTGAAGGTTGATTGAGCTTGAGAGTTCGTGCATTTAGAGTAGGGATCTCTGTCAGTGATGGACTAATCTTCATGTTTTATAGAGTTACAGTGCTTCTCACTTGTTATAGTTTCTAACAAGTTATCTTTGTCTAGGAGGTTTGGGGATGGTCTCAGGCATGACTTCCGATCATAGGTGAGTGTCTTCAGGCGGACTATAGTGACTGCTATAGTGAACTGGACATTGATTACTAAGCATAATCTAAGGGATTTGGGAGTTGTGAGCCATGAAATTTTAGCATCTAGGGCTGTTACTTCTTTAAAAGATAGTAAGAAGCATCATAAGAAGCTTTCATGCATTGTTTCTTCTGGTATCCAGGTGGTATGCTACCAGTACATGAAGAGTGGGCACACGAGACCTCAATGCCTGATAGACCCAGTTGAGTGCTAGTCTTGTGGCAAGATAGGATATCTTCAATGATTTCTCAGTATGTACTCACCAGTAGAGGGTGATAGGGGTTCTGTTATGACTCCATGCTCAGAAGAAGGACAACCGATTTCTCCTCAGTTAGGTAACTTGAGTTCATTAGGACATTTAGGTCGAAGAGGTGGCCATGGTTGTGGTAGTCAAGATACAATTTTTCTGTGACCCTAGAATGGATTAGCACAGGGTAGTCAGGAATGGTCTTAGTGCCATGGTACTGGTCAGACCATTTTAGTAGAGTAGACCGAGTAGAAAAAGGATCCCAGACCCTCTACGGTTAGAGGTACGATTCTAGTTGATGCCGTTTTAGCTCCTCCTATTTTTGATATATGGGATTGGCATAGTTTTATAGTGGTTTTCATTGTTTATATCCTTGGGATTTGCATCTTTAACTCTAATGATGTTATGATGCTAGACACTCCACTGGAGATTACGATGGCTAGTGTACGTCAGTGCAGGGAGTTCCCTCTTGAGGTTGGTGGGTTTCACTTTTTATGTGACATCTATATGTTAGAGATGACAGGATTCGATGTCATTATCATAGTGGACTGGTTAGCCTTTTTCTAGGACTTTTTTGACTGCTATCACCACAGGGTTAGTTTCACATCACCATAGGGTGGGTCTTTTATACACAAGGGCAAATGTGATGCCTAAGAAATAAGAGATACACCCAAGAATCATGGGTTGGGAGGAATTATATCTCAAATTTCTAGTTTATATCTAGATTACCATGGGACTTCATAGATGGACTTTTTTCCGGTGGTGGATTTTTTCATATATGTACTTCTAGATGACTTTTCAGGTTTACCTCTGAAGTGGGAGGTAGATTTATGTAATGAACTTGTGCCAAGAGCAGCACCAGTGTCCATTCCTCCTTATAGGATGGCTACAATAGAGTTACAATAGATCAAGAAGTAGTTAGAGGAGTTGCATGGGAAGGGTTTCATCCGACCCAGTACTTATCCATGGGGTTCTCTTGTTCTTTTTTCAAAGAAGGAGGATGGTGCCCTTAGACATTGTGTGGATTATTGGAAGCTGAACCAATTTATGTTCAAGAACAGATATCCTTTAAAGAGGATTGATGATCTATTTTATTAGCTTCTAGGAGTATGGGTCTTCTCAAAGATTGACTTGAGATCTGGTTATCATCAGTTGCATATTAGACCATAAAATATACCTCTTACAACCATTCAGATTAGGTATGGGTCGATACAAGTATTTGGTTATTCTTTTCGGTCTCACGAATGCACTGATAGTTTTTATGGAACTGTATAATTGAGTGTTGTATCCTTACTTGGATTCTTTTGTGGTAGTCTTCATGGATGATATATTGGTGTACGCTCACTCTCAACATGACCAAGACACCCATCTTGAGATCGTACTGAGTACATTGAAAGAGCATTAGTTGTATGATATTCTCTCAAAATGATACTTGTGAATGGACCAGATTGACTTCTTGAGTCATGTTATCTTAGAGAAAAGAGTATATGTAGACCAAGAAAATGTTAGAGAAGTAGTTTCCTAGAAGCATCCTAAGAATTTATTTGATATACAAACTTTTCTAGGGATAGTTAGTTACTGTAGGTGATTTATACAAGACTTTTTAGGCATAGTAGTGACACTGACAGGTCTGACAAAGAAGAGTGCAAAGTACTTTTGTATAGAATCCTGCAATTAATCCTTTTAGTAGCTGAACATGAGATTGACTTCAGTACGGATACTGATTTTTCTAGAGTTGGGCTAGAGTTACACCATTTATTTTGATACATATGGTATTGGGCTGGGAGTAATGCTTATGTAGGTGGAAGGAGTCATTGAATACAATTCTTGGTAGTTGAGGCCACATGAGGGGAATTACCCAATGCACGATCTCAAGTTAGCTGTAGTTGGGCATGCTTTATGTCGTTGGAGACATTATCTTGTGGGATATAATTTTGTGGTATATTATAACCACAAAAGTCTAAATTATATCTTTTCTAATCATGATCTAAATTTGAGATAGGAAATATGGGTTTAGTACCATTAGTATTTTGATTTTGAGATTGCCAACATTCTTGGGAAAGGCAATGTAGTGGATGATGTGTTAAGTAGTAGGACTCAAATACATGCAATTCAGGGGGATAATAGGGAGTGAAAACTTATGGATCTATTCTTTGAGATGTATTTGGAGGTGCATGAGAGAAAAGGGTAGACATTTCTTTCATCTATAAATTTTACCTATAATCTACTGGATCGAGTGAAAATAAAGAAAATTATCAAATTCCTAAGGCCAAGTCCTATAGGAGTGTGTGTTAGGCGAGGACCCTAATTTTGGGTGGACTGTATGTGAGGATGAGATCTAGTGTTTTCATGGGTGCGTATGTGTGTCAACAGATATATACGAGGAGTTGATAATGTATTTTCATTCCTCAGTTTGGGTAGTTCATCCTGGTGTCACCAAGATATATTGAGATCTACACCATCGGTATTGGTGGCTAGGTTTGAAGAGGGTTGTTGCTGGTTTTGTTATGAGATGTTCCACCTGTCAGTAGGTGAAGGTGTAGCATCAGCGACCAAAACTAATTTTAAAGAAGTTATCCATTACTGAGTGAAAGTGGAATTACGTTGTTAATTATTTCATGATAGGTTTACCGAGGTCACCTTAAGGAAATGATGTAGTTTGGGGTTTTGTTGACATACTCATGAAGGTTTCACACTTCATACCGATCAAGGAAACCTTCAGTTTTGATGACCTTGGAAGGTTGTACATCCAATAGATTGTATGTTTCCTTGGGGTTCCACAATCTATCATTTTAGACAGGGATGCTCATTTTACTTCTTGTGTCTAGTTGGGGATACAAGGGTATTTGTTTATACATGTACTTTTGAGTATGACTTACCATCCCCAGCCATATGGCCAGTCTAAGCGCACGATTCATGTTTTGGAGGACATGATTCAAGATTGCATCCTATATTTTTGTGGTTCTTGGGAGTGACACATACCCCTATTAGAGTTTTCCTAAAAAAATAGTTTTTAGGTGAAAATTAATATGGCACCATATAAGGCTTTGTATAGTAGATCATTTCGATCACCACTATGTTAGCTGGAGGCAGGTGTGTCATCTATGCTTGGACCTCATCTTGTCCAAGAGACCATTGAATGGGAGGAGTTATTTGGAAGAGGATGGATACTTCACAGTCTCAGCAATAATCTTATGTTGATTGAGAGAGATGACCTCTAGAGTTTAGGGTCGGAGATCATGTTTTTTTATATGTCACACTAAGGTTGGGACATAAGTGGATTAAAAGAGAGATAAATATTTCACTGTGATACATTGGGCCATTTGAGGTTTTAGAGAGAGTCATTCTGGTTGCCTATCAGTAGAAGTTACATCATATGTATCAGGCTATGCATGACGTCTTTCATGTTTCTCAGTTATGATATTACTTTTTAGACTCGGATCACATTTTTCTGCCCAAGGCGGTTGAGTTAGAGGTGGATGCATCCTTTGAGGATCACATTATTTGGATTGTGGATTGCATCATGAATGTTCTCCATGGCTGGTCTATTCCTCTAGAATTAGTGCTATGGTAGCATGGGTGAGTATAGGATGAGACTTGGGAGAGGGAGGCTAACGTACAATCACAGTGACAAGTGTTGTTTGAAGTTTCTTCTTCACCACCCTTTGAAGGGAAATCTAGTGATGAATTTATTTAATGGTGGACATTTGTAAGAACATGGATCTTTATTTTAGGTATGGATCTTTATTTTGGGTTGTTTTTTAGGAAATGGAGGAATTTTTAAATTTTCTATGTATAGGCTGTGTACTCTTGAGTACACACCATGTACCAGGTTTCCATGAATAACCATGTACTAGCCATGTAATGACCGAGTACATGGCCATGTGGGTGACCTAGATGACCACCTAAAGAGGATTCTAGTTGAGGCTTGTACATAGTGTGTACATTAAATGAACACTCCATATAATTTTATTTTCATTTGATCAATCAGCTCTGGGTCATGTCTCATCTCGATAACTTCTTTCTTCTTCCCGTGTCTCATACAAGAGAGTGACAAATGGCTGAGAAACTTCGAGGTCCTCTCATTCCTCCATCCGCGATCTAATTGAGATGTTGCCAGGTGTGTTGTATCCCCACCAGTGAGTTATCTCTTTCCCTAGAGACTCTCTTCCTAATTTCTCCTCTCTCATGAGTTATTAAAGGTTGAATGATTTTTACCTTTTGATAGATATATGACGTTCTAGGACGATTCAAGGGCATAAATTTGAGAGTGTTCACTGTAACACATCAATGTAGGTGGTTTGTGCCTTTATTTGATAGTATTTGGATTATATATGCTTAATGTGATGAATACCCATGGTTAGGGTATTTCATGTTTTGGAATTTATCCCTGTTTAGGACTTGTTATGGTGTGTTTGATTGAGAAAAGGTTATTGATTATGTATAAGGTTTAATATCTTGATAATGGATGTGTTTCCAATGTTTGTTTGGTTATGGCCATTTGGTATTTAAAGCATGTTAGGATGTGTTGTTTTCCATTCCTAGTGTTGTTAGGATGGATTTTTTGTTTATATGAGATGCATGGGTTTCACATTATGAAAGTATAAACAACGGGAATTGATTGTGAGAGCTTCCCAAGGTAGGTTATTTTAATTATGAATTGTTGTTATGAATGACCAGAGGTATTGAATGTTAGAGATTCCGTGAGGTCAATGACCAGAGGGGTTAGATCATAAAAGATACACATAGGGTTGTTATTAAATAAATGTTGGAACAAAGGGCATTAACCGTGAGATATTCCATAGGGTCACTATAATTTATTTTTTCTATACAGACCAAGGGGTATTAATTGTGAGAGCTATCCAGGTGGTCATTGTATTTGATTATTTCTATATGGGACAAAAATGGTTAGACTGTGTGAGCTTTCCTAAAGGGTCATTATTATTTATTAATTTGATGATATGTGAAACAATATGAGATTATACTATGAGAACTTTCAGAAAGGGTTTCTTGTGAATAATTAAATTATTGTGAAGATTCTAACAAGACAAAGCACAAGCTTGGACTCAGTCTTACTTGGTTATTTAGATGATCTTTTGAGACGTCTGTTGTTATTGTTATATAGGGGGATACAGATCATAGGAAAGATCCTGAGTTTTCATTATTCAATGGATTGAATAATTAATAAATGAAAATGAATCTAATTAAAAAAATAGGATTGTTTACTTTTTATTACTTCCTAGTTTATTATTTAATTTCTGCATATTACTTACTATATATATTCACTGACTATTAGGTCCAAATCTTTTGGTGGTTTCTAACTGGGATTTGTCTCACACCCTATTTGAGTCATGCTTTTAGACCCAAATAGATTATATGGTTGTAGGTATAGATAAGGGAAACAACCTTCTACATTAGGTACATGATTGATATCAGATCTGGAGATCATGGGACCAAGTTGAGCCTTTATATGCTATTGGAGTATATTGTTTTATATTCTTTGGTTTTAGTATTGCATTTCAATCATTGTGACTTGTTTGGAGGATTTACTAGATACTTGTGACAAGAATAATTATTTATATATATGTTGTAGTAGTTTATACTATCATTCTTCTACTATTTACTTTTTTTATGGTATTATTTCTTTTTATTCTATTATTATTATTATTCTGTTGTGTATACTTAGCTAATGAGGGCATAGTTTCCCCACTATCAGACCTTTTCCCTCACTACTAGTCGGGAGCCTCTGGAATTTGGGTAAATGTGTTTGAGGTTATGTGACCAACCCAATTTGGGGAACTTCAGGGCAGAAATCGAAACTAGGACGTTACATATGATATTATTTTAATTAATTAAAATGTAGAAACATTTTGCACTTTAAAACAATTTTTCGAAAAAAACTGTTTTTAAACCCAAAAATAAAATTATACTAAAATGAAATTAAAAGATGATTAAAATGAAATTAAGTGGATTAAATATTACTAAATAATACATATGTTAATATAAATAATATTCAAGACATAATGGGACTATTAAATTTCTATATTTAATTAAAAATTTATATTTTTTCAAATATTAGTATTTTTCACTATTCATTGAAAAATCAATTTTTTTTTGAAAAAAACATGAAATTTCTCCCTACGTTAATTTTTATATGATAATTTAAAAAATAAGATTCATTTTATTAAATAAAGTTTCTAGAATATCTAGAAATTAATTATAATATTTTCTCATAAAAAGTAATAAAAATCATTCTTGAATGAAATATATTTTGGAAGAACAAGAGTACCTTACTACAAACTGATTGATCACTTACTAAAAATTTATCAATAACTTTATATTTATTTGGATATATATATATATATCATAAATTATTTAATACCATTCATAGAATCTAATTTAATGGTTAGTTTATAATGGTAATATATAAATAACAATATTGTGTGGTTCGTTTTTGTTTAGTGTTTCATTTATTTTACACCATATAAAATTGTTTTATTTTTCCAATATATCTTTGAATTAGAGAGATAATTAAAGTATTTTTATTGTGATTATTAATGGTTCATTATGGTGTTGATCAAGGGTTTTTTAAATTCTAACTAAACTACTCAGAATAATATTTATATGGATGTTACAAATGGTTATTAAATATTTTAGTTTAATATTATGATTTTAGAGTTTTTAATATGGCTTAGAATTGGTTTTGGATGACTAAGTAATACTGGAATGTAATTTATAATGATTTTTAATGGTTTATTGTGATTTTTTAATCCAAAGTAACATTGAATTTAGATATTAACTATGTACATATCAATTTATTATAGTATTATAATAGTTTCTAGAACATTGTGTAATATTGAACTAAAGTTTAAAAAGTTTTTCTAAGGGTTGAATTAATTATACATAATATTTAATCAGTATGTTTTTATGTTACGTAATAATTGTATTAGATATTCAAATGCTATATAAGGGTTAAAATGAAGACAAATAAGAGTTCTTGGGATGATGAATAATAAGGATAATATTATTTCAAAGGATGCAAAAATGATAAGATTAATGGAAATAGGGGGTTTGACTATTAAATAAATTATTTTATTTGGGATACTGAATAACATGAATAATAAAAAAAGATATGTTTGTGAAGATCATAAATGATTATGAGAGATCAAAATGGATATTTTTAGATGATTTATGGGATGATATTAAATTAAAATAAATGAAATATTGATGATATACTATATGTAAAGATGAATGAATATGAAAGGGAAGAGAATGGAGAATAAGTGAAAGGGTGTGGAATATTGTGAGATGTTTCTAACATATATGAAAGAGATGGAAAAAAGGAAAACTTAACTTAGTCTAAAGAAGAGTTAGGAGGTTGAAAAAGTCTGATTCCATGAGTATATTATTTTATATGCAAGTTTATTCATTTATTTTAGAAAATAAAAGGATTTTAATCATTATACTTTAGATTTATTTATTTATTCATTCCATGAGAAACTATATATTTTTCTTGTTAAAGATATAGTTTCTTTACATGAATAATTTCTCCATCAACTGGTGTCAAACAACATATTAAATAATATGGGAGGTATTCTTATAACACAGAATAAATGATCACATAAATTTGAGATTTCTTAGTATAATTTTAAGGGTTTAAAAAATAAAATTCAACATATTATAACAAGATTTATGAAATGATTAGATAATCTATTTCATGTAAATTAACTTAAAAAAAGGATGTAGTCTTCCCAACAAGGATATAATCCCTGAAAGAACAAAATGTTTCTATTGTGTTATCTTTTACTAGTATATGTAGAGTACATGATTTTTTAGGTTTTGGAAGATATATTCAATATAGGAATTTTAAAGATTTTTTTTTAATTATAAAAATAGAAAATATTGAATCAATTCATCTTCTCAATTTTTCTCACACTAATGTTTTTATTATTAATAGCGGGAGGGAAACAAGGGGGAAACAAATAGGGAAAACTATCGAGGGGGCCCGTAAAAGTTGAGACCGAGAGAATCCCCAAAAATAATGTCCATCACACTAGATGGAAGGGAAACAATAAATATTATCACTCTAGGTCATAAAGAATATTGGACGAGGCTTGAACCATCCTAGAAATCATTAATTATGGGTTCATGTGGGAATCTCAGATAGAGTGGGGTTCTATAACTATGGTGTTATCAGCAATAAGTCTCAAGAGTATTTTTTTAGGTGATCAATTAGTAAAAATAAGAGTATTATGCCAGATAGACCACCAAATCCACATCAACACTAATGTTAGGGACCTCATTGAGGAGGTAAAAGAGTAGTACAAGATGGAGGCTGTAGAGGTTGTGCTACTGAAGGTAAGGTAAAAATAAGTTTAATTTAAGCTAACCACAACTATCAACACCTAGTGTCCCATAAACCTTATCAAAGGATACTTATATATTTAGAGTTAGTGGATAATTACATAGTCAACTAAATTTCAATAAGTAATTTGATCATTCATTTACAAACATAGTTTGAGGCACGATATAAATTTTATTTAATTTGTAAATAATATTGATTTTCCTGAAGAAAAATATATCATTATCATTACATCTATTATTTATGATCTTTATATTCTAGTATATTTTTTTTGATAAATGAATTTTATATGGTTTCTCTAATGGTGTAACTTATCAATTATTCTATTTCTGTCATCAATGTAATTTAGAATTAAACAAATATTTATTTACATTTAATTTTATAATGGTTAACCTAATCCCATAAAATTTTATTATTGGGATAATTTTTTTGGATCATAATCCATTGTATGTTTAGTGTTATTGAAAATGGGTGATTTACCATTGAGATGATGGTTCTTGGTTAGTTCTCATCGATGAGTGAGATGATTAGGCATGAAAAGATAAATCAATAATGATAGAGTTTCAATGGATCAGTTTCCAATTTTTAGAATTTATTTTTATACAGTGGATACATAAAAGTATATCATTTGATTTTAAGTTAAATACTATATAGTTGTCTTATTGAATGACATTCCAAGGATTCCTCTAATTTTGAAGACGAACTTCAACATTAATATTATCCTTGGGACCACTTTATTTACTCTAACAGTTTATAGGACAAAACCAATAGATATTAGAGGGTTTATATAATATTTAAATGAATAATAATAAAAGGTATTTTTATGTTTAGTGTGTCTCAATGGGAATATATTTTATTATCTAAAAAGGTAGATGTAATTTTGAAAAGTTGTGTTAATTAAGGTTTATTAAATTAGGTGAAAGTGAAGGAAAAATATACACTGTTGAAAATTGATGACCTATTTGATAAGCTAATGGGAGAAATATAATTATAGAATATTGAAATTTGGTATGACTATAATTTAAATTGATTTCAAGATAAGGATATCCCCAATATATCTTTCAAGTATCTTTATTAGAATTTTGAGTTTATACTGATAGTTTTTGGAGTGAGAAATGGTTTAGAAGTGTTCATGGATCTCATGTATGATATATTATTATCCTTCCTAGATCAGTTAATTATGGCTTTCATTGATGAAATCCTTGTTTACTCAAAGATAGAGGATGATCACTATGGGAACCTGAGAACATATTTTGAGTTACTTTAGGAGAATCAGTTATAAGTTAAAATCTTGATGTTTTAGGTATAGATTTGAGAAGTACACTTTTTGGTCCTTATCCCTTATGATGGTGGTATAATAGTAGATCTTACAAAAGTAATGACTGTTATTACTTGGTATCCATTAAAGAATATGTTTGAGGGAAAAAATTTATTGGGGTTTTTTAGATATTACTAGATGTCTGTTTCATATCTGTCTCAGATTATGAACCATTTTATTTACCTTACCAAAAGGGGATGACCATCCATATAGTTAGATCAATGTTAATAAAATTTTAAAGAGTTAAAGTAAATATTTAACTATTATATAATATTGATATTTTTTAAGGAGATAGTGGATCATTATTGGAAATTAAACCTATACCAACAAACTTATTCCAACAATTTGGTAAAACCATTAGTATAGGTGACCTATACAAATTATTTTAAAGAACCATTGGTATATTATATTATATAATAGATAAAACCGGGATTTTTTGAAATCCATTAGTATAGGTTGACACATACATCAAGTGTGGAACCTCCTTTCCCTTTGCCAAATCAATTTTCCCCACGACTAGGTAATTATTCTCCCATTCATCTCATTTGGTTCCTTCTATTCCATAGATTGTACTTGTATTTTTATTAGATTCTTCCTTTGTAAAATTATTCTTAAATTAAATCATCAAGGTATATTAATTATGTCCCCCTTTTGTCATATATTATCCCTATATTTATATATTTTCATTTCCCAAACTGAGAATTATGTAAAATTGAATTTGATTACCATGTGATTAATTATGAATCAAAATAGATATTTAAATGCTTATTTTATATAAATGAGTTTTAATGAAAGTGATGGGAATTTATTTGAATGGTATGAGTTATAGATAATTTTTTTATAAAAGTGGTTTGTATTTAATTATAATAAAATGTGGGTTTTCATGGTTTATAAAATTTTTTTATGAAAGAATCAATTCATGAACTCTAAATTTTTCTAAATAATGTTTTTTGAAGTTTCATTTTGTTTTATTTTTGGGTTTTATAACATTAATGTGGTCACAATTTTGAGTTATGTTTTTCAATTTGGGTGTATTATGACCACAAAGAATTATAATTACTATTTATAAATATAAATTTTTACTTATTTACAAGATAATTTTACCTTATTAAATTATAGTTTTTAGGATAAACTATGTTTTTTATAATGATGTATTAATATATGTAATTTTTTTCACTAAAATGGAGAGTGATTTAAAATGGAATTGACTTCATTTTTTTTCAATATGTTTGAAAGTTATTAAAATAAAGTGAAAGTATATGGTTTCGTTAAATATATTTTGGATTTGGTAATGAAATTTAGATAGAAGTTAAGAGTGTTATATATATTTTTAACATAGTGTATAGAAGTTGGACGTATGATACTGATCGAATCTCAATTAATTTACAAAAAAAAGTTTTATTTTTTTAGATTTTATGTTTAATAATGATTTAGATCGATGTATTATACACTATCCATGTTATAATTTTGTCAAAAGTCCTTGGTTAATCCACAAATAAGTTATTTACCATATAAATAAAATATATTTTTCCAAAAAAATATTAGGTATGGTATCATAATAGTGAGAAAAGAAAATATAAAACCATTCATGATCTAAATGAAAATACCAGATTAGAGAATTTGATATTTTATCAGTTTTCATTTATTTATCAAAATCGAAATGAAAGTATGTAAATAAATGAAAATAATGATAAGAGTACACATGATGAAAATAATAAAGATGATGATGTTGAGAGAGTGAAAAATTTGAAGTATGCTTCCATGACTCTAATATATCAGCAATGTGGTAAAATAAGAAAATTGGAATTTTTAATGTGACTATTTCATGAAAACAACATATGGAAAATATAATACTACCATCAATTATATTCTTACCTTTTTGAAGGACTTATTTCTTGTTAATGAGGGTATTCCATCAAATCATTGTACGACATGGATGTTAATTAACCATCCTGGATTGTCAATAAAAAAATTCCAGATTTCTTGAAATATTTGATCTTATTCTGGGAGGAAAATATGGTCCTAAATGATTTCAGAAAATATGGTTCATCTCTATAGAAGAAAAATGACAATAGAACACCATATCATGTGCCACAAAAAGAAATGTGGAACATTTTATTGATTCATAGGATCTAAAATCTTTTCATGTATGTTGAAATATCAAAAAAAATATGAGATAAAATGATGCTGAGATAATTTAGGATAATGATGAGTTCGTTCATCCTACATATGGATTAATATTGTTAACATTTGATGCATGAAATCCTAATTTTTCAGCTAAGATTAATAATTCAATATTGGTCCAATCATGTGAAGGTTTTAATTTTCATAGTCATATGATTAATTTGCACAACAAATATCCAATTATCATTCACATTTATAACCTCCCTTCAAGGATGAGTATGAAAAAACCATTCCCTTTCTTGAGTATACTCATATCTGTACCTTTTTATTCTAGAAAGGATGTAGATGTGTACTTTAAACTTTTAATAAAATAGTTGAAGAGTCTTTTTAATGTGGGTGTTCACACATATGATTCTTATTCAAAAGGTATATTTTACATACGTGTTGTTCTTATATGGATGAGAAATTATTTTATTTCTTATTCAATAATATATGGTTGGATGATGAAGGGAAAACATTCATGAAATCTTTGTATGAAGAATAAAAAATATATATTTCTTAAATAAAATTGTATTTTTTTGATTCAGGGTACATCGATGATGCTTTCAAAAAGATTATCTATATAGTAATGTTTTGGAAATGCCATTGAGACAAAGAAGACACCTCTATATATGACTGAAACTGATGTGCATAATTAATTTCAAGATGATATTTTTCCATTTAGGAAAGGTTATATAAAATCTAGAAAGAGTAATAATGTTTCCATTTAATCTAATTACAATTAGAAGAAAAAAGTATCTTATTTGAATTTCTTTATGGATCAACCAATATGTTATGTCATTTTTTAGAGGAAATGTACATTAATAAAATTATGTGTAAAATGTTTCATTATATTATTCTAAATGAAAATGGGAATTCAAAATATTATTTAGAATCTCTAAATGACTTGGTGGATTGAGGTATTGGACCAGTACTAAATCATGTGTGTATTGGTGAAAATTAGCGTAAATTTATTTGTTATACTTATTCAATTAAACCTTTATAGAAAAAATAAGTTCTGAATGTAAAAGATACTATCATGGTTTTTGAGGTCTATTCATGTAACATATCAAAATGAATTAATTAAAGAGAGTTAAATTTGAAATTTCTTAAAAATCATGATAATAAAATCCTTCTTCTTGAGTTGATTAAAAAAAATCTATCATTTACTATATAATAATGTAAGGGTGGAAGTGATTTAATTGTTCCATTTTTATAGCAATCTTTATGCTCAAAATTTACCAAAGTATTTATTGAAAAAATTGAAGTAATATGCCCTGTTAATTTTGTGCCTATAGGATAATTTTTTTTTCTTTGTATTTTTTTACATACATGTTGAATATAACTATCCATATTCAAAATAAAAGACTTCTTTGGGGGATCACTCATCCCGAAGGTTCTATTGTGATATGTTTTTTGGATCAATAATGTATGGATTTATATTCAATTTATTTTTTTGATGTGAGAAAGAGATGTAACTAATCAATGATAAATAAAGATGAGTAGTATAAAAAAATTGTACTGATTTTTTCATCACTTCCCCAACTAGGTGGAATTACTAGATCATATGCCTAATCTATATTGAGCCTCGAAGAGCGGGATATGGAACATTAAAAATTATTTTTTAATTATAATTTTTTGACGACTTCAATAAGTATGTAATTTGAACATGTATATGTTATCCCATTCCATGTACTTAAATATATGTGTTACATTTTTTTTATTTTTATGTAGGGAATATAAAAAAAATTGAAAGTAGAGTTCATCATTCATTACCACTGAGAAGGATAGATATTTTTCATTGAAAATAGATTCATGTTTGGTTTAAATCTAAGGTAAAAGTATTACTTTAATAAAAAACAATAAGTAAATATTCATTTAATTTTAATTTATGTATTGAGTTTACATATTGAATATGTATCTCAAGAAATAAGGGCTTTGGCTTATGGTCCTAATTATGTGGTTTGAAAATTAAAATCAATGGTGATCAATGGGTAAAAATTTCTTATCACTAAATGATGAGTTTAAATGAGAACCCAACATGATGCCATTATATTAATTGTAATGACAGATTATTATGCCAGTACAGGAGATAGTTGTCATTGATATGAAAATTTATCTTATTATAGAGTTATTGAGAAAATACTAATATTTGATTATAACTCCCATGGTTAATTATCTATGATGAAATGAAAGTGGTTTGATTCATTTAATCCTCATGACACATTTATTGATGAATGTGGATTTAGATTTATTAACATGACTCGTGTCTTGACTACCATCAAGGAATATTTTTTAGCATCAATAGTGGAACATGTTTTTTTTGTAAAATATCATCCGATTCCAGAATTTGGTGTCTTTATTGATGTAATCCCAAGATATATTTTTTATAATGATGGGGATGAAATTGACTGTATTGCTACCCCCATTGGACATGATCACTTTATTACTTATGATGACTCAAATAGTCTAATTTTTAGAGTTGATTGTGAACCCAAAGTAGAGGTGGGAAATATATATCTCAACTTGAGTCTTTTAGGTTGGTACTATTCATATAGCTTTATTTTGGTTTCATTATGTATCCAACCATACCTTGACATGTATTTTAGATGTAAAGTGGTTGCACTCTTCTCTATGTTTAATTTTACATTGCTGAATTGAACTATGTTAGAACCCAATGAACAAAAAAAAAATAGAAAAAAATATAATTAGAATAACATCAATGTGAAATGAACCAAAACATATTAAACTAAATAGAGCAAGAAAAAAATAATCAAATAAAATTAACCTAAAAAAAGAATCAAGTGACTAAAATGAACTGAATGATCTAAACTAGAAATGTGCCTAATGACATAACCCAAAATGAACCAAATGACCTAACCAAATGACCAACTAACCGAATGATGAAATGACTAAATAACCTAACCCAAATATAAAACAAAAGACCATACCAAAATATGAACTCAATGAAGTAGCCTTAAAAATGGAAATAAAATTAATTCATGTCACATATAATATATTGTTTCGATTACACATTAGTAAAATGTTTGTAATTAATTTTATTTTTATTTTCCAATATAGGAAATGAAAAATAAGAGATACTAGGGAAGAGAAGATCTAAAAATGATATCCACATGAGAGAGTTGGGAATTCCTCCTTTTGTTCCCCTTGTAAATATACTATTTAATATATATATATATATATATATATTATATAACTTATAATTTCACATCATTCATAATTTGTAAAATTTTATGAAGATCTATCATCTTGTAGATAACTATTATCTGGCCAAACTAGTAATAGCTGTGAGTAACTTAACAATTTTTTGGGGGGTGGGGGTGGTACTAGATCTATTCTTAGCAATATTTTTACTTCGTTACCCTCAAAACCTTCATCATATATACAATCGAGCAATAATTATTACCCCATAGTTACTTTAGAGGCATTAAAGATATTCAGATGAACTATATTATTGCCACCATTTATGTTCGATCCTTCTCATTTATCTTTTGTTTATCTGATGATGGCTCCATTTACATATCCATATTATAATTTTCAAAATATGTATATGAATAATTTATTTCCGTCTACTCCATTCTCTCTAGGATTTCATGTCCATGACCCTTAAAATTCTATTATGATGCATTTTGATCCTCCAAATTATAAAAATCATCATGAGTAAACATTATAGACCACTGATCATCCTGGATCTAGTATATGTATAGAAATCTTGTAAATTTGGTGACCATAATTTATTTTCCTTATAACATTTATTAACTTAATATGTCATTATATGGTTTAATAGATGGATCTTTCACTATTAGAAAACACGGTCATAGATACATGTGTGAAGTTTGGAACCAAAAGACACAGGTGATGGTTAGGTACTATAGGTACAATCGAATGTCTTGTAAAATAAGAAAAAAAATTCAAGAGTTTTATAAAAATGATTTCCAAATACCGTGAAATCATTCATGTGAAGTCAGTCACATGGAGACACCTAGAAAATAAAATAAAGGATACTTAATAGGATCAAATATTGTTAATAAAATTTATTAGATTTAATTTCATATTAATATTATATTTATATGAATTATTATTTTAGAAACCTCTTAATTATTATTTTCTTAATAGTGAAGATTTAGGGGATACATGACTAAAGGCATTAGGTGAGCTATGAAGAGAATATAAACATGATTTATACAATGACTAGGATTATAGAGTTGTAGCATAACTAAAGGTCATAGAAATCCCCAATGAATGTCCAACAATATAGTACCAGGAAATGATTTTCCATTGAATGGGTGATTAATTTAAGGTATTATCAAATTTTATGTTTTTCGATTAAAAATGGAGATGTTTTGAATTAATAATTTTAATGTATTATTTAATATTTTTTAAATAATATTCATTAATAGATAAAAAATGATTCTATAAAGTATATCCACAATTTGAGGTGAAAAATTATGGCAGATAAGGAGAGAAGAAAAAATTCATAGGCACTTACATTTCATTTGGTATTAACAACAATGAAAATGTATTATAACTTAATAATAGTGTAGAGTGTTACACATTATGTGATCCAAATAGACATAAAATCACAAAAACCTACCTGAAATAGCTAAAACAAAAATGAATTGAAATGAACTAATATAACGTGGCCTCCATTGAATTGAAAAAAAGAAAAAAAATAAACATAACTAACGAAATGAAATAGAATTGAACTAAAATGAATTAAATGATTATAAAATTTACTAAACATACTCAAAATGAAAGAAATAAAATAAATTCAGAATAAAATATAAAATAGTTAAAGTTTATAAATAGTGTGTAAACTGTTGGTACATTGTTTGAAAAATATTTTTTAAGAAATTAATAGAAAAACTTAAAAACTTTTTTAAAGTGTATTTTAAGGTTATTTAATTGGATAAAAAACTACATTTAAAAATTTTTTAAACTGTTTACAAGAGGTTTAAAACCTTTTAAAATTAGTTTTGCAACCATTTTAAAAATTACTTCATAATGATTTATAAAATTTTTAAACGTGATTAAAACTTATTTTAAATAGTTTTTAAATTGTGTATAAAGAGTTTTAAAAAAATATTTAAAAAATGATTATAAATAATTTGAAAAACCTTTTAAAAATAGTTTAAAAACATTGAAAATTTTTATATAAATATATTTAAATAGTTTAGAAACTAGTTTTAAATTGTTAATAGTTTAGAAACTTCTTGCAAAGACTTGATAATCTTTAAATAATTTGTAAATTTTTTATGCCTTATAGTTTAAATGAATATGAATGATGGAAAACCAAGAAATTATTGTAGAGTCCTAATAAAGGAGAAAATAAAGGGTGTTAAAGGAGATTATGGTTCTAAAATCGATGGATAAAATATCCTAGTAAAAAACATAGAAAATACACAATCTTAGAAAATAATGAATATTAGGAGATCAATTTTGTTATACAAATTTTATGGACAAGTAATTTTTTTTAAAAAAATGAGACTTGAAATATATAACGAGGATACTACCAAAATAAGGGACCATTATTAAAGAAATATCCACACCACTAAAAATACATGGATCAATTCATTTATTATTCATAGTGGAAATGCAATAGAGATTCAATATATAATATTTAAACTATATTAATGAACAAATAACTTATATATTAATATATATTGCATATTAATGTGTCAAATATATTGACATGTGATTAGTTAAATTGTTTAAATAGTTTGATATAATCATGAAATGTTTCACTTTATATAGCATAAACAATATTCAATATTACAAACATTTAAACATGAAAATTTATTCACATTATATTAACATATAAATAATTAAAAATATAAACTATATTAATATGTAAAATATAAACTTTATTAACATGCACATAATTTCATTTAATATTAACATGTAATCTGATAAACAGATTCATTTAATATGAACATATATACTTGTAAACTATAAAATTTAGATATAACAATGGAAATATAATGAAAATAAATATAAATAGACTTAACTATCCGTACCTATCTTAAACAAAATCAATCATAATAAAACATAATTGAACCGAAAAGGAACTATTTTACCTTAACAAACTTGAACAAACTAGACCTAAATTAAATAAAATTAAACTAAAATAAATACAATCAAACCATAAATAAACTAAAAAGTAACAACATGTATAAAAAATTGAAAATAAAGTTTTTATATAAAATTGAACAACAATAAATGAAACATGAATTAAACCAAATCAAAATGTGTAAAATTGAACTAAACCAAACCAGGTCAAATTTTACTAATCTCTCCAAACATGACTTGAACTAAAATACACAAAACAATAATAATCTAAACCCAAAAAAACAAAAACAATAAAATTTAACATGAACTTTAACTTTCCAAAACCTAACTAACAATATTGAACTAAACTTATTTGAATTGATAATTTTTATTTATAACTAAACCAAAAAATATGAATCGAATTTAATAGTTACAAATTAAAATATTAAATTATTACTCAAACTAAAATCTCTGAAAACTAGTCAAACTATTCAAAATTAACATGACCCAATACAATAAAAATAAAACTGATCAGAATATAGCTTGACCAAAACAATACAAATTTATTCATTTTGGTTTTATTGTTTCATGTTTCACTTTGGTTGGGATAATATGGTAAATTTCGGTGAAATATTGTTCAATTTTATTTTGTTATGGTAAATTAAATATTAGTTATAATGAGTAAATTTTGTTCAAAAATAAAATATTATTAGATAATGTTTTCTTACATTTAATGTAATTACAGAGGCCTACATTTAGCATTGAAGGTCATCTTCCTTGAGATAAATTGTTTTGATTAAGTAGGAAGAATAAATTGGAATCTCTATAAATGAATATAAAAAAATAATGGATGTTTTTTATTGATTAATTCTAATTTTACTATCTATATTGTATATAAATATTTTATTTATATTGTCAACAATGTGCATTGGAGGGTCTTGATGATGTATAATATGACAACTTCAGGCCAAATGATCAATTGTATCAGATATTAGACGATGAGAATCAAGTGAGAGTATCTTTTAAACTAGGAAAGAGTATTTTACCATGTATGTATTATCCCACTTTGCATCCCTAATATTTTTGGTAACATAAAGATGCAAGCTGTCATGACCCCCTCCCCACAATGTGTACCCCTCATGGGCCGGCAATGTGAGAATGGAGATAATGACCCCTGAGTCCCGCCTCCAGTAGGCCCCGGGTTTGCGACTAGCACCGTGGGTATAGTAAACACACAAATGGGAGGCATTACCCTCTAAGAGAACACATGCAGAAGAGAGAGATAAGATAGACAACAATCAAATATATCTCATTACTGAAATATAAAAGAAACCCATGTCCATATATGAAAGTCCATGCAAAAGTACTACAACGGAAAAGGGAAAAATTGTAAGTACCCAAAAGAAAGTAAAACAGAAGCGACCACGTGCCTGAACAGCTCCTGCAACCACAAGCTAGTAGTGAACAAACTGATCTCTAACCTACTCCATGTAACCTATAAAACAGTTTATATACACATAGGGTGAGTATAACATTATACTGAGTAGGATCCTCCCCGAAGCCTCTCATGCAAAAGTAAAGGAAGCATTCTAAATCATAGTGAACAACAAATGCAACTAACTTGTCACATAAACAGGTACACTATGTTCCCATCCTCACCATGGATACTGTCACTAAGTAATGCATACAAAAATATATCATATAATAATGAATATCAAGGGTACCCCGCTACTACTTCCCCACTGGTTTGCCGCTTTGCCCCAACGTCGCACATCCTAAGCATCTGTCTCCAAAAAGGCTTGCCCGCAGACACCTGGGCAAAGCACCACACCATCCTTACAACCAAAAGTAACCTAGTAAGTTCCAAGAGACACCATCACCCACATAACGTGTATCATACGTCGGGTATTATACCTCAAGCCGTTATAGCCCATACACCGAGTAAGGATCCTCAAGCCATTACAGCCTATACACGTTACGCCTATAGTAGTCCATAAGATAATATATCCAGAATATGTGTGTGTGAAATAACCACAAGACATTATAGCCCTCTAAACACATATATGGGGAAACTAACCACTGTTCCTGTTGGCACACGTATCTACCAAGAGAAGAGAGCGGGGCCAAAGGGGGTATTCAGCCATTCGTCCTCCCACAAGAATGTTGGGGGAAACACCCTGCATGGCTCAGAATCCCTAGGGTGTAAGTTTCCCTTACTGACAGGGTGGAGTAGCATATAGATATTAAAAAAGTATAGGTTATATTATAACTCACAACCACACTATGGGCATTAACTAGTCTTGGACACAACTGCAGCTAACGTCTCTCAGACTCTGGGTTGCTACTTCTAAGACTAGGTATCCTATAAACACACAACCAGTTAAAGAACTTCATTAGGTTACATCATTCCCTTTTTCATAAATTCCACTTTACAACAATTAATTCTTTACACATTAATTAATCATGAAAAAAACCACATTAAAATTCATTGGCATCACATTCAAAATCAACTGTTCCTTTAAAGTTACAACAGCAACATTAAATTCCAGCATCTCCATCCCAGTGGATTATCACTATTTAATAAATCTTTCATTACAGAATCACATTCCCATATTTCCAGGCATTCTAGAAAAGCATCCTATGCTACTAAACACAAGGGGGCTCAAAACGGTGAGTAGATATACTACCTGTCGAGTCTTTGCCGCCTATAGTAAGAGCGTAGACCCATTCTCCCTTGAGAGGCTAAACACGGAAAGCACGTGGCATACCCCGCGCATCTTCGCCTCTTTCGGAAGGAGGGTATGCAAGATGAGATGCCTTGAGCAGTGGGGAAAGTAAATCAGATAACAAAAAATCGAACCACCAAACATCCATCCAGCAAAACCATCCCATACCATCATCCCTAGTGTCCTCCCCGACACCCACATGCATAAACCTATGCATCTCGCCACTCTAGGTGCCATCCGCTACCACAACCACAAGTCTCCATTCATCTACATATCACAACAAATATCAAGGATCACATCACAGTACAAGCAGCAAGAAAACACAACATCACATCAACAGGCTCTTGGCCCTTTAACAATCAAGAGGGTAACTCAGAACCCTTTAATAAATTCTCACACAATATGTTCTTTAATCCATATTAAATTAGTAGATTTCTTATTCATAGGTTCCAAATAAGGGAAACCTAATCAGTAAGATATCATGATTAAATAAACATGCTTACTACACTAATTTGATTGAAATAAAATTACAACAAGAACCAGATTCATTTTCATGCCACTTTATCTTTAGCAAAAAAAATTCAATTAATCTTGGTTTATGTTATTTACCAATTTCCATTAAGAACAAACCGCTAATGAAAGCAAGCATAGATATCTCAATATCTAGCAAATCAAGAGGCAATAACATACGATAGATATCAATTTACTTATCTAGTTCAAATATTTATTATCTCAATTCCATTGTGATCCGCTGGGATAAAACATGCTAACGATATAGTTGCACGTAAAAGAAAAGAGAAGCAACGAATCCCCTACTTGAACAATTCTTCATGTTCTTTATCCACGATATGGGTCATGATCCTCCTCTAGACACAACTGCATCCACCCGAGGATTCCACGATATGGACACACCAACCACACCCCAAGAAAAATCCATTATAAGCATGGAGATTATAAGATATAATATAGAAATGAGAAATAGGAGAGGATGATCCCCAAAGGAAAGACGATACAACATACCTTATATAAAAGATTGATCGATAAAACTTGGTTGCATCAAAACAGATCCAAACCAATCCTTGGATTAAAGTTTGATTGTGAAACTCCTACATGAATAATTGAATGGTTCTAGCATCTCATAGCCGAGAACAATTAGAAAGAACAAGGGAGGATGATATCTTGTCCCTTTTTGACGATTTAACGGGGTGACAGTTTAAGATACACTTACTTCCCCATTAAAAGAGGATTGAATTAACCCACAAGGTTTGATCAAGAAAAAACATCATGATCCATAGGAATAATTAATATAGGATTTATGTCCTTTAAATCGGCCTTAAGAGTCCTTAAAATAAGGCTTTAAATTCATTTTACATAAAAGGAAATGTCAAAAGGGAGAAACTGTAGAAAGATGGAAACACTATTCACATACTCAAAAATTGGGATAGGAAATAAAGGTGAAGGATAGAGGTAAAGGATAGAACCTCATTGGTCTAGAAACACTATTCATGAAAGAGGTGAAGGATGGAACCTCACGGTTTTGGAAATAATGTTCATACAAGAGGTGAAGGATAGAGGTGAAGGATGGAGGTGAATGATGGAACCTCACTTTCTGGAAACACTGTTCATGCAAGAGGTGAAGGATAGAGGTGAAGGATGGAACCCCACTGTTCTGGAAACACTGTTCATGCAAGAGGTTAAGGATAGAGGTGAAGGATGGAGGTGAAGGATGGACCTCACTATTCAGGAAACACTGTTCACGAAATTGAAAAATTGGAAAAGTGTTTGGGATAAGTCACCTTGACCTCTCGAAAAACCTCCAACAACACATTTTTACAAGGTAATGGACCAGAGAGGTTCGGGCCATTACATTAGATACCTCTCAAAACATTCTCGTCCTCAAGAATTTAAAACCAACCTAAGGAAAAGAGGGGTCCAAAAAACCACTCGGTGAGATACCTCTCAGATGAAAACCACCCTGAGTTGTTCTAAAGCTGGAACAAAACCACGACATTCGAGAGAAAGGGAGAAAACAATCCATATACAAAAAATTCAAGCATAACATCACATCAATGTTACATAAGGAAAGGATCAAAGAAAACACAACACAACAACTGAAAATAACTTCGGGTACTAGACACACATCTGTGAATCACGTTCCCATGTACTCTCCTCCATGCCATTGTGTCACCACAAGACACAAACTAAGGGAATAAAACGCCCGCGCAACACCTTCTCTTTGCGGTCTTGGACCTCCATAGGTCTCTCCTTAAAGGTTTCATCATCAACAACATCGATCTCTCCTCAATCAGTGATGTGAGAGTCGTCATAGAGATAACGAAGGAGTTGCGATACATGGAAAACATCATGTACCTGACTCATCTGCGGGGGAAGTGCTACTCGATACGCCATGGATCCAACATGATCTAACACCTCGAAAGGCCCATCAAACTGGGGAGAAAGCTTACTTCCATGACCAAACCTTCACTGCCTACGATGGGGAGTCACCTTCAGAAACACATGACGCCCAACATTAAACTCCAAGGGTATCTTCATTTGATCAGCATATGATTTTTGATGATCTTGTGCTATCTTCATCCTCTCACGAATCTCCTGGACCATCTCGATTGTATTCTGTACTAGTTTCAGTTCGAGAATTGCTGACTCTCCAACCACAATCCAGCACAATGGAGAATGGAAATGCCAGCCATACAAGGCATCAAACAGCTCCATACCGATGGTGGAGTGAAAACTATTAGCCAGAATGTCCGAGAGCCAGGCGAAACCTGCTCCCATAAATTAATAAAAAAGTTTAAATAGTATAGATGACTCAGGGAGGGGGAGCCTTACATAAACTTGTGTACACAATGCCAACTCTATCATTATGGACTAAGTCATTGCAAAACTCAGGTAGGACAAAGTACCAGCTAGAGATTACCTCCAAGATATCTCTTTTTGAGAGAGAATTAGCAACATGGTTTGCTTCTCTGTATACATGAGAGACATCTAAGGAGAATAGTTCAACAAGCTTCAGGGAATCAATCCATGCTGGGAGCATACTCCACGGTACATTCCTGGATCGTTCTTTAAGAATCTACATAGAAACCAAAGAGTCTGATTCGAGCCAAATCTTCATCCAACCATATCAAACCACATACCTTATTGCCTTTATTATTTCCCATAACTCCGCATCAATAGCATGACCATTACCAATATAATGGAAGAATCATCCCTTCACGAAGACTCGGTACGTCCTGAATACACCACCACATCCAGTCGATCCTGGCACACCCAAAGCTTCCCCATCAACATTCTCTTTAATACAATCAGCGATTGGAGGAATACACCTAACATGCTTCGTCATCCTAGGCTTCCTCTCCCTGCCACTTACCCCAAGGGTTCGTAAAAGCAAAAGGTCAAAAATATCATTATTCATAGAACCTGATTGCTTCACCGAGGCGAGCATGATGTTTCAGTGGATTATCATCAAACCCTACTTTATATATGGCCTTCCACTATGTAAAGCAATAGTGTTCCGAGCTTTCCAAAATATATGAAATCGTGGAGACAGCAGCGGCAATGAGCAGTTAATGGACCTGCTAACTGCCTTCAAAATGCATGATAGAAACCAGTAGCGCAATAACAGAATTGAAATCAAAATAGCAATGGAAAATCGACTTGAGGTACCTCCAAAACCGGGAATCAAAGGAACAATAAATGAAGAGGTGATCAATAGTTTCATCCGAAGCCAAACAAAGGAAGCAGACCGGGGAAATGCACATACCTATTTTCTGCAAGGCAGATTGGATGGGCATCATCTTCTTACAAATTCGCCAGATGAGTAGGGCATCAGATGGGAAAATGAAGTTCCTCCTGACTCCCATCACTCAAGAAGGAGGGCCGGGTGCACTTCCACACAACAAGTTATAAGACAGTCAGCTGGGGAAAGAACCGATCAATGTCGGCTCCCATATCAGAGTGTCCTAATCCAGAAATTGATATACAACAATATCATGTTGCAGATTGACAGGAATGATATCATAATCCTAATAATTTCCTTGCAGACTGGAGACAGAGGTATTCCTTATCGACAGAGGGATGTTGACAGCCTGAGAGATGGGGCAGGACAACCATTTTGTATGCCATCAGTTCATCTGGGAATTGGCGCTCACCAGCCATTTAGAGTGCCTCATGAGTTGAGAGTAGCTATTCCCAACAGATGTCCATATTGAAGACTTCAGATATGTATTATATCTGTTCAACAGTCTATTCAAAAACCTTTTATATAAATATTTCAAAGAGAAATCATTCCCATATATTAATCTCTAGGTGAAGTATTGGAGCAGATCATCATTGAAGACCCTAGAATCTTTGATTCCCAGCCCTCCCATTGAGATAGGCCTGATGCAGTCCATCCACTTTACAGTGACTAGTTTCCTCTGATATACTGAGCTAGTCCAGATGAAGTTCATGATCATGCTACACAGTTCTTTTAGAAGAGCAGCATTCCACTTGTAATGTGAAAAAGAGTAAACGAACATTGAGGTGATAACAGAATTCACAAGACATATCCTCCCATCTTGGGACATTGTCTTCCCCTTCCAATTGGCCAACATGTTCATAATTTTAAGAGAATTACCTTATAGGTAAGATCGTTTCACTCTTCCCTAGGGTCTGGATGGTTCGCTATGTCTGACCCTCTGTTTGAGGGTGAAAAGAAGTGCTAAGGCATAGTTGAGAACCGAAAGCATATTGGAGACATCTCCACACCCTGGAGGTAAAATTAGGATATCGATAAGAAATTATCGTCTTAGGGACTCCATGAAGTCTCACCACATCTTCTAGATACTGCCTTGACAAAACATCCACTGAGCTCGACTCCTTGATCGCTATGAAGTGGGACGATTTTGTTAAACGATCCACTACCACCCAAATAGTATCATGTCCTCCCTGAGCTTGAGGTAAACCTGTAACAAAGTCCATTGAGATGTCCTTCCACTTCCACTGAGGAATATCTAATGGCTGGAGAAGACCACCAGGAACAAAGTGGTCGGCCTTCACCTTATTCTAGACTAAACATCGAGACACAAACTCTGCAACCCCACGCTTTAGCCCGGGCCACCAAAATTGACTCCCCAAGGATCGGTACATCTTTGTCACACCAGGATGTACTACTAAGGGTGAGCTATGGAACATTCAGAGAACCTTCACGCGCATCTCAAAGGGAACAAAAATCCTTCCATGATACAACATTCGGTGTTGTTCATCCTCTAACCAACCATCAGGGGCCTCACCACAAACAACTCTGTCTCTCCAAACTTCCACCTCTGGATCACCCAACTGGGACTCTTCCACCTTCTTCATTAGGGATGACTGCACCGTCATCTAGAAAAGACAACCTCTACCTCCAACCTCTTCCATATCAAGATGAAAAGATGACAGTTCCTCCACTACACTCCAGGAATCCCAGATTCGCGCACAGCATCACCACGTGACTTTAGGCTCAGTGCATCAGCTACAACATTCCATTTTCTAGGTGTATATGATATTTAGAAATTGTATTCCTGCAAGAACTCTATCCACCAATGATATCGTAAGTTTAAGTCACACTGGGAGAAAACATACCTTAAACTATTATGATTGGTGAAAACCACAAAGTTCTCACCAATGAGGTAATGTCTCCACAACTTCAAAGAAAACACCACGGCTACCGACTCAAGATCATGGGTGGCATAGTTTTGTTCATGGGGACACAACTGCCAAGACCCATAAGAAACAACTGACCTCTACTGTATGAGAACACAACCTTGCCCCAGATGTGAAGCATCGCAGAAAACATCAAACTGGACTCCCTTAGCTGGAAGACAAAGAACAAGAGCACTTACTAACTTCTCCTTTAGATACTTGAAAGCTTCCTGACACGGATCAGTATATACGAAGGCCTGATCCTTCCTAGTCAGAGCTGTTATAGGAGTTTCAACCCGTGAGAAATTGTCTACGAACCTCCTATAGTAGCCTGTGAGACCAATGAAACTTCACACCTCTGAAACTGTCTTAGGGGATGCCCAAGACACAACTGCTTCTATATTCGATGGATCTGCAGCTACTCCCTATTGGGACACAACATACCCCAATAAATGGACTACTGGAGCCCAAAACTCACACTTCGACAACTTCCCAAACAACTGATGTTGGCGATGAACTCCCAAAACGGCTCGTAGATGCTCTGCATTCTCCTGTTCAGATGTGGAGTACATAAGGATTTCATCGATGAAAACCCCCAAAAAACTTGTCCAGAAACTCACGGAACACAACATTCATCAATCCCATAAACACAGCTGGGGTATTCATCACACCGAAAGACATTACAACGAACTCATAATGCCCATGAAAACAACATAATGCAGTCTTCAGGATATCCAAATCCTTTACATGCATCTGATGATATCCTGAATGCAAGTCGATCTTTGAGAACCAACTTTCACCCTTCAGTTGATCGAATAAGTCATAAATCTGTGGAAGAGGATAGAGGTTCTTTATTTTCAGTTTGTTTAAGAGACGATAATTAACACACAACCGCAAACTGCCATCATCCTTCTTCACAAAAAAAACTGGTGCACCCCACGGTGACACACTTGGCCGAACAAAACCGCACTGCAACAGACCATCTAGCTGTATACGTAGCTCTCATAACTCAGAAGGGGCCATACTATATGGAGACATAGAGATAGGAGATGCTCCTAGCTCTATCTTGATCCCAAAATTGATCTCTTGTCGAGGGGGTAATGCTACAACCTCTTCTGGAAAGACATCATGGTACTCCTTCACAACCCTAGGAAACACCAACTGCTCAACCTCTGAAGAACTTAGAATTATCTCAACCATCAAGGATGATAAGGATGGAACTCGTCTATGAAAAATCTGAGGATCTCTCTCACCAACAAACACCACTTTCTCTCCATCTGCATCAAAGAAAATGACCTTCTTCCTGTAGCAATCCACAATAGCCTGCACTGAATACAACCAATCCTTTCCTAAGATGACATCATATGGTTGTATTCGTAAACATAGGAAATCTCCACAAGAGCGGTGTTGCCCCAACACTTGCTCACAGTCTCTACATACATCAAACAAGTCCGCTTGACCTCCAACTGGCGTAGTCAATGCCAAGGGCACTGGAAGCCTCTCTACCTCAAGTCCCAAATCATTGACAAGGGTAGGTGATATGATGGAGTGTGTCACTCCTGAATCAAACAAGGCATACACCAAGATAGAAAACAGGAAAAGGGTACCTCAGACGACATCTGGCTCACCTAGATCTGGCAACGCTAGAGCATGAAGCTGACCACGACCTACCCCACGGCCTCTCTGACCCTGATGACGACCACCACCACGGCCGCACTCTACTCTCTAAGGACTAGAAGCGTAATGGGGCTATCCTCTGCCTACCCCATCTACCCTCTGGTGATCTAAATCTGGTGCAACCTGCTGCAGCTGCCTCGGCTGGAATTGCCTCAATGGAGGAACCTGGAGCGGAGCACCCAGTGCACGATGACTACTCTGAAAATTCGGGAAATCCCGCTACTGATGACCATGAAAACCAAAAGAAAAACAAGCTCCTGATCCCTTGTCATAGGCCTGAGAGTTGCTGCCTCCGGAGAAATGAGATGGGAAGGGCTGGGACCTACCCCCAGGTGAACAGAAACTCTTCTGCCCGGAAAACCGGGAACCCCGGACCACAACGCTACTTCATGAAGAATCTTAATGATTCCCCTCTCGTGATGATCTGGTCTTGGCCAAATTCCTCTCAACAACCTCTTCCTTCACCAGAACCTCAAGATTTGTCTTCAACATAAATGGGGTGACCTGGCTCTGGATCTATGGATGCAAAGCCTCCTTGAAATGCCTCTCCCTGGCATCCTTATCTGGCAGTAGGTCTGAAGCATATCATATAAGGTTCCTGAAATATATTCCAAACTCTCGAACACTAGAGCTCCCATGTCGAAGGGTAAGAAGCTCCTGGCGACTGGACGACTTCACATTCGAATAAAGGAACTCAACTATGAACTTTTCACGAAACTCCTCCCATGAGATTGCTGACTCCTCACGATCCCTAAGGAACAAGAGCCACCACCGCCTCACTGCTCCACACAGCATTGTCACAACCAAGGATGCCCAGTGCTCCTTCCAAGTACGAATCAAACTGAAGCCGTTCTTGACCTCCTCTAACCAGTCCTCCTTGACTACATATGAAACAGATCCCTCATACTTCTACAGACTATGGTGCTGAAACTCTTGGTGTGTCTTCCTCCAAGTGTCGTTGTCGTCAACCTCCACCTGGCGGTGATCTGCTGGAACGACCTGCTAGACATTTTCTGTGCAAACCTAATGAGGACGTCGACCTGGAGCCATACCAGCAAAAGAAAAAACTGTTAGAGATCCTAAGCCTGGATTATGGATGACTCAAAATTAATTAATTTACTTTTTTCTTTTTACTCATTTTAGGATAACCTATCCCAAGGTCTACCCATTCAAACATAGGCGCAAATAAGAACGATGCATGATCCTTTCCTAGGTCTCTACCCTGCAACCAGTATCACCTAGTTTAGTAGCCATCGTTAAATTAAAGGTCCATGCAACAGATCATAGGGGGCCCTAAATGCCTATGTATCTGCCAGTCTCCAGTTCTTACCCCACTTGCTAAACACAAATGACATTGTTTCCCTACCAATCCATGCAACCTCACCTGTGCCTAACTCCCATCTCCATCCTATCCCTCAACCAAACCTCTGATACCACTCTGTTAGGACCCCCTCCCCACAAAGTGTACCCCTCCTAGGCCAGCAATGTGAGAAGAGAGATAATGACCCTCGAGTCCCACCTCCAGTAGGCCCTGGGTTGGTGACTAGCACTGAGGGTATAGTAAACATAGAAATGGGAGGCATTACCCTCTAAGAGAACACATGAGGAAGAGAGATATAAGATAGAAACCAATAAACTCCAACTCAGAACTGAAATATAAAATAAACCCATGTCCATATATGAAATTCCATGCAAAAGTACTGCAACTGAAAAGGGAAAAACTGTAAGTACCCAAAAGAAAGTAAAACATCAGCAACCACGAGCCCGAACAAATACTACAACCACTAGCTAGTAGTGACCAGCCTGATCTCCAACCTACTCCATGTAACCTGTAAAATAGTTTATATACACATTGGGTGAGTATAATAGTATACTCAGTAGGATCCTCCCTGAAGCCTCTTGTGCAAAAGTAAAAGATGCATGCTAAAGCATAGTGAACAACAAATGAAAGTACTTGTCACCAAAACATGTATACTATGTTCCCAACCTCACCATGGATACTCTCACCAGGTAACGCATACAAGAATATATCATACAATAAAGAATATCAAGGGTACCCCACTACTACTTCCCCACTAGTTTTCCACTTTTCCCCAACGTCGCACGTCCTAAGCATCTCTCTCCAAAAAGTCTTTCCTCCAGACACCTGGGAAAAGCACCACACCATCCTCACAACCAAAAGTAACCTGGTATGTTCCGAGATCCACCACCACCCACATAATATGTATCATACATCGGGTATTATACCCCAAGCCATTACAACCCATACACTGAGTAAGGATCCTCAAGACATTATAGCCTATACACGTTACACCTATAGTAGTCCATAGGATAATATATCTAGAATATATGTGTGTGAAATAACCACAAGACATTACATCCCTCTACACACATATATGGTGAAACTAACCATTGTGCCTATTGGGACAAGTATCTACCAAGAGAAGAGAGTGGGGCCAAAGGGGGTAGTCAGCCATTCGTCCTCCCACCGGAATGTTGGGGAAAAAACCCCCCCAGGGCTCAGAATCCCCAGGGTGTCAGTTTCCCTTATTTACAGGGTGGAGTAGCATATAGAATCCCAAAAATTATAGGATATATTATAAATCACAACCACACTATGGGCATTACCTAGTCTTGGACACAATTACAACTAACATCTCTCGGACTCTGGGCTGCTACTTCTAAGACTAGGTATCCTATAAGCACACGACCATTTAAAGAACTTCATTAAGTTACTTCATTCCCTTTTTCATCAATTCCACTTTACATTAATTAAATCTTTTCCCATTAATTAACCATGAACAAAAACCACATTAAACTTCATTTGCATCACATACAAAATCAATTGTTCCTTTAAAGATACAACATCACCATTAAATTCGTGTATCTCCATCCCCGTGGATTATCACCATTTAATAAATCTTTCATTACAGAATTACTTTCCCTTATTTCCAGGAATTCTAGAAAAGCATCCTATGCTACTAAAAACAAGGGGGCTCAACACGGTGAGTAGATATACTACTCGTCGAGTCTTTTCCGCCTATAGAAAGAGCGTAGACCCATTCTCCCTCGACAGGCTAAACATGAAAATCATGTGGCATACCCCGCACGTCTTCGCCTCTTTCAGAAGGAGGGTAAGTAAGACGTGCTGCCTTGAGCAGTGGGGAAATGTAAATAAGATGACAACAAATCGAACCACCAAACATCCAGCCAGCAAAACCATCCCATACCATCAGCCCTAGTGTCCTCCATGACACCCACACGCATAAACTGATGCATCTCACCACTCTAGGTGCCATTCACTGCCACAAACACAAGTCTCCATGCCTCCACATATCGCAACATACATCAAGGCACAAATCACAGCACAAGCAGCAAGAAAATACAACATCACATCAATGGGCTCTTGGCCCTTTAACAATCAAGAGGGTAACTCAGAACCCTTTATGAAATTCTCACTCAATCAGTTCTTTAATCCATATTGAATTAGAACATTTGTTACTCGTAGGTTCCAAATACGGGATACCTAATCAGTAATCTATCTGAATTAAATAAACATTCTTACTGCACTAATTTCATTAACATAAAATTACAACAAGAACCAGATTAATTTTTGTGCCTATTTATCTTTAGCAAACAATTTTCAATTAACCATGGTTTACGTTCTTTAGCAATTTCCATTAAGAACAAACTACGAAACAAAGAATGCATAGATATCACACTATCTAGAAAAGAAAGAGGCAATAAAATATGATAGATATCAATTTACATATCCAGTTCAAATATTTATTATGTCAATTACATTGTGATCCACTAGGATAAAACATTATAACGATACAGTTTCAGATAAAAGAAAAGAGAAGCAACGAATCCCCTACCTCAACAAATCTTGACGTTCTTTATCCACAAGACGGGTCATGATCCTCCTCTCGCCACAACTGCATCAACCCAAGGATTCCATGATACGACCACACCAACCAAACCCCAAGAAAAACCCATTAGAAGCATGGAGATTACGTGCTATAATATAGAAAAGAGAAATAAAATAATATGATCCCCAAAGGAAAGACGATACAACATACCTTATATCGAAGATTGATCGATACAGCTTGGTTGCATCAAAACAGATCAGAACCAATTGAAGGAGTAAAGTTTGATTGTGCAACTACTATGGGAAGGATTGAAAGGTTCTAGCGTCTCATAGCCGAGAAAAATTAGAAAGAACAAGGGAGGATGATATCTTGTCCCTTTTTGACGATTTAACGGGTCGACGGTTTAAGATACACTTAATTCCCCATTAAAAGCGGATCGCATTAACCCGCGTGGTTTGACCAAGTAAAAACATCCCGAGCCATAGGAATAATTAATATAGGATTTTGGCCCTTGAATCGTCCTTAAGAGTCCTTAAAATAAGGCTTTGAATGCATTTTACGTCAAAGGAAACGTCAAAGGGGAGAAACTGTAGGAAGCTGGAAACACTGTTCACATACTCAAAATTTGGGAAAGGAAATAAAGGTGAAGGATAGTGGTGAAGGATGGAACCTCACTGGTCTGGAAACACTATTCATGCAAGAGGTGAAGGATGGAGGTTGTTGATTCAATAAGGTTTTCCTTATGACTTTTCCATTCCTTCTTGTTTTGAAAATCACAAACACCTTATCTTTAAGAAAATTGCTTTTATAAGAAAAATTGCTTTATAAGGAAAATTGATTTTATAAGGAAAATCTCTTTTGTAAGAAAAATTATCCTTATCATATTTTCATTCATATTTTTCTTAAGTATAAGATTCAGATTCATTTATATTTTCTCGGAAATGCTTGAAACTTTGATATGAAGTATTCTATTTTAAGATCCGAATTCTGGATAAGAACTGTGATAAAGTTTCACTCTGAAATCCAGAATGAGAACTGTGATAAATTTTCATTCCGAATTCTGGATATAGTTTTACTCCAGATTCGGGATACGAATCCTTCTGAAGTTCGACATTGAATTCTCATTACGAATTCTAATGACGAATTCTCATTACGAATTCTGATAATGAATTTTCATTAAGATTTATGATGACGAATTCTCATTACGAATTCTGATGATGAATTCTCATTCCAAATTCTGGATACGAATTCTCATTACGAATTCTTAAGATGAAATCTCATTACGAATTCTGATGATGAATTCCCATTTCGAATTCTAATGATGAATTCTAATTACGAATTCTGATGACAAATTCTCATTACGAATTCTCATTCCGAATTCACCTATTAAACAGAATCTGATCATCTTTGTTTTATACACTCTGTATTTATTTAGACTCCGAAATATTATTTTCCGTAAACTCCGAACCTTTACTCCGAATTTTTCATTCCGAACTTTTGAGTTAGATTTTAAAACGATGTCGTACATTTTGTTACACTTGTTTTGTTATAAAATGATGTCGTCTATTTTGTTATAAATTAACCGTTGTCTAAGTGACACGTGTACAGGTCCCTCCGATCTTTAAGGAAAATATGACCGTTGGAGAAGGAGCCGACCTTACCTATAAATAGGAGCTCATTTGAAAGAGCTCGATACAGATGAACAACTTGGTTTTGTGCATACATGCTGTTGAAGTGATTTATAGAGAGAGAGGCTCTTATTAACTCTCAAAGCTTTGTGCGACTCCAAATGTTGGTGATTACATTCGAGGGCTTCCGGGGATAGGAAGACAGAGGTTGCTGACTACCTTAAAGTTGAGGGCTTCCTTGCTGAGGAAGACAGAGGTTGCCAACTACCTTGAAGTTGAGGGCTTGCGGGGATAGAAAGACAGAGACTCCGATCTTCATATCGAGGGCTTACCCTGGTGTGGGTAAGACAGACTTGCTTGAAAGTATAAATCAAGGGACCTTTATCCAAGTTTGTTGGATACCCTTCTCTTTGTGTTAAAAGACTTATATCTTGTTACTTGTAGTTCTACTACGTGTTTATATTCCGCTGCATATTGCATTGTAAGGAAAGTATAACTTTCTTATACTTCCTTATTTGTACTCTGTTTCATTTAGATTCTATACGCTTTAAGGTAGAATCTCATATTGTAATCTTTTATTAAGTATCAATTTCCGGAACCATATTTCCGGAACCTACTTTCGGAATCTCTTTTCAAGTTTGCATTCGGTGTTAGAGGTGTTGTGAATTTGCTTAGTTTAACTTTGTTAAACTTAGCCCTTTCCTTTGTTTAAGGAAAACATAGTTTCTCATAACTAACTTTAAAGGTTCCAAATGAAGTTTTAAAGTATAGAATTCACCCCCCCCCCTCTTGTATATTGAGCATCTACATCATTATTTCGATCCTACAGAGGTGAAGGATGAAACCTCACTATTCTGGAAACACTTTTCATGCAAGAGGTGAAGGATAGAGGTGAAGGATGGAACCTCACTGTTTTGGAAACACTATTCATGCAAGATGTGAAGGATAGAGGTGAAGGATGGAGGTGAAGGATGAAACCTCACTATTCTAGAAACACTGTTCATGTAAGAGGTGAATGATATAGGTGAAGGATGGAGGTGAAGGATGGACCTCACTGGTCTGGAAACACTATTCACAGAACTGAAAAATTAGCAAAGTGTTGGGGATAAGTCACCTTGACCTCCCGGAACACCTCTAACACATCATTTTTACAAAGTAACGGACCAAAGAGGTCCGGGCCATTACACAAGCAGCATTTTTAGTGGTAGTAGAGGCGGTAAATACATACAAAATGGCCATAAAATATCATGAAATATGTCAAAAGGCTAATTATAAATTTATGAAAGTTATTAAAGATTATTTTCTATAAATTCTAACATATACCACCATTGTTCTTCATGAATTCATTTCAATGATCTTCTCTTTATATGATGTACTGAGTGTTGGTGATGATAATCTTAGTGATAGTCGAACTGATGAATTTTAGGGTTCTGGTGATGGCGATGGTGTTGGAGATAGTGATGGTGATGATGATGATGATGATGGTCATGATGAAATTGGTGATAATAGTGATGTTCTTAGTGTACATGAGATAATAATTTATCCCATATATTTCTGATGGATATTTATGACAGATGGTGTTTGATAACTGAAACTAATTTCATACATGTGTTATGATTTGTTTTTACAGTTACCAACTGGTATAATGAAAGGTGAAAAATACATATAATATTTTAAATGTGTATTGTGACTAATTTAATGCATTATATTGTTTTTTTGTTATTATATTTTTTTTTAATTTGTATGGGGGTGTTGGTGTAGGAATTTGGGATCTAAGTTTAGGTTTTGGGTTGGGAGTGTAGTATCTAGACAATGTTGGGAAGGGTTGCTAGTTTCCTTTGTGATAAAGGATATACCAATAGATTTCAACCATTGGTATAGATTTCTATACAAATGGTTGCTAGAATAGTTGTAATAAAATCACTTCGAGGGATCCTATACTGATGGTTCATCAATAACCATTGGAATAGGGATATCCCTAAATAATTCTAGCCAATGGTTTGGGGAACCATTGGTATAAGTTGTATCTATGGTTTCATGACCTATACCAATGGTTTAAAATAATTGGTATTAGTCACATTTCTAGAAGTGGGAGTATATGGTATTATATTATGTTTCTATGGAAAATTTGGGATATTTTTTTATATGGTAAGGAGGTTCTTATGAATGGATTTTAGTAGCGAAGTCCCCATGAAAAGAATTATGTGAATCAAGAATTGATGTTGGATGTGGTGGTATTCAACCTGAAAACTTGGTGGAATTATATACCTAATGAGTGATTTATAGTCTAAAAATACCATATGAATCTTTAAAATATCTTCACTCAGAAGGATATAAACCTGAGATATTAAATATGGATTAATTTTTGACATAACTATGAATTTGATATTGTCTGTATCCTTGATAAGGTAAATGTAGTGGAAGATTCTTTAACTTGTAAGAGAAGGATTTGACTAAAAAAGGAATCCAAGGAGTGTAGAATCATGGGTAAACTTACATAGTTGTGCCTAAAAAATATCGAGGAGTGGGATGTAACATACCTTAGTTTGATAAAAATGACCCCCACACTATTTTTCCGAGTAAAAGATACATAACATGATGACATTGATTATGATATTTGTGTTGGATATATTATTTTTATGTGATACTAAAAATATATTTTTTGAAGGTGGGTAGTAGAAAATCCTCTATAATGGTTGAGTGGTAGTTCCAACTACTTTAAGAGAGAATTTAGCAAGGGAGTTCCACGTTTCTCCTCTGGAGGTATATCTTATATTCAAAAAGATGAACATCAATATTTGATGATAGTTTTTTGTGAGAAATTAAGAATATGATTTAAAATTTTGTAATTAGATAGGCCTCTAAGAGGCGTCTCCCTCTCGACATATCGAGCTAGGGTTCCCTCAATGTCGGAGATTCATAGGGGCGGCCTATGATTCGTCCTCTCTCCCCCTTACCTCAATTATTTATCCTCCCTCATAGTTATTTCATAGTGTTATTCTCAATTGGAGATGGATGTTTATGGTTAGATTATGTGGTTTTGGTCAAGTTGAGTCTCTCTGGTGGTGCTCAAGTCTAATTCTAACACTTCCTTGGTTTCATGTACCTTCATGGATCTCCCAGTTGGTCTTTGGTGGTGGTTTCAAGGAGTCTCTGGAATGTGTTTTCTATTCGGGTGATGATGTTTCTAGAGGTGTGTCCATCATTGGGTTTCTTCTGGGTTGTAGTGTTTCTTTCAAGTTGTTGTTTGTCAATGGAACAGGGTCTGGGGTGAATTTCTCTAGTGAAGGTCTATTGATTATGGAAGGGTTGATGGATATGGTGTTGGTCCTACTTACATCTGTGGCCTTAGTCTTCTCAACCACTTCTATGACATCCTATTCCATTGCTCCTCCCCAAGTCAGTCTTGTACGATGGTTCCTAGGAGGCTTTGGGTTATGTTAGGTGAGCGGCCAATGGGGTCCCAAGATCATGTTATTTTATGCAGTGTTCAATTATTTTGGTTGTACTATTTGGAAGCTGTTTCTGATGTTGATGATTTTTGGTTATGGATTGTCAATGATGAGTGTGAAGTAACAACATTGTGGGTCATTTCTATGATGGATGCAACGATGGTATGATCTCTGATGGGTCTTAATGGTGATATGGTGACATCAGGGGGTGCGACTCAGAGTACATCGCAACTGTGGTCATAAGATGATGAGGTGAACGAGTTCATTCCATTTTGAATTTCAAATTTGGGTTTTTGGTTTGTTTTTTTGAATTTTGAAATGTTTTTGTGGGTTGGTGAGAATTAGTTGAATGTGAGGTTCCAAATTACCCCTAAAGTGGACATTGGAAAATAACAAAAAAAAAGGATTTAGTTGAAAAAAAATTCTATTTCAAAGTGTTGTTTCTTATCTATCAATAGATAATGGCTAAGCACAAGGTACATATAGGTTTTTGACAACCACTGATCATCCTATATTGGATGTGGAATGACATATATATGGATTTTTGGCCAAATTTCCACATTTTTAAAGGGTAATGATTCTATCTGATTTATTATGGATTAATTTAAGTAGTATTTATATTTATTTCCAATTTGGGAGTAAAGTCCAGTGGATGGTTTGGGGTACTATTAAATATAAAGTATAATTTGACTACATAGAGTAACATTTATCATCATTTTTTATCAAGATGAAAATTTTATATCTTAATTGTAATGGAATTTTTTGGAGAAATTTGGGACTCATTTATAGTTGTGTATGGTAACCCCCTTAAAATTAAAGGTTAAAAATATTATACATTATAGATATAAGAGGATATATTATATTCTTATGTGTTGGATTTCAAAGGATTCTAGGAAGATCATTTTTCCAGAGTAATGTTTACATAGAATAAAAACTATCAATACAGTATTAGTATAACAACATTTGATATTTTATATATAAGACCTGGTAGGTGTAACCTTTACTAGACAAAGTTTAGAGAGTCAGTGACCCTCAAGTTCAAGTAAGAGTAGAGGACCACGAAGAAGGTGTAAAAGACCTAGAAATAGATGAATATGACATAGAACTACCATAAGTTATAAGTATAACATGGGTAGATACAACTAGAGTTTAATAGGGTGATCATTCATTTATAATTTTTTATGCCATGGATTAAACAGGTTCAGTAAAAATGAAAGTTTTCCCCACAATTCATTGAGATTTTACAAATTTTGAACAAAGTCAAAAAGATGACCTATTATCTTGTATTTCCACCACATATATATAGACAATATAACTTATTACATATTTAATAACTGATTAGGAACTTTAATTACCTATTCCACATCATCAACTAAGTAGATATTCACATAGGGAATGATGTAATGTTATTTGATTAGTTATTAATGACTGAGGATCATCGATAAAATGATATCCATAGGTGAAAGTTTTATATCGGTTGAGTTATTTCGTGAAATGGGGGTATTAAAGAGAGAACATGAGAGTTAAAAACTCATATTTATTCTCAGTTTCTTTATATTTACTGGTGAGTGTTTAGATTTTTAGGTGAAAAGCCCTGAAAGCAATGAGAATGCAGGGAATTGGTTTTTCCTAGAGAAATAGTTTACTTATTTTCATAATTGATTTATCATTTTAGTTTCTTGATGTTATAAGTACTTTTATCTTATTAATTATTCCCTTAGAAGGCTTGATATTTATTGATAAGAGAGAAGATATTTTAATTTAAAAATTAATAGTTTATGAAAAAATATTCCCGCGTAGAAAAACTCTTAATATCTCACTAAATTAACCCAATATTGAAAATATACCAATGTATTTTTTATTGAGATAATGTGTCTTATGAAGGAGTAATGTTTGAAATTATTGATTTTTGTACCACTAAGAGGCATGTTTTATCTATAAATAGATAGTCTAATAAATTATTATAGCCTTATCATGAATTTTGAGATAAGATAAATTCTACAGAAATATAAGAAATAAAGGTCACCCAACTTGACGTAAGATTGTTGAGTGATCATCACCATTCTGTTTATTAATTTTTATATTGTTTTTTAAACTTATAGTTCTTAGTTTTTAATATATTCATTATAATAATTATATATTATGATATATATATATAGTTATGTTATTTTGAGGTGGTTATTGTGTCATTGGTCACCCGTATGGTGGAATGAAGCTTAAGTTAATGGGGGAAACTTCTTGGGATGATATATCCTAAATGATAGATTGATTCATGATTTAAACACTAGATCTAAACTCATGAAGAAAAAATATATATGGGGGGGTTTTATGACTTGGGTGGCCATTAGAGGAGGATGATCATCATTATAGGAGGTGGATTCATCGACTGGTGTACGTAGAATGAATGGGGGAAGAAGACAACCAATTTGTCACTTATTTTCATTATGTTATAAATATTAGATATATTTTCTACATATTTTAACATACACACACACAAAAACACAAAAAACAAACACACACACATATACTTAACTCACCCTTTGATTGAAGGGGGAATGCCTCAAATCCCATCAGGGTGGGATATATTATTCCCATACAGTGAATAGTGTACTAGGGTTAGATCCAACTTAACATGGGATGGGGGATCTTGTATAACACTATGTCTAGTAGAGACAAGAAAAGGATTGACCTAATATGTGATGGTTTAGATGAGGAATAATCCCTTATGTTTCCACTTATGTTGGAGGTTAAATGATCCATGTGCTTGTTTTTAGTCCAATATGCCACAACCATAAATTATGAACAATATTGCACATGTTCCAATTGAACTCTAGCTATGTTTCCCCCTTACCATTACTATATGGTAAGACTATGAACCCTCCATGTGGATTTTTTTCTCCCAAAAGTCAATATATTATCCTGGATTTGGTTGTTTTCTATTTGAGTTCCATGAAAACTATACTAACTTGATTTTTTTGTTTATCATGAAAAAATTATTTTTGATGTAAAATAAATTTATTTAAGGGTGATTTTTAGAATTTTAAGTATTTGGAAAAATTATTGGTGATAAATCAAGAAGTTAATATTTTTATAATACCATTATATTTTTTTCTTAATAAGAATAAAATTATAATTTAGTGGTTATCTAGAGATATTAATATGGAATTTTGTCTAAAATAAAAATATAGAACTAGACTTGGTTGTGTGTAAGTATGGTATAATGATGGATTATAATGATAAAGGTATACAAATAGATCTATGGAAATAACTTGTAACCTAGATGATGAATGGATCCAATGAACTTTGTGTAGATCTTAAATTATCTTGTTGATGGATGATTGGGTATAAGAGATGTGATGAGGCTGAGGAAGCTCAAGATAACAGGAATGAAAACCATAATCTGAGGTAGAAATTAGTGCCTATTAACGATGTTATGATGGATTTAGAATAGGAGGAAGCCTACAAAAAAATGAATTGTAGCTACCAATACATTATAAGGAATTGATGTTTTATGAGTCCTTCAATATTAATGTTTCAAAGGGGGAATCCAACAAAGTTTTAAAGAGAACTCTTTGTGTAGATCTTAATGGACAACACGTTTTTTTGATCAAAAAACAGGATAGGATTTTGTTATATGGATTAAATTAAGGGAAAATCAGCCCAGAGGGGTATATTTAGACTTAGGAAAATATGACTTATCACTTCAAGGATATCATCAAATATGATCCATACACATAGGTAACCTATATCGAATGGAAATTAAATAAGGTGAAAAATTCAAACTCTTTTAAATTTTATTGAAATGGACTGATGATACCTTATGTTGTTTGAAGTTAGTGATGTCGTAAATTTTGTAGGGTTTTCACTTTTCCCTTAAAAGATATTATCAAAATAAAATTTTAAATTTTCTTTCTATTGACTATAATATATTACCCAGTGGATTATTTTCTCTTTCATATATTAGTGATGATATAAGGGTTGATATGTGAACCCCTTAGGTATTTCTTTTTATTTTTACAATAAAATTTTAATTGACCACCATCTAGAGTTCCTCTTGGCGACTCCATTACACTAATATTTCATGTTTAGTATCCATAAATAGAGAATTGGTTTTCATAGAGTTTCATAATCACTTTTCATGAAATTCATGATTTTCAGTGTGTGATCCTCCACCAACTAACTCATGGAGTTAAAATATCCTATGTCCAAATCTATGATTAGAAGTACATGATTCTCTATCAAGGGATGGTGGAATTACTCTATTATATATCATTCATGATGGTATGCAATCCCCATATGTTTATTTACTATCCATGATGCTTAATGGTGTGGTCATGTGTCACGACCCGCCTTCCCCAAGATGAGAGAGGAGACAAAAAACCGCAAGACCCTTCCTTCCTCAAGTTGAAGGATAGATAATAACCCCCATGTCCCACCTTCGATAGTCCATGGAGTGGAGACTAGATCCAACGATATAGAATCAAATAAAAAATGGAAGGCAATACCCTTTTTATTTAGTAGAATTAGGATATAAGATAGTAGATCCCAAGAAACACTATAACTAAAAGTAAAAGTAAAGCAAAAAACAATTCATTACCATATACATGTTCCATTATAAAGTGATAAAAGGAACAAGAAAACTCCAAAGGGAAGTACCAAAAGAAAAAGAAAAGAATCAACATCAATGGTCCCATTGTCCAAGCTAATATTGTCCCGCACGACCCTTGAAGTCCTCCTAGAAACCTGAAATCAGTTTTATATACGTTGGGTGAGTATACATGTATACTTAGTAGGGAAAACCAAAATCTCTTGTGAACAAGTGGGGAGACATTCTAATGTCCTGTGAAAAAAGGAGATAACAAAAGAACCTGGAAAAGAAATTAACCACCCAAACCTTACAAAGGCACACTACCCAAATAATGAAAGTAAAGTAAATTAATAGTAATAACACATTGATGTTTTGGTACCACTCACCACTTTCCCACTTTATATTGAATATATCATACGCGTCATACCTCCCCCACCATTCTCACTACAGTCCCACTACTTCCCAACAACAACCTATTGGGCCACCATAACCACAACTATGCCTACAAACACATTGGCCACCACAACAACACATAACCATGCCCACAAAAACCCAGGCCATAACAACTACCGATATGACCAAAGACACATGTGCCCGAACAACTACTGCAACACCTGAAGACACCTAAGCCTCATCCCGAAGAAACTTGTCAAACAACCTGCCCGCACACACCTGGGCCAAACACCACAACATACCCTACCAGAAGAATCATGGGAAATAATGGATCTCAGGCTATCACATCCTGCCGAAAGAGTCTTGGGATATTTGGGAAAGTTAGCTGAAAAGTATCTAATAACCAACCACTCATAATAGTGTTGGGAAAAACACCCTCTACGATGAAATAGGGGTGTTCAGCACAAAGTTATCATCTTGGGTGGGGTGAGAATAATAAACATAAGAAATAAATTATACATATATGTAAACAAGAACTCATCCCAACCTAGGGGGTCCAAAACCAGCCCATACATAAACACCCTTTTAACCATTCATTCTTAAAAAGCACAATAGCCATATCCAAGTCACAACTCATTCTCAAAAAACAACTCCCCCGTTGGACCCATTCTTGTTATCACATTCAAGTGGTTCCATTTGAATAATTATTCACTACCAGGAAACTAATAGGCACAACCACAATCCATGGTAGTTAAAATAGCCAAGAAACAAATTAAGCATTCACATCCGGTTCTCTTGTAAATTCACAACAACAAAAGGGATCTGTGAGATCCATTAAAGTAATGGAACCGAACCAAGCCCCAACATATGGCCCCAGACAACTCCAAATCCACAAACTAACAACTTCACAATAGGGGATCTCATCCCCATCCATGTCACCTCACAAGAATCAAGCAGAACAACCATACCCATCACCTAAAAATAGAAAGGGAGTTTTCAGATTTAAACACACCATTCATTTAGATCTGTCTTTCTGTTTGGTTAACTGGGGTGACCACACAAGGATTATTATTAATTGTGAATCCATTTAATCAACCGAGATTACATGATTAACTAGTTTCTAGGTTATATCCATTCAATCAGATGATTGTCCAGAAAATTGAAGATCATTAGTGTGAACGAAAGGACCACCAATGGGCACGATTTTTAGTGGACATAAGACCTTATAATTCACAACTTATAAGGAAAGGTAAAAAAGTAAAAAAACATGATAAAATTTAACCCTTCATTATTTAAAAACTATTTATTGTCTTTATTAACGTTTGGTTTCATCCATCCTCATGGGAACATTATCATACCCACCCCACATGATACACAGTAAAGAGAGACGAAGTGAAAAACCCCCCTACCCGGATGATCAATGATCGACGTTTTTCTCCAAGCGCCAAGAACTAGGGATGAATGACTTGTAGCATAGGAACTCCAAGGACTCCAAGAGTGAGAAGGAGGGGATCCAGCATAGGCGCACCACTAGCCTCAGGAAGGGTGACTCTAAATGCACCTAGGAAAAGAATGTGACTAGTCAAGTAGAATAAAGAATCCCTGTGTGATAAAAGGTGAGATCCTAGAGTTAGAGAATATGAATTATTGAACCTCTTTAAAAGAGGATTGTGGTTTCTCCATGCATTTGGATGGTTACAAACGATGTAATTAATTTTCAATTAGTAATTCTCATCAAAGAGGTGGCTGTAACGGTTGTGAGTTAAATGTTTCCATTAAAGAGAGGAAAATGTGTAACAGGGATGGAACTGGAAAGTACGGGAAAATGGTGTGCCACCATGAAAAAGCCACAAATTATGGTAAGTAAAGGGTCCCGTAGATATTAGGGTATTGTAGATATCATTTATGGGATTTCAAATGTATTTTAAAGGGGTATTAAAACACTTTTACTTCAAAAGAAACATTACAGGGGTGAACTAGGAAAACTTGTGAAACTGAAAAAAACCAATGGAGGGACACCGTTTGGCCAGACACCATAACGGTGCCACCGCTTTGGTGTGACATCGTGATGGTGTTACTGCTATGGTTCCACCATCTCGGTTCCACCATCATTGTGCTGTCGTGACAGGTACCGCTGTCATAGTGATGTCATGACCAGTGCCACCGTCACAATGCTGTCGTGACTGATGCCACTATGACGGTGCTACTATGACTGGTGCCACCTTCATGGTGTTTCCATGACTGGTGCTGCTGTGACTGGTGTGACCGTCATTGGGATGCTGTGATCTATGCCACCGTCACAGTACTGATGTGATAGGTTCCACCGTCACAGTGCTTCGATGACCGGTGCCACCATCACGGTGATGCCGTGACCGGTGCAACCTTCACGGTGCAACACCATGATCAGTGCCCCCACCACCGTGCCACTGTCATGCTGCCGACGTGATCGGTGCCACCATCATGCTGCCTCTGTGATCATTGCCACTGTCACGCTGCCACTGTAACCAGTGCCACCATCACACTGCCACCCTGACCGGTGACACTATTTTGGTGGAACTATGTTTTTAGAATTGGCCTTAATGAGTCACTATCCAGTCCATCACATTAGATACCTATCAAACTATTCTCGCCCTCAAGAATCAAAACTAGACCCGAAGAAAAGATACGGGTCCGAACAACCATGTCGAAAGATACCTTTCAGGAGTAAACCTCCTCTTCATCTAGGAAAACCTCTCCATCATCTATCTTCTAAACATCCATGTATACCCTACCAATCCTCTGCCCAAATTAACAACACAATATTGTAAAGTCGTCACTATCTAGACATATGGGTTAGGGATTACCTTCCTCTATGTCAAGATACTATCCTATTTAGGGGGAACTGACTATCCGACACGGGTATAATCACATCCACCTTAATGCGTCTTGACTAGGGATCAGGTCCTCCACTCGCCGCAGTTAGGACTCTTCCAACACATCCATAGAACAAGGAAAACAACACATTTCATAGTTAACTAGTTCAAGAAGTACATCATAATCAAGTATCAAACAAAAAAGAAAAAAAATCAAAACAACTCTGGGTACTAGGCACGCATCAATGTCTCCTGTTCCCAGATACTCTATTTAGGGCCACCATGCCTCCATAACACACGAACCAAGGGAATGGTTCATCCATGAAGCACATTATTCTCATGATCTATGATCCTTACTGGTCTCTCTAATAATGTCACATCATCCTCAATATCCAGCCACCCCAGTCAAGGATGTGCGAATCATTGTGTAGATACCGAAGAAGTTGAGACACATGGAAAATGTTATGCACCCTCCGTAGTGGCGGTGGTAGCTCTAGTTGATAAGACACTTCTCTAACCCATTACAACACCTCAAAAGGTCTGAAAATCCTGGGAGTATGTTTACTTCCCCTACTGAACCTCCATTTCCCATGCTGATGAGAGGCCTTTAAGAACACGTTGTCCCCAACCTGGAACTCCAAGGGTCTCCTCCTATGATCAAAATATGACTTCTTCCAGTCTTGATATGCCCTTAACCTCTCCGGAATAAGCTTATCCTTCTCGGTCATGCTCTGCACCACCTCTGGGCTAAAAACACCTGCTTCCCTGACCTCTATCCAGCACACGGGTGAGTGACACGACCTCACATACAAGGCTTCGAACATAGGCATTCAAATGGTAGAGTGATATCTATTGTGGTAGGAAAACTCTACCAGAGGCTATTTTCGTACCCACGATCCACCATAGTCCAAAACACATGCCTGTATAATATCCTCCAAAGTCTGGATGGTCCGCTCTATCTAACCATCTGTCTAGGGGTGGAAAGTAGTGCTGAGGCATAACTAGGTGCTAAAATAATTTTGTAATCCCTTCCAAACCTGTTAGGTAAACTGGGTATCCTGATCTTAGACTATGGACCTCGGAAATCCATGCAACCACAACACCTCATCCATGTACCTCTATGCTAAGGCATCCACGACACTCAACTCCTTGATTGCTAGAAATTGAGCTGATTTCATCAACTGGTCCACCACTATTCAGTTAGCATCACACCCCCTTGAAAATTGGGTAGTACCATGATGAAATCCATTGATATGTCATCCCATTTCCACTCAAAAACATCTAATAGTTGTAACAGACCTTCTGGGGTGCAGTGTTCAGCCTTCACCTGCTGGAACATGAGGCACGTTGTCACAAACTCTACAACTTCCCGCTCCACCCCGGGCCACCAAAAATGACCCCTCAAACCCCAATACATCATGGAAACTCCTTGTTGTACCACAAAGGGTGAGTTGTGGAAATCACCAAGAACACTCTTGAACATTCCCTCCAGGACAAACAAGTTTCCATGAAACAACATCTGATTCAGCCCATCTTCTGACCATCCTCCCAGAGCATCGCCCTAGAAAAAATGATCATACATCAATTCATCCTCTAAGTCCCCCCACTGAGACTCCTCCACCTGTTACAATAGAGAGAGCTACACTATCAGCTGAAATAGACAACCTCTACCATCTTTCACCCTTGCATCCAGGTGTAGGGAAACCAACTCCTCTATCACCTTCCAAGCATCTACCGAATCTCTAACCTCATCCTTCTGTGACTTACTGCTGAAGGTATCTGCCACCAAATTATCCTTAAATTTTGTGTAAGAGATTTATAAGACATATTCCGAGAGAAACTACACCCGCCTCCACTTACACAAGTTCAAGTCCCGCTGGGAGAATATATACCTCAAGAACTTGTGATCCGTGAAGACCACGAAGTGCTCCCTAATGAGGTACTGTGACCAAAAAATTAGTGAGAACATGACCACTACATGTTCTAGATCATGGATTGAATAGTTACTCTCATGGGGACATAACTGCCTAGAACTATAAAAGATCACCCTTATTGTTGCATCAACACACACCCCAAGCCTTGGCCTGACGCATCACAGAATACCTCAAACGTCACCCCTTATTATGGAAACATCAATACTAAGGAACTAACCCAATTCCCCTTTAGATAACTAAAGGCTTCCTAGCACTGCTCACTCTATATAAAATATTGGTATTTCTTGGTCATGGTTTTCGAGGGTGATTCAACTCAAGAGAAGTTGTGAACGAATCTTCGATAGTAACACACTAATCCCAGGAAACTAAAAAACTCTATTACATTCTTTGGTGCTGCCCAAGAAACAAAATCCTTGACCTTTTATGAGTCCACTAATAACGCCTTCTCAAACAACACGTGTACAAGGAAGTTCACCTATCATGTTTATAACTTTAACTCAGACAACTTCCCATTGATTTGGTGTTGTTAGAGGACCTCTAAAACCATCCTCAGATGCTCGGCGTGATCCTCCTACGATATTGAGTAGATTATGATGTCGTCAATAAACCTGACTATGAACCAGTCCCGATATTCCAGAAAGATGGAGTTCATGATCCCCATCAACACGGCTAGTGTGTTTGTAACATCGAATGACAGGACCACGAAGTCAAAGTTCCAATATCTACACCAGAAGGTATTCTTCGAGATTTCACCCTACTTCACCCTCAACTGGCGATATAGTGACCGCAGATAAATCTTGGAGAACCATCATACCCCCTTCAACTGGTCAAAAAGGGAATTGATAATCAGGAGGGGGTGATAGTTCATAACTGTTACCTGGTTTAGCCTCGGGTAGTCTATACATAGCCTAAGACCACCGTCTGACTTCTTTGCGAATAGGACTGGAGCACCCCATGGTGATACCCTTGGTCGAACAAAACCCTTCTTCATCGGTTCATCAATCTGAATCTGTAACTCCCGTAACTCAAAAGTCTTCATCCAATAGGAATCCATCCAAATCGGAAGAGCACCAGGTTGCATGTCTATCCCGAACTTGACATCACACTAAGTGGGTAGGGTCACCACCTCTCTAGGGTAGATGTCCAAGAACTCACTGAATATCCCCATGACTTCTACCATCTCTTTATCTACTGAATCTAATGATAGCTCTATGAATAAATAATTAAGGGGCTCCACTCATCGACTGCCATCCATGAAAACCCCACTCACCGACAAAAGTCACATGTTGTCTGTCCATATCTAAAAATATGAACCTTCTTCAGAAGCAGTCGATAAAGACACACACAAAGAACAACAAGTCGATGATTGAAAAAAAAACATATTGATGCATCTGTAGCAAAATAGGGTCCCCACTAGACTAATGAGGTCCCAACATTAGTATACATCCCTGGAAAACATGAGACAAGCTGGTATGATCTTCAACTAGTGTACTGAAAACTAGGGGCATGAGAAGTATCTCTGCGTCTAAACCCAAATCATGGGCTAGATTAAGTGAAACAAAGGTGTGTGAAGCTCTTGAATAAAACAAGGTGTTGGAAAAGTGCTAAAAAAGATGATCGTACCATGAACGAACTCTGGCCCCACTAGAACTACAACCTCTATGGTGTGAAACTGTCGGCATCCAACTCTGTCTCCATGTCCGAGATGCTACCCACGTACTTCTCGAGGGTGTACCACGGAAAGGAATGAAGAGTCCTCTACCACTAGTTGCCTTAATCCTCTCGATCAGCCCGCTGCTGATCAGCCAAATCTGCCTCTTGGGCCTTGATCTCCTGCACTATCTGTGGTCACCGTCCTGGTGCCATAGCTACAAGGTATATAAGGAATGCTGATGACCAAGAAGTGTAGAAGATTTCTTTTAATTTTTTTCATAGAAATTTAATTTATTTTTATTCCCCAAAATAACCAAGACACAAAAGAACAGTAGTCATTATGATGCATGTACCTTTCCTAGGGTCTCCAACCTACAATCACTGTAGCCTCACTTGGTCATTCGGTATGTCCAGAGTCCTTGAATTGGATCACAGGGGGCCCTAAAATCCCAAGTCCAAGCTAGTCTTCTTGGACTATTTCATTCTCCATGATTTCCTAACACTGTTGACCTACCATCCCATGTAATACTCACTATTCCTAACCTTAGACTCCATCCTATCTCTCACCAACCTCCATATGATACCATTCTATCATGATCCACCTTCACCGAGATAAGAGAAGGGGCAAAAAATTTCTAGACCCTTCCCTACTCAAGTTGAAGGAGAGATAATGACCCCCCTGAGTCCGACCTTCAATAGGCCCGAGAGTGGTGGCTAGAACCAAGGGTATATAATCACAAGTAATATGGAATGAATTACCCTTTTTATTTAGTAGGATAGGGTGATAAGATTGAAAATCCAAACAACACCATAATTGGAAGTAATAGTAAAGAAAAAAATAATCCATTCCCATATGCATGTCCCAATATAAAGTGATAAAAGGTACAAGAAAACTGCAAAGTTAAGTACCAAAATAAAAAGGAAAATCAGAAACTTTAGTGGTGCCGGTGTCCAAGAAAATAGGGTCCTGCCTGACACTCAAAGTCATCCTGGAAACCTGAAAGTAGTTTTATATACATAGGGTGAGTATATAGGTATACTCAATAGGGAAAAGCAAAACCTCTCATGAACTATTGGGGAGGCATTCTAATGCCTTGTGAAAAAAGAATTAAACCAAAGAACCATGCAAGGAAACTATCCAACCAATCCTCACCAAGGCACACTCCCTAAATAACGCAAGTCAAGTAAAGTAATAGTAATAACACATTAATGTTTGGGTACCCTGCAAAACATTCCCACTAGTTATTGAAGACAGTATTTGCGTCATACATCCCCTGCCATTGTCACTATAGTCCCACTACTTCCCCAAAAACAAACTTTTGTGCCACCATAGCCACATATATGCCCGCAAACACCCAGGCCACCACAACCACACATTACCACACCCACATACACCCGTTCCAGAACAACTACAGCAACATCCGAAAACACCTAGGCCTTATCCCAAACACACTTGGGAAACAAATTTCCCACACACACCAGGGCCAACAACCAAAACATACCCTACCCAATGAATCTTGGTCTATAATATACCTCAGGCCATCACAAACTTCCCGAAGTCTCTTGGGCTACTCCAGAAAGGGAGTAGAAATGGATCTAATAACATACACTGATAGGAGTGTTGGAAAAAACACCCTACCCCATGAAATTGGGGTGTTTGGCATGAAGTTCTGAAATTTGGTGGGGTGAGAATAAGAAACAAAAGAACCAAATTATACATATAGGTAAACAATAAATCACCCCTACCTAGGGGTTACAAAACTATCACATACACAAACACCTTCATTAGTATTCATTCTTAAAAAGTACAATAGACACATCCATGTCACAACTCATTCCCAAAAAACAACTCCCCATTGGACACATTCTTGTTATCACATTCAAGTGGTTCCATTTAAATAATTTTTCACTACCGAGAAGATAACAGAAATAGTGATAAGCAAAGGATGGAAAAATAGCCAAGCTACAAATTAAGCATTCACACTTGGTTCTCTTGTAATGTCACAACAACAAAAGGGGTCTATGAGGTCCCTAGAAGTACTGGATCCAAACCAAGCCCCAACATATGGCCCCACACGGCCCAAAATCCAAAAACTATCAACTTCAAAATAGGGGATCTCATCCCCATCTATGTCACCTCACAAGAATCAAGAAGAATAACCATACACATTACCGAAAAAGAGCAAGAGATGTTTTAGATTTAAACACACCATTCCTTTAGTTCCATCTTTGTATTTGGTTAACCGGGGTGACCACCAAAGGATTATTATTAATTGTAAATCCATTTAATCAACTGATTTTACATGATTAACAAGTTTCCATGTTACAACCATTCAATCATAGAATTATCTAAAAAATATAGGTTCATTAGTGTGCCTGAAAGGACCCCCAATAGACATGACTTTAGTGGACATAAGACCATACAATTTACAACATATAAGAAAAGGTAAAAGAGTACAACAACATCATCAAACACACACCTTAATTATTTAAAAACCATTTATTATATTTGTTATGGTTTGGTTTAATCCATCTCTGTGAGAACATTGTCATACCCACCCTGCATGATGCACAGTAAAGAGAAACGAAGGAAAACAAACCCTACCTAGATGATCAATGATCGATGTTTTTCTCCATGTGCCAAGAACATGGGATGTATGACTTGCAAGGGAGGAACTATGAGGACTCCAAGAGTGAGTAGGAGGGGATATTTCCTAGATTAACCACTAGCCTTGAGAAGGGGGACTCCAAAAGCTCCAAGGAAAGGAAAGAGACAAGCCAACGAGAAGAAATAATCCCCATGCGATAAAATGTGAGATCCTTGAGATACAAGATATGAATTCTTGAACCAATTTAAAGGAGGATCGTGGATTCTCCATGTGGTTGGGTGGTTACACTTGGTAAAGTTATTTTGTATTTAATAATTTTCATTAGAGTGGTGGCCATAATGGTTATGAGTTAAAGGTTTCCTTTAAATAGAGGAAAACGCGTAACATGTGAGGAACTGGAAAGTACAGTAAAAGGGTATGTCACCAAGAAAATAACCACACATTTTGGTAATTCATCGGTCACCCAAATTTTGGGGGATTTTACATATTGTTTATGGGATTTTAAAAGGATTTTAAATGGGTATTAAAACACTTTTACGTCAAAATAAATGTTTCAAGGGCGAAATTGGGAAAACTCGGGAAACTAAAAAAAAGGGTGGGACACTATTTGGTGACACACCATAAAGGTCCCACTGTCATGGTGCCACCATCATGGTGCCACTAGTGTGATGGAACACTATATGTGGTGCCACTGTTTTGGTGTGCGATCATGACAGTGTGACCCCAACAGTTACACTATCACAGTGCCTCTATCATAGTGCTTCCGTAATGGGTACCACCATCATGGTGCTTCCGTGATTGGTGCCACCATCATGGTTATGCCTTGACTGATGTCACCATCATGGTTCTTCCAGGACTGGTGCCACCATCACAATGCGGTCGTGATCAGTGCCACCTTCATGGTGCTATCGTGACTGGTGCCACAGTCACAGTGCTCCCGTGACTAGTGTCACCATCACGGTGCTCCCCTGACCGGTGCTACCGACACGGTGCTACCGTGACTGGTGCCACCACCTCGGTGCCACCGTTAAGGTCCTACCATGACCTGTTCCACCACCACAATGCCACCGTCATGATGCCTCTATGATGGGTTCCACTTTCACGCTGCTGCCGTGACAGGTACCATCTTTATGCCATTACCATGACTAGTTCCACTATAACCGGTGACACTGTTTCAGTGGAACTGTTTTTTTGGAAAATCTGTTAATGTGTCACTGTATGGGTCATCACATCATGAGACCCCTATTTTTGTGAATATTGTTATTTTGGGAGTGATTTTTGGTGAGCTTGAGTATTGATACATTCAAAGTATTTACTGATTACTTCTTAACCAAGATGTCCCTAGTGTATAATGAATAGTTAGATAGAAACTTTGTATTGTGATTTTATTTTATTTTATTTTATTATTATGAAAACAAGAGCTTGGATTTAACATTCCTTAGAACTTTTAATGTCCTATTAAGTTTTTATACTCACCCATGCATGTGAACATTTTCAATAACATAATTGTGGTAAGCCAATGAGCCCGTACCCAAGTGTCTAGGCTCCTGCTTGGCATCCAAGAGACCCAGGTTCAAAACTGGGTGGAGGTGAATTTCCGGGTTACGGTAGGAGTACTGTAATAGGTACTGTTTGGTACTGTAGCAGCTGGAACTATTCACCTGATTTGGGCCTTCGGGCCACCGGTTTGGGCCTATGGGTCTCATGGGCCTTTGGGCCATCAAAGGCCTTCGGGCCACAGGGCATTCGGGCCATTGAAGACCATTAAGTAGCCTAGGTCACACAGAGAAGGCCCCAGAAGAGGATCAGAGCAACAGTAATAGTCACCAGAAGAAGATCTAACAAGATTGGAAGAATGAGAGGGTATGGAAATAGCCATTGGGACTAGGCACCGTGCAGTTTTTCACGGGGCAATGCTAACCGATCAACAATTTAGGTGGGGAGCTAAAGGCGATCAATGATGCAGTAGATGGGGAGGGGCAGTTCTAGTGGGCTGGGCTTACAGGTCATGTATGGGCATGGTATGCCTCTAGGCCTTCGGGTCATGTATTACGGGTCATGTCGGGCCTTGTGCCTTGGGACTACGGGTCATGTATGGGTTCCCCTTTAACCCTTAAAAGGGGGATTATCTATAATAAAAATAAAATAGAAGGCCTTCGGGCCATTCAAAGTATAATTTTGGTAATGTAGATGAATTTTACTTTATAATTCATAGAAGAGGGCATGGAATTGGTAGAGATATCCATAATGGGAAATGATTAAATAGTCATTAGAGTAGATTTTTTTCCTAGGATTAAACATCATTTCTAGGTGATAATTTGGTTATTTTATTGTGTAAACAATTATAGTATGGATTTAGAACATGAACTATATTGTCCCCTTGAAGATATTATATCATGAATGCATTAATTTTCCATATTATACTTTTTATATTTTAATTTAACATGTTATATATTAGATGATATATTTGAGATGTGTTAATATAGGTTTCATGGGAAAATTCATACCATTATTTGTCTACACCATCCCAGTGATAGTTACTAACTAATTTTTTACTAGAGATAGGATTGAGTCAGAACTCTTAGTATTATCACTATCTTGGGTAGGGTCTTAGTTGTACAGGACCATGCCATTGAACCTCTAGGAAATTTATGGGTTTCTACATACAAGAACCATGTCCCTAATGGGTATAGGATTTTATGGAATACCATTCTAGTGAAACTCTTTGATTTGGCTATTTAAAATCTCATTTGGATGGCCTAATCACCTCATCTTGGCTTAACCATTGAGTTGAACTATGTCTATGAGATTCATGATCCGCCTACAACCATAGGCAACCAAGACAACACTATTTATCATGATCTAACGGTCTCCACCATACCCCCATGGTTATCCTCCCTACCTTATGCCACCCAATAAATGGGAAACTTATGGATATTTCCTTTTTTATAAGATGTACGAACACAGTTCATTCATGATAAAATACCCTAATCAATTAATCCGTTATCTTTAAATGATCCATGGGTTTCCAAATGGATCTATGGATCTAGAGGTCAATATTTTTCTATAAGGATAATCAAATGACCACATGAATAACTTCTCCATTTAGGGAGTTTGTTACATTGCACCACTAGGAACACTGCACATGATAGACACCTATTAAGTCCCAAATACATAAATGATTGGAGTTGGTTCCATCCTCTTTATCCCCCCTTCTACATTCCTAAAAAAGTAATAATTATTTTAATTAAAATATAATAAAAAATAATAAAAAACTAAATATTTTGAATCATATGATAATTAAAATGCATATTTTAAAGGCGAGTGGATAATATTAAATAATAATTCATTAATATTAATCTCTATTAGATTTAATCCTAAGGAATATTATTCGTCTACAGAGGTTTTCTAATGAAAAAAATTAGTTTTTGACCTACCTATTTATAAAAAATGATCCTCATAGGTGTTTAAAAACTCAAAATTTACAAAATTCACCCCTAAAAGAAACACCATGATTTTAGAAAACAGTATAACAAAAAATTTTAATGTTAAGGCCCCAATTGTGAGATATTTATGTTTTTTCATTGAAGTTCCTTAGTTTTGAAAATATAAAATATTTAAAAAAAATCCCTTTTATCAATAAATTCAATGTTAATCATATACAATAATTTTAGAGTAATGAAAATCATCTATATAATAATTTATAGATAAAAAAATTCAATTATGATAACAAAATATGTAATTATATTTGAATCCAATGTCACTACATTAAACATACCTATATAAAAGCTATTAAATCATGTATTCCCCACCTATATCTAATAAATGTATCACAATATTTTTTCCAATTTGATTATATACGTAATTTTTGAATTCATTGAACATTTAAAAGGTTTTAAACTTGTTATTTATAATAAACTTGTAACCACACAAACTGAAGTACTATATAAATGTTTTGAAATAGTCACAACAACAACATTATTGTGTACTCATTGACCCATATGAATTACTACATAAAAATTCTAATATCCCATTATCTATTATACCTTTTCCACCAAAAGGTGATTTGGTTATTTTTCTAACAATTTTTTTTTTAAAAACCTATGTTTTTACAGGTTTTGAAAATTGGAATAAATTTGAATTTTTGATTTTAGAGGATTATGAGGGGTAAAATGGTCATTTTAATCTACCACATGATCATATATTTTTTTGACCACACTATTGGTCAAGAAATAAGGTGTTTATTATATTATAGGTGTTTGGTAGAAATCCAAACGGTTGGAATTATCTCAGAATATTTAATGTTGAACTAATTAAATATTAATTTATTAGTTTGGGTTTGGATGGTGATATATTCTAAATGGAGAATTAGATTGATATTTTGACTTCATGGTTGAATCCAAAATGAGGGGGGTCTTTTAGGTAGAGTGTGAACTAGCTTCAGGTTCTAGGACTCAGGATGAACATTTAAAATTGGATTTCAATTTAATTTAATAAAAAAAAATTAAATTAAACTAATTAAACACTCCCGCCCATTTCCTTTTTACAGATAATAGAAGTGGTGGAGGTGGGGGGGGGGTTCATCCCTTGTGTGCAGTGATTGGACCAAGATGTAAGGATAATTTTGTTCCACTATACTTCATCCATGGTGGTGATTGAGACTGGCTCGAGCTATAGTGGCTATGGGGCAGGGATTTGGACCCAAATATTTTAAAATTTGCCACAAGGTAGTTGAATTTTATGCTGTTTTCATATATCCCCATATATTAGTTGTTTTTAGTTTTAAATCCCTATTATTATTTTTGGGGACCCCATGTGGGTTGATTTTGGTTTATTTTAAGTTAAAAATTGGCTTTAGGATGATTGTAGAGGTTTCCCATCTATAAAACCCAATCACATGATAAGTGGTTTTAGGAACACACATCATGTGTTCTTACTATTAATGGAAGATGTAATTTTTGGTACTACATGCCGTGTTGTTTGAGTACAAGTCATGTAGTGGGACATGGCCATGTGGACAAGTACTTGGCCAAACAACCTATGTGAGGGGGACATGGCTATGTAGCAGTACATGGCCAGACCTTGGTCATCCATAGGCCAAGTAAAAGTACATAGACATGTGTGTTTTTGAGAGTAAACATATTGTACTCAAAAGTAAATTCCATTTACTTTTTCCATTAAGGGGTTTTAGATGATTTTGCACCGTGAATCTAAAAATGGGTTCATGAGGAGTCTATTCAAGTATTTTTTTTATATAGAATGTAATGGTGGAACCCATAGGGTTTTTTAAAACTTCTAATAGGTGATTAAGGGTGAGAGAGATATGATGAAGAGGCTCTTCCTCTATTAAATGAATATTAAGGTCTCTTGAGGGAGACATGGGATGAGACCTAGATTAGGGTCATGAGAATAGTTGGACGAAATAGAATGGTTTTGTTGAGGTCCTTGATTAGTGTTGGCGCGGTACTGCCCCTTTTTAGTGGGATCATGTTTGAATTTAGGAGGCTGATAGGTTAGGTTTTTAGGATAACCTAGAGTATCATGGAAAGGGGATGAGAATGAGGATATCTCCCTTTTGATAGTTTTCTTCCTAGGTAGTTAGACCCTAGGTATGATGAATGGGTTGGGTGATTAGAATGACATAGCGATACCTTGTCAATCGAGATAGGTCTTGGAAAATATTTTAAAATTTTTCTTATCTGGTGTACCACATATAACTAGTGAGTTTTTCTACCCTATTAATGATTTCAAAGGATGTGATGTCCTTGGAGCATTGAGTATTGACTTGAGACCCCAGTTGTGACTGAGGATCCTAGGAAGGATTCCTCCTCTTATGTTCTAACCCATAGGAACCAAGAGGTATAATTCTTCAAATATACCGATTTTGAGGATCCAAGAAGGATTACTCCACTTTCATACTAAACCATAGGACCCATGTGGGTTCAGGTTGATATACCGACTCTTAGTGAGTGTGTATGTATTTTTTCAAAGATGGTGGTGGATGTCACCATAGAAACTAAACTGACAAGTAATCCCAATGGGTCTGAGATGATGGTGATGGGTGTTAGTGTTCTATGAAACCTTAATATGTTTTATTTTACTATTTTGTAATGGTATTTGTTTTACTAGGATTTCTAGGTATTAGTTATTGTTTATAGAATAGATTTGATTGCCCGAGATTCTTTAGAATAATTTTATTAGATGAATGAGACCTCGAGATGCCTTGTATAGCTGGTATCTAGCCTCATATTACAATGGGGGTAGATTCCTAGCTCACTCAAAATCCAATGACATGGTTGATGCAAGAGTATATTATTATAGGTGATATATAGTATCCATCATCAGAGCATGTGTGTCGACATATACAAAATAATTCCTAGGATGGTAAGGATTCATATGATTTCATGATAAAATTGTGAATTCCTTGGAACTAGGATTTGAATGGATATACCAATAGACAATTATTAATTCCCATGATACTTGTTATTAAAATGGAAATATGAGGTTTTGGGTGGAATTATATCCCGGACTATGGATGTTGGAAATCCCTAGGGTGACAATTGGATCCCATTACTCGATGAATAAGATACGTTGATAAGATTGGTTAATGTATCCGTGATGGTTTGGCTGAGGATCCATGAGGTATTAGTTTCCCAATATATTGATCAAGGGATCCAAGGAGTTATTCCCTTCAATTTATTAGGCCTCCCTAGAATTATTAATTCATGGATGTATAGGATTACCTAGGGGTTTCCCTATTAGGAATCAATCATCAACCTAATATTGAGAACTCCTGGGTACTACTGTGAGGTCCGGCCAGAGGGCTTGAGGATAAGGGATACTTTGTGATACCCCAAGGTTCCGTACTCATAAATGGATGTGTGAGCATGGGATACTCGGATTGGGGATAGATTTTCCCTAATGTTATGCTAATGCTTAGATAAATTTCAAAATTGGATGAAGTAAGTATGGTCGATTAAGGTTGTTGACCCAAGGAATGATGATGAGTATTGGTATTGGCCTAGGTTATATATGGATGTCCTTTGGGTGGTGATGTTACTATGGTTGTCATGGTCTTTGTGATGTACACTAAGAAATTCTCACATTGGTTGACATAGGTGTGAGTCATTCAGATTCATAAACCATAGGATTGATATTGGTTTTATTTTTTATTTTTTATAGTTATTTCTTAGCTAGTATCAGTATATTTCATGATCCTACACTTATGATAGCATATTATAGGTTCACTATTTAGGTTTGATGAATAAAATTAATTCCCCCCCCCCATTTTATGTGAAACTTGGTTTTCATGCAGACCTAACTCCTACTTTTAGGTTACACATAGGGTTATGTGGATAGGGAGGAGGCCTAGGCTTTCATTATCGAGTGTAGAAACTCATGAGAAGTCTTATAATCGAGATGAAGAAGCTCAAAAATATTTTTGAGACTAGTTATATGGTAAAGATCAGAGTTGGAAGAGTATCCCAATAAATTTATTTTCAGTTTATTTATCTTGTATATGTGGTTAACCAAGTGGGTAGACAAAGGATGTGTATAACATAACCATTATAGTTTAATGATTCACTTTATTCTATTACAACATGTTTTTGTTTCAGTTTCTATTACGCATTCTTTGATGGATGTTTTTTTATTTATATATGATGTCTTGTTTATTTATAATTATCGTTCACTCTCATATGGGGTTATAGTATCCCCACTACACTAACATAATCCCCTAATACTATTCATAAGCCTTTTGAGTATGGGGAGGTGTGTTTGAGGTCACATGGCACTCCAATACAACTACTATATAGTGTGATTCGGGGTATGGTGTTACAATATATATATATATATATATATATATATCCAATTATTCATAATAAAATAATTGAAAAAATATATATCTATAATGTTTATGAATTATTTTCCCATTTATATGTCTAATATGATAATGCAGAAATTATTTGGTATTTGAATTATCTACCTTTACCTTATTATTTTGAGTATCATATATTAAATTATCAATATTTATAATTTATAAAAATTTCACCATATTTTTGATTCTATAAAACATTTTTTTTATTTATATATTAATTTTTTATTCTTAATCATGAAATGAAATCTTTTCTTGTCCACATAATAAATAAAAATAAAAAATATATTTATCGATAAAACATAGTAAAAGTTTTCTAATTCTATAATTTATCTAATTAAAATATGTAAATCATATGTTTCAACCTACAATGTTATAACCCATACTCCATTGAAAAAGTGAATTTTGACTTCACCCTTAGACATTATATTCTATTTAATTCTTCTGTACATAATAAAAAATGTGAGATACATAATAGTGGATGAATTCCCATGATCCAGAATTATAAAAAAATTCGTTTGGTAACATTTAATTTTTTATGATCTATATGCTTATTTTTATAACTTAAAATTATTATCCATATAAAAATAAAATTTATATGGTTATGAAAAAATGTAAAATATATCTTGAAATAAATGTTTTATGTAATTTCATTCTAATCTACAACAAAGTATATTTATTTAGTGAGTATCATGTTTTAAAAAATACATAATAAGAAGTTTTATTGAATATACTCCCATTAAGATCATGTACTCTTAAATAACATCTATAAGTGGCCCATGATCGATATTTTACTAACCTTTGAGTCTAATTTAAAATATAGCTTACTAATTAGCTATTTATAATGAAAAACATCAATTATATCATATATAACTCTTTGATAGTTTAGTGGAAATTTATATTCCCAAAATCATATAATGAATGATCCAAAATTAATTTTCTTGAGAACTTAATCCTATTAGGTTCATCTAACCTAGTGAAGACCAAAGATCATAATTGGATATGGTCACATAATCCTACTAGATCCACCCTTTCCTGACACACCTTACAGTAGATAATCTATAGCTAACTAACTTTGGAATAACCTACCCATTTAGATGAAAATATTATTCACATGTGTTTTGTTTTGAAGGAATCTAACACGGGTAATTTGAGTGGTTTTTAAAGATATCACTATTTTCTATATGTAACTTATGTGATCCATATATGTGCTAATTATTTTACAAATTTAATCATACATATCATGTCAACATGTTTTTTTCATATTATGTATAACCATTATATAAATAATCATTTTTATGTATCCATGATGAAAAATTAAATTATAATATTTAATACATATCCATATAAATCTCATGGATAAGTTAGTTGAAACCCTTTCATGTAATAGATTAAAATCTCGTGAAATAAAAATATTATATAAGATAAATTATATTGGGATAAGTATACAACACCACCTTTATAGATAGAATCATAGTCCCCATTCTAGAAGAAATTTTTTCCAATGTATTACTCTCTGTAGATCACAATTCTAGAAAGATATTAATTCCAAAATATTTTTAACCCAAATATATACAAAAAATATAATAAATTCCAATTTTGTAATTATAACAGAACAAATAATTAATTATGGTTGACCTAAATTAAATCATATTCTACACCTAGTGTGTAACTCCACAAATAATTGACAAAATATTTATACTATTTATTTTATTTATTTTAAATTAAAGCATACCAATATTCATAATATTAATTTTTCATATATATATATATATATATGTGTGTGTGTGTGTGTGTGTTTGTTTGTATGAATATTTGAATAGGATGTTAAGTAAATAAATAAACACTTCAAATATTTATCCTAAAATATTCATCATAATTTTTTATATTAACAATTAAAACAATTTTGCCTATTATAATAATAAAAAATTAATATAAATTTTTCATATTGTAGAAACCAATAATTTTTTTTATATTTTCCTTATTTTATAATATTTATACTCTTTTTAAACTATTCATTTAGTTCTAAAATGATTTTTTAAAGTAAATAAATATGAAAAAAAATGATATTTCTATATCACCGTTTGTGATATAGGCAATCTTATATCATATCTTTGGTATAATGTAAATTTCACAAAATTTACCCTTTAATCAGAGATAATAATAACTCTTTATCACTTCTTGTGGTATATATAAAAACAATTATCATTATATAATAATTCCTTGTTTCTATGCATGTCTGGTTTCTTAGATGATGATATCTCTATATCTCTTCCAATAAAAAACTATAACCGTCATTTTATTTTTTACTACAAACAATAATATCACTATATCACTACCATGTTATGATACTGTATTTCATAGCATGTGACCAAGTATATCACAAGAAATGACATCTCATAATGATTTTAGTTATTTTATAATAAATGGATTTGATTAGGGTACAAAATATCACAAACAATAATATTCGTATGTCACTACTCATGATATCCATTGTTTTTCATAAAATTAAAAACATATATAATTTAAAAGATATTTTAATCCTTTACTAAATATGGATATGATACTAATGATAGGGTTTAATTAAATCTTTTATTTCAAAACTAAGTGTAAAATTAATACTATTTAGACCTTGTAGATAAGTATAAAGTGATCTTCTTGCGTTTTTGTGAGGTTGGGGAGAAGGTAAACGAGTACATGGTCATTTCATGTGTTGTATTTTATATCAACAACATTAATCAAGATATTTATATAATTCATTGATAAAAGTTTTCAAGGGATTGATAAATGTTTTAGGTAAGAAAATGTTGATATTTTTATTGAGGAGAATCTGTTAAATGAGTTTTAAAATGTGGTGAAAGATGAAGAAATTAAAAATAAACTATTGCATGAGGTTGAGAAGAATATTTAAAGTGAATTTTATGATTAAAAATACAAAGGATTGTTGACATTAAATTTATTTCACTTGAAATTGGATTTGAGATTATGAGGATTTATAATAGTTTATTTGTGTTGTATAGGAATATATGCGGAAATCCAATATCTATGTAATTGTGAGATATAAGTAGCATAATAGTAAGTGGAATTTTTAAAAGGTTGTGTAATAGTTAAAACTACAGAATTTAGTTTAAAAAGTAAAATGAGATTTTAAACCATTGTGTAAGGCTAAACATAAAATTTCATAGGTTTCATAATAGTGAATGGGATTCTGTGTAATAGTGAGATGCATTTCAAATAACTAGTCTAAGAGTGATTTAGTTTTAAAAAATTAGGAATTTTCCTACAATATTTTTCACTAAACTTTTATCTGTCTATGATCATTAATCTTACACGATTATTAGGGATTTGTTTGTGTATCTAAAAAACTCAAAAAATATTTAAATCACGGGTTTCCATAGTATAAGAAGTTATAATCTATTATTGAAACAACTACATTACTAGATTTAATAGAAATAATTTCAATAGTTAGAATAATGACTATGTGGGTGGAAATAAAAAATGATAAAATGAAGAAAAATATGATCATGCTTGGTGTGTGTGTGTGTGTATTCTATATAAAATAGTGAAAATATATATAGAAGAAGAATGATTTTAGTAGAACACCAGAGTGGAAACCAAAATTATTTGAGTGTAACACCCTAGTATTTTTGTGTATAAATGATATTTAAATAAATAAGTTTTGAAAAATCGAATTAGGATAGAGTTAATTTTATTTAAAATAATACACTGACTCAGTCATTCATACATGAACACCCATTTACAAGAGTCTGCAACAAGTTAATTTGAAATTAAACTTTTAAAAATCATTATTAACACCAGAGGACATACTCCAATAAAAATAAGAGCACCAATATTATATCCATAAATTTTAGTATCAACTATAAGAAAGAGTATTCTAAAGATAATGGGAGTGGGGATGCATATTAGTGGAAAAATAAGAATCATCCTTGAAAGCTAATAAAAACTATAATATGTTGAACTCGAATTATGAAATTTTTTGTGAAGGTGGGGTATTTATAGTATAAATGACATGTTCATTGATACATATTCATTGCGACACTTTTGAATGAAATTGATAGTAAAAAATAAAATAATATAACTATTGTGATCTTATTGATAAAGTATATATATATATATATATGTTTTGATTCAATTTAGAATTATTATAAAAACTTTCATTAGAACGTAATTGTTTGTTATAAAATTAATACAAAATGTATAATATTTGTTATAAATAGTAATTTAAAAAAAATTATAGTTTAAACAATATTATTATAAATAATTATAAGTTAATTTAAGTAAGTTTTAGGATCTTTATGTTTGTAATAAGAGTATTATATTGGTCGGAATGGCCCAAAGGCCTTCATTGTTTTTATTTTTTATAATCCACCTTTCAAGGGATGATGTGGAACCCTTGTAAGTCCTGAAGGCTCAGAGACAATTACATGACCTGTAGGTCTTAGAGGGAATCACCCAGACAAGACTACTTGGAACTGCTCCTCCCCAGCATGTGTCATGATATCGGCACTCCACCTTCACAGGGATGGTCAGCTAGTTGTTCTATGCAAAGATGCACAAGCCCAGTACCGAATAATAAGAGTTTTATATCACATGTAACAAACATATAATAATTCATAAGAATTTTTTTTTAAAATTATGAAAGGTAAAACTAATACAAGTAAGAAATAATAGAAATAAAAAAATAAGTAAATATCAAATAAAATTGATACTAAATTTGTACATATATGTTTTGTTATATTTAAAAGTATTTTTGATATCGAAAAAATACATTATATAAAAAATTGGTTAAACCACAGACAACCAACGAACCATCAATGACACATGTTGGACCCGTAGGGTCAACAATATGGGAGAGATCTACATGGACAACCATGATCAGAAGGTTTGAGTGTTTGGGCATGAATAGAACCTACCGGATCACACACGGTGTGTGCATGGGGTGCACAAAGTGCATTCTTGGGGTACCTTAGCCACTATGCAGGGTGGAACTACAGCGTGAGGGTGCATGTGAGTGTATGCGATTCCGATACCCATTTCCATGTCATGTTAGGATAATGAGAGTGTTTGATATTTATTAGAGTTCTAAATCGAGAAAAGTTCGATGTGTGATGGGTTAGGCGGGTCAATGTTTATCCATCAGAAAAACACCTCATTAAATTATCATCATCTGATCAGACAAATATCAACCAATCAATATTATAATGCATCATCATCTTCATCCACATGCGAGACCAAACCTATGTTGTCAACTTTAACCTCTCTCTAGCGGCCTTCATCATCACCTTCTTCTCCTTCTATCACGAGACATCACTCATGGGTATAACATAAAAATAATTCACCTTGACATAACACCTAATCCACTGTTATTATTTATTGGTGGAAAATATATTACCCTCAAACTACCAAAAATATAATATGGACACTTTGTAGGTCTTCAGTCATACTAATCATCAATAGTGAGTATTTCCTTCTTGAGGAAGCTTAGTGAGGCCAAAATAAAACCCAATGTATATTTATAATAAAATTTAAAATCTTGTAATACACTTGAAAATGGATTTCATTTTAGATTCTAGTTTTTTTGTATTTCATCATAATTATGGAAAAATATTTAAATATGAATATATATAAAAAAGTGAAACATAACTTTTAATCTAATACAATAATCAATTAATTTTAAAATTAGTATCATCATTCCTCCTTTGGTTATATCTTCCATGAAAATTATGTGTATATATATGTAAATATGTATTTATCATTAGTGATCAAAATAATGAAATTTTCATTAGAAATTTTATTTTTCTCCTTAAGCTAGGAGCATAAACCACAAGATTCATTAAGCCTAAAAAATATGATTTCATTCAATGATGAAATATAGTTATACCCTATTAATTATTAAATATACCCAATTATTATGTTTTATGTCACCCTAAAAATTATACTAGGAACAATATTTGAACTCTTATATATATAGAGAGAGAGATAGAGAGAGAGACTCCCACTTCACCCATTAAAAAACCTATGACCAAGTTCCCTCCTTTGCCTTTGTTCCATATTACAATTTCCAAGATATGTAAGTGAAGTATCCTTGCAGAAGACTATTTTAGTGTTGTATTTTTGGTAAGGGGATACTAAATATTTTGAATTTCAATGCAAAAATTTGTTTCTTCCCATGAAAATTATTTTTATGAAAATATTCATTTTATGTAATGTATTTTAATTATTCTTATACGAATGTAAGGGAAGATTTAAAGATTCAAGATTATTTTTTTGGTAATTTTTTTTTATTTTTAAATATGTAAACATGTATATATGAATATATGTATTATTTCATACAAAATTATATTATTCTAATATCACCTATTTAAAAATACTAAAAAAGTATAAGGATATTTCAAAAATTATTCTTCACTTCTCAAAATATCATTATATGACCTAGTTTATAGAATTTTTAATTTACTTTGTAAAATTTTTTTCCTTTAAAATGAATGTATATGTAAAAATACATATATTTAAAAGTATATATATATCTATCCTTTCATGTAGAACTATTTTATTTTGACACCTCTCATCATAAAAGTCTAAAAATATATTTGAATATTTCAAAGAATTATTCTTCACTTCAAAAACAATTTTTATGTGTTATAAATTAAAAAATGTTTAATTTTCTTTAATGTTTTTCACTCTATGGGATGAAAATAACGTATTAATGAATTTTATAATTTTACTTCGACCCAAAAATGTTTTGTTTTAAATGGGATAGAATTAATTTTTATTTTCAAACTCTTAGTTGTTCCTATTTTAACCTTGGATTAGGTTTTAAAATTTTTATTCCTTACATTCTTCATCTACTCATGTTTTTATTAACAAATTAAACATATATCAAAGTAATTTTCCATTAATTAATTAGTTATTTATGATCATGGTATCAAAGTATGTTCATTATCTTGAAGATGACTAATACAAGTGACTATACTTTTAATTAAGAAAATTCACATGGTTGTTATAAGTAGGAAGGTAAGGGATGGGGAGTGAACCCAAACCCGCTTATAGGACTTCTTCTAACTAAGTGGTGGGAGGGATAAAATTTATATAGCTCTATAATGTATTAGGTAATGTTTATATCTCATGAGATTCCATGTAAGGTGTACAATAGGTTATTAAAATCACACAATGGGATTGGGGAGTGAACCTAATCCCTTATGGGACAATTTCTACTATGTTATGTGGTCACGAGAATAATTCGTGGCTTTATGTTATGATCTAAAGAGCATTCAAAAATTTATTTATGATTAGTTATGGAATTTGAAAATATATCATTAGGATTTTATGATGGAATGAAGTGATTTAGTCAAAATTTTAATGTGTTGAAACTTATTTAGTAAAAGTTTTTATTTTACAAGGTACTCACGATTTATGTATAATATCCTTGTTTTATAATTTTATTTCAAGTTTTACTTTTATATTGCATTGTAAAACCCTAAATGCTTTACTCTTATTTTTAAAACCCCTTAACGAGAAATTATATATTCAAAATATATTTTAAAATAATTTTCATAGGATCATTCGAATTTACAAAGGTTTTTGGGTTCATTAGGGGATAAAGTTAGGGAAGTCAAATAATGTTGAAGATAATTTCTATTAAAATCTGATTTAATGTATGTTTTGTTTCTAATTCTATAAAAACAAAAACCAAAATATAATTGGATGTGTAAATAATTACATATTTTTTAGTTAATTTTTATAAAAAAATATACTATTTTATAGCACTGAACTGGGTAGTATAGGCTTTGGGTTAGCTCATTTGGTATGAGAGGACCAATTTATACAGCTTTGGAGATTATAAAACTTTGTGTAAAAATTGGATATGTTTATAATTATAATTATTTTTAGAAAAAACTTTTATCTGGGACTTTTTTAGTTAAGGAGAAGTCTCAAAATAGAAGGAGGAAGTCCATGAAAAAATATTCTCTCTCTTATATAAGATCAGATTGCAAGGATGAACTTGAATTCATGATCAAATGACTTCAATTTTTTTTTCAATTCCCATGTTACCAACAAAAAATTTTATGAGGCATCTAATACATCTCTTATTCACTAATTATTTCAAGGATCATGGTTCATATATAAAAAAATATTTTATTCTCAACTTTATTAGCATACTTATAATGGATAGTACTATCCATGTATTTTTAAACTTTTCACCTTATCTAAAAATACGAATCAATTATTAATTTTGAAGGATTTGTGGAATTGGATTACCTCCATGAAACCATTATGTATCAAATTTTAAATTCTTTTATTTTGGAAAGTATCAAAGAAAGTTTTGTAACCTTTAAAGAAAACACTATAAAATCATTTTATAAAAATAAACTTCAAACAGATTTCCTATAATTATATATTAATAATAAAAATAGTTTAATTATTTAGATATGTTTTCATCAATTTGATACAAACAACATAATTTTCCTCTGGATAAGGTAAATAGTAGTTTTTGAAAATTTCATGAGGTACCGTGACACTCTAGGACCATTTCTCTTCATGAGAGACACCAACATTGGAGACATTGTTGAAGGGATTAGGTTTTTTAAGAGAATCATTAAATATAATATTTAATGTTAGGAGGATGTAATGAAGTTATTTTGTAGGGATGAAGAATCTCTAAATAGAATCTTGTAATGTGAGACTTATATTTTTCTTAGATAAAGAAATTACCAGGGAGAAATTATATTAATGGGGTAGACAATAACATCCAAGTATTTTAGTGCATAAATGTCACATAAATAAATAATTCATGAAAACTATAATCAAGGTAGAGTGAATTTTATTTAAAACAATTCCCAGAATAATACTTTAATATTATAACACTTATTTATAAGAGTCGGTAACCTATTAATCTAAATAAATCTCATAAAAACAATCTTTTACATGAGAGAGAAGGCTCAAATAATCATAAACAAATTATGATTATAGCCAACATTGTTAGTATCATCCATAAGAAAGAATATTCCAAAGAGATTGAGGGTGATAATGAATAGTATTGAAAAAATAAGAACCCTCCATTAATGTGAATAAAAACTAAAATATGATGAACTGGAATTATTAATACATTTTTTAAGGTAGTGTGTTTTTAGGATGAATGATATAACCATTGATAAATAGTAATTGTGACCTTTTTGAATACAATTTAAAGTAAAAATAAAAAATATATCTGTTATGATATTTTTGATAAAGTATACATACATACATACATATATATAACTTATGATTTGATTAATAATGTTTCTAAACAATTTGTTTAGAATGTAATATTAAGTTATAAAATCAATACACAAATTATAACATTTATTAAAAACATTAATATGAAAAATCTAGAGTTTAAATAATACTCTACGCATAATTATAAGTTAAATAGAGTAAGTAATTTTGAGGATTTATTTGTTCATAAAAAATTATATTATCGTGTGTAACAAAAATATATTAATTCATAAGACAATTACTTTAAATTTTTATAGGTTAAAATAATCTATGTAAACATTAATAGAAATAAAACAATAAGTAAATATAGTAAAACAAATTTTGATGCTAAATGTGTACACATATGGTTAGTTATATTGAACATTATTTTAGATATTGAAAACATACTTTATATAAAAAATTGGTTATCCCACAACCAACTAAGGGCCCCTAAACAACAGATATGGGACCCATTGGGTTAAACATGTGGGATAGGTCCACCTGGCTAGCCATGAACGACATATGTGAGTGTTTGGGCATGGATAACGCTTGATGGGTCACACAAAGTGTGCATATGGTGTATAAATAGAACACATTTGGGGGGTGATAGAGCCATTGTGTGGGGTGGTAGGATGACATGAGGGTGTTTGTGGGTTTATATGGGTAATGATAACCTATTTCCTTTGCATACTGGGATAATGAGAGCAGTTGATATTTATTCATGTTCCCAACCAAGAAATATTTCGATGTGGGAAAGAATAAACGGGTCACTATTCATCCATCATAATAAAACCCATTTATATTATCCCCTTATAATTAAAAAAATCTCAACCATCCAATCGTCCAATGTATCTTTAGCTTCCTCCTAACTTTAGAACAAAGACATGCTATCATCTTCAAGCTCTCACTGGTGGTCTATCATCTTCTTCTCCTTCAACAACATGAAACTTCTCACTGGTATAACCTACATATGAATCACCTCAACATAAAACCTACTCTAATTTTATTATTCCTTGGTAAAAAACCAATAACCCTCAAATTTCTAATAAAATAAGCTGGACACTTCATAGGTCTTTATCCACAATAATTATCAATTGTAACCTTTAACTTCCTAAGTAAGATTAGCAAAGCCAAATTAACAATTAATATATAATTATAATTAAATTTAAACTTGGGTATTACACTTGAAAACTAAATTTAGTTTAGATTTTTTTTTTCATCAAATTTTATAAAAACGAAGGAGAAATATGTAAATATGTATATTTAACATAGTAAAATAATCATTTTTAATCTAAGATTATAATATGTTCATTTAAAAATCAGTATCATCATTTCTCCTTGAGTTATATCACCCATGGAAATGATGTATATATATATATATGTAAATATATATTTATTAGTAGAAATAAAAATAATGGCATTAACATTAAAAATTACAACTTTATTCATAAGCCAAGAGCTCAAACACCACATATATTTGAGCCTAAAAAATTGGCTTCTTTTCATAATTGATATATGGGTATACCATATGAATTTTAAAAGATACCCAATTATCATTTTTCATATCACCATAAAAATCATATTGGACAAAATACATTCACTCATATATATATATATATGTATATAGAGAGACTCCATCTTCACCCCTTAAAAAACCCCTAACCATGTACCCTCATCCTTTGTTCAATAACACAATTTCAAAGATATAGTAATAGAGTATCTTTGAACAATATTTTCTTAGTGTTGCATTTCAGGTAAGGGAAAACAGACTATTTGATTTTCAATGAAAAAATTGTTTCTTCCCATGAAAATTTATTTTATGAATATATTTGTTTTATGTAAATTATACTAATTATACTTCAATGAATGTTATAGAAGCTATAAAATTTTCAAATTTTTTTAAAGGTAAATGTGTTTTATTTTCGAATTAGTATATAGTTATATATATATGTATCATTTAATGCAAAACTATTTTATTTTTACATCACTCATTTTGAAATACTAACAAAGTATATGAATATTTCAAGAATTATTATTCACTATGAAAACCATCATTATATTTTATAGTTTTAAGAACGATTAATTACCTTTCAAAAAAGTGGTTTAATTTAAAATGAGTGTGTATGAATAAATATATTCATATACATGTACTTATACCTATCACTTTATCTAAAACTATTTTATTCTAACACCTCTCATCTTGAAACAATGATAAAATATTTGGATATATCAAAGAATTATTCACCTCTCAAAAAATCATCTTTGTGTGTTATTAATTACATAATGTTTATCTTCCTATTGAAATTATCAATCCATGGTTAAAAAAGTGATTTTTGATGAATTTACCAATTTTACTTCAACACAACCATATTTCTTTTAAAACAAAATCATTAAATTTTATTTTCTAACTCTAAGTTGTTATTGTTTTAAATTTTTTTTTTGGTTTTAAATTTTTTATTCCTCGTATTCCTCTTCATATCTTATTTTTATTAACAAATTAAACATATATCAAACTAATTTATATTTTATGAATTAGTTATTGATTCACATGGTTTCAAAGTATTTTCATGATCTTTATGATGAAAAACACAAGTTATTATGTTTTTAATTCCAAGAAATTTAAATTGGTCATTATACAAATGAAGGAAGAGGGTGAGGAGTGAAACCAAACCTCCTTATGGGACATTTTAAAATTAAATGATGGGTGGGCATGAAATTATATATCCCCCCAAGGGATTGGGTAATGTTTATATCTCATGAGATTCCATGTATGTTTTATTGGAAGTTATCTTAAGCACACTATGGAAATAGGGAGTGAACCTATTCCATTATGGGATATGTCTACTCTATTATGTTTTCTTGGGAATAAGTTTCAACTTTATGATATTATAAGAATAGCCTTTTAAACATTATTGATGATAGCTTATTGAATTCTAAAATATATCTTCATGAATTTATAATGTAATGAAGTAGATTTACCAAAGGATTAATGTGTTGAATCTTATTTATCCTTTTTTCTTTAATATGTTTTACCATGTTTTACATTTATATTGAATTAAAAAACCATAATCAGGTTCCTATTAAATTCAAAAACCAAAAATTGGAATTTTTATGCTCACCCTATGTTTTAAAACGATTTTCACAATATAATTAGAAGTTTTAAATGTATTTTGTTTCATTTAGGAGTTAGCGTGAGGGAAGTAAAATAAATATTGTAGATAATCTGTATAAATCATAATTTATTGGAAGGTTTTTCCTAATCCTAAAAATATCAATCCAAAAATATCCTTGGATATGTAAAAGATTGTATATTTTTAGTTATTTTTTATAAAAAATATACAACATGTATTTGGCACTGGATCTATGAGTATGGGTATTGGGTTGTGTCATTTGGTATTAGAGGAATGATTTAAAAATATTTGGTGATTATGAAATTTTGGTTAAAAACTAGATAAGTTTCTAAGTATATTTTTTTATTAAATCCCTTATTATGTAACTTTTTCAATTAAGGAGCAGTCTCAAAATGGAAGAAGGAAGATCATGAAAAACTCTTTTCTCTCTTCTAGAAGATCTAATTCCAAGTATAATATTGAAGTAATACTCGGTTGACTTAACTTTTTTATAAATATCCATGTTACCAATAAAATTTTTTTTGAGGCATTTAATACCTCTCTTATTCCCAAATTCATTCAAGGATGATAGTTCATAGATGGAAAGATTTAGTATTCTCAACTTTTTCACCATACTAGGAATAGAAATGACTATTAGGGTATTTTTGAACTCTTCAACTTATCTAAAATATTAGAATACAATATTTATTTTGAAGGATATATGGAATAGGGTTACCTCAATGCAGCCTATATGTATCAATTTTTAAATTTTATTATTTTTCGAAGTATCACACAAAAATGTGAATCCTTTTAATATGACTCTATAAAATTATTTTATAAAAATAAAGTTCAAAAGGATGACATGGAATTATATATTAATAATAAAACCTTTTTAAATTATATATGGATGTTTTCATCAACCTGAGCAAAACTACATGAGTTAAATTTGAATAATAGAAATAGTAGATTTTGAAAATTCCCTGGGGCACCATTGCCACTCATGGTCCCTTGCTCTTCATGAGCAATTCAAACATCAAATACCTTGTTGAAGGTATGATTTATTTAGATATTACCATTAAATATAATTTTTAATGTTTGGTGAAAGTAATCATGTTATTTTTTAGGGATGAAGTTCCTCCAGATTGAATTACTGAAAGTAAGTCTTAGAGTTTCATTGTGAATAAAATAAGTTTTAGAGAGTAATTATATCAAGGGTTTAGAATGTAACATCCTAGATTTTAGCGTATAAATTAAATTTAAATAAATAATATTTGAAACCTCAAATAAATATAGACAAAAATATATTTAAAATAATACACTCGATCATAATTTTATACAAGAACACTTCTATACAAGAGTCTGAATCGAGTTAATTTGAAATTAAACTTGTTAAAATCATCAGTGACATGAGAGAAAATGCACTAATAAACATAAGAACGCTAATATTATATCAAACATCATTTGGATCATGCATAAGTAAAAATATTATAAATAGAATTAGGGATAGGATGCATGTTTGTGTAAAATAAGAATCATCCTTGAAAGTGTAGGAAATTTATAGTATATAGAACATGAATTATATAAAAATTTGTTAAGGTGGTGTATTTATTAAATAAATGATAGGGAAATTGATTAATTTCCCTTGTGACCTTTTTGAATGAAATTGATTCTGAAAATAGTAAATATTGTCATTATATTTTTTTATAAATTCCTTAAATATATAATTGATGATTCGATTAATAATGTTTACACAAAATTTTGTGAGAATGTTATTTATAGTTATAAATGTAATAAAAAACTATAATATTTATTATTATTATTAATATATAAAAACTAGACTTTCAATAATACTCCAATTAATAAAAAATTAATTTTAGTAAGTAATTTTGAGGACTTTTTTGTTTGTAAAAAATTATTTTATCATGATTAAGGAATTATATTAATTTATAATCAAATTATTTTAAATTATATTTTTTAAAAAATAATCTAAGAAATTATTAATAGAAAGAAAAAAATAAGCAATTGTATTAAAAAAAATAGATGAAAAATTTCTATATATATGGTTTGTAATATTTAAAATTATTTTACATATTGAAAAAATTACTTTATATGAAAAATAGGTTAACACAAAACCAACCAAGGACCCATAAACAACACTGGTGGGATCCACATAGTCTACCATGTAAGAGAGGTTGTCCTGGTCAGCCATGGGTGGCAGATGTGAGTGTTTGGGCATGGATAACAACTATTAGATCATGCATAGTGTTCACATGGGGCACACAAAGCGCGTTCTTGGGGGCGCGAGAGCCACTGTGCGGGGTGGAATGGTGACGTGAGGGCATGCATTGGTGTATTTGGTTACTAATCGACATGCTTCCTTAACATGCTGGAATAATGAGAGTAGTTGATATTTACATGAGAACCAAAAAAAGAAAACCCCAATGTGGGACAAGATAAGAAGGACACAGTTCATCTATCTTAAAAACACCTATTTATATGTCCTTCATTTGATCAGACAGATCGTGACCATATAATCTTTCAATGCATCCTCATCTTCCTCTACATGCTAGTCCAAAGACACACAACCATCTTCAACCATTCACAGATGGCCTTTATCCTCTTCTTATTCTCCTTCCATCATAAGACATCACTCATATGTATGATATATAAACAGTTCCCCTTGACATAACCTCTACTCCACTATTATTATTCATTATAGACAAACTTCTAACCCTTAAACTATTGGAAAAATATGTTAGACACTTCACATTTTTTCGTCTATAGTAATAATCAATGGTGAGTCTTTCCTTATCAAGAAATCTTGTCAAGGCCAAAATAAAACTGTGCCTATATTTATAATTGAATTTAAACTTGGATAACACACTTGAAAACAAAAGTCAGTTAAGATTTCCAATTTCATTAGGTTTCATCCAAATGAAGGAAAAATATGTTAATATATATATAACAATGTAAAACAATTGTTTTTAATCTATTTTTATAATCATTTCATTTTAAAATTAGAATCATTATTCCTCCTCAGGTTATATAACCAGATACAATTATGTATATATATATATATGTAGTAATAAAAATAAGGGAATTACCATTATAATTATAAACGATGTCCACTATCAAGGAGCTAAAAAACCACGATTCTTTGATCCTCTAAAATAAGTTTCTTTTCATAAATGAAATATGGTTATACCTTATTAATTTTTAAAGATACTTGATTTTAATTTTCATATCATCCTCACCATTCTAATAGAGAGAATATCCAAATGTCTATATATATACATAGATAGACAGATAGATATAGAGACTCCCTCTTCACCTATTGGAAAACTCCATCCCAAGTTCCCTCCCCCATTGTTCCGTAATGCATTTTCCAAGTTGTGGAAGTGTAGTATCTTTCCAAAATCTTGTGATAGTGTTGAACTTAAAGTAAGTAGAATATACATTTTTATTTTCAATTAAAAATTTGTTTCATACCATGAAAATTATTTTTATGAAAATATTTGTTTTATGTAAAGTTTGTTAATTTGATTTCTACGAATGTAAGCGAAGCTATAAAATTTTATAAATTAATATTTAAGGTAAAAGTGATTTATTTTTAAATCATTATACATGTGTATACATATCATTTTATAAAAATCTATTTTATTTTAATATCACCCATTTAACAATACTGAAAATATATATGGGTATTTTAAAAATTATTCTTTACTTCGAAAACCATCGTTATATGTCATAGTTTATAGAATGTTTAATTATATTTGTAAAAGTGTTTTACGTTCAAATGAGTGTATATGTATAAATATATACATTAAAAAGTATTTATATATATCATTTCATGTAAAAATATTTTATTTTGACGCCACTCATCTTAAAATTCTAACATTATATTTGGATATTTCAAAGAATTATTCTTCACTCAAAAAACCATCTTTATGTGTTATAAATTTCAGAATGTTTAATTAAATCTTAAAATTATCACAATATGGTTAAAAAAAAGATGTTTTTATGAATTTTATAGTATCAATTTAATAGAACCGTGTTTTTTAAAGGAAACCATAAAAGTTTATTTTAAAACTCTCTATTGTTATTATATTAACCACATTTTAAAGATTTAAAATGGTTATTACTTATATTAATCCTTTACTAATGATTTTCTTAACAAATTAAACATATATTAATATAGTGCGTATATTATGAATTAGTTATTTCAAACCATGGTTTGAAATTGTTTTCATGCTTTTTATGAAGAAAAACATTTGTTACGAAGTTTTTAATTCTAATAAATTTCACTTGTTAATTATATGAATGAAGACAGGGGATGGAGACTGAACCCAAACCCCCTTATATAACTTGTTCTGACTATGTGATGGGTGGACATAGAATTATATAGGCATCCAATGCATTTGGTAATGTTTATATATCAGGATATTCCATTTAAGGTGTACATGAGGTTAACCTAAGAACAATTTATGACTAGAGAGTGAACCTTATCCGTTATGGGACTATGTAAACCATGTTATATTATCTCAGGAATAATATGTGAATTTATGTTATGATCCAAAGAGCCTTTGAAATTATATTTATGATTTCATATAGAATTTTAAAATATATTTTTAAGATTTATGAAGGAATTATGTAGACTTTTCAAAGGTTCAATGTTTTGAAATATCTTTTGTAAAAGTGTTTATTTTTTAATATACTCATAATCTCTATATAATATCATCATTCTCAAAATTAATAGCATGTTTAATTTTTATATTGTATTGAAAAACTCACACTATATTCCTACTTTTTTTAAAACCCCTTACTGGGGAATTTTACGCTCTCCCTAAATTTAAAAATGATTTTCACAAGATCATTATATGTTCCAAAGGTGTTTGGTTTTTTTTAAGAAGATAACCCAATGGAAGTAAAATAAATATATAGATAATTTGTATTAAACCATGATTTAATGTAAGTCTTTAAAAAATCCTCTAAAACTAAATTGAAATAATCCCTTGATGTGTAGAAGTCTATATATTTTTTAGTTACTTTTTTTAAAAAATAAAACTTTTTTTATCCATGGATCCAGGAGTGTGGGTCCTGGGTTGTAACACCTCGTCTTTTTATGAATTAGTTTTTTTAAAATAAATCAAATTTATTTGATGGATTTCATTGCACACTACACAAAGTTATGATTGATTTATAGACAACACCAAGTTAATATTGCACTATATAAATCACTTATACTAGCTTATAGTATACAAAACCCTATTTTTGGATTTTTTACGCACAATGTCGAGTTCATTTGAAAGATTATATTACTCACAAGACTGAGCTTTACCAAACTACAATATACTATTATTATTGTTATTAAAATATTATTATAGTTAACAACTATCCATTGGAATGAAATACATGAATAAGATTAACTAAATTAAGAAAATATGGTTTACACATGTTTATAAAATTAATTATTTAGTTATCAATTAATTAGAAATGAAAATAAAATCCAATTGAATATAAAGGATATGTTTTTATAAAAAAGATATTTTTATGTCCACAGTGGAATTTTATCTTAATAAATTAAATTATTAAATAATATTGAGAGATAATAATGAAATTTATATATTATAAATTAAAACAAATTTTTTTACATTAAAACAATAAGTTTTATAGGAATAAAATAAGAAGAAATCTAGTTTTAGGTATAAAAAGCTGTATTATTTTAAAAGGTAGTTTTACATATTTTTAATGGAAGACTTGTTTTAAAAATAATTTTTGAAAAATTTATAGCTTTATTTGAGAAAATAAAACTTAGTTTTTAAATAGGAATCTCAAAATTTACTTTGGGTGAATTTTGGTATTTTTCTGAGAAGTTTCATTTTTTGATGAATAGTGAAAAACATTGATTTTTAATTGAAAACTGAATTTTTTTATAAATTATTTATATAGTTAAATTATATTTTAAATTGATTTTAAATTATATTTAGATAAATTTTACATATTTCAATCCAATTTAGTTAATTTTAATAAATTCCAAACTGAAATTGGAGATAAAAATATTTCAATCTTTTAAACATTTTCACATTAAAAACATGTTGTTTAGTCTTGTATGTGGGATAATTTTTTCAATTAATATTTTCCACTTATATGATTTTAATATAAAATAATTTTTTAAATATTTTTAGTATTTATAATTTATAATGTGTAGTATGTTGAACTAAGTATTTTAAAAACATTTTTTTTGAAAGCGATTAAATTTAATTTTAGAGATTCTGGTAAAACAAGTTTACTTAGTGGTTAAACATTAACTTAAAGTAAAAAATGACCAATAAACATGTAAAAAATCCGTTTTATATAAATATTTATACCATATAATCTACTTTATATGAAATTTATCATTATTTTAGGCACATTATCAAGGGGATACCTCCCAATAGTGTTTACATTTTTGTATTTACAAGAGTCTCACTCCTCCTCCACTATAAAAGGTAACTCACCCTATCACTTATTCACACCCATACAGTACCCAATATCATCCAATAACAACCGAAATATCTCCCAACTTCCATTATCTCAATCTATATGCATCAATTTGGTAATAAATCAAACTAATGAAGTCCATTGGTGAAAACCAAAAGGAGTTAAAAGAAGAAGAGGTAACGTTCTTCAATGAGAAATTGAGTTTTATTTATTTCTAAAAAACTTCAATTATTATTATTATTACATGATTATATAATAAAATCAACATCCTAAATATAATGAGATATTTTTATGTTAGTGTTATTACCCATTCCATCTCCAACTACCATAAAATGTGATACACAATCATCGTTTGTGTGTACGACAAACAACCTCCTCGTGAACTGATGTCGTTCGTTCTTCCATTACCACCTTTTAAGGTTGTAATAATGATTTAATTTATGTTTATATATAATATTTGTTGTATTTATGATGTATTTATTCTTATTTAATTATTATATTAAACATACCTTTATTCTTTCTATTTTTGGGGAATATTATAACATCGTTTATGGATGTGTGAACTACCGCCTCCCCAAAGAGAGGTGATTTATTCATGTTTTACAAGGAATGAATTAATGATTTGTTTATTAAACATATGTTATATTTATGAAATAATAATTCTAATTTATTGATAATATATATATCATTTACTTTTATTTCTTTTAATACGACAGGAAAATGGAAACTATGTTCATGCGTATATACGACCTACCGTCTCCATGATTGGTGTATTTAATTAACTAATTGTATATTTTATTTATTATTATAAATAAATATATAATAAATATATATGATATTTATACCATGTATTAAATTATTTAAATAATAAATTATGATCTAATAAATAGGACCAATAATAACAGGTCAAAATGTATACAAAAAACAAAGCAGTTTTTACCTAAAACATAACTTTTACATGGAATTATGAATAAACGGGTAATATAAAGTATTTAGAAAATAATATATAGTATTATATTTAAGAATATTATCCCATTATATATGTATAATAAAATTATATTTATTATACATAATGTTTTAATGTGTATTAAGAAATTCGAGATGTAATGTAAGGGAATTTCATTTCACATTTTATATCTATAATATACATGACATATTCAACACTTGTTTATTTTGTGTCGTGTGCATAATACCCTATGAAATTTAATATTATGAATTTATTTTATTTTATGATATTAAATGTTTCAATTTATTCCATGGTTTCATAAAACTCATGATTCAAAAGTTACTCAAGGGGAAAGAGGATTTATGGTCTCACTTTTATTTCTACGTGACTTATGCCATATTCACCACTTGTTTCATTTGTGTGGTGTATATACTTCCCATGAATGTTTTATATGATTATTATACAAAACGTTATAGGTATTTACATATCCATTTTATGATATCACATTCATGGGGTTTAGGGTTCAAAATTTATCAAATCAGTATGGTAATTTTGTCTCAATTTTTCTTCTTTGAGACATATGTTATTTAATCCACCTATATTATTTTTTGAGGTGTATATACTACCATTTTAAATGTTTTATCATGAATTTACTTATTTTAATTATATTTTAATCTTAATTTAATGCTATTATCTCATAGGTATTATGATTAAAAATTATTAAAGAAGAAATATTCTATTTCTATAATCTCATCGTCTGTTGGGATTATTTACGATTATGCTTCCATTCATGAAATATTATTTCCCATATCTCAAGAACTCTCATTAATTTACTTCTACTCTATTTATTCATGATATATTCATGTCATGGTACCATTTTCACACTCTTTTTTAATTAATATAATTAAGAAATATTTTCGAAAATATGACTTTGTTTCTCTATTCGGTCGAAAATCCATTTTAACCCAAAAACATGTATTATAAAAATGTTTTAAAAACGTTTTTAAATGATATTTGAATCTAATTTTCAATGAAAATTATTTTAAAATTATTTTATTTTTTAAAAAGTGTTTAAAATTGGTTTCAAGGATTCCTTTATATGTTTTCAAATCTATTTTGAAAGAATTAGGGGTTTAAAATGTTTTGCAAACGTACATTATATGTTTTCAAGGATATATTTAAAGAAAAAAGTTTTAAAAAAGGATTTATTTTTAAAAAGTGTTTTAAATTATTTGAAATTATTCGTTTATAAATTTTCAATGTTTATTTTCAAAAGAATGGATTTCAATGATTTCAAATCTTCCTTTACATGTTTTCAAATATATTTTAAATTAAGAATGTTTTGAAATTTTTTTATGATTTAAAAAAGAGTATTTTCAAAGAGAAAAGGATATTTTCATCAAGAAATATTTTAATTTAAATTTAAAATATTTTATTATAAGAAAATAATTTTTAAAATGGATTTTCAAAGAATGTATATTTTAATAAATGATTCATGTGATCTTGAAAAATTATTATCCATATAAGATAATATAATTTGATATAGTTTATGATTTAATTAGGATATGATCAATGTAAACCATTCTTATTATTTATTTTAATAGTTTATTTTTAAATTGAAATGTTTTTTATGAAACCCCTTTGTCTTCCCTCGGTAATACCATGATAAAATTCTTGTGAAACTCGCTTCCTTTCCCAAGTTATTCTATGATGAAATGATAAAGAAACATGTATCTTTTCCCTAGGTTATGATAAGAAGAAATTTTTATGTTACCCATTTCTTTCCATGGGTTATGATATGATGTTTATGAAACCCATATATTTTTATGGCTAATGAAATGATTATATTTTTTTATCTTGTTGCACAAATATGTATAATTTCATTATGTGATGGGTGTTACCTATATCTCCCACCAATACATTGGGTAATGATCTATATATCATGTGGGTTTTATGGGAACAAGTAAACAAGATTGATCCTATCTGGGAATAAGGTGTAACCTAATTAACTATGAAAAAAGGGATACCATTGGGGATGGTGGTGTGTCCCACCTATGAGGTATAACCTCCTATGCATGAACCTGATTACATGTTCACAATGTTATGTGTGAACATGATTACATATTGTCAATGTTATTCATAAACCCAATTACATATTCACAATGTTTTACATGGACCTATTTTCATGACCATAAGTTTATGTAGGGGCCAAATTTCATGTTCTTAACTTAATGAGTGAACCTATTTCAATTTAAACATTTTAAAAATGTTATAATTTGATGTGCATGAAAAAATTACATGTCTTATTCCTATGTTATTTTTTCATAGATCATGTTCATAATTCACTAATGATTCATATCTTATGAAGAACTAATATTTATCCCATGACTCATGATTATGATATTTGATATGCATGGTGTAATATTAAAATGTTATGTTCATGATTTCATACCCTTATGTCCATGTTATGCTTAGGTATATACTTTATTTTTACATTTATTGAGCATTTGATCTCACCCTATTTTGTATTTCCTTTTCCAAGGTTATGAATAATGGTTTTAAGTATGTGTACTAAATGGGAAGATATTTATGGGAGATGTTTAATATATTTCATGAAATTAAAATAATGTTTTCCATGATTCCAAAGACACTGAATTATTAGGGTATCTAGTTATGTACTTTTTTTAATGTCCTGAATATTCATGTAAAATAATGTAATATCAATATATGTTAATATTGGGTTGTTATAGTATAAGTGGATATGGATTTGACATATATGTATATAGGGTTGACAACCCTGAAACCACCCTATTGATCTAGACTCCATCCGTAATTGGTGCAGGAGAATGGGCCTTGATGCACATCTAGTTTGATATTCACGATATACATGCTTTGGAAATTCATAAACACTTTACTAACTATCATTAAGTATTTAAATTTATAATGACTATAGATGACTGAGATTAAGCTTCAGAATTCATATATTGAAAAGAGTGTGTCATGATTTAGACAACCTATAAGTTACTTTTCATGATTATGTGTTTTTCTTCTATGATTAATGTTTCTCACACTATATTTTGGGTTTTAATCAATGACTAAAACATGAAGGGTCCCTATTAATGAGTAATGAAATTGATAATGAAATGATTGTCCTCCTGAGCAACCAAAATTTATGATTGATGGAATGAAAAATTTCATTTATATTCTCACAAAAATTTCTAAAACTATAAATTATGGTGAACATCAAAAAAAGAGGGAAAAAAGTTCTTTTGAGTCCTTCATGAGGAAACTCTAACCTTATTTCGGATGTTCTACTGACCCATTAGTTTCTAAGAAACAGATTAGCACCATTGAAAATATAGTTTTCATTCTTCAGTGTTTAGAGCATGAAAACCTCAATCTAGATATCTACGATTTATAAGGTGAGTCAGATTAGTGGTGGAATATTATTTAGAATATGAGGAAACAACTAGACATTGAATCCATGATGTGGGATGTGTTTAAACTAATAACTTTCAATAAGAAATTTTTTTTATTCTTTATGCATAAAATGGATTAGGATTATTGGAGCTTAAGTAGAGGGATGATTAATTTGATAGTGCCTATTAAGAATATTTTACAAGACTTGAAAGGTATTCTTTTGGTATTTTAATTCACCATGAAAGTAAGGTTGACCAATTATTTATTGTCTAAAAATCCAATATATGAATGATGCTATGCATAAGTGTCCTTGGATGTTATGAATAAATTATTCAATTTTCTTTAAATGTAGAAATGGAAGCTGGAAAACCTCTTAGTTCTGGTGATAATAAAAGTAAAATGGGGTTTAATGAAAAATACAACTTTACATCACATGTAGGGAAGAAAAAGTTTCAAACTCTTTCTTTCTAAAATCATGATAAGGAGTACTTTAGTGAGTGCCTAAAAGGAAAAAAGACTGTTTTTCAAGTGTGGGGAGCCTGAACATCAAGAAAAATAATGTAGAAGTGGTTTTATTAGATAGAGATCTCAACAGAATGTACTATCCATAATTCAATGTTTCAAGTGTAATGAGTTTGTACATTATGAGAATACATGCCTCAATACAAGGGATAATATGGATGATAAACCACAAAAACCACTATGGACAACGTACAAAAGTAAATATTATTCAATCACAATGTATGAAGTGAATCATTATAATTTGGGAACACTTATCCTCCACTATATGGTTTGGAATATCATGTTTGATTATGTATTAATAAGCCCTATGAAAATGTTATTATTTATCTGTTAGTGATGTTTAATGACATTATCTACCTATGAAAGGATTATAGATTAATAAAATCACATTTAATATTATATTAGTACAAGGATGGATCCACGTTTCTAATGAATTTTTTTGGTATAAGGTAAAATATTATTTAAGGAATGAAGAGTGAATTATATTTTGAAAGGGTTATAAGGCTAACCATTTATATAATAAATAAGTTAAAATTATGATGATGTTTTACAAATTAAAGTATTATCTTACTATGTGTGGATTTATGCCAGTTGGATAACCTGTTCTAACCTATTTTCTACGATGTTACCTAAGTATTGATGGAACCATTTATCATTATACCTCAAGATCTGTTAGTACTTCAGTAATGAAAAATTCACCTTCATTTATTAGAGTAAGAGATAGAGTAGAAATTGGGAAAGGCACAACTAAAGGGTTCCATAGTGTATATGGAAAGGAATGAAATCATGTAATTATATTTCCTTATGTTTATAAATAATTAAATGATTCCCTAACTCTAGGAAAAGGATATTGAAAAATATTTATCTTAATACCTTCATTTCTATTGAATCGATGATCTTATAAATCACCATAGACTTATGGGTTTTGGGGACTTAAATTTCCATTGATAATTGAATTTATTTTGACCAATTAACTCAATCACAATTTATAATTATTTTAACTTTTCCTTCATGTCTAATATTTTCTTCCCACCTACGTTATCCTTCATGGGAACCTAGTTATGAGTTATTATGGGTAAACGTTATGGTTCTGATATTCTTTATTTAAAGGAAATTTTAGTATTATTTCTTACAATGTGGGTTCCCCTGATAAGAAATTTCAATTATTAAACCTTTTATAAACAAGAAAAATTTCAAGGGTGAAATTTATTTTAAGGGTGTGGGGGGCGGGTATAATGTAACAACTCTAGTTTCTATGAATTATTATTTTTTGAGTAAATTATATTTCATTGATGGCTTAAATTGTACGCTACAACAAGTTATTATTACTTTTTATGCAACAAAAAGTTATGATTTTACTACATGCAAAACTTAGATTAGCTTAAGGAACTGACAACACTATGTTTGGCTTGTCCTATACCCAATGTAGAGTTTCTTTAGTAGCTTGTGTTATACACAAGACTGAGCTTTACTAAACTGCAATATACTATTAATATAATTATTAAAATATTGATATTGTTATCACCTTGCCATTGGAATGAAATATTTTAATAATATGAAATAAATTATGAAAATATTGTTTACATATGTTTATAAAATCAATTATTTGGTTATCAATTAATTATAAATGAAATTAAAAACCAAATTGAATATAAAGGATGCATTTTTATAAAAAAATATTTTATGCCCACAAAGGTCTTTTATTATAATAAATTAAATTAATCACTATTATTGAGATATATTAATGATATTTATATATTATTAATTCAACCAAATTTTTTTACATTAATCTAATAATTTTTATAAGCATAAAATAAGAACAAATCTAGTTTTTTTGGCACAAAAGGATGTACTATTCTAAAAGGTAGTTTTACCACTTTTTATTGGAAAAATTGTTTTAAAAATAAATTTTGGACTTCTTTATAATATTAATTTGATAATATAAAATTAGTTTATAATGAAAAATATAAAAAATTTATTTGGGTGAACTTCTGGTATTTTTTTGAGAAGTTACAATTTTTGATGAATAGTATAAAACACAGAAATTTAATTGAAAACTACAATGTCATATAATGTATTTATATAAATTAATTATATTGTAAAATATATTTAAAGTATATTTAGAAACATTTTATCATTATAATTCCAATTTTGGTCATTTTAATCAATTTTTAATTGAAATTGGATATAAAAATATTTCAATCTTTTGAACATTTTCACATTAAAAACCTATTGTTTGGTCCTGTTTGCAGGATTATCTTTTAATATAATTTTTTCCACATATTTGATTTTAATTTGGAAAAATAGAAGAAAATTTTTAAATAATAATAATTTATAATGTCTAGTATTTTCAACATAGTTTTTTTCCCAAATCATTCATCAATGAAATTAAAATTAATTACAATGATTAAGGAAAAACGAGTTTACTAAGAGGTTAAACTTTAACTTAATCAAAAAAATGAACTAAAAACTATTAAAAAATCCATTTATGGAAATTATTTCGACCATATAAAATATTTTATTAATAATTAACCATTATTGTAGGAACATGATGTATTGGAGACCTCTCAATAGTGTTTACCTATTTTTATTTACAAGAATGTCACTCCTCTTCAATTATAAATGGGTAATAACCCCCATCAAATATTGACACCTATCAAGACATTTTTCTTGTAAATAAAACCCAAATAATATAAAAAATTCCCTAGTATAAACATATAATAATAAATTTGGGAAAAAAGAAAACTGATGAAGTCTTTTGGTTAAAAAAAGCCGAGTTACCCGAATTAGAGATAATGTTATTCAATGACCACTTTTGTTTTATTTCTTTCCCCAACCCTATAATTATTTTTATTTCATGTTTATATAATAAGCTTAGTATTCTAAATAAACTTAAAAGTTTTTATTTTAATTTTATGACCTACACCATCACAAACTTTCATCAAATGGGACACTCAATCATTGTTCGTGTGTACGGAAGACTACAACCTCATGAACTGATGTCATTCATTCTTACATTACAACCTCTTAAGGGTGGTAATATTAAATTTATTACTATTTTAATATTATATATATGATATTTATGATTTAATTATGCTTCTTTAAAAATTATATAACACATAACTTCATTATTTCTATTTTTTTGGAATACGATAACATCATTTGTTGGCTTATGGTCTACCTCCTCTTCAAAGAGATGTGATTCTTCAAGCATTACATGGAATGTGTTAAGGATGAATTTATTAAAAATATGTGATATTTATGAAATAATAATTCTACTTTAATGATAACATATATATACATAATTTACTTTTATTTCTTTCAATATAAAAATAAAATTGAAACACCATTCATCTGTACGTACTACCTACCATTATCATGAATGGTGTATTTAATTTCCAAATTATATCTTTTATATATTATTATAAATACATATATATTAAATATATATGATTTTTATATCATATTTTACTATATTTGAATAAGGAAATCATGATCTAAGTAATAGGACTAGGAATAATATGTAAAAACATGTAGGAATAACAAAGAAGTTATTATCTGAAACATAACAATAACATGGAATTGTGAATAAATGGGTAATATAAAGTCATAATAAAATCATATATGGTATGATATATAAGAATATGGTTCCATTATATATTTATAATAAACTTAAATTTATTTTATAGTACTATTGAATGTGTAAGTAGAAATTTAATACTTAAGGTAATAGAATTTCATCTCTCTTTTTATATCCATGAGATACATTACATGTTTACCACATGTTTATTTTGTGGGATGTTTATACTTCCATATGAGATTTTATATCATGAATTTAGTTTATTTCATGATATTAAATGTTTCAACTTATTCCATTGTTTCATTGATGTCATGATACAAAAGCTACTCAGTTAGTAAGGGGATTTCTAACCTCAATTTTATTTTTGTGAGACTTATGCCATTATACCACTACCACAATCCATTTTTTTATTTAAATAAAAAACCAAAATGAGGCTAAGTAGGAACCTAAATAACTCCTCTGAAAAAGACTGCCACTATTAGACCAAAGAACCTTTCCCAAAGAGATTTTAAATTTCAGATATCAAATTTCAAATGCAGGCCCCTTGCCCACCCGCTTCACACACCCCGTAACAGCCAACCACCATCCATCACCTTTTTCAAAAACTAAAAATTCACACCATCCTGAGACACATGTAACGCTCTTTTCGAGACATCATCCATCAATAACTTCACCTACCATCATAATGTCGCTATCCAAACACCATCACTGACAACGAACTCATCACCATGGCCACCGAACTCTTCTCTGGCATCCAAAAGGCCGACGCGATCAGAACTGAACACCATCGTCTCCAAAACAATCCATCACCACTGTCAATACCTCGATGTGGAACCATTTCCCCATGTACGACAATATCAAACCATCTTGAGAAGTCGACATTGTCATCCACACACCATTGAACACCACCTGCATAACAACATCACAAAATCCAATCCACTATTGTCACAGTACATACCCGCCGGAATGACCGAACCCATCTACAGAATCCACAAACACCTTGCACTAGAAAAGAAATATTCCATTCTAACTACTTTTTTATTTTTTGTAGTAAATAAAATTACCCTGAATTTATTCAATGATTATCATCCTTAAATTTATGGTTTTATACATATCCATTTATGACCTCTATTTCATGTGGTTTATAGTTCAAAATTTACCAAACTGGTAAAGTAATATTGTCTCCATTTTACTTCTTTTAGACATATGTTATTTTATAATCCTATATAACTTTATGAGGTTTATATACAACCTTTGAAACGTTTTACCATGAATATACATATTTTCATGATATGGAATTATTCATGTAATGTTATTATCTCATGGGTATTATGATTCAAAGTTACAAAAGTGATAAGAGTTAATTTCTACAACCACATTGTTTATCAAGATTATTTATGATTATTCTTTCTTTGATGAAATATTATGATAAATATCTCAAGAAATATAATTAATTTTCTTATCCTATAGCCATTAATGATATAATATCATAATGGTACCATTGTATCACTCTTTTGTACTTAATATAATTAATTAAATTACTTTAGGAAAAAATGATTCTATTTCTCTATTCGGTCAGAAATATATTTTCTCACAAAACAATGTTTTCTAAAAATGTTTTTAAAAATTTATTTAACATCATTTTCAAGTTAAATGATTTTTTCCTGTTTTAAAAATTGTTTAAAATAGTTTTTCAAAGGTTCATTTCTTACTTTTAAAAGTTAATTTCAATGAAAATGGTTTTCAAAATGATTTCAAGATTCTTTTTTATTTTTTCATGGATATTTTCAAAGAATAAGGTTTTAAAAAATGATTTATGATTAAAAATTATCTTAAAGGTTTTTTAAGTCTTCCTTTATAAATTTTCAAAGGATATTTTCAAAGGAAAAGATTTTAATGATTTATATTCTTCCATTATATGTTTTCAAAGCTATTTTTCAAGAAGAAGGTATTCAAAATGATTTATGATTTAAAAATATTTTTTTAAAGAAGAAAAGATACTTTCATCAATAAATGTTTTATATTAGATTAAAAATAATTATTTATAAGAAATGTTTTTTTGAAAAATGTTTAATGAAAGGTATTTTCAAAGAAAAAAATTTTTCTTATGAAATGTTCCAAGTGATCTTTCAAAATCTTTTTCTATAAATGATGAAATCCACTGATATAGTTTAATATTTACTAGGTATACGATCCAAGGAAACCATTTTTATTCTTTCTTTGACTGGTTTATTTTTAAATTGACAAGTCGTTTTTGAAACCTATTTCTCTTCTATAGGGTTATACCATGATAAAATGATTGTGAGACTCACTTCCTTTTATGGGTTATTATATGAAGAAATGATTAAGAAGCCTATTTATTTTCCAAATATTGGGATAATATGAAATTATTATAGTATCAATTTCATTTCATGGGTTATGATATGATGTTTTTAAAACCCATCTTTTTTAGGGTCCATGATATGTTGAATGTTTTTTATATTATGGAACACATATATAAGATTTAATTGTGCGATGGGTGGGACCTATATATCTATCAAATGCATTGAGTAAATATATATATATATCATGAGATAATGATGGGAACAAGTCAACGATCTTTATCCACTATGGGAATAAGGTATAACCTAATACACTATGAAGAAAGGGATACCAATGGGGATAGTGGTGTGTCCTACACAGGAAGTATAACCGGTTATGGATAAACCTAATTTCATGTTTACAATATTATGCATGAACCTTATTACATGTTCAGAATGTTATACGTGAACCTGATTACATGTTCACAATGTTATGTGTGAACGAGATTACATGTCCATAATGTTATTTATGAAATAGATTACATTTACACAAAGTTATGAATAAACCTCATTACATGTTCACAATGTTATGAATAGTCCTGGTTACATCTCCATAAGTTTATGCGAGGGCCTGATTTCATGTTCTTAACATAATGAGTGAACCTGTTTCTATTTACTAATGTTCACAATGTTATAAGTTGATATCCATGCCATAATTCCATATCTTATTACTATGTTATTATTTCATGGTTTATGATGTTGATCCCCTTAAGATTCATGTCTTATAAACTACCAATATTTACATCATGACTCATTATTATGATATTTTATTTCTAGGGTATGATCTTAAAATGTAATGTTCATGTTCTTAGACCCTTTTTCCCAAGTTATTCTTACTTATATCCTTTATATTTACCCTTACTAAGCATATAATATCATAAATTCTTATGTTTCCTTTCCTAATGTTATGAAGAAAGGTTTTAAGTAGGAGTATTATAGGGAAAGATAGTAATAAGATATTTTGAGGATCTTTCACCAAATTAGAATAATTTGTTACAGGTTTCCAAATACACTGAACTATTATTGTCCTTAGGAAAGTACTTTTGTAATGTGTTGAATATTCATCTAAAATGATGTAATTTCCATGTATGTTAATCATGGGTCACTTTACATGTTATGTCATTTAGCATGTCAATTGTGATGATTTATTATGGAATAAGAAATGAGAAAATCGATAAAAGGAAATAAAGTTGAGTTGGACAAAATAAAGGCAAATAAAGAATAATAATTATTTCTCTATATACACTTTCATTACATTAATTATATTTGGTATTAGATTTAAATTCTTATGTTATAAAATAAAAAATTAGCTTATACATTATCCGGAGGAATATTTAAAAAGTGGTTAGGTATATCTAGTTTCTTTATTGGTTTTCACATGATAAAAAAAGTATAAACCATGTTATGTGGGATAAAATCTATGACAAAAAATGAAATATCTAATCAAATTGGCTTGTGAACCTTTTAAAAAGTCTCTGTGTCGATAAGTCATCCCACTCATTTTCCATACATTATTGAGGCGATAAATATCATTTCATACTATCCTAAAATGATAAAATATCTATTTAAATTGTAAATAATATTAATTCACCCCCTTTAGGTGTTCCATGATTTTTATCAGGGTCTCCAAAATTGGTATTAGGGAATTGTTTTACTCTCAAATATCTATTAAAAAGAATTTATTTAACAAAACGTCACAATTCTGTTAATATGAAATACATCCCAATATTCAATAGTCATATATTATATATATAGAAGTATTGTATGATTCATTATTTTATATCCCTTATAACTGATGTTTTTTATACTCTTTATAATTATTTTACATTTCTAGAAGATGGTATAAACTTTTATCAGGTTGACACAAAAAATATTATAGTGATGGGGTAATGAGGAATGAATTATTATCTTTATTATTGAAAAAAATAATTGAAAATTTTCATTGGATAAAAAATTAATAAAAAAATATGGAGAAAACATCACAATATCATTTAAAGAGGAAAAAAGGTAAAGGAAGAAAAATTGTTCCTTTTTATGACTATTTGAAGATATAAAGATAGTCGAAGAAGAATATATTAATGAGTTATTTAACAAGGTGAATAATATAGCTACTCAGATATATGAATATAGTAAAAATATTTACGATAAAAAATAAAAACACATATGAGAAATCTTAATGATAAATTTAATGTTAAAGTACTATGTTTAAAACATAGATACTAGGAAAAATTGTCTTTTGATGATCCTAAAAATAAATTATTTACATATGATATGAGAAGAGGATCATCAATGATGAATAAATTCATGGGTAAAAATGGATATCATTATTGGATTTTGAGAAGATAAATATTTATGAAATCATGTTCTATATTCAGGATAAATATGAGGATTAAGGTGTTTTTGAATGCTATAATAATATTTTTTAGTTATTCAAAAAGAACATTCATACAGTTAAAGAGAATTATAATGGTAAAATACCTTAAAAATAATATAATTATTAAAATATTTTATATTCTTCTCCAAAATTTCCTATTATTGTTAATGAGATGTAATGTTACAAGGGAAAAATCTTTAAAAATGATTAAGAACAGAGGTAATATTTATAAAAGATAATAATATTTTTATAAATGAAAAGAGATTATTGTTTAAATAATTAATAAAAGAAGCTTCATCACAATTTATGAATCTATCTCTAATAATAAAGATTACTTTGATAATGTATAAAATCTAGAATATGATCTTCAAATGTTTTATATTTATTAAGAGAACAAATAAGACATTTGATTTAATGAGGAAGAGGATTATTATTCTGATGAAAATATTGATTTTACCATCAAGGAAAGAAAAACATTAGTTTCTAATGAGTATTTAAATAAATACCTGACATAAAACTTTTAGAATTTCAAGGGTAGTTAATTCTTATTTGAAGAAAACTCTTGTAATAAACAAGATAGATACTACATTTTCTGAAGAAAAGTATGAGGCTTCCAAGGATATTGAAAGTCATAGAGTATTTCTAGACGAAAGAAGTATTTTTTGCTGACTTGAATTCCATGAATATATATATCTATAAGGATATTTTCAATATAAATATAAATGTGGTTCATTATTAGAATTATTTGAATAAATTAAAATTTAAATATGAAAAAAGAAATTATCAAAATTAGTGAGATTCGAAAGACATATGTGTATTAATTTATGTATTCATAGGAGTTTAATAAGTGCAATAAACCAAAAATAGCATGTTTTATTGGACAGAAGTTCATGGTTATGATGACGAAAAAGTATTACGGTTATATAATCAATAGAATACAAAGTTTTTCTTAAATGATGAAAAATAGAATGTTTCATTATTTGAAAAGTCTATGAAAAAATAAAAATCTAATATAATTTAAAAAATAAAAAAAAATTAATATTAAAAATTAAATATATAAGGTTTTATTTGTCTAAAAATTTTTACTTCACCCAAAGGGGGCCATAGGAGACCTAAAAAATATTGAAATTAACAGCCATATAGTTCTGAATTAAACACTCATTTTATTAAAAAAAATTAGTGTTACTTATGGTGTTTTGTTATTTTTGAGTAAAAGTCCTGGATATCATGGTATAATTTTTATTTAACTATAAAAATAAGAGGTTTTAAAATAAGGGTGAGAAAACAACAAAGTGTTAACATAGTGTATCCACAACATGTTAGCGGGAAATTGTATATAAATAACTAGTTTTTTTATCTTAGAGAGACATGTGCATGATATTATCAATATAGAAACTTATATGAATAATTTCTCACAATTATTCATATAAACCTAATCAAAATATGAATTTTAATAAATTTTATAAGTGAAATAATGATAAAAACCATGATTTGGTTGTTAAGGTACATTATAAAACTTCAAATAATATGAGTCTTTTGATACTAGATCATGGTTGGATGTCTCGCATGATGGGTGATCAAAACAAATTTCATGGTTTTTGAGAAATATGTTGGAGGAACCATTAAATGTAGTAAATTTAGTTAATTAAAGATCAAATTTTTGATACATCAAAAATTATCCATAATAATTTCAGTTCCAAGAATGTATAATTTGTTGTTGTTACAAAACATATCCTATTAAGTATTTCTTAGCATAGTTACAATGAAAATGATATAATTATCAAAAATAACATATATAATATGAAATTATTAATTTAAAAATCTATTTTGAACAATATTAAATAACTAATATTAATTTTTTTTCAAATTATTAATGAGAATAATTCATGTAAATTTGGAATAAAAGTTGGAAATTTCTTATGGAATAGAAGATATAAGATTTTATAGATGGATGTTAAGTTATTTTTTTAAATGGATATCATAATGAGAAGGTATATATTATGTAATCATAATGGTTTATGCTATATAATTATGTAATTAAAAATTTCAAATTAAATATGGCTCATTATGGGTTTAAACAGACCCATCAACCTTAGTATCTGAATCAATATTACTATTTAAGAATTATAAAGTTAAATAAAGTAAAATAGGACAAAAAATTATATATCAAGGAAACCAACACCACATCACACATTAGTATTGAAATATAGATTTATATTATGATATTATAATAAGTTTTATAGTATAGGATTATTTGTGTTTGTGTGTAATTTTGAGATGTACTACTACTAGAAGATTCATGTGGAATAAATAATAATTCATTCACTATATATTTATTAAACATGTTTTATACTAATTATATTCATGTTATTGTAGGGTGGATTGTGTGTCATAATTTTATAAATATTAATAAACATCTAAATTTATCAAACTCACTCCAAAGAGCTTAGGAAAATAAATAAAATCTACAAAATCTTTTGTACTTACCCCTACCCATACACATGTAATAGTTTATAGTGTAAATGGAAATACTATTTATATAGTTGGGGTATATGTAATATCGAAAAAGTTAGAGATATGGTTAATTTATAGTGATTTCATAGATTTCATGTATTAATAATTCATTATAGTTTTTTAGGAGGGTGGCTTTGTCAGTTCATTCCACGTCTATATTGTCCAAGAGACCTTGTTTATTTATTTTTGAAAATGAATGACTATATTATAAATACGACTGTTATATATATAATTTTTCATAAATAGTTATTTTTTATTCTATATATAGATGTTGTGAGGGTATAATAGTGGATGCTTATTTAATATTCCACATATTTTTACTTCCCAAACACAATTAGGTTGTGTTGATTATTTAGTATAATTTAGCATATAACACTATTTTATTTTTTCATCAATGGAATAATATTCCTTATTTTTAGTAATAATGCCTCACTACTATTTTTACAACTTATAGCTTATGGGGAGGTATATCTGGGGTCACTGGCCTCTCTAGCTTGGGACCAAGGTATCTTGAGCTGAGTAATTGTATAATAGTATCAAAGTGATTAGGATTTTTTTTGAATGGATCCAATTAGAGCTGAATATAGGATGTTGAGACTGAAAATATTTATTTCATGGATTATTGTCTAACACATTAATGATTGAAATCCATGTTATGAGTGGAGTTTTACTACTATGAGTAGGAACATTTTATTGTGTGAGGTATTGGTATAAAAATCATGAATGTGGCATGTAAAAGACTAAGTATTGAGTCTTAGGGATCATGATAGCATTTTATTTTTTATTTTTCATTCCTAATTTAATGATTAATTAATATAGGGGTATACTTATTTCATGCAACTTCTTGTTATTGATTTATTAAATAGGATGTTGTTTAATATTTTAAATTTTAAAGAACTCACATTGAGACATTATTAATTTAATGGTGTGTTATTTTAGATAATGGTGTATATAATTTTAATATTTTATTTTTATATAGTAAGAAAATTGAATTTTGAAGTATTTTTTATTAATGAAGAGTTATATTTTTAAAGAACATTTGGATTTTAAAAATTTTAAAAATAGTTTTGAACGAAGATTTTAAATAAATGAGAATAAAAATTAGAAAATATAGATTTTTATTAGATAGTTTAAAATACATTTTAAATGAAAATTGAATGTTTTTTAAATGGGTATATGTCATTTTAAATTCATATGGCATATGTTTTTTTTTTGTGACAAAAGACAGATTCATTAATGATGAAAATCAGCAGACATACAGACTCGAAGCCATGCAGGAAAATGGTCCAGCTAGATCTGGTTGCCAACAAAGGGTCCAGATGCCGCCAGTTGATGGGCTGCCTTGTTTCCTTCCCTTTTGGTAAAGGAGAAGTTTCAGAGAGAAATGTACTGATGGATGGAGAGGATTTTCCTAATGAGGGACCCAAAGGACTGAAGTCTGCCATTGTTGAGGTTGATGGAATTGATAATGGCAAGGCAGTCTGATTTGATGATTATATTATCCCATCCATGGTCAACAACGAGCATCATTTTGATGAGGATGGAGGCAGCCTTGACAACCAACGGTTCCCAAAAAACATTATTTGAATCGTGTTTGGCTGCAATGATTTGACCAAGATGGTTACGGGCCAGCATGCCAAGGGCAACAGGACCATCCTTGGGGAGAGCCGCATCCACATTAATCATGAGAATTCATTCCAGGGCCGGGCTCCAAATGGAGGAAAAAGAGGGGGTTCCAAAGGAAATTTTCTCTCCATTGTGGTGCTTCCAGCCCTAAAACCAGGAAGAGGACCATTCAATCCAGAATTTGTGAGGTTTGTGAACATGTTTGAAAACAACATCATTGCAGCGGACCCAAATGATCTAGGCCATTATGGAAAGAGAGCCTACTTCAGCCAATGAGAAGGAGGATCACCATCGCATCAGGAGATAGGGGAGGTCAGATACCATGATTAGTGAGGAATCTATAGAATATCTCTATTTCCTCCAGATCTCCTTTTCCCCCCGAACATTGGATGATAACGTGAAAGGGAGATTCTAGGATTTTCAGGAAGAAGGGGAAAAACTTGTCACTAGAAATATGTCGGAATGTGAGAAGGCTCATGGTAGGGAGGGTGACCATGAACACCTTCTACTAAAAGTGGCATATGTTTCGGGGGAAATTGAGTTTCAAAAGTTATTTTCAGGCCCCCTTCCCTCACATCATTCTGAGTTCCAATAGTGTGCTGATAACCAGATTTCACCATATAGGCTCCGGAGAGGTTGTGGATCCAAAAGAGATGGTCGGGGCCGATGTCTGGAACATAGGGGATACTCAAGATAATTTTTTAATCTCTTTAATTAAACCAAGTGTGTGTCCTTTCAATGCACCACCCAAGCCCCTGATCGTTAAAAAGGCATCTGACAGTGGCATCTTCAAAACCTGGTTGGGCAGGGGACAATGCCCGCAAACCTTTCTTTTCGATCAGCCATGGATCGGTCTAGATGGTAACTATTGATCCATTACCAATCCTCCATCCCAGCCCTTTTCCTAGAAGCCTGCAGGCACCCCAAATACTTCTCCAGAGGATGCTAGGACGGGGGCCAGGATAGGATTCGTGGAAGTCCTTGTGGGGGAAGTATTTTTCACGTAGAACCCGCTCATAGAGAGAGGATGGATGGTTTAAAATAATCCAAACTTTCTTAGCTAGAAGTGCGTCATTGAAGTGAAGAAGGTCTTGGAATCCCATTCCACACTCAAGTTTACATAAGCAGAGGTTCTCCCAGGCTATCTACTGGGTTCTATTCCTCCCATTATATGTTCCCTACCAGAAGTTGGTTGTGCGTGCATGTATCTGATTGACTACAACAGCTAGGAACTTAAAGAGGGATTGGAAATAGCTAGGGATGTATTGGAGATTAGCTTTAATAAAGGTCTCATTGCTAGATTTTGAAATTCTTCTAGGGGTCCAGCCTTGAATTTTTTTCTCAATCCTGTCCAACATAGATGTGAGGATTTCTTTTTTGGAGTGACCAATCACCGTAAGAAGCATGAGGTACTTCTAATGTTTTTCTACCATATGAATGCCTGCAATGGTGCAGAGTTCTTCTTTTTTGGATGGAGAAACCCCAAAATTGAAGGATATTTTCAACTTTCCATGATTGATAGACTATCCAGAGGCGCTCTCATACTGTTGGATTACATGGCTGATTGCACGACACTCATTATTGGTTACTCTGGAAAATAGAAGCCAGTAATCAGTGAAGAAGAGATGAGAAACTGGGGGTCTTGCATGAAAAACCTTTTCCCCATGGATTTTATGAGAGGATGTGGCCCTGGAAATGATGATAGAAAAAACATCACCCACCAAGATAAAGAGAAAGGGGGAGAGAGGGTCTCCCTAGCGCAGGCCCCAGGTTGGGGCGAAGCCTCGGGTGAGCGCCCCATTGACATTGATTTGGAAGGAGACTGATGAGACACAATTCATGACCATATCTTTCCATTTAGATCAGAAGCCCATTTTTTGCATCATGACTCTGAGGAAATTCCATTCCACTTTATTATAAGCTTTGGTCATATCCTGATTCCAAGCCATGGTTCCTCTTTTTGCGGTGGAGTGTTTTTTCATCAAGTGGAAAACTTCATGGGCAACAATGGAATTATCGATGATCAGTATCTTAGCCATGAAGACACTCTGATTTTCTAAGATAATGTCAGGTAACTAAGTGAGAAACCAATTAACTAAGATCTTTGAGAAGATCTTGTAAGAGACATTGTAGAGGCTGATAGGTCTGAAATCAGGGACCACAAAAGGTTTCTTGATTTTGGGAATAAAAACGAGGATATTTTCATTGATGTTATAAATGAATGTTTTCCCATCCCAAATGTTCTTCATTAGGTTGAATATGTTGGGGCCAAGAATATGCCAGTAATGTTTAAAGAAGAGTGCGTAGAATCCGTCTAGGACCGGGGCCTTAGTAGGGTCGATCTATTTTAGATCCATACGAATATCATCATCCATCACATCTTTGGAAAGCTACCTATTGATCTCTTAAGTAGTCACCAGTCTAATGCACTCCTCTACTTTAGGAGAAACGAAAGGGTTTCTTGCAAAAAAGAGGTTCTAAATGTCGATAGAAAAAGCATCTTGTATTCCATCGATGTTGAAAACTTTTCTACTATTTGGTTGCGAGATGCATGATATTAAATTTTTCTAGTGCCTAATAGATGCTTTCTGATGAAAATATCGGGTGTTAGCATCCCCATAAGCAATTTGGGTGTCCCGTGCTCACATGTCCCAGAAGCTTTCCTTTATCTGTAGTGCTGCATAAAGATGCCTTTGAGTGGCTCTGATTTTAGAAAGATTTCAATTGGATGGGGGTGGTAGAGATGGTTGTACAGTTTCCTTTCCAGGAAATTGCAGTGCCTGTCAAGATGAGGGAATTTCTTTATGCTCTAACACCTCAGGTCAGATGTGAACTATTGTAGATTGGATCTAATGTATGAAAAATTACTCTTCCAGCTTGATTGGATAACATCTTTGCACTCGTTGCCTTTTGACCAAAAGCTTTCAAATCTGAAGGGTCTGCTGGATTTCATGTTGTGATTTGTTTGAGCACAGTAAATGAAAATTGGGTAGTTTTCCGAGCAGTTGAGCATCAGGTGACTAATGTGAAACATGATGAAGAGATTTTTCCAATCCGTTGAGCCCAGAAATCTGTTGAGCCACTCAGGGATGCATGTTTCATCTGTATTACCCCAGAACCATGTGAATGGATTCCCTGTGTATCCCAGATCGACCAGGTCTGCCCTGGAGATCACATTCTTAAAATTTGACATCGACGTTGAGGGACGGATACCTACACCTCTTTTTTTCCTTATGATACATAATCCCATTGAAATCACCTCTGAAGATAATAGGGCTCGACAGATTTTGTCGCAGCTAGCCGAGAAGATCCCAAGATTTCCACTTGTCATTAAGGGATGACCAACCATAGAATCCCACAAAGGTCCAAGGTGGGGTATGGTCTGCTTTAATGGCTACAACCACGTGGTGCAAGGAGCAGAAAAATACTTTCATGTCAATGTTTTCTTTCCATAGGAGACAAAGTCCCCCTGAGTGGCCTTTTCAGGAGACGGAGAGGCAGCCTTGGAAGCTACATTTCTAAGCAATATTGGTGGTGTCCGTGATTTCCAATATGGTTTCAGATAGGAAAACCATATCGGGGTGACTTTGGGTGCAATTTCAATGGATAATTAGAATGGTTCATGGGTTACCAAGCCCATGACAGTTCCAACATAAAATGATCACTACTGGAAAAACGGCCTATACCCACGGTTCAAAACCGTGGGTATAGCCTCCAAAACCGTGGGTATAGCCTATACCCACGGTTTTGGGAACCGCGGGCTGGAACGCCGTCGGTATAGGTCCCCAGCCTATACCCACGGTTTTGGAAAACCGTGGGTATAGGTGTCCTGCCACCGTGTCACCGAAACATAGAGAATTTCCACGGTTTCAATGGCTTTTACCCACGGTTTCAAAACCGTGGGTATAGGTCCTAAAATAATGCAGGCGCCGAGTTTCGATCCCGCAACCTCTTCGCTGCAAACACCGCGTCTAACCACTACCCTAACTTCACATATATGTATATATATATCTATTTAGTTAAATATAGTTATAAAAACCGTGGGTATAGAGGGAAGAACCGTGGGTATAGGGTTCCCGCCAAAAAAAATTCCTTCCCGCGGAAAAAAAAAATTTCCCGCGGACACAAAAATGACCTATACCCACGGTTTTGAAAAACCGTGGGTATAGGTATTTTATCCCAGACCTATCCCCACGGTTTTCACCAAAACCGTGGGGATAGACCCCCCCTATACCCACGGTTTTGGAAAACCGTGGGGATAGGTGAATTTTGATGACCTATACCCACGGTTTGCCAAAACCGTGGGTATAGAGCCCCCTATACCCACGGTTTTGGCAAACCGTGGGTATAGGTCATCAAAATTCACCTATACCCACGGTTTTCCAAAACCGTGGGTATAGGGGGGGTCTATCCCCACGGTTTTGGTGAAAACCGTGGGGATAGGTACATTTTCCAGTAGTGGATCATTGATCTAGGTGGGGCTGGGTCTTGCCTGCCTACACCATTGAGTCCTCCGAGTTCATTTTTTCACCCGTTTTTTCAAGTTTTTGGGGAGTTTCCTCGTGAATGGCTCAATTAAATTTGTCGTTTAAGATCCCCAGGTTTTGATTCATCTGATTTTCCATCTCTGTCTTCGCATTTCACCCTTTTCTAAGTTTGACGAGTGATTGGGACTGATGGTGTAGATCCTGGCATCCCAAAGTCACCTTGTTTTAGGATGCCAGACATGGTTGTTTCTGAATTTGGGTCTGGTTATGGTGGCCCAATGAGAATTTGTCTTGGTTTTGGGCTTTGATTTAGTGGATCATTTGGCATTGTCAGTGGATCTATTGATGTGGAGACAATGTCCTTGGGGGGGGGGTAGGATATGTGCCCGATTCAACGTAACGATTCTTCGTTTGGTTCTCTTGCCAAACCCCACTATTGCACATGGTATTAATGTTCTGAGATAGACTGCTAGCTTTTCTTTGAGTGGTTGGGCTGTCTTCTGGGAACTCTGGTTGTCGAAGCATGATGAATTTATCATGTTCAATTTCCGCACGCCTTGTATGAGCCATCGTGAGATGGTTACGGTCCTTTTGTTTTTCCATATCAGGGATGAAGGAAAATTTCGTCGTTTTGGCTCAGAGCCATGGACCATATTGTAAGATGATATTACCTGATTCGTCTCTTTCATTGAAGCACACGTTCTCTCCAGATGTCCAATACGTCCACAGAAAAAGCAAAAGATTGGGTGTTTCTTGAACTCAAATGATATCCGGGTGTTAGCGTCATAGATTTTCAAAGACATGCCCCTCATCAGAGACTTAGAAACTTCCATACTGGTTTTAATCCATACCTCAAGTCCCCATTGGATTGGGTTTGAGCAGTCTCACTCAAGGAATTTGCCACTGTGATCTCCAATTTCTCTCAAGACCCGTTCTGTTGTCCCATGAAAAGGGATTCCTTTAATGCGTATCCAAAATGGGGATCTGGTGAGCTTAGTGTGATGGATGTCGTCCTCCCCTTTAAATTTTTCCATGAGGAGAAGTTTATTATCAAAGGACCATGGTCTGCCTCTGAAGATTTTATCTCTATCACTCTCATTGAAGAACTCAAAAATAAGGAGGTTTTTCCGCACATCCCGAATAGCCACCTCGTCTTCCAGTTTCCATAGATTCTAGAGGGTATTTTTGAGGGGCCCCTGGTTGACTGAGATTTTTTCAACAAATTTTCCGACAACCAGAAAAGCCAAACCTTTTTCCAGGAGGGCATTTTCATTTCTCCGAGCCTCAATCGACTCTTTCTCTTTGTCTTTCATGCATATCATCTTCCATTGGTTCACTAAATCTGCGTCCATGATTCTATTCCCGTATATCAAATCCTCTGGGATTCCATAATTATTTTCACGGCCTGGGGCTGAATGGTAATTCTCACAGGCCAGGCCCAACCCAAAACTTCCTCTCTCCAAGCGTGGCCCAAAAAAAGACCTCTAGTCTGGTTCAGCCAGGAAGCTCCGCGCCACTTCCTCTTTCCGCGACCAGCCCTGCGTGGCCAGATCCTTTGAGCAAGGGAAAACTACTTTCCGCGAACAGCCCTGCGCGGCCAGAACCTTCGCGCTGGGGACTACCTCTTTTTGCGACCAAACCTCATAGGTCAGCTCATTCGTGCTGGGGTAATGCGATCGGATCTTTCACAAGTCCCCTTGCACTTCCAGATCAAACAAATCGTGGGGCACTCCAACTTCCGGGAAGCATCCATACGCGGAAACCACCTGGCGACCAGAATTCGCGGCTGAAGCTTCACTGCTGACCTTTCGCCCGCCAGTCCCACGCGATGCCGAGGGACTCGTCTTCACATCCAATACCTCCGCGAACTGGGAAACCACCAAAATTCCCATAGGTTATATGGTCTGACATTCCATTCTTCACGAATCATATGTGCTGATTTTGTGTCATGTGCCTTCGAGATCCAAGGTTCCCTTCACATCGGCGTCCGTGTGAAACACTCAACAGATTCTCTTCTTCAGAAAGCCTCCGAACTCAAGATCTGGATTTCCATGAGATGGGTCGTCATCAAGAATTCTTCATGAAGGTGGGAAAGCAGTGTCCGATATTGACACCGAATGAAATAAGTCAATCCCCTTCCCCCTCTGAAGCACAGGTGCCAGGGAATGTGAATGAGCTCGGAACAACTGTTGCCAGAACCGGGGAAACCTGAAAAAACGGAGCTGGAACCGATGATGCCCGAAGGAGCCGGATCACCTGTAGGGTGTCCAAGGAAATGGGAATGGGGAAACAGAGCCAAGGAAACTGGGGAATCGGAGCCGCAGCGAGGAGTACTGGTGATGGCGGTGATCACCTACAACTCGAAGGAAATTGATTCCGCCACCTGCCGCCATGAGCAAAACACCAAGAAGGAAACTCAAGCCCTAGGAAACCCTAGGCAGACTCTCTCACAGTGGGAGATACTTCCTGGAGATATGTATGGACTGACTTTCTCACATTGCGAGGAGTGGGATATGTTTTGACTCAAAAAACCATTGAATACCAAGATAATTTAGAAAACCGATTATAGTGATTTCATGGTGTGTTGAATATTTTTGAAATGGTTTCAGATGTGGCGAAAAATATATGTTCAACGATCACAATTAGTTTTTAATGAATTAGTGTTTGATATCATTTGGGATTTAAATGTTTTTTATTTAACCGGGGATCTATAGTCAATGATTATTATTTTTTGATCAATGTTGAATTAATGTTCTTTATAAACAGATAGGTTGTGATGGAGGAGTCCTTATAGAGGGGAGAACCATAAGGCATAATGGTTTATGATAGTAAAGGATGTAGGTATAGTTCATGGTGCAATGATGAAGGAATTATGTGACCTATGGAAGAGTTTAATTTCATCGTAACACCCCGACATTAGGTGTCATGAACCAACTAAAGCCACCCCTAACCTATACACCAGAGCTAATCTGTTGTAAGTCCCATATGGAATTTTAGATACCCATTGGTTTGAAACTAGTGTATGGGAATCAAGAACTGAACTTGGGAATGTATTTCCAAATAATTTGATCAAGCGGGTCCTGACTGAGATTTCAAAAGACGGACATCACATTTGATAACATGCATGAAATGAAACACTAATATTACAATATAAAATAATACCTCAAGTCTTTATAACATATTAATTTGTAAATAAATTTAATCTCTTCAATAGATTGTGATGCACACAACACCGGGTTTAAATGAAACACAATTCCTTTTTAAAATATTATCACAACCATTATAAATGTGACGTAAAGTTGGAGGGTATAAATATGACTAAACAAATTATGAAAAATATTGGTTTATACATGTATAAAATAAATTCAATGGTTATCTATTGATTTGAAATAAAATAAGAACCATCTGAAAGAGAAATAAATATTTTCTAAAAACATTATTTCTTATAAAAAGCGGATTATTCATGCTTTGACCACACAATTGAAAATTCATTTTTAACAAATTTATAAAATTTATTTGAAAAAACTAAACTCCCTTTTTTAAAACTAAATGTCAAAATTATATTTGGGATATTTATTGGTAATTATCTAAAAAGATTCAAATTTTTGATGAATAACTAAAAATACAAATTTTTATTAAAAACCGCCTTTTCAATTAAATTGTTTAAAAGTAAAATTATGTTTAAATTGATTTTAAAGTAAAATTAGTTGAATTATATTACAATTTAACTAATTTATTTCATTTTAATAAATCTCATATTTAATTTTTATAATAAAACATTATATACTTATGATAATTTTCTCTTTAGAAAATAGCTCTTTCATCGCATTTGTAGTTTGATTTAAAATTGAATTCTATCACTTATGTGAATTGAATTTGGAAAATAGAATCCATATATTGAATCATAAAAATTTATATTATATTATAATTAAAATAAATTTCAAACCATAATGAATTGTGAAAATAGTAAAAATTAATTATCGTAGTTAAGGTAAAATGGGTTTACCGGGGGTTAAACTAAGAAGATAAGGGTTAATATTGATCTAAAACATTTACAACATCCATTTTATGGACATATGTTGACCTTATACCCTTAAGATTCTATAATTATCCATTATTAATTATTTATACAAGATAAAAATTTTGGTATCAATTTAGTTTTTAAAAAATTCCATGTGTGTCCTCTCCCCCACATATAAATGGCCACCCCCTCTCCTCCCCGCTTCACACTTGAAAAACCATTTGGTTATATAAAAACTAACCCAAATCCATTAATTAATTCCCTAAACACATCATATAGGCCAATTTTTTATTATAAATTTCTCTTCAAAAGGTTTCAGCTATAAACTTAAAGGGGCTCGCCAAGGAGGAGGTGAAATTATTAAATGTGCGTATTTGTTTTATTTCTTTTTCCACCTCCATAAAACATTATAAACATATTATAATATAATAAAACAATTATATTATATATAATAAAAAAATTATATTATATATTATAATATTTTATTACATTAATGTAACAATACATATTCGTCTCCACTCCCATCAAATGGGAAACACAACTGTCAATTGTGTGCACGACAGACTACTGCCTCGCGAAGAGATGTCATTAATTTTCCATCACCACCTTTCAAGGATGAATATAATTATGGATTTAAAATATTTATATGATATTTATGAAATAATTATACTTATGTAATTATTGTATCACATATTACTTATTACTTTCCATTCTGTGGAGGATACAATAATGTCTCTCTTGTGTATGACAGACTACCGCCTCACGAAGCGAGGTGAACGATTGTTTTCTTACACATTAAAAAGAAGATAATAAAGCTAAATTTAATGAATATATGTGAAATTAATTATCTAAACATAATTATATAAATAATATATCTTATATAACTTTTTACCTTCCAATCCTTTTGGAAAAAAGGACGTCACTCATGCGTATGTGTGGACTACCGCCTCTACGTAGTGATGTGAAATGTTTTTCTTTTTATTTTAACATGGATGATAATATGGATGGTTTTTATTAATATAAACGATTTCAATAAAATAATAAATATTTTTAAAAGGTTAATTAATATTTATTTTCTTTTCTTTTCATCTGTTGATAAAAATGGAAACAACGTTCATGCGTACGTATGACCTACTATCAGAATTAATGGTGTAATAAATTATCTATCTCTAAAATTTAAAGATCCCTATAATTATATATTTTATGAATATTTATTATATTTATATCATGGTTAATATTATATATATTATTTAATCTTGATAAAATCAGGAGGACCAAAATTACTGAACTAAAGCCTACATGAAAAATGAAACAATTATCACAAAAAATAATGATTTTAATAAAGGGTTATAAATAAATGAGTGATATAAGAATATAGGTAAATTATTTATAAAATTATATATATGAGTGTGTTTTAGTAATATATGTATATTAAACATAAATTATTTATACAAGAGTGTTTTACACATATAATGGAAGTCGTACATGAGGTAAGGTTTTCTCGTCTCACTTTTACTTTTGTGAGACATATTCTATATTCACCACTTAATCCCACTTTGTGGTGTATATACTACCCCATTATAATTTTATATCATGAATATATTTATCTACATGTTATTTAAATTTAAATTTTATGTTATTTCTTTCATGCGGATTTTGATTCAAAAGTTACCAAAGTGGCAAGGGTTTATTTCTCAATCTCGTTATTATTCAAGATTGTTTGTGTTTGAGTCTCCATTAGAATAATTATTTGATATTTATATCATAAAATAAATCTATTTACTTATCCTATGATAATTCATGAACTTTTCAAGAAATATTACCATTTTACAATCTTTATCACTTATAATTATTGATAATTTTTTTTAATAAAATCAAACTTCATTTCTCTCTTCATTCAAAAATCCTTTTTCTTCCAAGACCACCTTTTATAATTTTTTCAATTAATATTTAACATTATCCAAATAATTTATTAAATACATCATTAACCATGTTTTACTTTTTAAAATTTTTATAGGAATATTCATGTCATTTTCCAAAATAATTCTTATTTGGCTTTTTGTCATGACCCACCTTCAATAAGACGAAAACAATATAATGACCCACCGTGTCATGCCTTCCATAGGTCTTGGGGTAGCGACTGGCACTAAGGGCATGAAATATCACATATTATGGGAGGAATTACTTTTTTTTAAAAATGATATGGAGATAAGGTGGTAAAAACAACTCTAGACACTGAAGGAAAAAAGGAAAACCAAAATCTATTCCCACATGAATTCTTAAAAGTGAAAACAATAGAAGGTACAAGAAAACTCTGAAGAATAGTACCAAAAGAAAAATGAAAAATGAAACACAAACAGTCTCAATGCTTGATCTATTAAGGTCTGGCACAATCTTTAATGTCCTCATGGACACCTAAAAGATGTTTTATATACATAGGGCGAGTATACAAGTACACTTAGTTGGGAAACCAAAGTCACTCATGCACAAGTGTGGGAACATACTATTGTCCCTATGAAGATAGAAGAATCTAATGCACCTATGAAGGAAACTAATCACCCATCCCCACCAAGGCACACTCCCAAAATAATGCAAGTCCGTTAGATTAATAGTACTTTCACATCGATATTTGGGTACCCCACACCACTTTCCCAATAGTTATTTAGAACATCCTATACACTAGAACTCCCCCAAAAAATACCACTATAGTACCACTACCACCCCCAACAACAACCATATTGGCCATCCCAACCGCACATTTATCCCGCACACCAACACTGGGTCCACCACACCCACACATCATGCTCACAAACACCTAGGCCTCATCCTGAAGACACCTGGGATAAAAAAACCATAACTCTTTCTCGAAAATACCTAGGCCTTATCCTGAACACAATTGGGAATCAAACCTTCCCTCACACACCTGGGCCAACTCACCACAACACACGATGCCTAATGATTCTTGGGCTATAAAAAACCTCATGATGTCATATCCTGCCTAAATATCTCAAGCTCTCTGGGAGAGGGATCAAAAAGAAGATAGTAACCATCCACACATAAGAATGTTAGAAAAAATACCCTACCCCATGAAACATGAGTTTTTGGTACAAATTGATAAAAATAGGTGGGGTGCGTATAAGAAAGACAAGAACTAAAATTTATACATATAGGTAATCAAGCAGTCATCCCAACCTAAGGGTCTCGAAACCAACAACCAGCCCACAAACAACCACTCTTACTACTACCCCTACATGAACAAATACACAACAACCACAACCAGAGAAAAACCCATTTCTAGAAAACAGTTCCCCATTGTACCCATTCACATTATCACATTCTTGTAATTCCATTTAAATATTCCATTAGAATTGGGAAACTAACAAGCATAACCAAAGGCAGTTTCGTATGCCTACAAGTGCATCTATTCCAATATCATCCCCCAACCATGGATTAAAACCTTGATCCCACTACTCAACCATTCCATACAATCCACAAAAATACAAATATAACACACATCACCTAATTACACCCACCAACCAGGGGTAAATTCAGATTCAACCAACGCTATTCCTTAATTCCATTTGGTTAACCGGGGTGATAAAAAAAGTGTTCTTATTCATCTAGAATACGTTTAATCAACCAAGTTTACATGATTAAATAGTTTCAATTTTACATTCATTCAATCAAAAAATAATCTAAAAAAATATTCATAAGTGCTCATGAAAATACCACAAACATGTACAATTTTCAATAGAAATGATCACAGACAAATCACAACATAAATAAGAAGGTAAAATAAAACAACATCATCATCTTCCCCACCCTATCATTCTTTAAAATTATATTTATTATCTTTGTTAAAGTTAGATTCATATAATTCCTGAGGGAAAATCATAATACCCACCTTGCATGATGCACAATAAATTGAGAGAAAAAAGAACTCCTACATGGATGACCAAGGATCGAAGTTTGCACCTTGTGCCAAGAACTGGTGTCACGTGATAGGAAACTCAAAGAATAACCGAACTGGAGGGATCCCACATAGTCACAACTCATCTCTAGAGGAGGGATTCCAAGCGTGCCAATTGAATATAATGTGACCATGGAAGAAGAAGATATTAGCTTGATAAAAGGATCGATCCTAGAGTTACAGGATATGAAATATCAAAGTGCATGAAAAGAAGACCGTGGTTTGACCACGTGGCTGGGCGGTTACACACGTTGGAATTAATTAATATTTAATAATTTCTTCATAGATAGTGAGATAGACCATTGAAAAATAGATAGTTGATAGGTAAAATTTAAACCAAAATAATGCATAAAAGGGGCGTAACTAGGAATGCAACAATGGGTGTAAAACTAATTAAAAGGCCACATGTTTTGGTAAGTTAAGGGTCTTCCCACTCATAGGGGATTTAAGATACACTTTACCGGCCTTAAAAAGATCTTACACCATTTAAAAAGAGGTATAAATACTTAAAAGATACATTACAAGAGAGAAACTAGAAAGGAAACTTGATACCTCATGGTGGCACCATTTGAGTGTGACACCGATATGTGACACCACAATGAAACCCTACCACCAACATCGATGACCTCCTGACTCACTGATGGTGTCCAAGACACCCCAAACACCATAATTAGACAATGTAATGGACCAAGAATGTCTATGAAATTACATCAGATACCTCTCAAACTATTCTCATCCTTGAGAATCCAGACTTATCCCGAAGAAGGATGGGGTCCAAAAAAACCAGCTTGTAAGATACCTATCAGGGATAAGCCACCTTGAGTTTCTCTAATGAGGGAATAAAACCTTGACATCCAAGAACACCTCTTGATAGCTATCACCCCAAACAGCCCCACAAAACTCAAAGATCACACTATCCCAACACATGGATTAGGGTGTTATTTCCTCTATGTCAAGATACTATCCTCTGTGGGTGGCATTGACTCGCCCGCTTGAGTTTAATCGAATCCTCACTAATGCATCTTAATTAGGAATCTGGTCCTCCCCTACCCACACATTGGGAATTTTCATACACATTTTGAGAGAAATGGAAACAACCCATCTTAGATTCAACAAGGTCAAGAATTACATCAGAATAAATCACAAAAGTAACAACATCTAATAAAACTAAGAATACAACTCAAAATAGATTTGTGTACTAGGCACACATCTTGGATTATTTCCTCGAAGTACTCGACTCGAGGAAACTGTTCCTCCACAACACACAAACCAATGGAATTTTCCATCCACAAAGCAACTTATCTTTACGATCCTCAATTCTTAGCAGATGCTCCAAAAACATCACTTCACCCTCAACATCCAACTCTACCCAGTCAATGACATGGGAGTCACAATGTAGATACCGACGAAGCTGAGAGACATGAAAAAATTTGTGGACCCTCTCTAGTTGGTGTGGCAACTCCAGCTAATGTTCCACCTCGCCAACATGCCCCAAAACTTTGAAAGGCCCGATGAACCTAGGAGAGAGATTTGTACCCTTAACGAACCTTTTCTACCCACGTCGAGGGGATATCTTCAAGGAAACATGATCTACAAACTTGAAATCCAAGGGTCTCCTCTTATTATCGGCATACGAATTCTGCCAGTTCTCAACTTCCTTCATCCTTTCACGAACAAGCTGAACCTTCTCCATTGTGCTTTGCACTACCCCTGGTCCAAGAACACCTACCTCCCCAACCTCTATCTGGAACATGGGTGAAAGAAATATTTCCTATATACAAGGTTTAAAATGGTTCCATGCCAATGGTAGAGTGATAGATATTGTTGTAAGATGATTCTATTAGAGGTAAGTGTCATACCCATGATCCTCCGAATTCCAGAACACATGAACGTAGCATATACTACAATGTATGGATGCTCTACTCCATCTTCCCATTTGTTTGAGGATGGAAATAAGTGCTATGGAATAGATGGGTTCCAAATGCTTGTTGTAATCTCCTCCAGAATCATGAGGTAAACCGTGTATCCCGATCCAAGACAATAGACCTAATAACTCCATGCACCCACACTACTTCACCCAGGATCCTCTATGCTAAGGATCCACTACGCTTGACTCTTTAACCGCTATGAAGTGAGATAATTTAGTCAATTGGTCCTCCACTAACCAAATGGCATCACATCATCCCTCATCCATGGGTAATAATGTGAAAAAATACAGCGAGATATCATCCCGCATCCACTCAGGAACATCTATAGGCGACAACAGACCTCTAAGAACATAGAGTTCAACATTCACCTGCGGACACACTAGGCACCTTGCCACAAACTCTGTCACTACCCGATTAACCCCGGGCCACCAAAATTGTTCCCTTAGGACTCGATACATCTTGGAAACTCCTGGGTGTACCTCCAGGGTTGAGATATGGAACTCACATAGAACTCCCTCACACATCATTTCTGGGACAAACAACTTCCCGTGGAAAATCATCTGATTCTGACTATCCTCCAACCATCCTTCTAGAGTATTTCCCAGGTCAACGCTACCACACATCAATTCGGTCTCTAAGTCCCCCCCCACTGAGACTCCTCCACCTACCAAATCAGAGAGTACTATAATGTCATATTAAATAGACAACCTCTACCACTATCCACCCTTGCATCTAGGTGCAAGGCATCCAATTCCTCCATCACTCTCCAAGCATCCGTAGATATCCAAACTGCTTCCCTATGTGACTTCATGCTGAAGAAATCATCCACAATCTTCCACATTACAAAGTTGTAGGATATCTCAAAATATTAGTCCTAAAGAAGATCCATCCACCTTCACTTCCACATGTTTAGGTCTCCTTGGCAGAATACATACATCAAGATCCTGTGATCTTTAAAGACCAAGAAGCATTCCTCGATGAGTTAATGTAGCCACAACATCATTAAAAGCACCACCGCTGCATAATCCAGGTCATGGGTGGCATAGTTACTTTCATTAGGATGTAACTTCCTAAACCCATAAGAGATCACTCCCCAATACTGCATCAGCACACACTCCAAGCCTAGACTGGAAGCATCACAAAACACTTCAAACATCACCCCTTCCTTTGGAAACCTCAACACTGGGACTGACTAGCTTCCCTTTCAGATACTTGAATGCTTCATGGAACTGATAACTCTATAAGAAACCTCATTCTTTCTTGTTCAAAGCCATCAATGGAGCTAAATCTCAAGAGAAGATGTGTATGAACATCCATTAGTAACCTTTCAGACCCAGAAAACTACGAACCTCTGCCATATTGTTTGGTTATACCAAAGAAACAACCGCTTCATCCTTCGATGGGTCCACTTATATTTTCCGATGGGACAACATATATCCAAATATGTTCACCCTATCATGTCTAGAACATGCACTTGGAAAACTTCTTGTAGAGACAGTGGTGTCAGAAGACCTCCAAAATTTTCTTGGGGTGCTCAGTGTGGTCCTCCTCTAATATTTAGTAGATTAGGATGTCGTTAATGAACATGACCATGAAATGGTATACATACTCGAGGAAAATAGAGTTCATTCATCCTATAAACATACCTGGTGCATTCATAACGCTGAACTAATTGACCACAAACTCAAAGGTAGCATACCTACACCTGAAATTAGTTTTTGGAATATCACCCCCCTTCACCCTAAAATGGTGATATCTAGACCATAGGTCCATCATAGAGAACCATCCTGCTCCCTTCAACTGGTCAAAAAGGTCATCGATCAAAGGGAGGGGGTAACAGTTCTTGACCATCACCTAATTCAGTATCTGGTAGTTTATGAATAGCCTGAGACCACCATCTGCCTTCATTGAAAACAAGACAAGTGAACCCCACAATGACACACTTGGTCAGATAAAACCCTTCTTCATTAGGTCATCAACCTGAATTCGCAATTCCTGCAACTCAAGAGGCTCCATTCGATAGGGAGCCATTGAAATTGGACAGACACTGGGTTTTAAGTCTATCCCAAACACAACATCACGTTGAGGGGGTAGAGTCACAACCAATTTGATGAAGACGTATAGTAACTCACTGACAATCCTCATAACTTCCACCATCTCTGAGTCGGATGATTCCACTGATAACCCAACCAACAAAAAAAGAAGGGGATACACCTGCCAGTTTACCTCTTGGAAACTCTGCTTTCCATGAAAATCTACACACTAGCCACCCATATATAATAAAATGACCATCTTTTGGAAGCAATCGATAATAGAAAGCAAGAAAAACAGCCAGTCGTTTCCTAAGATGAAATCATTTGGCTACATTCATAGAAGAAGATGATCCCCACTTGACTGATTCAACCCCAACATCAGCCTACATCCTCGACAACATCAAATAGGCTGGTCTGACCTCCAACTAGCATATTAAACACCAGGGTCATGAAAAAACTCTCTAAGTCTAGACCCATGTAATGGGAAATATTTGGTGCAACAAAGGAGTGAAAATATCTTGAATCAAGCAAGAAATAAACAAGAGTACTAAACAGACTAATCGTACCTCGAACAACATCTATCCCTACTAGGACTCTACCATTGGAGGGTGGAACTTCCCATGTCTAGCTTCACTGTCCCAAACTATTGTCCTCCTCCTCAACCATGCCCTGGTCAAGATCCTTGAGGAGAACCCTGATGATGGCCTCTTCCTGCAACATCTACTCCCAGAGGTGTAGGGGCCTGCTACTAATGCTAAAAATGTCTAGTCGGCAACTGGTGCAGGTGAGGTGGGTGTTAAACCTGCCCACCCCCACCATACTGATTATGAATTGGGCACATACTCTAAATGTTCCCAGGACCTCTAGAAGAAAAGAACCTCAGTCCAAGGCCTATGGTGAAAGGAAAATGAACCGGAGATCAGAACTAGAACTGCTGGGGTCTACTCCCCACTGGTCAAAACCTGTAAGGGCATGTCCCTTGAGATCTACTACTAATGACCATCTCCATTGATGAACTCAGCTTGCTCTACTCTCGTAGCACACCTCCCAGCATGTGTATCGTCTCCACTACTTCATCCTTCTTATGAACATCCATGTACATCAGTATAGTAAAGGGAGTAACAAACATACTAAAGAGAAGGTCAGAGTGCCTCTTCCAAGAATCTTTCCCACAAATCCTTATCCTGAAAGAGATCCAAAGAAAAACGAAGTAGATCCTTGAACATGATCCCTAACTCCCTTACTGACATACTCCCCTACTGAAGGGATAACAGCTCCTTCCTCTTCACAGCCTTCATCATGGAAGAAAAGAATTACACCCATAACTGTTTCTCAATGTCAGTCTATGAGACACCAATCTCCTTATTCTCCCCGAGGTACAACATCGACCACTGATGCACCACCCCTCACATCTGGCTCACTGCCAAAGGATACCAATACATATTCGGATCCCGAATCAAGCTGAAAACAATCACAATCTTCTCGATCCAACTCTCTGTCTCCATGTTTGAGACGCTACCCTTGTACTTTCCTAGAGTTTACTAATGGAATTAATGAAGCATCTTCTACCACTGGCCATCCTCCTCTTCTCGATTGGCCCTCTATTGATCAACCAGATCAACCTTCTGGGCCTTGACTGCTCATACAGTCGTGTATGGTGTCAGAGTGACACAACTGCAAGGTAAACAAGAAATTCCTAAGCCCAAGTAGTACAGAATTTATTTAGGGTCTTATTTATTATTTATTTTGATTTTTCCCAAGACACCCCAATTCATTCCAGAACACAAGTCATTATGATGTATGTACCTTTCCTAGGGTCTCTACCCTGCAATCAAAGTGTCCTCACTTGGTCATTTGGTAGGCTCAAAGTCCTTATGTCGGATCATGAGGGGCCCTAAACTCCTATTCCTAGCCTATCTTCCCTAGCCTATGTCACACACCAAGGTCACCTAACACTGTTTCCCTAAATTTCCATGAAATACTTACTATTCCAAACCCCCAAATTCACCCTATCCCTCAACCTCTACTTATGATACCACATTTTCATGACCTACCTTCTCTAAGAAGAAAATGTGATAATGACCCCTTGAGGCCCACCTTTAGTTGGATCTGGGGTGGAAACTAGCACAAATGGAATGAAATCTCACATAATATGGAAGGCGTTTACTTTTTTTCTTTTTTGAGAAATGATCATGAGAAAAGGTGGTAAAAAAAACTCCAGACACTAAAGAAAAAAAGGAAAACCAAAATCCATTCCCACAAGTATGTTTAAAAGTTAAAACAATACATGTTATAAGAAAAATCTGAAAGAGAGTACCAAATGAAAAAGAAAGGCAACAATGAAAATTGTCTCGACGCCCGAGCGAGTATGGTTCGATATGGTCTTCAATGTACTCCTGGAAACATGAAAGTAGTTATATATATATAGGGTGAATATAAAAGTACACTAAGTTGGGAAACCAATTTCAATCATGCATAAGTGGGGGATCATACTAATGTCCCTATGAAGATAGTAGAAACCAAGGGACCTATCAAAGAAACTAATCACCATACATCACCAAGGAACAATCCCCAAATAATGAAAGTTATGTAACGTAATAGTAATAACACATCAATATTTGGGTACCCTGCACCGCTTTCCAATTTTTTATTTAGAACATACTACTCATTAGACCTCCCCCAAAAATCCCACTGTAGTCCCACTACCGCCCAAATCAAAAACCACATGGGCCATCAAAACCACATGTTTATCTAGAACATAAACACCTGGGCCACCACAACCACACATCCTGCCCACAGACACTTGGGATTCATACCAAAGGAAACTAGGAAAAAACAACCATACCAATTTCTCAAATACACTTGTGCTCATCCCAAAGTCACATGGGAAACAAACCTTCTTACACACACCTAGGCCAGACCACCACAAAACACCCTTCCCGAAGAGTCTTGGGCTATAATAAACCTCAAGCCATCACAGTCTTCCCGAATAACTCGAGTTGTATGAGAGAGGGACCAGAAAAGAGATAATAACCTACCAATAATTGGAATGTTGGAAAAAAACCCCTCCCCCATGAAACAAGGGTGGTTGGAATAAAGTTATCATCATAGGTGGGGTTCTTATAAGAAACACAAGAACTAAAATTTATACATTCATGTAATCAAGCAGGCATTACAACCTAAAGGTCTTGAAACAAACATCTATCCCACACACGACCACTCTTACTGTTACCCCTACATTCACAAATACACAACAACCACAACCAGAGCACAACCAATTTTTCAAAAATAGTTCCCCATTATACCTTTTCATGTTATCATGTTCAAGTTATTCCATTTAAATATTCCATTATCACTAGGAAACTAATAGGAATAACCAAGGGCAGTTTCTACTATTTAAAAGTTCATCTATTCCACAATCCGCCCACAACCATAGATTAAAATGACTGTCCCACTGCTCAAACATTCCATAAAAGCCACGAAAACCCAACCTTAACACACATCACATAACTTCACCCACTAAACAGGGGTAAATTCAGATTTAGAAAACTTTGTTCCTTAATTCCATTTGGTTAACAGGGGTGATCACAAAAGGGTTATTATTCATCGGGTATCCATTTAATCAACCATGTTTACATGATTAATCAGTTTCCAGGTTACAATTATTCAATAAAAAGTTCATCAAGAAAAAAAACACTTTATTAGTGTGCAAGAAAGGACCAGCAATGGCCATAATTTTCAGTGTACATGAGCCTATACAATTCAAAACATAAAAACAAAGGTAAAATACAACAACATCATTATATTACCCATACCTTCATTTTTTAAATGTCGGTTTATTATTTTCGTTAAAGTTGGATTCATTTACATCTCATGGGAACTTCATCTTACCCACCACACGTGATGCATTGTAATGAGAGACAAAAGAAGGAACCCCTATTTAGATGATCAAGGATCCATGTTTTCTCGTTACGCCCTGAACTGGGGTCACATGAAAAGAATATCTAAGAAGAACCGAACATGAGGTCTCTCAAGCAGGCACAACTCATATCCGGAAGAGGGACTCCATGTGCACCAAGGAAAAGGAAGATATGAATGAAGAAGAATATTTAATAGTGACAAAATTTTTGATCCTAGAGTTACAGGATGTAAAACCTAAAAGTGCTTAAAAAGAGGATCGTGGTTTGACCACGCTGATGGGTCGTTGAAAAAAATTGGAATTAATTGAGATTTTATAATTCCCTCAAAGAAAGTGAGATAGAACATCGTATGACAGAGAGTTTATAGGTTACATCTAAACTGAGAAAAATGCATAACATGGGAATAAATAGAAACATAGAAAAGGGTATAAAACTGATTAAAAGGACACATGTTTTGGTAAGTCAAGGGTCTCCCCACTCTTAGGGGATTTAATATATCCTTTACCGGCCATAAAATTGTATTAAACCACTTTAAAAGATGTATTAAAAATTAAAAGAGACATTATTAGAGGGAAACTAGATAGGAAACCCGGCACCCCATGGTGGCAATGTTTGGGTGCGACACTGATAGGTGACACCATGACGACACCCTTCCACCGAAACCAATGCCCTCCCAACTCACCAATGGTGTCAATGACCACCAAAACACCAGTATTTGAAAAATTAATGGACTTGGAAGGTATGGGACATTACAATTTCACTGAAAATTTGAAAGGAATATTTGTTTTAATGTGTATGGTATGGAAAAATTTTCTTCCATAATAACAACTCAATGTTTTAAAACAAAATTCAAAAGTTTTAAAATGTTATATTCAAATAATTTTTTTTCAAAATATTTTGTGAAATTTAAAAAATATTATCAATGTGAAAAGGTTATTTTCCTCAATACTATTTTAAGGACATTTTTATGGAATTTTTATTCATCAATGACATAAACCCCTTATTTTAATTATGATACACTATGTATATGTTTTATTGATCCCATCATTATTCTTTATTTGGATGGTTTATGTTAAATTTGAGGGGGGATTCCATTCACTACATAACTCTTGATGGGGAATGAATATGTTTATTTGATTGGGATAAGTATTAACCTTTTATATGTTAGTTTTTCAATTATAATTTTTATATTGACTTTGTTTCACCCATTTTATATGAGGAATGAATTTGAATTAGTAATTGATGGGTGTTTCCTTGTTATAGATAGCCCCTCAATGCATTTATAGGTCTCCTAAGACAAATCAGTTTTATAAATTAGATGGATTTCTACCCATAGATTTAAACTATCATGTGAAAGTTCTTAACAGTTTATTTCAGATGTCCGACATTTTTCATTCCCCGATTATGAGATCAGTTATTTATGTCCATGTGGTTATTCTATTAGTCAGAATACCAACATAAAAGTTTTAATCTTATGTAATTATTTATAAATTTTATTTTATCATCATTTATTTCTTCCATATTAATCTCAATTTATTGATTAAATAGAATGAATTTTAGTTATTTGACTTTCCATATTGATTATTCCTACTTATTAATTATAGATATCTTTGTATGCTTACCCTTACAGAGCATCTAATATCACCCATTTATAACATTTGATTTTATCAATGATACCATGATGTGATTTTCAATTGATGTGCAGGGATACACTATGAGGAATAATGGAGATCTCAATGAAAACCCACTATGTATTTTATGTTTTAAATTGTAATTTGAATTTCATGTATGTATCTAGTTTACCAAGACTACTAAACTATTTGGTGCTTTTGGATGCCCTTCCTTATATCTAATACCAATGTAATAAAGTAACCACCCACTCTGGTCTATTTTGGTTTGGTTCTTGATATTCTGTATTATAGTAAGTTTAGTAGAAACCTTGGGAACAAGATTTGGGAAAAATAGATTTGGGAACATACCCTGTGATAGAAATTGAGGTTAAGTATAGAAAAACATCCTAATGTTTAGGTAAGGTTGAGATTATGTGGTTTTTAATACCAATACATTACTTTCTCGATACTATAAGTGTATATGTTTCTTGAATATATGTAACTAGGGGTAATAACTATACAAAAGGAATGTCAAGATTAACTCAATAATTACCTCGTTTACAACAAAGGGCCTCACTGCATTCCATGTTTGACACTCTTGAGGTATATACTTAGGTTAACTCACATTTTATTTACAAAACATTATGAAAAGTTTGAAAATATTTGTATTATTTGAATGTTTTCCCAAATAAACCATGAATATGATTATTAGATTATATATACATAAAAATTTTAATTTATGTTAAGTATTTCAATGGTATTGTGATTGTACATTATGTTTTATAATTTTATGACATCATCTTGTATATGAAATTATTTATTGATGACGCATAGTGAAAGAAATGGGTACCATATCAATGTACATAACCCATGTAATGATTTCCCCATTTGTAAATATAATAAAGCTAGAGATGGATTTGCAGCTGGAACTGAAGAAATTATAACCATATTGGGGCAGATGACTCAGGTTATGAGCAATAAGCATTCCAATATGGATCATCCTGTTGATCCACCATGCAGTGTAACAACATTAGACTACTTCATGCATAAAAAACTCACATTATTTAATATGACTAGAAATCCATTTGTAGCTGATCAATTTATGAGTGTTTTAGAGAATAAATTTCTCGCTTTAGAAAGAAATGGAAGGGAGGAAGTTTTCATTATAGTTTATCATCTATCAGGAGATATGGATCAATTATGGTCACTAATTCAAAACTTTATGGAAGAATAAGAAATATAAAATATGGAATGGCATAATTTATATCATGTTTAAAATTATGGATATGATTTAACCATGATAAAATTAAAGGTCGAAAATTACCAAACTAAAATATACATGAAAAATGAACCAGTTATCCCCCAAAACACATATTTTTACAAAAATATATTTAAAAATGTGTGATAAAATACTATAATAAAATTATATATTTAATGATATATATGTTTATGGTAATATTAGGAATATATAATAAACATATATTTTTTATATATGATGTTTAGACACATATGAATGAAGTCAAACCTGAGGTAAGGGTTTCTCGTATCACTTTTACTTTCATGTGACCGATTCCATATTCACCACTTATTACTTTGTGTGAATTACATACTTCCCATTTTGATATTTTGTATCATGAATCTATTTATAATAATGATATTTAAAGTTTTATTTGATGTTATTTATTTCATGGGGCTTATGATTCAAAAGTTACCAATGTGGTAAGGGGTTATTTCACAATCTCATCATTATTTGAGATTGTTTATTATTAAGTATCCATTGGGGGAATTATTTGTTATTTATATAATAAACTCAATATATTTACTTATACTATGAATATTCATGAAAATTTCAAGTAATATTACCATTTTCCACCATTTGGTACTTAAAATGATTTAAAAAAATGTTTTCTCTAATATCTCACTTCATTTCTCTCTTTGGTCAAAAATCCATTTTCTTTATAAATCATGTTTTCTAAAAAGATTTGAAAAAAATGTTTTTAATATGATAAGAATGATTTATTAAAAAAATTATTGATGTTTAACTTTTTTACAAAATGTTTTTAAAGGAATATTCAAGTCATTTTCCAAATAATGCCAGTTTGGATTTTACCAAAAATATGTAATGAATCTTTATTTTAACATGTACAACATGAAATGAATTATCTAATGTCACGAAAAATAAATACTTTGAATATTGTTTTAAAATTTTAAATTTTTTTTAATGAAAATATTTCCAATATATTTTTGTGAACTTTATTTTAAAATACGATTTCAATGTGAAATGGTTATTTTCATCAAAAATGTTTTTAATAACATTTTTACTATATTTCTATTCATCAATGACATCAAGACTTTATTGTAATTGTTATCCATTTTAGATATGTTGTATTGATATCAAAATTATTATTTATTTGTATGGTTTATGATCCGTTTGACTGAGGATGTACAATTTTATTACTATTCACCAGATTACTCTGGAATGGTTTATGATTTTTTTATTTAATTAGGGTAAGTATTAACATTATGTATGCTAGTTTTTCAATGTGAATTTTTATGTTGATTATGTTTCACCCCTTTCATGTTGGTAATGAACTGGAATTAGTATGGTATGGGTGGATCTTGGTTATGAATATCCCATCGACACATCAAACAAGTCTAATGAGACCTATCAATTGGCCGAATTAGATGAGTTTCTACCCACTGATTAAAACTGTATTGTAAAAAGGTCTTGGAAATATGTTTCAGATGTCAAAAATTAGGAATTAACTCATTATGATATCAATTATTTTTTTCAATGTCATTATTCAATTATTTATAATATTTATGTATAAGTTTTAAGATTATGTGATTATTTATATGGATTTTTTTGATCATCATTTATTTTGGCCATATTATGCTCAGTTTATTTATTAAATGGAATGTGTTTAATTTATTTATATTTCCATATTGATTAAGCTTATTTATTAATGATATATTCCATTGTATGATCACCCTTACCGAGCATATTATATTAACCCTTTCGAATATTTTATTTTACCCAAGATACTAGGATGTTTTTTGTGATTGATGTGGAGGGTTACACTATCAGGAATAATAGCATTCTCAAAGATCACACGCTTTGTATTTTATGTTTTCAATTATAATATTAATATCAAGTATTTATCTATTTTACCAATACTACTAATATATTTGGTCTTTTAGGATGTGATATCTTATATGTTGTGCCAATGTAATAAATTAACCAAAAGTTCCAGGCTTCTAGGGTTGGGGTCTTTAAAAAATAAATAACCAATCAACACGCACCAATATAAATGAAATATCCCGAAAAGGGTTGAAACCATAGGCGAAAATTTAAAATATTATCCCTGAAATGAAACAACCAATAATTAAAATATGATAATCATATAAAAAAGGTACTGGATGGGAAGAGGAAGTGGTATGCAAGGCATAAAAATAATGGAATACTACATGAAAAATGAATCTAAATATAGTTACACAATTACATGAGATAATGGGGATAAAAACCACCATGAAACAACACCATCCCATTCTTCAATGATAATATCTTCCATCACCTCTTATTAATTCCTTTACTTTACCTATATTTTTCAAAACATGGTCTATATACACCCATTGAGTGTTTGTTAGGTATGAGTACAACTAAGCCACTAGGATCCCACCAAGTGGTTCATGAGAAATATTTTATTTATAAATCCATGATTTTTAATTTGAATATAAATCAAAATAAAATATAGTTTTAAATTTTAATGAAATAAGAGATGAAAATTAGGATTTATAATAATTTAAAAGAGAATGTAAATTCCAAGAAAACAAACATTTAAAACAATAACCATGAAAAATCCCTAAAGTGTATAAGGTTAAGGGAAAAATAGGATCATACTACTATATAAATGATCCAACCAAATCATATCCTATGGTAAAAATGTCTATAGGGAGATAATATTCAATGCCTATCGGAAAGGGGAACCATAGAAATTTCCACCATATAAAAATCATAACAATATTTAATTAGTGTTGTAGAATAATATAAAGTCTTTGTAAGGCATGGAATTCCTAGAGGTACATGTCCAGGTATTCCCACCCAGGTAACCTAATTTGGATGTTTTATCCCCCTATAAATTTTTACTATTTTATCATTCATAAAATTTTCAAAAAAAGGCCAGTTTTTCAAACACTACACATAAAACCTTTATTTCCTTTTACAAAGCATGATATTTAATAAATTTGATTTCTAATTCCAAAATAGAAAAATATTAAACAACAATATAATGTATAATATATTTCAGGTAAATATATAACATTCTTAAAACATTTTAAAACAAATTTTAAAAATTAAATAGTAATTAATGTTCACCAAAAAAAGATAACTCATGAAACAACCTACCTTTACCAAAAAAACCAATAACAACTAGGTATAATCCACAAAAGGAGAAAAATATGGATCCTTCAAATGAGAGGATAAAACTAAACAAAAAAAAAAATACCATAAGAGTTTTATAATACATTACCTATGTCACCATAGCCATATGTATAAGGGACAACCATAAGAGATAAGTCCTAAGAAACAAATTCAAGAGATGGAAATAATTACCAGGAGTTTTCCATGAAGAATATTGGTGTAAATCCTTAGGAAATCAAGATAAAGAGAATGGTAAATAGAATTTAATGTCGGGGAATCTTGGAGAATCATATAATGATGTAAAATAAGGGATAAATAAGGGGTATTTTTAGAGAATCACATTTTTAATGGACTTGGGAAGGCCGCATGGTTTGGTTGCATAGTTTACCAAACTGCGTGCCAAAAATCCTTTGGGAACTGGACACCCTAGGTGGTTCTCCAAGGTTTATCCACTCACTTTGAAAAACCATGTTCTAATAAAACAAATTCACTAAAAATGTTGTATACCCATGCTTGGTAAAGACAAGAGGTTTTCACAAATAGTGCATAAACCATGGAATGTGAAAAAATTTCTAAAATTATAAAATTTTGAATGAAAAACCCTAAAAAGTATAATAATAAAAATAAACAAATAATGGAATAAATGACTAAAAATTGAACAATGAGTGTGAAAATTCTCCCAACCATATCATTCCCCCCTGAGAAAGTGAGATAGAGCATGATAGGTCAATTAAGAGATGATTCCATTCCTCCCCCATGATATATTCATTCTCCGACATGTTATGTGAAACACTCCCATGCTTCTATAATTTTTAGAACAACAAAATTGATTTTACACAAAACACATCAACCTTGGAATCAATAATCTGAATTGGTGTTTTATTCACTAAGACATATGACTCTAATTACATCTCTTCCAAATCCAAATTATGAGAGGAGTTAGGGTGATACTTCAGTAGATAAGAAACATGGAAAATATTATGTATAGATGCCAATTGAGAACGTAATAACAATTTATAGGAAACCTTCCCAATCCTTTTTGTGATCTTAAAGGACCACACATACCTTAGAAGAATATTACTTCACTAACTAATATTTTAGTCACCTAACATTGGTGATAACTTTAGGAACACTCGTCCAACTAATGAAAACTCTAAAGGATGACACTGATGACCTGCTTAAGATTTATGGGGACTCTAAGATATCACTAGTAACTTATAGACCACCCAAATCATTATATGTATCTCCTAGATGATATTGAGATTTATTAATTAAGTCTCTCCCACCTCAGCCATGTAATGGGGGTCTAACATGGTCATCCATATAAGTTCCCAAAGGATACGTCATGATAGAATACATGGAAATATTATTATAAGAAAATTCAACCAATCTTAAATGGTCATCCAATGAGCTATAAAGTTTATGATGCCAGCATATAGAATATACATTAATATATGAATCACCTACATAATTTACCCATATTTCTATGGATTATTGTTCATACTTAGCTTTACCTCAGATCCCATCACCTCTTTAATTCCTTTCCAAAATCAAGAGGTAAAATAGAGGTCTTCATCAGAAATGATAACAAATAGAACTTGTAAAACCTCATAATCTCTTGTGCATATATCTTCCCAAGATCTTTTACCTTAGTGGTATCTTTGATCAAAATAATGTGATCTGATTTAGTCAACTTATCAATCAAGAAAAAAATAATTATTTCATGGAGGGGCATGAATAACCCAATTAAGAAATCCATGGATATCATTTTCCACTTCTAGGTAGGCACAAGAAGAGGATAAAGAAGAAACGTTGGTTTTTTTTTATTTTTTTTATTTTAAATATTTATATTTATAACATCAGGATTCAAAATAGGATATGTCATATCTCATACTCATCCAATAATATTGGTGCACCCTTTTATAATACATCTAAGTAGTACTAGGTGGATATCCCAGTGTGATTAATGAAAATACTTCATCCCAAATTTTATCATAGATATAGTAACCACATATCAGTTCTTGAAGTATATAATACCATTGAGAGAGATTGATAGACCCCTCATTGGTGGTATCCCTACCATATATAATTCTCTTGATGCACTGTCATACCTCATCTATTGATTTATCTTAATGCATTTTCTTAATAAGAGAAGAAATCAGTTGAATTCTATCATGAGACATCATCCTTATTTTTATTTTCATTTAAATATATCTAGAAAAGGAAACCCATTAGGTTCCATTAATCTTGGAATCCTTTTAATCCTTATAAGGTAACCACCTTATGAGAGTTTAGATTACCACATTCAATTTTCATAGCATATAAGCGATGCCAATGTCAAAATATTGAAGTTATTACAACCACCATATTTTCTTATTATTCATATCTTTCTGAGAAAATATTTAACTCAAAATTTTATGATTAAAATAAACTTTTAATGCCTCTCCAAAAAGATAGTTTCACTAACATTTAGAAGTGAGAATGAATGATGAAATCTCATGTTTATGGTTAAGTTAATTATTCTCATGTAGTATAAGTGGTAAATAACCATATGCAACCACATGATCACCCTTCATAAGCACACAACTCAAATTCATACCCTATTTATCACAATATACCAATTATGCTTAAATAATATTAGGTAAATTCAAAATTGGTTCTGAGTTCATCCACCTATTTAACTCATCAATGGATGCTTGACACTTGGATAACCATAACAATATCACCCTTTCTAGGTGATAGAAGTTAGTGGTGATGAAATAATAGATAAATTCTTCTAATGTCACCATTAATTACCCACTAAACCAAAAACTACTTATATCTCAAAGGCATTATATTGTTCTTTACAGGATATTATAACTATCATATATTCAATATTGATTAATATGATATGTTTTGACACCACATTCCATTATTAACATAATATTATATATCCTAAAGTTACATTTTTATATATTATCATAAAGGAGATTATCACAGAGAGTTCTCGAAAAAATCATAAAATCATTTCCATGCTCCCCTTTGGCCTTGGAATATACAAAGATATAATCTACAAATACAACAACAATATAGTCATGGTGTTGATTAAATATCCATATCACGATCATCAGAAATATTTATAGAGAATTAGTCAACCCAAATGACATCACTTAATATTCCAAATGGAAATATCTAATCCTAAGAGAAGGAATATCGACCTTTTTCACCCCAAGTTGATGATATCCATACCATAGGTCAATTTGGAAGAACCACATCACCCCATTTAGCTAATCAAAAATTTAATCAAAGTGGGGTGTTTGATACTTATTTTAAATTTTCAACTAGTTAAACCTTCTATAAATAATGAAGAAATAGAGATATATATCTGCTTTCGTACTAAATATCCTTAGGGAATCCCATATAAATATGATCAGATGAATGAATCCCTTAGATTCCATCTCATCTAGCTGGATCTTAATTTATTTTAATTAAATGAGAAACATACCATAATAAGTAAATGATATCACATTCGTTTCGGGTACTAGATCAATAGAATACAGGACTTCCTACTATAGAGGTGAACTCAAGAATTCATATATAAACACCTTAGAGAACTCCCTCACAAGCAGACGAAGTTCAATCCCAATGTCCCCTTCATTAAACTCAACTAGAGGAGATGATTTAATAATTTAACCTCGATAAGAGGAGGTCCTTCCTGAATGAACGATGGGTCCCACTCTCCTTGAAACACATGATAGGTCCCATTAGGGGTGGTGAAAGTGACCCTTCACTGATAAAACCAACAAGATTTTTTAAGATAATAATCTATTCCATTTCAATAATAACAAAAAAATAATCTATTTAAAGAACAAGGAAATCCCATGAAATCTCCATTTATGATATGGAGATAATACATGAAGTGAACCAACATCCTTTCCCTCATTTTTTAATAATCATTGATATCTCTATAACGTAGGGTATAATATCAGATGGGATATTTATAAATTCCATAACATAGAAAGTCATAGATTAATGAGATCCACTTGTATCAAATAATGTGGTCTCTATGGATGAAACTATAAGGATAGTAACTCCCACAGTCATTGGTTCCACCTCAAACTAATTCATGAAAATACCTCACCTATAAATGTTTCTAATGCCTACACCTGGTTTGGGGTTGGGTCCTTATCTAAACCTACCCATATAACTAACTGGTTCCTCCTTAATTTCCTTGATATTAGGGTATCACTACCATAGAGGCAATTGATTTTTTTTGGATCCCCTTGGAGTTGAAGAGCATGCACCACTTTGAGGTGAGGAGGTGGGTTTAAAAAATCACTCTAGATGGCCTAGATGCTTGAAATATTAACATGAATTAAGTGATTCTAGGAACTAATGATAATTATTCTTGGTCTATTAACAATAATATATGGTAAGTGGAATAATGACCATGGTTGCGGATGATAAAAATTTAGGAAGGGTCATAGAGCCACTACCACTTCACTTATGAGGCTCCTCATACTTCCTCTTATTATATGAGAAGACAACTTCACTCCCACTAGAAATAGAAGAGATATAAATAATATTATAATTTATAGTTTGATCTATTTCCACTATCAAGGCGTGATCTATGAACTCACCATAAGTCTTAAGCATAAATAAAAATACTTGAGGTTGAATGTCGTGTTGCAATCCCATTTAAAAATGTTTGGATTTCAACTCTTAATTTGAAACCATATCATAAGAAAAGAGTACCAGATTAGTGAATCAATTAATATACTTAATATATATTAAATTTTATTACATAAGGAACATAATCTATTGATAATTATATAATTACAAAGTATCTAGATAGAACTATCATTTGAAAATAACCTTGAAGTCCTTACACTCTAGAATCTCATGCCACTAATCTTAAACCACATACTCCCACCATTTTCTATTGGGATATTCAATCATAAATATGGAACATTTTACTATGATAGATTATAGAATCTCATGAATCAAAAAATTCATCCCATTCGTCTCTAGAAAATTTATAAACTCAATTCAATCAACTTCTAATTAATAGGGGGATTATCCCATGTAATATTGTCCATAGATTTCTACTTATATGAGGAATTTAATGGGGGCATGAAACAACATAAAATCAAAAAGAAAAGAAAATAAAAGTAATACCATTAACATATTGAAATAATTTCAATTTAGTTCATAAATACCAAGTTAAAAAACTTTAAGTATCATAATAATAATTCTAAAGGAGGAGAAATACATTAAATCCAAAAATTCATATTGTTCACATTTTGGATGCATGGTTTACTAAATAACATTCTAGTCACGTAGGTGGAACTAAATGGGTGGAGTTAACCACATATATGGGATTTATGGTATAAAAAAATTATTCTAAGCATGCGTATCACACTTAAACTCCTCATATATAGTTAAACTATTTGGTCACATGGTCTATAGCCCGTGCTACTTATAATGGTTTTCCAATTCATTGTTTCAGACCCAAAATTTCTCAGAAATCCAAAACAGATTAAAAATAAATTCTTAAATATTATTTTCTTCATATCGCATGGAAACAAAAGGCCCATCATAATGAGTGTTGTCCAAATACTTACTCTCAACCAAACCCACCAAGTCCCGATGATCGTATCTCTTGTATACATTGTATCTAAAATATCATGAATGAAACAACTGAGTTATGATACCATTTTTCATGAGTGAAATCATTAAACCCTTGAAATTGGCACCTGATCTAGTATATGGAAATTCTAATAGGGAATTCCAGATCTCCATGGTCTAGAAACTAGTTTCTAAGAATCAAGAACTATCTTTGGGGGTGGTTTTCCCAATAATTCAACCAACCAGGTCCCAACTAAAGAACCTACATGAAATCACCACAACATAGATTCATGATATCTAATAAATAAAACTAAAATAATAAAAAATCAATATTGAATAATATAAATTAAATATCAATGAAATGGGAGTTATAACACCTTGAAATTATAATATATAACTACATTTAAAAAATGAAACGTGTTTGATTTCTTGCTCTAGACACGACACTAAACTAAACTGAAATCATGATATATTTATACCAGTAAAAAATTATCCATTGAATCATCAATAAATAAAATGAGTAACTTATTTATTCATTATTTTTATATAGAAAATAAACTCTACATTTAATATGAATTAAATTCAATTAGTTTACCTAAAACGTGTAATAAGATCGTTTTTTTAGAAAAGTACCATTATAAAAAAATGTATTTTATAAAATAAACATTTTTATTTCACAAAAAATATGATTAAATATAAATTATATTTTATATTAATAATTTATTAACACTAATTTATTTGTTAAATGAGATTAAATAAGAATAATAATAGTTAGTATTTGAAAATGTTAATTTTTCATAAAAAATGGGTTCTCATTATAGTTTATGATTTTATTAAAAAACTAAATTTATAAATTTTGGAATTATTAATAAAGAAGAAATAAAATCATTTTTTATTTCTTTATATGAAAATTTAATTAGTGTGTATTTTTTTATATTTTTCTGAAAAGGTTGGGTTTTAGTATAAAAATATAGTTTTCACCAAACAAGGAATTGTTTTGAATTTATAATTATATAATAATGAAATATAATATCAGAAACCTTTTCTGTGATCAAATATGAATTAAATGATCAAAATTATTCATTTCAAAATATTCTATGAGCTTATAAATCCTATTTTCAACATTTTTAGAACTAATTAAAATGTTACTTTAATGAAAAAAATATTTCCATATTTTATTTGAAACAATTATTTTAAATGGAGGTTCAATTTTGGATGGCCTTGGAAGCCTCACATACTATTTTTGGTTTATAATAAATCAATTTACGTCATTAATTATTTATCAAAAATAATTTTATCATATATATAAATTTAAATCTTAAAAATGTTATTTCTCTAAAAATATGATTATACTCGATTATGTGTATTTTTGAAAAATTAAATTTTAATGACTATAAAAATTATATTTGAAAAAATTATTTTCCAATTTGAAATTATAAGTATAAAATTATTTAAAAATTTCAATATTAATCTTTTTTATTAAAATTAATTACTAAGGTAAAAGTAAATTTGGGAAAAAGTAAAAAGGATTAAAATAAAAATCCTTAAAACACTTAAAGTTGTATCCCAACTGAGTATTTGAGATCGGTTTTGAAACACACTGACTTGACCTCCACTTTTTTCCATTTTTTTCTATTTAACTTGGAATAATAACATTATTTATTGAAAATGTTAAGGTTACTCCAAAAACCACAATTTCCTTCACTTATAAAAGGGAAATATATTTGACACTCATGAAAGACCTTTAGTTCAAAATTATAAATAAAATTATGAAATTCTTATCCCACTATAATACTCCCCCACTTTCAAAGTCTTATGGACACAATTATTTAGAAAAATGATTTCATTTCAAGGTGACATTCAAGGAAAATTTGAGTCTACTACTACGACTTGGCCTTTTATCAGTGCTAAAAACTAACATTAACAGTACTAGAAAAGCACTGTTAATGCTGGCGTAGATAGGGGAGTCCCCTTTATCAGCGCTCCGAAAAGCGCTGATAAAGGCGACCTTTATGAAGGCTAAAAAAGCGCTGATAAAGGACCCCCTTTATCAGTGCTTTTTTTTAGCGCTGATAAAGGTGGAGTTTATTAGGGCTTTTCGTAGTGCTAATAAAGGGGAACCCCCTTTATCTATGCCGACATTAAAAGTTATTTTCTAGAACTGATAAAGGGGTGCCTTTATCAGCGCTATCTTGAGAACTGATAATAGGGCCCTTTATCAACACCCATTTAGCACTATTAACGGTGTCCTTTATCAGCGCTCAAACAAGTGCTAATAAAGGAACCTTCCCCTGAACCTGCACAACCAGCACCTTCACACCTGTAAAAACTAGCACCTGCACACCTGCACAAAATAGAACCTACACACCTACACAAAATAACACCTGCACACAATATTTTGACAAACAATGCTATATACATTTACTTAACATCACGAATACAAAAAAAACACTGCTATAGACATTTCAAACAATGTTTTACATGGTTACAATTACAATTATCCAAAAAAAGTTATAAACATTAATGTTTCATCCTTTGATATTCATGATCCTCTCTCAAAAATTGTCGTCGACAGTATTTGTTTCCGAACAAAACATCCAAACTCAAGGAAAAAAATTCACCTATATAAGAAAACAAATATTATGTTAGTAATACAATAATGAAATAAATTAGAACATTAGTATCAAAGAATACACTAATATGGAAATATGAAACTAAAATATGGAAATAATAATCTGAAATGTTTTCATTCTGATAACAATGAAAGGGAATAATGTAAAATCAATTTGTTTTTAGATGATTTATCTCATTCAATAAATACTTATTCTTTATCTAATGAAAAACTTTACTGATCACACCATGTGTCATATTGACATGCAGTTGATTCTTAAATGCCACAAATGACTCGTGGATCATTGTACTAAAGTATCAAAACAATATGACAACGTTTTCTTGGTTTTCCATATGTCACTTTTTTTGTTTTCTAAAGTTAATGTCAATTTAAAACTGATATCATACACTTTTAGCCATACTGGTCACACCGTGCGTTGGATTAAGGTGCAGTTGATTCATATATGTCAAAAATGACTCATGGATCATTTTCCTAAAGTATAAAAACAGTCCGAAAGCATTTTCTAGGTTTTCCGTATGTCACTTGTGTTGTTTTCTAAAGATAATGTCAACTTAAAACTGATATCAGACACTTTCAGCCATACCGGTCACACTGTGTGTCGAATTGAGGTGCAGTCAATTCCTACACCTCAAAAATGTGTCCTTGATTGTTTTCCTAAAGTATCAATACAATAAGAATGCATTTTCTCGGTTTTTCGTATGTCCCTTGTGTTGTTTTCTAAAGTTAATGTCAATTTCAAAGTAATATCAGACACTTTTAGCCATACTGGTCACACCATGTGTCAGATTGAGGTGCGATTGATTCGTAAACGTCACAAATGACTCATGGATCATTTTCCTAAAGTACCAAAAAAATCCGAATGCATTTTCTCGGTATTCAGTACGTCACTAGCGTTTTTTAAAGTTAATGTCAATTTGAAACTAATATCAAAACCTTTTAGCCATACCGGTCACACCGTGCATCAGATTGAGGTGAGGTTGATTCTTACACATCAAAAATGACTCATTGATCATTTTCCAAAAGTATCAAAACAATCCGAACACATTTTCTTGGTAATCTTTATGTTAGTAGTGTTGTTTTCTAAAGTTTATGTCAATTGGAAACTGATATCAGACACTTTTAGCCTTACCGGTCTCACCGTGCATCAGATTGAGGTGAGGATGATTCGTACACATCACAAATGACTCATGGATCATTTTCCTAAAGTATCAAAAAAATCCAAACACATTTGCTCAGTCTGTAATATGTCACTTGTTTTGTTTTCTAATGTTAATGTCAATTTGAAACTGATATCAGACACTTTTAGCCCTAAAGGTCACACCGTGCATCAGATTGAGGTGAGTTTGATTCGTACACGTCAAAAATTACTCATGGATCGTTTTTTTAATGTATCAAAACAATTTGAAAGCATTTTCTCGGTTTTCTGTATGACACTTCTGTTGTTTTCTAAAGTTAATGTCAATTTAAAAATGATATCAGACACTTTTAGCCATACCAGTCACAACGTGCGTCTGATTAAGGTGTGGTTGATTTTTACACACAAAAAATGACTCATGGATCATTGTACTAAAGTATCAAAACAATCCTAATGTGTTTGTTCGGTTTTCCGTATGTCACTAGTGTTGTTTTCTAAAGTTAAAGTAAATTTCAAACTGATATCAGAAAATTTTAGCCATACCAGTCACACCGTGCGTCAGATTGAGGTGCGATCGATTCGTACACCCAAAAAATGACTCATGGATCATTTTCCTGAAGTATCAAAACAATATGAACGCGTTTTCTTAGTTTTCATTATGTCATTTTTGTTGTTTTCTAAAGTTAATGTCAATTTGAAACTGATATCAGACACTTTTAGCCATACCGGTCACATTGTGCATCGGATTGATGTTAAATTGAATCATAAACGTTGAAAATGAGTCATGGATAGTTTTCCTAATGTATCAAAATAATCTGAAAGTGTTTTCTCGGTTTTTCGTATGTCACTTGTGTTGTTTTCGAAAGATAATGTCAATTTCAAACTGATATCTGACACTTTTAGCCATACCTGTCACACCATGTGTCAGATTGAGGTACGATTGATTCTTACTCCTTGAAAATGACTCATGGATCATTTTAATAAAGTATCAAAACAATAAGAACACGTTTTCTAGGTTTTCTGTATGTCACTTGTCTTGTTTTCTAAAGTTAATGTCAATTTCAAACTTATATCAGACACTTTTAGCCATACCGGTCACACTGTGAATCAGATTGAGGTTCAGTCAATTCCTACATGTAAAATATGACTCATGGATTGTTTTACTAAAGTATTAAAACAATAATAATTCTTTTGGTTGGTTTTCCATATGTTAGTAGTGTTGTGTTATAAAGTTAATGTCAATTTGAAACTGATATCAGACACTTTTACCCATACAGGTCACACCATGTGTCAGATTGAGGTGAGGTCGATTCTTACACCTCAAAAATGACTCATGGATCGTTTTACTAATGTATCAAAACAATACGAATGTGTTTTCTTGGTTTTTCATATGTCACATGTGTTGTTTTCTAAAGTTAATGTCAATTTCAAACTGATATCAGACACTTTTAGCCATACTAGTCACACCGTGCATCAGAATGAGGTGCGGTAGATTCGTACACGTCACAAATGACTCATGGATAGTTTTCCTAATGTATAAAAACATTATGAATGCATTTTCTCATTATTCCGTATGTCAGTAGTGTTGTTTTCTAAAGTTAATGTCAATTTGAAACTGATATCAGACACTTTTAGGGATACCGGTCACACCGTGCGTCGGATTGAGGTGCGGTCAATTCGTACACGTCAAAGATGAATCCTGGATTGTTTTCCTAAAGTATCTATAAGGCCTAGCCTTAAACATTACTTAATATTGAGTTATTACAAGATTACACATTGAATATCTTTTCGGGTTTATAGTTTTAAAGAATTAGATCATAAAACTTTCATTACATTCCACATATAAACAAAGTGGTTACATAAATATAGTATTCTTCTTTCCCATCAATGGAAACATATTTAAAATAAAACATGGATTCTTTCTTGACACTTCTTTAACACTATCATCATATCATGTACCTTTCCCTTGACCTATGAAAAACATTTCAAAAAAACTTGGGATGAGCATAAAAAGCTCAGTATGGGATATAAAAATATGGAAAGGAAACATGGGTACATATATACATAAGAATGAAATCATACTTTACCCATAAAACATAAGCACTTTAACATACCTCATCAAATCATGAATAAATCATAGAAAACATAAGACATAAAGGTAACTTGAGGCATTCATAACATTCTTACGTAGGGAGTAACCCTCTTGGTTACGTTTGGAATACCCATCACAATATATTCCCTAAATCTCTTCAGATAATCCTTAACGTTACACTCCTTCACATTACCCAATGCATTGGAGAGCTATATCGGGCTCACCCGCCCTTAGTTTATCACAGAACCACCCATCTTCATAATAATTCCCAAGAACCATAACATAATCGTATCACATAAAACATACATAAAGGAAACATAACATTTCCACATTTCAATCAAAAGATATCAATAAAACAAATTGATATAATAAAAACATTATGAAAACCATTTTTCAATACCAAAATAAAAGAAAATTAAAACATGGAATTTATTTTTCTTATAAAAAAAAGGTATGGCTTGTAGAGGAAGCCGAAACTCAAATAATGGTCACGGCGGCGGAGAAGTCGTTGTCGCCGCATACGTACGACAAAAACATTCCCTTTTGTCGTTTAGAAAATGATTCGTATAAAAAAGATTCCTTTCGAATAAATGTAAACGTCAAAGGGGTTTATACACCATATAAAAGAAGGTTTTGTATAAAACAAAATATGCCTCAACGAAAGGAGATTGAGACGAAGTCCCATACTTCGGGTCCGACTTGACTCGGTCGTTCTTTAATCTACTGAATAATAAACTTGGGTTAATTTATACTTGTTTAAGAACCTTTTTCAAGTTCATTATTCCTTTTATATCACTTATTTCCATGTCATGAACACTATGTAATTATTTAAGTTAATAATGGTCGTTTTAACGATCATTGGTACTTGAGTCAAAAATAAACCCTTTATAATTACATGTTGTTCATGTATCCATTATATCCAGAATTATAATAATTATGTATATATCATATATATCTAGTATATACATGCATTTATAATATTACATAATCATTTAGAGGTAAGAAATGAAATGCACCGTTCATGGAGACGGTAAGCCGTACGTACGCATGAACGCTACTTTCATTTCTATTTCGTATTTTATAGAATGGAATCATAATGATATAAAGGTATATTATAATTCCAGTATAATATCATATATAATATCATATTTCCATCCTTTATACGTCCCACATATGGTATTTAACGAATCAAATCACTTTGAGGGGGCAGTAGTACGCACTTCCTTAAATGAAGATATCGCGTTTACCCATAATAGAAACCATAAAGGTATTCCCAAAATGAAAAATACAGAAGCTTAAGGAAAACATAAAAATATTATATATCATATATAAATATAGTGACATCTTAATGACCACCTTTTAAGGTGTTAAAAGAATGTTGAACAATCATCGTTTCGGAAGGCATAAATTCACCATCCACGGAAACAGTATGTCCTTTAACCATTAGATGTAGGTGTGTGTAAGTGTATCTCGAATAATTCTTATAACAACATCCTAGTATATTGAAGATACTGGAGTTGTTACAAAATAAATGAATAAAAAGAGTTTAGGGGGTTGGAGAAGCAAAATAAAACAAAAGGACTCAAGTGAAGACATTACCTTAAAATCAGGTAACTCCCTTTGGTTTGAGCTCAAAGGCTTCCTTGGGAAGACTTCTGCCCAAAGTGAGGCTTTAAGGAGTAATAGAGGGAAGTTTAGAGACAAAATGGGCAGGGGTTGTCCGATCCAAAGTCTTTGGGAGTGTGGGTAAGGAGGTAGAGGTGGGGGCCTTTTATAAGAGGAGAGGAGGGGCACTCTTGGAAAGTAAAGAAATGTTACTTTATTTGAAAATTATTTTCGGATTCAAAAGGTCCCACATTGATATAATTCTAGGGAAAGGTGATAAGAGTTCGAAATCCACCCATCCAATAGGTTTTGGACAAGTGTAGGTCATAGATTTTACATTATCATTTCATTTTATTTAAATCCTTTATTAATGAGGTAATCGCTGCATCATCATGATGTCATAAATAATTTTATTTATTTAAAGTCTAAAAATTATGAAAAAACTACTATGATTTAGGAAATATTTTTAGATTTCTAATGAATATTTATAGTCCAAAATATCATTTATGTAGACAAAATTAAAAATATTTTACTTAGGTGATACATTCTTTGTCACATTTAACATTCTTTAAAAATAAAAAGATAAAAAGTCACTTTCTCACAAAAGTGATTCCATGGGGCCCCCAAGTTTAGCACAAGGCATCCCATGGTCGGCCATGAGACAACCAGTAGCCTTAGGACACATGTTGTGGTCTTTTTTTATTATTATGATATCATTTTATTATCTTTAACTACCTGATTACTCATTAATCAAGATAATTAAAGATAATTACCATCGTTACTATTCATAATGTCCAAAAATAAAAGAGTCTTAATTACATAATTTGGACCTTCTGATTACAAATATGTAATCCATTTTACCAAATTCCAAACACATAAATTTCAATAATTGATTTAAAAATAATTCCCGTTGTCAAAACAAATAGCGGGTTTTTTTGAAACAATATCTATGAAAAGTTTGGCATTAGTTTATGACCAATTCCAAAGTGAAATTAATCCTAATGACCACCATTGGATTAAATGGTAAAAATATATTCAGATTACACTTTAATACCAATTAAAAGGATAATCTAACCATATAATTAAATTAAATGAAAAAGCAGTTTTGATGTAAAATGCAGTATTTTTTCACTATTCATTAAAAAATGAACATTGTCAGACAAATACCAAAAATATATCCAATGTAAATTTCAATGTCCCAATCATAATGAATATGTTTATTTTGATAAATATAGATTATAAAATTGTCAAAAGTTTTATTTAAAAAGGGTTTGCCATCAAAAGGTAGTAAAACAATCTTTTAAGAATATTAGTGTATTCCATGCATAAGATTGGATTTATTTTCATTTTAAGCCTCTAAAACACTATCTAATTCATTAATAGACATAGATAAAAACATATATTACTCATTACATACTTGGGATGTTACATCCTTCCCCCCTTTTGAAAATTGCATCCCCATAATTTATTTACTTATCAAATAAATGGGGGTACTTATCCCTCATTACATTTTCAGATTCCCATGTTGCCTCTTCCATCATGTGGTTTTTCCACAAAAACTTTACCTGATTAATCACCTTATTCCGTAACACTTGATACCTGTGGTCAAGAATCTGGACCGGTTGTTCCTCATAAGATAGGTTCTCTTCCAGCTGAACTACCTCTGGACTCAAAACATGAGATGGATCTAGCATATACTTTCTCAACATCGAAACGTGAAAAACATTGTGTACCTAAGATAAACTCGGAGGTAAAGCCACCCAGTATGCAACTGATCCAACTCTCTCTAGAATTTCATATGGTCCAATAAACCTTGGACTCAGCTTTCCTTTCTTACCAAACCTCATCACACTTTTCCAAGGAGAAACCTTGAGAAAAACATGATCACCTACCTCGAAAGATAGACCCTTCCTCCGATTATCCGCATAACTCTTCTGCCTGATCTGAGCTGTTCTCATGTGCTTCTGAATCAGCTGAACTTTTTCTACCATCTCTTCTACCAATTATGGTCCCATCAACTTCCTTTCACCCACTTCATCCCAGAAAGCTGGAGTTCGACACCTCTTCCCATATAACGCCTCAAATGGTGCCATCTGTATACTGGTATGAAAACTGTTATTATATGAAAATTTAACCAAAGAAAGATGTTGGTCCCAACTTCCCTGATAATCCATAGAACAAGCTCATAGAATATCCTCCAAGGTCTGAATTGTTCGTTCTGACTGCCCATCTGATTGAGGATGAAATGATGTACAAAAATTTAATTCAGTACCCAACGACTTCTGAAGGCCTTTCCAAAAGTTAGAAGTGAACCTGGGATCACGATCAGATACAATGGAGAGGGGAACTCCATGTAACCTGACTATCTCTTTAAGATACAAACAGGAAAGTTGATCTAGGGAAAAAGTATCTCGTATAGCAAGGAAATGAGAAGATTTAGTCAAGCGATCAACAATAACCCAGATTTTGTTATTACCTCGAGATGTCTTCGGTAATCCCACAACAAAGTCCACGGATATATTCTCCCATTTCCACTCTGGAACTGGTAAAGGCTGAAGCATCCCTTTCGGTAACTGCCGCTCTGCTTTAACATGCTGACAAGTCAAACACTTCACAGTAAAATCAACAATATCTCTTTTCATTCCATCCCACCAGTAATACTCCTGCAGATCTCTGTACATCTTAGTACTGCCAGGATGAACTGAAAACGGAGAACTATGAGCTTCACATAACAACTCTCTCTTCAACTGTGAATCACAAGGCACACACAATCTCTTCCCAAATCTCAAAACGCAATCATTATCAATGTTGAATTCAGGCAACTTACCTTTCTGAACCAGCTCTACCTTTTTCTGCAACTCACTGTCTTGCTTCTGTGCTTGCTTGATTCTATCTGATAGAGATGATCTCACTGATACCTGAAACAAAATAGAAGAACTTCCTGCACCAACAACTTCTATGCCAAAGTTCATCAAATCCTTAACCAAAGGATCACGTTCCAAACGCAACATTGCTAATGAAGCATTAATTTTTCGACTCAAAGCATCAGCCACTTTATTTGCTTTTCCCAGATGAAAATGAATTGTACAATCATAATCCTTGATTAATTCCAGCCATCTCCTCTGTCTCATGTTTAACTCTTTCTGAGTGAATATATACTTTAAAATTTTGTGATCAGTATATATTTCACACTTTACTCCATACAAATGATGCCTCCAAATTATTAAAGCGAAAACAACAGCAGCTAATTCCAAATCATGTGTAGGGTAATTTACCTCATGAGTTTTCAACTGTCGGGAAGCATAAGCAATTACCTGATCATTCTGCATTAGGACGCAACCAAGTCCTTTCAATGAAGCATCACTTTATATAACAAACTCACCATTCCTGGAAGGTAGTTCCAAAACTGGAGCATTCACCAATCTTCTTTTCAATTCCTGAAAACAATCATTACATTCTTTTGTCCAGATAAACTTAACACCCTTCCGAGTTAGCTTAGTCATTGGACTAGATAACCGTGAAAAATTTCTAACAAACCTTCGGTAATATCCTGCCAAACCAAGGAAGCTATGAATCTCAGATACATTTTTGGGTCTTGGCCATTCTTCCACAACTTTTGTTTTTGCAGGATCAACAGTTATCCCATCTTTAGAAACAATATGACCAAGGAAAGAAATTTGTTGCAACCAAAACTCACACTTTCTGAATTTCCCATACAATTTCTTTTCTTTTATGGTTTGTAAAATAACCCTTAAATGTCTTTCATGCTCCTCTTTACTTTTAGAAAACACCAAAATATCATTAATGAAAACCACCACAAACTTATCCAAGAACTCATGGAAAATTCTATTCATTAAGTCCATGAATACAACAGGTGAATTGGTTAGCCCAAAAGGAATTACTACAAATTCATAATGGACATTTCTAGTACAGAATGTGGTCTTCGGAACATCTGCTTCCTTTACCTTCAGCTGATGGTACCCCGATCTCAAGTCAATCTTTGAAAAATACTGAGCTCCCTGGAGATGATCAAACAAATCATAGATATGAGGCAAAGGATATTTTTTCTTAACAGTGATTTTATTCAAGGCTCTATAATCAATGCAAAGTCTCATTGAACCATCTTTCTTTTTAACAAATAAAACAGGAGCACCCCATGGTGATGTGCTAGGTAGAATGAAACCTTTCTCTAATAAATCTTGCAATTGCTCATTCAACTCTAAAAGTTCAATTTGAGCCATTCGATAAGGGGGTTTTGAAATTGGCTTAGCATCAGAAACTAAGTCCACAGTAAACTCAACTTCTCGATCTGGTATTATTCCATGCAACTCATCAGGAAAAACATCAGGATACTCATTTACCACTGGCACATCATTAATCTGAACAGTTCCTTTATTTTCAACGATGTGTTCAAGGTAACATTCATTTCCATATTTTACAAGTTTCTTGGCCTCTTGATAAGTTATCAACAGTAAGGGTTCATTCTTGTACACAAACTGAAATTATTTCTGAAAAGAAACTTCTTTAGCTCTATAGTCAATCTTAGCATGGTAAATAGAGAGCCAATCCATACCCAGGATAACATCAAACTCTACTAGAGGGAGAACAATAATGTTTGCAAGTAGGTTCATTCCACAGATAAGGATTGGAAGATTCTTATAAATTCTTTTTGCCTCAACATTTCCCCCAGGAGTTTTTACCAAAAGTTCAGGAGTCATTTCTTGAGATGGTATTCCCATTTTACTAGAAAAGGTTTCAGAGATGAATGAATGTGTGGACCCCGAATCAAACAACACACTGGAATAATCTGAAAAAACAAACAAAGTACCTGATACAACTTCATTTGATGGCCCGACATTTGCTGAAGTAGTTGGAAAGGATTTCACCACCCCTTTCTGCTTGTAGTCTAACTACTTCCCATCACTCAAGATCTTTGTCGGACACTCATTTTCATAGTGACCCATCTCATTTCACTTAAAACATTTCAATAACTATAAATCAAATTTGGTCTTACCTTCACCTTGATCTTTTTCAGTGCAATCACGAGCCTTATGTCCCATATGACCACATCGGTATCACTTTCCAGAATTCAGAAGACATTCACCAGCATGCCTTTTGCCACATTTATCACAAACTGGAAACTTAGATTTCTTACCATCATACTTTTTTGAATAATTCTTCCCTTTCTCCGGCCACCATGGTCTCTTCTTCTGCTGGTTGTTATAGAACAATTGATCATCGTCAAACTCTATTTCCACCTTCTCAGCATATCGAAAAAGTTTTTCATAACTTTTAAACTCACGATAAGCTAATGCTTTTCTATATTTTGGCTTTAATCCTGAGTAAAAACGATTGATTTTACTATCAAGGTCTCAGATAAAATTTGGAGCATACCTTGCCAATCGAGTGAACCTTTCTTCATAGGTAGCCACTGAGTCTTCCTCTTGACTCAATTCCAAGAATTGTTTTTCCATACTAAGTCGAACAACCTTCGGAAAATACTTTTCAAGAAACATACCTTTGAATTCATCCCAGTCGAGAGCATCAATCTCATCAGCATCCCTGATATTTTTAACCATCGACCACCACTGATCTGCTTCACCCTCCAAACGGTAAATAGCAAGACTAACCTTTTGATTGTCTGAATACCCCATGACATCAAAAATCTTCTCCAGTGCTTTAATCCACCCTTCAGCTAGCACATGGTCAGATGATCCTCTAAATGATGGGGGATGTTGCCTCATGAAATGTTCTACCACTGACATGTTCCTCTGCGGTTGATCTGGATGATCTCGTGTATGGATACCACCGCCATTTATCGCTTGAGTCAACTACGCCATTACTGCTATAAACTGTTCAGTTCCAATTCTGACCATCTCAGGATGCTGATTTGGAAGGTTATTTCCTTCTGCATTCCTTCCTAGCACTGCTTCCTTGTTTCCTCTGCGGAAAACCATTCTGAACAAACATGTCTTAGATGAATCAACATGGTAATCTTCAAATACTATATCACTTCAATTTGACCATAAAAAAAATATGTTTGGATAATCATTTAATAGAATTATAACTCCTAAAGTTATCTAAACCAACCTCTGATACCAACTATAAGGCCCCAGCCTTAAACCTTACTTAATCTTGAGTTATTACAAGATTACACATTGAGGATCTTTTCGGGTTTAGAGTTTTAGAGAATTAGATCATAAAACTTGCATTACATTCCACATATAAACAAAGTGGTTACATAAAGATAGTATTCTTCTTTCCCATCAATGGAAACATATTTATAATAAAACATGGATTCTTTCTTGACACTTCCTTGAAACTATCATCATATCATGTACCTTTCCCTTGACCTGTGAAAAACATTTCAAAAAAACTTGGGATGAGCATAAAAGGCTCAGCATGAGATATAAAAATATGGAAAGGAAACATGGGTACATATATACATAAGAATGAAATCATACTTTACCCATAAAACATAAGAACTATAACATGCCTCATCAAATCATGAATAAATCATAGAAAACCTAAGACATAATGGTAACTTGAGGCATTCATAACATTCTTACGTAGGGAGTAACCCTCTTGGTTATGTTTGGAATACCCATCACAGTATATTCCCTAAATCTCTTCGGAGAAACCTTAACGTTACACTCCTTCGCATTACCCAATGAATTGGAGAGCTATATCGGGCTCACCCGCCCTTAGTTTATCACGGAACCACCCATCTTCATAATGCCCAAGAACAATAACATAATCGTATCACATAAAACATACATAAAGGAAACATAACATTTCCACATTTCAGTCACAAGATATCAATAAAACACATTAATATAATAAAAACATTATGAAAACCATTTTTCAATACCAAAATAAAAGAAAAGTAAAACATGGTATTTATTTTTCTTTTTAGAAAACGGTATGGATTGTAGAGGAAGCTGAAACTCAAATAATGGTCACGGCGGCAGAGAAGTCGTTGTCGCCGCATACGTACGACAAAAACATTCCCTTTTGTCGTTTAGTAAACGCTTCGTATAAAAAAGATTCCTTTTGAATAAACATAAAAGTCAAAGGGGTTTATACACCGTATAAAAGAAGGTTGTGTATAAAACAAAATATGCCTCAATGAAAGGAGATTGAGATGAAGTCCCATACCTTGGGTCCGACTTGACTCGTTCGTTCTTTAATCTCCTGAATAATAAACTTGAGTTAATTTATACTTGTTTAAGAACCTTTTTCAAGTTCATTATTCCTTTTATATCACTTATTTCCATGTCATGAACACTATGTAATTATTTAAGTTAATAACGGTCGTTTTAACGATCATTGGTACTTGAGTAAAAAATAAACCCTTTATAATTACATGTTGTTCATGTATCCATTATATCCAAAATTATAATAATTATTTACATATCATATATATCCAGTATATACATGAATTTATAATATTACATAATCATTTATAGGTAAGAAATGAAATGCACCGTTCATGGAGATGGTAAGCCGTATGTACGCATGAACACTACTTTCATTTCTATTTCGTATTTTATAGAATGGAATCATAATGATATAAAGGTATATTATAATTCCAGTATAATATCATATATAATATCATAGTTCCATCCTTTATATGTCCCACATATGGTATTTAACGAATCAAATCACTTTGAGGGGGCGGTAGTCCGCACTTCCTTAAATGTAGATATCGCGTTTACCCATAATGGAAACCATAAAGGTATGCCCAAAATGAAAAATACAGAAGCTTAAGGAAAACATAAACATATTATATATCATATATAAATATAGTGACATCTTAATGGCCACCTTTGAAGGTGTTAAAAGAATTTTGAACAATCATCGTTTCGGGAGGCATAAATTCACCATCCACGGAAACAGTATGTCCTTTAACCATTAGATGTAGGTGTGTGTAAGTGTATCCCGAATGCTTCTTATAAAAACATCCTAGTATATTGAAGATACTGGATTTGTTACAAAATAAATGAATAAAAAGTGTTTAGGGGGTTGGAGAAGCAAAATAAAACAAAAGGACTCAAGTGAAGACATTACCTTAAAATCGGGTAACTCCCTTTGGTTTGAGCTCAAAGGATTCCTTGGGAATACTTCTGCCCAAAGTGAGGCTTTAAGGAGTAAGAGAGGGAAGTGTAGAGACAAAATGGGCAGGGTTTGGCCGAGACAAAGTCTTTGGGAGTGTGGGTAAGGAGGTAGAGGTGGGGGCCTTTTATAAGAGGAGAGGAGGGGCACTCTTGGAAAGTAAAGAAATGTTACTTTATTTGAAAATTATTTTCGGATTCAAAAGGTCCCACATTGATATAATTCTAGGGTAAGGTTATAAGGGTTAGAAATACACCCATCTAATAGGTTTTGGACAAGTGTAGGTCATATATTTTACATTATCATTTCATTTTATTTAAATCCTTTATTAATGAGGTAATCGCTGCATCATCATGATGTCATAAATAATTTTATTTATTTAAAGTCTAAAAATTATGAAAAAACTACTATGATGTAGGAAATATTTTTAGATTTCTAATGAATATTTATAGTCCAAAATATCATTTATGTAGACAAAATTAAAAATATTTTACTTAGGTGATACATTCTTTGTCACATTTAACATTCTTTAAAAATAAAAAGATAAAAAGTCACTTTCTCACAAAAGTGATTCCATGGGGCCCCCAAGTTTGGCACAAGGCATTCCATGGTCGGCCATGAGACAACCAGTAGCCTTAGGACACATTTTGTGGTCTTTTTGTATTATTATGATATCATTTTATTATCTTTAACTACCTGATTACTCATTAATCAAGACAATTAGAGATAATTACCATCGTTACTATTCATAATGTCCAAAAAATAAAAGAGTCTTAATTACATAATTTGGACCTTCTGATTCCAAATATGTAATCCATTTTACCAAATTCCAAACACATAAATTTCAATAATTGATTTAAAAATAATTCCCGTTGTCAAAACAAATAGCGGGTTTTTTTGAAACAATATCTATGAAAACTTTGGCATTAGTTTATGACCAATTCCAAAGTGAAATTAATCCTAATGACCACCATTGGATTAAATGGTAAAAATATATTCAGATTACAATTTAATACCAATTAAAAGGATAATATAACCATATAATTAAATTAAATGAAAAAGCAGTTTTGATGTAAAATGCAGTATTTTTTCACTATTCATTAAAAAATGAACATTGTCAGAAAAATACCAAAAATTTATCCAATTTAAATTTCAATGTCCCAATCATAATGAATATGTTTATTTTGACAAATATAGATTATAAAATTGTCAAAAGTTTTATTTAAAAAGGGTTTGCCATCAAAAGGCAGTAAAACAATCTTTTAAGAATATTAGTGTATTCTATGCATAAGATTGGATTTATTTTCATTTTAAGCCTCTAAAACACTATCTAATTAATTAATAGACATAGATAAAAATATCTATTACTCATTACTTACTTGGGATGTTATATCCTTCCCCCCTTTTGAAAATTGCGTCACCGTAATTTATTTACTTATCAAATAAATGGGGGTACTTATCCCTCATTGCATTTTCAGATTTCCATGTTGCCTCTTCCATCATGTGGTTTTTCAACAAAACCTTTACCTGATTAATCACCTTATTCCATAACACTTGATCCCTGTGGTCAATAATTTGTACCGGTTGTTCCTCATAAGATAGGTTATCTTCCAGCTGAACTACCTCTGGACTCAAAACATGAGATGGATCTGGCATATACTTTCTCAACATCGAAACATGAAAAACATTTTGTACCTAAGATAAACTCAGAGGTAAAGCCACCCGGTATGAAACTGATCCAACTCTCTCCAGAATTTTATATGGTCCAATAAACCTTGGACTTAGATTTCCTTTCTTACCAAATCTCATCACACTTTTCCAAGGAGAAACCTTGAGAAAAACATGATCACCTACCTCGAAAGATAGATCCTTCCTCCGGTTATCCGCATAACTCTTCTGCCTACTCTGAGCTGTTCTCATGTGCTTCTGAATCAGCTGAACTTTTTCTGCCATCTCTTCTACCAATTCTGGTCCCATCAACTTCCTTTCACCCACTTCATCCCAGAAAGCTGGAGTTCGACACCGCTTCCCATATAACGCCTCAAATGGTGCCATCTGTATACTGGAATGAAAACTGTTATTATATGAAAATTCAAACAAAGAATGATGTTGGTCCCAACTTCCCTGATAATCCATCGAACAAGCTCGTAGCATATCCTCCAAGGTCTGAATTGTTCGTTCTGACTGCCCATCTGATTGAGGATGAAATTCTGTACTAAAATTTAATTCAGTACCCAACGACTTCTGAAGGCCTTTCCAAAAGTTAGAAGTAAACCTGGGATCACGATCAGATACAATGGAGAGGGGAACTCCATGTAGCCTGACTATCTCTTTAAGATACAAATGGGAAAGTTGATCTAGGGAAAAAGTATCTCGTATAGCAAGGAAATGAGCAGAATTAGTCAAGCGATCAACAATAACCCAGATTGCATTATTACCTCGAGATGTCTTCGGTAATACCACAACAAAGTCCATGGATATATTCCCCCATTTCCACTCTGGCACTGGTAAAGGCTGAAGCATCCCTTTCAGTAACTACCGCTCTGCTTTAACCTGCTGACAAGTCAAACACTTCACAGTAAAATCAGCAATATCTCTTTTCATTCCATCCCACCAGTAATACTCCCGCAGATATCTATACATCTTAGTACTGCCAGGATAAATTGAAAACGGAGAACTATGAGCTTCACATAACAACTCTCTCTTCAACTGTGAATCACAAGGCACACACAATCTCTTACCAAATCTCAAAACGCAATCATTATCAATGTTGAATTCAGGCAACTTACCTTTCTGAACCAGCTCTACCTTTTTCTGCAACTCACTGTCTTGCTTCTGTGCTTGCTTGATTCTATCTGATAGAGATGATCTCACTGATACCTGAAACAAAACAGAAGAACTTCCTGCACCAAAAAATTCTATGCCAAAGTTCATCAAATCCTTAACCAAAGGATCACGTTCCAAACACAACATTTCTAATGAAGCATTACTTTTTCGACTCAAAGCATCAGCCACTTTATTTGATTTTCCCGGATGGTAATGAATTGTACAATCATAATCCTTGATTAATTCCAGCCATCTCCTCTGTCTCATGTTTAACTCTTTCTGAGTGAATATATACTTTAAACTTTTGTGATCAGTATATATTTCACACTTTACTCCATACAAATGATGCCTCCAAATTTTTAAAGCGAAAACAACAGCAGCTAATTTCAAATCATGTGTAGGGTAATTTACCTCATGAGTTTTCAACTGTCGTAAAGCATAATCAATTACCTGATCATTCTGCATTAGGACGCAACCAATCCCTTTCAATGAAGCATCACTGTATATAACAAACTCACCATTCCTGGAAGGTAGTGCCAAAACTGGAGCATTCACCAATCTTCTTTTCAATTCCTGAAAACAATCATTACATTCTTTTTTCCAGATAAACTCAACACCCTTCCGAGTTAGCTTAGTCATTGGACTAGATAACCGTGAAAAATTTCTAACAAACCTTCGGTAATAGCCTGCCAAACTAAGGAAGCTACGGATCTAAGTTACATTTGTGGGTCTTGGCCATTCTTCCACAACTTTTGTTTTTGCAGGATCAACAATTATCCCATCTTTAGAAATAATGTGACCAAGGAAATAAATTTGTTGCAACCAAAACTCACACTTGATGAATTTACCATACAATTTCTTTTCTTTTAAGGTTTGAAAAATAACCCTTAAATGTCTTTCATGCTCCTCTTTACTTTTTGAAAACACCAAAATATCATCAATGAAAACCACCACAAACTTATCCAAGAACTCATGGAAAATTCTATTCATTAAGTCCATGAATACAAAAGGTGAATTGGTTAGCCCAAAAGGTATTACTACAAATTCATAATGGCCATATCTTGTACGGAACGCGGTCTTCAAAACATCTGCTTCCTTTACCTTCAGCTGATGGTACCCCGATCTCAAGTCAATCTTTGAAAAATACTGAGCTCCCTGGAGCTGATCAACCAAATCATTGATATGAGGCAAAGGATATTTGTTCTTAACAGTGATGTTATTCAAGTCTCTATAATCAATGCAAAGTCTCATTGAACCATCTTTCTTTTTGACAAATAAAACAGGAGCACCCCATGGTGATGTGCTAGGTCGAATGAAACCTTTCTCTAATAAATCCTGCAATTGCTCCTTCAACTCTAAAAGTTCAATTTGAGCCATTCGATAAGGGGGTTTTGAAATTGGCTTAGCATCAGGAACTAAGTCAACAGTAAACTCAACTTCCCGATCTGGTATTATTCCATGCAACTCATTAGGAAAAACATCAGGATACTCATTTACCACTGGCACATCATTAATCTGAACAGTTCCTTTATTTTCAACGATGTGTGCAAGGTAACATTCATTTCCATCTTTTACAAGTTTCTTGGCCTCTTGATAAGTTATCAACAGTAAGGGTTCATTCTTGTACACAAACTAAAAGTATTTCTGAAAAGAAACTTCTTTATCTCTATAGTCAATCTTAGCATGGTAAATAGAGAGCCAATCCATACCCAGGATAACATCAAACTCTACTAGAGGTAGAACAATAAGGTTTGAAAGTAGGTTCTTTCCACAGATAAGGATAGGAAGATTCTTATAAATTATTTTTGCCTCAACATTTCCCCCAGCTATTTTTACCAAAAGTTCAGGAGTCATTTCTTGAGATGGTATTCCCATTTTACTAGAAAAGGTTTCAGAGATGAAAGAATGTGTGGACCCCGAATAAAACAATACACTGGAATAATCTGAAAAAACAAACAAAGTACCTGATACAACTTCATTTGATGGCCCGACATCTGCTGAAGTAGTTGCAAAGGATTTCACCACCCCTTTCTGCTTGTATTCTAACTACTTCCCATCACTCAAGCTCTTTATCGGACACTTGTTTGCGTAGTGACCCATCTCATTGCACTTAAAACATTTCACTAACTGTAAATCAAATTTGGTCTTACCTTCACCTTGATATTTTTCAGTGCGATCACGAGCTTTATGTACCATCTTACCACATCGGTAGCACTTTCTAGAATTCAGAACACATTCCCCAGCATTCCTTTTTCCACATTTATCACAAACTGGAAACTTAGATTTCTTACCATCAGACTTTTTTGAAGAATTATTCCCTTTCTCCTGCCACCTTGGTCTCTTCTTCTGCTGGTTGTTATAGAACACTTGATCATCGGCAAACTCCATTTCCACCTTCTCAGCACATCGAACAAGATTTTCATAACTTTTAAACTCACGAGAAGCTAATGCCCTTCGATATTTTGGCTTTAATCCTGAGTAAAAATGATTGATTTTACTATCAACGTCTCGGATAAAATTTGGAGCATACCTTGCCAATCGAGTGAACCTTTCTTCATAGGTAGCCACTGAGTCTTCCTCTTGCCTCAATTCCAATAATTGGTTTTCCATCCTAAGTCGAACAACCTTAGGAAAATACTTTTCAAGAAACATACCTTTGAATTCATCCCAGTCGAGAGCATCAATCTCATCAGCATCCCTGATATTTTTATCCATCAACCACCACTGATCTGCTTCACCCTCCAAACGGTAAATATCAAGACTAACCTTTTGATTGTCTGAACACCCCATGACATCAAAAATCTTCTCCAGTGCTTTAATCCACCCTTCAGCTAGCACAGGGTCAGATGATCCTCTGAATGATGGGGGATGTTGCCTCATGAAATGTTCCACCACTGACATGTTCCTCTGCGGTTGATCTAGCTGATCTCGTGAATGGATACCACCGCCATTTATCGCTTGAGTCAACTATGCCATTACTGCTACAAACTGTTCAGTTCCAATTCCAACCATCTCAGGATGCTGATTCGGAAGGTTATTTCCTTCTGCATGCCTTCCTAGCACTGCTTCCCTGTTTCCTCTGCGGAAAACCATTCTGAACAAACATGTCTTAGATGAAGCAACATGGTAATCTTCAAATACTATATCACTTCAATTTGACCATAAAAAAATATTTTTGGATAATCATTTAATAGAATTATAACTCCTAAAGTTATCTAAAAAAACCTCTAATACCAACTATAAGTCCCCAGACTTAAACCTTACTTAATCTTGAGTTATTACAAGATTACACATTGAGGATCTTTTCGGGTTTAGAGTTTTAGATAATTAGATCATAAAACTTGAATTACATTCCACATATAAACAAAGTGGTTACATAAAGATAGTATTATTCTTTCCCATCAATGGAAACATATTTAAAATAAAACATGGATTCTTTCTTGACACTTCCTTGACACTATCATCATATCATGTACCTTTCCCTTAACCTGTGAAAAACATTTCAAAAAAAACTTGGGATGAGCATAAAAAGCTCAGTATGGGATATAAAAATATGGAAAGGAAACATGGGTACATATATACATAAGAATGAAATCATACTTTACCCATAAAACATAAGCACTTTAACATACCTCATCAAATCATGAATAAATCATAGAAAACATAAGACATAAAGGTAACTTGAGGAATTCATAACATTCTTACGTAGGGAGTAACCCTCTTGGTTACGTTTGGAATACCCATCACAGTATATTCCCTAAATCTCTTTGGAGAAACCTTAATGTTACACTCCTTCGCGTTACCCAATGCATTGGAGAGCTATATCGGGCTCACCCACCCTTAGTTTATCACGGAACCACCCATCTTCATAATAATGCCCAAGAACCATAACATAATCGTATCACATAAAAAATACATAAATGAAACATAACATTTCCACATTTCAATCACAAGATATCAATAAAACACATTGATATAATAAAAACATTATGAAAACCATTTTTCAATACCAAAATAAAATAAAAGTAAAACATGGTATTTATTTTTCTTTTAAAAAAAAGGTATGGCTTGTAGAGGAAGCTGAAACTCAAATAATGGTCACGGTGGCAGAGAAGTCATTGTCGCCGCATACGTATGACAAAAACATTCCCTTTTGTTGTTTAGTAAACGCTTCGTATAAAAAAGATTCCTTTTGAATAAATTTAAAAGTCAAAGGGGTTTATACACCGTATAAAAGAAGGTTGTGTATAAAACAAAATATGCCTCAATGAAAGGAGATTGAGACGAAGTCCCATACCTCGGGTCCGACTTGACTTGGTCGTTCTTTAATCTCCTGAATAATAAACTTGAGTTAATTTATACTTGTTTAAGAACCTTTTTCAAGTTCATTATTCCTTTTATATCACTTATTTCCATGTCATGAACACAATGTAATTATTTAAGTTAATAACGGTCGTTTTAACGATCATTGGTACTTGAGTCAAAAATAAACCCTTTATAATTACATGTTGTTCATGTATCCATTATATCCAGAATTATAATCATTATGTATATATAATATATATCCAGTATATACATGCATTTATAATATTACATAATCATTTAGAGGTAAGAAATGAAATGCACCGTTCATGGAGACGGTAAGCCGTACGTACGCATGAACGCTACTTTCATTTCTATTTCGTGTTTTATAGAATGGAATCATAATGATATAAAGGTATATTATAATTATAGTATAATATCATATATAATATCATAGTTCCATCCTTTATACGTCCCAAATATGGTATTTAACGAATCAAATCACTTTGAGGGGGCGGTAGTCCGCACTTCCTTAAATGAAGATATCACGTTTACCCATAATAGAAACCATAAAGGTATGCCCAAAATGAAAAATACAGAAGATTAAGGAAAAAATAAACATATTATATATCATATATAAATATAGTGACATCTTAATGGCCACCTTTTAAGGTGTTAAAAGAATGTTGAACAATCATCGTTTCAGGAGGCATGAATTCACCATCCACGGAAACAGTATGTCCTTTAACCATTAGATGTAGGTGTGTGTAAGTGTATCTAGAATCCTTCTTATAACAACATCCTAGTATATTGAATATACTGTAGTTGTTACAAAATAAATGAATAAAAAGAGTTTAGGGGGTTGGATAAGCAAAATAAAACAAAAGGACTCAAGTGAAGACATTACCTTAAAATTGGGTAACTCCCTTTGGTTTGAGCTCAAAGGATTCCTTGGGAAGACTTCTGCCCAAAGTGAGGCTTTAAGGAGTAAGAGAAGGAAGTGTAGAGACAAAATGGTCAGGGGTTGTCCGAGCCAAAGTCTTTGGGAGTGTGGGTAATGAGGTAGAGGTTGGGGCCTTTTATAAGAGGAGAGGAGGGGCACTCTTGGAAAGTAAAGAAATGTTACTTTATTTGAAAATGATTTTCGGATTCAAAAGGTCTCACATTGATATAATTAAATGGTAAGGCGATACGGGTTCGAAATCCACCCAGACAATAGGGTTTGGACAAGTGTATGTCATAGATTTTACATTATAATTTCATTTTATTTAAATCCTTTATTAATGAGGTAATCGCTGCATCATCATGATGTCATACATAATTTTATTTATTTAAAGTCTAAAAATTATGAAAAAACTACTATGATGTAGGAAATATTTTTATCTTTCTAATGAATATTTATAGTCCAAAATATCATTTATGTAGACAAAATTAAAAATATTTTACTTAGGTGATACATTCTTTGTCACATTTAACATTCTTTAAAAATAAAAAGATAAAAAGTCACTTTCTCACAAAAGTGATTCCATGGGGCCCCCAAGTTTGGCACAAGGCATCCCATGGTCGGCCATGAGACAACCAGTAGCCTTAGGACACATTTTGTGGTCTTTTTGTATTATTATGATATCATTTTATTATCTTTAACTACCTGATTACTCATTAATCAAGATAATTAAAGATAATTACCATTGTTACTATTCATAATGTCCAAAAATAAAAGAGTCTTAATTACATAATTTGTAACTTCTGATTCCAAATATGTAATCCATTTTACCAATTTACAAACACATAAATTGCAATAATTGATTTAAAAATAATTCCCGTTGTCAAAACAAATAGCGGGTTTTTTTGAAACAATACCTATGAAAAGTTTGGCATTAGTTTATGACCAATTCCAAAGTGAAATTAATCCTAATGACCACCATTGTATTAAATGGTAAAAATATATTCATATTACACTTTAAGAACAATTAAAAGGATAATCTAACCATATAATTAAATTAAATGAAAAAGCATTTTTGATGTAAAATGCAGTATTTTTTCACTATTCATTAAAAAATGAACATTGTCAGAAAAATACCAAAAATTTATCCAATGTAAATTTTAATGTCCCAATCATAATGAATATGTTTATTTTGACAAATAGAGATTATAAAATTGTCAAAATTTTGATTTAAAAAGGGTTTTCCATCAAAAGGCAGTAAAACAATCTTTTAAGAATATTAGTGTATTCCATGCATAAGATTGGATTTATTTTCATTTTAAGCCTCTAAAACACTATCTAATTCATTAATAGACATAGATAAAAATATATATTACTCATTACTTACTTGGGATGTTACAGTATCAAAACATTCCAAACTCGTTTGCTTGGTATTTCGTATGTCAGTCGTGTTGTTTTCTAAAGTTTATGTCAATTTGAAACTGATATCAGACACTTTTAGACATACCGGTCACACTGTGCATCAGATTGAGGTGAAGTTAATTTTAACATGTCAAAAATGACTCATGTATCGTTTTACTAAAGTATCCAAACAATCCGAATGCGTTTGATTGGTTTTCTATATGTCACTTGTGTTGTTTTTTAAAGTTAATGTCAATTTGAAACAGATATCAGTTACTTTTATCCATACCGGTCACACCGTGTGTCAGATTGAGGTGTGTTTGATTCGTGCACATCAAAAGTGACTCATGGATCATTTTCCTATATTATTAAAACAATACAAACATGTTTTCTCATTTTTCCTCCTGTCACTTGTGTTGTTTTCTAACATTAATGTCAATTTGAAACTGATATCAGACACTTTTATCCATACCGGTCACACCGTGCAATGGATTAAGGTGTGGTTGATTCATACACATCACAAATGACTCATGGATTGTTTTCCTAAAGTATCAACACAATCCGAACATGTTTTCTCAGTCTTCTGTATGTCAGTAGTGTTGTTTTCTAAAGTTAATGTCAATTTCAAACTGGTATCAAAGACTTTTAGCCATACCAGTCACACCGTGCGTCGGATTGAGGTGCGGTCAATTCTTACACCTCAAAAATGATTCATGTATCATTTTCCTAATGTATCAAAACAATCTGAACGTATTTTCTTGATTTTCCATATGTCACTTGTGTTGTTTTCCAAAGTTAATGTCAATTTGAAACTGATATCAGACACTTTTTTCCATTATGGTTACACCATGCATCGGATTGAGGTGCAGTTGATTTTTACACGTAAAAAATGACTCATGGATTGTTTTCCTAAAGTATCTAAACAATCCAAACCCATTTGTTCAGTTTTTCCTATGTCACTTTTGTTGTTTTCTAAAGTTAATTTCAATTTCAAACTGATATCAAACACTTTTAGCCATACCGGTCAAACCATACATTGGATTGAGGTGTGGATGATTTATATACCTCAAAATGACTCATGTATTGTTTTCCTAATGTATCAAAACAACCCGAACACATTTTATTGGTTTTCTATATGTTACTTTTGTTTTTTTCTAAAGTTAATGTCAATTTCAAACTGATATCAGACACTTTTAGTCATACCAATCACACCGTGCATCGGATTGAAGTGAGGTCAATTTTTACACCTCAAAAATGACTCATGGATCATTTTACTAAAGTAACAAAACAATACGAACACATTTTCATAGTTTTCCATTTGTCACTTGTGTTGTTTTCTAAAGTTAATGTCAATTTAATACTGATATCAGACACTTTTATCCATACCGATCACACCGTGCATCAGATTGAGGTACGATTGATTCTTACATCACAAAAATGACTCATGTATCGTTTTAATAATGTATCAAAACAATCTGAATGTGTTTGCTCAGTTTTTCGTTTGTCACTTGTGTTGTTTTCTAAAGTTAATGTCAATTTGAAACTGATATTAGACACTTTTAGCCATACCGGTCACACCGTGCGTCGGATTGAGGTGCTGTTGATTCGTAATTGTCAAAAATGACTCATGGATATTTTCCCTAATGTATAAAAACAATCCAAACATGTTTTCTATGTTTTCTGTACGCCACTTCTGTTGTTTTCTAAAGATAATGTCAATTTGAAACTGATATCAGACACTTTTAGCCATACCGGTCACACCATGCATCGGATTGAGGTGTGGTTGATTTTTACACATCAAAAATGACTCATGCGTCGTTGTACTAAAGTATCAAAACAATACGAATGCATTTTCTTTATTTTCCGTATGTTAGTAGTGTTGTTTTCTAAAGTTAATGTCAATTTCAAACTGATATCAGACACTTTTAGCCATACCGGTCACACCGTGTGTCGAATTGAGGTGTGGTCGATTCGTACACATCAAAAATGACTCATGGATCATTTTCCTAAAGTATCAAAACAATCATAATGTTTTTTCTTGGTTTTTCGTGCGTTAGTAGTGTTGTTTTCTAAAGTTTATGTCAATTTGAAACTGATACTAGACAATTTCAGTTATACCAGTCACACCGTGCGTCAGATTATGGTGCGGTTGATTCTTACGCGTCACAAATGACTCATGGATCATTGTCCAAATTTATCAAAACAATCCTAACGTGTTTTCTCAGTTTTCCATATGTTACTTGTGTTATTTTCTAAAGTTAATGTCAATTTGAAACTGATATCAGATACTTTTAGCCATACCAGTCACACCGTGCGTCAGATTGTGGTGTGGTTTATTCTTACACGTCACAAATGACTCATGGATTGTTATCCTAAATTATCAAAAAAATCCAAACACATTTTCTCAGTTTTTCGTATGTCACTTGTGGTGTTTTCTAAAGTTAACGTCTATTTCAAACTGGTATCAGACACTTATTGCTATACCAGTCACACCATGCATCAGATGGTGGTGCGGTTGATTTGTACACATCACAAAGGACTCATAGATAGTTTTCCTAAAGTATCAAAACAATCCTAATGCATTTTCTTAGTATTCCGTATGTCAGTAGTGTTTTTTTCTAAAGTTAATGTAAATTTCAAACTGATATCAGACACTTTTAGCCATACCGGTCACACCGTGCATCATATTGAGGTACATATGATTTTTACATGTCAAAAATTACTAATGGATCATTTTCCTAAAGTATGGAAACAATCCTAATGCATTTTCTCGGTTTTCTGTATGTCAGTATTTCATAAGAGTCTCTCATTAAGTTATTCATTACTAGAAACTCAAATAATTTCTAAAACAATTTTTCATAATATAAGGATATGAAACGTAAGTAAGCTTGATCATATATTATAAAGAATTGTAAATAAGGGAGATATCAATGATCATATAAAGATAAAATAATTAGTAGGAATTCACATTCATTGTCTTATTTGTTTACATTTTTCCATCAGCTACGCTGCGCATTCATTTCTAAAAACATCTATATCATCTTATGAATATATGTTTTTGCAACATTCATAGTAGTAATGAGTATATATAAATACACAAAGGATTAATAAATATTTTAAATGAACTAGTAATTATTTTCAAAAATACCTCTTTAGGGATGATAGTTTGTTCATGAAATATGATCTCTTTCATAAATTTACAAAAATAATAACATCAGTCCTTTCCATTTATTTATTTCAGAATCTGCAGAAACATCAAGAAAAATAAGTAATCTATTTTGATATATATTTGGATAGTGCAATATAATTATATATACCCTGATACTTGTCCATTTTTAGATCTCGTGCACCTTGTCATCCTTAGACCCTGGATTCATTCCAACCTTTAGATAATATTCATACATCACCCTATCGTAACAGAATCCTCATGAAAAGAAAATTTAAATTATATAACTAGATATTTAGTTCTAAAATATTAGATCTAGTGTATTACAAATTTACAATTGCCATCATGTGTGGTCAGTTTGTTGGATATCCATGTAGTGAATCCAGAAAATAAATCTTTGGAGTATCCAAATTGACTGCTATGAGCATCCAATGCAGCCTAAAAACACAAAAAGGAATAAGTAATGATAGAAATGAAAATATAATTTATATGATTAAAATACAGAGTTTTACCCCTGAAATGTTGGAATTAAAATGATCCCTTCAGTTGTAATTTTTCATTAAAACATTCTGAGTTGGTTTGACATTAACTCAGCCTGAAAATCAGAATCTATTTCTTTTTGTTGTGTAGACATGGTTTGAGGACTAATGAGTCCAAATTTGTATTCACGGGAAAATCCCTTCAATTTTTTTCTTATATACACATGTGAAAAATATGAAAAGTATTTATCCATAATTATCATAGTATATCAGCTTCTGTAAAATCAAATCATGAAAATATACCACATGTATACATTTATAACTAATATTCCTAGCCAATCGTATGTGATGATTTCAGCTACATCGTCAGCACTAATGAAATATAATGTTTCCTCTATGTATATATATTATTAACAAACAATTGTGTGATTATTTTTTCCTTTTATTTTCGTATCCACATGAGCTTGAAATGATATTAAATATGGATATAGAATGGGTGGGGTGAAGGTTCCCTCAGTAGATCATTTTGATCAGTTGGTTGATCCTTTTGAGCCGTTATTTTGTTTTAGCACCTCCCTTTTGTCCTTCTGTAATTACATTCATCGGTTCAGCCCTTTTCTAATTAAATGTTAAAGGTTCTACTTGAAAAATGAATTGGAAATGAATACCTCCTGGCCGACATGTTTTTTTACAAGATTCAACATCCATTCAACGAATTTTCCAACAGCTTTTTCCACCGTATAAATGTCGTCATCATAATTTTGCATGGGTAGCTCAATGCTCGGCTCATGAGCTACGTTAATCGACACATTGACATGACCGGTTGGTAGTTCTCTAGAGTGTAGTGTGTCATTCTGCATATTGAACACTGTATCCCTTGCTACAAGGCGATGGGTGGGAGTTGATAGATATTAATCATAGTCATTTTAACCCTATAGAATATCATTACAAGAAAGGTATCAGTGTCTATGTGATTCAAATTTCACAGAAACAAATATTAGAACATTGATTACCTTAGTTAAGTCAGATCTTTGAGGGGAATGGCTCGCCTCAAAGCTGGTGGGGGTGGGGCGGGTTGTTCTTGAGTTGTTTCTTCTTGTCTCCTCTCCCACATCAAAGTTTCTAGAAACCCTCCCAGACTTTTGAATTGTTATTCATGGGTATCCAATCTATCTCTCATCATTTTCATTTTGTTAAAATCGTGCGAAATCCTCTATGAACCCTTCCTCCCAGTCTTAATACAAATTCTTTGTGTGAGACATCTACTATAAATGTACTCTGTAAGAAATGATGTAGAGTTATTCAATATTTCAGTATTTTATTTTGTTTTATTTTAATAAATTAAATAAATGATATCTTAATGTTACCGTACTCTCTTCCCACATTAATGTTTTCATCCTTCTAACAACATGGTGCCACAACTCTATATCAATCGGTACGCGATGCCGAGTGAAGATTATAATGTAGCTACTAAACATGGCTTTGTTGGGGTTTTACATGTTGGCCTTGCTTATTATATCCCACCTCATATTTGATGCCTTTTTCTTTTTCCTTAAGGATTTTGGCTAAAATTGTCAAACTACGGCGCACTTGTTTTTTTTGTGCCACCGGTGTTTCATTGCATAACATTTCCTAGGTTTCTGTATCATCATTATGTTCCTCTAAAGTTCTAGCATCAGCACTGGTACTAGAAAAAATATTTTTAGAAACTTGTTGTACCTTAGTAGTGGGACCAGCAACAATAGGATGACAAACCTATTGTAGCTCAGCAGTGGGACCAGCTGCAACAAGTTGAGAGACCTGTTGTACCTCAACAGTGAGACCAGCTACAACTGGTTGAGAAACCTGTTGTGTCTCGGGATTGGGTGCATCATCAGGTGCAGAAGTCATTATCTTTAGATGTGGTTTAACATTTAAATTAGATCACATAAAAGTAGCAGCGAACAAATAATAACATAATGACACAATCAATATTAAAATAAAAAATAACATGATTATTTAACTCTCTTTTTTTAAAGTCTGAAGGGAATTGACCCCTCTATCAACTATCCACATCCCTTCATTGTGGTCTCCTATGACATACAAAACATCGTCTACATTGGGACCACTGTGAAATGATTGCAAAGTCCCAATGAAAGGTTCATCCTTCGTTGAATTTTCATCCGACCCTTCAGTTGTTTTGGTCAATAACAGATCAATTGACTAGTTTCGGTTTGCGGGATCTGGAACATAAAATTCTTGCAATTCTTATGATTCCATTATAAACGGTTTGTCTTTCCCCACTTCCTTACTGAAATCAACTTTCATGAATACCAATTCATCTATTTTAACAAAACTCATGTTATCAACCCACTTTCATTGAAAAATCGGAACTTGGAATTCCATATAATCCAACTCCCATATTTGTTTGATGATTCCAAAGTATGAAATATTCGCATAAATTGGATTTCTGTCTTTAGCACCGAAAACATGCTTCGCTTCAGCCACAAGTGTAACCCCACTATTCTACATGGTACTGTCTTCATCATGTTCATTAGTATAAAATGTATAACCATTTAATACATAATCATTGTAAGATAATACATACACCCTTGGTCCTCTGGCTAGCCATCGAAGTCGGTCTGAAATTGACTCTGGATTTTCATCTGACTTCGTAAAAATATGGTCCCGAAACCATCTTATAAAATTTTGATTATGTGTATCTGATATCCATTTTCATCCCTAGATATATTAAAATGCCTAATAATTTCTTTGTGGGTTTCAACATATGGGTCAACATCGAAATTGTTATGCAAAACATAAAGGTGGGCCTACTCCCGATCTGTAATATTGATTGTGACAACCTATCTTCCAGAAATTACTTCACCCTCAAGCCACTCAGTGTAACGATATTTTGGTAGGCCAATGCTTTCCACACCAGATAGGTATTCGGTATAGAATTCAATTTTTTCCTCAACAATATATCGCTCCACAATACAACCCTCTGGCCGACTTCGATTTTTGACATACCCTTTCAAAATCTTCATATACCGTTCAATGGGGTACATCCATCTTTAATGTATAGGACCACATAGTTGAATCTATCTCACCAAGTGGACCATCAAATGAACCATCATATAAAAAAATTAAGGCAGGAATAACATTTCTAATTCACATAATATGACGACAATTTCTCTTTCCATAGTTGGCAATTTCGCCGGGTTTATAACTTTGCTGCATATTGATTTGAAGAAGAAACACAGTTTCGTTAATGTATTATGGGAATTATTGGAAAAAATGCAACATAAATCAATAGGAATGAGATATTGCATCAAAACATGGTAGTCATGTGATTTCAGACCTTTTAAATTCAAATCGCTCATTGAAAAAAGGTTCCTGATATATGATGAATACCCCTCTGGACCCTTTATGTCATTAAAGAAGTTTCAAAACTAATATCTCTCCTTCCTGAAAAGAGTGTACGCATCAGGAGGAAGAAAATTTCATTTTTCACCCTTCACCAGTGCCAACTCTTCTCGTATTCTCATCTCAACCATGTCAAACCTATCCTTAATTCCATCTTTTTTTTATCCAGGTATATTTAGCAACATGCTGATGATACTATACAATACATTTTATTCTACATGCATTACATCAAGAAAATGTATGACATACATAGAATTCCAGTATGGTAATTCAAAAAAAAACTGATATCTTTTTCCAACAGATTTTCATAAGGTCTTTCGAAGATGGTTTCCCAAAAGTAGTGTCCACATTTTTAACTTTCTCAAAAAATTGATTGCTTGTTAGTGGAGACGGTGTTGTACGTTATTTTGAACATCTATCGAATGATGTCATCAAAGATCTATACTTATGTCATCAGGGTAGAAATCTATGATGTCCTAGAAATACGGTTTTTGATGAATGTTTCAACATAATTTCTTGTCTACCTTGTTCGAAAACGGGACACCCTTGAGTTTATTTAATGATATTTCCCGAAAAATTTCCATAATAAGGGAAGTCATTTATCATCTCGTACAACATGGCTCTCAAAGTGAAATATTCCTTTTTGTAAGGACCATACAATGTAACACTTGAATCCCACAATAATTTCAAATCTTCGATCAATGGAGCTAAATAAACATCAATTAATTACCGGGTTGTTTTAGTCCTGATATAAGCATAGATAAAATGATGTATTTTTGTTTCACGAATAAACATAGTTGTAAGTTATAATTTACCAACATAACCAGCCATGTACTGTGACTGTTGCTTTGAAAACCAAAAGGATTCACTCCATCTGTAGATAATGCAAGACAAAGGTTTCTCGACTTGATTCCAAATTCAGGATACTCATGATCAATTCTCTTCAACTGAGGAGAGTATATTGGGTGATTTAGTATCCCATCTTTAATTCTTGTATCTGAATTCCATGTCAATTGTCCTGCAGTCTCCTCACTTCCGTATAGGTGCCTAAACCCTAGAATGACTGGAAAGTACCATTAAACATTAGTAGGACTAGATTCAGCTTTCTTGTATCAAGAAGGACCACACTTTTGGAATTCTTCAAGTGATTTTTGGTCCTTGAAAAATAGTATACAATCATTTTGGAAGGCGTGTATTCTTTCAGAGATCATACCCATCGAGCATAGAATTCATTTGACATCGTATGTTTGGCGCAGGAGATCATTATCTTTTGGGAGCATGCCATTCAGGAGAGCAAGTAGTTCTATAAAACCGGCATCACTACACCCATTGTCTACATTCAAATTATACAGCTTTAGTACGGTTGGCAGTGTTGCATATTTAGTGCAACCAGCATACAATGGCGTCTTTGCAAAACTTTTTAACTTCTCAAACAATTCTGGGAAATCATGAAGTTCATCTTAAATGGTCCTTATTATTTCCTCAATATGATCTTCATAATCATTCACATCATTAATCACATCCTCCATATGATCATCTTCATTGTTCATACCTGCAATCATATCAGATGACTCATAAAATGCAGTGTTATCCCAGCCACTACCTACATTCATTGTTTCCCCATCTTTATTCCAACATGTATAAATCTGATCTATTCCATGAAAAATCAAGTGTTCTTCCAACTCCTATGGACTAATTTGTTTTGAATAACAATAATGTAAACACAGACACAGGATTTGAGAAGGGTCATATGCATGATCTTTTGCAAACTTGATAAGCCCTTTCACACCTCCTTCAAACTCTTTTGTCAACCGATTGGCATTCATCCATTATTTTTTTATATTCATCCTATTTGAAATCCAAAGGATGGGTATATAGGTTATGGGAGAAGGAATATGAGTATAATTTAGATAAAAAACTAGATACTTCAAAAATGGTGGGGGCGTACTCATTAATAGAAAATCTTGGGTGGTTCTTGGGATTCATCCATTCTCTTCCACTCTTCGATCCCCCTGATGAGGGGTGGTTCTTGGGAGGTTTTTATAGTGTGTTAGTGAGTTATTCCATCATACTTCCTCCATTACTATTACTCTTTATTACCCTATGATTTGGGATGATTTTAACTAAGATTTTTGTGATGATTTCACTATATCATCTTTAAATCAATTTAGATGATGTAGATTTTGTTTGTATTGGCTAGAGGTTATCCTTGTTTGATGAACGCACCATGTTTTGTGTGGTTTAGGTGGTTTTGTGTTTCTAATTGAGTTTTTAAAAGATTTTTCCTAATTACATTATGGTGAATAATTAATTATATGTTTCTATAATTAATTATTTGGGAATTGTTCCTTTAGAATAGGTCTCAATCATTGGTTCAAGATTAGTTAAGGCATGTATAGTCTTGGTTGAGGATGAGTTGATCTTGGTGAGGGGGTTACTCCATTTTTTGAGGTAGGTGGACCCAATAATACAAAACCATGTTCCAATTTATTCATTATTGTGTATTCATGTATGATTATATGTGTTCAAGTGAAAGGGATAGAAATCAAGAGCAACCTAGGTAAATAAATAGGGTGTTTTTGATCCACCAAGAGATAGAGTGAGGGTTCTATTGAATATTTGTGATTTTGTGATCATCCAGAGATTATATCTCCATGGAGATGAGGTTTCTAGTTGTGTTTATGAGAGTATCTGGTTTGGTATGAGATTTTTAAAGCCTATTTAGGGTTTTTAAGGCTACTTGAGTAGTTATTTGAGTCTTAGGCCTAAATAAGATGGATAATATAGTTTTATATATCATGTATGATGGGGAACACCCTCTTAAGGATATATAAGAGTCATGGTGTGTGTGATGAGTAGGATATTATATATAGGTATTGGTGAAGTGTGAAATATAGGATTTCCACCATATAATTGGATTAAGAGATCTCCAAGGGGAGATATGATATGGTACCCAAGTGAGGGTCATGGTAATAGTCTGGATGACTTAGCATAGGGTATCCAAGGATCTTAGTGTGAGTTTCTTAGGATGGTCATTATTTAGTTTTAATGAGTTTTAATGTGGGAATTAGAAGATGATATAGACTAGACTATTGAGGCCTAGATCAAGTATAGCATGCGGGTTGTGACATTACCATGTAGAGATGAGTGTGTGTTGGTATCAATGAGTAGTGATGGGTTAGGCTTGTAGAACCTAATAGATTCCCTTATAGGCATAATTAGAATTTTGATAGGTTGGGAATAATTTTCATGTATAACCAAGATGGTTTTAAGGAGATTATTATGAAAGGCTAAATGGATGGTGACATTTATCATTTATGGTCAGACCGACTAAGATATTGTGACTTCATAAGACTTTCACCTAGTTGAAGTATGATCTTCCATGGGGCCCACCTTTTGATGATGTGTTTTAGCTAGTACGAGAGGTTGGATATCTAGATACCCTCCTAAGATCACAATTTATATGTTTTGTGGCATGAGATAAGATGGTTGGCCTTTATTTAAGTGATAAGGTGTTGGTAGGACCCTACTTTGAGTGATAAGGCATTGGTAAAAGGGGATTGGTGTGTGACTTCCATGGGATCCACCTATTGATGGTGCATTTTGACTTGTGATAGAGGTTGGATATTTTTATTCCCTCCTTAGATCATTTTTTGAATGATAATATGATGTGAGATATAGAAATGGGGGTCACTTAGTATTGGTTTGGAGTAGTTTTGTGAGAGGTTGTCTATATAGATTCCATACTCAATTTTTTTTATGTGATGTGATGGTGAGACCCACCGTAAGTGAGAGGGGAGCAGCTACTATGTAGTGGAATTAGAGGATATGTGAATCACACCCAATGTGAGAGGTTGGTGGCACTGTTATGTTATAAGTAAGGATGTGATATTTAAATTGGTATATGACCGAACCTAGAGAATAGTGTATAATATAGTATATAATATTGAATATAATAAACATATGTCTCATCTCATTGGCATGCCTCACCTGATGACATGAATTCACCAACATGGACGGTTTAAACCATACCTGGCCTAACTATGAGGTAGTATCCAAAATCAGAAAAAGATCCATACTAAGGTCCACTACATGGAGTGAAATCCTAATCTAGTGTAACAACCTTGCACAAAAATTACTCTCTCTATTCAGGTTTATATCAGTAGGCTATAGTGGGGAGAGCTAATCAAGATCAAACAAGTAACCAACCACATATACATGTGTCATACACACAAGCATCACACACAAGAATCAAGCCAAATCATAATTAATCTCAATATTGACAAAAGATTGAAACATAATTAATTTATGCAAATTCAATTTTACTCACCTTAAGGAGGAGGAACTGGTGTCGGAGGAGGAGGAGGCGTCGATAGTGGAGTCAATGGAGGCAGTAGAGGCAACAAAGGCAGCGTAGAGGCAGCACAGAGGCAGTCGAGGCAGCGGAGGCAGCTCGAAGGTAGTGGAGACAGCAGAGGCAGCGGAGTAGGTGGAGGAGGAATAAGAGGAGGAGGAGGCACTAGTGGAGGAGGAGGCTCTGGTGGAGGAGGAGGAGGAGGAGGACGTGGAGGAGGAGGAGGAGGAGGAGGAGCTGTGGTGGAGGCGGAGGAGGAGGAGGAGCCGCAGTGGAGGAGGAGGAGGACGAGGAGCTGTAGTAGAGGAGGAGGAGGAGGAGGAGGCGGTGGCTATGGTAGAGGAGGAGCAGAAGGAGGCAGTGACTGAGAGGAGGTAGCGGTTGAGAGGAGGCATCAGCATAGGGTAGGGCTTTGACGAAAGCTTGACAGGGTGCAGGGAGGAGGAGGAGGACCCTGTGGATTTTATAAATCCCACATGGACCTTTATCAGTGCTAGTAAAAAGCACCGATAAAGGGGGTCTTTATCAGCGATAAAATGAAAAGAGCTGATAAAGACCCCCTTTATCAGCGCTTTTTTAGCACTGATAAAGGTTGGAATTTATCAGCGCTTTTGTAGTGCTGATAAAGGGTGACTTTATCAGCGCTTTTGTAGTGCTGATAAAGACAGACATTATGAGAACTAATAAAAGCGCTGATAAATGTATAAATTTAATAATTTTTTATATTATTATATATTTATTTAATATAATATTTATAATATATATATATATATATATATATTTATTATTAATTAGAACTCAAAATAAAAAAATATTTATTTATACTTATAAAATTAGTTGAAAGGTATATTTATATATACATCATTGAAAATATAAAAAAATATATATTTATTTTTTTAATATACTGTGATTTTAATTATAAGTGTACATTTTTTAGAACATATATATTATATAGGTAACATAATGAATTATAAATCAATAACACATCAATGTGATATGTAATTATAATCTATAAATGCACATTATTCATGCACAAATATATACACATGATATATTCATTGACCCCAATTCATGTTAAACACAAATATATTCAATAATTTTAATTATACATATATATTAAAAAGTATTATATATTTATAAATAAAAAAATACATTAAATATAAACAAATATAATACATATATATGAAATATAATGAATTAATAAATCTAATAAGTATAATGAATTAATAAATCTAATAAATCTTTTAAATCTAATAAATATATTTATTATTATTCATATAATTATTTTATTATATATATATAGTTATAACATGTGTTTTTTATTTAATGTATACAATAAACATTATCAACGCTAAGAAAAGCACTGATAAATGTGACCTTTATTAGTGATAAGAAAAGCACTGATAAAGGGATATTTAAAGTGCTGATAAAGTCCTACCCCTTTATCAGCGCTTTTCCATTAGCGCTAATAAGGGCATGTGCCAGCCTTGCCCAGTTTAGTGGTAGTGGTCCCCGGTGTTAGTATTATCAACTACTTAGCTTTTCTTCTTAATTATATTCTTTCAAATTTATTACGAACACACTAATATAATGATATTATCATAATTTATATACTATAATATTATTATATTAAGGGTATTATCATTTCTTATTCATATACTATATCCATTAGGAAAAACAAAACAGGTATTCGTGTGTTGTGTAAACTACCGCCTCCGTGACATAACATGTTTTATTTTCCTTAAACAATTTACAAGGATGGATAAAAGGATGGTATTGAATGAGATATATTATTTTTATGATCAAATTAAGGGTTTGGTATGAAAAATTAGATAACCTATTAATGATATTCCCAAAAAATGGTCATCATTAATTTAATCATTTAAGATAAGCATACTAAGAAGATAATAATTTATTCAAATTGTGTTATATTTTTATATCCACTACTTATTCTTATATTTCTTTATAATTATTATATATAACACTAATAAACACTAAATGAGATCATTATTCTTATTTTATAATGATATTACAACTAAACCATCTCATAATCATCCATTAATCATGGTAGGTTCATGTTTTGGTCGGTTTAACCACCTACATGAAAAATAATATACATTTATGTCATGGATGACTATAATAAATTATTTATTTTTATAATATGATATTAATATGTACATATTTTTTTGGTTATTTTATGGTTATATAAACATTAATTTTTTTACGACCCATTCCAATGAGGCTCATGTCGTGACTACCTCAAGCCTGCTTCCATTAGCCCGGGGGCGGGTGATGAGCACTAAGAAGTCATATCACTCACATGGGAGACCTTAGTACAATGCACCTACACACACAGAGATACCTCAAAGCCCATACCACTCTAACAAGTAAAACAACTAATAAAACATTCATGCATACCTCTAAAACCCCTCAACCAGTGTACTAAAACAAATAATGAAACCAAAAAGGGCCAACTAAATCCCACCACAAAGTGTCTAGAAACAAGTACATCATGAAAGTGTAAAAGGAGAGATTTTTTTCATAGTTATTTCTATAATAAACATTGGTTAGTCTAGCTTAGAAAGCTCTATCTGGTCATGGTCCCTCTAGGACTCTGTCAAAAGGTCGATTATCTGTATAAGAAATAACATGTATAAGAAAATCCTCTGCTAGGGTGAATATAACAATACCCAGTCGGATGCACTGAAAGCACTAATCATATAAAATAATGAATAACCGTCATCTCTGGATAGGTATATTTCTACAAAAATATAACAATAATATCCAGCTGTACTCAACAAAGACACATAGTGTCACAGTAAAGTCACAACTGTAATTCCAGTTTAGGAATCATGATTGAAGCTACCACATAACACTCCTCTAGGAGGAAATGATCCTTGAGTCAGATATCACAAATGAAATCTGTCCAATACGTATCAATCAAAGGGTCTATCTATAGAAAGTATACACTATAAGTATGAAGAGAACTATATATCAATGAGGATCACACCCATATCCACAGGGTATACCAACAACTCAATCTGGAACAACCTGCTAAGTAGAGGATCAGTACCCACATAGTGTTGGTCATGATGATACCAATAAATCCACCTAGGAAAATATGATGATTGCGTATCTCACTTTGGGCTCATGAAAGGATTCAAAAAACTATATCCAAGAAGTCCCACTCAAGGGATCACTATACTATATGTAAGTTGTGATTCCATACTAACCCCTGGGAATGGATCAAGGGTAATAAACCTAACGAAACATGGCCATGAAAATGTTTACAAGGGATCTATTACATTTTTTAAGCAGTACACAGTGTGTACTACTAGTACACAGTGTGTCTCTTTAGAACTTGGTCCTACCCATGTATCCCGACATGTGCATGTATTCATGTCTGTGTCTGTGTTAGAATAAATGGTGTGTCCCAACAAGTGTACTCTTGATTGTGTCTATGTCCATGTTTGTGTCAGAGTACACAGTGTGACCCAACTTGTATAGTCCCAACTGTGTCCATGTACATGTCTGTGTACGTGTCCGTGTACCATCTTAGGAACATGTCGATCAGTCTGGGAAGGGACACATGTCATGTGACAGGGTCACATGCCATGTGATAATTAACTCCCCATGAAATCCCAGCACTATACCATGGGGTCCCACCCAAAAAGTAACTCCCTAATACATGTCATGTACTGTGGGATTCTCTAGATAAAAATATGTGTCTTCCACATCTTCTTTATCTCCTCCGCTCGTCGATCTGACCACACCTATCATTGAAAATTAAGGAACAAAACCAGTTGGACTTACCATTATCGATCACTAGGTTCCAGCCATATGATTATATTTGGGAATTTTCCACATGCATTTTCTGTCATCATACAAAAAAGATACAAAGAATGGTATCCTAAAATCCATCCATGATTGACCCACATTAATCAAATATTTATATCATCATTGATCCATACCTTAATATGAGATATCAATCCATTGTTCCAAGAAACTCTTGCCCATCGATTTATTTATCAGTACTTTTAAAACCATGGGCTAAATGAAATTGTCTATGATGAATGAAGAAATGGGGAAATAAATACACAACCAAAACATGAGAAAAGAACCTAATTAAATTTTCAATTTTTCCTTGATTTGTTTCTGATAGAATAAAAAATGAAATGATAAATAAATAATCATAAAGTATTCCTCAATTTCAAGATAAATTTAACCCATACACACAATATGCATAATTCATGAATCAATTAAATAGTTTATTAATTCACATTAATCATATGAATAAATAAATGAGGATAAATCCTAGTAAAACAAATGTTCTTCCTCAATTCAGATCGATCACTGCTGAAGAAAAGTTATGTGTTGTTTTTTTGTGAGATCCTTGAATATCATTGCATACCAATCCACAATCCATGATTCAGGGGTTGTTCATATGAGAAATATCCTCCAACGCTCTCTCTAATGGTTCTCTGGATCTCTTAGGTTTATTATCCAACCCTATGAATCATTCATAACTGTATACTTATAGGGGAATTAAAATGATGTCACGTTAACAAAATAAAATAAATAAATAAACTATTTTTTTGTATTTATGAAATTGATGACTTTTAACTAAATGTATGATGTCGAGAAAGTTTATACCATGCTTGTGTAAAACTCACACTTTGAATTGAACAGTGGACTTATACATCTGATCCAATCCTCTGTTTATAAGTAATTCAACTATTTCAAAAAAAAATGGCTGCATTTTCATTTAATATATTTAATATTTTTGAAAAATTAATTTCGGGCACACCGTGCCTAAGAATATCACTCCATATCCTCACCTAGCTCCAAAAATAATCCAAATAACATACTGAAACAAAAAATGAAAATATCAGAGTTATATTCTACCCACATTAGGGATTTACATCCCAGAAAGCATAAACAAAAAGGCTATGCAATGAGATGTGGATAATGAGAATGCATTTGAGTATCTTGGTCCCAAGTGCTCTCTTGAAGATTATCTTGTTTCCATAAGACATGAACTAGGGGAATCAATAACCCATGAAGGATCCTCACATGTAGATCCTTGATATTTACGGGATAGTCATCAATGGTATCTCCATCCTCAGTGTTCACCTCGCCCCACTTGATAACATGTGAAAGATTGTGCACATAACTCCTCAAATACAACACGTGGAAGAAATAATGTACACATTTTAACTGTGGTAGTTGATCAAAGAGGTAAATAACCTTGAAAACTCTATGAAATATCTATAATGGACTAATAAATATCCGGGATATCGTTCTTCCCATCAAAATATCTATATTTTATATTGAGTTGAAACTCGCAAGAACTCATGGTCTCCCCCATCGAACTCTAAATGCAACTATCATCAGTAATAATAGGACTTATGATGACTCTTTATATCCATCATCTTCTCTTGAATGATCTACACCTTCTATGTAGTGGCTCACAACAACTTTGGGTCATTAATTGTTGAATCACCTAGGTTAGTCTATAAAATTGGTGACTTGAAGGGTCGCTCATACAAGGCCATGAATGGGGACATATCGATGGTATAATGGTATCTTTTCTACACAAAATCCACCAATGGTAGCTGATCCTCCCAACTACAATTGAATTATAACATCCAAGCTCACATCATGTACTCCAAATTCTAAATGGTCTGCTTAGTCTAGAAGTCAGTCTGGGGGTGAACAGTCAAGATCAAACACAGCAGAGTTCCAAAAACCTCCTATAATATTTTACATAACCGATATATTATGTGATAATCATTGTAAAAAAGTATCTTCTATGGGACTCTATGGATTTAGAATATCATCCACCCATAGAGGCGCCCCAATATCTCTATCGAACTCTTCTCCCAAATAGATAAGAAGTGGGATGAATTGGTGAGTTAGTTTAGGATTAACTAGATGGAATCCTGTCCCTTGAACATACATGGTAATCCTTTCCCAAATTCCATGGATATCACACCACACATTCATTTTTTTACTCAAGGGGTTGAACTAAGACCACCCAAACATGGGGCTTAGCCTTCACTTGCTGACATGTAAGGCATCTAGAGACAAAATTTACAACTCCCCTATTCATCCAAGGCCACCAAAACTAACTTCAGAGGTAATGGTGCATATTTTCTAGACCTATATGTAACAAAAAATGAGGTGTATGAAACAATCTCACAACCTACTCCCACAACATCACAAGTACCATTGTACATCCTCTGAAAAGAATGACATGCTTCCCATCTTTAGAAAATCTTGGAAGAGAATGCCTAGTGGGTATATGAGTATGTAGGTTCTCATAGTTGGTATCCTCTATCTATGCCTCCCTAAATCAATATAAATGTGGAGGGGTAACAAAAATAGAATAAAGGTAAGTTTCTCCATCCTCATCCATAATGGATATCTGCAACGAGGTCAACTTCTCTAAAAACTCACTCAATAACTGTGAACAATATCTTTTGCTGAGATAATATTCTACCAAACACTCCTTCCTATAAGTATAGAAAATATTGAATTCATAATCCTAGAATAACTCTAGACATTAACTCTGTCTCAAGTTAAGATACTTCTGAGAGAAATATACTTGTTACTCTTGGGGTTAGAATAGATGATAAATCACTCTCCCATCCGATAATTTCATTACATATTTAGTGAAAAGAATACCGATGGTAACTCATGTTTGTTTGTTATTTAGTTCTACTCATTTACTCAAAACTAACTTGAACAATAAAAAATCACCTCCTTCCTCTACATCAGAATACAACCAATCCCGATTCCTGATGCATCGATAAACACTATGTATATGAAACACAAACCAAGAAATCTCAAAATTGGAGTTCTCATCAATTTATGTCTCAACTCCTGGAAGGCCTGCTGAAACCTCTATTTCCACAAAAGGAATTCCTTTTTAGGTAAAATATATCAAGAGTGAATATATCCTATAGAGATCATGTTTGAATCTCGTATAGTATCCTTCAAACCCAAGGATGCTCAGTACCTCTATCACGCTCTTGGGTGGATCCCAAGTTAATCCTACCTTGACCTTTGTCGGGTCCACCACCACACCGTCTGATTAAGTAACATGTCCTAAAAAGTAGACAAACTAAATCCAAACATGGAACATCATGAGTTTGTAATAAATATGGTTCTATTAGAGTCTATCTAGAACTATCCTGATGTGTCTCTTACGCTCCTCCTCAGACACCATGTACACTAAGATATCATCGATGAAGACTTCCATGAACCGATCTAATATATCCTGAAAGATAAGCTTCCTAAGTCCCATGATCACTAATAGGGTGTTTTTAATTCCAAGGGAATCACTATGTACTCATAGTGACCATAGAAACAAATGAATTCCATCTTAGGTATATCCTCATCACGTACTCACAACTGGTGATAGACTAATATGAGGTCAATCTTTGAGAACGATCAAGACCATATCAAATGATAAAAGAGGTCATCAATCTCTCTTAGTGGATACTTATGATTTAATTACTCCTATTTTAATAGATGGTAGTCCACACATAACCTCATGCTCTCATTTTCTTTCTTGTCAAACAAGATTGGGGCTGGCTAGGGTGAACCACCAGGCCTAATGAAGATTTTATTTTGTAAGTCCTCCAAATGAACCCTCATATCAAGAAACTCTACAAGAGCTATCTAATATACTAGTGAAAATATTACAGTCATCTCAGGGTGTAGATAAATGAATAAGTTTATCTCTTAGTAGGGAAGTAAGCCAAAAAACATCCTCAAGAAAGATGTCATCACACTCTACCACCACTACAGGGAACTGAAAACTCAACACATCCACTGCACCAAGGGTCATGCTAGAAAACATATGAGTAATATTATACACCCTCTGATTCTTGATCCTATCCTATAATTCATAAGTTTCCTTTTCACCCACAAAAGAAAACCCCATCCCATCACTGCGGGCACACTGCATCCTCCTCTTAAAACAGTCTATCTGTGCTTGAACTGAAGACAACCAATCCATGCCTAAGATGTTGTTATAAGGCCTCATAACTGCTATAAAGAGATCCTAATAGAAACTATCACCTCCCAAATCTGGGTCACACAATCAGCACAAGTTTTTGATCATTGAGTCCTATCCACTAGAATACTCCTAGCGCAAGGGTCTAGCCAAAGGCTCAAATAGAATCTCTATGTCTCAATCAAGATAGGAGGAAATAAAGGAATGAATAGAACCTGTGTATATCAATACTACAGATATGGTAGAAAATACATATATAATAACTTGTATCATCCATGGAGCCTGTGGTTTATAATCATTGACCACCTACAACTACCCCCACCCCTATCCTCCATCTCCTTGAGTCTCGAATGGACCTCCTTAGGGAGGTGGTGGTAATAGGTCAAAACGTATACCACCTATAACTGCTCTACCATTACCACCACCTTGTAGACCTATTTTATCAAACTTATTCACATACCTAGGTATCCAATCCACTATATATCTATTATCTGTATGGTGGGTCAGACAATCCTTCATGAGATGTCTCATTCTATCACATGAGTAGCACCACCTCTCCTTGGACTGACTGGACCCATCATGCGAGCCCTGAATTGCAGAACATCTATACTGGGATTGAATCTTGAAATTTATTTCATGTCTAGGTCCCTGCAACTAATGTTGTCTCCCATATTCCAAAGTCTCTACTCCTATGTGCCCACTACCAACAAAAACTGTCTGTGTCTACTTGTCAAAGAAACTCCAAGAAACCAAATCTCACTCTAGAACCCCATCATAGGTAGGAATTCATAGAGGTAAAATGCTAGATCATATACAATTACTTATTCCTTTCTCTAATGTCTAATCCTGAAAGAACTAATATCAAACCATATCCATCGAGTTCTTAGAGATGTTGGTGATGCTCGATGAATACTCAACCACTGTCGTTAAACACTACAGATGCTATATATGCTCCTAGATGTGCACACACCTTAGTGTAGCTAGAGAGAAGTCCTCTATGAAAATTTATTGAGTCACATCATCATATGACTTGGTTACTAAACCCTATAATCATCCTATAGATCCAAGGTAAAGGCTCATCACCAGGGCCACCCTCTAATCTGTCAGTATCCTGAAAAGATGTAAAAGCCATTTCACCACTTTAATAAATTCCCAAACCTATTTTGTGTTTTTCTCACCTAATAATTTGTGGGTTTGCTGCCTCTAAAACTCTTGAAGTGTGCTCATCCTACACACCTTATTTACTAGTAATACAAGTACCATCTACTACTCAATAGGTGGTAGTGTATCATGTATAACCCTGATAGAAAACACCTTTGGAACATGACCCTATATCGATTCCTCATCACTGAGGGGACCATCCGCATGATCCCAATGTTAAATACTAGATAAAATATGTCACAGAGGCATCCTAAATTAGAGAATATGTAACATGGGAAATGAGTATATCTGGAGACCTAACTCAAGAAGGAATTGTAAAAAAATTCATTATTATATGATTTATGTGAACATGTTTCTCCTCGAAACCAATGTTGACATGTACCAATTCAAAAGTAATGTGATCAGAGTCTTTGTGTATGAAAATGTCAATCATCGCACCAACACTAGAGTCTCTAGCCTAAAATCTGAACTCGAAACACTTAACAACATTTCCACAAATCAATCTCATAGACTATGTTCCTAAGGTAGAACCAAATTCTCTAATACCAATTTTTTCATGAACCATCCCAATGGGGACTGTTTCATGACTACCCCATACCCACCTCCAATAGGCTAGGGGTTAGCGACTATTTCTATTAAGGCATATCACTGACATAGGAAGCCTTAGCCTAATTTACATGTATACAAACACATACATCTCCAAGACTACACAATGAAAAAACATAAACAAACTGATAAAAAATTCATGAATATATCTAAAACCCCAAAATCATAGTACGACAACACATATTGAAGAAAAAAAGGGAGAAATAAAATACCAGCATAAAGAGTCTGAAAACAAGTCCAACGTAAAAGTATAGAAGGGGAATACTATAAAGTTCACTACTATCATCCTAAAATCGCAAAGCATATAATTTTTTTAATAACTGTCCGATCTATAAATGCATATGTCTACAACACATATAACAAGAAAATCCAGATATACTCAATGAATGCACATAGTCTCAAGATAAAGTCATAACCATAATGTTAGTCTAGGAATCATGCTAAAAGGTTCCACATAACACTCATCCAAGATGACATGATCCATGAGTAATATATCACTGATGGTGTCTATATAAGATGTAATGCTCATCGGGTCTCTCGATAGGGACTATATATTGGAAGTATGAAGAGATCGATTCACAATGAGCATTACACCCAAGCCCATGGGGTATACCAACAACTCAATCTGGAAAAATTTGCAAAGTAGAGGATCACCACCCACAGATATCTGGTCATGATGATACCATGAACTCCATATAGAGAAATATGATGATAGAGGATCTCACTATGGGCCTCATGGAAGGATTCCAATAACTCTATCCAATAAGTACCTTTGAATGGATTAATATCCTTTGTATAGGATGTGATTCCATACTAACCCCCATGGAATGGTTCAAGGTTAATCACCCTAATGAAACATGTCCAAGATGAAGAGGAGAATGGATCCAAGCCATTTTTGAAGGAGTACATGGCATGTAATTCTAGTACAAGGCATGTCCCTTCAACACCTGGTCCTGCCCGTGTATCTTGACCTGTTCTAGTGTTCGTGTTCGAGTACATGGTGTGTCCCAAGAATTGTAATCCTGACCATGTCCATGTGAATATTTGTATACCATATTGGGTACATGTCAATTCATCTTTTAAGGGAGTCATTCTATGATATAGGGTCATACGTTTTGTGATACTTAACTCTCCTTGAAATCATAGAACCTTACTAGGAGTACCACACGACATGTAGCATAACAATACATGCCATTTACTATGAGATTTTCCTAAAACTCATATCGTTATTAGGTGTCCTATTCTATTCCTCTAGCCATCCATCTGACCCCACCTCTATCTAGAAATTAAAGAACCAAACCGGTCGACCCTAAAATCATTGATCAATGAGTTCTGGAAAATTAATTCCATTAAGTAATCATTCACATGTATCATCCATCATAGTATGCAATAGATATAGATAACGGTATCCTAAATTCATTCATGATTGATATTCCATCATTGTATCTGGGTCCCATCATTTATCCAAACCCAGATCTATGATATAAATTTGTTGCACAAAGAAATAGTTATGTAATGAATGATTTATCTGAATTTTTTAAACTATGTTCCAAAGTAAATTTCTCATGATGAATGAAGAGGGAGGAAAATGCACAACCAAAAACATGATGAATGGACTATGGAAAATTTTCATGTTCTCCTCGATTCATTACAATTATAATGAAGAATTAATAGATAAATAAATAATCATAATGAATTCCCTAATTCCTGCATAAATCTTACCTATACCCGCGATATGCACGATCTATAAATCAATCCATTAGTTTATTTATTAGTATTTATAATAGTAATAAATAAAAATGGTTAAATTAAAATGAAAACAAACATCCTACCTTAATTTGGATTTATCATTGTAAAAGAACAATTCCATGAAGTTTTCATTGGAGAGATCCTTTAATTCTGCTGCACATTGATCAATGATCCATATTCCAATGGTTGTTTATAAGAGAAATATCATCCAATTTTATCTCTAACAGTACTATATATTTCAAGGGTTTAGTTTAAAACCTTGAGAATATACAATAACCTTATACTTAAAGAGGAATTAAAATGTAACCGTACTAATGAAATAAAATAAATAAATTAACTAATTTATTTTATTATTTACGCTTGTTATGATTTATAACCAAACATATGGTTCCAATAATGTTTAAGTTGCACCTAGGAAAAAACCCACATTCTAAATTCAATGGAAGCCTCATATTTCTAATACGAGTCTCTATTGATATGTTATTCAACATTTCTATAAAAATGCATGTGAACATACATTTAATATATTTAATATATTTAAAAAATTAATTCTATCCACACCATACCTTAGAATATAATTCCTTATATATGAATAGAAATGAAAATAATCCATATAATATTCCAAAATAAAACATGGAAAAATTGAAGTTGTTATAATTTCATCCATTAAGAAAACACCCATTGACTATTAAATATTAGAGAAACATGTTTCTTATCATTTTTATCTTTGTGGATAAGGACAAAAAAATCATGAAAGAATTATAGAACATATTAAATAATAATAAAAAATCCCTATAAATAACCTTGATGACCCATTAATGATGAAATTTTGATGAAACATGAACATGAACACTTTTATTATAAAATTATTATAAATGATTAAAAATAAAAATAGTTGATTAGGAAAATCAGATCAATTCATGTAGAGAATGACTATTTATGAATTTTTTAAATGAAAATATATATGGGTAAGGTTATAAATTAATTGAATAATTTCTCTATTTTTTTATACAAGAGGTTAATGTACTTTAGTGAACTTTAGGAAAATAGGTATGGGTTAACGTCACAAATTTCCCTATTTGAGAGAAATTTATTATTATTAACCAAATTTCATTTATTTGATGTATATACTACCTATTTGATATACTATTACATGAATTATATTTTAATCATGCTATTTTCTGTCCAATTACAACACCTACCTTTAAATAGGATTTGATTCGAAAGTTTCTTAGCCGTATCGGTTTTATTGGTCTCAATTCAGATTCTTTGGGACATAGTAATTTTTTTGCACCATTTATTTTTTATATGATGTATTCCCTATCCATGGATATATTCTAATCATAAACTTTATAATTCATGTTCTTTACTAGAAAATTCATGATCTCTTATTCAAGTTGTTATTGATTACGTTGTTTCCTCAGTTGTAATGTTTTTGGTAACTCAACATTAATTCATTGAGTTATGATTGTTTTCTTGAATTAATTTCATATATGTTGGGTACATTATACCATTTTATTATATTATTTTTTATTCTCTCATTGGTTTCCAGGGATATAAATTCCTACCACAAATATTATTTAAAAAATATTTCTCACTTCTTTGGATATGGTCTATTGAACCCATCAACCTTCTTTATCCTATTAGATTATGACCATGTTATTACTATATAGTATTAACCAAATAACCATTTCTATATATGGTGTAAACATCACATTTTAAATAAAATGGATTGGATGATTATCATCTAGAAAGTATAACATTCTATTGACATGTGTAAAAGTATTTACATACCATATATTGTTATTTTAGTAAAAATGATTTTTGGAAAGTTGACTAATGTTTGACCATCCAAATTATTTCTATATATGAGTAATGTTTATGTTATCCCTTTTATTTACATGGTAAAAAGTATTGTAATTATTTAATATTATTTTATATTAATATTGTTTGAGTATGTATTTTTTCTGCATTTCTCATTATATAGATAACTGAGTTTTATTGAATAAAAGATTCCTTTGGGAATGGTATGAAATGTATTGTAAAAAATTATGATGAAGGTATTATACTTAAACAAGTAAAATGTGGGGCCAATATTTATATCCTATAAAAAAATTGACAAGACTCATAAGACAAAATAAGTATGGGTATTTGGTGCATTTCTTCCCAATTCAGAAAGATTTCTTGACTATGGCCTCCAAGATAGGTAAAGTGTTTTAGAGAAAGGCCTTAATAATAGGTTTTAGATTGATGATATTATGCATTACATAATTATAAGATCAATATTAGTAATATCCATGATTTAATTTGTTATCATAAATATAATAATCTCTTATTTTAAAGTTGACCGTGGATTTATATTGTCCACCTATTCTTTTTATAATATTTACATCTTGTTTATTTCATAATTTTTTAGTTATATTATTCCCTTTATGATTGTTTTAGATCACCATTTTTTAGGTTTCAATTTCCCCAATTTATAAAGAAAAGTAATACACATTAAATTTTTAGATGGATAACACATTTGAAATAATTTTTAAGGATACATTGAAGACTTTTCATAAATTATGATGGTTTTTTATATTATTTCAAAATTTTCCATTAGATACCAAGAATGTGAGATTTATCAGTTTATATTTTCTAATAATTTTATAATGATCTAAACCTAAAAATATCAGGTGGATGTAATTGATTTAGTAATCATTTTTATTTTATAAGCATGAATGATTATATCCAGAATTTTATAGATGGTATCAAAGAAAGTATGTAAAATATGTGTCTAAGAGAACTAGATCTGGGAGTGCAGGTCCAAAGTATCAGAATTAATATCTATATAAATGTTTATATAACTTTAGATATTAGGATAATTCTTGAGGATAATTTAAATACTAATAAGTTATAGTTAATCACAATTTCAAAGGTATAAATAAACCTTTCAAAATAATATATGATTTAATGTTAAAATAATAATTCACATTTGATTTTGGGATTCTGATAAGTGATCTTCTGTAAAAATCATTAGAATAAGTATAAGTATTGGATGACATCATGATGTTTTGATAAATTCATGAGTATGTGATTTTCCTTGAAATCACATCCTAGTTTCGATACGAGAATGTGGATGTGGTTGTGGAAAATATGCTCCTAGGGTAATCACCGTAAAAATTATTGGTTGAGTATTGACTTATCACCACTCTTATTCTTGATTAGTAGGACTAATAATACACTCCAAGATAGACACTAATGGGGGATATTGTTTGGTTAATAAAATTATATTTATGAATAAATATAAAGGATCTAAGAATGAGTTTGTCTAATTATGTTAGAGAACCTAAAACAATAATGAATATGAATAACCAATGATTAAACAATGAGAGTCATAGATTTACCAAAAAGAATCATATCTTAAAAATACGATTTCATAAGAAAATATATATTCAAATTGATGTTTTCAAATTGGTATTTCAGAGAATGCCATAACTATTTTGGTTTAAGTAATTTTTTGAAATATGATTATGAATATGTGATTGAGAATGGTAAGTATCTAGAAACCAATATGTTTTATAAACGAATAAGGGATCAATTATAAATGGTTATTTATTATATTATATTCTAATTATGAAGAAAAATGTGTATTTTCAAGTCTTACCAAGGGTAGTGAGATTGATATTTTAAAAGAAATTAAATCCAATTTTTTTTAACTCTTCTCATTAGTAGTGAAATTTATTGATAACATTTTGGTCTATTTAAAACTTTATTGATGATTATGTGAAACATTTAAGGATAATTATTTAGCAGTTTGTCATTAATAGTTTAAAATCACATATTAAATAGTATTAGTAAACCTGATAATTATTTTGAAAGGTTATATTTTTTGAGATTACTATTAAAGAACAGTGGATTAATGTATGGGTAACATTTAGGATTAATATACATAAGATGATTTGAAATAAATGATAGTTTGATTAAAAAGAAGTAAGTAAGATAGTAATAGGTAACCATGGGATTGATAATTTTTTCAGGATATTTTGGGAGAGGTTCATCTCATATTTTTGAATATTATATATAGTGTCTAATGTGCGACCTTATGAAGTAGTGGTTCATATCCTCTCAGGGTTAAAGATATAGTTAATCTTTAGAAGAATATATATATATTTTATGATTTATTGACTATTATATTCAAATAGTTTTTTCGAAAGTTATTTAATTGAGTCTATATGAATAGGTTATATACATACATAGGTATATGTTTGTAGAAACGACTAATGTTGTTTGAGGAAGTATAATTCTGATTTTGTGTGTATATATTTTAATGATTATTAGGTTTAGAATATTTTAAGAATTTCCATGGTAGTTTAGTATCCCTATTTTAGGTATTAGGTTAAAAAGTATAATATATCCCAACTCAATGAAAACTTGGTTGAACCAAGAATAATATATGTTAAAATAAAAGTGATGTAGGTTTAATCTAGTCTAATACATGTTGAGTCTTAAGAATTAAATATGAACATAATAATGTAATAAAGTGAGGTTTCTTAAGGTTAAATTTTCTTGTGGTTATTTATGATAATTTTATTATAATGATGGTCACTAAAGTTAACTCTTTGGTTTTAGAAATGGATGAATCCAAAAGGAAGAAAGTAAACAATGAATGCCATGGAAAATTCATAAATTTTCCAATGAACAACCTAATGGGATAATGGTAGGACTGAGGAACCCTTTGATTATGCCAAACTATCTATCATGAAATATGTATAATAATTTATACATAGTCGAAGTCCAAAATACACCAAGGAATAGAAATAAAGATTCTTAGAAAAAATCAAGTGATGAAGATGATGAAGGAAAGAAGATTAAATTTCTTATATGTGAAAAATTTGGAAGAAACCTGGGGGTAATTTCCTTAAAAAGATAGGTAAATGATATAATTTTGGAGATAAAGGTCATTAATCTCACATGTTTAAGGGAAAGAGAGATTTGAAAAAAAAATCCATTTCTTCATTTTTAAGGCAATTGAGAATTATGAAACTCAATGTCCCAATCTAGTGGAAAATGAGGGAGATAGTCACTTGTAACAATGTGAATAAGGAAAATACTTTGTAACTACAACTAATGAATCAAATAATGATTTTTACCCTAGATTTTCTAGTGTTATATGTCATGAATGTTTTCAAAAACTACAAGATATTGATTTATAAATTAAAACCCTTAATGTTATGTTTATTACATAAATGATTTACAGGGTTTGTGGGAAATTATTCTTTTTGTATATAGATCTATATCTCTAATTATAATTCTATGTGAAATTAGAAATGGGTTATATCTCTTTATAAATATCATATAATGATTTTACATATAGATAAATCTCCTTCCGCATCCTAAATACACCCTTGATCATCTAATAGTTTATTGTTAATTATGAGTTCCCTATAAAATTTATTATGATATTTTAAGTCAACTTTTGAGGGAAAAAATTATTTAAATGGGTGAGAAAGTTACATCCTAAAATTATAATATATTATTAACTTTAAAGAAGGAAAAGTGTATGATAACTTACTCCACACATAACACCAAACTGAAACGAAACTTTGATATGTTTTGACCATTAAAAACCCAGCTATTTAATTACTAGGAATGAATAAAAGTAAATTATTTATAAATTATATGTATTTAGAAAATAAATGGTAATTTTAATAGCAATTAAATTCAATTTGTTTACACAAAATGATTTATAAGACCATTTATTCATTAAATTATAATTTTTATAAAAAATTGTTTTTTATATAACACACATTTGTACTTCAAGAAAAATTTGATTAATATTAAATAGTGTTTGATATGAATAATTTTTTAATACCATTTTAATTTTTAAATAACATGAAATTTGAATAATAGCGATTAATATTTGAAAATTTCATTTTCTAATAAAAAAGGCTTTTCATTATATTTTTTGATTTTATTAAAAAAATGAATTTATAAATTAATTAATTTTAAATAAATAAAAATTAACTTAATTTTTGAATTCCTCATATCAATATTTACTTAGTATAAGTTTTTTATATTTTTACAAAAATGTTGTTTTTAGTCGAAAAATGTTTTTTTTTCACGAAATATATAATTTTTATTGCATTTTCATAATATAATAATGAAATAAAAGATTAAAAAACCTTTTATGTGATTATATATTAATATATGGGAAAAATATTTTTATTTTAAAATATATTTTGAGATTATAAATCCATTGTACTATATTTTTATAACTAATTAAAAGTTTACTTTAATAAAAAACTAGCATTTAGTATTTTGTTTGAATCATGTATTTTCAATAGTGATCCCATTTTGGATTTACATGAAATGCTCATATAATCTAAAGTTTTATAATAAATCAATTTATTTAATTAAAATCATTATCCAAATTAATTTTATTATATATACAAATTTATTGCTTAAAATCTTATTTTTCTAAAAACTACTTTATGTGATTATGTGTATGTATATTAAAATTAACTTTTCACAAATTTATAAAATTTATTTAATAAAATTACTTTAAAATTTTAAATTTCAATTATATAATTAGTTAAAAAAATAAATATTAATAATTTTCATTAAAATTAATGACTAAGGATAAAAATTAATTAGCAAAGTAAAAAAATTAGGGAAAACGTTAAAAGGGATAAAAAAAGAATTTAAAACTAAAATTTTCCTCCAAAATGAGTGCTTTAGATTATTTTTGGCTTAAAATCAATTTAATTCCACTTTTTTCCATTTTATTTCCATTTACCATAGAATGGTAACATCACATTATTGAAAATGTTAAGGGTGCTCCCAAAACTACCATTTTCTTCACTTATAAAAGGGTACATATTCAACAATTAAAAAGACACCTATCATTAATTTTTCCATTAAAATTATTCAATTTTAATCCTATTATAATATTATCCCAATTTGAAAAGCTTTTGGTCACAATTAGTTTGCAAAAGGCCTTCATTTCTTAGGTGACTTCCAAGGGAAATTCAAGTTCTCGACGTTAATATTATCAATTAAAATTTTTATTATTAATATTCTTATTTAAAAATTATTTTAACAACGAAAATATAATGATATTAGTATCATTTATATACTTTAATGTTATTATATTAATTTTATTATCATGGATTATTCAAATACCTTAACCACTAGGAAAAACAAAACGGTGTTCGTGTATTATGAAAACCACTGCCGCCACGATGTAATGAGTTTCTTTTTCCCTCACTATCTTACAGTTCTGTATATAAGGATGATTTTAAATTATAAATATAATTTTTGTGATATTATAAAGGATTTTTTATAAAAAATTATGTACCCTACTAATGATATGATCAACAAATGATCATTATAAATTTACTCATTTAAGATTAGCATACTAAGAGGATAACTATTCAATCAAAATGTGTAATATTTTAATATCCATTAACTATGATTATAATTAATTATAATTATTATATATAAAACTAATAAGAACTTAAGAAAATCATTATTTTCATGTTATAAGGATATTACAACTAAAATATATCATAATCATCCATTAATCATAGGAGGTTCATGTTTGGGTCGGTTTAACACCTACTGGAAGAAAACTATAAATTTATGTCATGCATGACTATGTGAATTTATTTATTTTTATAATTTTATATAAATATGTAAATATTTTTTTTTATTTTAAGTTTATATCAATATTAAAGTCATCAATTAAGGAAACACCCTTCGATAGTTATGAATCATTGAAACATGTTTCTTATCAATTTCATCTTCATGGATAAAGACTAAAAAACTCAAGAGTGGATTTTGGAACATATTAAATAATTATAAAATTTCCCTATTAGTAACCTTAATGACCAATTAATTGTAAATGTTTTAATAAAAATGAATATAGACACCGCTATTTTGAAACTAGTACAAACAATTAAAACTATAAACACCTGATATGGAAAATCTAAAGAATTCATGTAGAATATTACAATTTTTGAAAATTATAAATAAAATTAGATATGAGAAATGTTATTAATTATTTTATTAAGATAACCATATTTAGTATACAATAGGTTAAAGTATGTTTATTAAAGTTAGGAAAATATATAAGGTTATTCGGCTCAAATTCATCTCTTTGAGACATGTTTGTTATTATACAGCTAATTTAGTTTATGTGCTTCATATACTAACTATTTGAGAAATAAAATCATGAATTATATTTTTATAATGTTATTTTAGGTTCAATTAAAACAACTCACTTTAAATTGTATTTTAGCTGAATTTTTCCTAGTCATAGGGCTTTTTTATTTGAATTCTGATTTTTTAGAGGTAATACATTTTGTGCACCATGTATTATTTGTCTGGTTTATTCACTATCCATGGATATATTCTTATAATATAATTTTAAATAAATGGTATTTACTCACCAATTCATGTTCCTTTATTCAAATGACTATTGATTCAGTTTATTCCCAAATAGTAAGTATTTTTGGAAACACAACGTTGTTTGTTATGTTATGGTCATTCTCAGAAACTTATTTAATATAAGCTGGGTAGATTATAAAATTTTGTTATAATATATATTATTATCTCTATATTTTCTAGGGATATACAGTCCTACAATATAAAATCTTTTTGAAAATATTTCTAACTTCTTGGGATATGTTCTATTGAAACTATCCACCTTATTTCTCCGAATAGATTATGATCTTGTTATTCAAGTATTTTATTAGTTGTATACCCATTTCTCTATACAGTGTGAAAATTAAATTTTACATAACTCAAATTGGATTATATTCACCTAGAAATTTTGAAATTCTATTAACATATGGAAAAATATTTATGTACTATATTTTATTATTCCAATATAGATGATCATTGGTAATTTGGTTATATAATGTTTGACCATTAAACTTCGTTATTGGGATGAGTTATGATCATGTTATCCCTTTTATTGACATGGATAAAAGTATTGGAATTATTGATGATTATTGGATACTAATTTAGGTTGATTATGTATTTGATTTCTTTATTTATCACTATATAGACAACCAAGTTTTATGGATTAATAGGTTACTCAGGGAATGGTATGAAATATCTTGTTGACTATTGTTGTGAATTCATTGAAATTAAACACCTTATGGATAGGAACTAACATTATATCACTATTTAATTCAAAAAAAGGTGTCATGATACAAAATTATTTTGAGAATTTGGTATGTGTGTGACCAATTCAAAGAGATGTTTGTACTATGGTATGAACAACATATAAAGTGTCTTGGAACATGGAAATGAAATTAAGATTCTGATATACGGAACTATGAATCCCATTAGTATGAGATAAATATTATCAATATCCATGTTTTCATTTAATTTCATGGAAAAAGAAAACACCTAGTTTTTTAGTTTATTATGGATTTATTTTTACATATTCCTTCTATAATACTTATTCCATTTTATGCCAAAATTTATTCAGTTATATGTTTCCCTTACCACACGTTTGAGCTCAAACTTTATTAGGTTTTCATTTCCCCAGGTTATATAGAAAATATGTACAAATGAAATGTTTAGAAGGATATGAAATGTGAAATAATTAATGTGAGATATTGAAGAATATTCAAGAATTGTGTTGATTAATATATAATGGGGAAATTGTGATGGGTTTCATTAGAGTCTAAAAACATTTATCAGGTAATGATGAAGTGATTAAAACCCTTGTTTGGGGATCTCTTATGAATGATAATATGAAATTGTAAAAATTTTTAAATGTATAACACTGTAAATATCATACATTACACCATAGGGAATCTTCTACATCTTTAAACACCCTCACATGGATTGATAAAGATCACATTAGGGGAAAACATAGGAATCTGACCTCTACTCTGTATCAATGGATTAAATATATCATATGTTTCACATGAAGTATTTTCCTTACTCTAATGATGTTCTAGAATAACCACATGTAATGGAACAAGGATGTAGAGAGCTATGGGTTCAGGGAGGTTTGTACAAGCATAATGGATTGACACAAACCCCTACCATTACATGGTAGTAGGGTTTATATAGAACCCAAGGACACACTTAGGTTGTGTAAAAATTAATTTAGGAATTTATAAAACGTGTATTAATGGCTTAGTTTATTCATGAAACATATATAGATGAATGTAATTGGTCCAAATATTTAATATTATATAACAACTTACTAAATTTTAGCAACTGTGAGGGAAACATAAAATGATAATAATTGTCACTTTATTGAAATTGCATAAAATAATATACCATAATTGAAAGAAAATTATAATTTTCATGATATATATATATATACGTCTTTAAGGAATACCTTTATTAATATCCCACTCATAATAAAGACAAAGGGCTTTGTACCATTTCTATTTATATCTTATCTTATATAATAACTTTTTAACCCATATCCAAAACTCATTTTGGATATATTCCAAAACTATTTTGGAAACATATCATTAAATTCACCTTATGTCACATAATATGAAATATCTTGTGGATACCCATCCAAAACACATTTGTATTTAATGTACAACACTTTTAGAGTAGCACTCTAAGTTGAACTCAATCTACATCCAGTCAACCAAAAAGTGTGACCCCATGCTCCTTTACAATGATGAAAACAAATATGAATCTCTTTATCTATATACATAAGAAAAGAGTAAACTATTTAAAAACAATAATACTAATCTAGATATAGATGTATCTAGCATTATATCCATCAAATACATGTATCTTTATACCTGTGTCCACCGGCCTGCATCATATACAAACATGAATTATCCCATTTTCCCTTTATCTAAGATAATGAGTGACTTGAGAATGAAGCATGTAAATCCCATATTAGAAACCCATTTGTTCTTGAAACTCTAAGTGTAGAATGATCTTATTGATGAATACATCACATCTCATTCATCCTTTTAGATAAGCGCATTACATGCCACTTATTTGGTTAGATATGTAATATCAAGGTGAGGCTACACACTTCCACAATCTATCTCAATCAATGTACCATATGTCATACTCGTTATACGAGAGGAAAAATCCCATATTGGTTAAGCTCTAACTGATAACTTGTTTAACAAAATACCTAAGTACCCCCTAATTATATATGTTCATATATTGACTTACATAAGTACATTATCAATTTATATTGGTTTTCAAGATAGGTATATTTCTAACCTCAGGTATTGGGGACTCAAATATGATCCATGCACCCATATTATACCAAAAATATATATATATATGACACTCTATGCAGTATACATAGTGGGACATCTAGTGAACACAAATAATATCCTATTCTTTACTTTATTCCTCAACAAAATATTCTATATTTTTATAAAAAAATGCTACACAAGCTAAACATAACATTTCTTTGTAACAAATAATAATCTATGAAGAACATTAGTTAGGTATAAATTCAAATTCAAACTTTGAGTGGTCAATTATAATTACAATTCATGAAATGTAAATCTATTTATACATTTATGTAGCCAATGTAAAATAATGTTTATATACTAGTTTCCTTTAATTGGAAATATTTTAATATTCTTAAACTCTTTAGGAATATTAACAAAACAAACATAAGTAGTGGTTTTTAATATCATATATGATAAAATTCCAGAGCAGTCTTATATTTTATAAAAATTCTAGAAGTTTTTTAATTCATTACATCATATATATTCCAAGTCATATCTCAATGAGATCACATAACATCTCTATATTACCGTTTGATAAAACCCTCCCACTAAAAACCTTAGTGAAACAAATCAATGATGTAGTCCTGTTTGAATAATGGGGAGACTTAGGAATCATATTCCCCATTGTTGAACTCTTTGAACATATTAAAACTTCTTAAATTTATAACATCCAATGTTAAAATGTGATATTATTTTTTTAATTATAACTCCTTCAAATTTCATCATCATTATCATTAGAACTCTATCCCATCAAACTTTGTCCTTGAAATAATGTAACTATTTACATTATTTTTTAACTATCTTCCTAAAATAGTTTAGGAAAAAGATATAATCACTTTAATATGGAAACTAAATGTAACTCCTATATTTATATTTACTTTCATATCCTAAAATCTTTTAAGATAATTTGATAACACTTGGTTATAGTAAATAATGTTGCTCTTTAAATTTCTATTTATTGCTAGTCCCCAAAATCTGTTAGAATAAGAAGTGTGATTAATATTTCATTTGGACTAGTATAACCCCTCAAGAAAACATGTCATTCATTTTCATGATAACTAAACAAAACTGTTGAAATTTATATTTATTATCACATATCCTAAACTCTTTTAAGATATTAAGTGAAAAAACATTAATATTAGACAAGTATAAATTTGATATCCACTTTCTAAATGGTAACTAAAAGTAACAGTTAAAATTTATTTTCTTTACAATTACATATCCTCAACATTTCAGGTTATAAAGATGAAAAAACATTAACTTAAGATTTTTGATATACATTATTTGATAAATTTGAACTTCTATAAGTCCAAGCGTACTACCACTAGTCTCTTAGACTCTATATTCTTTTCAGAAATATATTTATATGATACTGAAACACTTCTGTGTTAAGAAATAACAGTTATTTCCTTTCAATATGAATATTTTAAAAAAACTATTACTTCCATATCATGTGTGGTATTCTATGTGTTTGGATGATTTTTTTAAAAATAAAACTTTATTAAAATATACCACCAATGGTTGGAACACATTCTCAGATATTTTAACAAATATTTAGATAAACACTTTTATATTGGATAAAATGTTTTATCCAAATATCTTTCTCAAAAAATGTTACAAAATCCTAATAAATCATAAACCAAGGGTATTCAAAAAATCATATTCTGTTTTTCATAACTAATATTTATTTTAAAAAAAACATCTATTATTATATAGGATAAATGAGATAAATAAACACATCTTTTACTATGATTCATACGACCTTAACACCATCCTTTACATTCAGATATAACAACACTTTTCTTCATGAATGTAAACTTCAATCTCTACAAATTTATTTCTTTTGATTTTGAAATCTTATATATTTACAAAAATATTGAAAAATATACATTTAGTATTACATACCCTTAAAAATTGAATACTTATTTTCTATAAAATCCATAATTAACCTGGATATTCCCAAGATTTTCCTAAACTACTTCAAGAATATATTGGATAATTTACTAAAATTTAATTATAACTCTTCCTTTATGAAAAAAAATTTTCAATGACCTTATTTGGAATTTTAAAGAAGCATTGTTTAACTTGTCGAAACAAATTTCTTCTTTTGGTCTAAACTCTTAAAAACATGAACAATACTAGAATAAATACATCATATGCCCAGTTTATCCATACTCAAAAACATTGAAAAATTTGAGTAAACTTCTTATAAAATCAATCATATTGTCAAATCATTTACATATTTGTCAATAAGATATATTCTCTAAAAAGTACAATATATTTTTAGTTTCCCATAAATCATGTTATAGAACTAAAAAAATCATAACAACATGTATCAAAAACATCTAATCTCATTTTATATAAATATATGTTGTTTACACATATTATACAATGTTCATTTTATCTTTAATTATCCAAATTATCAATACAATGATTTCTTTTATCCATTACCTGGAAAAAATAAATCATTAATTATTTTCATCTTCTGAACTTCTATATATTTACAACTCTATTTAAAAACAATGTTGATATCATATATTTATCAGAATAATATAATAGATTTCTATAACCAATAAAACTTTAAAGAAAAATTTAGTTTAAATAACTTATTCAATCATATTGGATATAATTTTCCTACCCAATCATATTGATTATATGAGACTAAAATCATTAATGTGCCCAATCATATTGATCACTTGAGTGAAGACTAATATACCTTTGGTAAATTGGTATCTAATGATTAAAGAGAATCATTATATAATTCTATAAAGATATGGAATCACTTTTTGAATAATTTAAACATTGGTTACTAATGAAGGTGTAGTTCTGACATAAAAAATATTTTTATTAAATAACCAATCTTACTAAATAACTTATCTTATGTTATCAGTCTTAAGGGTTACTTGCATTATGTTTCACCTTTACAAGGATTAATTACTTTGTCTTGATGATGTTGATGATATTATCTATAACTGGAAGATTTATTAGATGAGTATCATGTATTATTAACCATTAAAAAATAAATTTATTAAATGGGATTCAAATAATATGATTTCCCCATTATAAGATTCATCATATCCATTAGTGGTCCAATATCCATATTTTAATAAGTAATGAGTCCGACTTAGCATTCATCTCACCACTTAATTATTTAAGTAGGGCATTATACTAATCATATCATATATTATTCTTTGATAAATGAGAATAAAGCCTTATTCAATTTGATATATGGATAAGCTAAAATCTATTCCTATATTATCTTAATATTTTGGGATTCTCAACTATGTTTTACCCAAAGAAAACAACAAAAACAATTTAACCATAGAAAATATATTGTCACCTAGATTTGGCATGAAAATACCAAAGATGACTAAACAGATTAACTTATTACTTTCTTTCCTTCAACAATATAATATAATGACACCTGATATTGGCATGGAACTACCTGGTTGGTTGATCAAGATCTTAGAAAGTACCACTTTGGAAGGAATATCACACTTATAATTTGAAGGGGATTTTAATCTCACCATCTTCTCTCATGGTATTACCTTTTATGTATTGATGATTTTAGTATTTTAGTTTGGAATATTATTCCACCAAATCAACATGTTCAAACCACATTGATGAGTAACCCTTTACACACCCTGTAAGTTTGTGTTACTCAACCAAAGATAGAAGTAAAACATATTCAAACATATCCAGATGAATCATATGTATAAAATACATGAAAACATCAGGTAATTACATAGAGTTATCCACATGATTAAGCATATAGAAACATACATTCAAACATATTCATTAGCCTATACATTGTATAATCTTCAGAAAGGTAGGTAGTCCACCCCCATGTCCCTCTACTCGAGGATACATAATTCAAGATAGAATCAGAATCATCATAGTTGTAAAACCTAATATGTATAAACTATATTCAATGTCAAACTATTACCCTATTGATTAATTATTTTAATCAATTTAATTATTATTTTGAGTTTTGGTAGTGGACAGGTCGAGTTTTAAAATTTAGGAAGCTTTTACACTGTTGAGCGGCAAGCCTGCACCGTTAGAAGTAACTGCACGAGTGCCCAATATTTTTAAAAAATAAACTCAAAGCATATGAAATGAGAAATAAAATAATATGAGAAAGGAAAAATAAAAAATAATAGTTTTTATATTAATAATGACGATTTTATTATTATTATTGTTATTAAAATTGTTATTAAATTTTTTGTTAAAATTTTTATTATTGGAAATAAAATAAAATAATAATGAAATACTAAATTAAAAGAATGTATGATGTTAATAATAATGTTCATATATTATTATAAATAATAATATTAGTATAATTATTTATAATAATACTAATATTATTAGTATTAGTATTATTAGATTTGTCTTTGTTTTTCTTTTATTTTAAATTTTAATTTTTAAACCCTAATCACCTTCATCCCCCCCTCCACGATGTGTACCCGCACCCCCTGGATTCTTTCGCTCATCCTGACGCATACCCCACTAGGATACCCATCTTCCGTGCATTTCCACTCACCCTATGGACTCCCTCCTTACACCGAAAACCCCTCGTCGGACCCCACGCAGTGCACCCTCTATCATTTGGCAGTGCCTTTCTCCCAATGGCCTAACCTCCCTGGTCTACCCTTCTCCTAGCGACATGAACCCCCCCATTCCACCCAAATCTAGTGCACCCCGAACCCCTGCTCCACCATGCACTAGAACGACCCATCCTTTCAAGCCCTGACTCACCTCATCAATATCCCATTCACCTCCAGTTTGATGTTTTTCATTACTTTTCTAGGGTTTTTTTACATTTGAAAAAACCATGATCATTGGGGTTTGTGTTTTTTCATTTTTCTTGATGTCTAGGATATGAGATTGGTTCATGGATCCTTATTATTACATCCACTAAAGTTTTTGTTACGTTCACATGCCTTTGAGGTTGGTGATTCTATCTTATTATCCTTTCTAAAGCTAATTATTAATGATCGAATGGTTTATTAGATTTTTAATCCTAATGCATAGCTTCACATTACACTTAATCTATTTTTATAATGTTTTAAAATTCTTATAACTTATTAAAAATATGTTTTAAGGAAATTCTTGGTATATTCATAGTTGTGTATTTTCTAAATGCATTTGATCAAGTGTCCAATATTACTTTTATAATTCTTAAATTATTATTTTCACCTTGATAACACAGTTATTTAGAATATGGTGGTGTTTTTATTGATATATTAGTTTTCAAAAAATATCCTTTGAAATGGTTTTGTTTATGCCTATGTGTTTATGGACCCTTTGTTTTTGATAAAATATTTTGTGTTATTTAAAAGTGAAATAAAGCCTTGTAATATTATTTTTCGTTGATATGTTTTGTGTTTTTGAATATACACAATTTTTTTTTGAAAGGGATAACAGGTTTTTGGAATTAAATAGAGTTGTTAGGTTGGTTTTTTTTAAATGGCGTTGTTTGAAAATGATTCTTTTTAGTGTTTTCATGGATATTATAATGCACCTTTCATTGTTGAAACATCCATGGGTGCACTAAGTGCACACATGGATGTTCACTCAAATGAAGAGGGTACATTAAAAATAGTGGTTTTGTTTAACATTGTTCTTCTTAAATGATTCATTTTTTTTGAATCATATTTTGATTTCTTTGTTTGGATTAATTTTATTTTAGGTATTTATTGTGTTTTTAAGTCATAGGGATTTATCATAGGGAGTTTCAGTCAGTTTCAAAGGTGCATACGCATATTCCTAGGTACAAATATGTATAAATATATATATATCTTCTATGTGGGTGTTCCCTCATTGCACCGAGAACACATGAATCGATTTAAAGAGATATATATGGAACTGCATATGTGCGAGTGAGATATTTCTTGAGTTAGAAAGATTTTGGTTAACCATCCTTTGAGGTAGGATATCTATGCACTAACCATTAAATTTAATTAAAATTTATTACATAGACTCCTTAAATATATTTTAGATTAATTATTGATATAGAAATGTTAGAAAAATTGTTTGTCTTGAATTGGAGTGGTTTCTTTCGTGTAATGTATTGCAATAAATGGGCTGATTTCATTTTTCAAATGAAATACTTGATGAGATTCCCTGTTGGACATTATAAGTGTGTTTTGGATTTTTAATTCTAGTTTGGGATTCCATAAATGAGTTTTGAAGTGTGTTTTTGGTTTTCAAAGCAACCCACATTTAGTTCTTTAAGAAAGGGTTTAGCATGTGATGGTTGTGAGAGACACAATTGGAACATTAAATAAAATGGTTTCATTGGAGAAACCTAATTGGAATTGGTCCTCACCTTGTTGGTTAACAAAATATGTTAGTTTCCTCAGTTTTGGGCTTCGCTTGTGTTATAATGGTTTAATGGAGAGTGGTGTGTTCCTTGGGGTGGCTCGAGGGTGACCTTGTGGTGTGTGTTGACTAGGTGTGATGAATGTACTTGTGTCTTGATGCTCATTTGAAATTGATGGCTCCCACCATTTGTAGTCTGAACATGGAAACCTATTATAGTGAGTGAATTTTTGGCGAACTATTACTGCACTAGTTTAGATCACACAATGGCCAGTGGCCCATAATAGGGGGTTGTTTTATAATCATTGCTATGGGATTAGGCCCCTCAGTCAAGTGAGGTAGGGTGACAATCAGGTGATTAGGTGTTATGACATCATCAGGTAGGGCATGCCTTCACGATGAGTCACATGTATAGTATGTTCTAGATTATTCATGACCTCTTAGGTTTCCCATGTATTTATAAACAAAGTTATCTATGAAGGATGATTGAGGTGCATTGTTTGGTTGGTCTTTATTGCATGTTATTTTCAATTTCCCTTTTGTGATCATTGATTTCTTCGTTCACATTTGGTTTATCTCTTTCCTAAAAGGGATAAAATTATTTTAAAAAGATTATGGAAAAAGATTGTTTAAATGTTTTATACTTCTCTATCCATCTTTATTTAAAATGGTTAAATATAAATTACTTTAAAAGAGAATATTTTAAAATAAGAAGGCAAATAGACTGTTATTTTATTTCAAGGAAAAATGTGTGAAAAAAATATTCTATATATTTATGTTCCAACATGAAATTAATGTTTTTTTATTTAAAAGAATTTCATTGAGATCAGTTTATCAGGATAACATACTGAGTTTTAATACTCGCACCTATAGTTTATCTTTTTTCTGCTTTAGGTGCTACTTCTTGCTCAGTTTCGATTGCTGGAGTGCAACGTTGGTTTAAAATTGGTGGGGACCCATAGAATCACATGAATGTATGTACAATTTTATTTTCCTTCCACTATAAGTTTTAATTTTTTAATTATCAGTTTTTCTTTGTTTTCTTTTCTTCCATTTATGGGCCAAATTGTTCTCCCTTGTTTAGTTTTGATGCCCTAAACTAGTTTCTGGCCTGCGGGGATCAGAAACACCCTTCGGGACATGCCGCAAACTAGCTCTAGTGACCAGTTCAAGGTCAAACTAGTTTGGTTCATGAAAAAATGGTATCATAGGAGGCCATTTTTATTTTGGGGTGTTTGTTAGATGGATATTAGGACTATCAAGATTTGGGAGTTAGGTGTGGGAAGTCCATCAAAAATTGTGTCTCACACTAATCCTCGAGTTACTAGGGGTAGACCGAGATTTGAGTATTTTATCTTGAGTTTTTTTGATTAAGGGATGATAATATAGGTGAATCAGTGTCATTTTGTGACATCACATTGATTAGTGACCGATGTTGTGTCCACATTCCCAATTCGAGAATCTCTTATTATTATTTCTTACATAGGGCATAACTCACTACCATGTTGCTGGGTTGGGATTGGATTCTAGTCCCTCCATCTGGTTATTTGGTTCATGTTGTTCTTTTTTCTATTTTGGTCGGTGTCATGGATTTTGAAAATGAATATGGTTTTGAAAATGATAGTGCTTTCATCAAATGGGTTTAATTTTGTTTTTTGGGTTTTTGGAAATAAAGTGAATCTTAAAGTTGAAAATTATTTGGTACATGTGTGGAATTGTATAGAAATTTATTGGTGAGACCTTATCATTCCTTATAGACGTTTTCACATGTGATAGTGTATATAGAAAGTGAGTGTTTGTATGTATAGATGTAAATAGATGATAACATGTTCAACAGTTCATGGGATTACTTGGGTGTGTATTTGAAATTAAAGGATTGGCCTTGTTTTTGTAAAGTGATTATTGAAAGAGGAAATGATTTTCGGAAATTGAGTTTGGTTTAAAAAGTGGGGTTTGGTATTTGGATTATTTCCTTACAAGAAGATGGTTTGAAAATTTTAATGAAAATGGTGGCATTTGAAAGAAATTTTTTTGGTTGTGTTTGTATTTTTTTAGTTTTTGAGATAGTTGTTTTTAGATGAAGGTGCTTTAATTGATGTTGCTTCAGCTTGATATTAGTTTTGGATTTTTGGTTTATATGTTGTTTAGAAAATTCCACCTAGAAAGGTATCTAATGTTTCCAATGAGTCATGTCTATTTTTTGGTCCTTCTCAGGCGTTTCCTTTTATTCACTATGATAGAGGTTTGTTAGAGGAAGTGAAGTGGCTGGAAGATGTTGAGCATGTATTCAAAGTATTGGGAACTCCCGAATCTGTTAGATTACGTGATGTATTGGGTCGGTTCGAAGTCCTAGATTTGAATGAATGTGAGTTGTTCACCCTGACATTAATGCATGATGGGATAATGTGGGATGTTGTCAAATCTGTCATCATCTGATTGTTCATATATGAAGAGGTGAAGATGAAGAAAAGGGAAGAGATAATTAATATTCAATAAAGATGATGGACTAACAAAGCATATGTTGAACACTTATAGGAATTGGTTTCATTTTTTTAGGAGGTAGCATCGTAGGATTTTAATGTCTTTTGTCTTTATTGAGGGTCTTCACCCAGTGATCAGGGAGAATATTCTCTCTTATAAGGACCATTATTTTGAGAAGCTAGTAGATGAAGAATATATAGCTAATTTAGTCTCCGGAGCACATGCGGTTGGAAATTCAGCATCTCTTGCTGCTCATGATGGATCCCCATATGACGAGGGTGGTGTGCCTGAGGGATCTGTTTCTGAAAAATCTCTTTCATAGGTCCCAGATTATAGTTCGCCAGATCATCATTGGGTGGTTCACCAGTGTGTTCAGTTCAGGATTTCAAATATATCATGTTTCATCCCACCAAATACGTGTCATTATTATGGCTATTTGGGTCATCTGGAGACGTTTTGTAGAAAGAACCACCTAAGGAAGATGCCATGATTGGAGGATTCCAGTGCCTGACTGTGAGGCAGGAGATGCTTCAACCATCAGAGCCCCAACCACTGGTCTTTGGGTGATGCTCGCACACAATTAAGAGTTTTTTTTGGGGGGGTGTGAATCATCAGTTCGGGTTTTTTGTTCCACATTGGGATTGAAACATTTAAAGACATTTTGTTTTTATTTTTTGTTGTTGAGGTTTTACCTCTGCTGTAAGTCCATTGTTTCCTTGGGAGATTATAATGAATTTGTTCCACTGTAATCCAATCAATCCCATTTGTCTGAGTGTAGATTTTAGAATCACTTTTTTTAATGTGTGTTGGGCCCATGTATGAGATGATTTATAATTAGTGGAACTCATTTGAGGATTATTGGGTTTTTGAGATTGGTGAATGGTGTTTCTAGTCCATTTTTATCCGAAGTTTCTTTTTTTTGAGTTTTCCCAAAATATTGGGGGTTCAGTTGGTGTGAGAATATATCCTAGTTCAAATGGTTATATTATTTCTCTCATGCTAGATAAGTTGGTTTGGATTGGTTAAGAGTTCTCGTGTGGGACCACTCCCCAAGGTGGTATGTTTGTATTTTAATTTCCAGGATAGAATAATTTTTTATGGTGGATAGAAACCCCCCACATTCTTCCCTTGTTTTGGGTTTTGGTTTCATCTATATCGGTCAAGTGTGACTTGGGGAATAAATAGTCACCCCTGAAAGTCCTTGTTTCTTCTAGTTCCGTTTGGTCATGGGCTCAATTTTTGATCAAATATCATCTTGGTGAATTTTTGGGGGAATAAAACTTTGAGGTGGGGAGAATTCGCACACCCCGACCTTCTTGATTAATTATTTTAATTACATTAATTATTTTTTTGAGTTTCTATAATAGACAGGTTGAGTTTTTATATTTTTGAATCTTTTTCACTATTGCGGGGTCAGACCACACCATTAGGAGAAACTATGCGGTTGCCCAGTATTTAAAAAAAATAAATTCAATGATGTAGAAATGAAAAATAAAATAAAATGAGAAAAGATAAATAAAATATAATAAGTTTTGATAATAATAATGAAGATTTTATTTTTATTATTATTAAAATTTTTATTAAAATTTTTATTCATGGAAATAAAATAAAATAAATAAAAAAATAGTAAATCAAAATAATTTATGATATTAATATTAGTGTTCACATATTATTATGAATAATAATAATATTATTATTTATAATAATAGTAATATTAGTAGTAGTATTAGTTTTGGTTTTGTTTTTCTTTTATTTTTAATTGTATTTTTTTAAACCCAAATCACTTTCCTCCTCCCCCTCCACGATGTGCACCTGCACCCCCTAGCTCTTTCCACTCAGCCTATGGTATACCCCCCCTATGTGACCCATATTCAGTACATCCCCCCTTACACAATAGACTCCCTCCATGCACCGGAAACCTCGTGTCAGACCCCTCGCGATGTACCATCTTTCAACCTGTAGCGCCCTACTCCTGGTGACCCGACCTCCCTGCTTTTCCCTAATCTCGGTGGCATAAACCCCCTATTATTCCCCATTCCTACACGACCCAACCCTCTGCTCCACATTCCTCCAGCATGACCTGAACATTCCTTCCACGACCCTCCATGCTGAGATCCCTTTCGTCCTCCGGTTTTTTGTATTTCATTTTCTTTTTTGGATTTTCTTCATCTTGAAAAAACCCTAATCATTAGCGTTCATTTTTTGTGTTTTTATCAACGTTTAGGATGTTCGGTTTGTCCATTGATATTTATTAATCCTTCCACCAAAGGTTTTTTAATGTTTTCACTCTTTTGAGGTTGGTGATTCTATGTTATTTTCTTTTCAAAAGAAAATGTGTAATTCTTGAATTCTTTACTGTATTTTTAATCATGATGTATAGCTTCACGTTACACTTAATCAGTTTGTTATAATTTTTTAAAAATTTTATAACTTATTAAAAATATATTTTAAGGAAATTATTGGTTAATGCCTAGTTGTGTCTCTACTAAATATGTTTGTTCATGTTTGGAGTGTTACTTTGATAATTCTAAAAATATGATTTTCCCCTTGATAATGAAATTTCTAAAATTCATGGGGTGTTTTTTTGATAGCTTAATTTTCTAAAAATTTCCTTGGAAATGGATCTTGTTTATGTCTATATGTTTATGAACCTTTTTTTGATAAAATATTTTTTTCCTTTAAAAGTGAAATCAATCCTTATTATAGTATTTTTTCTTGATATGTTTTGTGTTTTTTAAAGGATACTCTTTGTTTTAAAGGGATTGATTGTTATTGGAATTAAATGGAGTTGTTAGTCTGGTTGAGTGTAAATGGTGTTTTCTAAATGATTATTTTGAGTTTTTTCATGGATATTAGAATGTGCTGGTCGATGTTGAAACATCAATGGGTGCACTAGGTGCACACATGGATGTGGATTCAAATGAAGTGGGTACTTTAAAAATAGTGTTTTCCTTTAACTTTGTTTTTATTAAATGATTTTTTGGTTTTTGAATCATATATTGATTGATTTGTTTGGAATAATTTAATTTTAGGGATTTATGGTGTTTTTTAGTCCTGAGGATTTATCGTAGGGAGTTGCTATCAGTTTTGAAGGTGCGCATGCTTATTCCTATATATGAATATGTAGAAATAAATATATCTTTTATGTGTGTGTTACCTCATGGTGTAGGGAACATGCAAATCATTTTCGGGATATATATATATATATGTGGAAGTGTGTGCGTGCAAGTTGGTGGAATGCATTTTCACCTCAAATTCATGAGGAGATGCCCTGTCGGGGTTTATAAATATGATTTGGATGTAAAATGATGGTTTTAAGTGTTTATTGGTTTTCAAAGTGGAGTGCATGTGTTTATTTAAGAAATTGTTTAGCATGTATTTGTTGTCCATTGCCCAGTTTCCACTATAAATAAAAGGGTTTTTTTTGGAAAACCTTTCTTGGAATGGGTCATCACCTTGTTGGTTGAAAAAAGATGAGAGTTTCTCTCGTTCGGGGCTTCCCTTGTGTTACTATGGTTTAAAGGAGAGTGGATTGTTCCTTGGTGGTGGATTAGGGGTGACCCTGTGGTATGTGTCCACTGTGTGTGATGAATGTATTTATGTTTTGATAATCATTTTACATTGTTAGATCACCACATTTTTAGTCTGAACATGGGAACCTAGCATAACTAGAAAATTTTTAGTAAATGATTACTATACTTGTTTAGACCATTCACTAGATAGTGGCCTATAGGAGGGGGTTATTTTTTTATCATTTCTATGGGATTGGGCCCCTCAGTCAAGACAGATAGGGAAATGATCGGACATTTGGGTGTTTTTATATCATCATGTAGGGAATGTCTTCAAAATGAGTTTCATTTATAGTATGATATATATTATTCACCAGGTCATGGGTTTTACCAGGTATTTAGGCACATATTTATCTATGATAGATGATTGAGGCGCATTTTTTGTTGATATTTCTTGCTTGTTATTTTCCATTTCCCTTGTGTGATCATTTATTTTTCCCTTCACATTTGGTTCATCTATTTGTTAAATGTGATAAAATTTATTTCAAAAGTTGGTGGGAAACTATTTTTAAAATGTTTTACACTTCTCAATCCATACTTCTTTAAAATTTTAAATCTTTATTCTTGGAAAATAAATTAGTTTAAAATAAGAAGGGTAATGGACCGTGATTTTCTTTAAAGGGAAAATGTGTGAAACAATTATTTTATATATTGTACTTAAAACCTTAAATTAGTATTTTCTATTTAAAAGATGTGTATTGAGAATAGTTTATAGGTCTATCCTACTGATATTTAATACTCATGCCTCTATTTTATCTTTTTTTAGAATCAAGTACTGCTTCTTACACGGTTTCGATTTTCAGAGTGTGATGTTGGTTTGAGGTTGGTGGTGACCCATAGAATCACATGAAGGTATGCACACTTTTATTTTACTTATCCTATTACTTTTCATTTTTTGTAGTCTTTATTTATTTTCTTGTATTTCATTTATGGGCCAAATCATTATCACTTGTTTGGTTTTGATTCTCGACACAAGTTTTCAACCCATGGGGATCATGAATGCCCTTTAGGTCATATTGTGGACAAGATCAGGTGACCAGTTAAGGGTCGACCTAGGGAGGTTCATGACATTCAACAACTAAATTCATGTTAATAACATCAATTACAAACATTGGTTAAGGTATATGAAAAACTAATTTCATTATAAAATCATTCCTAGAATGTAATTCAAGGATCTATCATAGAAGGTTCTTAACATTTTAAACTAAATCATACACAATATTCACATTTCATAAAAAATTTAATAAAAATTAATATTTAAGGGAATAATATTTAAATAAATTAACATTTCAAATATTTAAACAAGAAATAACCATGTATGAAAAATTCAAAAATAAATTTTAATTATATACCCTTATATAATTTTAAATTTAACATTATGGATATTCCATAACTTTGAATATAAAAATTTTACATTCATTCCAATATGAAATATTTAATAGTTATCATAATATGGAATTTTGAATTAAAAAATACGATATTATTAAAATGGTTGAGGAAGGGGGGTAAATATAAGAAAATACTAACACTACTGACAATGAAGAACTCAGCGAGACTTGAATCCAAGACCTCACTGAGACCCCGTAAGGCCACTAAAAACTGATCTACACCTTAGGGGCACAATTTAAATATATTATATTATTTGAATTATAAAATTTTTATAATCCAATATTGAACATGTAAGCATTATTCATAATCTAAATATCATATAAGTATTAATTATTTAAACCTTGATCATATCAATCTACATATCATTTGATGTGGTTTATATAACATCAAAACAAGGAGGCCATTTATTTTGAATAATTTAAAATAATTAATTATGAAAAATTTAAAAATTAAAAATTAAAATTTTATATTTTGGAAATGTTTCATAATTTATAATCCTTTATAAATTGTTTCTGAATATTTTGAAATAAGCACTTTTATTTTTATATCACAAGAATTTTGCATATAATTTTTAAATGATATTTAAATATAAAACTTTAATATTTTGGAATATAAGTGTTTCATAAACTTTTAATTAATTATAAACAACTTATAATTAATTAATTTATAAAGATATAATAAATTAAAATTCCCCAATATACATTTTATAATGATTTATAAACATTTTATAAACCATATAATACATTTTAAATATTTACAAAATTAACTATTTTTATATCTACCCTTTTCCAAGAACCTTATTCAGCATATGTGTAACCTCCTTATACCCTTACATAGAAAACCTTTATAAGGGTAACTAGGCTTGAACCTTAGGCAGTGCATACCACTTATGGTTTTTGAGCACTTACCCTTACATGAACCCTTCATGTAAAATTAAAACCCTAATTATCCACTTTTTATAAGGGTATCAAGGTGAAGACTGTTACCCATGCCCCTGTGTATAGGTAAAACATTTACATAGTGCCTCACATATGGGTAATAACTTTTATGTAGTGATAATTATGAAAGGATAATAAGGAAACAACCCATAAAGAAATCCTTATGTATATGTAATACCAATACACAACACCCTTGCAAAGAACATAACATAAGGATAAAGTTACTGATTAACTTTACATATCACCTTACGATGTACCTCACATAAGGGTAAGGTTGTGATTCCCCTTATGAAGACCAATATACATAAGGTTAAGGTGATAATACCCTTATGTATACCACTATACATAAGTTTAATTACTTGATTACCCTAATATACCTCAGTTTCCTTAGGGTAAAGCCTCAATTACCTTTATGTATCCTCACTACATAAGGGTAAACACAATTTACCATATTTTCACAAAACCCAAACAACAAGGATCTATTTGTTAGTCTTAGTTTTTATTTAAATAAATATTTCATAAATATTAAACATTTATCACTTTGATACCATTGAACTACTTCATTAGATTGAATATCATTTATCAACTCTAGCAGAAGCAATTAAAACCCTTTTTGAGGATCTCCCATGTAAGATAATATAAAACTATGACAAAATTTAAATTAAGACCACTGTAAATGGTGTGACATACACTATAAGTCTTCAACTACACCATAAAAACACCATAATATGTTTTTCTAAATATCTCATAAGTGGAAAACATAGGAATCCTTCCTTGGTAGTGTAACAAAAAATTGAATGAATCACATGTTTACATGAAATATTTTCCTTACCAAACGATATTCTAGAGTCTTTACATGGAAAGGAAAAAGGATGATGATATTTATGAGTTCAGGGAGGCTTATCGAAGCATAATGTAATGCCACACCCACCCAACATTATATGGTAGTAGGGATCATATGGAACCCGAGGACACTCATAGGTGCTGTATGAATTAATTCATGAATTTATAATGGATGTATTAATTCCTTGAATTATTCATTCAACATATATACATGAATATAATTCATCCATCCATTTCATATTAAATAAAATCATAAAAAATTATATTATATTCTAGAGAAACATAAATAATAATAGTTATCACTTTATTATAATTGTAGAAAATAATATACACTTATCTTCATTCAAACTATAATTCAGAAGAAATATATATATATCATATATATAAATCTTTAAGGAATATATCCATTAAATTGTCTATTCGATACAAATGAAACAAGATTTGATATTTTATGGTGTTTCTTAATATTCTAATTTATCTAAACCTGGAAAATATTTTTGATGTAATAAATTCAATAGTTATTTTGATTTTGTAAGCATGGATTATTATATCTAGGATTTTACATTTGGTATCAATTAGAGTATGTAAAATATGTTACTATTACAACAATATTTGGGAATGTGGGTCTAGTAAATGATAGTATCAAACATAGATGAAAATATAAATCATTATATATAACATGATACAAACAAAAAGGTAAATTTGATATATAGATAAAAAAGGTGTGAAATGGGAATCCAAAGTGGATTATAAGGTATAAATATAATTAAATACTTGATCAAAAGTGAATGAAAAGATAACTACCCAACTATATGTGTAAAAAGGGTTCAGTCTCTCCTTGTAACCACCTCCAACAAATTCTCCACTAATAAGAGTACCCATCCCCTATAAGAAGCAACTTACCTTTGCCTATATTTTTCAAAATCTGGTATACATACACTCATTGTGAATATGTGGGGAGTGAGAAAAATTATCCCAGTAGGATCCCACCAATTATTTCATGATAAATATTTGTTACATAAATCCAATCATGTTATTTAGAAAATAAGTCAAATGAAAATATTATTTTAACTTTATAATAATGAAGATATAAATTACAAGATTTAAAAAAATTTAAATATGAAAGTAAATTAAAATAAAAAAACCATTCAAAACAAAAAAACATGGGAATATTGTAAGGTATATAAGGTCCAAAAATCCTAGGATGTTCATACCATCTTGGTGATAAAACCATGTCATATCCAACTATGTGCACTCTAAAAGGGAGAGCATCATCAAATCCTATAGGAAAGGGGATACCCTAGAAAGTTCCACCCTATACATGTCAAAATAATATTTAGTCAGTGTTGTAGAATAATAAAAAGTTTAATTGGGGAATGGTATTCATAGAGTTAATTATCAAAATCTTACCACCAATGTACTTTGGTTTCCATGATCTATTCAAATTTTAAGAGTTACCATTTTATCATTTTATTTTTTGTTATAATATGTAATTTCATAAAACACTAGACATATAACCTTTATTTCCAACAAAAAATCATGAATATCAAACAATTTGGTTTATAATTTTAGAAGATGACAGTAAAAAACACTGATATAACATATATCAAATTTCAAGGACTTTAATAACTTGATTAAAATAATTTAAAAAATTTAATATAAAAAATCATTTAAGGTTCACCAAACAAATATAACTCATGAAATCACATAACTTTACCAATAAAAACATTAAAAAATAAGTAAAATAAACTAAAGGAGAATAGTAAATATCATTCTAATTCAATATAATACCCTAAACTAGAAAACCCATACCATAATAATTAGAAAATACAATCCCCAACTATCATGCCCATAGGGAGGAAGAAAACAGTTGGGATAAAATACCTCAAGGTAACATTGCAGCATTTTTGGGTTGATTGTGTTTGTTGAAAAAGTAGACTTCCATGGTGAATTGTTGAGTTCCAGAGAATTTGTTGACAATCCATGTTGACAAAGAACCATGACAAAGGAATGAATAATCTAGAGGTGGTACAAAAAGAGCAGTACAAGGTGGCGCCGTTTTCAAGTGTTTTCCAAATTTTTGGGGTCCAAAATTTGGAGTTTGGTTAGTGATAAAACACTATTTTATTGAATATTACATTGATAATAAATGATATAATTTCCTCACATTGTTCTAAATATTTTTATTTATAAAATATTTGGGATAAGATCATTCATTTGAAAATTTTGTAAAAATTCCAGTTTTACCCTTTATAGTGCACTGAGGTATTTCAAAGATAAGTATTTTTATATTTATTATTTGAATTTAAAATTTTTTAACAGTTTTTCTAACTTAATTTTCTACTACTTTTATTCAGGACACTAGAGCTAAAGAGTGCATTTGGTTGTTGAAAATGGGCCATGAAGTCAAAGTTGGGCTGGAATCGCTAGAATATACATAGGTTCTATATTTGGGACATAACATCTTAATCCTTGCTTGGATTAGGCCCAAATTTTGGGAAGATCTAGAGGATGAATTTTCTCAAAAATCATCCTTCTGGAAGGCCGGCCAATACATGCGTTTTTGTGGAAAAATTGGCGGTGAAATTTGGAATAAAATATATGGCCGAATTTCCACATTCACACTTGAAACCACTTGTAACCTCTCCTCCCCTCCACTCTATGAATTGGATTTTTTATCATTTGGAGGGGTTGGGAAGTGAATTAAGAAGTTTAGGGAAGATTAGAATAGGTTCCACTTCAATTCTCCAAGAAATTAAATAAGGGTAGCTCTTGAAGCAATGATCCCTTCGTCGAAGCCCTATTCTTCTTCCTCATGTTGTAATGTTTGTGTTTTCTTAATAAACTTATTTTTTATTCTTTTATTTATTATCTTTTCTTATGTTTTGTTTAAATTTATTCTTCTATTAATATTCCTATTTGGACTGGAATTATTGAGTAGAAGCATTGTTGGGTTATACCCATTATAAAACTTTGCACATGCAAAATGCTTCTACGATGATTACGCCACCCATGGAAGAGTAGTTTTTTAGTAATCGATCTATATCTCACCTTCTTCATTCATTTATTTTGAATAAATGAGAAACTGTAATTAAATTAATATTATCTATTAATTTAGTGTTCAATTTAAATGAAACTAAGCAAGCAATTGAACAATAAACACAAATCACGTGAGGTCGAGAATTGTGTGAATTATGAGAGCGCGAACTTAATTGGTAATTCAAAACCATATGATATCAATTTTTAGTGTTAAAATATAATCCCTAAACTCAATTAATTCTAGTTTCTAGAGGGGAAATGTGCCTTAATTTACCACTGACCATAATATAATCTTAGAACATCATTCAAAGCAGGGTGTTGCGATTGAATGTTCTGAAGTTAGCCTAAGGTTAAATTCACTTCATCTTTGTGGTAAGGCTAATTCTCGTAGGGTTAAGGGGTTAAAAAATTAAGGGATAATAATTAAGTGAATATTAATTTAAATTATAATTATTAATAAATTATTGAAGAGGTAGTGTTAGATCGATTACATCTTTTAAATATTGTCTAAAAAACATCTTTTTGTTGTGTCATTTTAATCGAACTTCATTTCAAAAATAAAACAAAAAAATACAATCTTCTTCTAGAAAACTTCTTCTAGATTCATAAACTAAAACCAACCCCCATACTTTGAATTAGTGTTTTTATTCACTTTTATTTTATTTTTAGAATACCTTAAAAAAGTTGTTTTAAATCTAGTTCCTCCTTTGAGAGACGACCTTGGTCAGCCACTCTAGTGAACCTAAGTACCCAAAAATCACATTAATCATTTGAGGGAACCCACGACAGTGCTCTTTCTAATTGGCCCCGTTGCAGGGGAGGCAAGTAATTATTTCAATCAATTAGCGGTATTTATTTTATTTTACATTTTATTCGCTTCCTCTATTCTTTCTTCCTTCTTTACCCAATCTGATTTTTTTCTTCTTCTTTTATTTCATTATACTTCTTTTTGGACCATCAACTAAAACTTCTAATTTTTATTTTATTATGGTACACCTTCCTTCTTTTCATCTTTCATTGATTTATGACACAAACTAATTCCGAAGATCTCTTAGATCTTGACCCTAAGATTGAACGTAGCCTTATGGAACGAATCAAACCTTATCAGTAAACGGTAAGTTTCAATATTCAACCAGTTGGTGAATTCATCTCTAATGGAAACATTTAAATTGGAAGCAATTCAAATTAAAACATAAAAGTGGAACCAATGGCTAGAAATAATGGAAATGAACTTAATAGAACCATTCGAGAATTGGCTGCACCTGATGTTAATTATCAACCAAATTGTATTGCATACCGAAATATCGAATAGGACATTGAACTAAAATCTGGGTTAATTCACTTACTTCCAAAGTTTCATGGCCTCTCTAGTGAAGATCCCAATAAACATTTGAAAGAGTTTAATGTGGTTTTCTCAACCCTAAAACCTAGAAATGTCTCTAAAGATCAAATCAAACTAAGAGAATTCCCATTCTCACTTGATGGAGCTGTGAAATATTGGATGTATTATTTACAACCTGAATATGTAACTTGTTGGAACGATTTGAAACATCTTTTCTTGTAGAGATTTTTTCCAGCATCAAGGACCACTTCCATTCGTAATGAGATCTCGGGGATCAATCAAGCACAAGGGGAGTCAATGTATGAGTACTAGGAGAGATTCAAGAAGTTGTGTGCAAGTTGTCCACATCACCAAATCAGTGAGAAACTCCTCATTAAGTACTTCTATGAAGGACTCTCACCTATGGAGAGGAGCATGGTGGATGATGCGGCTGGAAGAGCATTGGTGGACAAGACACCAGTAGCTGCACGTGCATTGATCAACAAGATGACCAAAAACTCCAAACAATTTGGTGATCGAGGTACACCACATGTCAGGGGAGTACATTAGGTAAGTCCTTCTCTTGAGAGTCATTTGATTGATACCAAGTTAGAAGAATTGACAACTATGGTGAGGAAAATTAATTTGGAACAAAAGATATTTCTACCCCCTCCTTCAAGGCCTTGTGGCATTTGCACTGAGACAAGACACCCAACTAACTGTTTCCCCCAACTACAAGAAACAGAAGATTGTGTAGTAGTATTCCCTGGGAGACCATATCAGCAACAACAACAACCACATCCCCAAAATAAGTATGAATCCTTTGCACCAACATTCAACCAAGGGTGGAAGGATCAATCAGACATAAGGTATGGCTCTGGGCAACAACAAAGGCCCCCTTTTCAACCAAACTTCCAGCAGCCTCCACCTTACCAACAGGGTTTTCAATAACCCCAAACGAGATTCGAAGCTCAAGCATCAGCAAGCCAGCAACAAGAGAATCCCCCACCAAAGATAGATTCTAACAATGATGATATTTTGAAGAAAATTTTTCTTAATCAACAGAATGAGCTGAAGAGTCAAGGTTCAGAGCTGAGAGAGTTGAAGACTCAAATGAGCCAGATTGCCACCACCCTCCATGAACTTGTAAGTGAGAATTCTGGAAATCTACCTTCCTAACCCACTCCAAATCCAAAGGGGAATGTTAGTGCCATCACATTGAGAAGGGGGAAGCAGATGAATGATACACCTGTACCTACCATTCCACCGGGATTCACCTCAACTCTAGAGAAGCCTCATTCCAAATCAACTGATGAGAAATCCAAGGAGAAAGATAAAGGTAAGAAAAAGATTAATGATGTTCCTCCTAAACCCCTTCCGTTTCCAAATAGGGTTGTTCAAACCAAGAAGATGGCTGAAGAAGCAATGAAAAATGAGGTTTTGGACACATTCAAGCGTGTGGAGATCAACATTCATCTAATTGAAGCCATTAAGAAAATTCCAAGGTATGCGAAATTCTTAAAAGAACTTTTTACCAATCGAAGAGGGATCAAGGGAAATGAGAGGATCAATCATGGAAGGAATGTGTCAGCACTCATTACACCAACTCTAGAAATGCCAACAAAGTGCAAGGATCCCGGGATTTTCACCATCCTATGTACCATAGGGAAGTTTCACTTCTCTGATGCTCTTTTTTATTTAGGAGCTTCAATAAATGTGATTCCTCACTCTGTATTCTTTTCCTTGCAGGTTGGTGAGTTGAATCCAACAAGAGTAGTGGTGCAGTTGGCAAATAGAGCTACAACATATCCAGCGGGAGTCCTTGAGGATGTACTTGTCCGGGTAAGAGACATGATATTTCCAGTAGACTTCTATGTGATTAACATGGAGGATGATGAGGTAAGTTCTCATTACCCCATTATCTTAGGTAGACCCTTCCTCAAAACTGCAAAAACTATCATAAATGTCAATGAGGGTACACTTTCCATGGAGTTTGAATATGAAGTTGTGATATTTAATGTTATGGATTCCATGAAGTACCCCTCAGAAGACCATTATGCTTTCTTTATCTCCCATTTTGAACCACCAAATAAAAACTTCATGGAATTTGATTGTCCTATTCTTAGGGAGATTATGAGTGTTGGTTCGAGTTTGATGTCTAAGAGCACATCCAAACATGTTGCTGATACACAATCCTCTCTTGGATTTGATTTTGATGTGGATTCATATTCTGATTTTGATCATGTTCACTCTGATTATGACATGGCTGTTGAGTATGCTGATGGATTTGGTGCTTTATTCTCTGATTTTGATGATGTCTATTCTGATACTGATGCTCTTTGTGCACATATTTCAGTTCCTTTAATGTCTCCATCCATACTACACCCTCCTTCATTAGAACTCAAGACATTGCCACCAAATCTGAAGCACGCATACTTGTTGAGTGGTGAGAGATTACTTGTTATCATTGCTAACAATATCCCTCTTGAAAATGAAGAAAATATTTTGAATATTTTGAGGGATAATATCAGGGTGATTGGGTGGACCTTGGATGACATATCAGGTATTAGCCCCTCCATTTGCATGCATAGGATTCCCTTAGAGGATGGGGCTAAACCGGTGAGACAGCCACAAAGGAGACTCAATCCCACCCTCTGGATGTTGTTAAAAAAGAATTTGAGAAATTGCTCGAGGCAGGTATAATCTTTCCCATTTCAGATTATCAGTGGGTAAGTTCTATTCAGGTTGTGCCTAAGAAGAGTGGTGTTACTGTTGTTAAAAATGAGAAAGATGAGTTAGTTCCAATTAGGCTGAAAAATAGTTGGCGTGTGTGTATTGATTATAGGAAACTAAATCAGTCCACTCGCAAGGACCATTTCCCCCTCCCATTTATTAATCAAATGCTTGAGAGAATAGCTGGGAAAACACACTATTGTTTCTTGGATGGTTTTTCTGGATATTTTCAGGTTCCTAATGATCCATAGGATCAGGAGAAGACTACATTCACCTATCGCTTTGGCACATTTGCTTACCGGAAGATGCCATTTGGACTTTGCAATGCCCCAGGTACCTTCCAGAGATGCATGGTGAGTATTTTTTTTGATTTTATTGAGACCTTCATGGAGGTATTTATGGATGATTTTACAGTGTATGGATCCTCATTTTATGAATGTATAAATAGTTTGGGAAATGTATTGAATCGTTGTATTGAGAAAAATCTGGTCCTGAACCTTGAAAAGTGTCATTTCATGGTAAAGCATGGCATTGTCTTAGGGCATGTAGTTTCAAAACATGGGATAGAGGTTGATAGATCTAAGATAGACATTATTTCATCCTTACCATATCATTCATGTGTGCATGCTGTTAGATCTTTCCTAGGGAATGAAGGATTTTATCGGTGCTTCATCAATGATTTTAGTAATATTTCTCTTCCTATGTCATGATTACTTCAAAAGGATTCTGATTTTGTGTTTGATGATTCTTGTAGGACTTCCTTTGATGAGCTAAAGAAGTGTCTGACCACTCTACCTATCATACAGCCCCCATGGTGGGAGATTCCTTTTGAGATTATGTGTGACGCCTCCAACTTCACGGTTGGAGCTGTCTTATATCAGAGGGTGGAGGGACGTTCACATGTGATCGCCTATGCATCAAGGACATTGAATTCAGCCCAATCAAACTACACAACCATGGAAAAGGAGTTTCTTGCTGTCATATTTTCTTTAGATAAATTCCGTTCATATTTATTGGGCTCTATAGTAGTTGTTTTTTTTGACCATGCAGCTCTGAGGTACCTCTTGAAGAAGCCAGATGCAAAGCCTAGGCTGATCCGAGGGATGCTCCTTATTCATGAATTTGATATTGAGATAAAGGACAAAAAGGGGTCATAAAACTTGGTGGTGGACCACATGAGTAGGCTTACTCACACACTAGAGGATGACACCGTGGACCAGGTACCACTTCGAGACACTTTCCCCGATGAGCATCTTTATTCCATCTCAGGTACGCATCCTTGGTATGCAGATTTAGTTAACTACCTTGTTGCCTCTGAAATCCCTGCAAATTTAAAGAAACATCAAGTCAAAAAATTAAAGAGTGAGTCAAGGTTTTATGTTTGGGATGATCCATACTTATGGTGCATGTGTAGTGACCAAGTTATTAGGAGGTGTGTTCCTGATCATGAGTTTGAGTCTGTTTTGCAATTCTATTATACACTTTCATGTGGTGGACACTTTGGACCCCAATGAACAGCTAGGAAAGTTTTGGACTCTGGATTATATTGGCCTAGCTTATTCCATGATGCCCATGTGTTTTGTATGTCATGATCTTGTTGCCAACAAACTGGGAACATTTCTAGGAGACATAAGATGCCCCAACAACCCATACTATTTTGTGAAATTTTTGATGTATGGGGCATTGATTTTATGGGTCCTTTTCCTAGTTCATTTGGATTTTTGTATATTTGGGTTTTTTTTGATTATGTGAGTAAATGGGTGGAGGAAAAGGCCACCAGGACTGTCGATTCTCATGTTGTAGTGGACTTTGTAAAAGGAATTTTTTTTTGCAGGTTTGGAGTACCGAAGGCCATCATCAGTGACCAAGGGACACACTTCTGTAATCAGAATTTTTCTTCCCTCCTTCGGAAGTATGTAGTGACACACAAAACATCAACACCATACCACCCCCAAACAAATGGCCAAGATGAGGTTTCAAATCGTGACTTGAAACAAATTTTGGAGAAAACTATGCAACCAAATAGAAAGGATTAGGGAAAGCACTTGGATGATGCATTGGGGGCTTATAGGACATCATACAAGACACCCATTAGTATGTACCCATTTCAGACTGTTTTTGGGAAAGCGTTTCATCTCCCCGTGGAAGTTGAGCATCGTGCTTATTGGGATATAAGGAAATGCAACATGGATTTGGCCCAAGCTGGAATCCAATGGAAGCTGAAAATTCAAGAGCTTGAGGAGATTCGATTGTCTTCATATGAGAACTCAAGGCTCTATAAGGAAAAATCAAAATCAGCTCATGATAGAATGATCCAACATAGGGAGTTTCATGTTGGAGAGAAAGTTCTTCTCTACAGTTCACGACTGAAGCTGATGCCTGGTAAGTTGCATTCCAGATGGTTAGGTCCTTATATTGTATCTAATGTTTTTCTTTATAGTGCAGTGGATATCACACAAGAGGACACAAGAAGGAGCTTTACAGTCAATGGGAAACGCTTTAAGAGATATATTGAGGGACTTCCTACCGATGTAGTAGATTTTATCACACTGCATGACCCCATCATCACTTGAGCACATCAGGCTGTTCCTAACCCTTTCACTTTTATATTATTTGTCCTATTTAAAAATTCTGTTTTTCATGTGCATATATCATCTCATGGGTTCACATTTAGGACAATGCAATATTTTAAGTGTGGGGTAGGTAACCATTTAGTTTAGTAATTTCAATTGTTTTCTTGTTTAAAAAAAACAAAACAAAAAAATTGTGTGTTTTTCAAAATTTGTGTGTTTATTTTACAATTTTCTGTGTGTTTTTGAAACTTTTGAGCTAAAATGATTCTCATCACCATTTTTAAAACCATATCAATAAGTTAAAAAATTTAACCCTTGAAACTAAGATTAAATGAATGCTGAAATGACTTTGTTTCAAGTTCAAATATTTAGTAATTTAATGAAAAGTACATTGAATTTTGAATCCCATTCCACATTTCACTGTCTTTATATTTGAAATCACATTCTTGTAAGGCTTATGAACCATTATTTTCATATTCATTACATTCACCTCACTTATTGAGAGAACCAAACCATGCTTGATTTAACCAGAATTTGATCTATTCCTGTCAAAACTTGAGGGTTTAAGGTACTTATGTTTAAATGATTGAGGCATTTGTTTGGTATTAAATCCCCTATTTCAAAGAATCCTTTTTTTAATAGCCTACCATGAACATTTAATCCTTTCATCCCTTAGAATCCATAAACAACTTGTTAGGTTAGCCACATTACAAGCCAATTTTCCCTATCCAACCAACTCTTGAAGTGAAATTTCATAATCTAGTTGAGCTTAAGTGTGGGGAAAGCTATCTTGTGTTATGCTACCACATTCTGTGATACTTTGCGTGGAAAATTAAATTATGAAGAGATGTGTTTTCTGCTGAAGAAAATCATTATATTAAAAGTTGTGCCTTTTCTGGAGCTTTAATGACATGTGAAGCTGTGCCTTTTCTGGAGATTCTAATTGAGGTAGAAGGTTGTACCTATCTGGAGCTTTCAAGAAAATCATGTTTGAGAAGATTGTCATTTTTTATGCTAAAATGATGAATAGTGTAAACTTTTCATGAATTTTCATGATTATGGAGCTGAATTGATTCGATGGGGATTGAGGAGAAGACCATATTTTAGTGAAAATTGGATTAATGCAATTTTGCTTCAAAAAGAGTCAAGCCCTCCTCATTCAGCCTCAGAATCTTTCACATCTAAATCCTACCAACCGAAAGCCACAGAACAACCCTGAAAAGTTCTCATGATAAACATATGTACTTGAATCACATTGAGTGGTTATTTAGGAATTTATCAAGCCTATGGTGACCCTTGTATGAGTTTGGATGAGAAAAACATTGTTTTTTTGATATTTGTGTAATGAGAGAAAATTCAAGCGAGGTAAGTGTTTTTGTGCATGGGAGGATAAATTAAGTAGAAATATATTGAATTATATAAATAAATAACTTAAAATAAGGTTTTTTATGAGGCATGATATATTTTGTTTCTTGGTGTGTAATTATTTGATCTCAAGCATATGTGTTTTAAAATTGGTTTTGATTTGATATTGATGTTTACTTGATATGAGATTTTTCTCAGGAGTGCAAAAGGTTAAGTGTGAGGGAGTTGATAATACACTATTATATTGAATATTTTATTGATAATAAATGATATAATTTCCCCACATTGTGCTAAATATGTTTATTTATAAAATATTTGGGATTTGATCATTCATTGGAAAATTTAGTGAAAATTCCAGTTTTACCCTTTATAGTACACTGTAGTATTTCAAAGATAAATATTTTCATATTTATTATTTGAATTTAAAACTTTTTAACAGTGTTCCTAACTTAATTTTCTATAACTTTTATTCAGGACACTCGAGCTAAATAGTGCTTTGGTTGTTGAAAATGGGCCATGAAGTCAAAGTTGGGCTGGACTCGCCAGAATGGACATAGGTTCTGTATTTGGGCCATAAAATCTTAATCCGTGCTTGGATTAGGCCAAAAGTTTTGGAGGATCTCAAGAGTCCATTTTTCAAAATATCATCCTTTTGGAATGGGGGACAATTCACGCGTTTTTGTGGTCAAATGTTCGGTTTAATTTGGAATAAAATATTTGGCCGAATTTCCACACACACACTTGAAACCACTTGTAACCTCTCCTACCCACCTCTATATAAATTGGAGTTTTTATCATTTGGAGGGGTTGGGAAGTGCATTAGGAAGTTTATGGTAGAAAAGAAGAGGTTCCACTCCAATTATATAAGCAATTCAATAAGGGTATCTCTTGAAGCAAGGATCCCTTCGTCGAAGCCCTATTCTTCTTCCTCATGTTGTAATGTTTTTTTTTCTTAATAACATTATTTGTTCTTCTTTTATTTATTATCTTTTATTATGTTTTATTTAAATTTATTCTTCTTTTAATCTTTCTCTTTGGTCTGGAATTATTGAGTAGAAGCGTTATTGGGCTATACCCATTATAAACCATTGCACATGAAAAACGCTTCTACGATGATTACGCCACCCATGAAAGAGTAGTCTTTTAGTAATCGATCTATATCTCACCTTCTTCATTCATTTATTTTGAATAAATTAGATACTATAATTAACTTAATATGATCTATTAATTTTGTGTTCAATTTAAATAAAACTAATCAAGCAATTGAACAATAAAACAAATCACGCGAGGTCAAGAATTGTGTGAATTGTGAGAGCGCAAACTTAATTGGTAATTCAAAACCATATGAGATCAATTTGTAGTGTTCAAATATAATCCCTAAACTAAATTAATTCTAGTTTCTAGAGGGGAAACGTGACTTAATTTAACACTGACCATAATCTAAAATTAGAACATCAATCAAAGCAGGGTGTTGCGATTGTGTGTTCCGAAGATAGCCTAAGGTTAAATTCACTTCATCTTTGTGGTAAGGTTAATTCTCGTAGGGTTCGGGGGTTAAAAAATTAAAGGATCATAATTAAGTGAATATTAATTTAAATTATAATGTTTAATAAATGATTGAATAGGTAGATTTAGATCAATTACGTCTTTTAAATATTTTCTAAAAAACATCTTTTTGTTGTGTCATTTTAATCGAACTTCACTTCAAAACTAAAAACAAAAAAATACAATCTTCTTCCAGAAAACTTCTTCTAGATTCATAAACTATAACCAAACCCCATCCTTTAAAGCAGTGTTTTTATTCTCTTTTATTTTATTTTTATAATACCTTTAAAAAATTGTTTTAAATCTACTTCCTCCTTTGAGAGACAACTTTGGTCAGCCACTCTGCTGCACCTAAGTACCCCAAAATCACATTAATCATTTGAGGGAACCCACAACAGCGCTCTTTCATTTAGCATCTCGAAAATAGGATTTCTGTGAAGATATTATTTTAATATGCAATTGTCATGAGTTTCACAAAGATAGGCTTCATGTATTGAATTTTTCAAAGACAAGAAGAATGTTGACGGTGTTCTTTGTGATTGCGTCAAGATTCATGAATGGTAGATGTTGAAGCGCATCGCCATAGTGAAGGGATTTGTGAGGGAGCTTCACAACATAGGTGTGAAGGGATTGACGTTCATGCTCTGCGATTACATCAAGCTCCATAATCAAAACATTTCCATGGTTCTTCGCAAGATTGAGAGAATTTCGGCAGAAACTTCAGAGCATCCCGATTTGAGATGATGTGACATTGAATTCGTGTGGAAAGTTCATGGGTTGGTGGAATTGCCTAAAAATAGGCCTCGACCCCTTCAAGAGAAGAAGAGAGATAGATAGAGTTTTTGAAGAAAATATGTTTCTCTCAGTTCGTGAAGGTAGTTCGTGAGGGAAGTGTTCTTTGCGAAAGAAGAGCTTCACGGTGGCTAATCTAGCTCCACGAAAGTTGCGAGCTCTGTGTTGGCTCAGTGAGATTCACGAGGGATGTCACTCTATGAAGATTTTAGCTTCGCAAGAGTTCTTTGTAAGAGTGATTCCCAAAAAGGCAGGAGCTTCGCGAAGGCCTGTTTGAGCTTCTTGAAATTGGGAGCCTCACGAAGTAGGGTGATTTGCGATGCTTTTTACGAAGGAATTGCCCAGTGTTTAAGGAGAAAAGGGGTATTCATCAGTGGATGAAAGTTGGACCTTAACAGAGAATCTATCAATAGTTAAGGATGCATGTATTCATGCAGATTAATAGACCTATAGGTCTATAAACTACGAGTGGATCCTTTCTAGAGTAGTGAGAAAAGGAAGAGGAAGAAGGTGATCCTCTCCACCGGCAGTGAGCCGGGGAGAGAGAAACAGGGAGTGACCCTTGGGAAAGCAGTGAGCTAACCCTAAACATTTTAAAGGTAGTGAGCCTAGGAATATAAGTGATCTAGACCAAACATTATTGGTATTGATACTTAGTGGATTTGGTACAGCAGCACATCACCGTTGTATGCTCCCTGGACGTAGCTCAGTGAGGGTGAACCAAGTAAAAATCTTGGTCTACCTGGTTATTTCCCTGCATTGTATCTAAAGAATAACCATCAGATAAAGATAAAAATGAGTGATCAACATAAATACATAAAATAAAATAAAGTGACCCTTGTAATAAATAGGTCAAGATGTAATGGGGCAAGAAGAATTTTGAAAAAGAACATCCATACCCTGATTCACCCCCCTCTCAGGGTATATAGGCCCCTATTGGTCCTAACAAAAACCATGAGAATATGGTGAAGAGAAACATATAAAAGAGATAAAATTAAAAATTTGTAGTATTACTTAATGAGACTTAGTGGAAATTCCATATAAATCAACCCAAAGATAAGTGATAAATAGGATTCAACAGAAGAGAAACCTCGATAATTCATAAATGAGGGAAAAGAGGAGATTAAGAGGGTTTAAACAACCATGGGTCTTTTTTCTAGAAAATTAAATTTTTAGTGGACCTGGGATGGCCACATAGTTTTAAACTTGGTTTACTAAACTATACACCAATTTTGTAGTTAGAACTAGACACCCTTGGTGGGTGATTTCATTGTTGAGCACGTCAAATTTGATGTTTAGTTTACTAGAATTTCTACAGTAAAAATCTAACCCCAGGTCATCTCTCAACAGATCCTTAAATAATTAATTCAAAAATATGGTTGTAATTATAAAAATATAAGGGGAATTTGGTTTTGGAAAATATGGGGTTAGAGAATTTAATAAGACTATGGAAAAAGAAAAGTGATAAAACAAAGTGGTAATTGACAAAATTAATTAAGCATGATCAACCTGGGAAATTCTCATGATACTCATCCTTAATCTCCTCAATAGAAAGGGTATAGATCTTATAATACCTGGTTTGTAACACCTAGGACAACAATGTTACTGAGTTATTTCTAAGATACCTACCATGAATCAGTCTAAAACACACAATGATTCACCTGATTCCACTAATGATTGGGTGATTTGTGTCCGACTTCATAACCAAAACTCACCAAGGCAACAAATGAATAATTCTATGTGCTCTCCAAGATTTTATGTTATTACATTTTTATTCCATTTCACAAATTTACATGGCCTTGACTGTAATTATGTGTGTTAAATTGTCCATTATGAATTTCACAGATACATTAATTTAAAGAGGGAAGAAAAATCGATGAATGGTGTATGAAACATCACCTGAACGGTACCCCCAAACACGATCAATTGAGTTTGAGCATGACATAAGAGTACATAACTAAATTAAAAAAAATATATGATGAATAAAAATGATATATATCCTAGAATTAAAAAAATCATTCAAAATAATAGAAACATGAAGCTAGAGATTACATCACATCCCCCTGGGTGACTATGAGGAGTTCAAAACTCCATGGGAGGGGAGGAAGAAAGAGATGTTTAAGTAAAATTTACCATATGATATAGAAAATATAGGATTAAGTATAGGATTACATTGGGAGTAAAAAATGGTAGAACCTTTTCTCCTAGTCGAACTTCTAAATGAGGTTTCCAAGGAGTTCTTTTATAACCAAAATGGGATGTGGTTTTAGGCACCATGATTTCGAGAAACCACATGGACCATTGTTTTAGGCCACTATAAAATATTATATCGGTTAAACGGAACTAATTTCTTGTTCTAAGACATCTTGGATTTCTCCCTATCAAATATGGTGGCTAGATATGGTATATAATAAGATATATTTCCAAAATATAGAGGAAAACTTTGGAATCCATTCAGATTCCTTTTATTATAGAGCTCGGCTAATATGGGCCTCTTAATGGAAGAATTTGGATTGGGTTCCTTAATTATTGTTATATAACAATGAATTTTGGATCACCATTAAAAATTTCATCCCAATTGGATGCATGGATAAGTATGAATATGTAGTTGAGTTTATATATGTTCTTGGATTACCACACAATTTGGCCAATTTTTCCTCAACTCCATTTTGGGCCTTCCAAATCACCACAAGCAATAACAAAAACATAAAAACAAGTGAAATAAATCTTTTTTACAATAATAATAATGAAATTATTGAACCAATTAGGAAGTAAAATGTGTTATAATACATTAAATTTTAAATACAAAATGAGTTTAATACATAGGTATAAATGTGAAATAAAATAGTGAATCATGGTACGATTAGTGGGGCCATGTAGTTTGGATACATGGTTTGAAAAATCATGCACTAATAAATCAAAAATAATTGTCAAATTTTGTAAACCCCAAAAAAGGAAATTCACATGGTTTGTATTTTCCATTCAAAAACAGTATAACATGAAAACCTTTCTTAAATTCCATAATTTCAATGTACAGTGACAAAAAAAATAATGGATAATAATAAAAAAATAAAAAAATAATGAAATCCATACCTAAAACAAACACCATGGGTGTGACATAGATTTTGTCATATGGACTCAAGTTCTTGATTTCTATATTTTTCTAAAAATCATAGGATGCGGGTTCTATAGGGTGGTCATAAAATAAAAAAAATATATAAAGTAACAAAAGAACTGATTAGTTTTTTTATTGATCACATAACATAATTCAGAATAATTATTTACGACTATAAAAATTTAAAACACTATGGTCCATGTAATATGTCCATAAAACAATAAAAGCTAAAAAGGTATTTATATTGTGAAATAAGCCTATAAGGACCATATACATGAATAGAACTACAAGTAAACAAATAAACATGGTCTATATATTCCTTTAAAAAAATGAGAGATTTTTCTTCTTAAAAATAATGTCTGAGTACTCTGAACATTTATCTACAAAGGAATTTAAAACAACACACACCCACCCACCGCATATCCAAAATCCTCTGAACTCCATGGTGATACCCACAGGTCTTCCTTAAGAAAGTTTGATGTATTTAATTTGACCATGTAATGAAATATAGAATCTATATATACACATGATGTATTCCAGAAATAGATTACTACAACTCAATAAGTTTTCTAAAAATCACCTCTATCCTGTTATATGTCTTAATTAAACTACATTTTCACATTTAATCATCCATAATAAGTTTTTATGCATATCCCCCCATAAAAATATACTAAAATCAACCCTAATAAAAATCAAAGAGTTATGTGAAAAATTAATATAGTATACAAAACATTAAATAATTAATGAAACAAGTATCAAAATAATTAGAGTGGAAATATAGATTCATATCTTATGGAAAAAATATATCATTAAATTCATATTTTAATAAAGGAACAAAACACAATTTTAGAATTCATCACCATGTAAATTTAATCATTTGAGAGAAATAAATATATGAGAACCCTCTAAAACCCATTAGAGTGAAATATTTTAGTGGAATATCTTACTATAAATGGATTTATTCTAAGGATTAATGTGGTAAATCCTCAAAATTCATTCTCCCTTAGTGAAATGAATTCACCATAATCTAAACACTCTATCACCTAGGGGAATATATTTTTTCTAAATCCTTTTATCAAATAAAAGTAAACTAATACATTTATGTGGTTGTTATCCCACCAATTATTTTATTATAAAAGTTAAACGAAAGTAAGAAAGTATAATCACTATAACTATAACCAATTTATGTATCACCATACCCCTCTCCATCAATCTAGGTAACCAAGGGAAAAAATAACTAATTTATTTTACATTGAAAAATAATTCCAATATTTTTTTAAAGTAAAAAATCAATAAATAATCAATTTTAAAATTATTATAGTTAACTAGAAACTCAAAACAATAATATAGGGGTATACACAAACAAATATTCCTATGCACCTATGATTTAAACACGTTAATAATAAACAAAACATCCTAGGTAAACTATCCAGGGTCTATGAAGAGTATTTCATCACTAAAAAAGGTTTTGTTCATAATAGAATTAGAACATAAATAAAAAAGATACACTTTTCTTAAGTGATCACCAAATATTTCTCTATCATCTCTAAAGAGGAACCTAGTCTATTCCTCTATTCAAAATCAATTAACACGAGTTCCTAAAAATATTGAAGTAACTTTCCTTTAATTTAGACTTGAATCCCACTAAAAAGAGAATGTAATTAAGAATAAATATCACAAGGCACCCAAAATATCTTTCCTGAAGATATATCTATGTGTAAGTTTGTAATTATTTGGAAAATTAGGTTATTGGATAATTTTAAATAAATTTAACATTAATTGTGCATGCTTATTACCTCATAACCTATACCCTACACGGTTTCAGCGAAACTAGTGTACAATAGGAAAACCCATACATATAAACCATGCATGTCTAAAATAATTATATTTTTTATATTTTATAAAAAATTCTATTAAATTCATATAAAAAACATACCAAAAGTCAGAGGGGTATGACATTTATTGTGGGAGAGTGGTATGCATGAGATTTATTTATGTTGTTTGGTGGAATTTTATGGTTCGATAGAGACTGTGAGGGAATATATGATCATAGATGCATAGTATGTTTAGATGAATAGATTTTTTTATCCTTTTGAGTGGAAAAAAATTTATGGTAGGGATATTATAACCTCCCATGAATTAAAATTTTATTTAAATTTGTCCTTTTGGTTTAAATTATTTATTTATATGGAAAGGAAGGATTTTTTATATTATATTTAAGGTATGTCTCTCCATTATTGGAAAATTTTTGAGGATTAGAAAGGCCTTGAATGGTATTTGTGAATGACTATTTGGAATTGATGAGGTGTTTCAATAATTCAAGCGATGAAAGAAAGTTAAAATTAATGTTTTTAATATATAAAATTTAATATCAATATTTTTAAATCATGGATACTAACCATATCAAAATAATTTATTTGGGAAATAATATTTCAATAATTTACTAAATAGTTTAAAAAAAAGAAAAAAAATTGTTCATTTTTAGAAATACTTATTTATTTTAATGGATTCTCCCCTTTCACCCTTTTTTATTATCCTCTATCATCCCATGAGTCCTATATGAGCTATAAGGGTTCAATAAACATTCCTTATCTATTTTTATTCAATTATATGGTTTATATTTTTTTGTATTTGGGAAAATGTTCTAATGTATTATCCATATTTACTATTATATTTGTTTTTATGATGGGGTTACTAATCAAGGGATTTGGAAATGATGTTTTTTCTTAGGTGTGATAAAACCCACTCAAATTATGGGAATTTCTTCTTAGAATGTAGAGAAGAGGATTTGGTGAGGTAAAAACAATATTTATAGATTTTATAGATTTTTTTGTCAATTAAGTTTTTATTTATTATTTCTTATATTGGTTTATTTTTAGGGAAATTATCTTGAGGTAAAATGGGTATTTATATTTATATATATAGTATTTTGAGGGAATTTTAATTGTTGGGATGTGAGATAATAAATTAATAAAAGTGATTCAAATTATATGACCTTTACCTTGATTAAGGTTTTGTTATAAATGTATAATACATGAATCTTTATGTTGGTTAAATTATTGTTCTTATATTATATTTATATAGTTTGTGTATCATGTTAGAGTCTCATGAAGTGAAAGGGACTTTGGTAATTAAAATATACCAAATAACATATATTAATATATAAATGTTGTATTCATGGAAAATTTAATTAACTAAGTGTTCTTGGATATTTATGCTTTCCAGTGTAATTTTTATTTTGAGAATGTTTATTATTTTAATAGAGTAAATAATTTGGTACATAATAAGTGGATTTTTAAGTGTATTTTTAAAATTATTTAAAGTAGGGGTTGGTTTGTTTTGTTTCGAAACTCATAAATACTTGATATTTTAATAGATTCTTTGTTGTTAGTGTAGGTTTTGTAAATTTATTTTATAACTAATTGGGTGAGTAAATCATATATATGTATTGGTTTGAGAAATTATATGAAATTTCTATAAATTATATATTTCATAAATTTTTTAATTATTGATATTATTGTTGAAGAAATTTTTTTTCCATAATTATTAAAGGAGGTTAATAATGAATACTTTGAGGGGAAGAAATATTTAATTTTCTTAAATATGTTTTGAAGTATAATTTATTTTTGAAATAAAAACAGAGAAGGTGGTTTAAAATTTTAATTATTTGTTCTACATTAAATATTACTTGAAACGAGAGATATTTTTTGGGAATATATTTGGGTGTTATATTGTGTTTTTATGGTGAGACCTCATGTTTTTTAGGTATATTAAAGTGTTGATTGTTTTTTTAGAGAAGTTTGGGTAGTTAAATATAAAAACTTTCTCACATATAGTGGGTTAAAATCACGTGTTATAGTTTAAAATATTAAATAATGAATTGGAAAAATAATGAAGAAATTGATATTTTGGGGTGTTCTATTTCATAATCAATTAGACAAGTTATGAAAATAATACACCCTAACAATATATCTTCTTTTTTCATATCTTTTATTTCATAATTTCCAACCTAAAAAAGATGTTTTGTATAAGTTTATTGGAACATAAGGGGATGTTTATGGGTATTTATTAACTATATATGTACATTTTCCCATTACAAATATTGGTAGGTGATTCCTTAATATGTTTAATGGAATTTTCTATTCGTTTTATCAGGTGATATTTTCTTTCTTTAGTTTAACTTGGGTATTATAGGGGGTGTTTGAATAAATTTCCGTTATTATGGGATTGGTTATGGAAATTTTCATTTTATATTAGTCACATGGATTTTGAAGCTCTACTTATATGAATTTTTTTGTGATAACTGATTTGGGATGGTTGGGTTGATGTAAACCATTTTTATTTTAGTTATCCTTGCACTAGTGGCTTGGCCTTCAGTGTGGTTACGATATGCACATTGGTAGCTGATGAGTTTTACTAGGAAAGAGAGATCAAAACTCATTATAAATTTATATATATAAAATATTTGATACTATGAATGTTTTAACTCATAGGATATTTATTGATGAAATCCCATACCCATAGAAACTACATTTGTTATACTAGTGGAGAGGGAGATCTCATCAAGGGTGTATTGGGAGTCATCCCAATGAGAGGTTATTTATAAAATTTTATATAGAAAAATTTATTCTCTTATAGTGATGGAATATGGCTATTTTTTGATGGTTTCACATAATAATTGTGTTAAGGGACTAATTTCAAAAAAAAGTTTCACTATGATGTGATTTCTATGGTTGTCCAATGTTTGACTACCTATTTTTCATTAATTATTTGCTCGATAACTTATCAAGATGGTTAAACCCAATTTTATTATCTAATTAAATTATTTTATTATAGTTAAGATTTAAAATATTATTTTGAGAATTGTTAAAATTACCTACACTATTGTTTTATTCAGGGTGGTGAATTTGCATTGGGTGTGTTTTTAGATATGAAAAATCTGTTTGGATGGGTTAAAAGTGGTTATATCTTAAGTGTATAAATGTGTGTATATTCTTTGATGTTATATTAAAACCAAGGGATTCTCATTGGATGAATTTATATTCATTAATCACATATTTTTTATGAATAAAATATACTAACTTTATATTTATTGCGGGTTAATATTCACTCCCCAAAGACAAATGCACATGAATCCATGTTTATAATGCTTATTCAGGTGAGTTCTGGATAGAAAGGAAAATCTATTGAGTTTTTGTACTTTCACCTACCCATGTAAGTGTTGTGGTTTTTAAAATTAATGGGGAGAATATTTGTAATGTGATGGTATAAGTAATAGATCTTGAGTTGAAGTTTTAGATCTTAGAATGTGATTTCATGGATGTCAATGATTGGAGAGAGGTTGTCTTGTTTTGGGAAAAGGCCTTGTCTATTTCTGTAGGGTTTTTATTGGTTGAGTGGACTTTATTAATTATTTTTTCATCTAGATGAATTAATTATAGATATTATGATTTAATTTATGAATTTTTATGTAAATATGTTTTTATCTTTTATATACTATCATTATAGGGATCAAGTTGTGGAAAATTTTATAATTTATCTATAGGTTGGTACACATAATATACGGATGGGTTATGGTAACATTTCATTATAATTCAGTATGACTATTTTTTTGTGTTTTTATTAAGGGAATAATATTCAAAAAGTTTATTAGTAATCTATAACTATTATTAAACATCCACTGGCATATAGTAAGGAATTCATAATGTCTATATAATGTATGGATTGGAATAAAGATATATTCGGTAAAGGAATTACATGAATTTTGAATTAATGTGTCAAGTAATCTTTTAACACAAATTCAATTCATTTAATTATACAATAATTTATAGAAGTTTACCCACCTCAACTTTGTTAAAGGAACTATTTATTACGAGCATTAAAATCGATAAATCTATGAACATTTTTTATAATAAATCTATCTAGTTCATTTTAATTTGATTAATTATGTTAAAAATATTTTTGCATAGATTATATTTCAAAAAATTATTCATTACCCATTCCCTATGAAAATATACTTTGTAGTAAATAAAATGTCCCAACTAAGAGAAATAGAAATTCTTAAATGAAGGATACCAAAGAAATATCCTAATAAATTGAGAGGTAGTAGGGGGTAGTGATGAGGTGAATTTATTTATATGTTTTGGCTTCTAATTTTTTTTTAAATTTTTTACAATTAGTTTTTAGTTATAAAAAATTTAAATATACTGTATTTTTCTTAAATGTAATGTGATAATGATCAAATCAGTCACATATCAAGAGTATAAACATTTAAAAGGCATTCTATTAAATTCAAGTGACTAGATATTTGTAATGATCTTTAACAATCATTAGAAACATGATATGGTAGAATAATTACATATAAATAAGAATGGTATATCCTTGAACTCATTACCATTAATTTTTATTAAATTTAATAAGTACACTGACATGTAAAATTATATAATGATATGAAATATCAATAATTATCACCTTGAATCCCATCACTAGATACTGATAAATCTTCAAAAACTATAAAATTTCATTAATGAACAATTTAATAAATGTACTATAAAATGTTAGATTTTATACACTCCTTAATCATGAAAATTAATAGAATTTTTATAAACCATCCCTTAAAATAGAAATACGTCATCTTTATATTTTAAATTATGAGATTTCATGAAATAGATATTCAATTTAAATATTTAAATAAGAAGAGAAAACACAGAATATTATTTTATCAATAAAAAACATTCAAACTAATCATATAATGAATCTAGTCTTGAAATATAGGTAATAGTATTTCAATAAATGGATCAATGATGTATTTTAATATATTATTTATCTTCATGGGTGTCTATGAGTCTCTTATATTCTCTATACTCTAAAAAATTCTTCACTCACAATATCTATAATGAACTATTTTTTTTTCTTTATCATAAAATAAAATTAAATAATATTTTGTATCACATTTATTTAATCAAAATTTAATTCAATTAAAATATCATTCTATTATTTCATTATAATAATACATAAATAAAAATTGGTAGTCAAAATGAAGTGTTATATATATAAGTGGAAAAATAAAAAAAAAATTGGATTAATTGAATATAAATTATTATATTCTAAATATTCGAAGGAGTACGAGACATAGAAAAACCATAGTGAAGAAAATGAATACCATTTGTAGTATTATAGGCATTATAAAATATTATAACAAAAATATGAGTGATTTTGGGTGTTGATTCTTATAGATATTTATAAATCTATAATGGAGGTATCAATTGGGATATATAGCTATTTATGGAAAGAAGTTGTTAATATAAAGTTTCTAATTGTGGATGGTGTGGTAAAACTAATTAATTAGGTGAAATAAATAATAAAATAAGGTTTATATTATGTGGTTGATGGATTAACCATTTTTCTATTTATTTAATAGTCTTAGTTTAGTATTAGATACCTAATAGAAGTAGATATTAGTGTAAACCATTGTAATTTGAACATTAAAAAGGTAAAACTATTTTTATATATTACTATTAGAAGAAATACATATGGAGAGTATAAATAAGGGTAACCACATTGTGAAATCTATATAGAAGGGAAACTATCTAGAATTGGGTAGAAACATCTCATATGAGGAACATTTTTTTGATATTAGTTGTGATAAAACATTACTACTGGTTTCCTTTGATAAATCCAAATCTAATGTTTAAAAGGTGTATTTGGAACAAAATCCCCCATGAGAAATATTTGAAGTTAGTGAAGATCACTATTAGATATTTTTCAAAAAAATAAATACATTAAAACCATTTATCATCTCACACATAGGGCCTAGGTAGATGTCATAAGGTGTTACATAATAAGAAGTTAGGGTGTTATTTATGTCTAATTATTGATATATAAAAATTTCATTTAAATAATTCTAAAATTTTATAGTCCCACTTACCCTAGGTGGTAAAATTATTTGGGGATAAGCATCAGGTATAGGGTTTAAATCCTTACCATAGATCAAAAATTAAATTTATAGAGGTTTTCAAGAACAACCCTCATGCACATACTTGTCACTGGATTTTTTCATACCACTGAGACTCCTCACATTCTATCCTAGATTTTATACTTATTCACCTTCAAATACATAGATGGATTCTCACTCATGATCCTTGTTAAAAAGTTTTCATCGCACTAAAACTCACCTTCAAATTCCCTCTTAGGCACAATTCCTCACACATTGAGCATCACATTAAACTCTTACATGCCTAATATTTTTTCTCCCATAGAATTTCTCCTTCAATTGTGATTACTTCTTCATAGACATCTATCAGTAGATAATAGATTATACTCCTTGAACATGGATGAATCTCATTACTTTCTTCTCAAAGGAGACCAACTCCATACACATTTCATTTTTGATTATACATATAATTATTTAAATTTTCTAGCTAAAAATGCTATTTCTCTCTATAAAATCATACCTCTAGTCCCATTTAAATTTATACATTTTTAAAAAATATATTAAATCTATATTATTATAAATCATTATATTTATTAATTTAATAAATTTAATTAGAAATTAAATTTCTTAAAATTATAAGATTAATATTGTAAAACATATTTGATATATACATACATGTAATTAAAAAATTATTATTCTTAAAATAAAATTACATGTTTATGAAATTAAAGTAATATTTTATAATAAATAACTATAAATTACCTAGAAAACTTAATTAAAAAATACAATATATATTTTTATATTAAAATTTAATATAATATATTTAGAGTTTTATCTTAATATTATTCATTACATATTTTAAATTATGATATAGATATTATGTAATAGGGTAAATATTATTTTTCTAGAAAAAATAATTAACTAGGGTGAATATGGAAATACATTGGTGAATAATAGATACAAACAAATATGTATATGGTAAATATTGTGAGTATATAAATATATAAATATATTATAATTGATTAAATTATGATCTAATATTTATTTATTCAATTTATCAACATTAAATTATATTCCATAACCATTAAGTGATGATTATTTAAAAAATATTCACCTATTTTAACTTATAAAATGATACCTTTATCCGTATTTTCATAAAACCCCTAAAATTTGACCTCTAATTAAAAAAAATTCGAAATTTACATATTTTAAAAACTATATACATCTTTGGGAGGTTTTGGTATCTATAAAAAGTCCCAAAATCTTAAATGAAGTTGTTCAAAAAATAAATTTTAGATTTATTATATGTGGAAATGGTTTATTATCATGGAATTTCTTTTTTATTTTTATTCCCACCCTTCATAAATATTAGTAATCACTATAATAAGGTAAAATTAATTTCACAAGTCTTATATAATTTGGATATAATCATAACAAAACAATTATCTTATTATTATTTAATCAATTTAAAATATCTATTTTTAGGTTGATTTAACCTTCTAAATGTACATTATTATTATATAATTATAAAACTTTTATTTATGGTTACTTAATGTTTAAATATATAATAATAAATTCATTTAATTTATATTTATTTATCTAGAGTGCTAAAATTTAAATATAAAAAATTATTTAAAAAAATTAATCACGATTAAAAAACTATCTCAATTAATAATCCATGAACCATAATTCTAGTGTTCGAAAACTATACTCTAATAGAATAAAAATAGAAAATAACAATTTGTGGGATTATTATTAAACCATTACCCTAAATTTTCTATCAATTAAGAAATCTTGGAAAATGAATGATGATTGTGATCATTATATTTAAGCAATCATGGAGCATAGAGAATGGATATATTCAAAGGCTTCATATAGACATCGAATACCAAAATAAATAATAAATAAATAATTCATAAGAAATTTAAAAAGGAAAATAAAGTTATGAAATAGATAATTTAAAAAAAATCCTAGTTATACATGTAGATAAAACTGCTACTACTAAAAAACACGCCATTAATTGCGCTGGTAATTATCTGCACCATAACAAAACGTTGAGAAATTAAAGATTTATTAGTAGTAAATAAAGTGCTAATAAATTTAACCTTTTATCAAAATGTCCTTTTTAACGCTGACAAAAAAACCTATATCAACGCTTTCATTTTAGTGCTGATAAATGTAATATTTATCAGCTTTTTATTTTTAGACTTCATAAAGGGTATCCCTTAATAGTGTATTATTTTTAGCACTGATAAAGTGTATCCTTTATTAGATTTTTAATTTTAGCATGGATAAAATATATCCTATATCAGAATTTTATTTTTATTGATAATTAATATTTATATAAATAAAAGGAAATAATGAAATAAATAAAAAATAAAAACATGCTGATTAAAAAAATATTAAAATTTCATTAATTAAATAATTTTTGATAAAAATGAATTGATTGATTATACATTATTAATTAAAATACATTTTATTTATTAGATAATTCTGATAATTAATGTTATTAAATTGTATATTATATATATATACATTAAAGTATATAAATACGACATATATACTAAAATATATTTACGTGCTTTACATTAAGTAGTCATATGTTTATTGAATAATGGTTTATAATTAAAATTAAATATGAATTAAAATTATTGACTATAATTTCATTATACTGGACATATAATTTAATGTTGTTTGATTTTCCATTTTAACATTGATCAAATTGGTGTTATAATTATTTTTACATATAAGTAATTAATGCATTTTTATATACAATGCGCAAACACCAAACTTATCCATTTTTTCAATACTCTTAAAGTGTACTTATTCTTAAATTATTCAATTTCACTCAATTTTACCATAGATGCATGCACTTAAATGGAGATATTCATTGATAATGTTAAAAATATATTTGTAAAAAAATATTTATAAATAAAAATATTTATAAATAAAAATATTTATAAATATAAAGTCACTATATTTATACAATTATATACTTATAATTATAAATAAATAAATATTATTTAACATATTTATATAATTATTAAAAAATAATTATATATATTTATATTATTATTAAATAATATTAAATTATATTAAATAACTAATATATTTACTATATTTATATTTATATATATTTATTAAATATATATGTATATTTATATAAATATATATAATGAAATAAATAATAGTTTTAAAAATATTTTAATAATTAGAAATAAATTATTATAAAATTATAATAAATATATTTAAAAAGGAATATATTTAATATATTGATATTTATATATATTTATTAATTATTTATAAATTTTATAAATTTTCTATTTGTATATATATTTATAAACACTTTAACAACTGACCTTCAATAATCACAAATAAAAGAATCTTTTTAGCAAGAAAAAAGCCCTGATAAAGATGAGGATTTATTAGTGATAAATAAAGCACTAAAAAAATAAATATTTATTAGTGATTATTTATAAGCCCTGATAAAAGTGTCATGATCTATTTTAAAAACCCTAAACAATTTCAAACTCCTCACGATATCAAGAGATTTCTTTGGAATCCACCCATTACCGACACTCCTCCTCAGTGAATAGAAATTCGAATCACACCACTCGACTATTAGCGATGCTCCAGTTGAATGAAAATATCATCTGACATATGGTTTTAGATTTCAGTTTCGATGTAGGTGGGGTTTTGTATCACTTTCTAGCAATTTATCTATCTGAGTTAGGTGGTTCCATGCTCTTACAGTTTTCAATAATTTAATTTTCTCGCTTGGTTAATATTTCCATGGTCTGTATTTTATTTTGGTAGTATGAATATGTTTTAGAAATTCGTTGACATGAATTTTTTTGAAAATAAATTTTCTAAAGAGAAATTGTTATGTTTCTATATAGGCCTTATTCTGAAAAATCAGTTTAAGTGTTCAATTAATTGTTCGAGTAGTGCAAAATGTGTTTTTATTGGTGCTTAAGGTGGTCATGTATTGAAAAAGAAATTTCGATGGGAAATAGATCATTTTGGGTATTTCAGTCTTATTGCTCACTTTTGAGTATGAGTTGTGAAGTGTTTAGATGATGAAGAATTTGTTTTATAAATGAAATTTGGGATGTGGAAATGGTTTATTAACTAGTGTGAGTGTTGCGAAATGTGTTTTCAAATGGTTTTAGAGTGCTTCGTGTTGGGTTTGGTTTTCTTAATGGTAAATGGATGTTTTGAGTGTGTGTGTTTTAGTGTGGTGTTCCATAGATGGGTTTTATGGGTTGTTTGAATTGTGAATATCATTTTCTCAAAGGTGCATATATGAGGGTATGTTTGGAATTAAGTTATTAAAGGAAATTGACAAAATTTTCCATGTTGTACATGTTTTACCTTTTTAATGTGAATTGTAAATTGTTTTAAAGGATGGAAGACATTTTTTTTGAAATGATTGCGGGCTATGTATACATTTGTAAAAGAGGTAATTTCTATGGAATTGGTTGAAAATTGGTTTAAAATCATGTTTTATTAATTGGAAGTGTTCTATAAATTAGTTAATTGATTTTCTAAATTATATAAGTGTCAAAAATTATGTTTCATTTGGTTATGCAGTGCATTTGATTTTGAAAGTAGAATTTTCATGTGAAAATGGGTGTGTTTTATATGTAAAGGATTGCGGTGCCTCCATTGGTTATTTTAAAATACTTTTTAAATGAATTATTAACATACAAAATAGGTGCGAGGAATGTTTTTGAAATGATTTTGTGTGTGTATATATTCAAATGGGGTTTGGGTGTGCAAGTAGTGGCACACCATGTGTACATTGTTTGGCATTACATGTGTTTGTAAGTGTGATGTGTTTGTGACATGTGAATGTGAAACTTCATTGAGTACAAATAAAATTGAATCCTAAGTAACTAGGTAACTTTATTGAGCTATGTTAGGGAATCATGATGTTTGCAGAGTAAAATCATTATGTATATATATTATATTTACTTTTTATAATTATGTTTAATTCATTTATTTTTAGTATTACCCACATAATAATTGTTTTCTTATAAAGGTGGATTATTTTGTTTGATTTGTGGTGCTCTGTCCAACATTCGTTCTTATTCTCCCTTAAAATATTTTCACCAATCCATTGGTGCCTTTATCACTATATTTAAAGTTACCTCCACTTCCATTGTAGGAAGAGAAACGATGCTTCCTGTGCTCCATCATAGAGGTAATATTTATGTTACAATAGTAAAATCATTTTCCATATAATTATTGTATTTTTTCATATATTTATTTAATTTATTTATTTTTAGTATTTCTCACAAAATAATTGTTTTCCAATATAGGTGGATTCTTTTTTTCTTTTTGGGGTTCTCATCAAACTTTTACGTTCCATTTCCCTTAAAATATTTTCACCCATGCAGTGGGGTATTTATCACATTATTTCAAGTTACCTCCACAAAAATTTCAAGAAGAGAAATGACGATGCCTATGCACAATCACTGAGGAAATATAGATGTTTACATAGTAAAATCATTGCCCATATAACTGATTTATTGTTTCATATTTATGTTTCATTAATTTCTTTTTAGTTTTACTCAAAAATAATTGTTTTATAATATAGGTGGATTATTTTTTTCAAGTTTGGGTTCTCATTCCTACATTAATTATTATTCTCCATTAAAATATTTTCACCCATGAAGTGGTGTATTTATCACTTTCTTTTATGTTACATCCAATTCCTTTATAGGAAGAGAAACAACGCTACATCTGCTCAATCACAGATGTAATATTGATGTTTTCATAGACAAATTATTGTTCGTATAATTAAATTATTGTTTTATAATTACGTATAATTTATTTATTCTTATTTTTACTCACATAATAATTTTTTTCTTATACAGGTGGATTTTTTTGTTCGAGTTGACGTGGTTTGTTCAAAGTTTCTCACACAGTGTTGGCAGTTCGATAAAGAAAGTTAATGTAAATAATGGTAACATGGAAAGTTATGATTGTTTTTGAATTTATGTGATAGTTTTTATTTATTTAATTTTATAAAAAAATATTTTAAATTTCTATAATATAATGTTTTTATGGTATTGGTGTTGTAAATTTTTCTTTCATTAAAAATATGGTTTGGAACTTGTTTTTGTTGATATATCTAGAGAATTTATAGTGCTTCTAGTTCATCTGGTGTTGAGGTGTGCTGTAATAGATCACTACACTAGTGAAGCTATCTTTTGTTTCAACATACTACAGTATGGCCTTTTATTAATGATTTTGAAAGTGCTTATAAAGAACTCATTTATCAACACTTCAACAGCACTGATAAAGTAATATTTTAGCAGCACTTTAAGAAGTTCCAATAAAATTATTCTTTATTAGAACATTTATTAATTCTAATAATATTACTTGGATTTTAACATCGCACAAGTTTTCATCACTTTTCTAGCCCTAAAAAAGTCTATTTATAGTGTTGTTAAAGTCCTATTATGTAGTATTGTGCATTCAATCGAGCTTGGACTTGAGGTAAGAAAATTCATCCTATATGTTCTCTTTATTTATTATATTTATCTCTTTTACATATAAAATATTTTACAGCATTTTTATTCTAACCTTTATATATATATGACTCTAATTTATAATTCTTCTTTAATTAATATTTATATTTACTTTCATTATTTTCACTTTGATTAATAATTATATTTTAAAATAATTCATTCTCAATATCAATTATTTGATATGGGCATATTATTATTTAGCAATAAAATTTTATTTTGTTTATAAATCATCATATGAATGTATTTTCTTAAAATATCATTTGATTTATAGGAATTTAAATGTTATTTTATTATACCATATTTTTTTTAATTCCTTATAAATTATGAACTTTTTATGGATACTTATCTTATATTTCATTAATGTTCCCTCTTTTTTCCAAATATCCCTATAGAATATTTATATATTTTTCTCATTATAAATCTCTTATAACTCATATCATGGTTGTTTAGGATTTTTTATGTACTTATTTATTATCATTCCAATTATTAATTCTTAATTTATACCATATGAAGTTGGTAGGATATTCTACTCTTAGTCACTCTCTCTTCTTTAAATAATATTTTATTTGATTAACTTGATTAGAAAAATTTATAAGGAATAACCTTTGAATATTCCATATTCCTTTCTTTTATAACTATCATGTTAATTTTTATTTCTTTATTATTTCATCTCTTTGTTTTTGTTTACTTCTCACATTAATAAAATGGTAATATAATTCGTTTATTATCTTCAGAAAAATTATTTTCTTCCCCTATTTGATTATTTTTATCTATCTAAAATATTTTTAGTTAAATATGTAAAATAATTTTAACAAGAATCATGATATTTGTTCTTGATTATTGTTATGTACATGGTCTCTACAATCCATTCCCTTTAATTGACACTTACACAGTATCCCATGAAATTTTTACCCAGCTCATTATTTTTTATTGTTTAATCATATTTCTCCATATAATTAATGTATGATCACTTATATTATTTTATTCTCTTGTGTAACAAGTTTGAATGGATATATTATGAAGTAGATAGGGTGATAAAAGCTATATACCCTCTAATAAATTATGTAAAACATCTTTCCAATAAAATTTTATGTATGGGATTTTTGATATTCACCCAATATATTATGCTATAATGCATTAGAAGACATCCATAACTTATTCTTATGATATCCTATTGTTATATATGTTTGACATTATTATGCCATGTTTCATGATTATTCTCAAAAGTTATACATGCCTCATATATTCATTCCTCTATTATGTAATATGGGATCTCCCATACATCTTTTTTTGATATCTCTTATGTTTATATCATAATTGAGTTGTTAGTTAGCCCTTTTAATTATTTATATATATTAATGAGTTTTTTATTATGTGATATTTCAATGATAAGTTCATAATAAAACATTTATAATGTTTTTGGGAAATAAATGGATTTTTAGTAAGTGAAATTTGTTTTCCATTTAGTGTATAATTATTTTATAGAATTGTTTCATTTTCTAATCATCTAAAAATGCTGTTTTGTGTATGGATGTTTAATATATATCTAATATCCAAATTAAAAAAAGGTTTGGGTTTAGGGTACGTAATTAATACATTATTTAATATATATTTTTATGAGAAAAATTTGTAAAATATATTTAGAGATTTTATATTTCATCATAGTTGGTATTTGAGAACGTTTTAGTTATTTTTGAGGATTAGATTAGTGAAAATGAGTGGAAATATGTTTAAAAACACCCAAGTTAAATTGAATGTTTAATAAGCTATATAATATTAATTATTTAATTCTTAATTAATTTTAATTCATAAGTTTTTATTTTATTTTATTTAATGATAATATTGTTTCATTGATTTATTTTGGGTTTTAGTAAATTTATAAAAGAAAATGAACTGATTGAATATTCAATGTGATGGATAATTATTATCCTAATTAGATATTAAACATGATAAGAGTATGAGTTGAAAATGTTACGGTCATGTTAAATCAATTGAATCAACTTATTAATAATAACTCGAGTCATGTATGATGACCAAGTTCTCTAAATAATGAAGAACTCATATTTAAGTACATTATACATCATTGAGAATCACCCTTTGGTGTAAATTTTAATCCATTATTTTTGGATTAATGGATCAATAAAATAGAAAATATATTTAGTATTGTTGAATTTTCTATGGATGAAATGGTCATATTTATTTCCAATCATTTGGAATTTGAGATGGATTAGTGGTTTACACAAATAAATAACACAAATGAAAAGGATAAATTCGTCTCAATAAAATAAGAGGAATTCAAGAAAATATTTTTTAGTAAATAAAATTTTTATACTCTAAATCTAATAATAGAGGGAGAATTCCCTGATATTAAGAAAAAATAGAATTAACAAATTGGGTAATATGAGTCATTCTTTATAATACATTAGTTGTACACCTTTATCTTTTATCATTGAACCTACATAAAAAATTGATTGGCTCATTAGGGATTAAAACAAAGTCTTCATACAAACATATAAATACATATCTTTGATAGATATGAAAAAACAATTCAATGTGATCATAAATTTAAAATTGAGATTATATAATCTCAATGGTCACAAGGATAAAAAAACAAGACAAAAATAATGAATTTTTTTTCTAGAGGGTCAAATGGGAAGGGTTATGGTAGAAAGATGATCCAATTTACCAAATTATATAAGTACAAGAAGAAGATTCCAAGAAACTACTGTAATGTAACTAAGAAACATTTCATGAATGGAAGTGGTTTTAATCATATATAAAATTATCCAAGAGACCACTTAATATAATAGATTAAATGAACGTTCTACTGATTGAACCTCCCATGGTCCATTACTTCAACTATAAATAACATTGTCATTATATGATTCAATGTACTAATGAAAGGGTATTTGATGATAATTGGTCTCTATAAAATCTTAATTTAAAAGGCTAATAAAGATCTTTTCCCATCGCAACCACTGAGGTGGATCAAAAAAATGATGTCAGGAAAGGTACACTTTTTATCCACTGAAGAATGGTGAATGTTTTATTTGACTTGAGTTTATGTATTCATTTATAAAATTCATGTTCTCTAGAGATATTTATGAACCATATCTAGAAATAAACGTTTATTTATCATGGAAAACACATACTAGAACAATTATTATATCTATAATATAAGACTTCCACTTTATCATCATTTGTAGGAATATTCTTCTAGAAAATCTAGTGGTACTTACTTTTGTAGAATGTAATGAAATGTTTGGCCTAAATTGGGTACCTTATATGATACAATATCAATTATTAAAATAGTTAAATATCATACTGTATCTAAAAACATTCAATATTTGGAAAATATAACTAGGATTTAATAATAGACAATATTAATTTGGATTATGATCTTTGGAGGTATATAGTTTTATAATATTGTTACCTATATTTTGGTTAATTAATTAATGTCTAATTATTTATTTAGATTAGGAATTAAAATAATGAAAACATATGGTTATTTTTCACTTTGATTTTATTGATTTAATTTTGAAGTTAAAAATGGAAATGACCATGGTTTATTATATATTTAGAGGCCTTAGGGGCAGATCATACGTTCGATCCAGGTCTGGAATGTGGTGTCAGTGTAGAAAAAGGTTATAAATAGAACTAATTACCTAGTAAAAGAATACTAGGCACTCTAAGAGGATGATAAAAAGGGGGGGTAGTCCCGAGTGGGCTATTAGGTCCCCTTTATAGTGGTACGAGGTTACCAGATGGCCTAATTTAGGGTTTATTCTTAAAAGAATATTCTATTGTTTTTTCATCACAATTATTTAAGCCCATGATATAAGGGATCTTTTAGCCTTAATTGTTTCTAGGAATCCTTGTATGAGAGGATGTCTATTTTTTTATTATTCTACCTTTAATATTTTTTCCCTTGATCCATGTTGTTAATGTGGGGATTACCTTCAACCATAAAACATCATTTATTCTTTATTTATTTTTTTCTACCTCATCCATTCTATCACCTAATTTATCTTGGGTAATTAGGGTTTTCATGATGGATTCCACTAAAACATGGTAAAATCAATCATAGATAAAGGGATTTTGGTGTTTTATATCTAGAGGAAGACATAAAGGGTTGACTAAACTCTATTTATCCCTGTTTGGATGGTAAAAAGATACAAGATGATTTATTATAGAAACTTATTTGATTTTGTATGATATTGGATGTTTTAAGGCTATATAAATTAAAAATATTGTTTAACATGATCTAAAAAATCAACATTGATATGTTTCTATTAGTAATATGTCATTATTAGTTATAAAACTTTATTATTTGGGGTTTTAGGTTATTAATTTTAGTTTTTGTGTTCAATGAATTACAAGGAGATTTTAGAATAAGGATAAGCTCACTAATGGATGGTGATGGTAAGTGGCCTCAACTCCCCTTTCTATTTAATTGATTTATTCCCATTTTGTGTGTGTCTATGAATTTTTAGAATGTTAATAAAGTATAAAATCATATTTTTAGAAAACTAAAGTGGGAGTTTCTTGTATTAATAAATATTATAATTTAAATTATTTCTATGAAAATATTTTATAGACATTATAAGTTTTCTTTGGTTTAATTATTTCTTATATATATATACATTGATTTATATATATATAAATCAAAGTTATTGGAAAATATTAGAAAATAATAGATAAATTGTTTTATTAGTTGTTCTATTATTTGTATAAAAGTTTCAAGAATTTATAATTGTTTAGGTTGCTGCTTTATTTGAACTATATTTATCACCATATAAATTTTTATCTTAATAAAAGCCTTAAAATAATATGATTCATGACTAATATTTTAATGAAATATCCACTTAATTATTTTATATAGATGAGATACTATTTGGATCATTATTATTTTAGTATTCTCATTTTATTTTGGAAAAGTGGTAAGTATATGTAATTATTTCCCTCAACTCCTATAATAAACTTGAATTTTTTTTAAGAATTTTTAAGTTTATTAATAAATATTGATTAAGTATTCAAAAATATATATTGTTAATGGAATTAATAAATTTATTAGGAGACATATATAAGGGAGTTATTTTCTTATATACATGTTTTTGTCACTTTGTTCCCGAGAAAAAATGTTTAACCTATCTTTTACCTTTTTGTTCACGGTTGATAAAGAAGGATGAATAATGGAATATAGGTCATGTCATCATACAAAAAATTAGTGAGTATAAAATTGGATTCAAAACAAAATTTTAATTGTTTTAATGCTAAATGTTGTTTATTTGGATAAATTGATTACTAATAGTTTTTTTCAGCCACCATTTTTTAAAAATTATCATGGATGGATTTTTTAATAAATAATATTTAGATTTATAACCTATATTTTATAAAACCATTCCCTCTTTCTTCCTGTATTATGTCTTAATTATTTAATCACATTCTCCATTATAATCCATAATCCCTTAGTTCCATGATCATGTCTTAGTATATGAACCATATTTTATGTAAATAAACCAATTCTTACATTACAAAAGTCTCAATGCATAAAACAATATTCTTTTGGTAATGTGTAACTTGAGTGATTGACTAAGTGAGGATGAGTGGGTTTCGAAATTACCTTTCTAGATGAATTATAGTAAAGAATTAGTTATGGATTTTTTGGGTTCTGTATAAAGTATTTCAAAAACTTATTCCTTTCAGGTGAATTTTATAAAACTAAAATAAGTTAAATGGTTAATTATCCTTTAAATATTAAGTGTGATTAATTAGAATTATTTTATTTAATTTTGGACATTCGACTTATGTACATATGTTATAACACATATAACCATTTCCAATAAGATAAAATAAAATCCTTCCTCATATTTTATCCACATTTATGCAATGTTTCGAGGTTTTCATTACTATATATTGTAATTATTCCATGTATAGAGGCTTTTATGTATATTATTTTCAAGAATACCATCTATAAAACCTATTATGTATAGTTACTTGAATTTATGACATATATTGATGTTTAAATGTATGGTTATAATTTTTTATTTCATCAATAGATGTTTCCACACATGATATTGGATATGTGAAATCATGGTATTTTAATGTATTTTCTTTTTTAGGTATTATATGACTTATATAGAGTTATAAATTATGAATGAACTGGGTTTAATAATACCCATTGTTTCCATTCCTATGGTATGAGATTAAATATTCCCAATGATTCATATTTTAAGATGATAAGATTAAAGGTTCCTAATTGTTCCTATTTTAGAGGATGAGTTTAAGGTTCCCAAAAATTATTCTTTTTAGAGGAAATTCTTAAAGAAACAAAATTTTTATATGTTTCCATAGAAAAGACGTCCAATTGATGTATATATTCTTCTATAATGGATTTTAATCCTGAATCAAAGAATGTTTGGATCCTACAATATCTTCACGAGTTATAAATTATAAATATTATTTAACAATGATTGATATTAAAGATAGTTTTAGAATTTATGGCCTATTATTTTTGAAACTAATAGTTTTTATAAAATATAAAAGGTGTAATAATTTATCTAGGAATAGATACGTCTTTTTGAGGTGATATTTTAAATCAATTAGAATAAACATCCTATATGATCCCATTGGTGGTCACACAACTTCACATATATCATTTCAGATATGAACATGCATACTGATAGTTGTTTGGACACTTTATGGTTTTGTTATAAGATGAAATTACATGGACACGACCTTAAACAATACACATTATACATTATTTAGTCAAGAATTCATTTTCTTGTATTTTTTATTATATTTTAGGTGTATATTTTTAGATAAATATGAATTCTTCGTTATATAAATAAGTATTACATTATAAAGTGGAAACTTTTATTTACTATATATTTTTACCACAAAAAAACTTTTAAAATAAAACAAGTTTTATTTACATGAAAATTATTCAAATTTTAATTTTGACATCATCCTTGTCCCTAAACATAATTAAAACTCTAGGATTTTTTTTTAAAATATGGGATTAGAATAAAGATCTCAGTGAAGAACATAAAATGAATGAAATAAAACATTTAGTCCATAGATACTCATAAATAATTTTCTTTTTCAAAATAAAATTTGGTCTCAAATTTTTTTATTACACAAGAAATATTATCATTTGAAAAAATATTTACCTAAAACATTTAATGATAAATTTTAAAGGAAAAATAAAACTTATAAAGGTTTCTCTAAAATCATGAAAAAACTATGAAAACGTTTTTACAATATTAAACATTTCACATATAATAAGTAGCTAATTCTATTATTTAAAAATAGTCTCATTATCTTACCTTTTCAAATCATATTTTTTTTAAAAAATAATATAATGAATAAATAAATCATGCAAGTAACTTTGGAAATAATTTCTATGTCTCTCTTATAATCACTCAAATAAATTGACTTACCCAAACTGTTGACTTCCATACTCGATGCATTGGAGGGTTTTAAAGGACCCACATGTCCTTGGATTATAATGGAACCTCCTGTAACTATTTTAAAATGTATGTAACCATAATCATAAATAATTAAAATAACCATAATATAATCGTAAAACATAAAATCTTTCATTTACATCATTATACTCATAAAATATTCTTTGACCTATAAGAAAACATTTTTGGATATTGAAGAACCCCTTTACTTCAAAAAATAAATTTTAAATACTAAAATTCCTAGAATAATGTAAAATACGGTTTATTTATGAATAAAAGATGATATATTTTAGATTAATTAAAATATGAAATAATGTTTATAGTATTGAGAAATGTTGATGTTGTCATATTCATTAAAAGAGAACATTCCTTTTGTCTTTTGTAAAGAATGTCAAAATGTTCAGGATAAAATATGTAAAATGAATCCTTTTAAAACAATTTTAAAGTGAGTAAAAAAGAGACATAATATTTTCTTTATAAATCATTTATGTCCATATAAATACATGCAAAAGATATTTTTTTAATATTTGGACATGGAATATAAATATTTGGAAAATAAATCATTAAAAATAATAAAATGACGTTTTAAAATTAAAGTTTCCGTTACAGAAAACATTAAAAGGATTAATTTTTAAAACATTGCATAGAAATTAAATTATAGTGGAAAATTACCTTTCTAAACCATTGAGGCATAAATAATAATTTTACTGAAACATTTATAAGAACTTACATCTGAAAGAAAAAAGAGTTTCAAGGGAAACGTTAAAAGAATTGTTTTAGAATAAAGTCCCTTACCTCAAGTTCGACCCATCACGTACATTCATTATCCTCATAAATAATAAAATTATGTTAATTATTTACTTTATTAAGGATGTTATTTCGGGATATTTATCATTTTTCCATGTTATAATCAATTATTTGATCAATTCAGTCCATGGCAGACGTTTTGACTATATTCAGCTCATATATCCAAAATGAATTCGGTAGGTTGACTATGGTAAAAGAGGTCATTATTATATAATATCCAGAATAATATTCATTAAATAATTATCATTTTTAAACATAAATCATAATTATAAAATGAATCATGAAATATATTAAGGGAAAACAAACTGTGTTATAATCATACGGATGGTAGGTCCTACATACACATGATTAATGTTTCCATTTTTCAATGATCATTATGGAAAGAAAGTAAGAATTATTTTACCTTTAAATAATTATAATTATATCATAAATAAAATATTATTTTTCAAATGAACTTATATATATCATCCATGAGATGTGGTTATGAAAAACGAATCAAATCACTTTATATAGGTGGTAGTCCACACAAACACATGAATGATGTTATCATTTTTAATGGATGGAAAGGTAAAATTGTGGATGATATATTTTCTTTTATGAATGATAAATATTTCATTAATATCATATATAAACATTAATTACATCAGTATAAACACACTTGAGAGGAAGTTTTGGAAAATGAATTATATCAATTCATGAAGTCGTAGTCCGTTTTACACATGAACGATGATTTTTTTCCAATTTAATGTAAGATGATATTGGTACAGGTTATTATGTTAATATAAAAACACATAAGTATATTTAAGATAATATTTATATTATTTCATTTAGTTTTAATAATATTTTAACTTTTTGTAATAATAATAAAATAGTTGAGAACTATATCTGTTCTTGATACAACCTCCTTTTCATTACACATTAATCCATATAAGGTTGCTATTATAACCAAATTAGAAGATATATAATATGATTATAGATACTAGGAATATATGTTTATGGTATTTTACAAGACAAAACAATTCTTATTTTTGAATAAAAGTACACATGATGTGCTCTTTTAGTGAAGAGGGGGATGGGCACTCTAGGAATTAATTAAAGTATTAAATTAATATAATATAATTTTCACTTTAAAATGGATCCAAAATTATATATTCATAATATTTGATTAATATAGGTTTAAATAATATCATCAAATTAATAATTTATAATTTTAGGTTATTTTTTCACCCTTATATTTTTGTTTTAACACCTCGTTAATCCATTTAATGGTTACCCTGAAACATATTTTTTAATGTCTAGGTGTCAATATAGTTACTATAAAAATAAAAACATAATATAAATGGGAAATTTTTTACATGTTACTACATATAACATTAAATTTTCTTATAATAATTTTTTTTAAATTTTAACCATTTAATAAAACATATTTATAATAAAATATCATTAATGTCATTATTGACACATGTCATTTACTTTGAATTTAAAAACATCAATATAAGAATGGAATATAAATATAAATTAAGAAAAAATTAAAATATTTTATTATTATCTTAAAAATTCATGGGATATCATAAATAAATCATATATTATTATTTTTAGAGTTTTTAAAATAATTTTATAATTTTGTTACTCCTTGCACAAACACTGTTTCTGTGTTGTATAAGAATTCAAGGTAATTATTTCATCCCTAAAAATAAAAAATAAATTATCATGACCAGAAATGATAATTTATATTTATAATGAATACTTACAATTGAGAAAATACTCTATTTATCCCTATTTAAAAAGTATACTTTTTATAATACATAGAGAATGATGTTTGTTACTTTTCTTTATATAAAATAATATAAATGTAACAAATATGGATAAATGGAGAAGAAAATATATTACAATTTTAAATTATTATTTATTTTATATAATAATAAAATTAAATTATGTCAATTTTTTGGGTCATTTTTCAGTCCCTATATTTTTTAACCATAATTACTCAATTTAACCATTACCACTGTAATAAAAATTACTAAGGTTTCTATTCATAATGTCAATAAATAAAAGGTAACTTTATAAAAAATATGGGCAAAATGATTCCAAATATAAAATAAAATTTTCAAAAATACAATAATAGAAGTTTTATAATTAATTTAAAATTAAGCTGGGAAAACGTGATGAGACACTGTTTTTTAGGAAAAATACATTTGTAAGTATAAAAATGTTTTTAAACCAAATGAAAATATAAATTAATTTAAAAGTTCATAATTATATAATTTTTTTTAAAAATTAACTACTAAAATTTTAAATATAATTTAAAATACATTTTTTTTGTGAATTATTTAAAATAAAATACAATTATTAAAATTTTTTATTATTTGCAATTCATTGAAAAATAATTTTTTTAGAGAAATATCAAAACATAATCATAGAATAATATTGATATGATTATTTCAAAATAATATTATGTTTATCAAATAAAATTTATAATTTTTTTGAAATTAATTGTAATATGTTCTTATAAAGAGAAATAGATTTCATTTTGGATGAAAACATATTTTGAAGAATGAAATTTCTTTTTCAAAAATTGATTTATTATTTCCTATGAATTTATAATTAATTTTTTTGATTATGAACTTTATTTTTATATCATAATTTGGTTAATCCTATTTATACTCTTTAATTCAATGGTTGTCTTATGATGATCATATTTAAACTATAATATTTTTTTGTTCATTTAATCATGGAATTGCGTTTCATTCATGATATTAAATATAATGTCCTTAGTTTTAAAAATAGGGTGTGTAAAATTATCCCCTAATAAAAAACTGATTTCTTAAAATTTTACCTTCATCTTGGTAATCAATGGTTTTCCAATAGAAAATACCTTTGTTGAAATCTCACATCTTAGAAAGGGTTAAAATGTGTCATAACCCGTACCGTGGGGCTCCTGTCATGACTACCCTAATCCCACCTTATATAGGCCAAGGGCTAGGAACTAGCACTGGAAAGGCGTATCCCTTAATGGGAAGGCATTTCATTTAAACCTATACAAACAGAGAAACCGAGACCACAAAAAGGAGCAACCATTAAGTAAACTACTCTAGTAAAAAGTGTGTTGAAAGTAAAAGGGAACGGAATACAAGCCCAATTATAATTTACATGTACAACTGAAAAGAGAAAAATAGCTCCTAGATCATTCACTAAGTATCCAAATTGAAGGGTAGTTACAACTCACAATCAGCTATCCTGTATCACGCCAAGTCAAATGGTCCACCTCTGAGCACCGTCCAGTCCTGGTTCCCTCAACCTCGATCTAGGTTGTACATCGTCTGCACAAGACACAACAATGTGCGGGCGAAGCCCGTATAGGGGTGAGTATAACAATGCTCAGTAGAGAACCCGAGACCTCTGAAGGTCTTCCAGGGTTCCATAAATGAAAAACCACAAAGCAATACCTCAATAATGAAGTGAGAAATAGTCATCAACTCCACTTTGGTATATTCCCATAAATATACCTATGTTTAGACAATATACTCACCTCATACATGAGGGAATAATATAAAAAAGGTAACACCATAGAGGTAACACCATAAAGGTAAATTTACCACATAGGTAACACCACGAAGATAACAGCTCAAACGTAAAAGTACCACATAGGTATCACCACAAAGATATCACCACAAATGTAAAAGTACCACATAGGTATTACCACAAAGATATCACCATGAAGATAAAAAGATCATCTCACACCTAGTATATAACTAAGGCACATAAGTACAGGTGATTAGTCGAGACTCTAGATAACCTTATTATGTTGAGTGGCCCTGCAGCTGACTATACAAAGTATGACCCACCCTTGATCGATAGGTACTAACACTAGAAATGATCCACATATGATCTGACTCGCCCAATGTTGATCGGTACTAACCCCCGCAATGACCCACACAGAATCTGACCCACACAAGATCAATATGTGCTGACCCACCCAAGATCACTGAGTGCTGACCCACATAGGATCTGACCAACACAGGATTGGTATGCACTAACCCACACAATATCACTGAGCGCTGACACAAATAGTATCTAACCTACACAGGATCGATGCTTACCCACATTGGATTTCTCGGTACTAACCTTTGTATGATCTATCTTCAACCACCGCCTCCCTGCCATCTAATGGATTTTCTTTCATAGTACTCTTGATTCTTGGAGAACCACTCATCAAGCCATCATTCATACCTTAACTACCAATATTCTCTATGAAAAAAGTTTTCCCAAGGGCCACCATTTTATAAGGGTTCCAACACGATAGATGACACGTCAATCGGACGCCCACTCCGTGACTTAAAAGCGTTTTAGTTTTGAAGGCCCAGTTGGATTTAGATTTGATCCAACCCAGTCATACTATAATTTTATCCAAATCTCATGTAGAGTATGAAAAAAGTACCATCTCACTCCAAGGGTCCCAACGCTGCAGACGGTTCATCAAATGGATGCTCGGTTCCCATGTTATTTCTCTTTAAGCGAAACTGGGCCGGGTTAGGTTTTGGTCCGGTCTGACCTAGTTGGACCGACCTGTCCTGACCCGCAAGGGAACTCAACCTAGACAATAGGGGAGAAGATCTTTGGGCTCATGCGGCCCGGCCCGGCCTGCGGCGACACGACCTACTAGGCTCGCACGACCTAGCCCGCGATGGGGCACGACTCGCCGGGCGTACGGGCGCTCCTACACGCATGGGGGCGCGGCCCGCCGGCCCTATCCATGGTAGGGTCTGCCCTAGCTGGAACGAGGTTGAGACACCCGATCTTCCCAAATGGCCATGCGACTATCGGTTCGTGAACGAGTAGCACCACGTGGGCGCCACCCAGTCACCGTGGAACCCACAGGAGGCACGGGTTCCACCGCTGCTGTGGCTTTGAGCTGCGACCTCCTCCAGTGGTGGGCCACTCCACCTCTACCCGTGGATGGCTTATGCCAACTTCCATTGTCCTCCGTTCCGCCACAGCCCGTGGTAGGCTTTTGCTGACCGCCATTTCCGTCCGCCGTCTTCACTCGTCGCAGAAATGGCCGCAACCTTATAAGCTGGCGATATGAAATGGTGCCCCACGATCTCCTCTACAACCAAACATTTCCAACCGCCACCGTCTCCCATTGTCCTGGGTCTCATTCATCCAGAAGGTAAAGTTCACGAAAAACTCAACTAAATTATATCGAAAGGAAGAGGGTTCATGCCTTGTTTATTTGTCCCCCTCCCTCCGCGTTACCTTGATAGCAGGAGGGTGTAATAAGATTCAACAACTCTTGAGACTATAACCAAAAGTAAACTCTTCCTCGAGAATGATGGAGAATTCCCACGACTGAGGAAGTGTCAGTATTCTCCTCCCCCACAACAATCCTCCAATGTTGTCACTCAATCATCTTTCTTCAGTTTGTGGTTCGGTGTCCCTCATCACCGATCGCCTAAACCGGTCATGTCCTCAATGTTTTAGGCAACATGACACTTTACCGGAGCTTCATCTCTTGATGAAGCTTTTCCATTACCTCCCCAAAAGCTACATATAAATATGAGAGGGGGAGGGTAAGTAACTATCATTGAATTTATGGGGGGTTCATTTAACAGAATTTTTTTTTAAATTCCAATGATGCTATTACTTAGGATTTGAATGGTCAAGCCATTTAATGGCCTGACAGGTCGCTGGTCCCACACCACCACTTGTTCATTGGAGGAAAAGAAAAAAATAAAAAAAATAACAAAGTTATTTTATTATTATTATAAAAATTCTCAAAATATAACATTTTCTACAGACTTACTGCGGTTGAAGTAAAGCCTCGACGAATCCCGATGTTGTGGATTCAATGGTTCCCTTAGATATTTAATCCGATCAGTGGTTCAAAAAAATAGAAAACGTTGCCCACACGTTTACTGAACATACCTTAAAAAAAGATCAAAAATTCATTTCAAGCACACTGGGCCACATAATCACATTTTGTAAATTTTTGCACACTTGTAATAATTCCATATAGTTAAAAGAAAAAAAATTACATGAAAGAATCCAGGTTTCTACAAAAAATCTTCCTCTTGAAAATAGGAAAAGTAAAATATGAATGTAATCAAGAATAACTAGGTTTTAAAATTGAACAAAAATTAGTGGGAAGTGAAAATATGGACATGGAATAAAATTATAATTACAAATAATTATAGAGAGTGAAGTAGATCATTGATCATACGAACATGAAAGATCAAGAGAAAGTCAACAACCACAAAACCCTAAACCAAAGTGGTGTGAAAAATACTATGTGTTCCTTTGATATAAAAGCAATAGGATAAAATTTGGGTCTCAATATCATTTTCCTATTGTTTAAGAATTCCATTACCATATAGAATAAGAACATAGTAAAATATTTTTACTTAAAAGGTATTATTTCATCCTTCAATCAATTTATACAAAAATATCATCTTTCCTCAAAATGATCAGTATTCAAGATAATTGTTTTATACCCAAAGCACTAAAATCAACTTCCATTGGATCATATAATTCCAAAAAAGGATAAAAATCTATTTCTCATATATATATAAAGTAAAAAAATACAAAATGGTTGGAATAGGTAAAATAACTCCTAAAATGAATAAACATTCATATAAATAAATAATACATTTGTCTAAAAAAATCGACAATATCACTAAGGGTTTAGTGTAAATCATTTTATAAATAAAAATCCTTAAATTTCATAAAAATATTTTTAACTAATATTAGAACCTAAATTAAGTTTTATCACATATTCATCCAAGATAAATTAAACTTCTATCTATAAATTAAAACAATCACTCTTAAAGTATCATAATAAAAATTTATATAACATAATTATATAATATCCATGATATGGTAATTATTTCTATATGTAACCCACATAAACATAATGATTCCAAAAGATAATTTAAGAATTATTCCTCAAATAAAACCCCAACTGATAGAAAATATTTAAATTTACCTTAATCATATAAGGTTCCCAAAACAGCGAACTTCTTATAAAATAACATAAATCACTAAATCACCAAATCACTTTTAAATAAAAAGGATATCTATATGATAAAACATATATTCCCAACATAAATATAATCATTATTTTATAATTATTTTATGTAATTTAAAAATAACTAGGAAATAACACAGTCTATTGGTTGGTGTTTCACCCTTATCACACTTCAGTTTCAGGTTCATGCCTTATAACCTTGTCAGATGTGATGAATTTCCCCACATCATGTGAGTTTCCATTTTAATAAAACTATATTTATATCATTCATAAAAAATTACAAAAAATATTATTAATCATAAAATAACTTTGTAACATACAAAATTTTATATATAACTCATTTTCTACAAAATTAAATAATCATAATTGACAATCATTTCCTTAACCTCAAGCACATTTTATCCAAAATGTTTATTTATCCCTTTATCATATATACTTAAATGAATTTATCCAAAAATTAACACCTTTTCCCTACACCACCTTTCAAAGGTATCCATTATACCAAACAAATGTTTACAAAATTTTAAAACAAAATTGACAAAATAATAATCCTTATGTGTTTCATGATTCCCATAATATTTAGAATATATCAAATTATCAATGATAAACACGTCCTTCATTCAAATTCCTTCTTAAGCATATAACCAGGATTTGTTGTCTTGTCCATTAATACTTTATTCATATAAATAAATGATATAAAATATTTCATTATGATTCATCAATATCAAATCAATCATGTTTCATACTTAAAATATAATAAAATAATTCATACCATAGATCCACTCATCACAATCTTCTTTTATGTTTTTGAAATCTCTTTATCTTCCAGAATGATGCTCATATATCGATAAAATAGTCATGTCCATAGTGGTATTTCCTTTTCTGAATGAGGTAGATGATTTTATATTTTTAAATAAATTAAAATAAATAACATGATCCATGAAATTTTGGATAATTGAAAAGGTGTTGGTTAGATCAGATAGTTTCTTATAGGTTATTTAGATGTTCAAAAGGATTTTAAAATAATTTTAATATGTTTTTCTTAATGATAGTGATGATTAAATTATATGGTTGGGATAAGAAGTTTTTGTGAGATTCTTTTCCATTCATCTTGATAAATGATCATAAATTTCTAAAAAAGAACATCATTAAAACATGAAATGAATTATTTCATGTTAAAATGAAAATGATCCTTGTAAAGACAATACCCATATAAATTCTATAATACATTAACCTTAAAATACTAGAAAATTACATTAGTAAATTAAAAATTAAATATTTTTTCACATCAAAGGTTATGTCAAACCAATAAAATTACACCCAAAAAATGTAATAGTATTATTCAGAAATTATCCTTTATATTACCACTAAGGGTTACATAAACCACAACCTAATAAAACACAACCCAAAAATATTAGTAGTCGCCTTAAAATAGAATCACATAAAACCTCAAATGGGGTTTCTAAAACAGTTAAATTTTGATTAAAAGTAAACTTATAATCCCATTATGGTATCTTTAACACATAAGTTTACTATATTAGAAAACATCCTAATATTCAAAGTTATCTAATCCTTCTCTCTAATACCAACTGTAAGGACATAAAATTAAATAATACATATTATATTATGCTTAGATAAGAATTTATTTTATTGAATTACCAAATATATTTCCATTTTATAGTATAATAAAATTAATTCATATGACTTTCAGGAATAATTATTACATCACAAAGCATAAAGTTACACTTAGTATCCATTTTACCAAAAAGAAAGATTTTTAAGAAATTATAAAATTCCATGTCAAGATACATCTTCAAAATTATCATCTTGAACCCATCATTTTCACTACTTATAAAAAAACACTATGAAAACAATTTCAAAATGTGGGATGATCACAAAAATCTTAGTAGGGGACAAAAAATGAAAGAATAAAAACTGTTATTCCATGGAAACTCATAAAAATTTGTTTTTTTTAAAATAAAATTTATTTTGTAAATAAATATTTTATTACCCAATAAATTAAATTATATTCCTAAATATTTTCATAAAAAATTTCATAGTAGATATTAAATGTACTATAAAAACCATTAAGGTTTCTTTATAATCATGGAAAATTTGTGAAAACGTTTTCATAAAGTTATAATTTTCACCCATAAGAAGTACAAAATAATCTTTTTAAAATAAAAACTCATTATATTACCTTTTAAAATCATAAAATTTCCATAAACAACATATAAATAATATATAAATATTATAGGTAACTTAAGGAATCATTTATATATCACTATCATATTCGCTATTACAAATGGAATAACAAATATGGTCAAATTCCATACCTGATGAATTGGAGGCTTATAATGAACCCACTCATCCTTATTTTATAATGGAACCACTTGTCCTTTGTTTATAAAATAACTACACATCATAAGAAAATTCCAAATAACCATAAAAATAATGAAAATTAAACATTAATTTTCATCATCACACTTATAAAATACTCTTTTCACCCATAAGAAAACATTTTGGTATTTTGAAATATCTATTTTGTTCATAATGAAATTTTAAAAAGTAAAATAACCAAGATAAAGGTAAATATTATTTTTTAAATAAAAAATGGAATATTATAAAGGATATAAAATATCAAATACTGGTTATGGAAGTGGGAAAAGTCATTTTTTTCATATACGCTTTTATAGAACATTCCCTTTGGATTTTGTAAAGAGAGAAAAAATGTTCGGTATAAAATATATAAAGAGAATCCCTTTGAAAACCTTTTAAAGAGAGTAAAAAAGAGATATAAAATTTCATTTATAATTAATTTAGTTATATATAAATACATATAAAAATTATTATTTTGAAAATATGGGCAATAAGAGAAAGATTTAGAAAATAAATCTTTAAAACATTTAAAATGAGGTTGTAAAAGTAACCTATCACTTATGAAAAAACATATAAGATTAATTTTTAGAACATTAAAAATAAAGTAAATTATTTTAAAAAATTACAAAATTGAGGCATTGATAAAAATATTTTTGAAACATTTACATGAATATGTACATGGATGAATAAAAGAGTTTCTTTGGAAACATTAAAAATGGATTATTAAAACAATGTTTCTTACCTCAAGTCCTAATCATCATGTAAATTATTTATCTTTATAAATTAAAAATTATGTTAATTATTTACATTATTAAGAACATTTTAATGTTTTTATTCCTTTTACCATGTTATAATCAATTAATTAATAAATTAATATCATGTCAAACATTTTCATGATAATCAGCTCATATTTGAAAAATGAATTTAGTAGGATGAATACATTCAAAGAGTAAATTATTTTATAATATCTAGAATAAGAATCATGATATAATTATATTATTTATACATAAATTATACATTTAAAACAAATAATTAAATATGGTTTTGAAAAACAAACTACGTTACACTCATGAAGACAGTAAGTCGTACAAATCCATGGGTAACATTTCTATTTTTCAAAAATCAGTATGGATGGAGGATAAGTATTATTTTGAAATTAAAAAAATATAATTATATCATAAATATAAACTTTTTTATTTAAATACACATATATATATCATCCATGTGACATGGTGATGGAAACTGAATCACATAATTTTGTAGAGGAGGTAGTCTATACTTCCTCTCAAATGATGTTATTGTTTTCAATGGATGGAAATGTAGGAAATTATATGATTTATTATAATTTAATAAGGATAAAGATGTGATTAATATGATTTTAAACATTAATTTAATACTTATAACTATCCATGGGATTTGTTGATGGAAAATGAATTACATTGGTTTGCGAGGCAGCAGTTCACCTTACACAGGAATGATAGTTTAGTTTCCCATTTGATGGAAGAGGAGATTGATATAGGTTATTATAATAACATAAAAAATATAAATCCACATAATATACCGGTTTTATTATTTTATCATATTTTATGAATATTTTAGGAAGTTAAAATAATAAATAAAATTAAAACACTTAGTTAACAACGATAACTCTTCTTGAGACAATGTCATTTTCTTTACACCTTAAGCCATATAATGTTGGTATTATGCCCAAAATAATACATCTATAACATGCGAGTTGTTTATAGTAATTTATTTTATTAGGAGTTGGACGAACCAAAAGGCTTTTGAAATGTAATAAAAGGCATATAATATATGACCTTTTATAAGAAAGGGGATGGACACTTTTGTAACTATTTAAAGAATTAAATTATAATAAATTAATTTTTACTTCAAAATGACTCAAAAATGATTTATTTAGAATATTATATTATTAATAGGATAAATAATTCCATAAAATAAAATTTGGAGTAGTTTATTTTATGGTTTCACACTTATTTTTATTGTTTTAACCCCCTTTAACCGTTTTAACGATTATCATGAAATAAAGGATTCTTACTCTTTTTCGGTCAATATATATACTATAATAGAGATGATGAACCATAGATGGAACATGTTTCAAATATTAAAATATACCCCATTTATGTGTCTAAAGATACTATTTTTTGAAATTTTAATTCATTTAATAAAAAATTATTTATTATAAAATATCCTTAACGTAATTTTTGACACTATTCATTTAATTTGTCTTTAAAGACATAAATAGAAATATTTAATTCTAATATAAAATATAAAAACACCAAAATTATGTTATAATTATCTAAAAAAATTTTAGGACATAAAAACTCCCTCAAATAATATTAATTTTAAAATTTTAAAAATCATTTTGTTGATATTTTTACTACATGCACAAGATTTGTGTCAATGTTGCATAAGAATTTAAAATAATCAATAAATACCTATAAATTATAAATAAATGAGCATGATGAGAAAATCATGTATATATTTTAAATTAATTTTTATAACTAAAAATATTCTTTTTATCCCCATTTCAAAAATTTAGAGATAATTAAACAAAGAGAATAACAGTTTGTACTTCTCTATATAAAAAATAATATAAATCTAAAAATATTGTAAAATTATAAATAAGGGTCATATATTATAATTTTGGATGATTATAGATGAAATATTCTCATCCAATTAATTCAATGCAATCTTAAGATCATTTTTTAGTCCTTATAATATTATTTTTAACCATAATTTTTAGATTTATCCTACCTTGACAACAAAAATTACTAAGTTTTTTGTTCAAAGTGTCAAAAAATATAAGGGAACTATTTAATAAATTTTTAACAAATAATTAAAAATATGGAATCCATTTTTCAAAATTCAATTCATAGATTCGATAGAATTTAATTTAAAAGTAATTTGAAAAAAATGCAATAAAAACGATATATTTTTAGAAAAACAACTTTTTAAATATAACCAAATTCAATTATAAAATTAATTTAAATTTCCATAATTATATTATTTTTATAAAAATGATATTTTGAAATTTTAAAACTAATTCAAAATAGAATTTGACTTCGTAAATGCTTTAAAAGAAAATACAGTTTGTAAAAATAAATATTTTTCACTATTTATTGAAAACTGAGTCTTTTTAGAAAAAAATAAAAATTTTACCATATTATTTAAAAATATTATCCTTTTTTATCTAATAAAATTTCTAAAGGTTTTATAAATTAATTATACTATTCACTCAAAAAAAGCTATAAATACCATTTTTGATGAAAACTTATTTTTAAGAATAAAATGACTTCTCTAAAAATTGAGTACATATTTCCAAATAATTAATGATTAAATTTTTATTTATTAGTAAATTTATATATATGTACTAATGTGTTTAATACTATTCACACCCTCCAATTCAACTACTGAGTTATAACTGTCATATTTAAATAATAAAATTTTATAGTTCAATTAAGCTTAGTGTCGTATGTCATTCATGTTATCGAACATGATGTTTTATTTTAAAATATCATGGTGTTTCATTAATTTAATTATCATAGTTATAAGAACACTTGGTTTTGGAGTAATAGAGACAAGATTTGGCCATATGGATGTTTGAAACATCTCCATGTTAACTAAATTTTTATTGCCTTAGGGTCTGTATGACCTTATTTTATAACTCGGATTAGTAATATGAATATTTGGATAATATATATATATATATATATATATATATATATATATTACTTATATATACATATATATATATATTATATGTATATCATTATATATTTGGTTTCATTAGGATAAAAGTTTTCCATTCAACATATAGGTCTTATGACAAATTTTAAAATGTTCAACATATGGATGAGTCATGTTGGATTTTCGGAATATTTCAAAATTAAATAATTTTATTATTAAAATTGGGTAAATACATATCCAAATAATAATACATATCTATGATTCTAGTCTCCATCCATTAGAAATTGACGAATTCTCATTGGGTTATTGGGTACCCAGTTAGGGTGACTAGATTGTCTAGGAGAAGTTGTTACAAGTAGTATCAGATTAGTGTTTGAATTTTCATGGATTATATATATATATAATATAAGATTATATATAATTGATAAGAACCCTATAAAATGTTTTATAAATATTATTATGGATGAATCTCATGTTATTATGTATTTTCAAATAAGTAGTAGGCACCATAGGTATGAGTGACCCTATTTGTTAACTGTCCTGAGTATGCCATAGTGGAACTCAAGAAGTGTAATAGGGTATATCCATGGATTTGAGTTCTATATTTATTCATGAAACACTGGTAAAGTGTCACATTAGTACATGGGGTTTTTTATATGTGAGAAACATTAATTAATTGAAAGAAACAAAAATGAAATTAGTGTTTGGGGTGACACGAATTAATTAAAGTTACTCACCAATATAACTTATTTATATTCATGAAATGTTTTCTATTTAATATTATAATACTGAAAATATTTATCACTATGATGTTTAAACTATTAGTGGGACCTATTTATAGTTAAAAGTAACGTGATTTTTTTTTCTAATGTATGTAATATTAAAAATGGAATTTGAAATTTGTTTATAATTAATAGATAACTAGTTATCTAAAAGTAAATTAAAAAGTGATTCATTTTTAAACCTACTATTGTAAAATAGTTTAGGTTTATGAAAAAATAGTTTCTAAAAGTGGAATTGATATATGTTTTCGGAAATTAGAAAGAATATTGAGTAAACAACTTTTTCATAATGAATGTATTTGGTAAACTAGACATATATTGGTTGAAAACAAAGGGAAAAATCTTAGGTGATTCATACGCTTTAGATAAAAATAATGTTAGGATTAAATTGGTCATATATATTTTGGGAAAGTTGAAAAATGTAGAAAGTATTTTTGGTGTGTTAACCTCGGGTGTTAGTAGAATATTTTGATTTTATGGGTTATGAACCAGATGTATAGTGAGTAACTTGGGAAAGAATTTAAATGTGTTAGTATTGAGATTATGATTATGTGTGATAGAGGATCATGGGTAAAAATATAGTTTGAATTATCAGGTATAATAAGTTTTATTGTGGGATGTTTTTAGTATCTTGTGTCTTTGTTATATTAATTAATATTTAAATTTTTATTTTAATTATGCATTAAAATATTGAAAACACTCGGTCATTTTATACTTTGAGTTCAATATTTAATTTTAAAGTCATAATATATAAATTATCATTCTTTCACATATGTTTAGAAACCTGAATGTTATATTATATGTTCAAGAAAATTTATGAGGTGGTTTAAGGGTATTAAAAGGTTGTATATGACAATGAGTAATTGGTAGAGGCTCACCGGGTACCCACTAAGGGTGATGGAATGAGGGCAATACTAGATGGACCCAAACTATTATTATTTTTAAAATGTGGAACTCTAATATTTTTACCTCAATTATTTTAACACTTGGGGATTCGTTTGGCCTCAATTGTTTCCAAGAAATCATACATAAGAGGAACTATCATTCCCCCATTTTACTTCCCTCCCTCTTGTTACCTTGATCTATACTGTTCTTGGGGGAATTACTCCTTCTATATAAATTTATTTCTACTCTATTTATTCATTTTATTCTCCCCCACTCATCACTAATAATTTATATTATCTTAATTAGGGGTTTCCATATGGATTTCATAAGAATAACGGTGAAATCCATCCAAGATGAATGGATTTTTGCATGTAATATCTAGGGAAATTAATGATAGGTTGAAAACCCTCCACTTACAACTATTTTGAAGGGAAGAATTTTAAGGATAATTTATTCTAGATAATTCGTTGATTTTGGGTAAAAATTTGAAGGTATTAAGGTAACATTTATTAGGGATTGTTACACCCTGATATTTTTTGATTTTTTTCAAATAAATTTAATCTTTTTGATATTTTTTATTACATGTAATGCCGAGTTTAATATTAAGAAATTATTATTTAATATGATAGTTATATGCTAGAAATTATAATGGAGAGTATAAATTGGTTAAACTAAATTATAAAAATATATGATCTATACATGTATATAAAATTAAGAGTTTGTCGACTAATTAAATGTGACTAAAAATAAAAACTATTTGGAAATAAAGAAAATTGTTTTCTGAAAAAAAATTTATTATGAACATACAATGTTTTTTTACCTCAGTAAATTAAAAAAATCACTTTGTATGAATTATTTTAATAAAATATATGTATTATATATTCAATCAAATATTCAATATTTATTTTATGTCTTTTATAAAAAAGAGATAAGAACAAATCCAATTTTAGGTTTAAAAACTATATTTTTCTAAAAAATAGTTATGTTAGATTTTACAAACATACTTTAAAACTAAATTCTGAAACTTTTAGAAATATTTATAAAATTATAGTTTCTTTTTGAAATAGTCATGCCAAAATTATCTTAGGGTGAATTTTTGAGAATTTTCACAAAAGATTATTTTTTGATGAATTGTGAAAATAATAAATTTTAATTGAAAATTGCATTTTTGTTCAATTTATTTATAAAGTTAATAATATTATAAATTGGTTTTAAATTAAAATTATTTTAATTATATATATATTAATAAAATTTATGAAATTTTAATCATTTTAATATTTAATTTGGATATTAAAACCTTATATTCTTTTCAATAATTTCTCTTTGAAAACCGAATTTCTCGTCACGTCTATGAGATTAATTTAAAATTTAAAATTTACACTTCTATGAATTAAATCTGGAAAAAATGATTACATATTTTAAATAATAATTATTTATATTATCTAATAAAGTCATCTTAATGTTTTAGCAAAACGAACAGTGAAAAGTGTAAAAATTATTTACCCTAGTTATGGTAAAAATGAGTTTAGTGAGGGTTAAACAAACATATTTGGGTTAAAATAACCTAAAAACTTGTCCCAAATCAAATGTATAGTCATATTTAGACACTATATTGTTTAATTTTATATAATAATTCATTTTAAATCAATTTGGTGTAAGAAAACGTGTGCACACCTTTTTATTATCTAAAAAATACATGTGTGCCACTCACGACACTTATAAAAGGCCACCCCTCTCCTCTCTTCTTCTCACCTTAAAAACCTTTTGTTTCAGATGATACATGACTAAATAACTTCCCATATTTACAAATATCATACTATAAACATTAATTTTTTCATAAATACAACATAGGAAGTATTTTTTTGCAAACCTAAGGAGGTTACCTGAAGAAGAGGTAACATTTTTAAATGAGAAATTTTATTTAATTTCTTTCTCCACCAACATCAACTCTTATTAAAACGTGATTATATAATATCATCAGTATTTTAGATATACTTATATTTTTTTTATTTTAATGTAATTACCTTAAAATGTCCTCTCTTCTATCAAATGGGTTATTAAATCATAATTTGTGTTCACAGCGGACTACCGCCTCGTGAAGCGATGTAATTCATTTTCACTAACGTATTAAATGGAAGATAATAAGGGTAAAGTTGATAAATAAATATAATATAAAAGGAATGATTATTATATTTATGATATATTTATTATTTTCAAATAATAATATATCATTTTATTTCTTACCTTTTCACTCACTAAAAGATGACAACGTCGTTCATGTACATGTGGACTTTTGTCTCCACAATGAAATGTAACTCTATATTTTCATCACCACATAAAATGGATGATATTTATAAGTATATTTATACAAATTATAAAATATTTATAAAATAATTATTTTTTTAAGTGTTCTTATGCCACTTACCACCTTTCCATAATGATTATTGAAGAATCAAAATGTGACTCATGAATACATATAACATACCATCTCTATAATCGTAACATACTTAATTCCACTAAACTGTATTTAATTATTGGTATTAAATTTATAATTGATGTATAAATATTATAATTATTTAATTATTATTGTTATGGAGATTATGGAACCATGATCAAAGTAAGAGGACCAAAAATAACAAATCAAAACAAATTTGAAAAACATAGCGATTATTACCAGAAACAAGATTTTATCAAGAAATTTTTAATAAAAAGATAATAAATTGTAATAAGAAAATAATATATGGTAATATATATATTTTATTATGGTCATTTAATAGATGTATAATTAAATTATATTTATTATATTGGAGTTTCAAACGTTTATAAGGAAAATCGAGACTTAAGGTAAGGGATTTCTAGTCTCTCATTTATTTATGAGAGACATGAAAATTCACCACTCGTTTCTTTTCTATAGTTAATATAAATCAATATTAAAATATTATATCATGAATATCCTCAATTTAATGATATTTAAAAATTGATTTGATTTGATTTTTTATTTGGTCTTATGATTCCAAATATTGCTAAATCGGTAAGGGATTTCCGTCTCACTTATTACTTCCTTGAGATACATACCATATTCACAACATATTTATTTTATACTATATATATAATTACCATTAATTATTTTTACAATCATTATAATGAATTTTTTATTTACCAATCTATTTTACGACCTCACTTTCAATATTTTTACAGTTCAAATGTTACCTAATATGTAATATATTTTTTTTATCAATTTTCTTTATTTTTGACATATGTAATGTTATATAACTTTCCTATTTTATATGGTGTATATACAACCACTTTTACATGTAATATCATGAATTTATCTATTAATATAATATTATATGTTTTATTTAATGTTATGATTTCACGGGGATTATAATTCAATGTTACCAAAGTAGTAATGGTTTTTGGATAAAATCTCATTGTTTATCTGGATTGATTATGATTATGTTTAAATAACAAACTATTATGATCCATTTTTCTAAAAACTCTTGAATTTTACTCTCTTATGGTTAATCATGATTCTTGTACTAAAATAAATTTAATTCCTCTTTTTTTGATATTAGATCCATTTAGCTTAGAAAGGTAACATCACATTATTGAAAATGTTAAGGGTGCTCCCAAAACTACCATTTCCTTCACTTATAAAAGGGTAACATATTCACAAATTCAAAAGACTCCTATAATTAACATTTTCCCCTTAATATATTCTATTTTAATCCTATTATAGTCCTATGCCAATTTTAAAATATTTTGTTCACCATTAGTTAGCAAAAGGCCTTCATTTCCAAGGTGACTTTCAAGGAAAATTCAAGTTCTCATCATGAGTATTATCAACAAGTTAGTCTTTATTATTAATATTCTTATTTAAAAATAATTTTAACCACGAAAATATAATGATATTAGTATCATTTATATACTTTAATGTAATTATATAAAGTGTATTTTCATGGTTTATTCATATACCTAACAATTAGGAAAAAAAAAACCGTCGTTCGTGCGTTGTGCAAACCACTACCACCACGATGTAATGTGTTTATTTTTACTTCACCACCTAACAAGTATGTATATAAGGATGATATTAATGTATAAATACAATTTTAATGATATTATCATGGTAATGTTATAACAAATTATGTAACCTACTAATGATAAGATCAATAAATGGTCATTATTAATTTAATCATTTAATATAATCATACTAATAGGATAACAATTCATTAAAATTGTGTAGTATTTTAATATACATTACCTATTTTTATAATTAATTATAATTTTAATATATAAAACTAAAAATAACTAAATAATTTTTTTATTTTTATGTTAAAAATATATTAAAACTAAACAATATTATAATCATCCATTAATCAAGGAAGGATCATGTTTGGGTCAGTTTAACCACGTACTTGGATAATAGTATAAATTCATGTCATGTATGACTCTGAGAATTTTTTATTGTTTTAATTTGATATAAATATGTAAATATGGTTTTATTTTAAGTATATAACAACATTTAAATCAACAATTAAGAAAACAACTTTTGATTATTAAAAATCATTGAAACCTATTACTTATCAATTTCTTCTTCAAGGATAATTACTAAAAAAACTCAAGAATGGATTTTGGAACATATTAAATAATTATAAAATTTACCTATTAGTAACCTTAATGAACAATTAATTGATAAATTTTTAATAAAAAAATTATTGACACCAATATTTAGAAACTATTACAAACAACTAGAACAATAAACACCTAATATAGAAAATCGAAAGAATTCATGTAGAATATGACAATTTTTTAAAAGTTCAAATTAATGTGGATATGAGTAAGGTTATTAACTAAGTGATTAATATAACCATATTTTTTATATAATTGGATAAAATATGTTTATTAATGTCAGGTAAAGTGTCAAGGGTATTCCACTCAAATTTATCTCATTGAGACATGTTTGTTATTATAAACCTAATTTATTTAAAGTGATTCATATACTAACTATTTGAGGCATCATATCATGAATTATATTTTTATAATTTTATTTTAGGTTCAATTAAAAAATCTCACTTTAAATAATATTTTATTTAAAATTTTCTTAGTTTCATGGATTTTTTAATCTGAATTCTGATTTTTTAGATATAATACATTTTGTGATTCATGTATTATTTATATGCTTTATTCCTTAGAAATAGATATGTTCTTATAATACCGTTTTTAATATATTTTATTTACTCACCGATTCATGTTCCTTTATTCAAATGGCCATTGATTTGGTTATTTCCCAAATAGTAAGTATTGTTGGTAACTCAACATTGTTTGTTAAGTTATAGTCATTCTATTAAACTTATTTAATATAAGCTAGGAACATTATACGATTTTATTATAATATATATTATTATCCCAATAATTTATAGGGATATATAATCCTATAATATAATCCCTTTGAAAAATATTTCTCACTTCTTGGGATATGTTCTATTGAAACTATCAACCAAATTTCTTTGAATGAATTATGATCTTGTTATTCTAGTATTTTATTAGTAATATATCCATTTATCAATATGGTGTGATAATTTACTTTTACATAACCCATACTAGATGATGTTCACCTATAAAATTTTACAATCTATTAACATAAGGAAACATATTGATATACTATATATTATTATTTCAGTATAGAAGATTCTAGGTATGTTGACTATATAATGTCTGACCATTCAACTCTAATATATGGATGAGTTATGATCATTTTATCCCTTTAATTTACATAGGGAAATGTATTGGAATAATTGATGATAATTGGTTACTAATTTATATCGATTATGTATTTGATTTTTTTATTTCTCATTATATGGGTAACCATGTTTTATTGATTAATAGGTTCCTCAGGGAAGGGTATAAAATATCTTGTTGACTATTGTGGTGAATTCTTTAGAAATGAACAAGTTATGGGTGGGAACTAACATTATGTCTCCATTTAACCCATCAAAAGGTGTCATGAGACAAAACTGGTTTGGGTATTTGGTGTGTGTGTGACAAATTCAACAAGATGTTTGTACTATGGTCTCGACGACATGTAATGTGTCTTGGAACATGGACTTGAAAAAAAGGATATTGATATCTGGAACAATTAATTTCATTATTATGGGATAAATATTATAAATATCCATGTTTTTATTTATTTTCATGGACACAGAAAACCCCCAATTTCATGTTTATTATGGATTTATTTTTTACCCATTCCTTCCATAATATTTAAGCCATTTTATGCATTAATTATTTCAGTTATTTGTTTCCCTTACCGTGCATTTGATCTCACCCATTATTATGTTTCCATTTTCCTAGGTTATGGAGTATATATTTACAAATGACATTTTTAGAAGGATAATAAATGTGAAATAATTTAGGGGATATATTGAAGAATTTTCATGAATTAAGTAGACTAATATATAATGGGGAAATTGTGATTGTTTTAGTTAGAGTTTAAAAACATTTATCAGGTCATGATGAAGTGATTAAAACCCTTGTTTGGGGATTTCCTATATAAGATAAAATTAAATTGTGAAAAAATGAACTGAATAACACTATAAACAATATACCATACACCATAGGGAATCTTCTACATCATTAAACACCCTCGCATAGTTTGATAAAGATCACATAAGTGGAAAACTTAGGCGTATGACCTCTACTGCATATCTATGGATGAATATATCACATGTTATAAATGTAGTATTTTCCTTACTCCAATGATGTGCTTGCATAACCACATGTAATGGAATAGGTATGAAGATAGATTTGGGTTCAGGGATGTTTGATAAAATATTTTGTGTTATTTAAAAGTGAAATCACGCCTTCTTATAGTATTTTTCGTTGATATTTTTTTTATTTTTGAAACGATACTCTTTGTTTTGAAATAGATTGTTTGTTTTTGGAATTAAATGGATTTGTTAGGTTGGTTGATTGTAAATGGTGTTTTTTTTAAAATGATTCTTTTTATCATTTTCATGGATATTTGAATGTGTTGTTCACTGTTGAAACATCCATGGGTGCACTAGGTGCACGCATGGATGTGAATTCAAAAGAAGAGGGTGCTTTAAAAACGTTTTTTTCCTTTAACATTGTTTTTCTTAATTGGTTTATTGGTTTTTGAATCGTATCTTGATTTTTATTTTGGATTAATTTTATTTTAGGGAATTATGGTGTTTTTGACTCCTAGGGTTTTGTCAGAGGGAGTTTTAGTTGGTTTCAAAGGTGCACATTCATATTACCAAGTATGAATATAAATATATATATATATATATATATATATATATATATCTTATGTGTGTGTTCCCTCATGGCATAGGGAACACAAGCATCAGTTTAAGGAGATATATATGGAACTGTGTACATGCGAGCAAACTGCTTCTTGAGTTAGAAAGATTTAGTTTTGACATCCTTTGAGGTAGGATCTCTATGAACTGACCATTAAATTTAATAATAATTTATTTATTACATTCCAACCCCAGTTTTTATATTAATTATGGATATAGAATTGTTAGTAAAATTGTCTATCTTGAATTAGAGTGGTTTCTTTCTTGTAATGTGTTTCAACAAATGGGTTGATTGCATTTTTCACATGAAATTCTTGATGTGATTCCCCGTTGGACTTTATTAGTGTGTTTGGGATTTAGAATTCTAGATTGGGATTTCTTAAATGGGTTTTGAAGTGTGTTTTTGGTTTTCAAAGTGACCCACTTGTAGTTCTTTAAGAAAGGGTTCAACATGTGATGGATGTGTGAGACATAGTTGGCACTTTAAATAAAATGGTTTCATTGGAAACCCCCCTTTAGAATGCATCCTCACATTGTTGGTTGACATAATTTGGGTGTATTCTCAGTTTGGGGATTCCCTTGTTGTATGACGGTTTAAAGGAGAGTGAAATGTTCCTTATGGTGTCTTGGGGATGACCTTGTGGTGTGTGTTGACTGTGTGTGATGTATATACTTTTATCTGGATAGTCGTTTGAAATTGTTGGCTCACCACATTTTTAGTCAGAACATGAGAACATAGCATAGAGAGTGAATTTTTGGTGAACGATTAATGCACAAGTTTAGATCCCACAATGGCTAGTGGCCCATCATAGGGGGTTATTTTTTTATCATTGCTATGGGATTAGGCCACTCAATCAAGCCAGGTAGGGTGATGATCAGGAATTTAGGTGTAATGACATCATCATGTAGGGAATGCTTTCAGGATGAGTCACAGGTATAGTATGTTCTAGATTATTCATGAGCTCCTAGGTTTTACCATACATTTTGACACTTAGTTATCTACAACGGATGATTTAGGTGAATTGTTTGGTTGGTCTTTATTTCTTGTTATTTTCCATTTCCCTTGCGTGATCATTGCTTTTGCCTTTGAATTTGGTGCATCTCTTTGCTAAAGGTGATAAACTGATTTTAAAAAGTTTATTGAAAAAGGTTTTTAAAATGTTTAACACTTCTCTATCCCTCATTATTTAAAATGGTTAAATCTTAATTATTATAAAATAAATTATTTTAAAATAAGAAGGGAAATAGACCATTATATTCTTTCAAGGGAAAATGTGTGAAAAAAGTATTTTATATATTGTAGTTCCAACCTTATTTTAATGATTTTTTATTTAAATAAATTTTATTGAGAATTGTTTATCGGGATAGAATACTGATTTTTAATACTCGTGCCAATGGATTAACTTTTTTTAACTTCAAATACTACTTCATGCTTGGTTTTAATTGCCGGAGTGCGACGTTGGTTTGAGTTTGGTGGTGACCCATAGAATCACAAGAAGGTATGTACAACATTATTTTATATAAACTACAAGTTTTAATTTTTTAATTGTTAGTTTTTATTTATTATATTGTCTTTCATTTATGGGCCAAATCATTCTCACTTGTTTAGTTTTGATGCCCGAAACTAGTTTCCGACCTTTGAGGATAAGGAATGCCTTTCGGGCCATGCCGTAGACTGGCTCAAGTGACCTGTTCAAGTTCGACCCAATTTGGTTCCAGAAAAAATGGTATCAAAGGAGTCTATTTTTATTTCAGGTGTTTGGAAGATAGAGATTACGACCGGTGATACTTGAGAGTTAGGTGTGGGAAGTGCATCATGAATAGTTTCTTGCACTGATCCCCGAGTTACTAGGGGTAGTCCAAGATTTGAGTCTTTTATCTTGAGTTGTTTTAGATTGAGGGATGAAAATGGAGGCGAATCAGTGTCATGTTATGGAGTCACAAGGATTAGGGACCCATGTTAAGTCCACGTGCCTGATTCAAATTCCTCTTAGTGTTATTGCTTACTTGGGGCATGACTCACTACCATGTTGCTGGGCTGGGAATGGATTCTAGTCACTTCATCTGGTTGTTTGAATTAAGTTGTTATTTTTTCTATTTTGGTTGGTGTAAGGGATTTTGAGAATAAAAATGGTTTTTAAAATGAAAGTACATTCTTCAAATGGGTTTAAATTGGTAAAGGAGGTTTTCGGAATGAAATTGAATCTTTGTGTTGAAGATTCTTTGGTACTTGTTTGGAATTGTTAAGATATAGCTTGGTGAGACCTTAGAATTACATATGGACTTTTTCACATGTGAGAGTGTCTATAGAAAGTTCATGTCATCATGTATATATGAATACATATGAGAAAATGGGAAACGGTTCATGGGATTACTTGGGTGTGTATTAGAAATTAAAGGACTTTCCTTGTTTTTCTAAAGTGATTTTTAAAAGGGGAAATGATTTTTTAAATTGGGATTGGTTTAAAATGTGGGGTTTGGTATTTGGAAAATGGCCATAGAAGAATATGGTTTTAAAATTTAAATGAAAATGGAGTATTTTGAAAGAAATGTTTTTGGTTGTGTTTGTATTTGATTGGGTTTTGAGCTTGTTTTTTTGGATGAAGGTTCTTTTATTGATGTTTCTTCAGCTTGATATGGGTTTTGTATTTGTGTTTTATATGTTTGGTTAAGAAAATTACACCTAGAAAGGTCTCTAATGTTGCCAATGATTCATGTCAATTTTTTGGTCCTTCACAAACATTGTCTATTCTTCACTCTGATTGGTGTCTATAAGTGTAAGTGATGTTGCATGAAGAGGTCGGGTGTGTCTTCAGTGTATTGGGAGCTCCCAAATTTGTTAGAGTGCATGCTTTATTGGGTCTATAAGAAAGCCCAGATTTGGAAGAATGAGATTTGTTGTCTCTAAAGTCAATAAAAGATTGGATGATGTGGGACGTATTTAAATTCATTGTCATCTGATGGTTCATATATGAAGAGGTGAAGATGATGAAAATGGTAGAGATCATGCATATTCAATAAAGCCAACGGATAGTCAAAGCATATGTTGACTATTTCAAGGAATTCGTTTCCTTTTCTTTGGAAGTAGAATCACCTGATATGATGAAGAATTTTGTCTTCATTAAGGGTCTTTACCTAGAGATCAAGGAGCATGTTCTACCTTATAAGGACCATTTTTTTGACAATCTAGTTGATGAATAATTTCTAGCTGATTTGGTCACTGGACTGTTGGATGTTTGCAATTTAGCATCTCTTGCCACTCATTATGGCTCCCCATATGACGAGCGGGGTGTTCTAGAGGGACCTGATTCTGAAAAATCTTCTCTATCGGTCCCAAATTCTTGTTCGTCGGATAATTTTAGTGCGTGCCACCAATGTGTCTGGTTTGGGATCTCAAAGATGTCATGTTTCATCCCTCCAAAGACGTTTCATTGTTAGGGTTGTTTGGGTGATCTGGAAAAGTTTTTCAAGTAGAACCTCCTAAAGAATGTGTCGTGATTGGAGGATGCTAGTGCCTATCTGTGAGGCACGAGAAGCCTCAGCCATCAGAGCCCCAACCACAGTTCATGGGGTGAATCTAGCACAAAATTAGGAGTTTTGGGGGGTGTTAAACTTTAGTCTGGGTTTTTTTGTTCCACATTGGGATTGGAACATTTAAAGACTTTTTGTTCTTATTTTTTGATGATAAAATCACATCAAATTATATCACACAATAATCCAATGGGAGACTACTACATGAGAATAATAATGTAATAAATTTCCATTAAAGGAATGTAAAACTAATACTTTTGCTAAAAAAAATCTAATACAACAATCCATGAAATCTAAATGGAGAACATGTTCCATGGAAGAAACAAAGACTCAAGGTTATTATAAAAAGTGTTATTTATTTGAACGTACTTTTATGAATTTATAATATAATATTCTAACTATAAAAAAACAATAACCTTTGTATGTCCGTTGTTTCATAGGGAGATTATGATGAATTTATTCTATTGTAATCCAAACTGTCTCATTTGTTTGAGTGTGGATTTTAGAATCACCCTTTTTTTTCTTATTGTTTTTTGGCCCAAGTATTGGATGATTTATGTTTTGTGGCCCTCATTTGAGGATTAATGGGTTTTTAGAGATAGGTGAATGGTTTTTATGGTCCATTGTTTAGTTGGAGTTTCTATCTATGAGTTTTACCTTAATATTGGGGGTTTAGCTGGTGTTAGAAAATATCCTGGTTCTAATGGTTGGATTATTTCTCTCATGCTAGAGAAGTTAGTTTAGACCAGTTAAGAGTTCTCATGCCCCCCCCTCGAGGTGGTGTGTTTGTGTTTCAATTTCTATTCTATAAAAATCCTTGTGGTGGGGAGAAGCCCATGAATATTTACCTTGTTCTGTTTTTGGTTTCATCTATATTGGTCCGGTGTGACTTGGGGAATAAATAGTCACCCTTGAAATTCCTCATTTCTTCTAGTTCCATTCGGGCATGGACCCAATTTTTGATCAACTATCATCTTAGTCACTTTTTCAATGAATAATGTTTTTTGGTGAGAATAATTGTCACACCTTGACTATGTTGATTAATTATTTTAATTACATTAATTATTATTTTTAGTTTCGATAAAAGACAGGTCCAGTTTCAAAATTTTGGATGTTTTTGCACTGTTGCGCGGTTAGCCTACACCATTAAGAGTAACTGTGCAGTTTCCCAATTTTTTAAATAAATAAATTCAAATAGTTTGAAATGATAAATAAAATAAAATGAGAAAAGATAAATAAAAAATTAGAAATTTTGATAATAATAATGAAGAATTTTTTTATTATTATAAAAATTGTTATTAATATTTTTATTCATGGAAATAAAATACCAGAATCAAGAAATAATAAATTAAAATAATGTTCTATGTTAATAATGATGTATAGATAGAATAATAAAAATAATAATGATAATGATATTATTATTAGTAGTAGTAGTATTAGTTTTGGTTTTGTTTTTCTTTTATTTTTAATTGTATTTTTTACCCCCAAATCCCCTTCCTTCTCCCCCCTCCACAATGTTAACCAGCACCCCTGGCTTTTTCCACTCAGCCTATTGTATACCCCCACCCCTACCAGACCCATATTCAGTGCATCCCCCCTCATCCTCTGGACTCCCTCCATGCACCATAAACACACGGTCAGACCCCTCAAAGTGTGCCATCTTTTAACTGGTGGATCCCTACTCCTGGTGTCCCGACCTCCCTACTCTGTATTGCTCTTGGTGGCCTAAACCCCCTATTTTACCCCATTTCGGTGAGACTAAACCCCCAAATCCACCCTTCTATAGCATGGAATGACCTTTCTAGTCGTGACCCTCCTAGATGAGATCTCTTTCCTCCTCCAGTTTGTTGTATTTCATTTTTTTGATTTTTCATCATCTTGGGAAAACCCTAATCATTGGGGTTCATTTTTGTGTGTTTTTATCGATGTTTAGGATTTGTAGTCGGGATGTGGATCCTTAATATTCTTTATACAGAAGGTTTTTCCATGTTTTCACACTTTGGAGGTTGAAGATTCTATGTTATTACCCTTTCTGAAGCAAATTTATTATTCTTGAATTCTTTACTAGATTTTCAATCATGATGTGTAGCTTCAGGTTACACTTAATCAACTTGTTATAATGTTTTAAAAATTTTATAACATGTTAAAAATGTATTTTAAGGAAATTATTTGTTTATTCCTAGTTGTGTCTCTACTAAATGTGTTTTTTAAAGTTTCCAATATTACTTTGATAATTCATAAATTTGATTTTCCCCTTGATAATGCAATTTCTAAAATTCTGGTTGAGTTTTTCATGATAGCTTAATTTTCTTAAAAATTCCTTGGTAATGGATTTTGGTTATCCCTATGTGTTTATGCACCTTTTTCTTGATAAAATATTTTGTGTTCATTAAAATTGAAATCAAGCTTTGTTATAGTATTTTTTCTTCATATGTTTTGTGTTTTTGAAATGATACTTTTGTTTTAATGGAATTGTTTGTTGTTGGAATTAAATGGATTTATTAGGTTTGTTGATGGTAAATAGTGTTTTTTTGAAAATGATTCTTTTTAGTTCTTTAATGGATATTATAAGGTGCCGGTCGATGTTAAAACATCCATGGGTTCACTAGGTGCACACATGGATGCAGATTCAAATTAAGAGGGTACGTTAAAATATTGTCTTCCTTTGACATTGTTTTTCTTAAATTATTTTTAGGTTTTTTAATCATATCTTGATTGATTTGTTTGGATTAATTTTATTTTAGGGAGTTATGGTGTTTTTGACTCTTGAGTATTTATCATAGGGAGTTGGGGTCAGTTTTGATGGTACACACACATATTCCTAGGTATGAATATGTATAGATATATATATCTTCTATGTACATGTTCCCTCATGGTGTAGGGAACATGTGAATCAGTTTAAGAATATATATATATATAGATAAATAAATAAATAAATAAATAAATATAAATATAAATATAAATATAAATATAAATATATATATGGAAGTGTGTGCGTGCGAGTAGGCTGCTTCTTGAGTTAGAAAGCTTTGGCTTGGACATCTTTTGAGGTTGGATCTCTATTCATCGAACATTAAATTGTAGAATCATTTATTTCATGCATTTTACAACATGTTTTTATATTTATTTTTGATATATAATTGTTAGTAAATTTTTTTGTCTTGAATTGGAGAGGTTTCATTATTTTATTTTATTGAAATAAATGGGTTGATTGCCTTTTTCACATCACAATCTTGATGAGATGCCCTGTCAGGCTTTATAAATGTGTTTTGGATTTAAAATTCCTGTTTGGGGTTTCCAAAATGGGGTTTGAAGTTTTTTTTGGTTTCCAAAGAGATCTGTGTGTGGTTATTTATGAATTTTTTTAGCATGTGTTAGTTTTCCAAGGCTCAGTTGGAACTTTAAATAATATGGTTTCATTGGAAAACCCTCCTTGGAATGGGTCCTCACCTTGTTTGATGACAAAATATGGGAGTCTCCCTAGTTTGTGCTTCCCTTGTGTTGTGATGGTTTAAAAGAGAGTGACTTGTTCCTTGGGGTGGATCAGGGCTGACATTGTGGTGTGTGTTTACTTTGTGTGATGCATCTATTTATGTTTGGATACTCGTTTAACATTGTTGGAACCCCCCCATTTTTAGTCTGAACATTGAAACCTAGCATAACAAGTGAATTTTTAGTGAACAATTGACTCACTAGCTAGTGGACCATAGGAGGGGGTTATTTTTTCATCATTTCTATGGGATTGGTCCCCTCAGTCAAGACAGGTAGGGAAAACATCGGGCGTTTGGGCGTTATGACGTCATCAGGGAGGAAATTCCCTTGAAATGTGTTACATTTATAGTATATTCTAGATTATTAAAAAGCTTCAGGGTTTTCCCATGTATTTAAACATATAGTTATCTGCGATGGATGATTGAGGTGCATTTTTTGGTTGATCTTTCTTATATGTTATATTCCATTTCCCTTGTGTGATAATTTATTTAGCCATCAATTTTGGTGCATCTATTTGTTAAATGGGATAAAATATCTTTCAAAAGTATGTGGAAACAGTTTTTTAAATTTGTTTACACTTCTCAATCCCTCATTCTTTAATATTCTTAAATCATCATTCTTAGAAAATAAATTAGTTTAAAATAAGAAGGGAAATGGACCATGATTTTCTTTAAAGGAAAAATGTGTAAAATAATTATTTTATATATTGTAGTTCAAACCTAGAATTAATTTTTTATTTAAAATAAGTTCATTGATAATATTTTATAAGGATATCCTACTGAGTTTTAATACTCATGCCTCTAGTTTATCTTTTTTCAGATTCGGGTGCTGTTTCTTACATAGTTTCGATTGCCAGAGTGTGACATTGGATTGAGGTTAGTGGTGACCCATATAATCACATGAAGGTATGTACAATTTTATTTTACTTATGATAGTAGTTTTAATTTTATTTCCTATATTTATTTATTTTCTCATATTTCATTTATGCACCAAATCATTCTCTCTTGTTTGGTTTTGATGACTGACACTGGTTTCAATCCCGTGGGGATCAGGAACACCATTCAGACCATGCTGCGGACTGGATCGAGTGACCAGTTCAGGGTCAACCCAGGTTGGTTTATGTCATTCAAAAACATAATTCAAGTTTAATAACTTCAATTACAAACTAAGGTTATCGTATATGAAAAAATAATTTCTGTATAAATTCATTCCTAGTATGTAATTCAAGGCACTATTATAGAAGGTTCTTAACATTTAAACTAAATCATACACAATATTCACATTTCATAAAAAATTTTATAAACATGAATATAGAAGGGAATAACCATTAAATAAATTAAAAATTCAAATATTTATTCATGAAATAACCATTTAAAAATAATTCAAAAATAAAATCTAATTATAAACCCTTATAAAATTTCTAAATTTAACATAATGAAAATCCCATAATTTCGAATATTGACATTTTATATTCATTAAAATATGAAATATTTCAAAGTTATTGTAATATGGAATTTATAATTTAAATATATGATATTATTAAAATGGTTAGGGAAGTGGGATAAATACAAGAAAATATAAACACTATGGACAAAGAAGAACTTAGCAAGACTCGAATCGAAGACCCCATAAGGCCTCTACCAACTAAGCTGTACCCTGGGGACACAATTTAAATATATGTTATTATTTGAATTATAAAATATTTGTTATCCAATATATAACATGTAAAATATATAAATAATCTAAATATCATATAATTATTCATTATTTAAACCTGGATCATATCAATCTTTAAATAATTTTATGGTGTTAAAATAACATCAAAACAATGAGACCTCTTATATTGAATAATTCAAAATAAATTATTATGAACAATTAAAAATTTAAAAATTAAAATTTTATATTTTGGACATGTTCCATAATTTATAACCCTCTATAAATTTGTCCTTAATATTTTGAAATAAGCACATTTATTTCAATATCACAATAATTTCCATACAATTTTTTAAAAGGTATTTAAATATCAAACTTTGATATTTGGGAATATAAGTGTTTCATAAACTTTTAATTAATTATAATACAATTATAATTAATTAATTTATAAAGATTTTATAAATTAAAATATCCCAATATAAATTTTATAATTATTTATAAAAATTTTATAATCTATCTAAAACATTTTAAATATTTACAAAATTACCAATTTTTCTATTTACCCTTTTCCAAGAACCGTATTCCTCGTAAGGGTAACCTCCTTATACCCTTACATAGATAGCCAATATAAGGTTAATTGGATTGACCCTTCTACATTTTGTACCACATTTGGTTGTTGAGCTATTACCCTTACACGAACCCTTTATGTAAAGGTAAAACCATTATTATTTTCATTATGTAAGGGTAACAAGGTGATGAATGTTACCCATGCCCCTGTGTATAGTAAAAAATTTACATAGTGCATCGCATAAGGTTAATAACTTTTACATAGTGCTAATTATGAATGGATAACGAGGAAATAACATGTTACAAATCTCTTCTATCTATGTAATTCCATTACACAACACCCTTACAAAGCATATTGCATAAGGATAAATTTCATGATTAACATTACCTATCACCTTTATGAAGTGCCTCACATAAGGGTAAGGTTGTTATAAACCTTATGTAGACCATTATAAATAAGGGTAAGGTGATAAGACCCTTATGTATACAACTATACATAAGTTTAATAACTTGGTTACCCGTATAGACCTCTATTTCCAAATGTTAAGGCCTTAATTACCGTTATATAGCCCAACTACCTAAGGATATATAGGATTTTCCATATTTTCACAAAACCACAAAAAATGTGGCACTATTTGTCAGTTTTATTTTTTATTTTAATAAATATTTCATAATTATTGAACATTGATCAGTTTGATACCATTAAACTACATCATTATATTTAATATCATTTATCAACTCAAGCAGAAGTAATTAAAAACCTTTTTTGAGGATCTCCCATGAATGATAATATGAAAATATGATAAAATTTAAATAAAGTACACTGTAAATGGTGTTACTTATGCCAAAAGGCTTCAATTACACCATCAAACACCATAATATGGTTTTCTGAATATCTCATAAGTGGAAAATATTGGAATCCATCCTCGATAGTGTATCCAAAAATTTAATGAATCACATGTTGTACATGCAACATTTTCCTTACCCAATGATGTTCTAGTATCATCACATGCAAAAAAAGAAGGATGAAGATATCTATAAATTTAGGGAGGCTTATCCATGCATAATGTAATGCCACATACACCCACCATTATATTGTAGTAGGGTTCATATGGAACCTGATGACACTCCTGGGTGCTGTATGAATTAATTCATGAATTTATATTGCATGTATTAAAACCTTGAAATATTTATGCATCATATATACATAAATATAATGCATTCATACATTTCATATTATGTAAAATATTACTAAATGATATTTTATTCTAGAGAAACAAAAAATAATAATAGTTATCACTTTTTTGCAATTATATAAAATAATATACACTTATGTTCATACAAACTATAATTCACATGCAATATATATACATATGATATATATAAATGATTAGGGAATATATCAATTAAATTGTCTATTTAGAACACAATATTTAATATTTTAGGCTGTTTCTTAATTTTTTATATCTCTAAAACTGATATATCATTTGGATGTAATAAATTCAATAGTCATTTTGATATTTTATGTATGCATCATTATATATCATATTTTACATTTTATATACAAGAAATTATATAAAATATGTAACTATGAGAACTTGATTTGGGAGCGTGGGTCTAGGGAATCATAGTATCTAGCATAGATGAAAATATAAAACATCATCTATAACATGATCCAAACAAAAAATGTAAATATGATATACGTATAGAAAAGGTATGAAATGGGAATCCAAAGGCGCATAAAAGGTATAAATATAAATAAATACTTGATCAAAATTGAATCTATAGATAACTACCCAACTATATGTGAAAAAAGGTACCAGTCCCTATATGTCACCACCACCAACCAATGCTCCACTATTAAGAGTACCCATCCCCTCTAAGAAGAACCACGACTTTGACTATATTTTTCAAAATATGATCTGCACACACTCATTGTAAATGTGTAGGGAGTGAGAAAAATCAGCATAGTTGGATCCCAATAATTATTTCATGAGGAATATTTGATAGATAAATCCAAGAATGTTAGTTTTAAAATAAGTCAAATGAACATATTAATTTATCATTGTAATAAAGAGGAGATAAATAATAATATTTATAAAAATTTAAATATGAAAGTAAATGAAAATAAAATAAATGTATAAAACAAAAATTGATTGGAATACTATAAGGTATATAAGGTCTACGGAATCTTAGGATGTTCATACCCTCTTGGTGATAAAACCAAGTCATATCGAACCATGTGCACTCTACTTGGGTGGGCATCGTTAATACCTATAAGAAAGGGGATAACCTATAAATTTCCACCCAATACATGTCATAAAAATGTTTAGTTAGTGTGGTCGTATTATCCACATACTAGTTAGGGTATGATATTCATTGAGTTACTTTTCAAAATCCTGCCACCCTGGTAATTAGGATTCCATATTCTATCCACATTTTAAGTGTTGCCATTTTATTATTTAAAAAAATTCTTATAAAAACTAATTTCATAAAACACTGAACATATAAAAATTATTTCCATTAAAAATTAACCGATTTCAAACAATTTGATTTCCAATTTTAGAAGATAAAAATACCAAACACTTATATGAAATATATCAACTTTCAGGGATTTGTATAACATGATTAAAATAAATTAAAAAACATTTGAAAACAAAAAAATCATTTAAGGTTCACCAAACAATGATAACTCAAAAAATCACATAACTTTACTAATAAAAAAATGATAACAAGGTAAAATAAACTAAAAGAGAATAATAAAGATCATTCAAAATCATTGGAATACCATAAACTAGAAAAACCATACCATAATAATCAGAAAATACAATCCCCATGCTGTTATGGCCATGCAGATTATGAAAACCATGAGAGTATAGTGACGGGAAACATAGGTAAGAGATTGAATTACTTATGAAGAGTATCACATAAATAGAACTATTGTAAATTAACTATAAATCAACCCAAATATAAAGGGGAAAGAGGAGTAAACAAAAGAGAAAACTAGAGAATTCATAAATGAGGGAAAATAGGAGATTGGGAGGGTTTAAAAACATTGATTTTTTTCTAAAAAATTAAATTTTTAGTGGAACTGGGAGGGCCACATAGTTTTCCACATGGTTGACCAAATTTTACACCAATTGTGTAGTTCGAACTAGACACCCTAGGTTAGTGATCTCGTTGTTGAGCACATCAAATTAGATGTTTAGTTTAATAGAGTTTCTACAGTACAATAGTAACCATAAGTCATCTCTCGACATATCCATAAATAATTAATTTAAAAATATGGTTGTAATTATAAAAATATAAGGGTAATGAGGTTTTGTAAGAAATGGGTTTTGATAATTAAATAATAATAAGGAAAAAATGGAAGCAATAAAACAATGTGGAAATTAACAAAAATAATTAAGCATGATCAACCTGGGTAATATTTATGATACTCATCCTTAATTAATTTAATAGAAAGGTTATAGTTATTTTAATATCTTTTTTATAACACTAAGGACCATAATGTTACAGAGTTATTTCTTGGAAACCACCCAATATTCAGGCTAAAACACACAATGATTCACTGGATACCACTAATGATTGGTTGATTTGTGTTCGAATTCATAACCAAAACTCACCAGGGCAACACATGAAGAACTCGATGTGCTGTCCAGGTTAGTATGTTATTTAATTTTTATTCATTGAATTAAATTTAAAAGTCCTTAAAAGTTATTATGTGAGTTTAATTGAACATTATGAACCGAACAAACACCATAATTGAAAGAGGGAAGAAAATGGGACGAACGATGTGTGAAACATCACACGAAGGGTACTCGAAAACATGATCATATGAGTTTGAGCATGAAATAATAGTAAATAAATCAATTAAATAAAAATATAGGATTAATAAAAATGACATACATCCGATAATTAAAAATAATCATTCAAAATAATAGAAACATGAAGCTCAAGATTACATCACATCCCCCTCGGGTGACCACGAGGTGTTTAGTACTCCATGGGAGGGGAGGAAGAAAGAGATGTATAAGTAGATCTTCCCATCACATATAAAAATTATAGGATTGAGTAGAGGATTACATGGGACTCAAAAATGCTAGAACCTTTCCTCCTAGTCAAACATCAAAGTGAGGATCCTGAGGTGTTCTTTTATAGACAAAATGGGAGGTTTTTTTAAGTATAATGATTTCAAGAAACCAATTGGACCATTGTTTTAGGACACTATAAAATATTATATGTCTTAAAAAAACTAATGACTTTTTTAGACATCTTTGATTTGTACTTGTCAAATTTGGTGGCAAGATATGTTATATAATAAGATATATTTCAAAAATATAGAGGCAAAATTTTAACTTCATTCAAATTCCTTTTATTGTATAGATTGGCTTAAGGGCATCTTAATTGACGAATTTGGATGGGGTTGTTTAATTAAATTTATATACCACTGAATTTTGGATCACCACACAAAAATGTCAGCCCAGTTGTATGCACGAATAAGTATCAATATCTAGTTGAGTCTATATATGTTCTTAGATTCCCACACAATTTGGCCCATTTTTCCTAAAATCCAACTTGGCCTTCTAAATCACCCCAACTATAAAAAAATAAAAAAATGAAATAAATATTTTTAACAATGACAATCCTTATTTTATTGTACCAAATAGGAAGTAAAATTTGTTATTATACATTAAATTTTAAATAAAAAACCAGTTTAATACCTTGGTATAAAGGTGAAATAAAATATTGAATCATGGTATGATCAGTGGGGCCATATAGTTTGGTTACATGGTTTTAAAAGCATGATTTAATAATGAAAAAATCATTGTAAAATTTTGGAAACCACTAAAAAAGAAAAGTCACATGGTTTGTATTTACCATTCACAGACTGAGCTACATGAAACCCATCCTTAAATTCTATATTATAAATGTAATGTGGCCCAAAAATAGATTATAATTATTAAAATTGAATAAAAAAATGAAATCCATACCTAAAACGTACACCATGGGTGTTACATAGGGATTGTAATATGATCTCAGGTTCTTGATTTCTAGATTTTTCTAAAAATCATAGCATGATGATTTTATAGGGTGGTCATAAAATAATCATAATATATAATATAAAAAAACAACTTATTAGGTTTTTTATTGACCACATAACGTAATTCATAAAAAAAATTTAACCACTATAAATAGATTAAACACTATGTTCCCTGTAACAAGTCCATAAAAGAATAAAATCTAAAAAGGTATTTATATAGTGAAATAAGCCTATAAGAACCATATAAATGAACAATACTCTAAGTAAATAAATAATAATGGTCTATATATACCTTTCAAAAAATGATATATTTTTCTTCCAAAAAATAATGTCCGAGTACTATAAACATATTTTAATAAAAGGATTTAAAAAAACAGCCACCCACCCACTACATATACAAACTTCTCTAAATTCCAAGATGATACCTACAGGTCATCCCTAAGAAAGTGTGATGTATTTAATTTGAATATGTCATGAAATATAGAATCTCTATATAAATATGAGGTATTCTAGAATGATATGACTGCAACTCAATAGGTTTTCTAAAAATCACCATTGTTTTGTTATATGTATTATTAAAACTACATTTTGAGGTTTAAGAATCCATAAAATGTATGTATGAATATCCCACCATGAAAATATACCAAACTCAACCCAAATAAAAATCAAAGAGTTAGGTAAAAAGGTAAAATAATATAGAAAAAAATAAATAATTAAAGGAAAAATTATAAAAATAATTAAAGTGGAAACTGAGTACCATATCTTAGTACAAAAATATATCATTAAATTCTTTTTTTACTAATGGAATAAAACACAATTTCAGAATTCATTACATTATAAATGTAATCATTTGAGAGAAATAAATCCATGTTAACCCTCTAAAACTCATCAGAGTGAAATATTTTGGTGGAATATCCTATTATTACTCGATTCATCATGAGAATAAATGTGGTAAATCCTCAAAAGTCATGCTCCATCAGTGAAATGAATGCACCAAAATCCAAACACTCTATCACCCAAGGAATTTTTTTTTCTAAATCCTTTAATCCAATAAAAGTAAACTAATACACTTAAGTGGTTGATATCCAACCAATTATTTTATTACAAAAGATAAATACAAGTAATAATGCATAATCACTATCACTATAACCAATTTATGTATCCCTATACCCCTCTATTTCATTCCAGGTAACCAAAGAAAATAATAAATAGTTTAATTAACATTGAAAAATAATTTTAATATTTGGTTTAATGTAAAATATCCAAAAAATAATCTATTTTAAAATTATTATAGTTAAATAGACACTCAAAACAATAATATATGGGTATACACAAATACATATACCTATATACCTATTATTTAACCAAGTAAATAATAAACACAATATCCTAGGTAAAATATCAAGGGTCGATGATGAATATTTCCTCACAAAAAAGGGTTTAATCATAAAAAAAATTAGAACATAAATAAAAAAAAGAGACAATTTATTTAAGTGATCCCAAAATATTTCTCTATAATTTTAAAAAAAGAACCATGTCTCTTCTTCTATTCAAAATCCATTAACATGAGTTCCAGAAAATATAGAAGCAATTTACATTTAATTTAGAATTGAATCAAACTAAAAATATAAATAAATCAAGAATAAAAATAAAAAGGGACCCAAAACATCCTTCATGAAGTGAGCTATATATGTAGGTTCATAATTAATGAGAAAATGAAGTTCTTGGATTGTTTTAAATAAATTTACAATAATTGTGCATGATTGTTACCTCAACACCTATACCCTACATGATTTCAGCCCAACTAGTGTACAATTTGAAAAACCATACATATAAACCATGCATGTCTTAAATAATTATAATTTTTTATATTTTATAAAAAATTAAATTTAAATAATATAATATAAACATAAGGAAAGTTGGAGGGGTATAACATTTATAGTGGGGGAGTGGTATGAAAGATATTTGTTTATGTTTTTTGTGGGAATTGGATGATTGGGTAGAGGGTGTGATGAAATATATAATCATATATTTGTAGTCTGTTTAGATGAATTGATTTTATTTTTTCCCTTCATGTGGAAACTATTTATGGTAGGGATACTATAAACACCTAAAAATTAAAATTTTAATTTAATTTGACCTTTTGGTTTAAATTAGATATTTAGATGGAGAAGGTGGATTTTTTAAAATTTATGTAATGTATGGATCTCCATCATTTAGATAATTTTTGAGCTTTATAAAGGCCTTGAATGGTATTGATGAATGACCATTTAAAATAGATTAGGTGTTTCAAGAATTCATGTGATGGAATAAAGTTAAAATAAATGTTTTTATTGTATAAATTTTACTATCATGAATTCTAAATAATGGATAATAACCTTATTAAAATCACAGATTAGTGAAATGAAATTTCATTAATTTAATCTATAGTTTTGAACCATTAAAAAATTGGTATTTTCAAAAATATTATTTATTTTCATGACTTATCCCATTTCTGCATCATTTCTTCTAAGGTATTCTTTATTATTAGTTTGATATTTGTTTAGATCTATGAAAATGATCTAAGGTATTCTATATATTTATTATTATATCTATTTTTATGATGGGTTTACTGATCTACGGATTTGGCATTGGGGGTTTTTATAAGGTGTGATAAAACCCACTCAGATGATGGGACATTTTTTATAGAATGTATAGAAGAGGATTTGGTAAGGTAAAAAAACAATATATAGAATTGTTTTATTTTTTATTTTGTTAAATAATTTTTTTATTAATTATTTTTCTTGATTTTTAGAGAAATTTTCTTGAGGTAAAATGGGTATTTTTTTTGTAGATAGCATTTTAAGGTAATTTTAATGGTTGGGATGTGAAAGAATAAATAAATATAAGTGATTCAAAGTATGTGGTCTTTACCATGCTTAAGTTTTTGTTATAAATATATAATAAATGAATCATCATGATGGTTAAATTATTGTCTTTATATTATATTGTTATTGTTTGTGTATCATGTTAGATTCTCATGAAGTTAAAGGGACTCTGTCCAATTAAAATATACCAAATTACTTAAATTAATCTCTTAATGTTATATTCTTGTAATATTTATTTTATTATCTTTTCTGGGATATTTATGCATTCTAGTGTAATTTTTATTTTGAGACTGTTTATTATTATTTCAGTAGAGTAAATAACATGGTACTTAATAAATAGATTTTAAGTGTATTTTTAAAATGGTTTAAAATAGGGATTGGTTTTTTTGGTTTTGAAACTCATAATTACATGATATTTTAATTTATATTTTGTTTTTTGTATAGATTTATAAATTTATTTTATAACTAATCAGGTGAGTAAATCAAATATATGAATTTGTTTGAGATATTGTTTAAAATTTTTATAAATTATTTATGTCATAATATTTCTCATAATTGATTTTATTGTTAAAAATGTTTTTACCATCATTTTTAAAGGAGGTTAATAATGAAGTCTTTCAGGGGAGTAATTTTTTGGTTTTTATAAATATGTTTTGAATTATATTTTATTTTTTAAATAAAATGAAGATAAGGTGGTTTACAATTTTAATTCTTTGTTTTAATTTAAATATTACTTGAAATGAGAGATGTTTTTTGGAACATATTTGGGTGTTATATTGTGTTTTTATGGTAATAACTCATGTTTTTAGGTATATTAAGGTGTCGAATTTTTTTTTAGAGATGTTTGGGAAGTTAAATATAAATGAGTGATCACTGAATGAGGGTTAAAATCATGTGTTATAGTTTACAATATTATATAATGATTAGTAAAAACCATGAAAAATTGATATTTTTGGGTGTTCTATTTCATAATAAATTTTATTGGTTTTGAAAATAATACCCAATAGCTGTATATCTCCTTTTTTCACATCTTTTATTTTTTAATTTCCAACCATAAAATTATGTGATGTATAATTTTATTGAAACAAGTGGGAATTTTTATGGGAATTTATTATCTATATATTTACATTTTACCATTATAAATTTTGGTAGGTGATTCTTTATTAAGATTAATGGAATTCTCTATTTGTGTTATTAGGTGATATTTCATTTCATTAATTTACCTCCGGTATTACAGGGGGCGTTTGAAGAAGTTTCTTTTATTATGGGATTGGGTATGGAAATATTCATTTTAAATTAGTCACATTGATTTTGAAGGTCTACTTATATAAACTTTTATGTGATAACTGATTTGGGATAGTTGGGTTGATGTGAACCATTTTTATTTCATGTATCCATGCAATAATGGCTTGGCCTCAATTGTGGTCATGATAGAAAAAATGGTAGTTGATGAGTTCACTAGGATATAGTTATCAAAACTCATTATGGATTTTTATATTAAGAATATTGGATGTTATTATTGTTTTAACTCATTGGGTATTTTTTGACGGAATCCCATACCAATAAAAACTATATTTATTATACTAGTGGAGAGGGAGATCTCATCATTGTAGTATTAGTAGTCATCCTAATGATAGGTTATTTATAGAATTTCATATAGATAAATTTATTCTCAAATAGTGATGGAATAAGGTTTTATTTTTATAGTTTAACATAATAATTGAGTTAAGGGAATAATTTCATCAAAAAATTATCATTATGATATGATTTTTATGGTTGTCCATTGTTTGACTACCTATTTTGAATTATTTATTTTCTCGACAAATTATCATGATGGTAAAACCCAATTTGATTATCCACATTCATTATTTTATTATACTCATGATTTAAAATATTTTTTTAGGAATTTTAAAAATTACCTACACTATTTTTTTTATTTAGGGTGGCGAATTTGTATTGGGTGAGTTTTTAGATATGAAATTTTTTTTTGGATAGGTTAAAAGTTCTTATAACACAGAAGTATAGATGTGTGTATATTCATTGAAGTTATGTTAAAACTAATGGTTTCTTCTTGGATGGATGACTATTATTTAATCACATATTTTTTATGAATATATTATACCCACGTTATATTTTATTTTGGGTTAATAGACACTCACCATAGACATACGCTCATGCATCCATGTTTATCACACTCATTCAGGTGAGTTGTGGATAAAGAGAAAAACCTATTGAGTTTTTTGTACTTACACCTACCCATGGTAATGGTATGGTTTTTAAAATTAATGGTAAGAATATCTATAATACGAAGGCACAATTAATAGATCATGAGTTGATATTTTGTGTCTCGGAAAGTGATTTCATTGATGTCAATGATTGGTGAGAGGTTGTCTAGTTTTGGGAAGGAGGCCTTGTCTATTCCTATAGGGGTTATATTAGTTGAGGGGACTTGATTACTTATTTTTTCATCTATATGAATTAATTATAGATATGACGATTTAATTTATGAGTTTTCAAGTAAATATGTTTTTAGATTTTATATACTACAATTATAGGGATCATGTTGTGGACCATGTTTTAATTAATTTATAGGTTGGTAAGCATAATATAAGGCCGGGATATGGTAAAATTTAACTATAATTCAGTATGACTCATTTTTTTGTGTTTTTATCAGGGGAATAATATTCCCAAGGTTTATTAGTAATCTGTCACTATTAGTCAACATACACTAGCATATAGGAATGAATTCTTAATGTCCATGGAATTTATAGTTTAAAATGAAGACATCTTTAGTCAAATAATAACATGAATTGTGAATTAATGTGTAAAGTAATCTCTTAACATAAATTCACTTCATTGAAAAATACCATACATCCTATAAGTCTACCCACCTATACTTTATTAAAGGAACAGTTTATTAAGATCACTAAAATTGATAAATCTATGAACGTTTTATTTGTAATAAATCCATCTAGTTCATTTTAATTTGATTAACTATGTTTAAAATATTAATTCATAGATTATATTTCAATAAATTATTAATTACTAATTCCCTATGAAAATATACTTTACGGTCAAGAAAATGGCCCAACTAATCGAAATATAAATTCTTAAATGCAGGATACCAAAGAAATATCCTAATAAATTGAGAGGTAGTAGGGGGTAGGGAATAGGTGTATTTATTTATGTATTTTGGCTTCTAATTTTTTTTATAAAAATTATTTAATATTAGTTTTTAAGTTAAAAAAAATTTAATGTACAATTTTTTTCTTAAATGTAATGTGGTAATGATCAAATCAGTCACATATCAAGAGTATAAACATTTAAAATGCATTCCATAAAATTCAAGTGACTAAATCATTGTAATGAACTAGAAAAATCCTTGGACACATGATATACAAGAATAAATATTTATAAATAAGCATGGTATATCCTTTAACTCATTACCAATAATGGATCTGGAATTTAATAAGTACACTCACTTGTAAAAAGATATAATGATATGAAATATCAATCATGATCACCTTGAATTCCTTAACTAGTTGTTGACAAATTATCAAAAACTATAAAACATAATTAATGAAAAATGTAATCAATGTTCTATAAAATGATAAACTTTATACACTCCATAATCATGAAAATTAATATATTTTTTATTTTCTAAACCTTCACCTAAAATAGAAAACCTTCAACTTCAACTTTTAAATTATGAGACTTAATGAAATACATAATCAAAATAATTCTTTAAATAAGTGGAGAAAACTGTGAATATTATCGTATCAATAAAAATCGTTCAAACTATTCATATAATGAATCTAGTATTGAAATATAGGTAATAGTACTTCAATAATTGAATCAATGAAGTATTTTAATATATTATTTTTCCGAATGGGTGTCTATGAGTCTCTAATATTATTTATACTCTAAACAATTATTCACTCACAATATCTAAAATGTGATATTTTTTTTATAATAAAATATAAAAAATTAATATTTTGTAGCACATTTCTTTATTCAAAATTGAAACGAAGTAAAATATCATGCAATTATTTCATGATAATAATACATAAATTAAAATTGGGAATCCAAATGAAGTATTATATTTAAAAAAGTGGATAAATTAAATATAAATTATTATATTCTAAATATTGGAAGGAGTACAAGACATAGAAAAAACATGTTGAGGGAGATGAGGACCATTTCTAGTATTATAGGCATTATAAAAGAATATATAAAAAATATGTGTGATTTTGGGGGATGATTCTTACAGATATTTATGAATCTATAATGGAGGTATCCATTTGGATATACAGCTATTTAGTGTAAGTATTTGTTAAGATAATGTTTCTAATTGTGGACGGTGTGGTAAAAATAATCAATTAGGTGAAATAAATAATAAATTAATGTTTATATTTTGTGGTTGATGGATTAAACATTATTTACAATATACATAGGGCCTAAGTAGATGTCTTAAGTAGTTACAAAATTATATATATATACATATATATAATTCGATAATCATTACTCTTGAAATTAAAGTGTATGCTTATGAATTTAAGTAATATTTTATTATAAATAACTATAAATTACCTAGAAAACATAATTAAAAAATACCATTGAAATATTAAAATTAAAATTTAATATAATACATTTATAGTTTTATTTCAATAAAATTTATTTAATATTTTAAATTACTATATTAATATTATGTAATAGGGTATCTAATTTTTTTTTAAAAAAATAATTCCCTAGGGTGAATAGGGAAATACATTGGTGAATAGTAAATATGAAAAAAATATATATAGTAAATATTGTGAGTACATATATATTATATATATTATAAATTATTAAATTATGATCCAATTTTTGTTTATTACATTTATAAGTCACATTTGACATAAAATTACATTCCATAACCATTTAGTGATGAATATTTAAAAAAATATTCACCCATTTTAACTTTTAAAATGATTTTTCTATCCCTATTTTCAAACAACTCCTATTATTAGACCTCTAATTTAAAAATTTTCAAAATATCCTCTTTTAAAAACATTATACATGTTTGGGAGGTTTTGGTATCTATATAAAGACCCAAAATCCAAAATAAAGTAGTTCAAAAAATAAATTTTAGATTTATTCTAAGTGGAAATGGTTTATTATCAAGGAATTTAATTTCTATTTTTATTCCCACCTTTCTTAAATATTATTAAAAAATATAATAAAATAAAATTAATTTCACAGGTCTTATATAATATGGATATAATGATAACAAAACAATTATCTTATTATTATTTAATCAATTTAGAATATTAATTTTTGGGTTGATTTAACCACTAAAATGAACATTATTATTATATAATTATAAAACCTTAATGTATGGTTAATTAATGATTAAATATTTAATTATAAATTCATTTAATTTATATTTATTGTTCTATATTAATAAAATTAAAATATAAAAAAAGTATTTAAAATAATTAATCACGATTAAAAAACTATCTCAACTAATAAACCATGAACCATCATTCTAGTAAACCAGAACTGTTACTCTATTATAATAAACCTAGAAATTCATAATTTTTTGGATTATTAAGAAACTATTACCTTGAATTTTCTAAATATTAAGAAATCATAGAAAATGAATGATGATTGTGATCACTATATTTAAGCAGTCATGGAGCATAGAGAATGGATCTATTCTAATGCTTTATATGGACATCGAATACCAAATAAATTAATAATAAATAAATAATAAATAAATAAATAAATAAAAATTATTTATAATAAATTTAAAGGGGTAAATAAGGTTCTAAAATAGATAATGAATAAACCAAAGTTGGTTATTCATGTTGATAAAGTTCCACTATTAAAAAACACACCATTAACAACAGTAGTAATTATTAGGTCTATAACAAAACATTGATAAATGATATATTTATCAGTACTAAATAAATAGCTGATAAATTTAACCATTTATTAGCATGTATTTTAGAGCAATGATAAAAAAACTAACATCAATGCTTTAATTTTAGCGCTGATAAATGTATTCTTTATCAGCATGTTATTTTTAGCACTGATAAAGGGTATCCCTTATCAGTGCTTTATTTTTAGCGCTGATAAAGGGCATCGTTTATCAGATCTTTAATTTTAGAAGTAATAAAAGATATCATTTATCTACACTTTATTTTTAGTGCTGATTAATATTTCTCTAAATAAAATAAAATAATAAAATAAATAAAAAAATTAAAATGTGTTTATTAAAAAAATATTAATTTTTTTTTGAATAAAATAATTATTGAGAAAAATCAATAGATTTATTATTCATTATTATTTATTATACATTTTATTTATTATATAATTATGATAATTAATGACATTAAATTGTATAATATATATATATATATAAATGTTTATAAATACAAATTAAGTATTAAAAAAATATTTATGCGCTTTATATTAAATAGTCATATGTTTATTGAATAATGATTTACAATTAAAAAATACGAATTAAAAATATTGACTATAATTGCATAGTACTATACATATAATTGAATGTCATTTCATTTTTCAATTTAACATTGATCAAATGTTTGTGATATTGTTTTATATATATAAGTAATTAATGCATTTTTATATACAATGCACAATGACCAAACTTATCCATTTTTTCAATACTATTAAGGTGTACTTATTCATAATTTATTCAATTTCACTGAATTTTAACATAGATCCATGCACTTAAAAGTTGATATTCATTAATAATGTTAATAATATAATTTTTAAAAAAATATTAATAAAAATATTTATAAATGTAAAGTCACAATATTTATACAATTATATATTTATAATTATATATAAATAAATAAAATCTTAATGTATTTATGTAATTATAAATAAATAATTATGTATATTTGAATTATTATTAATTTATAATAAATTTTATTAAATAATGAATATATTTACTATATTTGTATTTATATATATTTTAAAATATATATATAATTATAGAAATGTATATAATGATATAAATAATATTTTTTAAAAAACTTCTATAGTTAGAAATAAGTAATTATATAATTAGAATAAAAATATTTAAAAAGAAATATGTTTACGATATTGATATATATATATTTATTTTAATTATTTATAAATTTTACCAATTTTTTATTTATATATATAATTATAAACATGTTAACAATGCATTTGCATTAAGATCTAATAAAAGAATCTTTTTCAGCATGGTAAAAGCACTGATAAAGATGAGGATTTATTATCACTAAATAACACACTGATAAAATAAATATTTATCAGTTCTTATTTATAAGTTCTCATAAAAGTTCCCTGATCTATTTTAAAAACCCTAACCATTTTCTAACTCAGCCCGATATCAGGAGATTTTCGAAGAATCCACCCACTACCGGCACTCCTCCTCAGTGAATAGATACTCAAATCACACCAATCGACTATTATTTACACTCTAGTTGCATGAAAACATCATCTAATATATGGTTTTAGACTATGGTTTCTATTTAGTGGGGGTTTGCATCACTTTCCAGCAATTTCTCTATCTCAAGTTGGTGGTTCCATGCCCTAACAATTTTTAATAATTTAATTTTCTCACTTGGTTAATTTTTTCATGCTATATAGTTTATTTTGGTGATGCGAACATGTTTTTTAAATGATTTGACATGAATTTGTGTTGAAAATAAATTTTCTAATGTGAAATTGTTATGTTTCTATATATTCCTTATTTTAAAAAATTAGTGATAGGGTTCAATTAATTGTTTGAGTAGTGAAAAATGTGTTTTTTGGGTGCTTAAGGTGTGCAGTGATGAAAAAAATTGACGGGAAATTGATAAACTTGGGTATTTTAGTCTTGTTATTCACTTTTGAGTATGAGTTGTGAAGTGTTTAGATAAAGAATAATTTGTTTTAGAAATGAAATTTGGGATGTAGAAATGGTTCATTAACTAGTGTGAGGGATGAGAAATGTGTTTTCAAAGGGTTTTTGAGTTCTTTATGTTGGGTTTGAGATTTGTAATGGAAAATTGAAATGTTGTGTGTGTGTGTTTTTGTGTGGTGTTATGTGGAATGGTTTTATGGGATTTCTGAATGGTGAATATCATATTTTGAAATACGCATAAATGAGGATAGGTTTGGAAGTATGTTATTAATAGAAATAGACAAACCATTCCATGTGGAACATTTTTTAGATTTTTAATGTGAATTGTAAGCTGTTTTAAAGGATGGAATACACGTTTTTAAATGATTGCGAGATGTATAGAAATTTGTAAAAATGACTTTCTATGGAATTGGATGCGAATTTTTCTAAACTCTGGTTCTGTTAATTGTTAGTGTTCTATAAATTAGTTAATCAATTTATTAAATTACATAAGTGTTGAAAATTTGGCTTGATTTGGTTATGAGGTGCATTAGATTTTAAATGTATAATTTTCATGTGAACATGGGTGTGTTTTTATGCAATGCATTGCAGTGCCTCCAAGGGTTATTTTAAAAAAAATTTAAATAAATTATTAACATAAAAAATAGGTGTCAGGCATGTTGATGAAATGATTTTGTGTGTGTATGTTTTCAAATGGGGATTAGGTGTGGAAGTAGTGGAACACTATGTGTACTCTATTTGGAATTACTTGTGTTTTTATATGTGATGTGTTAGTGACATGTGAATGTGAAACTTTATTGAAAAAACATAAAAGGGAATCCTAAGTGACAAGATAAATTTATTATTCTATGTAGGGAAACTAGACGTTTTCACTATAAAATCATTATATATATAAATAATGTATTGTTTTATATTTATGTATAATCAATTTGTTTTTATTATTACTCACATAATAATTGTTTCTTATACAACTAGATTGTTTTTTTTGATTTGAGGTGCTCTGTCTAACTTTCATTCTTATTCATCCTTAAAATCAATTCACCCATGTAATGGTGCATTTATCACTTTCTTTCAAGTTACCTCCACTTCATTTGCATGAAGATAAATGGTGTTGCCCATAATCAATCATAGAAGTAATATTGATGTTTTCACACTAAAATCATTGCCCATAGAATTAATGTATTGTTTCATATATATGTTTGGTTAACGTTTTTTAGTATTACTCACATAATAATTGTTTTCCTATATAGGTGGATTCTTTTGTTCTAGTTGGGGTTATCATCAGCTTTTATGTTCCTTATCCCTTAAAATCATTTCACCCATGCAGTGGTGTATTTATCACATTATTTTATGTAACCTCCACCACATTTTCTAGAAGGAAAAAATGTTGCCTCTAATGAATCACAGAGGAAATATAGATGTTTACATAGTAAAACCGTTGTCCAAATAATTGATGTATTGTTTCATATTTATGAATAATTCATATCTTTTTAGTTATACTCACATAATAATTGTTTTATAATATAGGAGGATTGTTTTTTTGAGTTGGGGTGATCTTTCCAACCTTTATTATAATTCTCCATTAAATTATTTTCACCCATGAAGTGGTGTATTTATCAATTTCTTTCATGTTACCTCCACTTCCTTTGTATGAAGAGAAACATTGCTACCTATACTCAATCATAGAGATAATATTGATGTTTTCATAGTCAAATTATTTTTCATATAATTAATTTATTGATTCATATTTATGTTTAATATATTTCTTCTTAGTAATACTCACATAATAATTGTTTTCTTATACAGGTGGATTATTTTTTTTGAGTTTATGTAGTTTGTTCGAAGATGCTCATATAGTGTTGCCAGTTTGATAAAGAAAGTCAATAGAAATCAGGATAACATGGAAAGTTAAGATTTTTTTAAAAGTATGTAATAATTTTTATTTATGAAATTATATAAAACAACATTTTAAATGTCTTTAATATAATGTTTTTTTCTAGTATTAATGTAGTAAATTTCATTTCATTAAAATTCTGTTTTGGGACTGGTTATTTATATATCTAGTGTATTTCTAGTGATTTTGGTTCATCTGGTGTTGTGGTGTGTGGTAACAACACACTACACTGGTCCTACAGTCTTATATTTTAACATACTACAGTATGGCCTTTTATCAACGCTTTTGAAAGTGCATATAAAGAACTCATTAATGAGCACTTCAACAATACTGATAAAGAAATCTTTTTAGCAGTGATTTAGGAAGTGATGATAAATGTGTTCATTATTAGAGATTTTATTAATTCAAATAATATTTATGGGATTTTAACATCTCTCATGTTTTCATAACTTTTCTAGTATTGATAATGTCTATTTATAGTGTTGTTAAAGTCCTATTATGTATTAGTGTGCATTCAATCGAGCTTGGACTTGAGGTAAGAAAATTCTTCCTAAATATTTTCATTATTTATTTTATTTATCTCTTCTTTATATATCATATTTTATGTAATTTATATTATTACGTTTGTATATATAAAACTCTAATATATTATTATTCTTCAATTAATGTTTATATTTAATTTCACTATTTTCTCTTTGATTAATAATGATATTGCAAAGATAATCTTTATCAATATCAATTATTTGATATGAGATTCTTATTATTTACCTATAATATTCTATTTTGTTTATAAATCGTCCTATGAATGTTTTTTAAAAAATAGCCTATGCTTTATAGGTATTTAAATGTCTTTTTATTATAAACTATTTGATTAGTTCTTTATAAATTATAAACTTTTCTGGGATACTTCTCTTTTAATTCATTAAATTTCCCTCTATTTTTCCAATATCCCTAATGAATATTTATCTATTTCTATCATTATACATATCCTATAACTCCCATAATGGTTGTTTATGGTTATTTAGATACTTATTTATTATCATTCCAATTATTAATTATAAATTTATACCTTTTGATTTTGGTATGAGATTCTCCTATCAGTTATAGTCTCTTCTTTAAATACTATTTTATTGGATTAACTAGGTTTTGAAAAATTTATAAGAATCACCCTATGAATATTCCATATTACTTTATTTAATAAATATCCTGTAAATTATTGTTCCTTTATTCTTTCATCACTTTTTTTTGTGTTTACTTCTCAATTTATGAAAATGGTAAGAGAATTCCTTTATTATATTCTTAAAATTTATTTTCATCATCTATATGATTTTTTATCTATGTAAAATATTTTTTGTTAAATATATGAAATAATTATAACAAGAATCATGAAATTTTTTCTTGATTCTTGTTATGTATATGTTCTCTAGAATCCAATCCCTTTAATTGACTCTTACACAATATCCCATGAAATTTTTATCAAACTCATTATTTTTTATGGTTTAATAATATTTCTACTTATGATTAATGTATGATCACTTAAATTGTTTTATTTTCTTGTGGAACAAGTTTTAATAGATATATTATGATATAGAGAGTGTGATCGAAACTATATACCCTCTAATAAATTAAGTAAAACATATTTTCAATAAAATTTTATGTATGGGATATCAGATATGCACCCAATATAATATGTTATGACGTATTGGAAGTGATCCATAGAATATTCTTATGATGTCCTATTATTACATATGTTTGACATTATTATTACATGTTTCATGATTATTCTTAAAATTTATACATGACTTGTATATTTATTCCTCTGTTATGTAATATGTGATCTCCCATACATCTATTTTTGATATCTATTATATGTTTCTCATAATTGAGTTATTTTTAAACCCTTTTAATTCTTTATATATATTCTTGAGTTTTATATAATGTGATATGCCAATGATATGTTCACAAGAACACATTTATAACATTTTTAGTAATAAATGGATATTTAATAAGTGATAATTATTTTCCATTTACTGTATAATTTTATTGAATTGTTTTATTTTCTAATCGATTAATAATAAAGTTTTGTGTAATGAAGTTTAATATACAACTAATCTCAATATTTCAAAAAGGTTTGGGTTTAAAGTATATATTTAATTTTTTCTTTATTCTAAATATTTATGAGAAAAATATGTAAAAAATATTTATCGATTTTATATCTCATCCTAGTTGGTATTTGAGAAAGTATTAGTTATTTTTGAGGATTATATTAGTGAATATAATTGGAAATAAGTTTAAAAATACCCAGGTTAGATTGAATGCATCATAAGTTAGATAATAATAATGATTTAATTATTAATTAATTTTAATTCATAAGTTTTTATTTTATTTTATTTAATGATAATATTTTTTCATTGATTTTTTGGCTTTATGTAAATTTATAACAGAAAATGATCTGATTAAATTTTCAATGTAATGGATAATTATTATCCTCATTAGATAGTAAACATGATAAGAGTATGAGTTGACAATGTTATGGTTATGTTAACTCAATTAAATCAACTTATTAATAATAACATGAGTCATGTAGAATGACCAAGTTCTCTAAATAATGAAGAACCCATCTTTATGTACTTTCTACATCAATGACCATTATAATTTGGTGTAAATTTTAATCCATTATTTTTTGAGTAATGGATCAATAAAATAGAAAATATATTGTTCATTTTTGAATTTTCTAAGGATAAAATGGTCATATTTATTTATAATCATTTAGAAGGTGAGGTGGATTATTGGTTGAGAGTAAGAAATAACACTAATGAAAAATAAAAAATATCTCAATAAAATAGGAATAATTCAAGACAAAATTTTTTATTAAATATTTTCCTTATACAATCAATATCATAATAGAGGGTGAATTCCATGTATATTGAGAAATAATAGAAATAAAATATTGGGTAATATGAGTCCAACATTATAATACATTTGTTGTACACCATTATCTTTTATTATTGAACCTCTATATAAAATTCACTGGTTCTTTATGGATTAAAACAATGTCATCAAAAAAATATATCAATCCATGTATTTGATATATATGGATAAACAATTCAATGTGATATTAATGTTAAAATGGACACTATATATTCTCAATGGTCTCAAAGATATGTAAATAAGAAAAAAATAATGAATTCTCATTCTAGTGGGTCAAATGAGAAGGGTTATGGTAGAAAGAGGATCACATTTACCAAATTCCATAAATATTGGAAGATGTTTCCAAGAAACTACCATAATTAAACTAAGAAACATATCAATAATGTAAGTGGATGTCATCATACATAATATTATCAAAGATAACACTAACTATAATAGAATAAATGAATTTTTCACTGAATGAATCGTACAAGGTCTATTACTTCCACTAGAAATTATATAGTAATTATAGGATTCAATGTACTAATGAAAGGGAATTTGATGATAATTGGCCTCTATAAAATCTATATTCTAATGATTAATGAAGATTTTTTCCATCGCAACAACTGAGGTGGATCAAAGATTGATGTGCTGAAAGGTATAATTGTTATCCGCTCAAGAATGGTGAATATTTTATTTAACTTGTGTTTATGTATTTATTTATCCCATTTATGTTCTCTAGAGAAATTTATGAACCATATCAAGAAATAGAGGATTATTTATTAGGGAAAACACATACTAGAACAATTATTATATCTATAATATATGACTTATACTCTATCATCATTTGATGGAATATTCTTCTTGAAAATCTAGTGGTATTTCCTTGTGTAGAATGTAATGAATTTTTTTTTCTTGGATTGGGTTCCTTATATGATACAATATAAATTATTAAAATAGTAAAATATCATCCTATATCTAAGAAAATACTATATTTGAAAAACATAACAATGTTTTAATAAACCAAAATATGTATTTGGATTATGTTTTTTGGAGTTATATAGTCTTATAATATTGTTACATATGTTTTGGTTATATTTATTAATGTTTAATATTTTATTATATTAGGAATTTAAATAATGAAAACATAGGTTTATTTTTAAATTTTATTTTAGTGATTTAATTTTGAAGTTAAAAATGGAAATGATCATGGTTTACTATATGTTTAGAGGCCTCAGTGGAAGATCATAGGTTCGATCAAGGTCTGGATGTGTTGTTAGGGTAGAAAAATGTTATAAATAGAACTATTTTCCTAGTAAAATCTTTCCAAACACTCTAAGTGGATGGTAGAAAGGGGGGTCATCCTAAGTAGACTATAAAGTCCCGTTTATAGGGGTACTGGGTTACCCGGTGGCCTAATTTAAGTTTTATTCTTAAACAAATAATTTATTATTTTTTCATTACAATTATTTAACCCCTTGATATGGGGGATATTTTATCCTTATTTTTTTGGTATACATGTATGATGGGATATCCATTTTATTTATTATTCTATCTTATATCATTTTTCCTTGATCTATGTTGTTCATGTGGGGATTACCTTCCACCATAGAAAATCATTCATTATTTATTTATTTTTTTCTTCCTCACCCCTTATATCCTCTAATTTATCTTGGGTAATTAGATTTCTCATGATGGATTCCACTAAACCATGTTAAAATCAATCTTAGATAAATGTATTTTTATGTTATATATCTAGAGTAAGACATGAATGGTGGAATGAACTTTATTTATTACGGTTTTGGTGGTAAAAATTTAAAATATTATTTATTATAGAAACATAATTGATTTTTTTTATAATATAAGATTTAAGGCCGTGTAAATTAGGAATATTATTTTACATGATGTAAAAAATCCACTTTGATATGTTTCTATTAGAAATTTGTCATTATTAGTTATTAAACATTATATTTGGTGTTATTAGGTTATTAATGTTAGTTTCTTGTTCTAGGAATTACCTAGAGATTTTAGAATAAGGATAAGCTCACTAATGGATGGTGACGATAAGTAGTCTCAACCCTCCTCTCTATTGAATTGATTTAAGCTGAGGTTGTGTTTTTCTATGGATTTTGAGAACATTAATAAAGTCAAAATTCCTATTTTTAGAAATATAAATTTGTGTTTTCATGGATTAATTAATTTGATAATTTAAATTATTTCCATGAAAATATTTTATAGACATTATAATTTGTTTTTGGTTTAATGATTCCTTATATATATATTGATTTTTTTTCATATAAAAAAATTATTGGAAAATTTTATAAAATCAAAGATAAATGTTTTTATTATTTATTCAATTTTTTGAATAAATATGTCAAGCATGTAAAATTGTTGAGGTTTCTGCTTTAGTGGAAATATAATTATCACCAAATAAATTTTTATCTTAATAAAAGGCTTAAAATAATAGGATTCTTGACTAATGTTTTAATGAAATCTTCAATTAATTACTTTATATAGATGAGATATTTTTTGGATCATTATTATTTTAGTATTATCAGATTATTTTGGAAAAGTGGTAAGTATATCTAATTTATTGCCTCATATCCTATAACAAAATTGAAAAAGTTGAGAATTTGTTTAGATTAGTAATAATGTTTAATTAATGTATTCCAAAATTTAGATTGTCAATGGAATGAATAAATTGATTTGGAGACATATATAAGAGATTTATTACCTTATATACATGTTTATGTCATTTTTATCACTTGAAAGAAAATGATTAACATATCTTTTACCTTTTGGTTTTGGGTTGATGATGAAGGTAGACTAATTTAATACATGTCATGTCATCATTCAAATAATTAGAGATTATAAAATTGTTTTCTAAAGAAAATATGTATTGTTTTAATGTTAAATGATGTTTATTTGGATAAAGTAATTAATATTAGTTTTTTAGCCACAAATTTTTTAAAAAGTATCATGGATGTACTTTTTAATGAATAATAGTTTGTTTTATATCCTATATTTTATAATAATATTCCTTCTTTCTTCCTATATTATGTTTTAATAAGTCAATAAAACTATCTATTATAATCCATAATCCCTTAGTCCCATTATCATGTCTTAGTATATGAACCATATCTTTTGTTAATAAACAAATTCTTGAATTGGAAAAGTCTCAATGTGTTAAACCACATTCTTTTGGTAATGTGTAAATTCCGTTATTGACTAAGTGAGGATGAGTGGGTTTGAAAATTACCCTACTAGATGGATTATAACAAAGAATTAGTTATGGATTGTTTTTTTTCATTATAAAATATTTCAAAAACTAATTCATTTCAGGTGAATTTTATAAAACTAAAATAAGTTAAATAATTAATTATCCCAACAATTTTAATTGCGATTAATTGGAATTATTTTATGGAATTTTTGACATGCGACTTATGTTTATCTATTATAATATATTTAACCATTTAAAATATGTTAAAATTAAATCCTTCCTTATATTTTATTCAAATTTATGTTATGTTTAGAGGTTTTAATTATAATATATTGTTATTATTCCATCTATAAAGGCTTCAATGTATGTTATTTTCATGAATACCATATATACATGCTGTTATGTATAGTTATTTAAATTTATGACATGTATTGATGTTTCCATGTACGGTTATGATTTTTTTCCATCATTATATATTTCCATACATGATATTGGAGAATGAGATAAAGGTATGAAATAATTATTTTTTAGAGGAAATACTTAAAAGTAACAAATTTTTTATACGTTTCCATAGATAACATGTCCAATTGATGTATATTTTCTTCTATAATGGATTTTGATCATGAATCAACAATTTTTTGGATCCTACAAGATTTTCATGAGTTATATATTATAAATATTATTTACCCATGATTGATATTAATGATAGTTTTATAATTTTTGGTTTATTATTTTTGAAACTAATAGTTTTTATTATATATAAATAGTGTAATAATTTATCTATGAATAAATATATCTTTTTCATGTGAGATTTCAAATTCTTTGGTATAAACATCTGATATGATCCTATTGGTGGTCACACTACTTCAAATTTATAATTTCAGATATAAACATGCAAACTGATAGTTGTTTGGACACTTTATGGTTTTGTTATAAGAAGAAATTATATAGACCCGAGATTAATCAAAAAATATTATAGTATATTTAGACAATAATTAATTTTCTTGTATTATTTATGATCTTTTAGGGGTATATTTTTAGAGATGTAGGACTTATTTGTTATATAAATTAGTATGACTTTATAAAGTGGGAACTTCTGTTTACTTTCCATTTTTACCACACTACAAAATTTTGAAAATACAACATGTTTTATTTTCATGAAAATTCTTTAAAATTATAATATTGACCTCATAATTGTCCCTAATCATCATTAAAACTCCGTGAAAAACATTTTAAAATACGGAATGAGAACAAAGATATGAGTGAGGTAAATAAAATGAAAAAATGAAAACAATTAGTCCTTGGTTAAACATAAATAATTTCCTTTATCAAAATAAACATTGGTATCAAAATAAACATTTTATTATCGAAGAAATAATATTATATTCCAAAATAATTACACAAAACATTTAATAATAAATATTAATGGAAAATTAAAACTCATAGAGGTTTCTTTGAAATCCTAAAAAACCTATGTAAACTTTTTTCACAAAGCTAAACTTTTCATGCATAATAAGTAGATAATGATATTATTTAAAAATAGTCTCATTAACATACCATGTCAAATCATATAATTTTTTTAAATTCATATAAAGAATAAATAAATCATTCAAGTAACTTTTGAAATCATGTCTATATCTCTCTCTTACAATCAATCATATAAATTGACTAACCAAAACTATTGACTCTTTATACTCAATGCATGGTAGGGTTATAAAGGACACACATGTCCTTGGATTATAATAAAACCACCTATAAATGGTTTAATGTGGATATACCCATCATTATAAACAATTACAAAAAACTATAACATAATCATAAACCATTAAATATTTCATTTCCATTGTTATACTCATAAAATATTCTCCGAACTGAAAGAAAACATTTTTGGATATTGAAGCACCCCTTTACATCAAAAGAAAAATTTAAAAACTAAAATTCCTAGGATAAATGGAAATAAGGTTTATCTATGAATAAAACATGATATATCATAAAATAACTAAAATATTAATTAACGATTATAGTAGTGAGAAAAGTTGATGTTTCCATATACATTAAAACAAAACATTCTTTTTTGCATTTTGTAAAGAATGTGAAAATATTCTATATGAAATATGTAAGAAGATTCCTTTTAAAATAATTTTAAAGAGTGTAAAAAGAAACATAATATTTTCTTTATAATTCATTTATGTCCATATAAATACATTTAAAATTTATTTTTTTATTATTTTGACATGGAAGATAAATATTTAAAAAATAAATATTTAAAATATATAAAACGATGTTTTGAAAGTAAAGTGTCCCGTAAAAAACATTAAAAGGATTAATTTTTTTAAAAATTGAATATAATGTAAATTATAGTGAAAAATTAACATTGTAAACCATTTAGGGATGAATAATAATTTTATTGAAACATTTAGAAGAACATGTATGTGGAATAAAGAAAAGTTTCAAGGGAAGCATTTAAAGAATTGTTTTAAAAGAAGGTCCCTTACCTCGAGTTCGACCCATCACATACATTCATTATCCTGATAAATAATAAAATTATTTTAATTATTTACTTTATTAAGAATGTTTTTTAGGATATTCATTCATTTTACCATGTTCTAATCAATTACTAGATCAATTGAGTCCATACAAGACGTTTTGATGATATTCATCTCATATGTCCAAAATGAATTTGGTAGGTTGACTACAGTCAAAGAGGTCATTATTATATAATATCCAGAATAATAATCATTAAATAATTATCATTTTTAAACACAAATCATAATTATAAAACCAATCATGAAATATATAAATTAAAAACAAACAATGTTACAATCATACACACGGTAAGTCCAACGTACACATGAGTAATATTTTCATTTTTCAATGATCATTATGGAAAGTAAGTAATTATTATTTTATCATTAAATAATTATAATTATATGATACATATTATTTTATTTTTAAAATACAATTATATATATAATCCATGGTATGTAGTTAAGGAAAATGAATCAACTCGCTTCGTTGAGGTGGTTGTCCACACATACACATGAACGACATTATCATTTTTTAATGGATGGAATGGTAAAATGGTGGATGAAATATTTTATTTTAATAATGATAAATATGTTATTAATATCATAGATAAACTTTAATTTTATCATTATAATCATAATTGAGAGGCATTTATGTAATAATAATTTCATTTATTCATGAAGTCGTAGTCTCTTATACACATGCACACCAATTTTATTTCCCATTTGATGAAAGATGAGATTGGAATAGGTTCATAATTTATCATAAAAAAATATAATTATATTTTGGATAAATTTTATATTATTTACTCATTTTTAAAAAATATTTTAATGAGTTATAATAATAAAGAAAAATTCATTAAGAACTATACATCTTCTTGATACAACTTCTTTTTCATTACACCATAAGCCATATAAGGTTGCAATTATAGAAAAATTAAAACATATAAAATGTGATTATGAATACTAGGAATATTTTTTTGTTTTTAACAAAACAAAATAATTTTTTTGTTTGAATAAAAGAGTACATTAGGTTCCCTTTTTATAGACATGGGGATTTTAACTCTTGTAATTACTTAAAGTATTAAATTAATATAATTTAATTTTCTTAGGAAAATTGATCCAAAATAATATATTCATAATATTTGATTAATATGGGTTTAAATAATATCATAAAATTAAAAATTTATAATTTTAGTTCATTGTTTCCCCTTTATATTTTTGTTTTAACCCCTTGTTAGTCCTTTAAACTATTACCCTGAAACAATTTTTTTAATCTATATTGGTCAATATAGTTAATATAAAAACAGAAACGGAATATAAATGAACCCTTTTTATATAATAAAACATATAACATTAAATTTTCTTATAATAATAATTTTTTTTAAATTTTAAATCATTTAATAAAACATATTAACTATAAAATATCATTATCGTCATTATTGACACATGTCATTTACATGGAATTTAAATACATTAAAATATGGATGAAATAAGAATATAAAATAAAAAAAACTAAAATAGGTTGTTATTATCTAAAATCTTCATGGGATATAATAAATAACTCATATAATATTATTTTTAGAGTTCTTAAAATCATTTTATAATTTTTTTACTCCTTGCAGAAACACTAAGTCTGTGTTGTATAAAAATTAAAGTAAATTATTTCATACCTAAAAATAAAACATAAATTTACATGATTATAAATGATAATTTATATTTATAATGAATATATATAATCGATCACAACATCTATTTATCCCTCTTTAAAAAATTTAAATCCAATAAAACAAAGAGAATGGCATTTGTTAGTTTTCAATATATAAAATAATATAAAAGTGAAAATCATGGATAAAAGGAAAATGAAATATATTAGATTTTTATATTATTATTTATGATATATAATAATACAATTAAATTAAGTCAAGTGTTTGGGTCAATTTTTAGTCCTTGTAGTATTATTTTTAACCATAATTACTCAATATACCCTTTACCTTGGTAACAAAAATTACTGAGGTTATTATTCATAATGTCAATAAATAAAAAGATTTTTTTTTAAAAATTTAGACCAAATGATTCTAAATATATAATAAAATTTTCATTATTACATTCATATAAGTTTCGTAATTTAATTTAAAATTAAGCAGCAAAACCTAATGATAAACAGATTTTTTTAGAAAAATTCCATTTTAAGTATAAAAATGTTTTTATACCAAATTAAAATATAAATTAATTAAAAAAAACATAATTATATTATTTTTAATAAAACATAACGAATTAAATTTTAAAAATTGTATAAAATATAAATTTTCTTTGAAAATTCATTAAAAGAAAATACCATTAATAAAAATCAGTATTATTCACTATTGATTGAAAAATATATCTTTTTTGGAAAATATCAAAATTTAATAATAGAATAATATTGATATGATTATTTAAAAAATAATATTATATTTATCAAATAGAATTTATATTTTTTTTGAAAATAATTATAATGTGTTCTCATAAAAAGCAATAGATACCATTTTAAAAGAAAATGTATTTTAAAGAATAAAATGTAATTTTTTCCAAAAAATTGAGTACTTATTTTATAAGAATTAATAAATATTTTTTATGATTGTGACCTTTATTTATATTTCATAATGTGGTTAATCCTATTTATACTCTCTAATTCAATGAATGTCCTATAATGATAATATTTAAATAATAATATTTTATGGTTCGTTTAAGCATTGTGTTGCATGTCAAACATGCTATCGAACATAATGTGCTTATTTTAAAATATAAAGGTATTAAATTGTCCCCCATTAAGAACCTTATTTCTTAAAATTTTACCTTCATCTCAACAATCAATGGTTTTCCATTATAAAATACCTTTGTTGAAATCTCACATGGTAAAAAATGTAAACTAATATTCCTTTTGAAAAAGGAGAAAGTGAAGGACACATGTAATATATAATAACTAGGTTTTAAAATAGGAAAAAATTAGTGTGAATTGAAATATGAAAATAGAATAAAATTAAAATATAAAAATAATTACAGAGAGTGAAATAGATCATTGATCATATGAAAGTGAATGATCATGACATAGTTAACGACCACAAAACCCTAAACCAAAGATGTGTGAAAAAGACTATGTATTCCTTGGAAATAAAGGTAATAGGATTAAGATTTTATTTCAAGATCCTTTTCCTACTATTGAACAATTACATTACCATATAGACTAATTACATAGAAAAATATTTTAACATGAAAAGTATGATTTCATCCTTAAATCAATTTCTACCACAATATAATTTTTTCTCTAAATGATGAGTATTCAATATACTTTTTATACCCAAATCAGTAAAATCAACTTCGATTAGATCGTATACTTACAAAAAAAGATAAAAATGAAATTCTCTTATATATATAAAGTAAAAAAAATGGTTAGAATAAGGTATGATAATTCCCAAAACGAATAAACATTCATATAAAGAAATAATAGATTTATGTCTAAAATTAGACAATATCACTAAAGGTTCAATGTAAATCATTTAAAAAATACATATACAAAAAATTCATCAAAATACTCTTAACTAATATTAGATCATAAATTTAATTTAATAACATATTCTTTCAAGATAAATTTAACATCTATCTCTAAATAAACTAAATCAATCTTAAAGTCTAATATTAAAAATTTATATAACATAATTATATAATCTCCATGATATGATAATTATTTCCATATATAACATGAATCAACTAAATGATTCCATAATATAATTAAAACTTTATTCTTCAAATAAAATCCTGACTGATCGAAAAAATTTAAATCTACCTTAATCATATAAGGTTACCAAAATAGTGAACTTCTTATGAAATAACATAAATCACTAATTCAACAAATCACTTTTAAATACCTTGGTTATAAATATGATAAAACATATGTCACCAAAATAAAAATAATCTTTATTTTTCCATACATTTATGTAATTTAACAATACTTCTGAAATCACATAGTCTAGTGGTTGTTGTTTCACCCTTATTACCCTTCGGTTGCAAGTTCAAGCCTCACGGCCTTGTCAGATGTGATGAATTTCCCCACATCCTATGAGTTTCCATTTTAATAAAACTATATTAAAATCATTCCTATAAAATTACAAAAAAATATTATTAATCATTAAATAACTTTCTAACCTTTAATATTTTATATATAACTCATTTAAAAAAAAACTAAATAATCATAATTAAAAATCATTTACTTAAACTCAATCACATTTTATCCCAAATTTTTATTTATCACTTTATCATATGTTTTTAAATGACCCTATCTAATAATTGTTACCTTTTACCTACACCACCTTTCAAAGTTATTAATTCAATCTAACACATTTTTCAAAATTTTTAAAACAAAATCAACAACTTAATAATCCTTAAGTGTTTCATGATTGCTATATTATTTAGACTATATCAAAATATCATTGAAAAACATGTCCTTAATTTACATTCATTCTCAAAACTTTCACCATATGTTGTTGTCTTGTTCATTAATAATTTATTCCTATAAATCAATGATATTAAATATTTCATTATGATTCATCAATATCAAATTAATAATGTTACATTATTAAAATAAATGAAAATTATTCATACTATAAATCAATTCATCATGGTCTACTTTTATGTTGTTTAAATCTCTCTATATTCTAGCATGAAGTTCATATGTCTATAAAATAGTCTTGTCCATAGTGGTATTTTCTTTTATGAATGAGATATAAGAGTTTATATTTTTAAATAAATTAAAATAAATACCATGATGCATAGAAGTTTTGGAGAAATGAAAAGGTGGTGGATAGATTAGATAGTTTCTTATAGGTTATTTTAATGTTCTAAGGTATTTTGAAATAAATTTAATATTATTTTTTCAGGATAGTGATGATTAAATAATATTGTTGGGATGTGAAGTTTGTGTGAGATTATTTTCCTTTCATCTTTATAAAATATCCTAAATCTCTAAAAAGAACATCATTAAAACATTAAATGAATTATTTAATGTTAAAATGAAAATGATCCTTATAAAAAAATACCCAAATAAATTCTATAATATAATAACATTAAAATAAAAAAAAATTACTTTAGTAACATAAAGATTAAATAATTTTTTCACATCAAAGTTTATGTCAAACATATAAAATTAAATCAAAAAAAATAATACAATTCCCTTGAAAAATCCTCCATATAAACACTAATGGTTATATAAATAAAACATACCCCAAAAATATCATTATTGTCTTTAAAATATTATCAAATAAATCCTAAATTGTGGTTTCCAAGACCTTGAAATTTTGAATAAAATTAAACTTATAAATCCATAATGGTATCTATAACACTTATGTTAACTATATTAAAAAACATCATAATATCCAAATTTATCTAAACCTTTTTTCTAATACCAACTATAAGGACATAAAATTAAATAATAAGTACTCTAGTATGCTTCGATAAGAATTCATTTTATTTAATTACTAAATATATTTTAGGTTTATAGTTTAATAAAACTAATTCATAAAACTTAAACTAATAATAATTACATCATAAAGTGTAAACTTACACTTAATATCCATTTTCCCAAAAAACAAGACTTTAATGATATTACGAATCTCATGTCATGAAACATCTTCAAAATTTTCATCTTGAACTCATCCTTTTCACTATTTATAATTAATACACTATTCAAACCATTCCTAAATGTCAAATAACCACAAAAATCAGAGTAGGGGACATAAAATTATAGAATGAAAACTGTTAGTCCATGGATACTAATAAAAATTTTCCCTTTTAAAATAAACATTGTTTTGAAAATAAATATTTCCCTACCCAATAAATTATATTATTTTACAAAATATTTTCATAAAACATTTCATAGTAAATATTAAATGGAAAAAAAATCATAATGGTTTCTTTTTAATCATGAAAAATTTATGAATACTTTTTCCGAAAGTTATAATTTTCACCCATTACAAGCATAAAATAATCTTTTTAAAATACAAACTCATTATGTTACCATGTAAAATCAAAAAAATTTAATTAAAAAACATATCAATAATACATAAAAAATATAGTTAACTTGAGGAATCACTTCCATATCACTATTATATTCACTATTACCAATAGTATAACGAATATGGTCAAATTCCAAACCAAATAAATTGGAGTATTATAATGGACCAACTCGTCCCTATTTTATAATGGAACCACATTTCCTTCATTTGTAAAATAACTAACCATCACAAAAAAAATCCAAATAACCATAAAAAATAATGATAATAAAATATTTCATTTTCATCATTAGACTCATTAAATATTCTTTTCACCCATAAGAATACATTTCGATATTTTAAAAAATCTATTTCTTTCAAAACGAAATTTTCAAAAGTAAAATACCCAAAATAAAGGTAAATATTATATTTTAATAAAACATGGAATATTATTAAGGAGATAAAATATAAAATTCCAGTTATGGTAGTGGGAACAGTCATTTTCATCATATATGTTAATATAGAACTTCCCCTTTTGCTTTTGTAAAGAGAGACAAAATGTTCGGCATAAAATATATAAAAATAATCATTTTTAAAACCTTTTTAAGAGAGTAAAATAGAGACATAAAATTTAATTTATAATTAATTGAGTAATATATAAATACATATAAAAATTACTTTTTATAATATGGTAATGTAAGAGAATATTTAGAAAATAAATATTTAAAACATTTAAAATTATGTTGTGAAAGTAACGTGTCCCTTATGAAAAAAATTATAAGAATAATTTTTAACTTATTTCAAAGAAGGTAAATTCATTTCGAAAATGATATAATTGAGTCATAGATAAAAACATTATTGAAACATTTATATGAATATGTACATGGATTAAGAAAAGAGTTTCAAAGGAAACTTAAAAAAGGGATTTTTAAAAGAAAGTTCCACACCTAAAGTTAAAAATCACCATGAAAATTATTTATCTTTATAAATAATAAATTTATGTTAATTATTTACTTTATTAAGACCATTTTTCATGTTTTTTATTAATTTTACCATGTTATAATCAATTAATTAATCAATTAATTTCACATCAATTGTTTTGATGATATTCGACTCATATTTACAAAATGAATTTAGTAGGTTGAATATGGTCAAAGAGGTAATTATTATATAATAACCAGAATAAAAATCATGAAATAATTATATTTTTTATACATAAATTATACTTTAAAAAATCAATAAATATGGTAGTTAAAAACAAACTACATTACAATCAGGGAGACAATAAGTCGTACATACCCATGGGTAACGTTTCCATTTTTCAAAAATTAGTATGGAAGGAAGATAAGTATTATTTTAACTTTAAAAATATAAAATTATATCACAGGTATCATGTTTTTTCTTTAAATATACCTATATATATCATCCATGTGACATGGTTATGGAAAATTAATCACATCATTTTGTAGAGGTGGTAGTCTACACGTCCTCTCAAACGATGTTATCATTTTTCAATGGATATAAATGTAAAAAATAAGGTGATTTATTATACTTTAAGAATGATAAATATTTCATTAATATCATTTATAAACATTAATTATATACTTATAACTTTCCATGTGATGTGTTGATGGGAAATGAATTACATCGGTTTGTGAGGTAGTACTTCAGCTTACACATGAATGATAGTTTTGTTTCCCATTTGATGGGAAATGAGATGTATATATTTTATTATAGTAATAAAAAGATATAAATACACTTAACATACTGGTTTTATTATTTCAACATTTTGATAAATATTTTAGGGCATTAGAATAATAAATAAAATCAAAACAGTTGGTTAATAACGATACCTCTTCTTGAGACAACCTCATTTTCATTACACCTTAATCCATATAATGTTGGTATTATGCCCAAAATAATACCTCTATAACATGAAGAGAATTTATAGTGATATATTGTTTTAGGTATTTTCAGAACAAAAAGGCATTTGAAATGCAATGAAAGGAGGATAATATATACCATTTTATAAAAGAGGGGAGGGGGACTCTTGGAATTACTTAATGTTTTAAATTATTAAAAAATAATTTTGACCTATAAATGAATCAAGAATTATTTATTTACAATATTTTATTATTAAAAGTTTAAATAACTTCATAAAAATAATTTTTTTAAGTTTATTTTAGGGTTTCAAACAAATATTTGTTGTTTTAACCCCCGTTAAGCCTTTTAATGATTATTGTGAAACCAATAATATTTACTCTTAAAGGGTAAATATATTTACTATAATATTGAAAATGGGTCATAAATGGATCATGTTTGAATTTATAAGTATAATTCATTTATATTTTTCAAGATACTATTTTTTAGAATTTTAATTCATTTAATAAAACATTATTTTTTAGAAAATATCATTAATGTCAATTTTGAATCTATTCATTTAATTTTTCTTGAAAGAAGTAAATTGAAATATTTAATTTTAATATAAACTATTAAAACAGCTAATATATGTTATAAGTATCTAAAAAATTATTTGGTCCAAAAAAATCAGTCAAATAATATTAATTTTATATTTAGTAAAATCATTTTATTGATATGTTTACTACATGCACAAGTACTGTTTCAATGTTGCATAAAAATTCAAGGTAAGGAATTCATCCCTAAAATTTATAAATAAATCAACATGATGAAAAAAATTCTTTTATATTTTTTAATTAATATTTATAACTAAAAATAATCTCTTTTTATCCCTATTTCATAAAATTAGAGGTAGTAAAACAATAAGAATAACATTTTTTACTTATCTATATAAATAATAATATAAATGTAAAAATTAGGTAAAAGTAGAAAAATGGTAATATATTCTAATTGTGGTTTATTATAAACAAAATATACTCATCCAATTAAATAAATTCAAGCTTTAGGATCATTTTTTAGTCCTCTTCATTTTATGTGTTTCCTAAATTACCTGATTTATCCTTACCACAAAAAAATTTATTAAGTTTAATGTTCCTAGTGTCAAAAAATTAAAGGGAATAATTTAATAAATTTTTACCCAATAATTAAAAATATGGAATCCGTATTTCAAAATTCCATTCATTGATGTGATAGAATTTAATTTAAAAACATGTTGAAAAATTCCAGTGAAAACGACATATGTTTAGGAAAATAAATTTTCAAATAGAACCAAATTAAACAATAAAATTTATTTAAATTACTATAACTAGATTTTTTTAAAAACATTAACTAATGATATTTTAATACTAATTGAAAATATAATTTTTCTTCGTAAATGCTTTAAAACAAAATAGAGTTTATAAAAATAATCATTTTTCAATATTTATTGAAAACTCAATATTTTTAGTATAATATAAAATTTTTACCAAATGATATCAAAAAAATTATCATTTTTATCAAATAAAATTTCTCATGGATTCAGAAATTTATTATAATATTCACTCACGAAAAGCAATAAAGACCATTGTTAAAGAAAACATATTTTTATGAATAAAATGACTTTTCTAAAAATTGAGTAATTATTTCCTAATAATTAATCAATAAATTTTTATTTATTAGGATCTTTATATATATTTCAAAATGTGGTTAATATGATTCACTCCCTCCAATTCAACTACCTAGTTGTAATTGTCATATTTAAATAATGAAATTTTGTATTTTGGTTAAGCTTAGTGCTGGGTGTCATACATGATATTGAACATAATGTTTTTATTTTACAATTTCAGGTTGTTTCATCAATTTAATTATCATAGTTATTAATGCACTAGGTTTTGGAGTACTAGAGACTAGATTTGGCAAGAAGGGTGTTTGACACATCTCCATGTTAACCAAATTTCTATTGCCTTTGGGTATTCCTGACATTATTTTATAACTATGATTAGTAATATAAATATTTGTATTGTATATATGTATATATATTTTAATTATATATATATATATTTATTATATATATATAATTATAAATTTTTATTTATTATCATAAAAGTTTTCAATTTTACATTTAGGTCTTATGATAAATTTTTAAAAGGTCCAACATATAGTTGAGTCATGTTGGATTTTCAGAATATTTCCACATTAACTAATTTTATTATTAAAATTGGGTAACTACTTATCAAAATAATAATATATATCCTTGATTATTGTCTTTATCCATAGGAAATTGATGAATTCTCTTGGGGTTATTGGTGACCCAGTTAGGGTCACTAGATTGTCTAGGAAAAGTTATTAAAAGTGGTATCAGATTAGTGTTTGAATTTTCATGGATTATATATATATAAGATAGGATTATTGGGACTTGATAAGTAACCTATAATATTTTTTATCAATCTATTTATGGATGATGCTCATGTTACCATATATGTTCAAATAGGTAGTAGGCACCATAGGTATGAGTGACCCTGTTTTTTAAGGGTCTTGAGTATGCCATAGTGGAACTCGAGAAGTGTAATAGGGTACATCATGGGAGTTGTGTTCTATATTTTTTATAAAACACTAGTAAAGTGTAAAATTAGTACTTGTGGTTTTTTATATGTGAAAAACATTTATTAATTGAAAGAAAAAAAAATGAATTAGTTTTTGGGGTGAAAAAATTTAAATAAATTTACTCACCTATATAACTTATTTATATTCATGAATTGTTTTTTATTTAGTATTATATTATTGAAAATATTTATCATTGTGATGTTTAAACTATTAGTGAGACCTATTCTTTGTTAAAATTAATGCCAACAATTGTTTCAAATGAGTTTAATTTTAAAAAGGGAATCTGAAATTGGGTTATAATTAAAAAATTACTAGTTTTCTAAAAGAAAATTAAAAAGTGTTTAATTTTAAATAATTGAGTTGTAAAATAGGTTATTTTGGTGAAAAAATCATTTTTAAAATTGAAATTGATCTACTATTTATGAAATGAAATAGAATATTGAGGAAAACTATTTTTCATAATGAATGTATTCGGTAAACTAGATATATAATGGTTGGAAACAATGTGAAAAAACATTACTGATTCATATGGGTTGGATAAACATAATTATTGGATTAAATTAGTCACATATATTTTGGTGACCTTGAGATACTTAGAAAATATTTTTGGTGTGATAACCTCATGTGTTAGAGGAATATTTTTATTTTATGTTTTATGAACTAGAAACATGGTGAGTAACTTGGGATTGAATTTAAAAGTGGTAGTATTGAGTTTATGATTAGGTGTGACATATGATCTTGGGTAAAAAGATAGTTTGAATTATCATGTATAAGAAGTTGTATTTTGGAGAGTTTTAATAGCTTTCCTCTTGGTTAAATTAATTAATTTTTAAATGTTTATTTAAATTAGGACTTAAAATATTTAAAACCTCGGGTCATTTTTTACATTGACTTGATATTGAATTTTAAAGTCATTATATAGAAATTATCATTATTTCACATATGTTTATTGGCCTCAATGATTTATTATAGGTTTAAGAGAAATTATGAGGTGGTGTTAGGGTATTAAAAGGTTGTAGATGACAACATGTAATCGGTAGAGGCTCAATAGGTACACGCTAAGGGTGATGGAATAGGGGTAGTACTAGATGGACTAATAGGTACTTAATGGATCCAAAATATTATTATTCTTAAAATATGGCACATTAATCTTTTGAAATCAATTATTTTAACACTTGGAGAATCATTTGTCCTAAATTGTTTCCAAGAAATCATAAACAGGAGGAACTATCATTCCCACATTTTAATTCCATCCTTCTTGTTCCCTTAATCCATAATGTTCATGGGGGAATTTGTTCTTCTATATCAAGTTATTTCTTCTATATTTATTCATTTTATTCTCCCCCTCTCATCACTAATAATTTATATTGTCTTAATTAGTGGTTTCCCTAAGGATTTAACTGAATCATGGTGAAATCTATCCAAGATAAATAGAGTTTTTAATATACTTTTTAGGGGATGCCATGATACGTTTAAAACCCTATACGTACCATTATATTGATGGGAGTAATTTTCAAGATAATTTTTTAAAGATATTTCCTTGATTTTGGGTCAAAATTTAAAGGTATTAAGGTAACATTTATTAGGTATTTTTACACCCTAATATTTTATGATTATTTTTTAAAATAAATTTAGTCTTTTTGATTTTTTTATTACAGGTAATGCCGAGTTTAAATGGAACATAACTCATTATTAAGAAATTATTATTTAATATTATACTTATATACTAGCTATTATAATGGAGAGTAGGAATAGGATTAACAAAATTATGATGATATATTATCTATACATGTATATAAAATTAATAGTTTGTTGGACAATTAAGTAGCAGTGAAAATATAAACAATTTGGAAATAAAGAAAATATTTTTATTGAAAATCAATTAATTATAAACATGCAATGTTTTTACATCAATAAATTAAAAAATTAACATTTGATATATTATTTTAATAAAATATATGTATTATAAATCCAATGAACTATTTAATATTACTTTTATTTTTTATATACAAGAGATATGAACAAATCCAATTTTCGGTTTAAAAACTATATTTTTCTAGAAAATAGATTTTTTAGATTTAACAAACATACGTTAAAACTATATTTAGATACTATTAGAAAAAAATGAAAAAAACTGTTTATTTTTGAAATAGTCATGACAATATTATCTTAGGTTGAATTTTTGATAATTTTCTTAAAAGATTAATTTTTTGATGAATTCGGAAAACGAAAATTTTTAATTGAAAATTACATTTTTGTTCAAGTAATTTATAAAGATAAAAATGTTATAAATTGGTTATAAATTAAAACTATTATTACTATATATATATATATTAATACAATTTATTAAATTTTAATCATTTTAATACTTAATTCTGATATAAAAACTTTATAAACATTCGAATATTTTCTCATTGAAAAACAACTTTGTCGTCACGTTTATGAGATTAATTTTAAATTAAAATAATTTAATTCGATGAATTAAATTTAAAAAAAGTGATTAAATATTTGGAATCAGAATTTTTTATATTATTTAATAAGGTCAACTTAATTTTTTATCAAAAATAATAGTGAAAAGTGTAAAAATTAATTACCACAGTTTTAATATAAATAAGTTTAGTGAGGGTTAAACAAAAAAGATACTGGTTAAAATAACCTAAATTTTTTTAAAATCTAATGTATGGTAATATTTCTACACTATAATTTTTTATAATATATAATAATCAATTTAAGAGCCACATGGTATGAGAAAAACATGTTCAAACCTTTTTATTTTCTAAAAATTAAAAGTGTGCCACTCACTGCAATTATAAAAGGCCACCCCTCTCCTATTTTCTTCTCATATTCAAAAACATTTGTTTTAGATGATAAATGCCTAAATAACTTTCCAAATTGACTCATAAAATACTATATACCTTATGTTCTTCATAAATACAACCTAGGAAGATTTTTTTTTTCAATCCTAAGGAGGTTACCTGAAGAAGAGGTAACATTTTGCAATGAGATTGTTTTATAATTTATTTACACAAAAACATAAATTCTTATTAAACAATGATTATAAAATATCATAATTATTTTAAATATAATAACAAATTATTTATTTCAATGTAATTTCCTAAAACAATCCTCTCTTCTATCAAATGGGTTATGAAATCATCATTTATGTTTACAATAGACTATTGCCTCATGAAGCAATGTAATTAGTTTTCACTAAAGCCTTAAATGGAAGATAATGAGGATAAATTAAATAAATAAATATAATATAAATGACATAATTTTTATATCTATGAAATATTTATTATTATTAAATGATAATATATCATTTTATTTCTTACATTTTCACTGAATAAAAGATGATAACGTCGTTCGTGTATGTGTGAACTATTATCTCCACAAACCAGTACAACTCTCTCTTTTCATCACCACATAAAATGAATGATATTTATAAGTATATTTAAATAACTTATAGTGTATTTATTAAATAAATATTTTTTTGAGAGATCATATGTCACTTACCTCTTTTCCATAATAATCTTTGAATAATCGTAATTTTACTCATGCATACGTGTAGCCTACCATCTCTATGATCGAAATATACGTAATTTTTCAAAACTGAATTTCATTTTTTCTATTAAATTTAAAATTTATATATAAATTTGATAATTATTTAGTTATTTTTTTGAGATAATGGAACCATGATCCAAGAAGAGGACTGATGGTATCAAATCACAACAAATTTTAAAAACAAAGCGGTTATTACCAGAAACATGATTTTATTCAGAAATTGGTAATAAAAGTATAATAAAGGGTAATAAAAAAATAATATATGGTATTATATATATATATATATTATTAAGGTAATGAAATATATGTTTAATTAACTTATATTTATTATATAGGAGTTTTGAATGTGTATGACGGAAATCGATACTTCAGGTAAGGGATTTCTAGTCTCTCTTTTATTTTTGGGAGACATATGAAAAATCACCACATGTTTCTTTTCTATAGTTATTATAATTCCACATTAATATATTATATCAATAATATCCTCATTTTAAAATATTTTTAAATTTGATTTGATTTTGTTATTTATTTAGTCTTACGATTCCCAATATTACTAAATCAGTAAGGGATTTCCATCCCACTTTTTACTTCCGTGAGACACATGCCATATTCACCACCTATTTATTTTATATGGTGTATATAGTTACAATTAATTAATTTTAAAATTATTCTCATGAAAATTATATTTTATTTACCAATCTATTTTCTGACCTCACTTTCAATTGTTTTACCATTTAAAAGTTACCTAAGAGGTAATATATTTTTGTCCCAATTTTCATTATTTTATAGATATGTTTGGTTATACACCTGTATTATTTTATGAGGTGTATATACAACCCATTTTTCATAAAATATATTGAATTTATGAATTCTTATTATATTCTATGTCTTATTTAATGATATTCTTTCATGAGGATTATGATTCAATGTTACTAAAGTGGTAATTTGTTTTTGATAAATTCTTATCATTTATGAGGAATGATTATGATTATTGTTACAATAAAACAATATTCTTATCCATTTTTCTAAAAACATGAGAATCTTTTTCTATTATGGTTATTCATGATATTTTCAATTAATAACCCCATTTTGTCAAATTTTGGTTCATAAAATAATTGATAAATGTTTGAATAGAAATTGTAATTATTTCTATATTCACTTGATTTTTTTTTCATTCAAAACCAACTTTTCTAAAATTGTTATAAAAAATAATTATATGTTTATTAAAATTATTTATTAAATTCAATTTACTCTATTTTAGTTTTAATTTTTTTTAAATGAATCTTCTTATCATTATACAAATAATTACTGTTTGGAATAGACAAAAAATGTGAAAGGATTATTTGTTTTAACATGTATGGAAGGAATTTAATTTCCAACCATCATAACCAAAATATTATTTTAAGATTAATTTATAAGTTTTCAACATTATTTTCAAATAAAAGGATTTTTAATAGGTTTTGTGATTTCATTTTTTTCAAACATGAAAAAGAATATTTTCCGAAGGAAATGTTTTAAATGATTTTAAAATATTACATTAAATTTTTTCAATCATAATTTTAAAAAACTGATTAAAAAAATATTTATGATGTTTATTTACAAAATGTTATTTTCAGAGAAAGGTATTATCCTTATGAAATGTATGAAGTGGTTTTTTTCAAAATCATTCTCCATGTAAGATGACAAACTTTAAGGTTGCTTCTGATTTATTTGAGATATAATACAAGGATACAATTATTTTTATTTTTATGAATAGTTTATGATTACATGGACATTATGTTTCTAAAATCTATTTCCTTTTCCACAGTTATACCATGACATAATTATTATGAAACTCACATATTTTTTCATGGGATATACAATGATAAAATTATTATGAAGCCAATTTTTTTCAATGGGTTATTCCATGAGGGTATGATTATGAAACCCACTTCCTTTCATGAGTTAGTATATAATGAAATGATTATGAAACTGATCTCTTTTCTATAGTTTATTATAAAACGAAATGTTTATGAAACCAATTTTCTTTTCAGGGGTATGATATAATTAATTTTTTATAATCTTGTGTCCCACAAATATAAGATTTTTACTATGTGATGGGTGAGACCTATATCTCATTAAAATTCATTAGGTAATGATTTATATCTCATGAGATAGACATGACTAGAAGATGGTGTGAAAACAGTTCAATAAGGGACTTTCTCTAATATAATTTTATTGGGAGTGAACATTCACTAACATTATTGTTTGAGTAGTGGACCCATTCCTCTGTGATAGCCATTGAAGTGAGACATGACCACTATGGAAATGATTTTATATGCTTACGTATATGCCAAAATTCCTTATCTTATAACAATGTTAGGCTCTCATGGATCATGTTCATTGATTTCCTTTTGATTCATGTCTTATAAATTTACATTATTTATTATATGACTAAATATTATGATATTTGATTTGAAGTGTATGGAATTCAAATGTTATTTTCAGGTTATCATACCCTTAGGTTTATTTTTTTCTTAGGTATCTCCGATTTTTACCCTCACAGATCATTTGATATCACCCTTTCTTATGTTTCCTTTCATCATGTTATAGAGAAAGGTTTTAAGTAGGGTGTGTTTATGAAGAGTACTAAAGCATGAGATCATTCTGGTATTTTTTTAAGATCTTCCGATAAATTAGAATATTATGCACCTTGTATCGAAAGACACTAAAATATTGTGGTTTATAATAATGTTTTTGTATAATGTATTGAATATTCATCTACAATGATTAAATATATATGTATGAGATGGATGGGTCATTATAGTTGGTGTCATAGGAAAGTATTAGTTAACCTTTAGAAACTAATATGAGAAAACATTAGTGAGATACCTAGGGATATTTATATGCATATTTATAAGTATTATATTAAGGATAAGTCTATGTCTGAGTTAAAGTATAGCAAAATGTACTGGAAATTTGGTAAAGGATAGAGAAAGTGGTTTCTAAGAAATTACATCACTATCTAGAAACTAAAACTTAATGTGTCTTTATAATAGAGGTTCCTATGACTAATAACACTGAAAAGGGTTCATTGAGATAGACTTTATTATCACCTAGTGTATGACAATGAGCCTCGATTCACACTTGGTTTGACACTCCTTAGGGAAAAGAATTGGAAATTCACAAATTCTTTTTAAACCATCATGGAGGATTGAAAAAGATAATAATCATGTATAACCTAGATTAAACCTACGATGTCATATATTTAAACGAAGGTGTCTTTATTTAGACATCATATAAATTATTTTTTGACCATATGGTTTTATTTCATGATAAACGTTTCTCACACTATTATTTTTGGTTTTTTCAATTGAATAAAGCACAAGGAACGAGGTTAACATATAATATGTTAGAAAATTTGATGATGATAATCCAAATGGGATAATGAATAGAGTGAAGAATATTTTGATTATGCCTAATTAGTTATCACAGAACATGATTAACAATCCTCCGCTTAATCAACTCTTATACTCACCAAATAATATAAGGATAGAGTTTGCTTAGTGTTCAGGTAGTGGAGCCCATGGAGGAAGTAATATTCAGTTTCATATATGTTGAGAGTGTTGGAGGAAGCTGTCAAGGGAATGTATCATTGGGATGAGAAGATATTGTGGGTGTAGAAAATAAATACACAGTGCTTGTAAATACAAAGAAAAAAATGAAATGTTTTGTTAACAAAATGGATTAGAATAATGGTCTCACTAAGGTATCATTTACTATTAATATTATAAACATGGAAAGTTTGATAATTATGAAAATAAATGTCCTATGTGAAAATATCAGGAATAAAATTAGAAATACAACAAAAGTATTGTTTTTTGTTTATGATGAAGAGAATATGAATGAAATAAGAAAGTATGGAGGTATTAAAGAATATGATGATGAATCCTAGTTAATGGATTAAGGATGAGGTAGAATAATAGAAGTCTTTAGGTATTGGAATTCAAGATTTATAAAATATATGAGGATATTTCAGTATAATGTTTTTGTTAAGGATTTGAAATAATATTTTTAATATTATTAATTACCAAGAAAATCGATTAAATGGAAATGAAATATTTTATGGAAAACAAATGATTATGGGAATGTAGCCTTTAAATTATTCTCAACATTTTGAAAACTATGTTTAACTTGGAAAAAGAGATGACTGATATGGGTAATGTAAATTGGATATTACTGATGACCTTAAAATTAATAAATTATTTACTAAGAAAGTGGTTTATTCTATCATTTATGGAGTTTAAAACATTATTTTATATATGGAATATATTCAATAATGTGTGGTTTTGTTCAAGTAATGAGGATGAATGCATGTTTTCATTGATGTTTTTTGGAAAATCGGGTTATTACGATGTTTCAAAAAAATACAGGATAATGGTATTCACATGGTTGATATATGGAAATTAAGAGCTACTTCATGTTTTTTGGAAGATTAATGATAATTTTATTTTGAAAATTTAGTGACCTTATTTATATGTTTTTTTATTTTTTTTTATTTTGGAAGTGTAACAAGGTTAAACATGTATAAATTAATTTTGGTTTAAATCCGGATGTTTTTCTAGAGACCAATGAATTATTTCATCATATAAATATTTATCTTTATTGGATAACTTATTATAATAATTTTTTTGATGACAACATGTCAAATAAGTAATGAATTATAATTATTTTATGCATATTATGATCCTATTCTGATTTAAGACTTAAAAAAATCATCTTCATTTCTTGGAGTAAGACATTAAGTAGAAATTGATCAATGTACAACCAATGTATGTAATTGAGATTATGAAATGTAATGAAATAGATTAAATATATATTCTCATGAATTTTTTTAACAATATGACAATAATATTACAATAAAATTTTATCTAATGAAAAACATTTCTAATGATAACAATGAACTTTTTCACACCTATTTGTTATATAGTTTTGTGATTTTTGATTATCACACGATCATTTTCTTTTTTTGATCAATTATATCTATAATTATCTATAATTATTTAGGATTTTATTCAATTTACACCTATTAAATTCCTACCTATTTTATCCTATATGGGAACCAAGTGTGTTTTATTCCATATGAGATTCACACATCCCTTTCTCATTTTCATGATTATGTTTTATTAACCTTCATTTATGATGTGGGTTTTAATAAAGAATATTTAAAACATTTAACCTTTGATAACTGAGAAAAATGTTGAGGGTGAAATTCATTTTATGGGGTCAAATTTAAGACCCTAATATTTTGTAAAATGAATATTTAATATAAATTTAAACTTTTCTATAGATTCCATTACATGAAACTTTGAGTTTAAACAAAACATGGCTTACTATTAAGAAAATATTATTTAATATGAGTGTTATTACCTAACTGTTCTAATTGAAATTATGAATATGATTAACTAAATTATAAACATATATTATCTACACGCACATATATAATAAATTCTTTGATAACCAATTAATTATAAATAAAAATAAAAACTATTTGGTAATAAAAGAAATTTTTTTATGAAAAAGTATTTTTATGGAAAAAATGTGTTTTCCTCAATATATTAAATAAACCAATTTGGTTGAATTATTTTAAGGATATATATATATGTTATATTCAATAAAGTTTCTAACATTCATCTTATTTTATTTCTAGACAATAGATAAGAATAAATATAATTTTAAACTTATAAATATTAATTTTATAAAAAGTAGTTTTATTATCTTTTAGAAACATACTTTAAAACTAATTTTTGAATAATTTAATTTTTTTTATAATATCGAATTTTTTTTAAAATAATCATGATAAAAAAATTTTTTCGGTGAATTTTTGAGAATTTTCTGAAAAGACATTTTTTTTGATGAATAGTAAAAAAATACAGAATTTTATTGGAAAACTGCATTTTAGTTTAAAGTATTTATAAAAATAAATTATATTTTATATTAGTTTAAAATTAAAATTAATTAAATTATATATATATATTAATTCAATTTATCTGATTTTAATCATTCTCATATTGAATTTTTATATAAAAATATTATAAACTTTTGAACATTTTCTATTTGAAAACCAACTTTCTTGTCGTGCCTACGAGATTAATCTTAAAATAAAATTTACAAGTTATGTGGATATAATTTGAAAAAATGGATTCAATTATAGGAATACAAATAAATTATATTATATAATAATGTTAATTTAATTTTTATACTAAATAAAAAGTGAAAAAAATAAAAAAATAATTAAGGTTGTTAAGGTAAAAATTAGTTTTCCAGGGGTTAAACTGAAATGATAATGATTAAAATATACTAAAAAAGTTTATAAATTATATTTTATATCCATATTTAGAACCTATTATATTTATTTCCCTATAATAATGTATTTGTGAGCAATTGTTCAGGATAAAATAGTGGGTACACCATTTTATTTTCAAAACATTACATGTGTTCCACTCACCTCACTTATAAAAGTCCATCACTCTCCTCTATTATTAAAACCATAAAACCATTTTTTATTATAACTACCCAAATAACTTAAAAAAACCTCCTACCATTCTAGAATCCTTATTTTTCATTTAAATCCAACCTTGGATGGCTCTTTGTACAAACCTAAGGAGCTTACCTGAAGTAGAGGTAAATTTCTTCAAGTGTTTTTATTTTATTTCTTCACCAACATACATGAATTATTATTAAAAATTGATTACATAATAGCCTAATTATATTAAATATACTGATATGTTTTTATTTATAGGGTATGACAAAAAAATTCCCCTCTTTTATCAAATGGCTTACTAAATCATCATACATGTGTACAGTGGACTACAACCTCAAATAGCGATGTGATTCATTATCAGTAATAGTTTACATGGATAGATAATAAAGACATGGTTAATAAATACATATGATATAAATAAAATTATTTTGATATTAATTAAGTATTAATAATTCTTAAAATATAATACGTTATTTTATTTCTTACATTTTCACTCACAAGAATATGATAACGTTGTTCCTGTACTTGTAGACTACCACCTTCAAGAAGTGATGTGACTTTATATTTTTATCACCACAACACATGTATTATATTCATAATTATGTTTTAATAAATACTAGGTTATTTAGGATATTTTTATCATTATTTAATTATAATATTTTACGTAACTCCTTTCCATAATGATCGTTAAAAATGGAAATTTTACTCAAGCATAGGCACGAACTACAATCTCAATGATCGTAACATACTAAATTTTAGAAAATCATATTTAATGATTGGTATTAAAAGAATAATTGATATATAAATTTTATAATTAGGTCATGATTATTATTTTGAACATGATATAACCATGATGAATGTAATATAACTGGAAATAATAAATCAAAACTTATACGAAAAACAATTAGGTTAATACAAAAAAAATTATTTTATGAAGAAATTTTTAATAAATAGGTAATAATAAAATAAAATATGGTAAGGTATATTTATTATTATGTTTATTAAATAGATGTATAATAAAATTATACTTATTATATAGGATGTTTGATTGTGTATGATGGGAGTTGAGACTAAAGGTAATGGATTTCTAGTCTCTCTTTTATTTCTGGGTGACATGTGAAAATTCACCAATCATTTTTATGCATGGTGTATATACTACCCATTTTAGATTTTATACCACTAATGTAAAAATTTTAGTTATATTTAATTTTTCATTTGGTATTATTCTTTATTTTGGATTATGAATGAAAATATTACTAAAGAGATAAGGGATTTCAATCTCACTTTTTACATTCATGAGACACATGCCATATTGATTGCTTATTTTGTTTTATATGGTATATATAATTCTCGTGAATGTATTTTATGATTCATATACAGAAAATTATTTTTATTTATATATCAATTTTAGTACCACACTTTCATGAGGTATATGTTTCAATATATAGCAAAGCTGTAATGGATTTTGGCCTCAATTTTCCTTCTTTAAGACATAAGTTATGTTTTACACATGTATTCTTTATGTGGTGTATATATATCCCCCTTTATATTTAATACCATAGGTTTATTTATTATCATGATGTTATATATTTTATTTAATTTTTTCTTTTAGGTGAATTAGGAATCAATGTTACTAAAGTGGTAATGGTTTATTTACACAATATTATCATTTATCAAGATTGTTTATGATTAAGTTTCCAATAATAAAATATTATGATCTATTTAATTACAAACACAATAATTTCCTTTTTATTAGGTTATTCATGATATTTTAATGTAATAGTTCCATTCCCACTATTTTTTATTTAAATAATTAAGAAAATATTTTTAATAGATTTTATCTTTATTACTCTCTTATGTAAAAAAATATTTTTCAAACAAAACTATGTTTTCTAATACTATTTACAAAAAGGTTTTTAACATTTTATAATTGATTTATTAAAGAATATTTTACCCATTTGTGACTTAAATAATCTAAATGAGTCTTTTTTTCATTTTATAAATAATTCCTATCTATATTTTACTCAAAATTTGAGGTTACTTATGATTTATTTGAGATATAATACAAGGATACCATTATTTTTATTTTTATGAATAGTTTATGATTACAGGGACATTATGTTTCTGAAATCTATTTCCTTTTCCACAGTTATACCATGAAAAAATTATTATGAAACTAACATATTTTTTCATGGGATATACAATGATAAAATTATTATGAATCCAATTTTTTTTCAATGGGTTATTCCATAAGGGTATGATTATGAAACACACTTCTTTTCATGAGTTAGTATATAATGAAATGATTATGAAACCGATCTCTTTTTTATAGTTTATTATAAAATGAAATTTTTATGAAACCCATTTTCTTTTCAGGGGTATGATATAATTAATTTTTTATGATCTTGTGTCACACAAATATATGATTTTTACTATGTGATGGGTGAGACCTAAATCTCATTAAAATTAATTAATTAATGATTTATATCTCATGAGATAGACATGACTAGAAGATGGTGTGAAACCAGTTCAATAAGGGACTTTCTCTAATATAATTTTTTTGGGAGTGAACATTCACTAACATTATTGTTTGAGTAGTGAACCCATTCCTCTGTGATAGCTATTGAAGGGAGACATGAACACTATGGAAATGATTTTCTATGCTTATGTATATGCCAAAATTCATTATCTTATACCAATGTTATGCTCTCATGGATCATGTTCATTGATTTCCTTTTGATTCATGTCTTATGAATTTACATTATTTATTATATGACTAAAGATTATGATATTTGACTTGAAGTGTATGACATTCAAATGTTATTTTCAGGTTATCATACCCTTAGGTTTATTTTTTGCTTAGGTATCTCCTGTTTTTACCCTCATGGATCATTTGAGATCACCCTTCCTTATGTTTCCTTTCCTCATGTTATAGAGAAAGGTTTTAAGTAGGGTGTGTTTATGAAGATTACTAAAGCATGATATCATTATGGTATTTCTTTAAGATCTTACGATAAATTAAAATATTATGCACCTTGTATCGAAAGACACTAAAATATTGTGGTTCATAATAATGTGTTTGTATAATGTATTGAATATTCATCTACAATTATTAAATATCTATGTATGAGATGGCTGGGTCATTATAGTTGGTGTCATAGGAAAGGATTACTTAACCTTTAGAAACTAATATTATAAAACATTAGTGAGATACCTAGGTATATTTATATGCAAATTTATAAGTATTCCTTTAAGGATAAGTCTATGTCTGAGTTAAAGTATAACAAAATGTCCTAGAATTTTGGTACAGGATAGAGCAAGTGGTTTCTAATAAATTACATCACTATCTAGAAACTAAAAGTTGATTTGGATCTATAATAGAGGTTCCTATGGGTAATAACACTAAAAAGGGTTCATTGATATAGACTTTATTATCACCTAGTGTATGACAATGAGCCTTGATTCACACTTGGTTTGACACTCCTTAGGGAAAAGCATAGGAAATTCACAATTTTTTTTAAACCATCAAGGAGGATTAAAAAATATAATAATCATAGATAACCTAGATTAAAACTATGATGTCATATATTTAAAAGAAGGTGTCTTTATTTAGACATCATAAAAATTATTTTTTGACCATATAATTTTATTTCATGATAAACGTTTCTCACACTATTATTTTTGGTTTTTTTCAATAGAATAAATCATAAGGAACGAGGTTAACATATAATAAGTTAGAACATTTGATGATGATAATCCAAATGGGATAATGAATAGAGTGATGAATATTTTGATTATTCCTAATTAGTTATCACAGAACATGATTAACAATCCTCTTCTTAATCAACTCTTATACTCACCAAAGAATATAAGGATAGAGTTTGCTGAGAGTTCAGGTAGTGGAGCCCATGGAGGAAGTAATATTCAGTTTCATATATGTTGAGAGTGTTGGAGGAAGATGTCAAGGGAATGTATCATTGGTATGAGAAGATATTGTGGGTGTAGAAAATAAATACATAGTGCCTATAAATACAAAGAAAAAAATGAAAAGTTTTTTTAACAAAATGGATTAGAATAACGGTCTCACTAAGGTATCATCGACTATTGAATATTATAAACATAGAAAGTTTGATAGTTATGAAAATCAATGTCCTATGTGGAAATATCAGGAATAGAATTAGAAATACAACAAAAGTATTGTTTTTTTGGTTTATGATGAAGAGAATATAAATGAAATATGAAAGTATGGAGGAATTAAAGAATATGATGATGAATCATAGTTAATGGATTAAGGATGAGGTAGAATAAAAGAAGTCTTTAGGTATTGGAATTCAAGATTTATAAAATATGTCAGGATATTTCAATATAATCTTTTTGTTAAGGATTTTAAATAATATTTTTAATATTATTGATTACCAAGAAAAGCGATTAAATGGAAATGAAATATTTTATGGAAAACAAATGATTATGGGAATGTAGTCTTTAAATTGTTCTCAACCTTTTGAAAACCGTGTTTAACTTGGAAAAATAGATGACTGATATGTGTAATGTAAATTGGATATTACTGATGACCTTAGAATTAATAAATTATTTATTAATAAAGTGGTTTATTCTATCATTTATGGAGTTTAAGACATTATTTTATATATGGAATATATTCTATAATGTGTGGTTTTGTTCAAGTAATGAGGATTCATGCATGTTTTCATTAATGTTTTATAGAAAATCAGGTTATTACGATGTTTCAAGAAAATACATGATAATGGTATTCACATGGTTTCTATATGAAAATTAAGATCTACTTCATGTTGTTTGTAAGATTAATGATAATTTTATTTTGAAAATTTAGTGACCTTATTTATATGTTTTTTTATTTTTTTTATTTTGGAAGTGTAACAAGGTTAACCATGTATTAATTAATTTTGGTTTAAATCCGGATGTTGTTCTAGAGACTATTGAATTATTTCATCATATAAATATTTATCTTTATTGGATAACTTATTATAATAGTTTTTTTTGATGATAACATGTCAAATAAGTAATGAATTATAATTATTTTATGCATATTATGGTCCTATTCTGATTTAAGAATTAAAAAAATCATCTTCATTTCTTTGAGTAAGACATTAAGTAGAAATTTATCAATGTATAACCAATGTATGTAATTGAGATTATGAAATGTAATGAAATAGATTAAATATATATTCTCATGAATGTTTTTTAACAATATGACAATAATATTGCAATAAAATATTATCTAATGACAAACATTTCTAATGATAACAATGAACGTTATCACACCTATTTGTTATATAGATTTGTGGTTTTTGATTATCACATGATCACTTTCTTTTTTTGATCAATTATATCTATCATTCTCTATAATTATTTAGGATTTTATTCAATTTACACCTATTAAATTCCTACCTATTTTATCTTATATGGGAACCAAGTGTGTTTTATTCCATATGATATTCACACATCCCTTTCTCATTTTCATGATTATGTTTTATTAACCTTTATATATGATGTGGGTTTCAATAAAGAATATTTAAAACATTTAACCTTTGATAAATGAGAAAAATTTTGACGGTGAAATTCATTTTATGGGGTCAAAGTTAACACCGTAATATTTTGTAAAATGTATATTTAAAATAAATTTAATCTTTTCTATAGATTCCATTACATGAAACTTTGAGTTTAAACAAAACATGGATTACTATTAAGAAAATATTATTTAATATGAGAGTTATTACCTAACTGTTGGAATTGAAATTATGAATATGATTAACTAAATTATAAATATATATTATCTACACGCACATATATAATAATTTCTTTGATAATCAATTAATTATAAATAAAAATAAAAACTATTTGGTATTAAAAGAATTTTTTTTATGAAAAAGTATTTTTATGGGAAAAAATGTGTTTTCCTCAATATATTAAATAATCCAATTTGGTTTAATTATTTTAAGGATATATATATGTTATATTAAATAAAGTTTCTAACATTCATCTTATTTTATTTCTAGACAATAGATAAGAATAAATATAATTTTACACTTATAAATATTATTTTTATAAAAAGTAGTTTTATTATCTTTTGGAAACATACTTTAAAACTAATTTTTTAAAAATTTACTTCTTTTATAATAAATATTTTTTTTAAATAATCATGATAAAAAATTTCTTTCGGTGAATTTTTGATAATTTTCTGAAAAGACAATTTTTTTTGATGAATAGTAAAAAAATACAGAATTTTATTGGAAAACTGCATTTTAGTTTAAAGTATTTATAAAGATGAATTATATTTTATATTAGTTTAAAATTAAAATTAATTAAATTATATATATATTAATTCAATTTATCTCATTTTAATCATTCTCATATTGAATATTTATATAAAAATATTATAAACTTTTGAACATTTTCTATTTGAAAACAAACCTTCTTGTCGTGCCTATGAGATTAATCTTAAAATAAAATTTACAAGTTATGTGGATATAATTTGGAAAAACAGATTCAATTATAGGAAAAAAAATAATTAATATTATATAATAATGTTAATTTAATTTTTAAACCAAATAAAAAGTGAAAAAAATAAAAAAATAAATAACATTGTTAAGGTAAAAATTAGTTTTCCAGGGGTTAAACTGAAATGATAAGGATTAAAATATACTAAAAAAGTTTATAAATTATATTTTATATCCATATTTATATTCTATTATATTTATGTCTCTATAATAATGTATTTGTGAGCAATTGTTCAGGAGAAAATAGTGGGTACACCATTATATTTTCAAAACATTACATGTGTTCCACTCACCTCACTTATAAGAGGCCATCACTATCCTATATTATTAAAACCATCAAACCATTTTTTATTATAACTACCCAAATAACTTAAGAAAACCTCCTACCATTCTATAATCCTTATTTTTCATTTAAATACAACCTTGGATGGATCTTTGTACAAACCTAAGGAGCTTACCTGAAGAAGAGGTAAATTTATTCAAGTGTTTTTATTTTATTTCTTCCCCCACATACATGAATTATTATTAAAAATTGATTACATAATAGCCTAATTATATTAAATATACTGATATGTTTTTATTTATAGGGTATGACCAAAAAAATCCCCTCTTCTATCAAATGGCTTACTAAATAATCACACATGTGTATAGTGGACTACAGCCTCACGAAGCGATGTGATTCATTCTCAGTAATAGTTTACATGGATAGATAATAAAGACATGGTTAATAAATACATATGATATAGATGAAATTATTTTGATATTAATTAAGTATTAATAATTCTTAAAATATAATGCGTTATTTTATTTCTTACATTTTCACTCATAAGAATATGATAATGTTGTTCTTGTACTTGTAGACTACCGCCTTCAAGAAGTGATGTGACTTTATATTTTTATCACCACAACACATGTATTATATTCATAATTATGTTTGAATAAATACTAGGTTATTTAGGATATTATTATCATTATTTAATTATAATATTTTATGTACCTCCTTTCCATAATGATCTTTAAAAATGGAAATTTTACTCTAGCGTAGGCACGAACTACTATCTCAATGATCGTAACATACTAAATTTTAGAAAATCATATTTAATGATTGGTATTAAAAGAATAATTGATATATAAATATTATAATTAGGTCATGATTATTATTTTGAACATGATCTAACCATGATGAATGTAATATAACTGGAAATAATAAATCAAAACTTATACGAAAAACAATTAGGTTAATACACAAATAATTATTTTATGAAGAAATTGTTAATAATTGGGTAATAATAAAATCACATATGGTAATGTATATTTATTATTATGGTTATTGAATAGATGTATAATAAAATTATACTTATTATATAGGATGTTTGATTGTGTATAATGGGAGTTGAGACTAAAGGTAATGGATTTATAGTCTCTCTTTTATTTCTGGGTGACATGTGAAAATTCACCAATCATTTTTATGCGTGGTGTATATACTACCCCTTTTAAATTTTATAGCACTAATGTACAAATTTTAATTATATTGAATTTTTCATTTGGTATTCATCTTTATTTTGGATTATGATTGAAAATACTACTAAAGTGATAAGGGATTTCAATATCACTTTTTACATTCATGAGACACATGCCATATTGACTGCTTATTTTGTTTTATATGGTATATATAATTCCCATGAATGTATTTTATGATTCATCTACTGAAAATTATTTTTATTTATATATAAATTTTAGTACCACACATTCATGAGGTATATGTTTCAATATATATCAAAGCTGTAATGGATTTTGGTCTCAATTTTCCTTCTTTAAAACATAAGTTATGTTTTACACATGTATTCTTTATGTGGTGTATATATACCCCCCTTTACATTTAATACCATAGGTTTATTTATTATCATGATTTTATATGTTTCATTTAATTTTTTCTTTGAGGTGAATTAGGAATCAATGTTACTAAAGTGGTAATGGTTTATTTACACAATCTCATCATTTATCAAGATTGTTTATGATTACGTTTCCAATAATAAAATATTATGATCCATTTATTCATAGACACAATAATATCCTTTTTATTATATTATTCATGATATTTTAATGTAATAATACCATTCCCACTATTTTTACTTAAAATAATTAAGAAAATATTTTTAATATATTTTTTCATTATTACTCTCTTATGTAAAAAAATATTCTTCAACCAAAACTATGTTTTCTAATATGGTTTACAAATAGGTTTTTAACATTTTACAATTGATTTATTAAAGATTTTTTTACCCATTTGTGACTTAAATAATCTAAATGAATCTTTTTTTCATTTTACAAATTATTCCTATCTATATTTTACTCAAAATTTGAAGGAAATCTTAGTTTTAACATGTGTGGAAATAACGGAATTGTCTATCATCTGGACCATTATTTTCTTTGAATATTCATTTATATGTTTTTAGGTTATTTGAAATGAAAATTATTTTCAAAATAATAGTGTTTTAAAATGTTTTTTCTCAATGAGAAACAAATATTTTCCTCAAGAAATATTTTAAATGATTTTTAAAGTATACATTATATGTTTTAAAAAGTTAATTTTCAAAGAAAAAGATTAAAAAAATACTTTATAAAGATTGTTCTTAAAAATTAATTTTCCATGAATGGATATTTTCCATAAGAAAATTTCTATGTGATATTTTCTTTCAAAATAATTATCTATCTTAGATGAAATACTTTGAGGTTACTTATGATCTACATGATATTTTATTCCAAGATAACATTGTTATTCCTTATCTGAATGATTTATTTTTATGAAATATTTTACTTCATCCCTCGGTTATACCATGATATAATTCTTAGAAACCCTCTTCCATTTCCTTGGGATATACCATGATATAATTCTTTTTAATCACATTTATCTTTTATGGGATATACCATGAGGAAACTATTATGAAACTCGCTTCTTCTCACGGGTTTGGCTATGATGAAATGATGAAATGGATAGGAAACATATTTTTACCCTATGTATAATATAATGAAAGGTTTATGAAACTCATTTCATTTCCTGGGTTAGGATATGATGAATATTTTATGGTCATTTAAAACAAATATGTATAATTTTATTATGTTATAGGGGGGGCTTATATCTCCCTTCAATTCATTAGATAAAGATTTATATCTCATGGGATATATATAAAAAGAATGGAGAGATAACTCAGTTCAGAAATGAATTTATTTACTATGATTGTTTTAGGAGTGATCCTTGACAACTATGATGGCTGGGGGGAGTAAAACCATTCTACTATGATAACTTTTTAGTGAACCTTAACAACTATTTAAATGATTTATAATGCTAATGTGTATGCCACAATTCCATGTAATTTTCCAATTTTATACTCTCATTGATCATTTTATTTGATTTAATTATGATTATTTTCTTATGAACTGTCAATATTTATTTTATGACTCAAGATTATTTGATATCTAGGGTATGCTTTTCAAATGTTATTATCATGTTCTTATATCCTTATGTTTATGTTATAATTTGTTATCTCCCTTTTTTAACCTTAAAAATCATATGAGCTCACCCTTTCTTGTGTTTACCTTCCAGAGGTTATGGGAAAATGTTTTATGTAGGGTATGTTTGTGAAGAGTACTAAAGGGGAAGATATTTATGGGACATGTTTAAGATAATTCACCAAATAAAAATATTGTGTACCTATTATCCAAGAAACTAAAAAATTATGGTCATTTGGAATGTGTTTGTGTACTGTATTAAATATTTATATAATAAGATGTAATATCTATCTATGAGTATCCTAGGTCTCTATAGGGATTTGTATGTTGAAATCTGAAATTGATTTTCCCATATAGGTTTCCATTGGTAATTTTTCATTCATGTTTAGAAATTAACTATTTTGGTTATTTTGGTCGTTAGTGTTGGTTTATAGTTTCTTGGAAGTTACCTAGTGATTATATAATAAAGATTATCTCACTAATGGAAGGTGATAGTTGTTGGTCTCAATCATTATTTGATATTTTATAAAGTCATTCCAATGTTTTTTCTTCCTAAAGACTTCCAATATTTATAAAATTTTAATTCATTTTTTTGGAATTATAAAGTGTCATTTTAAAAAATTAATTAGTATGTTAATTAAAATTATTTCCATAAAAATTATATATATACTTTACAATTTTTATTGGTTTAATTATTTTGTATTAATCTATTTATTTACAACCATAAATAATCAGGGTTGGAAAATCATGGAATTATCATAGATAAATTATTTTATTTGTTTTTCCATTATATATATAAAAACATTATAAAGGAACATCTCTCAGTTTCTAAAATTTTACTATATTTATTGGATATTATTTAAGAATAATTGTATATATGTATAATTATAATTATTGGATATCTTATTACAAAAGTTTGGGGGAGAAGTATACAAAGAAACAAAGAAAATATATGATGCCTACAAGTGCTCGGGAAAACTCAACCCAAGACCTCCATTGAGACCCCTCAAATTCATAACCAATAGGATATGTCTCTTGTTGAAAATTATATTATATATTATATTTTGGTTGTTATGATTATTTTCATATCTACCCATTAACCTTACGATTAATATTTAAAATTTTTTGACTTAAAAAGCTAGTAAAAGATGCTCCTTTTGTCTATTTCTATGATTCAAATCTTATTTTTCTAGTTTTGAATCATGGGGTTGTTTTATAAGAACTATTATATGAATATACTATATTTTTATTATTACTAATTTGGTCTTTATTCATTACTTTTTCCCACATCCTTTTTCGGGGTTTTCTATGTATTTAATACTGAAAAGAATTCTATTTACTTAATAATAACATTATGGTTAATTAAGAGTGGAATTACTAAAATAATATTCTTTATAATAATATATTTTATTTTATTGTAAAATATTTTAATTGTTCATTATTTTTTTATTTTTAATGTTTTTTTGAATTATTAGTTTTCTTAATTGTAGGTTTATTTAGAGTATTATTTAATTTAAGTCTATGTATACTTATTTTTCATTCCCATCATGTTCTGATTTTTTAGAAAATTAATAATTAATTAATGTATGAATTTTTCTTAATTTTTCTTTAAAAATGATTTAATTTTTAACCTATATTTATTTCTAGTTCTTTAATAATAATTATCTTTTGTTTATTAATTAATCAGTTTTTTATTTTTACTCAATTATTTAATAATCCAAGTTTTTTTACAATTTAAATATCTATTATTAATTTATTTCATTCTACAATTGTTCATTTTGTATATATTTTTGTTTTTGGTATGTGTATAGAATGATAATTCATTTACTCGATGTAAGAGAATTTTTGTAAGATAATTTGAGTGAACCTAGTAAGATATATTTTGGGCTTCCCATGAGAAAAATATTAGATGAATTTTTTATCAATTTTTGTAAGATAATACATTATGGGATCCATCCATGGTTAAAAAATAACTTACGTGTAGTCAAACAAAATGGGAACTCAAGGAAAACCAAATCGAGGTCTGTGATCAGAAACTCACCAGAGCTTGACGAAGTTGTTGGCTGATCGAATCCACGTAAGATTTTATTGATGAATACAAGATTAGGGTCCATGGAAAATGGAGGAAGAATCTGGGACGAAGGAATATCTAGGGTTACATTTAAGCTTGAATAAGAGATTTTGGCTTTCTGTGTATTCTCAATCTAACCTGAGCCTGTGAGGGGTTGATGAAGAATATGAGTTTGATGATTTTAACTTCACTGATGGTCGAGTCTGTGATCAAATTGACAATCCTTCACATTGAAGAAGAACTGATCTATTGATAGTAAAATTATACTGAGTTGCAGGAGTCCAAAGGTGATTGAGATGTGGGATGTTGGAATTTGATAAAACATCATTTTCAAATCTAGAATGAATCACAATACAATTTATGTTAAACCCTAGAAATTAGATGAAGCTGAGTCCAATGATTGATCTATGATGTATGGATATCATACCAAAATATGTCTAATATGTAAAATAAGAATCATTTTGAAAATTGAGTGAAATAAAATGAAAAAAATGAGTTGAGGAATCTGTTCTTGTTTCCACTAGAGAGGTTTCCCAAGCTTATGTTGTGTTCGAGTCAAGATTGTTATGGATCAACTGATGCTGAGAGGCGGATTGAAAAACTGTGTGTTGGATGTTCATTTGGAGCTTCTGAGTGAAGCTATAATATAGATCTGATGTGTTTCCACTATGGGTCGATGGCAATGTTGATTTCCCACTTAGGGAAATCAGAAATCAAAACTAAAAAACTGGTTTGAGACTGCATTCAAATTTGTTTTTCTAGATGTGTTATTGCTATAGTTATAAATCTATGTTGAGGATAGATGTCTTGGATCTCCCATTTTATCAGAGTAAGATTGAAGATATGTTCACTATATATTCTTGGTGAATTTTTCCTGTAAGGTTATTTGTTTTAGATTTATCTTTTCAACACTCGAATGAGTTGGGATTGAAGAAGTTGTGGCCATTGTAGGGATCCTAATTTGCATAACCTAGATTTCTGAAATATGGCATTGTAGTTGTTACAAATAGTCCTATCAATTTCTTTTGTAAGTGTTTTGATCATGAAACATGGAGGTGTTAGTAGTTTTTGGAAGAGTTGGTGTAGAGATTTATTAAAGTAACTTGGATAATAAGGTAATTAAGAAAAGAATTATATTATTGATTTGTCAAAAATTTATGTCAATGAAAATTGGTTTATTGTTTGGAGGGAAATAAAGGAAGTTTCCTTGAAATTTTGGATTTATAACCATTATTATAGAGTTGGAGAAAGAGAGAGGAGGCATATATTGAGCAGGAGAATAACAATGATGAACCGATGAAGCTCAAAATAAATTTGGAATCGACTTCAACATAGAATATTTTCCTACAAAATTTCATTATTTATCAATTATTCAATATTTGTGATGAATTTATAGAATATATTTATTGTTGACACTCTGATTATGAGTGGATAAACAATTTTTGGGTTTTCAAATTGCACAACATTTAATTTCTCATCTACTCAACTATTTTTCATCATTATATCAGTTTATTTTTAGTTTAGTGTGTTCATAATTGTTCATAATGAGACTAATTTTTAAACCATTTTAAGTACATAAGGATGATGATAGTGGATTATTTCAAATTTCTCATCAACCATACAAAAAATAGGAAACAAATGATGATACTCTTCTCTATTAAAGAACTAATCATATCCTTAGTTGTGATTGAAAAATTTTACTAAGGTGGATTCACTGGGTTGTGCAAAATATTTAATGACAATTGGGTGCAGATCACCCTTTCTCAACAGAACTAGAATAGAGATGATAGTATGATGTTAGAACATAAAATTTCATTTATTAGTGCAATGTATTATAATTTCCCTAGTCTCAAATATTTCTTTCCACACTTCATACTGCTCTACAATTTACATGGTTATCCTCATACACTAAATTAGTTTGTTTTTTTTTGAATTTTGGTTTTGGATTTTTTTGTTTGGTCACAAATATTTATAATTTCCCTATGGAAATCGATACATATAGTTACCTATTTTATAACTATTAGTAGGTTTGAAAAAAATATTTAATTTCAAATATTTTCAATGTTGATGTGGTTAAATTTATGTACCCTTATCAGGGATGGTGCATGCTACCAGAAAAAAATACAAACTTTGAATTTTTTTTAAAAACATACAAATTTTCATAAAAAAATATAAAAAACCAAACAAAAAATTAAACCAATATATAATGAAAATATATTTGTTACTCCACTACAACGTGTTGTAATTAATATTTTTCATCCAAAAAGTTTATGCACACCAGGGAAAGAGTTAATTCTAGAATTGAAACATTAATTTATGAAGTAAATAAAAAACTTTCTTCCCATAATAAAAGTAAAAAAAAATCTAAAATGGAGAAAAGAAATTTTAAATTAAAAGAGCTACTGAAAATGAAAACCATAATCTTGTTTTACCGTAACATGGAAATGATAACAGTGGGAGGGATATGATTGGGGATTTCAATATTTTGACTGTATCAAGTAATCCTTCATGTATATGGTTAAACCATAGGGATAAAAATTATGAATTGAAACAATCCCACCTCTATTTGTAACCATTTTTAATGGATAACCAGATAATGATTTGTTAAAATTTAGTATAAACTTTTATGATTCAATAGTTTCATTTTCCTATGATTAACTGGGAGGATCTCAGGTTGGGAGTCTTTATTTTTATTTGAAAATGAATTCTAAAATTTGGCACCAAAATTTAGATGAAGAAAATTTTGACACATAGGGATAACTTTTCAATTATTTGTTTACCATGTTTTATCATCAAAACACCACCAATGAAGTAAGAAAAAAAATCACTGGTTTAATTTAATATGATGATGAATGTTTCCTTGAAACATGGGATAGGTTTAAGGGACTCCTTATAGAATGTCCAAATCACCAATTTTCCCCTCATCTTCTGATGGATACAATCTACCATGGACTCAATAATTACAATCAAAATCATGTTGATCACATTTTTGGTGGTGATTTCTCAGACATGACTACAGATGGAGAAAATATATTTTTTAAAAAAAATCACAAAAATCACAATTTAAAATCATAAGGAAAATATTTATCTTTATGTGTGAAAAAATTCCTATGATACTGTTGTTAATGAAACTTATCTTAGGGAGTTATGTACTCACTATGGGATGTATGGTTATTCTAAATTTTTTTATCAAAACTTTGATCTCTCTACGATGCCTAAATAGAGTGCCCAATTTGTTAATTTTATGGATAAGAACCATGCTAATAATGAACTATTTTAGAATCCGTTTAATTTGGGTTACAAAAACCACCCCAATCTATTATAGAGAGAACCAGGTGTGTTGAAAATATCCTCACCTTTTGTTTACAAAAAAAACCTAGATCTTCATTTCAAAACCAATTAAATGTGGAATCATCATATTCTCTACCGATTTTTAGGCGTATATTCAATATTTAATAGTAATAATTTATTATAAATATGTTGAGTGAGATTACCAAAATGGTATACTTGATTCAGATATGGATGAAAAAAATTCTAGAATTCATAATCTTGAGTAGAAAATAACTAACATGTAAGAAACATAGGAGGAATTGGAAATGGAAAATTTTCAAGAAAAATAGTGACGAATCCCAAGGAAAATGTGATGGATATTACACTCATAATAGGTATAAAAACTGAAGAACAAGTTAGTGAAACACCTAGGAAAATTGAATCTGAAACTTTTGATAAATCTGAAAATCAAAATATAAAACTATAAAAAACAAAAAATATGGAAAGTAGTGTCGGGAATAAAAAATAATGAATATTCAAGTAAAAGAACCAAATAATAATATAATATGATGTGGGAAAAATATAAGGATGTAATGAATAATTTTATGTCTGAGGATGTGGAGAGTGAACTAACAATATTAAAAAATTATATGCCCCATCCCTTTTACACAAGAATATTAAAACAAAAATTAACCAAATTATTTGAAATTACTTCAATTTTTTAGGATAATTAATGTCAATTCCCCATTTTGAGGTTTTTAATAATGTTCCATCTTTGTTTAAAATTTCAAAAATATTCTGGTTTAATAAGAGTGATTGGGATTAGTGTTTGATTATTTATATGAATGTGGATTGTAGTTCCAATTTTTAAAAGAAAATTAATCCAAAATTAGAACACTTTAATTCCTTTGTAATCTCTTTTAAAATTGTAGTTAGATAAGAGATTAAGTTCCTTTGTGACTTAGGTTCTAGCATCAATATTATTCCCTACTCCTTTTTCATGAATTTAGGTCTTTGGGAGATAAAACCAACCTCAATTTCACTATAATTTGTTGATAGGTAAAATGATCTTACATATAGGAGATGACTTGTAAGATGATGTAGGAAAGATAAAAATCTATACTGATTTTCTTATTCTTGAAATGGATAATGATAATAATGTTCCCATTCTTTTAGGAAGCATGTTTCTTACTATATCTAGAGCTATAATTAATGTTCAAAAGGTACAGTGACCCTTCAGGCTTGTTATGATTAGGGGGAGTACTATGTTTTTTAATATTCACATATTTTGGTTAGTTATATATTTATTGATGTGGATTAGTAAGTGTTTAGAGATGATATTATGAAATATACAAATTTTCAATTTGATACCATAATTGAATTAACTGTTAATGATCATTTTCAAAACATTATCAATTCTAAGAACACACTTTATCTTGATTTTCTAGGGGAACTTGAGAACCAATTTAAGGAATAAATTTGTCAATAAAATGATGTAATCCATCTACACTAAAACTTTCATGTTGAAAGGGTTTCTCAAGATGATGTTTATAGTTCACAACCCACTCCTGCTTCAAACATGGAAATAGTTTCATGTTCCCTTAAAACGTAGAAGTGTCATACTATTTTTAGAGTTTATTTTTATTAAATAGGGTGTTTTGAGGCTGAGGAATAATTTTGGGTTAGTTATAACTCATTAGTTACTAAAAACGAGTCATCCCAACATGCTTAAAATGTATAAAGTGAAAATCTTGGTTGTTTTCAAGATTTGGATAGGAAGTTTTTCCCTAATATTATAAATTTTTTTGAAGAAGATTTTTCTATTCAATATCTTAAATAATTATTGGGGAATATTAATGTAGTTTCACCTAAACCACAAAACGGGATGTGAATCTAATAATATTCTGAGAAGTGTGAAAACTGTTGAAAACATTGAGCTATTTTCTGACTCTATTTCATTTCAAAACCTATAGGATTGGATCTTTGTTAATAACTTAGAGATATTCATTGATGATATTGAATAATATTTCTATAATTCACATAGAGAATTGGTTTCTAAGTGTCATTTTGATTATGATAGTGAAGTGGTTGCAATAAGTATTGTGCCTAATTCTGAATCATTCAATCCATTATGTGTGAGGGAGCATCATGGTAGTGAACTTGTTCCTTAAAATAAAAATACTAGCCTATTACTTTATATGTTACATTTTCTAATTAAAGTTATTTACCCCATCTATTGTGAGGGTATTAGGATAAAAGATATAATCATTAAGTATTTGGGAGGAGTACTATGAGATGATGGATTTTTCAAAGTCTTGAGAGTACAATAAAATTTATTCAAAATAATCAAAGACATTGAAAATAGTAATGAATCAGACCCTATGACTGATCATAGATAGAAAATTTTAGGGGATAAAGTTTTGATAAAGACATTAATTTGAGCACTGCATATATGTAAACCCATGATTTTCATTCCTTCATATTTTTTTTCTATTTGATTGAAAAACATTTCTCCTCTTCTATAGTATATCAATCCCCATTTTCAAAAAACTCCAACTTTTCACTTTTCCTCACTTTGATTACTTTTCATGAATGGAATTATTTTTTACATCTCTTTTTTAATACTTCCATGGAAGATGTTGGGTATGCAATAATGTTTGAGGAGAAGTAGTTTTGTAGAAAATTTTGTAACACTTCCCTAACTATTCATTTTGATTTAATTTTGTTTTAAACTTTAAATTATAAATATTTATCTTTATATTTTTTATATTATTGGAGATGAAATTTATTTAGACAAGAGTACTTATTCAAGTGATGAAAATGATAACTACATTTTTCTAAGAATCTATTTTAGATATCTATTTAAGAGAAATTCAATTTCAAATTCTTTACTACTTTTATTTCTCTTATTTCAAAAATCTACTACTTGCTGCATGGGATGTTATAATTTATTGCAGAATTATTATTTAACTTCTTTTACATGCTGAATTAATTATGTAAAACCTATTAACTATTAATAATATCATAAAACATTTCAATGAAAATTTTATTTCTTACCATGATCATCTTAGTGCAAGAATAGTTACATTTTTAAAATTTTATATGTTAGCTTGTAACATTTCTAAAAACTATCTTTTAGTGTGCCTTAATTTAAGTAACAAGTAGGTATTATTTTTCTTGTTTTCAATGATTTGGTGTGGAAGAATAATTTTTAAACGATATTGTTACCCTTAAACATAAAAAATTAAATAATGAATTAAAAATATTTTTCAACATTAAAATTATTAAGTGTTTGACCATCATGAGTTAAATAATGGGGACATTTTTGGGTTTTAATTATGGGGGAGTAGTCTTTAATGTTCTAATATGTTATTCATTATGAGACCATCAAATACCTTTTTTTTAAATTGTATGTTTTTATGTATTATTTATTAATTTTTAATGGATGCAATTTTTTATATAAAATTAATGTTTATGATGCCACCATGAAGAGGTTAATATTTAATAACTATTGGATTTAATTGGGTAAATCTATTCTATTTCTCTCCCAAAAACAATGGATTTTGGTAAAATTTAAGGAAATATTTCCATGATTATTATTTAGATAGAACCTTTTAATTATAATGTAACTCATAATATATGTATCCACATAAATTAAAAAAATGTAAATATTAATTTGAGATGAGCCAAAAATTATTTCTTCCTCAATTTATTTAAGGTGTAGGATGAGTTATTTATTCTATTTGTAATTATTAAACATTCCAATCCAAATAGATTTAATATTTATTTTGATTTTCAATTATTTGTGCCAGCTCAGATGGAGGTAAAGAGAGGTTTGGACTTTCATTTAGATGTACATTAATGTTTGTTAAATTCTCTATAAATTTTTTAATTAAAATAGATTTTTTTAAATAGTAATTTATTTTGAGCTGAAGAAGTTTAATTTGAGGTACAATTCATTTTTACAAGTTGAAAGAATCCATGGGGGAAAATAAATTTGGAAATCAATTCTTTGGGGGATTTAATCTTTTATATTTTTTGATTTATTTTATACTATTTAAATGTACAAAGTGGTTTCTTAAGGAAATAAATCTATTATGTGAGGGGGAATTTGATGTGGTGCTTATTCACTATATTTTTCTAGAACGTTATAGGGGTTTTCTTTGTATTTAATGCTTAAATGACTTTTATTTAGTTAATAAAAACTTTGTGTTTAATTTATAATAAAATTAATAGAATAATATTTTTTATTATAATAATATTTATTTTATTATTCAATCATTCAATGGTTTATTTTTTTCATTTATTAATTTTTTTAATTTTTTTAATATTAGATTTAATTTGTTTTTTGTGTATTATTTTATATTCCTTTTAGTGTACTTATTTTTTATTCCATTTTTGTTTTTAGTTTTATAAAATTTAATTATTTATCATTTATTAAATTTTACATAATGTTTCTTTCAATAATTATTTAATTAGAATCATATGTTTATTTGAATTTACTTCATAATTTTTATCAGTTTTTTATTAATTATTCAGTTTTTATTTTAATTCAAATATTTTTTACTCTTTTTTTCATTTAAAAATTTAAAAATTAATTAGTAATTTATTTCATTATGTTGTTGTTCATTTTTTATATCCGTCTTGTAGGACATGTAGAGTAAAATAATTCATTAAATTTATATAAGTATAATTTCTTAAGATAATTTGAGTGCACTACATAAGAAAAATTTAGGGCTTCCCGTAAGACATAGATGAGCAATATTTTTTACTTTATCTTTGTAAGATAATATTTTACGGGCTCCAACCCGAGTAAAAAACATCCTACATGTTGTCATAAAAAAAGGGAGATCAAGGAAAACTAAATCAAAATATGAAATTGGAAACACGTTGGAGCTCGATCAAGCTGTTGGCCGACCGAATCTGAAAAATATTTCCCTGATGAATATTAGATTGGGATTCATGGCCAATGAAGCAAGAAGATGGGACAAATAAAGATATAGGGTTACAAATTAATATTGAATAAAGGAGTTCAAACCAATGTGTGTTCTCAATCCAACCTAATCCTACAAGAGGTTGACGAAGAATATGATCTCAACACCTTTAGTCACACTAATGATCGAGGATATGAGGAATATGGAGATACTTCAAGTTTAATTTTAGAAGATCTACTGACAGTAAAATCATATCGAGATATGGGAGGCTAAATTTGATCGAGACATGGGATTCCAAAATCAGATAACAAACACAATTTTCAGATCTAGAAGGAATCAAAAGATGATTTATGATGAACCCTATGTAGTGAAGAGGTTGAGTCTAGTAATTGATCTCTGATGCATGAATGTAGAACCAAAATAATTTGAATATGGTGAACGAGCACCTTTTTCCAAATTGAGAAAATCTAACCATGAATTATGGCGCCAAAGAATCTATGCATATTACTACTGGTGAGGTATCCAAATCTTGTGTTGTGTTCAAGTCGTTATCGATCTAGATCAACCGAATATGGGCAAGAGATTAAAAAATTGTTTTGTAGAAGTTCATTTAGATCATACGAGTGACATTAGAATTTTTATCTGAGGTGTTTCTACTATAGGGCTATTCCATTGTTGATTTCACACATAGTTAAATGATGAAATGAAGCTAAAGAACCAATTCAAGACTATTTTCAATTTTATATTGGTTGTTGTTTTTGTTGCAAGTATGAATCTATATTGAGGATAGAAGTCATGGATCTCCCATTTTCTTACATCAGGTTTGATGTTAAGTGCACTATTTGGGCTTAGTGAATTTCTCCTTGTAGGTTGTTTGTATGAGATTCATCTTCTAACATTATAATGAGTTGTACTTGAAAATATCGTGCCATTTTAGGGAGATTGATTTGAATAATCTCAAGATTTGAAATTTGGAGCTATATTCATTTCACATGTGCTTATGAATTTATTTTGGAATTAGTTTGATCATGACACATGGAGGTGTTAATAGTTTGTTACAGAGATAGTGAATATATTTATTAAATTTAAATGGATAGTGACATTAGGATAAAAAACAATTATACTCATGTTATGTTACAAATTTAAGTTGGTGAAAATTGGGTGATAGTTTAGAGGGAAATAAACGAAGTTACCTAGATATTTTGTAGTTACAGACATTATTCAGGAGTTTGAAAAGAATCAAAGAGGTAGATGTGGAGTAGGAGAATGACAACGGTGAATCGATGAAGCTCAGAATGGAGAGGGAATGAACTTCAATAAGGAATATTTCTCTCTCCAATTTCATTATTTATTACTTCCTAAATATTTTATATAAATTTCTGGAATATATTTGTATTTGACACACTCATTATGAGTGGATAGTTTTTTAGGTTTTTCAGATTGAAATGAATTGAATTTAATCATGTCCCCAACTCTTTTTATCAACTTTATGTTATTGTATTTTTTATATAGTGTTTTTCATTTGTGTTCCTAATGAGAATAATTTTTATACTATTCTTTGTATGGATGGGTGAAGTTAGTGGATTATTTCATTTGTTTATCGACTAGAATACTAAAAAATATCAAAGGTTAATGATACTATTCTCTATTAAAGAACTATTTGTATCCTTGATTTTGATTGAAAAATATCACTAAGGAGAATTCATTGGACCTTTCTAACCATTTAATGATAACTTGGTACTGGTTACACTTTCTCAAGAACACTAGTATAGTGATGATAGTCTGATATTAGAATATAAAATAAATATTATTAATGCAATATAGTCCAATTTCTCTAGTCTCATTGATTGTTTTCCTCACTTAATTTTTTATAAAATTTGTAACATATTTCTCATACACAGTTTAAATTTTTAATTTTTATGTTGATTTTTTTCTGGCATAATTTGTTATTGTTTAGACAAAATTTTCATTCACTTTGAATATTGATAGTCAAACTTAACACATTTCTAGCTTTTAATAGGTTTTAAAAAATAATTAATTTTCTACATTACCAATAATTATTTTGTTAGTCACATTTCATGCTTATTTATATTCAATCTATCATATCTTTATCTATATTTACTCATCACATTTTAAAAAATGATAAGAAAATTCTTTCTTTATTTTGTAATAATTTTTTCCCTCATCCCTGAGATTCAAATTCTTTGTCTATAATATTATTAGTTTTATATATCCAATACTTTGAAAATTTTTTATGATATTTTATATTGATTATGTTGAATTAAATATTATCTATCATCTACTCACTTTGATTAACTCTTATACAATATCTCATGAAATTATTATGTAACTCATTCTATTTCATGGGTTAATCAGGTTATGTATTATTATTAATATACAATAAAATTCATTGTTTTATTTTCATGTGAAATAAATATTTGTGAACATATTATGATGTGGATAGTGGTTCAAAAATTATATATCCCTATAACACAGTGGGTAAAAGTTATATCTCATGAGATTTTATGTATTAGATATTTGAACTATTCCTAGTCAACTATGTTGTGATTTTTTGATAATTAACCTGAGCTTAAATTTACACTTTCCAATTATTATGTATGTGCATAATTATTTTTCCATGTTTAATGATCATGATTCTATATCACAAGTTTTTAATATTTGAATTCCTTAAAGATGCACCAAGTGATCTCTCATACATATATTTTGATATCTCTTTTTTTTCACTTCATTGATATGTTATCACTCCCATTATCATCTCTATATATGTACATAGGTTTATCTATGAATTGAGATGTTTATGATAGGTTCATAGGAGAACTTATTGAAGGATTTTATAGGAAAATAAATTTTTATTTGGTTTAAATAGTGTCATTAGTTTTGTATAATGTGTTTTTTAAATAAAATATTATATTTAAAAGCTTCTAAAATGATAGTTTTATTGGTCATCATAGTAATATACAACTCTACAATATTTCACTCCAAGTTTTAATTTCAAATTTAAAAACATTTAATCTCCATCAAAATATAATAACCCCACCATCAATTTGAACATCCCTCATAAAATAGTCACTTGAACACCTTATATTGGAACCTTATTCATTGTATGCTGAGTATAGAACTTCTTATTTGTAAAATAGTTAGCCACATAATAAAAATCCTAAAATATTGGCATTTCTATCATAACCAATCTTGACAGATATAGGTGTAACAAAACCAAGTTCTTGAGGTGGTATTTTAATTAAATTATTGATTATTCTAGTATTTATATGTCTTATTTTGGTAAAATTATGATTTGGAAGAGGCAAGGATTAGAAAAAGTTAAAATTTGTGATTTATTAGAGTTGTTGGGACTCAAAAAAGTTTTATTATAACTCTAGTGGGAACCCACTGAGTGTATGGTTAATGAAGAAAAGAGAACATGATACACTTTCTTTTACTAGAATTTGAGTGTAATCCATTGGGATTTTTGTAGAACACTAGAATGCCTTTGCGTCACTACTAGATCTCTAGTGGAATCCAAAAATCCCATTTATGTGGGTGTGCCTTTGGTTGTTTTTCTTAGAAACCTTATAACACATCACTTTTCACTCTTAGCCTATAAACACCCATTGTCCTATTCTCTTACCCTATTATTCTTTAATTAGAGAGCTCCCAAAATCCTATATGAAAATGAATTTTTAAACCATAATTCATTCTAGTCTTTTTGAATTATAGATATCATCCATCACCATTAAATTTAAGGTATATATCACTTCTTATTAACATCTTTATCCAAATACAAAAATTGGTTTTTTTCCAAAAATTATTAATGATGACTGATTGTGGATGAATTTGATCAATATAATCGATGGGTTAATTTTTTTGGCTAATGATAGGAAGAACCTATCATTATTTCCTATTTTCTATATGCTTTAGATGTCATGTCATATGAAATCATGTTAAAGTTAGTGTGATGATCTTAGAGGATAACCTAGAGGGTTCAGTTGCATGTGATATACCTTGTAGCCAAGTTAGGAAGTTAAAATACTTTCAATTTTTTAACTCACTAGAAGACTCCATTGACTAGATCCATGGGCTATAATTTATTGAGGACCCCTGATTTGTCTGTGGGTAGGGAAGGCCCAATTAGTAACCTTGGTCATTCTATTGAGATAAGTTGTGTGTGAGATTTATTGAGATCCAAGAAATGGTTCTATTTTATGATTAAAATGATAGCAGGTAACTAGAGGCCAAAGTGACTATTTTCCATTGAGAGATGATATTTTAGTGTTGTGAGTTATATGGCGCTTCACTCTCTCAGTGGTCTTGGATTCCCCCTCATCTCTTCACCCTCCACAGGTTTCCCTCTTGACTTATTGATGATTATGGATTCCTTGTGTGTCACCTAGACTCCATGCCTCTGTCCTCCCATAGATGAATCATCTTCCTTCAACGATGATTTTTCCCTTGTTCACAACTATTATCTTACTTTTTTGGATTTCAACCAAATTTATTCCTTATGTATACTAATAGAATTAGCTTCCCTGGATTCAGCTCAAGGTTTTATTCTTTATTCAATATTTCAATCTCTTGAGGATTATTCTTATCGGGGTTTTATATTGTTTTCCCCTATAGGGGTGGTTGATGCTATATGTAGTTTCTGTTCACAATAATTTTTTATTCACCTTTAGTCTTTTTAGTCAACCCATCATGATAAACCCCATACTTATCCTATATTATTGGTATTTTTTTCATATTGGGACTGTGATGGTGGACTCTAGGGATCCATATTAGTTTCGACTCCACCTCTGGTGTGCTGGTGGTTTCTATACCTTTTTCCACATAGGTCGCTAAGGCACAACCCTGTTTACTCGATTTATCCTATTCATATACTATCTTTTTTCTAAATTATCTTCCAAGACCCCATTATGGTCAAGAAGCATGGTTTCTTATGTGTATTGGGACTATAGTGGTTGATGGGTCAGGATGGCTCTATTGACTGCATTCCATTTGGAATTTTCTTGTTGGTTTGGTGGGAATGTGTTCTCTCTGGTTATTTTTAGGTCTCTCTAAAGTGTTTTTCTTTATCTTTTCATTAACAAAGTGTCTCATGGAGGCATTCTTATAATGGGAGGACACTTTTGGGTGGATTACTTTTAGAGTGGGTACATTCAATTGTCTATGATATGATTTGGGTAGTTTAGATCTTGATTTAGTGGAGTATTGATACTATCATTTTCTTTTCATTGGGTGTTTCTTCTAGATATTCTCTTTCAATGATAGCATGCTAGGTCCTGGTCTACATCAGTGATGCTTTTTAGTGGTTTGGATCGTTAGTGGGTGTGACTTCATAGGAGAAATGGTTGGTGTCTAGGGGTATTTTCTTTACTAGGGAACATCAATGATTAGTGAATCTATAGTGTATGGATCCAAGTGATATAAAACATAGAGATTATGGTGGTTGTCAATGAGCTGAGTACCAAGATACCATTTTTAATTTCATACCACCCCTAATTTATATTTTGAAATTTATATATTGATGGACAGATGGATGAATCTAGTTGTTGTATGTTAGATGGGTTGTTCATGTTGTGGGGGTTCCCATTACAACTTTTAAATGGTTCCATCGAAAAATTAAAAAATAGACTACAGTGTATTGTGAGTCATGTATAGAGTGTTCGATCTTGGTGAAAGGCATTTTAGAATGTCTGATGCATGAGTTTTGATTGGGTATCCATGAGCTAAGTGCGTTGGGCCATTTTATATGATGTTTACTATTTTTCATACCATGAAAGTATATTGTTGATGTGATGTTTTAGGCAAAATCAGGAGATTAATATTAGTACGTTTGAACCATTTTCTAGTGGAAGTTTCTCTCAGGCTATCTTTGTGTATGTTGACCCTCTATCGAGAATACTAGTCAAGAATAGGATATATGCATGCTAAGAGATGAATATGAGTACATAGACTCTTTATTTTAAGGATATATTTGTGCATATAACTTTTCCAAACATGATTGTAGTGATTAATATGGCCTGGAGTAGGATACATATATGTCGAATCATTCATATAAGGATTTATGTAGATATCTTAATCCAACCATGTGGAAATTTGTGCTACAATGATCTATATAACATTTGTTTTGAATAACTATCCTTTCTCACTAGCATTGACCAAATATGGTAGTTTCCATCATTATAGTGTCTTGGTAGGAACATGATGATCTGATATGAGTCTTTAATGTTGATTTTTATTTATTACATATCATATTATACATGTACTCACATACATATTGGAGTATCACAATGGAATATTGGTGGTTTCTTACTATGATTTTACTCACCCAACATGTGGAACTTATTGGATATGCTGATATCATGGTTCATGAAACTGATTAGGGAAATGACACTATATTGGATGGTAAATAAGGAAAATCATTACAATGATTAAAAAGGGTCTTGGATGAGGCCTATGACCTTTTTTTGAAAAGTCTCCTTCACTACTTTTCCCTTTTCATATTTCATTTATATGATCAAACCATTAGGTGATCATTCATTCGTTGGGTGACCTATATGACATGACACGAGTATAATTTTTTTTATAATATGTTGATATGATAGTATTATGGTTACAATTCCATTGTGATTTTATATTACACTTCGATGTTATGTATCATTTTTGTTTCCTTATTTATTGATTAATTACTATCTAATTGAGGGAATAGTCTCCCCAAAATATAGATCATAAACTCATCACAATTGACATCATTTAGAATATGTGTAGGTGTACTTGATGTTGGTACTCAGGATTCATAGATGGATATAGATTTTTTGGAACATGTAATGGAAACTACACTTATTATTTTCCAACACCTATATGGGATATGTTAATGTTACTAGGTACGAGGGTTGATGTTTTTAGTTTTTATAAAAAAAATTATGGAATTGATAAGTATCATATGAAAAAATAATTGTTTTTTTATTTTCTATTACATACCATGGAATGAGGGAATGTAGGTTCATTTCCCATGTGAATTATTGTAAATTATTTTTTAAAAATTGTTTTAGTTTATTAAAAAATAAATAATAATTTATAAAATTATTTCCCAAATAACTTATTGAAAACAAATCAATTGACCAAAACTATTGGGTTTGACTCTTTAATTTTTATATCACTTTGTCTTTAAATAGATATTATGTTCCTGAGGATTCATTATTATAGATGATAACTCTGATAAAAGTATGTTATCAAGTGGCAACTTGAGATTATATAAGATTAAAATTATATAAATTCATTTTGATATTCATGATATATATTGTTTATGGGTCAGGAGGGTGAGAATGATGATAATCAGATACGATCCATTTGGATTGGGCCAGCGGGTTAATAGATTAGTGGGGAATGTTTTTATTTTATTTCTCAAATAATCCATGATACCAAGAATTATAATTATTTTTTAAAATTATGTTTTTATAAATTTCAATGATATTAACCCATGATGGTTTTTAGTGTATAACTAAAAGCGAGGGGTAAATCCTGCACCATTAATGGAAGCTATGGGATCCCTAATTATATTGTTTCTCATGAAAATAATGTTTCATGTGATCTTATTGATTGAATGAGGGGTCTCTAGGGTTAAGGATGCAATGAAGGTTCACACTATGGAGTTCCATATATAGTATACTCCAATCTTTTAGGGTGGAAGTGGAATTAAGGGCCTGAAATATATGATCGAGGGTATCCAGAATATATTTGTGTGTATGGAGACCATAGAAAAGGGGAAAGGGAATCCAGAACGATTCATGTTATATTTTTAAACTATTTTTTTTAATGTCATGGTTTTGGAAAAGAGACATGAAGGGTTATCCTGTGAGGAATTTTATGACATCTTCTTTGAAAATATCTTCCCAAAGATACTAAAGATGGATCGAGCTGTAAATTTAATGCATCTCATTAAGAAATATTGTGATTGATTATGAGACACACTTTATAGAGTTTCTTTAGTTTGATATTATATTAGGTATGAAGTTTCTTTGAAGGGAAATTTTTTCAAGTTTTATTGATCCATATATTTTGAGCTTAGTTCATATTTTTCACCATGACACATTTTTAGAGCAGGTGAACAATGATCTAGTTACTAGAGTATCCTTTTGTAGAGTAGAAGAACAAGATTGTTAAAACACTTTAGAGACAATTGGGGCAATCCTATAGTAGTGGGATGATAAGGTTTGACAAGAATTCCTAATCAAATAGAGGACAAGGGTGGCTAGGGTGGGAGGTTTTTACTCTCACCTAAGGAATGACCCATTTAAAGTGTAGCGTATAAAAATAGATTGGTTATATCCAATTAGATTATGACAGGGAACCAAATGAGAGTTTCATATATAGATATACTGAACACATCTTTTAATATGATAAGAGTTCATATTAGACTGATAGTCAGTGAGTCTCAAGATAGGAACATGAATAACGAGCTTAGTTTGTAGGATTATCATAAACTGGAATTCTAGTATCATCTAACAGACGAAGGAAATGTGGAATAAATTATTCATAGGGGTTTTCACAACCATAGGGGATGACTCAGTAGTGGATTCAATATGATAGTTTTAGGATAATTGTATGGGTTAATTATACCTTTTTATAGTAGAGTAGACACTAGTCATTGATGGTGAGGGACAATGTACTAAAAGTAGCACCATATTGGGGAAAAAAATTAAATATTGTTTTATTTGACATGGGTATGATACCATTGGATAATTTATAATCCATGATATTGGGTTTTATATATAATGAATGAGAAGAGTGGTGACCATTTAAATTCACTTGGGGAAGATATCCCAAGGTATAAAAGATATTCTAGAATATGTTTTAATAGTGAGTGCATTTGGGTATCTTTGAGATTTCTTTATTCTAGAAATTTGAAACATCAATGTGATTTTTGAAATAGATTGACTGAATCACTTTCATGCATGCATACACTAATACCATAGAAGGGTACTGGTCACTTCTCCTATAAGTTATAACTACATTTTTCTTAGGAAATGAGACTTATATGCATATCATGTTAGACCTAACCTTCATTTGATGGGTATTATTTTATCCTAGGTAATGAGAATAATCCCTAAATCTAACTCGGGGATAAAGAATATTGTTTTTAATTTTATAATTTGTCAATTATAGTAATACATTCATGATGATTTGTTATCATTTCCACCTAAAATAGAGGTATTGTGTATTATAAAACTCATTTTGAGTTCAATTAATATATCTATACCATATTATTATATGGAACCAGTTGAGTTGAGTGAGTTTAAGGTAATATGATGAGATTATAATTTTCATAAATTTTCTTGTATTTAATTGTATCAAATCCCTATAATTCTATAAAAATTTGATAATTTATAATATTTGTTTGAGTGTTTAGGATGAAAAATATATTTTATTTGAACTGTTATTAAATTAATATTTGTTTATTAATTATTTAATTTATAAATTATTTGAACAAATCCCACACTAAAAATACGATTTGTTATTTATTGTTAGGGTTTTGGATGAATAAATAGTAGCTCACATGTAATTAAACTATAGTTTCAATCCCTTGTGTGTGATTAACCATTGGCATATTGATATATATATATATATATATCACTTATAAAAAATAGATATCGTTTCTTATTAACTTATGATTCAAAAATTATATATAATAATCAAATGGTCCTAACACACACTATGTAAAATTGAATTTTTGTGGGTTAGAGAAATGTAAGATTACCTCAATGGACGAACTCCTCTATGTTATGTCTCACATCAAGGTCACTTTCAAAAATATTCCCCAACATATAAAATGTCCAAAGAAAAAAAGGATCAAATAAAACTCAAAAAAAAAACCAAGGAGGAGTTTGTTTTTCTGGATCATTGAAGTAGACAAGAGAATAAAAAATTATTGTGGAATTAAAAGTTATAGTAGTTATTGTTCATAATATTCAATCAAAAAACAAAACATCTTCAGGTTATTAAACTCTAAACTATAAAGGTTACATATTATTAATTGGATACCCATATAAGATAAATATAAACCCCTAAAACTATGTATGTTTATCCTCTATTATCCAAGGACTTTATAAGATTAACCCGATGGGGTTTGTGCTGCTTTTTGATCTTCAACAACTCTATGTGAAACCTCCATATCACAACTACCCAACAAGGATTTATTTTATAAGCACACAATACAATGAACATATGATAATGGAAATCATGAAATTAACTATATAGTGGTTCAATTTATTTTAGTGAACTCATGAACATAATTTAAAATTAATTAAGGCTATGGGATGGATCAAGGGTAACATTATGAAAACCCAGGTGCCAATAAAATATTTTTTTATTCAAATTTACTAGTATTATTAATTTAAATTAAAAATTATTAGTTAAATAAATTAATGAAATTTATATATTATATATTCAAATTTATGTTTCTAAATATATAAAATAATTTTTATAGACTTAATATTTCAATAAATACAATATTTAGGCATAAAATGTATTTTTTTTTCTAAAAGGCTTTTTTTTCACCTTTTTTTGGTGAACCTATTTTAAACATAAATTTTGAAACTTTTATATATTTCATTTTAGAAACTAAAACTATTTTTTTAAAATTAAAAAATTAAAATTACCTTTGGGTAATTGTTTTTAATTTTTCCAATAAGATTCATTTTTGACGAGTAATGAAAAATACTGCACATTCTTTGGAAACTACTTTTCATCTAATTTAAATATATAGTTAAATTATATTTTAAATTAGTTTTAAAGTATAATTATTTCAATTATAAACCAGTAAAAACAATAAAGGTCATTGGAATCATCTTCACATTGAAATTGGTTATAAAAACATTTCAATGTTTTAAACTTTTTTATTTAAAAACTCGGTTTTTGGTTGTGTTTGAAAGATTAATTTTAAATCAAAAATTTATAATTAAATGAATTATAATTTGTAAAATTGATTTAACATTTTGAATAATAATTTATAAATTATTTTTCAACATTATTTTTTTAGGCATCAAAAATTCACCATGGTAAAAAAATTATTTAACCCTGTGTAGGTAAAAAATGAAACAGGTGAAAGTTAAAATTGTAAAGGCTTAAAATACCTCAAAACTAAAACATTTAATGTTTGTTTAAGACATTTATTTTCTCTAAAAATCTTATAATATATTAATTTTCTATTTGAATTTTTTTTAAATTAATTCCACGTCAATGTGGTTGGATTTAAATATAAAATAATCATTAATTTAAACACTTAAACCCACCTATCCTCAGTTATAAATACCTCTTTTCACCACCCCATTTAGACTCACAAGACTTTAATATTCTAAAATATCATTCCAAACAATTCTAATAACAATTAATACATCATATTTATTCTGGAATCAACAAAATAACAAACACAAGGCCCTCAAGTGTCTCTCAAGGCGGTGATATTCAAGAGGTAGTTTTCCCATAGTACCTCTCTTAATTTATTTTCATATTCTATTTTCTCCCCACTACATTCATAGATCAATGAATAATAAATATATAATCATTAATATACTATAGTTTTATGTTTCTACTAGAATATATCTTATCCATTTCATTTATCATCTACTCTTATTCAATGAAACAAAACTATTTTCTAAATTATGTTGATTTCATGTCTCCGTGAATAATGATATTTCGTTTTCCATTACCACCTTCATAGATGGTCATTAAAGTATAATTTGGGATAGATAATATTTAAATTTTTATATTATATCCTATTTCATGTAATGCGACATATACACACACATAATATTAAAGAAGATGATACTAGTTTGTGATGTTTGAAAAAACTCTAAAAAAAAATAAACATTTATCATTAACGAATTCATCTAATGAATCATCCAATTTTAAGAAATAAAACTGATATATGGAATAGATAATTAATATAGAAGTTAATAAATACTATTACATTACACATTTTTAGTTAGAATTCCATTTTACCAGAACATCCATAATTATAGAAAAATGAACCGATCATGAATCCCTGAAGCAAACACACCCAAAACCATGAAAATAATGAAATATTATCGATGAATATGTCATAAAATGTATTAAAATCATAACATAAGGTATTATAAACAAGAATATAGTTTTTAAAATAGTTAATAACATTATTTATACCATTATATTGGAGTTTAAAACACTTTTTAAAGAAGTTGAACGATAGGTAAGGGATTTCTTATCCAAATTTCTATTCATTAGGTTAAACATCTACTTCGTTATTATGTCATGCTAATATTATATGTGAAATGAAATTTTAATATCATATATTGTATTTATACTTTTTCTATGTGTATTTTTAGTGAAAAGTTATAATCAATTCATTATATTCACACTCACTCTAATGTAATGATATTTTCAAGGGGCTTTTTTGAAAAAAAATATAATTTTATAATTACAATTAAAAATAACTTTTTATTTAATGTCAATGTTTTATAAAATTGTTAAATATTTTTAATATTCTCCAATTACATTTTAAATTAATTTATAATCATGTTTTACTTTTACAAAATGTTTTTAAATTAATTTGTTTCTCATTTCCAAAAAGTGGTTCTTTGTGAATTTTCAAAATAATAGGGAAGGAATGTTTTTTTACTTATATGACATGATATGTTTTTCGTACCATAATATTTCTTTAATATTTTGAATATTACATTAAATTTTAATATATTTACTTTAAAATAAAATTATATCTTTTATATGTAAATAGTTTTTGTAAAATGAGTGATTTCAAAATGAATGTTCATTTTCTTCAAAGATTGTTTATAAGATTCAATCATCAATGATTTATGTTAATGTTATGATTCTTGAGAATTATCTATAATGAAGGATGGTTGAATGATAAATCAATGGAAGGTGGTTAAGTGATAAAAAAATTATGGGTTGTTATGTGATAAACTAATGTATGTGGTTTCCTGATAGACCAAGGACTGGTGGTTACATGACAACTTCCAATGCATTTCTTAATATGGAGTGGGGGGGGGGGGGTTAACCATATTCGTTACTTTATTTATATTAGTGATATATAAAATGATGTTCCAATTTACCTAAATTTATTTTCTATGTTTCTAATTATTTTTTAATTAAAAATTGATTTATTTTCAAAAGGTATGATATTGATATTTTTGAACGAATTATTCCTTCTTCCAAAAACATGTATGTTTTTATGAAAATGTTTATATAGATTTTTACTAGACAGAAGTTTTCCATTAATTTATGTCCCTTACTAATATATTATTATCATTTCAAGTTTTTATTTTTTTATTGGGATGTAAGGGATAATATAGAAAAAGATGATAATAAGGGGTAAAATGTTAATATTTAATATAAAGAGAAAATATGTTTTATTTTAAAAGGGTTTAATTTGGTTGAAAACATGGATACAGAGTGTGCAATTACACTTGTAAATTATTGGTTTAATTTGTAAAAATTATAGAAATTAGTTTTAAAAACTCAAAACTTAAAAATATATTTTTTAGTCAAATAGATATATTTATCATTTGAAATCATATGAATATGTTCAGTTTATGGAGAACTCTTTAAAGTTGGTATTCAAGCTAGGTTTAGACAAAATTTGGGGTAAGGATAATGTTAGTAGAACACCCATTAATTATTTTTTCTTTTTTAAATTTGAAATGATAAATCATTGGGAGATTAACTTGTTTCTTAATATAAGATATTTTTGTTCAGAATGGTTTTCCATAGAGGAAACATCTCATCTATGGATGGAAAGCATCATGAGGAAAAAATCATTCCCAATCAACATCAAGAGATGGTTAGAATTAGAACAGAATAGTTTTTCACAGTGATGGATAAATTTACCACATATAATAAATGGTGGTGGTATCCATGTAAGGGAGAAAATAGATCAACCACATATGAATATGTTATTAGTGGAGCATTTTATAAGGCAACATTCTCAAAATTTCAATGGAATATTAGATCCAGTAGTAGTAGAATGATGGAAAAACTCTCTTGAAAAGATATTAGAAGTCATTAGATGTTCATTAATTTAAATGGTAACCCTATCGATTTATCATTTTGAAGGTGAAGATAATCTATGGTGTTATCTAGTAAAGAATACAAGAGAGAAATGTGATCTAGTTATTATAGAATAGGATAATTTTAAGAATATTTTTCTAGAAGATCATTTTTCTCATATTTTTTTATTCATAATGGATAATGAATTACTAGAATGGAGACAGAAAGAGGAATATTCATTAGCTGCATATGATGAAATCTTTACAATATTGGAAAGGTATGTACTATATTTTTGTCGGAAAATTAATAGTAAAATTAATATACTTTTCTCTCGTTAGAAACAAATTTTAAAAAGATATTTATCTTCACATGAGTTTAAAATCTATGATAAACATGTTTTTTGGGATGAAAAGGGTGATATAGAGTTTTTTGACACTTTTTTACCTCATGATGAAAAGAATAAGAATTCATAATATTGGTAGGAATTTGGGAATAACTTGTTCAATAAAATTAAAAGAATGAAAATTAATTTGACTTCTAACAAAAAGTGTGGTAAGAATAAACTTTGGGAATGTATCTCAAAATATGGGAAATTCTTTCAATGTAGAAAGACACGTCACATTTCTCATGAATATAAAGAATATGAGCAGAAAAATAATGAAAAGACGATGAAAATGTAATTTAATTATAACAACTTGGGACATTATAAAAATTTGTATCAAAAGTTAGTCACTCTGGTGAAGAATAAGAATAATCAGAAACCGAAGGGTGTTGTAAAAAAATTTTCTACTACTTTAGTTCTTATTGTGTCATCAAACTTATTGGTGGAAGGTATGTTACTTGTGTATTCAAATTATACCAATTCCTTGTTAGATTATGGATCTCCACATTCTTTCTGTTCTGAGAAATTTATAAGAATACTTGGAATATCATGTCAAAAAACTGTGATAGAACATTTAGTGGAATCTCTGGGTGGAAGTACTAATGAAACTAAGATTTATATAATTCTTTCTATTTTTATTAGAGAAATAGTCTTTCTTACAAGTCTCATTGAACTACCAATATATGATTTTGATATTATTTTGGGTTTGTATTGGATTATAGTTTATCATGATAAGTTAGATTGTAGAGAGAAAATTGTTTTTATAAATGATTTAATACAAATAATAACGTACCAAGAGGTATAAAATTTTATTAGAAATTGTTGTGAGAGTTACATAATGCATTTCATTTAAAAAAGTGGAACTATTTAGATTAGTGATGTGCCAATTATGAATGAATACATGGATGTTTTTTTAGACTATATTCCTAGGGTTATTCCTAACCGAGAGGATGATTTTACTATAGAATTAGTCAATTATGGTAATAATATATCAAAATAACCTTATATAATTTCACAAGTAGAACTTTTAGAATTGAAAAATCATTTACAATAAATTCTAGATAAAGGTTTCACTAAACATATCACTTCACTATGAGGTTCTCCAGTTAATTTTTTTTTAAATATAAAGATGGTTCCATGATACTTTTTATTGATTATTTCGATTTGAATTACATAATTATTAAAAACAAGTACCCTTTTCTTCATATCTATGAATTTTTTATCAGATCCATGTTTTTATATTCATTTAGTAGTTTGATCTCATATCGGGGTACCGTCAGCTGAAGGTGAAGGGGGATTAAATTTTTAAAATAACATTTCAAAGTAGATATAGGAATTATGAGTTTGTAGTTGTTCCCTTTGTCCTGAAAAATTCCCCTATTGTATTTATGGATCTTAAGGACATTTTATTTCATGAATATTTGGATATGTTTGTGGTTGATTTTATTGATGATATTTTGGTTTATTAATAAAAATTATGAGGATCCTAAAAAACATCTAGGTATTTTTCTACAAACCCTTAATTAAAATAAGTTATAATGAAAATTCAACAAATATGAGTTTTGGTTACAATATATTTCTATTCCTGGGAACATTATAAGTATAGATGGAATTATTATTGATCCCACAATAATAGAAGAAGTCAATTAATTTCAAAGATCCAAAGATTTTACTAATATTTATAGTTTTCTTGGAGGATATTATTGACGGTTTTTAAAAACTTTTGCACAATTATCTCAGCCAATAACTATGTTAACATGGAAGAGATATAAATTTAGTTAGACACATGAATTTGATGATTGTTATCATTGATTGAAAATATGATTTCCTTGTAGTACAGTTTTTTCTCTACCCTCAAGAGAGGGTTATTTTATTATTTAAAATTGATAATTAATTGAATATAATTGGCTAAATTCTGATGAATAATGATCCATTAATTTCATTTTCTTCATAATAATTAAAGCATCATGATAAAAATTATATACACATGATTTAGAATTAGTTGTTGTGGTTTTCATTAAAAATTTCTATATATAACTTATATGGAGACATGTGTGAAATATATAATGATCACAAAAGCTTAAATTATATATTTACATAGAAATTTTAGAATATGAGGCAGATAATATGGTGGGAATTGATTTATGATTATGAATTCATAGTCAATTACTACCTTGAAAAAGTTAAAAAAGTGGATGATTCCTTGATTCAAAAACATCATGAATCAACAACCATGTTATTTTTAAAAAAATGAAAATTTTTAATGACATTATTTATTTTGTATTAGAATTTTTGGATTTAGGGAATTTCATTATATTGTATCTGGTAGAAGTGAAATATCTCTTTTAAACTAGATTAAGAAAGCATAGAAGGATGACCATGAGTTATAGAAAAGAGTAGAGTTGGTTAAAAAGGGTATGTTACCATAATTAAACATTGAAAAATATGTATTTTTGAGATTTTGGAAGAGATTTAATGTGAATTTTGATTCATAGTATAAGAAAGAGTTATTAAGTGAAGCTCATTCATCACTATTATTAGTTCATCTAGGTAGTACTAATATGTACAAATATCTTCGAGAGTATTACTTAGGGGATGATATGAAAATAGATATTTCTAAATTTATCATGACGTGTTTGAATTGTCAATAGGTTAAATCAAAATTAATGTTTATGAATTGGATTATTCAACCATTTATAATATTGGAGTATAAATGGGAAAATATATCAATGGATTTCAAAGTGGGATTATTAAGTAATTCTCAAGGTAATGAGGTAATTTGAGTTATTTTTGATCTACTGAATAATTATGCATATTTCTTTCAAATTTTAGATACCATGTATTTATATCAACTAATTTTATTGTATATCAAGAATATTTTTAGGTGAAATGGAGTTCTTATCTCCATTACATCAATCTGTGATCCTAGATTCAATTTTAATTTTTGGAAATGTCTTCAGAGGTCGATTGGTACTGAATTAAATTTAAGAAATTATATTCATCCTCAATCTGATAGATAGTCTGATAGAACAATTCAGACATTAGAGGATATGATTCGATCCTATTTGATAGATTACCAAGGATGTTGGAAGAACCATATTTCTTTGGTTGAGTTTTCTTATAATAACTATTTTCATTATAGTATAAATATGGCACCTTTTGTGGAATTATATGGAAAGTGGTGTTGAATGATAACTTTTTGGGATGAATTAGAATAAATTAAGTTTTTGGATAAAAATGGTATAGAGAATGGTTGAGAAGGTGAAGATAATTCAACAACACATGATGTCAGTATTTAGTAGGTAGAAAAGTTATGTAAATAACCAGAGAAAGGATCTTTCTTTAGAGATAAGTGATCATGTATTTCTTAAAGTTTCTCCATGGAAAATCGTGTTGTGTTTTGGTAATAAAGCGAATCCGAGTTCATGGTTCATTGGATCCTATGAAATCCTAGAGAATTTTGGATTAGTTCCTTACTAAGTGTATTTGCATCCATGTTTATCCCAATTAGATAATGTTTTTCACGTAATGATTTTATGAAATTATCTACTAGATTTATAATTTTTTTTGATCACTGAGGTAGTTAAGTTTGAAGATAATACTACTAATGAGAAATAACATGTTTTGGTTCTTGACCATAGAGAGAATGTGTAGTGAATCAAGGTGATTGATCTTGTTACTGTTTTATGAAAAAATCATATAGTTGAAGAAGAAACATAAAAATAGTAAAAATATATGAGGAGAAATATTCATACATGTTTAGTAAGTGGATGAAATTTCATGGATTCAATTTCCAAAAGTGGGGGAGAATGTGACAACACAGATACTAATATAATATTTCATTTTCAAATTTATTTGTATTGTTAAATTAAATTAATCACTATTAGTGAAATATATTGAATAAATTAATACATTATATATTCTAAAAAATGTTTCTAAATTCATCCAATAAGTTTGATTAGCTTAAGATTGTAATAAATAGAATTTTGAAGTATAATAGCTAATTTTTGTTTCTAAAAGGCCATTTTACACCTTTAAATGATACATATATTTTTTAAACAAACTTTTTACACATTTATAAATTCTAATTTTAAAAAATAAACTTATTTTTTAAAATTTTTATGTCAAAATTAACTTAGGGTGAATTTTTGAAATTTTATGATATGTTTCTGTTTTTGAGGAATTGTGAAAAATACTGCATTTTTGTTTGAATTTTTTTTCATATAAATTATTTATAGAGTTAAATTATATTTTGAATTCGTTTTAAAGTATAATATGTTAAATAATATATCAATGAAACCAAATTTAGGTTATTGGAATAATTTTAACATTGGAATTGCATATAAAAACATTTCAATGTTTTGACCATTTCACATTAAAAGCCATCTTTTTTATTGTGTTTGCATGATTAGTTTTAAATCAATTTTTTACAATTTGTTGAATTGAATTTGGTAAAATGGATTAAATATTTGTAATAATAAGGCTAAAATTATGTTATACATTCATTTTCATTTTTATTCATAAAAATGTTATCATAGTAAAAAAATTATTTACCATAGTATAGGTAAAGAATGAAATTGGTTAATGTAAAAAATTTAAGGGATTAAAATACCAAAAAACTACAAAATTTAATGGGTTTTTGAGGTATTTATAAAACATAAATAAGCTATAAAATACAAAATTTTAATCCGATGTAATGGGAATTAATGCCTCCTCAATGTTTTTTTATTTAAATATAATATGATCATTAATTTAATCACTTAAAACCAACTCTCATAAAATATAAATACCATTCCTCACCTACCCATTTGATCAAGTCACAATCCATTAATCTATTAAGATATCTACCCAAACCTCTCATCATCACTCTAACCATGTCCTGGTTTTTTTGCTGTCACAAAAATACAAAATCCAACATCTTCTTGGGTCTCTCAACGATGCGATCATAAAGAGGTAATTTTCTCAAAGTACCTCTCTTAATTTATTTTCATATTTAATTTTATCCACACCTACTTCATCAATCATTGAATTATTACTATATATTCATTTATATACTGAAGTGTTATATTTATAATTGAATAACTCATATCCATTTCATAACTCATATCCTATTATTGAATTAAATGAAACTATTGTCCAAATTATATCGATTTATCATCTATGTGAATAATGATTTGTCGTTTTCCACTGCCACCTTCATGGATGGTCATAAATGTTTCATTATAGTTAAATAATATTTAAATATGTTTATTATAACCTATTTAAAATTCCAGAACTAACATATATATACATAACATGAAATAATAAAAAACTAGTTCAGGATGATTCCAAAAATAGAATGCATTTTTTAAAATCCAGAACATATAGGTGATATAATTTAATTTAAAATAAATCCCACAATCTTATGGAGAAAGTGTGTTTTTAAAGTGGAAATGTTAAAAATTTTAAAAACATTATATATATAAACTATAGAGACCATTCCTTTTCTTACATTAAAATTAAATAATTATCAATATAAACAACATAATATTATTACTCCATGAGGATCCAGGGGTTTAGTGTCTTGGAAAAAATAGGACCAAAATTAACATTTACAATACCAAGCATAAACATTTATTTATTTCATTTTTCTCCATCTTCTTATTGTCCCATGAAAACTTCTTTGTACACATAATCACCTGAGTATATAAATCAAAAATGGGTGTGATAAAACCCCATTAAGTGGAAAGATAAGAACAATATGGCATGGGGTGATCATGATCATAATATCATCATCAAAATCCTGAGAGTAATCATTAGATAACATCATGGAATGTGGAATGCATAAAAATGAAACATAATGTCTTAGTTTTCAACAACCACACATAATTGTGAACAATTCTAGATTCATTTTCAGGCATACATTCACTTTATATCATTGTATTAATCATTTTACCCAATGAATTGGAAAGCGGTATAATTTTGGGTGCACCCGTCACATTCAAACATTCACATTGTGCTATATAATTCCGGGCGCACCCATCACATCTTAACATTTTCATTATAAATCATGCCATATAGAACATATATAAATAATTATCATAAATAACCAATTTAAAGGAATGGGTTTCATCTCATAATAACACATTCATAAACATTTTGTTCCCAAAAGAAATAGGGAATACCAAACTTGATACGAGAACCATTATCCTTGAGTGAGAAGTAAAAGGTTTGATTTTGAAAGAAGAGTTCCTCTAGAAAACATGGGGTTTTTCCTAAAATCAATTAGAGAACATATATACACTAGAAAAGGTAAGATAACTATGAAAAAATTAATTCTAAATAGTAAACATTTTGAAAATGGAGTGAAAGAGGGAGAACCTGAAGAAACAAAGTTAGGCTCTAGAATTTTTCCTTACCCTGTATCCGAAAGATTTCTTCAAATCAAAGGCCCACATAATCACATCATATTCACTAATTGACAATTCTAGAACATTGTTTACAATAATATGGTTTATTATGGTTTTATTATGTTCTTTTATTGTCCTTTGGATGATTTATAGTGTTTAAATTTATTTTTTGGGAGTGTTCTTTTTCTTAGTTTTCCAGAATGGTTCACTTGTACACATGAATGAATGTTCATGTAGAACATGGAAAAACAAGAAAAAATGATATTACATGTTATTAATGATATTCCCAGATTTTAAATCATCATTTAATGAATTATGTTATATACCATGTGGATGTATCATTAGTCCAAATTTAATGATGATCATTTTAGGTTAATTTGGGCAGTTTTTTAGATCACAATGAACATGTTTTGTTTTGTCAATTAGTTTTATGAATAAAAGTTGTTTCCATAACAAAAAAGGGGTTAAAAAATACATATTAAAATATTTTTTCCACCATTTAATGGTTTAATTTTTAGCCATAAATTATTTTAAAGAAAGTGGAAGTGAATTTCTAATGATGTAGGTAAATTGACATATTACGGGAAACCTTTTAATTTTTATAAAATTTTGGGAGAGAGAGATGAATGATTATAATGAATAATATCCCATTAACATGATATAATACCAGAATATAAATTATACCAGAGTTATGATGACATTTTGATAAGAGATGTTGAGGGTAATAGAAGAAAAGATATGAAATTTGAAAAGAAATTGAAAGAAAAGAGAGGGAGGAATTACCACTTGAATCCTCCTCTTGAGATCCACCGAAAGAAACCTAGGATTGGTGTTTTGATGATACCAACACCCCATGGACGTAGTGGAGGAGCTTGGGAAAATTTCTTAGAGGAATTTTGGGAAGTATTGTACCTTGAAAGGTGTGACGAAATGAGGGCATGAGGGGTGGTATTTATAGTAAAGGGGAGGAGCGTTTTCTTAATATTTTAATCATTGGATTATTTTTTCCAGAAGACAATAAATAATGATGATTAACTGATCAAGAATAGTAATAAGTTCATTTGAGATCAAAAAAATTAGGATCACATTAGCAGAACATCATCAATGACTCTATAATTAATGTATTGAGCTTATTTTGTAAATTATAGTATTTTACTATTCATAAAAAATTCAAGTTTTTTCAGAAAAATATAAAAAAATAAACTAAACTAGTTTTCAACCTGGGGAATTCAAAAATTATCTCCATTTTATGAAAATAATTTCTTAAATATTATTAATTTAATTTTTAATTGAAATCCTAATTTAATTGAAAAATAAATATTTTAAAATTAAAACTGATTCAATAATGCATTCATAAATTACATAAGGACATATAAATTTATATTAAAACAAGAAGTCATAGAAATTTTAATTTATTAACCCATTTTATGAAAATAAATTTCCTTTTATATTATTTATTTAATTATAATTATTTATTTATGAGTTACAAAAATACCAATACCTTTACTATAGTCATATTGTCACTTATAAGATGCCTAATTTTGTTCATACATTCATGGGTGAGGTTACTATTATTTTGTAAGAATAAATATTCATAATGGTAGGTTACTATTAATAAAAGTATGTTACTATACTTAAAAAATTATGTTTTTCCTATCAGACTTCAAACATCTTACTTATTGCAACCGTGTATGCTCGATATTCAAAATTTAAAACACAAAAGTGGAAAATTTATATTTAAAGGACACATGGTTGTTCATTTGAGAGTGATGTGTCTCCTTGTTTTCTAATGGGATTTTATCTGATTAAGAAATTACTACAATAAGGTGTAAATTTCATTGATAAATTTCCGGGACATTAAAATTTCCCCCATTTTGAAATTTCACCCGTGAAATTACATTTTACAAAAACAGGCGAGGGTACTTATTCTTCATTACATCCTCTGGTTCCCATGTTTTTTCTTCATACATATGGTTACTCCAAAACACTAAGACAGGGTGGGTTTTCTTATTGTGTAAAACATTATATCTTCTCTATAAACCACATGACTCTTTTCCATGGTGATATTCGAAGTGTGAATTTTTCTCCAGAGATGAAATCCAAGTCCCTTCAATGGTTGTCAACATATCTCTTTTTCCGAATCTAAGCAGCATTGATGTGTTTTTGGATGAATTGAACTTTTTTTTTCATATATTGTATAAGACTAGGTCCAAGTAGATTTCTTTTTCCAACTTCATCTTATTAGGTTGGAGTTTTACATCACTTTTCATACAGTGCTTCATATGGAGCCATCTAAATACTTCAGTTGAAGCTATTGATGTATGAGAACTCATCAATGGGAGATGATTATCCCATACACCTTTAAATTATAAATAGGAGGGTCTTATAATGTATTTATGTGTCTGAATATTCCTTTTAGATTAACCATTAGTTTGGGGGTGATTGGAAGTGAAAAAATTTAATTCAGCACTCAATGCATGATGAAGACTCCTCCAGAATTTGGATGTGAACCATGGATCCAGATCAGTGAAAATCCAGAGTGGAACACCATATAGTCTCACTTCTTCCTTCTCATATATATTTTCATTTTGTTCAAGTTATAGGTCTTCCTGAATAGTGATAAAATGGGTAGTCTTTGTGAGTCGGTCAACCAAAACCCATATCACATTACTTCTCTTGGATGTCTTCAGGAGACCCATGACAAAGTCTATAGTGATTTAATCACATTTCAACATGGGAATATTCAATGGTTTCATAACCCCTTTGGACATGTGTCACACTACTATAACTTGCTGACATATCAATAAAATTGAGTTATACTCATCAATATCCTTATTCGATTTGTCCCACCAAAAGTGTTCTCGAAGAGCATAGTACATCATAGTACTCCCAGGATGGATAGAGATTACTGTGCTATGTGAATTGTCCAATATCACCTTCTTTATCCCATGTGACGAAAACATAAAAATTCGTGTTTTAAACTAAATCACACCATTATCATCGATATGAAAGTCTTGCAACTACCCTTCCTTTACTGCATTCAACTTTTTTTATATCTATAGATCATCCATTTATGCCTCTTTAATCTTCTCTTGGATAGATGGTTGTGTAATCATTTGAGAATGGTCATATGTATCCCCAACCATTATAATTTACAAATCTTTATTTTTCATATCCATGAGGATAGGGTCATTCTCAATCCATAACATGGATAGAGTTGCAGGTTCTTTTCAGCATAGAACATCAACTACCTTGTTCGCCCTTCTAGGATGATAGTGAATAGAGAAATCGTAATCCTTGATTAACTTTAACCATCTCCTTTGACACATTTTGAACTCCTTTTATGTGGATATATACTTTATTATATTGTGGTCGGTGTATATGTCACACTTCTCACCATAATGGTAGTTCTGTCAGGTTTTCAATGGAAAAAATTATAGCTGACATCTCTAGATCATGCGTAGGGTAGTTCTAGTCATGGATCTTCAATTTTTGGGTGGTATAGGCCACCACATTATCCTTTTTAAGAGTAAAAAAAATCCAAGCCTTTGTTTAAAGCATCACTGTATGTGATAAAATTTCTCCACTTTTTGGTAATGTGAGTACAGGTGCAGTGATCAGCCTTATCTTTAGCACCATTAATTTTCCCTACCATTATTCTATACATACATACTTTACCTCATTCCTTGTTAACATAGTTATAGGGCTTGGTAATCATGAGATATTTCTCACAAAATGTCATTAGCGCCTAGCTAATCCAAGAAAAATATAAATTTCATTGACACCGGAGGGTTTGGGTCATTCCTCAATCACCTTTTTTAAGGGTCCACCTAAATTCCCTCAGTTATGATCAGATGTCCCAAGAACGTGGCTTTCTTCATCCAAAAGTCACACTTGCTAAACATGGTATAAAATTCATCCTTTCTCAATATTTCCAACACAAGTCTTATATGTTCTTCATATTCCTCATTTTTCTTGGAGTATATGATAATATGGTCGATAAACACTGCCATAAATGTGTCAAGGTAAGGTATAAAGAATCTATTCATCAGAACCATGACGATTGATGGGGGAATTAGTATGTTTTTAGGGAATCACTAGAAACTCATAGTTCTCTACCTTTTATGGAAGGAAATATTCTAAATATATCCCTTGTTCACTTTTAGCTGATGATATCCAGAATGAAGATCCACCATTGAGAAGTATTGATATCCTCTTAATTGATCAAACAAGCCCTCAATACTTGGAAAAAGATACTTGATCATTATAGGGATCTTGTTGATTTCTAGATAATTGATACCCATCTCTATTGTTCCTTCCTTATTCTTCCCAAAGAGAACTAGAGCACCCCAAGGTGATGCACTAGGTTGTATGAACCATTTTTCTAAATTCTATTGAAGCTTCTTCTTTAACTACTCCAGTACGATAGGATCCATCCAATACTGACCCTTTGAGATAGGAGTAGCTCCAAGTATGGGTTATATAGAAAACTCTACCTCATGATCTGGAAGATGACTGTGTAACTCTTCAAGAAATACATCACCGTATTCCCTCATGATGTGGACTTCTGCTATGTTGAATCTTTCATTTGACTGAACCATTTGAGTGAGGTATACCTTTTCACAAAGAATCAACAACCACACCATTGAAGGATTTTTCAAAAGAGAGACATGATCTTACATGCATTTATAGAGGATCATGGGATTATTATGAATATGAAAATATATTTACTTTTCCCAATAATTGATATGTGATATATATGAAAGGATCCAATCCATTACCATTATAGAGTCAAATTCCACCAATGGAAGAATTACATGATTCGATTGAAGAATCTTCCAACATATGCCAACTAGAGAGGAGTAAAAAACATGGATTGAAATGATTTCACGACATTGTGTTTTTAAAGATATCAATACATCAAGGTTTCATGGTATTGATTCTATAGTTCTAGAAATCATTCATGATAAAAAGGAGTGCGTAGAACCAAAATCAAATAAATATTTTTATACTCTTGGGTGAATAATAAGTGCACCTTGTATTACTTCATTATATTGCTCCACATATCCTTTAGTGATGGCATAAACATTCCATTTTTTCTTTTTTATTTAGTGGTTGTTGATCCTGATTACCCTCAAGGACTCGAGGTTTAGTGAACTAGCTTGTATTGTTCCCTTTCTACATTCTGTTGTAGCATCGTACCATGGGTGGTCCTCTCCTTTATTCAATAAAATTATTTTTATCATATCATCCCTTTTTTACACTCCTGTGCATGGTGGGCTTATCTCCCACACTTTAAGCATTTCCTCATCCCTTTTAGGCAGTTTCCATGATGTTACTTCAAACATTATTGGCTTGTGGGTGGTTGTGTTTTCTTCCCAATTTTATCATTAGATCCTTTGTCTTAAAACTCCATACTGTTTTCCTATCACCATATCCATGGCACAATTCCCCAAACTGTATTTGAACATTGAGAGAATATCGAACAACATCTTCATAACTCCCAAATTTTTGAATTGAAAGAGCCTTGAGAAGGTGTGGTTTGAATCTTCAAAAGATTCTATCATTTTTTATATCATTGTTGATAAAAAAATATGAAGCATTCCTTTAATGACTTGGAAAATTCACTTCATAGTTTAGTATAGATTCTCCTTCCTTTTTCTTGAGATCTATGAATTCTCTCTCTATCATCATATGAAGAGTTCGTGGGAAATACTTTTTAAGAAAAATGATCTTAAATTTTTCCCATTCCATATCTTCAATTTAGTCTCTTGTCATCGTGTTCTTAATCAAATCCATCCATTTATTGGACTATCTGTCTAGACAATAAATCCATTGTGTCACCTTCTCCATCTCATAATAGTAGAGAACATGGATGATATTTTCCATGGAGTTGACCCACTGTTCCGCAACTAGTGGATCATAATATCAACTAAACTTTTATGGTCGTTGCTATATAAAACACTTGATAGACTATTGCTCCCTCCTTGGTGAAGGAGGAAGTTCCTCATTATTCAGATTATTATTCATAACCTAAGATAGTTGGGTATAAATCTCCATGATGTTTGGAACTCCACCTCCTAAAGCATTGGGTATGTCTTTTGGGAAATCATTGTGGTGGCCCTCACATGGGTTGTTGGCCTGGTTTCTCCTGGTTCATACCATTTTATAAGACAAAAAAGGTTACAACAAAACATAAGTCAACTAATATTGAATAAATAATTTATTAACTAATCCTTTCTTCTGATACCAACAATAGAGACCCTACATTTTCTTACATTACTATTACATCATTATAAAGATAAAAAACAAAATAGTATTACACCCTGAGGATCTAGATGTTTAGTGTCTTTGGAAAACTAGGATAAAACACATCATTTACAACACCAAACATAAACATTTATTTAATTCATTATTCTCCATCTTCTAATTGTCCCTTGAAAACTCTTAAGTACACATAATCACCTATGGATATACATCCCAAAGGGGTGAGCTAAAATCCAAGTAAGAGGATAGATAAAAACAATATAGAATGGGGTGAGCATGATCATAACATCATAATCAAAAACATGAGATGAATCATTTGATAAGGCCTAGAATGTGGAAATTCATAAAAAAGAAACATCATGTCTTAGTGGTAAACTAAAACACATAGTTGCGAACAATGAAAGCATCATGTTCATGAATACTTTCACTTTATCTCATGATATTAATCACTTTACCCAATGCATTGGAGTGATGTATAATTCTGGGAGCACCCATCACATTAAAACATTCACATTGCACTATATAATTCTAGGTGCACTCATCACATCAAAACATTATCATTATCATGCATGTGACATAGAACATATATCAATAATGAACATAAATAACCCACATAAAGGAATGTGTTTCATCTTCAAAGAACAAATTCATAACCCTTGGGTTCCCAAAATAAATGGGGAATAAAATACTTGATATAAGAATTTTTAAAATGAAATACATGAGAATCCATCCAAAAAAACCATCATGTTTTATTATTACCTCTCATTAATTTTTTGATTTACCAACTGATAAACTATTTCAAACTTTCCACAATAACTTTTGAACTATAAAATGGGTAGTAAATTGAAAATTATGGTGGAAATGGTACTATAGTTTTTAGTGGTTTTCAGGTTTTAATTAATCTATTTTGATTTTGGTGTGTTTTTGAGAACCGTTGAGGTTAAATTATAATTCAAAAAAAAAAAATTCACACTTGATTTAATTTTTTTATCTAATTTATCAATTTTTATGATATTAATTTTAAATTATTATTGATATGAGACATTTTTGCTTAACATTTATTTTGTAACTTTTTTTTTATTTTGAACAATTTTTAAAATATATTATCATGAGCACTAAACTGAATATTTTTATCCATCTTGAGAGTTATTCTAGATAATTATGAAAAAATATTTCATATAACCTCACCATATATAGAGATATTTTGATTTTTTATTTAAACAAAATATTTTTAATTTTATCTTTTAATGATTTGGAGTTCATTATGTTTTTTAAATGATTGAGGAATTTTTTTAGCTAGCCCACATTATCCTTGAACCTCATTTTACATAAACAATAATTTATCCTTTATCAGACATGAATTATATTATATATTTAATCAACATTAAAAGACATAGTATCTCTTTCATACCCTCCACTATTTATATTTTTCATGACTATTTGAAGCTTGAGTGTGGTAGGTGAATTTATTAAATTACATTGGCAATAATTGTATGTGTTGGGGAATTTGGGTCGGAGTCCTCATTTTGGACACTTGATAAAGAAATCCACATGTGTCATATTTATTTTATGATTTTTTTCATATAATTATCCTTAAAAACTATGTATGAAAAATAATTACATAAAATAAACAATGAAATAATGAAATGTGTATATAAATAAATAAAATATAAAAAATATAATAAAAGAATAACTTGAATGAGGATTTATTATTCTTCATTATGATTCATTATTTAACTTATGAACCATTAAAGGGATTTCAATGGGATTAATATACAAGTGGAATTAAGGGAGTTATACATCATTGAGTTTACATGAAATATTAATGCATTATATTTATGAGTTTGACCTCCTATTTATGGAATTTGATCTATCAATAAAATTCCACCAACCTATTCCACCATAATTTTGTAGAAAAATCCCTCATGATTGAATGATTTTCCATGTCACATATTGTAGAGAAATGAAATTTTTTTAGGAATATGAAGATAATTAATTTTCAAATTATGAGAATAAATCCATTTAAATGTTCTATTGAGTAAGAGTGATATAAACATTATAATGTGAGGTTGGTTGTTATTACCACATGGATAGATTCTTGAGGTTGAATTAATTTAAATGGGATATGATAAAAGAGTGTAATATTTTTTCATAAAGGAAAACTAATAATTTTCATTTTCAAGTAATTATTATATGTGTTTTCATTATTAACTATTGTATGTAATTTAATTTTGGATATATATTTTTCTCAGAGTCAAAAAATAAGTGTCAAGAAGTGATGAGAGTCTAATTTTCATACTTTTTTATTGAATTTAATTTTATTATATCCAAAATTATTTGTTAATATCTTTAAATTAATGATATTCTTTAGGTGCTTAGGTTGAAGAATGGTATATATTAGAAAAAGGGTTCAACTGATAATTTTTATTGATTATTTCAATTTAGAATTTATTTGGATAAATACTACCCATAAAATGAGGTTCTAATTTATTATTCATGGATTTTTATGAATAAAAAAATACTCATGTGTGATTAAATTGAAGTTACAATACCTTATCTATGATTAAACATGGAAGTAATGAGTTATATATGAATCACCTAACTAGAATCAAGCTCACATTAGATTAACATGTCCCTTAAAACTTCTATATAAGAATCAACTGGCTACAAAACAAGCTATGCTAGAAAAAAATTTTGTGGGAAAGAGCAATGTAAGAGTACCTATGTGCATAAACTCCCCAATGATATTCCACATATAAGAGTAAATTTTGAAAATATGCCCTATATGATAAAATGTTTTGGAAGAAACCAAGGTCTGGATAAAATTATATAATATATCACATGAGGTGTTTGTGATACCCAATGAAATAAAGGGATAAGAGAAAAGGAAAATTGTATAGAAGAAAAATATTTGGAAGATAAGAATTGGAAGAATAAATTAGAAAATAAAGTAGTTTCATATTATTAAAGTAACAAATATGAAGGCCACAAAGTATTAATTAGATACCCAAGAAAGATTAAATGGAAATCTTAGGACCTATACAAGTTGATCCTTCAAGATCTAGACACTAAAAAAGATAAAAATAAAGGGGTTTGGTTGACATTTATATCCTATTTGACTCATTGTGAAACATCTACATCACATCTATCCTAGGAGGATATCTTTTCTATTCCTAAACTACCATGAAATTGTAATAAAATTATAATAATTTCATTACTAAGGAATTTGATAAAAAACAATTTGAGAGCACCCAAGAACTCTATTAAAGATCAAAAAATGGTATGGGATCCAACCAAGTGCAATGTGTCCTCTTTTAATGTAACTCAAAACATCCAAATAATATTCTCATCCTCTTATATTGAAAAATTGGGAAGGGAAAAAAATAAACTTTCAAGTTCCATGTATCCAATAAAAGGGTATCATTGGTGATTATAGAAGATAAAGGAACTAAAAAAGGTGGAAAATTTTAAGTATCTTGGAAAAGAACCAGGATGCATATCCCATGTGATCATCTTGGGAAATATTATTTTATTTGGATATTATCAAGGAGCTAGAATGAAAAGATTATATTTTATTGAGTATGGATATTTAAACGTGGACAAGACACTATAAAAATTATTCCTTTTAGATGACTAGGTAGGTTCATAGTCATAGGATTAATATAGAATTTTTTATTTTGTTCATGTATACATTATATTTATATACATTGTTCATGTTATTCCTCTTCAATCTTTACTTATTTGTTTAATAACAGTGATCTCTACCTCCAAGATTATTTAGTTATATCCATAGGATTTATTTAGAGATGGGATATGTGAATAATGAATATTTTTCATTAATTTATTTTGTTTAAATCCCATCATTGAAGATTTTAATAGTTAAAGGAGTATAGGTTGGTTAAAATTATTTCATTATCAATTAATTTCAATTTCTTTATACCATTTTTCAATATTGTTTCCATTCATTATGTCGAATATCATGGTGGAACCTTAGCTTTAGAGTGATTCATGGATACATGATCATTCTAGGGAAACCAAATGTTTACATACTCATGAGAGGATTATTTTATGAGTTTTTGATGAAGTACAAGGATGTATATTTCACCTGAGGGTTCTTGACTGAGTTATGCATTCACCTTTCCAATGATTTAGTAGGAGATATTCATTCATACGGTTGTAGTATAAACACTAAAAGAGGATGATAATAATCTGAGAATGATAGTGAAGGAACTCATAATCACTAATCCAGGAGTAACACCTTTCCTATTAACATCATTATATGTTGAGTCTAGATTTTTATGTAATTATTCTTTATTTAATTTCATAGTCCTCCATAATTTTTTATAAATTATTTTTGATTAATAATAAAAAGTGATAAAAGACAATATAAAATAAATCTCCCTTTTATAAATACATATTATGAACAACACACTTACTTCATTCACATGAACATAAATTCTAATGTGGCACCACACCCTTTGATATGGTTTAATGAATCATCCAAATTGGGGAATCGATGGTGAATGGATTAATTTGATAGAGAATTTTTTCCTAGGGTAATCTAATATTAATTCATTGGAGGGGAAATGTTAGTTTACGATTATTTATGGATTACCATAGGAATAATCAAGTAATGGTCAAGAACTAGTACCCACTTATATGGGTTGATGATCTATTTGTTTAGTTATGGTGATACTAATGTTTCATTAAGATTAATTTATGTCCTGAAAAAATAATATCAATTTGACGTTTTAGGACATTCCAAGGGGAATATTCAGGAGTATGTTTCATCTGTAAGAGTTCATGGTGTCATTTTTCTATTTTCTTTTATCAATCTAGTACCTTCATGGCCTCTATGAATATGTTTTTACATTCGTATATAGAATCATTCATAGTGTTATTCATTAAAAATATCTGGGTGTATTCCTAGATATAATATGATCAAGGAAGATAGTTGGAAGTTGTGCTAGATACACTATTGTAACATTGAATTTAAACCAATATCTGAAAGAATCACTTTTGGATTTGAGAGGTGAAATTATTGGGGTAGATCCACAAGTTGTGTTGTTATTATTGGGGTATGGTTAACCTATTTTCTCACAATATGGGAGTATTAACTGTATACTAAGATCAAACCATGAGAGAATTTACTTATCTATTTCCACACACAGATATAAATTTATTCAAATAATATGTTAGTTATGTCAGTATTATTAGAGTATATTTAATCTACCACATCTTTAAATACGAGTTTTATCTTACCTTTGGTTGGTGTCACACTCCAAATCTATATATTGGGTATTTTTTTTATAATAATAAATATTGAGTGATTGATGATGAAATGGATAATTATATTCAATGATTTAACTCATTTTTAATTAAAATAAGTTATACTTAGTATTATCCCTTGTTTTATATCTGTTTCGTGTGTTGTGTGATTTTAAATAATGGGTCATAGAGTTTAATAGACCCAAACATGATTTAAAAAATTTAGATGTGGGTGAGAATATAGGTAACTCATATTAAATATATGCTATTCACACATATTGGTTTGGTTTTATAGTATCTAAGAAACTATTTTGACTCAAAATGTGGGATAAACATGAGAGAGGACACCGTAATGGATGTTTCATCAAGGGTGAAGTGATGATAGACCTTTGTTGGTCTTTTATGATTGGATGTGAAACATCATTAAGAGTGGAGAAATTTATTTAGATCAAGGTGATGGGTTAATCGTGGTATTAAATTTAAAATTTGTAATAAAGGCCTAAGTGCTAATTTTTCTATTAATAGATGGCCATTGAGTACTACGAGTCCTGATTATTGTGTCTATAGGGTATGCTGAAACAAGAAACTCATGAGATGTGATTGGGAAATTAAAGTCCATGTGTAATTAGATGTGTTTTTCCATGTTTATATTTTTTTTATTTCCTATATATTACATTATTTATATGATGTTTCACTAAAACCTAAGGGATAGATTTGAGTATATTAGGCTTGATTTTCACAGAACATTGACATATGGTTAGATATGTATATAATGACTCACTATTTGAAGGACTCACAACAATCAGGACACCTAGATGATAAATCACTATTTTTGGAATATTATTGGATGTCTAGATACGAGTACACAAACTCGTTATTCTCATGATCTTGTTGAGAATAGACCAGATCCTAGAATCATTAAGGTTATTATTTTTCCCTATAGTTATATATTTATTTATATGTTGACTCAACCACATGGGGACTAATTATTGACATCATGGGAAATCCATGTATGATGTGGTGCAAGAGTGATCTATATGAAATTCAATAATAACCATTCCTACAAACCAATATTAGTCAAAGAAGGTAGTGTTTATCATTAGGGTGTGTTGATAAAAACCTAATGATATGTCTTGGTTGATTTATGTTGATTTTTTCAACTTATATATGATTGTATAAATGCACCCACTTATACAATAGTATATCTTAAGGGATTGTTGGATGTTCTTTATAATGTTTTTAGACACACCCTTTCCATTCACCATGGTGAATGTAAATATTCATGGTTTATGATATAGTGAAGGAAAAGGCCCTTATGAGGGATGGTTGTGCTTGGGAAGCATTCCATGGGTCAAGGGAAAGTGTTGGGTATGTCTTAGTAACTTCTTATAGATTATTCAATAATCATTATTATTTTTGATATTTCTATGTATATCATTAGCTCACTTGGAAATCATTATTTCTATATATGAGTTGTATGAAATTACATGGGTATCATTTTGTAATAATAGGGTGACATGATATTCTTATGGACAACCTCCAATTGTAATCTCATATTTCAATCTAATACTATATATTTATTTCTATGTGTGGTTATCTAATAGTGGGAATATTCTCTAAATGATATGGATTAAACCCTCACCAAAAATAAGTAACCTATGCCATTAGTAAATGAACTCTTGGGGTATGTAGTGCTTCAACATTGTCTAGAATACAAATCTGTTTTAGAGAAGATACACTTGAAACCACTAGTTACCCTCTAAGTATAAATATAGTCCAACTTCTATTATGTAACTATAATTTTCTCTAAAAACTGGTCACCACATATCCTTTGGGGTTACTCCCCATATTCTAGAGATTTTTTATAAGTGGTGAGGGATTAATATGTTTCATGGGGAGACTATTCACTTGATATCATAAATAACAAAAACATAAAAATATCATTATCAATAAAATATTACAATAGAAGAAACATAAAAATATATAATAAAATATAAAAAATATGTGATAGATATATCTCTTTATATACAATCATATTAGTACTAAATTCAACAATAAAAACCAATACAAAAAATAAATGACCTATAAATTGTGCTTGATAATTTGAATAATTAAAAAGTAAAAAGGTGTGATACAAACTCTCTAGAAAATATTCTACTTTGAACTATTCTATCCATAAACTTCATCGCCCATAAACAAGACCTTCTCTTTATTACATCATGAAACATGAAATCTACACATCCACCAAAGTGTATGTATAGGGTGTGAATATATAGAAATAGTAGGATGTTACCAATATATCACTATCAAATCTTCTAATATACCAAAAATGAAAGTGAAACAATTCAGTAACTCATTATCAAACTAAAAACCCAAAGTTATGTTGGCATATTCTAACCATGATACCACACCATCCCACCCTACCTAATTTAAATAATGTATGTGTGTCATTCAAAACTATACCTCAATATATGTAATAGACATCGACCCCATGACATTCCATCATAGTCTAAACATAATAATCTCTACAATAAAATTACCCCACTTATTTATGTCATGAAGTATCCCTATTGGTATACTTATGACCTCACTAGTCACTCCACTCATGACATTACCCAAATCAATAAGAACCTGACTAGGCCATAAGTAAGCTGTCTTTTCCACCCAATGCCTACCTTGAATTGAATAGGGGTTGGAGACTAGGGCTATGATGTATTATTAAGTTTAATTACTATATCCTCTATGTTGTGAATTTTTTTCTAATATCCCTTGTACAACTCGTGATATATCATGGTGTGTACCTAGAGTACACACCATTAAGCCCACTTGGATCCACACAACATGTACCAAAGTACAATCCTTGGACTATGCGTGACATAGACTTTAGTGATAGTACTTTTCTATCTTGATTTCATGTCCAAGAAACTATGTACCCTCCTATAAATTTTATGTGGGTTGACTTGAAATAGACCAAGTAGTGGTAGTACATACCTATATACTAACAAAGGTCCACACAACTTGTACAAAAGAGGCACATTGGATGTGATTTCTAGTCTTCATTATTCTTTATATATTTATTCATTGGTGTTTTAATTGACATACGAGTAGTCTATTAAAAGAATTTATCTGTATATAAAGAAACAGTTTATATCTATTCATCATCCAGGGTTTTCATTTAATGTGATTGGGTATATGAGGTTCACTATATTCATAGAGTTGATAGTGGAGAGAGGGAGAGATAGTGGGATAAAACATAGAGCACATAACACCCTGATGGCATAGATGTATGAGGGTATGGGTCCAAAATTTACATAGAGTAGGTAACCACAAATATTGATGGGGTGTAGGTCCCAACCTTTTATAGTTGGTAACCACATTGGCTAATGCACATTACACATGATGAGGAACCTATTCTACATAGAGGTTGGCACTCTTTCAACTGACATACAAACCATCTAATGTGGTTTACCCCCCAAATTTTTTTTGAGGGATGATATGTGATTGTTTGAAGTTATATTGTTTGAAATATTGTGTTATTTTAATTCTCTAAGTAATATAGTATCCATTTTCAATATGATTTATGTGAAACTGAGTTATGAAGATAGAGTTTCCTTTCATTTTTTCCTTTAAAACCCTTAAAACATATCTATTTTCACACTATCTTGAGCTTAATTATAGTATTTTTACTACTTTATGTTTTCTAGAATACTATTAGGTATATTTATACTCACCCATATATGTGCCTCATGCACACACATGTTGTGTACGTGCAGATGATGCTCAATTTGGTGGTGACTTTGGATGAGGCAGTGTGGGTGGTGCATGTGTGATGTGGAGCTCAAAGATTGTATTTGGTAGTACATGAGTCATGATGGATTATTTTGAAGCCCATATATTCTAGTTGTTATGGGTTTTTAATTTTTAATGGGATTTCTAGAGTGTTTGAAGCTATAATGTATTAGTGATTTGGGTTTGTTAATGCCCCAGGAAATTCAGATTCCCTTTTGTGTATGATTTATGTGAAGATGATCTATAAAGATTGAGTTTCCTTCTATACTTGTACATCATAATCCAAAAAGAATATCATTGTACATTTTATATTTAGGTAACATATTGTTTTTTTAATTATTTTTATTTTTGGGGAATCCTGTTGGATATATTTATACTCATCTCTACATGAGCCTCATGCCTACACGTGATGTGTGTATACAGAAAATGTAAAGTTGAGAGGTCAGTTTTGAGGACATGGTGTTGGTGGTATTGGCATATAGTGAAGCTCAAATATTTTTAGTAGTGGAACATGAGTTTCATTGGAATGTTATGAAACTTATCTATTGATGTTACCTCTCAATGGTCATTTGAAAACATTCGTAGGAGTGGAAACATCATAACAGCCCATTTTAACCATCCCAATTGACTGCATTAATTAATTACTAAATAATCAATTAAAATAAAAATACATTGTAGAATAGTCACTCATCCACCCTCATGCCAGTCTCCCCTTGGTAGGGGGACCATCACATCACCCATGGACCGTATGAGTCAATTGATTAAATTCCCAATTCCCAAACCTCTCTATTTGATTACCCATAGTAGGTTACCAAACATTACACAATATTTATCAGATGTGTCCTACAATATATGACTGAATATGAAAAATATCATGTACTTTAGTATATATATAATATTTCTCTTTAAATAAATTAGTTAATTATTATCTAGTAATACAATTCCACTCAAACATACCGAAATTTAATAAAACTCCACTAATAATGTGTTTCTAATAATCAAATAAATTAATATATAAATATAGGTAGAAGTAACATATCCTTTATAACCATAGTTGGAATTGGAATTGAACCTTTTATCTATTAGAAGAAATAATGGATGTATAAGAAAATCAAAGGCTCAACCACTATAAAATTATCCTTGTGGATGTTGAACCATGAATTTTAAATGAAATAACTCAATAAATTTCAAAAAACCATCCCATAAATTATGGATTAGTCCTATGTAATTCATTAGAGTTCCAAGGGTCCAATGGGTTCATATTTCCCACCACAAACCTCCCAGTGATTGTTAATATGACCACTATTTGGATACTATATCTATGGTGTCTTTCCACGATGGTTTTGGTGGGAATAATTATTTTTCCATCAATATCAGATTCCCCTCCATTTCAACTAGTTTTCTTCCCAACCAAATCTAACTCATTCCTTTCAAAAAATTAATTATAATTAAATATATAATTTCTAAAAATAATTTTATTTACACACTTGTGTTCCATGGATCCTTAAAAAAATCCCCAATATTAGGCTTCTCATCCTCAAGAGGAATCAAATAATATTTATTAAGAAAACATCTAGACACTTATATTTGAATTTTGTTTCTCATTTCCCCATCTCCTACTTGATATGTCCATGTTTCTATAACACCCCAATTAGTGGTATCCTCTTACCATGTATAATATTTACACTGTGATCTATGATATGAATGAAAATCTCATCATGTGAGGAATCTAACTCAAACTCCACCTCATCACTTCAATGATCATGTGATATGTCTAATAAATATCTCCTTAGTCATGTAATGTTCTAGAAGAGCCAAATGACTGGAAACCATTCAAATCCTAAAAAGTGTCTTAAATGGACCTATGAAATGAGGTACTAAATTTCCCCTATTTACCATCCTTTAATGTATTAACCCAATAGACACCCAAAGGAATACCTGATCAAAGATTCCAAACTGATGTGGATTATACCTCCTATCATTATATGATCTATGTCAACCTAGGCCCGTATTAACCTGAATCCTAATCAGATATACCTAATGAGTAGTCTTCTATATATAACTTAGAACAACAAAATATAACTCTCTAAAATTCATCATGAATAAAGGTTTTCTACATATTATATTTTACAACGACTCATATTGAACCATTTTAATTAATTGATGATAATTATTATTATAAAAAAATCCACTTTATCCATATAATCATATAGACTGTATGATGATAGACTACATATTTATCTTTCTGTAATAAGATATATTAATATGTAACTATAATCCAATGTCGATTTATAACTCATAATGGAAATATGATTCGAGTCATTCATGTCATTTAGATGTAATGTTCCGTGTAACCTCATTCATCATGAAAAATTCCTCAAACAAGTAACTTCCCCTTCTCATATATGGAGAAAATATATTGAATAACATAAAAATGATCTATCTTCAACAATTTATTAATAGAATCCCATGATATATCCTTTCCATAAAATATATTGGTAAAACTATACAAAAATCCATCACATATTACATCTATTTCTATATAGGAATGAGAAATGACTATAATTTTCATTCCAACCATTGTTTCTCAACATTCTCTTGCTGAAAAATTATGAACCTTAATAGAAATCCCACTATATGATGGTTCATAACTATACCCCAGTACTGCTTCCTAAAATCATTATACAACATGGTTAATATAAGGATAAAATTATATTTTGAGGATAGAAACTCTTAAATCATCTCCCCCATCACACTTGTAGGTACTATCATACTACTTGGCGTATAAAAAATAGACTTAACATCTCATAACCAATCAGGCCATGTCTCCCTACCCTGAAATCACTCATGAACTATGATACACTCATGTTCATCCCATTAAGACTTCCTCACTATACCCCATAGAACAAATTACACACTTAGTGGTTTTAAGGATGTTTCTCCCCAGTCCTCAGCCACATATAAATGCATCTCTGCTAGAATACACATACAATTCTATGATTATTTCCTTTATTAAACCACATGTTCCAGATATTTATAACTCATAAAATCCTCTGTATTATTCCCCATACTCATTGTTTACACTATATTATTGTTAAATAACAAAATTCACTCTGACCACACCTTTTACCCTAGGTTCAAGTCATCTTTTGAGAACATATGTCATAATGTTTTTTTACCCATTTCTGAATATTTAATTTCGATAACAATTTAGATCATGCATAATTTATTTTAACTAAAAACCAATTGTAGAGTATTTTTTTCCAATACAGCCTTAACTACCAAGAACCATATACTAATACATGATCACTATGAATCAACACAAATCTTATTCCCACACCGGATGCTTTACAATATTATAACATCCCAAAACCATCACTCATTGATGTAATGCTAAATTCATAAAAATTTAATTTCTGGATTTTAGAATGATAATTGTGACCCAATTTTTTTCCTTCCAAACTTTACAAAATCAAAAGGAAAAACTAGATTACTTACATTATCAAGGACCTTTTAAGTTTAGAGTTGTAGAGAATTTGGGTAAACTCCTACATAAATAATAACCATGTAGTTAAATAATCATTTATCCATGTGAAACTAGATTTCATTATTTTACATTAAGTTATCATCATCTCCCACATGCAATCCCTTCTAGAAATAATTTCTTCCACTTCATTCTTTACAACCTAAGTTAAATGGAAACATAAGAAGGGTGAGGTATAATTCTTAGTAAGGGTAAACATAAGCATTAAAATTTGAATGTTTTCAATGATAATAAAAAGTTCATAAGGGTGTGATGAAAACATAATAGTGTAGTATTGAATCATAAAAGAACTCAGACCTTTCAATACCCAAATCATCAATCAAAAAACATGGTGTATGGATTTAACAAAGGAAATATTCATAATGGTCATTAATCATGAGACATATGATATCAATCATGATCAATGGAAACATTATAAACACATAATAATCATGTATAAAACATATTGTTATCTTGGTACATAATCTTAATAGAGAACCTACAAAACTCTTATATAACCCTTATAATTTTAATAAACATATGTCTAACTTCTAATATAATTTTTTTAGAACATAATCATCACCCTATGAATTATAGAACTATCTAGGTGAACCCATTATTTATGAAATAATAGGCTCACCCTATTATACCTAGGATAACCAAACATATATAATGCCCAATATCCAAAATATGAATAAAGATCATGGATAATTCATCATAAAACTCCATGAAATAATTATTTGTATTCTATCACCCATTAAAACCACATACTAGAAATTGGTTTCATTTTACTTAATTTGAAACTTGATTAACCCATTGAGAAGAAACAAGTTGCATAAAAATATCTTTGAATCATGATTAACCCATGGAAAAGAAACAACTTTCATAAAAATCTATTTGAATCATCATTAACCCATGAAAAATGAGTTACATACAAAAATATTTGAAACACAATTAACCTATGGAAAAGAAATGGATTCCATAAAAATATCTTTGAAATATTCATAATCCATCCAGATAAATAAGAAGGATGGTATCAATACAAAATATCCTCAGTGAATGATATTTTAAAACAGGGAAGTTTGATGTAGATTAATTGAAATTCCATTAAAATATCACTAAATACATTTTTAGGAAAATGCACTTTTCAATTTGAAAATCACTTTTTAAAAAATAAAACATTTTTAAAACCCTTTTCATTGAAAATAAAATTGAAAAATTATAAAGTAATATTTCAAAATCATTTAAAATATTCTTGAGTAAAATATCCATCTATATTTTAAAAATTCTTTTTTTTTCAATTTTTTTTGAAAACATGGTTTTGGAAGAAATATATTTTTTGACAGAAAAGAGATTTTTCCATAAAAAATTATTTTTAATATTGAGTACATAAACAAAGGAGAATAATGGAAAAAATATAATATCAGGAAACAACCATAGGATAATAAAATTCATGAGAATAATTTAGAGTTAGATCATAATATTTCAACATTGGAGACATAATCACAAACAATCCCAATAAATGATGAGATTGTAACATAAAAATTTTACCACTTTGGTAACATTGAATCTTAATCCCCATGAAATAGGGATCCTATAATGGATTTTTAAATCCACAAAAATTTAAGGATAATTATTATAACATACATTTATAGTAATCATATACACCACACAACAAAAATAAGTGGTGAATATGCATTATATATTCTAGAAATAATATTGAGATGAAAAAACATTACCTCATGATTATTTTTGTTTGATCATGATTTATCATCATTTATAGTTCTTTAAAACATGACATTAACTAATAATTAACCATATTTATATTTATAATATCATATATGATCTCTTTATAACATTTTATCACCCTTTTACCAATTATTTTCACTGTTTCGGGTGTTAATTTCCTTATTTTCTATTTTGTTCTTTCTTATATAAGTTCTGATTATGTTGAAAATTATATAGTTTCATCATCTCAATAATAATAATAATAATATAATTATCATATTTATACATCAATTATACCTCTAAAACCAATCATGAAAGATCGTTATGAAAAATGAACTAATATAATGATTATAAGGACGGTATGTTGTACATACTCATGAGTAACGTTTCCATTTTTTCAAAGATCACTATAGAAAAGAAGGGAAGTAATATTTTACCTTTAAATAATTATTAATATATATTAAATACCATATTATTTAATTATATATACTTATATATATCATTATTGTGGTTTGGTGATGAAAAAGAAAGTCACATCACTTTATAAAGGTATTAGTCCACACATACACGAACAACATTATCATTTATTAAGTGAGTGAAAAATTAAGAAATAAAATTATATATTATATTTAAATAAAAAAAATGTAACTAATATTATATTTACCTAATTTATAACACATATATTCACTAAATTTACCTTTTTAACCTTCAATGTAATGCTTTAGTGAAAAAGAAATAACAACACTTCATGAGGCAGTAGTCTTCCATACACATGAGAAACATTATCGTATCCCATATGTAATATAAATTAAAATTTATATATTATATAATTACTCAATTAGTATAAGTTTGTTACAAATACCATATATATACTTTGGATCTATCTTTATACCCAATTATGAGAGGTGGTAATGGAAAAATGAAATACTTTGGTTCACGAAGTAGTAGTCCACCGTACACACGAATGATGATTTTTTAACCCATTTGATGGAATTAGAGATTGTGGTTGTAGAGTAAAATCTTTTATATTAATTTTTATATTATGTTTTGATTTTGAAATCACAAACTCTCTTTTTATAAAATCATATTATTACCAATTTGTTTTACATTTTATCATTACAAATTTTCATATGAATATAATAATAATCGTATAGACGAATATATTAGAAATGATTTATTTCATTATTATCATAAAAATGATGAATATGATTGTTATTTTACTCACCAAATATGATTTACATCGAACACACTGGAAATAGTTTTCATCATAAACAATATCCAAAATCCTACCTGTATTTAAATCATACTCACCATCATAATGAGAGTCATCAGAGTCGTTGAAATTAATTTTATCTTGTCGAGAAATCTATATCATAATAAATTAAAAACCTTCATAACATCTTATCACATGATTATTAATTATTTTTATGCTTTTGGGTGTTAATTGGCCTGTTTTATCATTTTTGGTTTGTTATTAAAGTTATGTTTATTGAATATATTATAAATTTCCTCATGTATTGAATAATAATAATGACAAAATTATAATATTTATTCATCAATTATACATTTAAAACCAATCATGAAATATGTATTTGAAATATTAAATAACATTATGATCATGGAGATGGTAGACAATATATAAGAATGAGTAATTATGTAATTTAAATCATATATATTCATTATATTTACGATTTTTTATGTTCCATGAAACATGTTATTTAAAAAAGAATCACATTGCTTCATGAGGCGGTAGTCTGCCATACAGACGAGTGACATTATGGTATCCCCTAAGGAATTGAATGAAAAAGGAATATATGATATAATTCCTCTAGAGATATAATTATGCTATTAATATCATATATATACTTTAGATTGATCATCATACTCAACTATGATAGGTGGTAATGGGAAAAAGAGTGACATTAGTTCATGAGGTAGTAGTCCACTGTACACACGAAGGTTGATTTTTCAAACCAATTGATAGAATTGAAGATTTTTTTTATGTCATGAAATTTTTATAAAAACATACCAATATATATATAAGATGCGTTGTTTATTATATAATCATGTATTAGCAAGAATTATTACAGGTTTAGTGAAAAATAAAATAAAAATATTAATTAAAGAGTGTAACTTATTCATTGGGTATCCTCCTTAAGATTCCATAATTGGTCTTCACAGGTTGAATTTATTACCAATATATGGATTCTAGGTTGAGGGTAATGAATTTGGGAAGTGATTTGGGCATGAAAGGGTCAAGAAAAATTTATTGATAAGTGCGAAGAAGTGAGGGGAGTGAGTACCATTTTATATTTGAGGAGTGACACTTTTGTAAATACAAAAAATTGTCAACTTTTGGGAGGTCAATATTACATTGAGTGGAACTCAAATTGATAAATAATGGGTTTTAGTCATTATAGGGTATAAAATACCTCTATCACAAAATTCAACCCATTTTTAACCATGTAGTTTTTTAAATTAGATGTTTCTTTATTTTTTACAATTTTTGTTTTTCTCGATGGTAACTAGTATTTTTAGAATCAGTAATTTATCATTTTTGTCAAAATTAAAATGGGAATTTTTAGATACTTTTAAATAATTATTATAAATATTATATCTAATTTATAAAATTTAAACCATATGTGTGTTGGAAATTAATTTTAACACAAGCACTTGTAACATGTAAAAACACTACTTTAACGTTAAAATCGCTAATAATGTTTTTACTATTTAGGGGTCAATATATAAAATTTTAAATATGTTTTCCCATTAATGAACCATAGTCGATATTTACTTATATTTAAAAATAATTTTCTAGAATATATATTTTTTTAGTAATTTTTAATCATTTATGAAAATATAATTCTTTGTAAAATAACATTAATGCCAATTTTGAAATTATTTATTTAATATAAATTTTAAAAATATCATGAAAATGATGAAATTAATATATATTATGCCTAAAACCTATGTAGTATGATATATTAATATATAAAAATATTAAAACACAATAATATATTCAATTTACTACTCTTATAATATTTTTAGTATTATTTATTTTATTTAAATGATATCTAAATAATAACCATTTCAGTGTTTCTTAAGCATTTAAACTAATTAAATAATCTCATAAAAAATTAAAATATTAATTATGATTAATAAAACTAATTGATCATACAAAATAATGTTTATAATAAAATATATGTTGTTCTTTTTTCCTATCTCAAGGATTTTTATATATTAAAATCACGGATGTACCCTTTTTGTCTTCACTTAACTTATTATATAGCCCACTTTTAGGCCCAAGCACCAAAAAAGCCAAAAAAATATAGCCGATGGTCATAAGGATTTAAATATGTTAAGAAAATGGGTGTTGGAAAAATTGTTATGTCATTCTAAACCTTATATTCTTACTTTAATCCCTCTCTAAACCAATTTTTACCTTAACTGTAGTAATTAATTTTTATACTTCCACTAGTCATTTTTGGTTAAAAATATGTTTTCATTATTATACATTATGAATTATTCTGATTAAAAATATATAATTCATTTTTTCGAATTCAATTCTTACATGTGGAAAACATTAATTTAAAATTAATCATGCAGATGTGTCAAGAAAGAAGGTTTTTAAAGTAATAATGTTGAAAAGTTTATAATGTTTGTATTTCTAAATTAAATGTGGAAAAGATTAAAATGACCAAAATTGGAATAATTGATGAAAATTGAAATGTAATAGTTTAAAAAAAATGAAAATATAATTTATCCTTATAAACAACTTAAATGAAAAGGTAGTTTTCCATTTTTACATTCCATGTAACGTGTTATAGAAAAAATAATCACATTTCTTCCTGAGGTGGTAGTCTTCCATACACACGAGTGACATTATGGGATCCCCTATAGAATGGAATGAAAAATGGATATATGATATAATTTCTCTAGAGATATAATTATTTTATTAATATCATATATATATTTTAGATTGATCATCAAACTCAACCGTGATAGGTGGAAATGGGTAAAGGAGTGACATCAGTTCATGTGGTAGTATTCCACTGTACACACGAATATTGATTTTTCCACCTAATTGATAGAATTGAATATTTTTTTAGGTCAAGAAATATTTATAAAAATATACCAATATATATAAGATACATTGGTTATTATATCATCATGCATTAAGAAGAATTATAAAAGGTTTAGTGAGAAAGAAAATAAAAAATTTAATTGAAGAATGTAACATATTCTTTGTGTATCCTCCTTTTGTTTTCATAATAAGTCTTCATAGGTTGCATTTATTACCAAAATATTGATTCTAGGACGAGGGTAGTGAATTTGGGAAGTTATTTTGGTTTGGAAGGGTCGAGGAAAATTTATTGATAGGTGTGAAGAAGTGAAGAGAGTGAGTGCCCTTTTTTATTTGAGGAAGAGTGAAACTTTTGAAAATACAGAAAACTATTCACTATTGGGAGGTCAATATTACCTCTAGTGGCTCTAAAATTGAAAAATAATGGGTTTTAGTGATTATATGGTATAGAAACACCTGTATCACAAAATAAAACCCATTTTTAAACTAGTAGTTCCTTAAATTATATTTTCTTATTTTTTTTATCATTTTTGTTTTTCCCTATGGTAACTAGTTTTAATCTTCTTAATTTATCATTTAAGACTAAATAGAAATGATAATTATTAAGTAAATTTAAAAAATTATTATAAATATTATATCTAATTAATAAAATATAAATCTCATGTGTGTTAGAAATTAATTTTAACACTAGCACTTATACTGTGTAAAAACACTACTTTAACATCAAAATTTCTAATAATGTTTTTACTATTTATGGGTCAATATATAAAATTTCAAATACTTTTTTTACATTAATTGTCCATAGTGGATATTTACTTATATTTAAAAATAATTTTTTAGAATATAATATTCTTTTAGTGATTAAAATTATTTAATAAAAAAACATTCTTTGCAAAATAACATTAATGCCAATGTTGACATTATTAATTAAATAAAAATTTAAAAAATATCAAGAAATTGAGGAAATTAGAATATATTATTCCCGAACCCATGTAGTATAATATATTAATATATAAAAATATTGAAACACAATAATTTAATCAATATACTTCAATTTTAATTTTTTTAGTGTCATTTATTTTATTTTATTGTTAACTAAATAATTACCACGTTAGTGTTTCTTAAGCCTTTAAAGTAATTAATTAATCACATGAAAATTTAAAATAATTATCATGATTAGGAAAACTAATTTATCATACAAAATAATGTTTACATTAAAATACATGTTGTTCTTTTTTCCAATCCCAAGGCTCTTTAGATATTAGAAGCACATACTAAACCTTTTTGTCCCTTTATTTACTTAACTTATTATATAGCTCACTTTCACACCCAAGAATCCCAAAAACACGTAAAAATATATCCTAAGGTCATAATGTTCAATATAATTTGAAAGAATGGGATTTAAAAAAATAGGTATGTCATTCTAGCCCTTATATTCTTACTTCAATCCCTCAATAAACCCATTTTTACAATTACCATGGAAATTAATTTTTATCGTTCTAGTAGTCATTTTTGCTAAAACAATATTTTGGCATTATTAGACAATATGAATTTTTCTGATCTGAAATATATAAATCATTTTTTAAAATATAATTCATACAACTGGAAGACTATAATTTAAATTTAATCATATAGATGTGTCCAAAAGAGGGTTTTTAAAGTAAAAATGTTGAAATGTTTATAAATATTGAATTTTTAAATTAAATGAGAAAAAATATTAAAATGACCTAAATTGGAGTAATTGATGAAAAATTGATTTTTTTTTTATTTTTAAAAAAATTTAAAATATAATATACCCTTGTAAATAACATAAATGAAATGCTAGTTTACCATTTTTTCATTCAATGTAACGTGTTATTGAAAAAAGAATTACATTATTTAGTGAGGCGGTAGTCCACGATACACACGAGTGTAATTATGGTATCCCCTAGAGAATGTAATGAAACAGGAATATATGATATAATTTCTACAGAGATAAAATTATGTTATTTATATCATATAAATACTTTAGATTGATTATAATACTAAACTATGATAAGTGGTAATGGGAAAAGGAGTGGCATCAGTTTAGGAGGTAATAGTCCACTGTACACACAAATTTTGATTTTGCAACCCAATTGATAGAATTTATTATTTTTTAGGTCATGAAATTTATATAAAAACATACCAATATATATAATATATAGTGGCTATTATATGATCACGTATTAAGACGAATTATAGGTGGTTTCATGAGAAAGAAAATAAAAATGCTAATTGAAGAATCTAATATATTCTTTGGGTATCCTCCTTAGTTTTCCATAATAAATCATTATAGGTTGAATTTATTACTAAAATATGGATTCTAGGATGATGGTACTGAATTTGGGAAGTGATTTGTGTATGTAGGGTTCAAGAAAAATGTATTGATTAGCGCAAAGAAGTGAGGAGAGTGAGTTCCCTTTTATACTTGATGGGGAATGACACTTTCATAAATATAAAAAATTATTCACTATTTGGAGGTCAATATTACCTCGAGTGGCTCTCAAATTGATAAATAATGGGTTTTAGTGATTATATGGTATATAAACACATCTACCACATATTAAAAACATTTTTTAAACATGTAGTTCCTTAAATTATATGTTTCTTTATTTTTTACCAATTTTTTTTTCCCCAATGGTAACTAGTGTTGTTAATCTAGGTAATTTATCATTTAAGTCTAAATCAAAATGATAATTAATAGATAATTTAAAAAAATTATTATAAATATTATATCTAATTTATAAAATATAAATTTTATGTTGGTTGGAAATTAATTTTAACACAATCACTTGAAACGTGTAAAAACCCTGCTTTAACATTAACATCGCTAATAATGTTATTACTATTTAGTGGTCAATGTATAAAATTTAAAATATTTTTTCCCATTAATGGAACATATTCTATATTTAATTATTTTTAAAAATAATTTGGCAGCATATAATATTTTTAGTAATTTTGAATCATTTAATAAAATATCATTCATTGTAAAATAACATTAATGCCAATTTTTATCTTATCCATTTAATATGAATTTTAAAAATATCAATAAAATGATGAAATTAGAATATATTATGCCAAAACTTATGTAGTATCATATGTTAATATACAAAAATAATTAAACACAATAATCTATTCAATTTACGTCTCTTTTAAAATTTTTAGTATCATTTATTTTATTTAATTGTTAACTAAACAATTACAATGTCAGTGTTTCTTAAGAATTTAAAGTAATTAATTAATCTCATAAAAACATAAAATAATTATCAAGATTAAGAAAACTAATTTATCATACAAAATAATGTTTATAATAAAATATATGATGTTATTTTTTCCTATCTCAAGGTTTTTTATATATTAGAAGCCCAGACAGACCCTTTTGTACCTTTATATACTTAACTTATTATATTGCTCACTTTAAGGCCCAAGTATCCCAAAAACAAAAAAAAGTATTGCATAAGTTCATAAGGTTATAAATATGTTAAGAAAATGGATGTTGGAAAAATTGGTATGTCATTCTAACCCTTATATTCTTACATTAATCTCTCAATAGACCCATTTTTACCTTAACCGTGGTAATTAAAATTTGTCATTTCACTAGTCATTTTTCGTAAAAAAATATGTTGTCATTATTAGAAATTATGAAATTTTCTGATTCAAAATATTGAATTCATTTTTTTAAATTCAATTCATAAAAGTTGAAAACATTAATTTAAAATTAATCTTGTAGTTGTGTCGTGAATATAGGTTTTTAAAGTATAAATGTTGAAATATTTATAAAGTTTGAATTTCTAAATTAAATGCTGAAAAGATTAAAATGATCTAAATTTGAATGACTGGTGAAAAATAATTTTTTTTATTTTTTTTAAAAAATTAAAATATAAATTACCCTTATAAATAACTTAATTTAAAAGGTAGTTTTTAATTAAAATTCAATATTTTTACTATTCATCTAAAAAAGAATATATTAAGAAAACTAAAAAATTCAACCTAAGGTAATTTTGATACTATTATTTAAAAAAGGAGTTTTAATTTGTGAACTATGTTTTCTAAAAGTGGTAAAAATTCATTTCTAATTATCTGCACAAAGTGGGGATATATCATCTTTTAGAGAAATATCATTCTTTAGAAAACATTTCTTTTAATTTTTAATCAATAGATAACTACTAAAATAGTCTAATATAAATATATGTTTATAAGTTATTTAATCATTTTCATACCTTCCATTGGAATAGCTATGTGATAAATGTTATGTTAAATAATTTTATTAATAGTATATTGTTTGGTAATACACGATATTTCATGTAAAGAAAGGTATATATTAAAATATTTGTTGGGTGTATCATAAGCTATCAAATGAAATTAAATATATTCTAAAACAAATATAATTTTAAATTATTTGGTTGTTATATTCCCTTTTAAGCTTGTTTTTGTGTGTGTCAATTTTGCTATTGAATTAAATTTTTTATTTTAAAATGTTTTGTTTATAAAAATATAACACAAATGGATTACCTAGATCATGTAAGATTAATATAAAATTTTTAGTCAAGATTACCTAAAAATCCAAAAACTATTAGTCACATTAGGAGTCCTAATTAAATATCACCCCTTCCTAGTCAATGAAGTCATCAATGATGGCATCCGAGATAAATATTAGATAAATCATTGATAATATCCTACCAAACCAAGGAAACTATGAGTCAAAAACATGTTACTGAGGACATGCCAAGATTTCAACACCTAATTTTTTTTTGTATCTATTGAGATTACTTCCTCAAACATCATGTGGCCTAAAAACATCATTGATCAAATCCAAAAATCATAGTTCTTTGAATTCACATACAAATAATGCTTATACAACATAATTAACATAATTTGAAAGTTACTCTTATGATCATTCCAAGACATAGAGTTCACCGATAAATCATTGATAAACACCACCATCAATGAATAAAATTATTGGTGTAATATCTATTTAATTAAATTCATAAAAAATAATTGGTCATTTTTAACTTAAATTACATTATTATATGCTCATAAAATGCATTACTACTGCTAAACTCTATCTTTTAAGATATTATTAGATTGTACCCTAAGATAATGATACCTAAATATCATATCGATCCTCAAAAACTTTGGGGAACCTCTTCAATAATCAAATAGATCACCTATCATGGGAAAAAGATGAATATTCTTAATTATCACATGATTGAGATTTCAGTAATCCATATGCAATCATATGGTCATATCCTCCTTCATAGTTAATAATACAAAATATAACTACAGATATATAATCTAATATATAAATATCATTACATTAGGTGAAAACTATATCTCTCTAGAGGTAATATTCAAAATTAGTCCTCGAATATGTTTATGATAAGATCTGTAACTAGAGGGAAAATAAGCTCCCATATTCTGTCTTTATCTCTTGAAACAATACAAGAAACATGTGTTTTGATAGATCCTACTTACCAAAAGGCCATATCCCATTCAACCTGCTTTCATATGACACTCTTCATGAATGATATAAAAATCATCTATAAGAAAAGAAAATTATACATATAATCAATAGAGATCCACATATGCAAAAAAATGAAACAACCAATATATCTTAATGATGACATAAAAATTTGTATTACTAAGAACCAATAAGTCCCCTAGATATCTATAACTACTCAAAATGGTAACACATCTAGAAACCATCTAGCATACTCTACACTCTCTCACAGTGCATTATCTATTGCTAACACTATTTCATGGTACTCCATGTTAGGAAATAAATAATATATCATGTGATAATAAATAAATTATTGTGATTCACTCATATCATATAATTAACTAGACAATGTTGAAACAACAAATATCATTCCTTTTACAGTTGATGACCCTCCTATTGCACCTTTCAATGCCTACTTAGAAAAAAATATTTTACTAGAACTAACTCCATTACCTTGAAAAACCTATGAACCTAATATATACTATGAAAACTTTTGTGAATTATTACTTCCACCATCCCTAGAAATCATAATTTATCATTAATCATAACCCCATGTAATTCCTCCCTTAAATTCCCTTGAACTTAGTTTCTGCCCTGATGCCTATACACTACCACCCTATAGTCTCTCGCAATATATGAGTTATGGGTATAAAATATTATTTTAGATATAACACTCGTTCAAAACACTCAATAAATATTCTCAAATATAGAATAATCCTCTATAATGGAAGTTTATAACTAGATATCTCCCTCAAAGAGGTGGAAATGATCTATATCTTTAACCCCCACCTCAACAGTCCCTGCAAGGAGAATCTTAAAATACCTCTTTTGGTTACCTAATACTTCCAATTATATTGTAAAAACCAAAATATTTTTTACCCTACCATCATCACCTTATTGACCACCTCTATGTAGTTTAGAAATATAAATAGTCACTCCTAAGAGAATATCACTAACATCATCCCAATATCAAACTAATAGACCTTTATAACCATGTCACCACCCAAAAACATCTTTAACATCTATAGTTTTTCAATCCTTACAACATAATAAATTACAATAAGATATTTATTTTGAAGCTATAAAAACTCCTGATCATTATCTATCATTAATATATCAGGGTAAAATTACTCATAAAATAGGGTCTCAAAACTACCCCTAGTTATTCCCTTTTCCTTTTTGGTCTGAACCAAGATATATCAATAATATTGAGCTGGTACATTGAACATAAAAACTATTAAATTCACCTTTATATCATCATTTTTATGAATCAACATGAATATATTGTGGATTCTCTCCATCTACTCTTCTATGACTTATAGTTTTCTATCTTCCTTATAAAGTGGTGGATGCAGAATTTGAAACTTATGAATTAATTAATCAGTCATGGACTCGACCCTGAGTAACCTCATTAAAATTTAATAAATCACTAAATCTAATATATCAATGATATTATCATCTATTATATATTCCTAAGATACCTCATTTGTAAATTCTCTAACTCTATCTCTTGTTCATCCACTGTCCTATGCTAAAGTAGAATATCCCTACAATATCAGTGATAATTCATATTAACACCAATTTATATAAATCCAATGATTTTATTATTATTATGAAAGTATTACTATTTCATCTCACATTATATTTAATCATACATAATTCCCATAACCCATATTCCAATACATTCTTATTCCCATTAACCCTAATAGTAATCAAACCTAATAGACATTAATGTGACCTAATTCCATTCCAATTATTGGATAATAAATGTTACTAAAAATAGAATATATAATAATAGTTGATCTTTGTAAATTAAATCATGACCAATAACTTATATAGGAAAACACTATATACTTTTTTATTTTTGGCCTAATTTAATTTGAGTCATCTCTAATTATCACAGGATTATGCAATCACATAATAGTATACAAATGTTATATAATCCTTCATACTAAACATAATGGATGAAATCTAAACTATTAACACTTTTTATGAGAACAAAAACATAACTACCAATATTATAAACTATAAATTTCAAAATCAAAACTATAACTACGCTATTAACATTGATATTCAATATAAAAATATTGTACAAACATAACTGCTACTTCTATTGCAGTACTAACCAATTCTATCTCATGTGTAACAAGTCCCCAAAATAATAAAACAAAAAAATAGGGGTATGATACTATTACGTTGAATCCATTTAACCATAACCTTGAGCATGAGTTTCCATATTACCTCAGGTGTGCCTACCCATACACTACAGGTTTTTCACTAGATGTGAGGGGAAAATTTTTATCATAGGGAGACTATTACCTTGATATCATGACCAACCCATAAAATTAAAAATAATTTTAAATGATATAATAAAATGGAAGTAATATAAAAACCATAATACAAAATAAATAATTCCTAGATATCACTATTATAAGCTATGTAGTAACATAAATCATACATTCCATGGAAAAACCTATATAAATCCATCATGGTCTATTAGAAAAGATAAATAGGGGAAAGATTACACAAAAAGACCGTGGTGTTCTGATCCCTATCCATCCAATCCAATTCTATTAGTTTTTCCATTAATAGCTTATATCACTGATCATTAGGACCTTTATCTAATTTGTATAAATAACTATGAAATCTACAAATACATTGGAGTGAATGTGTGAGATAAGAGTCTATAGATAGAGTATAATTTCATATATTTAATATTATAATATCTTAAAATATATTACAATTTCATTTGATATGGTGTAATAACTCACGATCTATGTAAAAATAAAAATTTAGGGTTTCATATCCAAACCAAGACACTACAAAACTAGACCATATCTATTTTATCCAATAATTGTATATCCATTATGTAATTTCCTCAATAGGAATACAAAATTTTGACCCTTATTGGGTCACCATAGTATAGCCACAATAGAATCTACCATACAACAACCCCACTAGATTGTATTAGGCATTGAATCGATTGACATATTTATAACCACATTGGCCACTCCACCCCAAGCCCATTAGTGTAAACTGACCCCAATGACTATCTCTCCTTGACCTCATTTGTCTATCATTACCCTATAAGATATATCTATCATATCTTACTAGTATATTCAGGACGTACAGGTCCCATATCCCACTAATCCATATGGTTTATTACCCATAAACCCTATTGATCAACCACCCAAGATCCAAATATCCACCTACTCATAGACCCCAATAAGCTTATCAATCACTTAAAATCAAAATTTTATTAAGGAACACTCTCACAAACCCATGTTTTTAGGTGGTCTAAAATGGTGGATTCCAAAGGTATTCAATTTATAAATTTTCATAAATTAATGTGGTAATGATCCAATATAAAAGTATATGATGATAGTGTCATCATGTCTTCCTTTGGATTCTAGATTTCTTTCTACCCTATTTTCCACCCACTTTGTATGATAAATCTCTACTTGAGGATTTTCAATGAAACTTCTCATACATATACTATTGAATTATTAAAACCCTGTAACTAATAAACAAAAACAAATTTTACCCAATGGATATACAACCTATTGGTCTTAAATATCCTTACCAGTAAACCATTGTCTTTTCACCTCCATGATACCGTTGACATGTCAACCCATGAAAAAATTAATCAATTCCCAGTAAATAAATTATTTATCATCACTATACCAATTTAGCGACCTACAATTTTCATAAATAAAGAATTAAATATTAATTAAAAATAATAGACACACCTGAAGTGTCCCTTTGTTACTCTATTAGATCATATCACTCATCTATGCTTGTCAGGAAACTTCCATAAAAGATACAACAACAAACCATGCAATTTATCCTTTTCTAAATTACTCAAATGGTCAATTACATTATAATTAATCAATAAAACTAATGAATCCTTGAGAAAATACATCACCATCCCACCCTTACATTAGTTTCCCATGGGGAAGTGATTATACCAACCCCTATAGAATGTATTAATCCATTAATTAATTTCCCACTACATGAACCTCTTTTTGGGTAACCCAAAGTGGATTCTTAAATCCCATAAACTTATTATAAAAAAATCATTTAATATTTATCAAGATATGATATATATCACCAAACTTAGTTCATATGGAAGTTTTACCCTCAAAAAAACCAAGTAGTTCTTCTTTTATATGATGATTCCATGGAAACCATTGAAAATAGAATAAAATTATATTTATGATGACACACTACCAATTAGTGAAATTAGAGAATAAAAATTACTATAAAACACTAATCATTCTACCAAGAATCACTACCCATGAAAAAACAATAACTCCACCAAACACTAGAAGTATCAATCTCTTATAGGTAAGAAGAGAGGAATAAAAACCACTAACCCATCAAGAAAACATGACTATATCAAGGAATTAAAATATATATATTTTAAAAACAACCCCCATGTAAAATTATTAACATCCCCAACAAAAATTGGGGGTTTGGACACACAAAAGGAGACCCAGTAGCTCTCATTAAAGATATAATGAGCTATCAGGTTCATGGTGCCTGCTTCTAGCTTACAAATTTTGGTTATTGAGGACATTTATTAGGAGCTATAACTTTTTATCCATCCCACTATGGTTATATTTCCACTACATAATTTTCATTTAAAATCTTAGTTCCATCAATTTAATAGAATTTATCTTCCTAGAATCTTCTAACTTACTCATAAGATAAGAATATATGTAATTAGACATGTAAATTTTAAAATAAAATTCACTTTATCACCTATGATCCATGGTTTCTTATTATAAATACCACTAGTTGTTCTTTGATATCTATAAAGTATATGGAAATCCACCAGCTTTATAGTTGGAATAATAAGGTTTCCGATGATAAATCTACACATATCATTACTCACTATCTTTTCCAATAGAAACCCATGGGTATTAAACTGGGAATAATTGAGTAGAACATCCAAACTCCTTTCTTCGGCATCCCTGAAAACCCATCTAATGTGATCCAAACTTTTTAAACACAGTATAAAACATTTAATCTCTCAAATAGTTCTCAATCAAATATCAATATATATTATCTACATGTTGTAAAGTTTTTACATGAGTTCGAGATAAAAGAGAAAAAATGATATCATTACCCTCAATAGTAAGAAGAACACTGATAATGTTACTCTCATATATTTAACTCCTTCATCATGGTTTGAAAAATCACCCATTTGGTTTTTTTAACCATGTTCATTTAAATATTAATAAAATACACCAATTTTAAATTATTTTTATCGTAGAATAATGATACCAATAGTGAATAATTTGATCTATATTCACTATAAAAACAATTGATATAATCTAAATAACATTTGATAATTTATTTATAATTAAAATTAACTACTCTAACTTCTAAAAAATGTGATAAATTTAAAATCCTATCATTATTAAAATATAAACTATAAAATAATCAATTATATGCTTAATTGAGTGAACTTGGTAAATGAAATAGGAATGATGAAATATATATTCAAAGATACCTATTAATAAAATCTAATACTCTCAATATTTAATTCCCCTTTCATTATTATACTCTTCATGTTTTATTGGAAACTCCCTAGGTATATATTTCAAAAACTTCTGTCACACAAGCTTCAAGAAGAACACAAAACATTTCAACACCAATCAACACACATACACATACAAAATTAAAAAATTTACTCTTGTTTTTATCCCTTTTAAGATATTATACCCTTTAATAGTTCCCCACTAGATAACTATTAACATAAACATGTATTTATATCATTTTCACCCATTGGGAATTAAATTTCCCTCAAAGATGGGGAATAAGAAAGACTAACCATGGGGTGAATTTCGAACTGTGATTTTTGAAGACCTTAATTGAGACATGGTTAATATAGTATTTATTTTTACACTAATGGATGGAAAAATATCAAGAACAATATTTAATTCGATTTTTGTAATATTTAGATGACTCTTACATTAGGATATTTTTACGGGTAGTTTCTTTAATGGATTCATTCATTAATTTTAATGTTATATTCATGTTTTTTGTTAAACATGCTCCTGAATGAGTAGAGATTTTTTTGATTAGGAATCAAGGTGAAAGAATTGATGTTTTTTAGGATTTAAAAATTATTCCATAATATACATTGTTTTTTCCATGATTTATTTTTTTGGTATTATTGATTAAACCATACTTATATGGCATTCGTAATGGAGGTTAATTATTTATATAGGCTTAAACAATATGAAAAAGGTTCATAACTATTTTTTTTTCAGAAAAAACTCATACAAATAATTCAAATATTACATTACAAAATATGTTCAGGACAAAAAATATCTAGCTAACAAATATTTTTTCAATATTGTAATTTATGGCTGGAAATTCATGATACACATTATAATTTTGATAATCAATGAATTTTCAGAGTTTTAATGGAAATGGATGACTATAAATATTACTTCACAGTATAAATCATCACATTGTAATGAAGTCAATATCCACAAAGATTATGTAGACAATTTTTTTTTGATTTTAGAGTCTTAATTATGCAGTGTCATCCCTTATTTGTGGATCTTATGGTTACCAGATATAACACTATAATTCATAGTGTTATGACATGATTTTTAAAGTGTATTTAAATAATAAATTTTATCTTGGTGAAAAATTAAAAAATTTTATATCTATATAAACCTAAAAAAGGAGAGTATTGTGAGTATTTTGTATATGATTAATAAGTAGAAAAAAGTTTACACTTGATCCTATATTAGAGATACATGAGGTGGAATGTCGAAGATTGATCAACTAAGAAGAATATGTTTTTTATCTTTCTTTTATATATTTTTTCAACCATATTCTTGATACATTATTATTTTCAATATTTATAATAAGACAAATATATTTTAGGGGATATTTCAACCTCATAAAAAAAGGACATAGTCATTAAATAAAATGTTTAGGAAAACCTTGTAAAAATGTCATATATTATGTTTCATTTATTACTCACTCTATATATGTTGTCATCATTATTTTTTATTGAGAGATCATACACTACAACCCATAGGATAACACTTTAGAATATTTTATTATTAAATACTAATGTTTTAGTTGTACTAATTCATCCCCCTCTCAGTGAATCTAATGTTACATTGGTGATATATTTAATTGGATATCAAATATAAGGTTTGTTCTCTTTAATTTGAATTGATTCATATTGAATATATAATTTTATTGATAAATTTAACGGAGAGTATGAATTTCAACAACAATAATGGAATTATGACTTTTAATGGAAATTTTATTTAATTGTTGAAATATCGGATGGATTTATATATTCCATATCCTTCTTTGAAATTTCTTTATATCATCAATAATGATGTACATATTCCTATCCTTGAGAAAACCATTATATTACATGAAATTAATAATAATGATGTTTATAAGAGGGAAAAATGAATTCCTCTCATCCATCTCCAAAAACAATTAACAAGATTCATGGGTTTTAACATAATGAATTCTATATAGAAAATAATTATGACATGCATAAAAGATAAAATATTATCAAATAGTAGTGATTTTAAATATTTCGTCTGAAATTAATGGATATTTTGATGAAAAAATACGAGTTACTGGATTTATTATTTATTTAGTCACACAAAATTATTAACTCAATATATAGTTACGGGGATACTATTTAATACTCTATAATAATGAAGCGATTTTCCATAATTTAATTGGGATAGTTCCATGAAAAAATTTCATCCTTACAAGAACAAAAATTGGATGAGTTAACCATTGAACAACTCAATAATATATTCATATCTGAGGAGTAAGGGGGAAAACCCTGAAGAAGAAAAATATTTAAAAGAATGTAACATTAAAAGAATCAAAAGGATTGAATGATATTGAATAAACATGGTCTCAATAAGTCATGTAAAAAAATATGATTCCATAAAAATCATTGAAATAATACCATTTTATTGTCTAGAAATATAAAAATGAAATGTTAAGTAAAAATGAAAGATTCATTTTATGTGTTTTAATTGTGATAAGATTAAACACTTTTTAGACAGTTTCTTCATAATTAATCATGAATAAGAGGATTGATCTAAATGAGCATCACGTAGAAGAAAGGCGTCCAGTAGGTGATGTAATGTGAAATTCAATTATGAAAATTGAATGTTCAATTCATAAAGGAAAATGAATTTTCCCTCAAAATATGATATATCAACTTATAACGGGGTATGTGAAATATTATAGGAAAACTGAGAGGTTTAATGTGACCAATTATTTACCGAATTATCAAATCATTATAATGATGTAAATAAGAAAAAAGTGAAGAGGATGGTGTTTGAGATATACCAAAGTAGTTAAAATTGAGAATGGATGTCAGGACCTACTTAAACAAAAATGGGATTCTTGAATGGGACAAATAATTTCTAAATCAGGAGAATGAGTCTCTAAAGAAGTCCCTTGATGCATCATATATCAACGAACTTATTAAATTAGAGGATGGATTTTTGAGTAATATTATAGATCTCAATGAAATTATTATAGAAATATATAATTATCTTGAGATTATAATAATAAATATTGTTTCAAATTTCAAGGGGTTTAAATTTCATGTGGAAGTGTTTATTGAAGATTAATCAAATTTATAAAAGTACAGTATGAGTTAAAAAAATCATCCAAGGAAGTTGGTGAATGGTTATAATCTATGATTAATGTTATTCTATAAATAAATAAAATTGACGATTGTAAAAATTAGTAGTGAAAATTAACTTAATTTTTTTATAATGAAATGAAATTAGTTATAACATTGACATGAAGGATAAAAATTTAACAATGTAACCTATGAAAGGTGATACACACATTTTTTCATTAAATTCTTGTAATGAAAATCATTATGACAAGGAGGTTTCGAGAATTATTAAATTTAAGGATAATCATAAAGGAAAATACAACATAAATGAGATATTTTTAATAATGATAAATTTTTTAAAATAAAAAAAATTAATTTGAATAAAAAATCAAAAATATATTTTGAGGAAACAAACTTCTAATTATGGTTAATTTGTATTGAAGGAAGATATAATTTTTATGAAATATTCAAAAAACAAATTCATACAGGTGTTAGTAAAAATTGTCTTTATCTTAATAAAATAGAGGACAAGTTTTTAAGGGGATACATGATAAATATACCATAGAAAATAATAATAAAACATTTAAGATAGAAGTTGAAATTACAAAAAACTTTTGATTCTCTTAAGGAAAGTTATGGGTGGTTTTCTAGATCTAGATATACCACAAAAAAAGACTCGTATATTTCTAATGAATCTATATAAAAATAATAATAACTCAAAATCTATCAAGAAGAGGAGTTACCAAGAGAAATATATTTTGGTTGAGGTATCATAATACACTTAAAAGGGTGAAAATGTATTGGACTTGGTATTTGTGAACATGAATTCTAGTTAGATAATATAATTAGAACTATGTTGAGGTGTAAAAGGTGTCGACATAGACTAGAAATTGATTCTTAGGAGTTTTCCTATGTTTGGGGGGATTAAATTATATATTTTATATGAAGTTATTCTATAATAAGTGTTTTGAAGAGGTATGAATGTGTTTTGGTGTGGCTGGAATGATATCATGATTTATTTTGATGGTTTTGGGATTTTTATTGAATTTTATCATACATAATAGTCATCATAATTATAGGTCCCATGAGTGAGAGTTTTCATATCAAGGGTTAGAAACATGGATACGTGTTGATATAGGATGGTCAATATATAATTGAAACCTAGATGATACATAAAAGTCTTTATAATGTTTCATTGAGTATGTAAAAGTAAACATGTGGTAAAGGGTTTAAGCATAAAAGTAATCCCTAGATATGTAACGTTACCTTCAAGTCACCCCATAACAAATAAAATTAAATTTTAGGATATTTAAGTGTAACTATGGAGTTACTCAATATATGTAAAAGTAACTATTTTGTATAGGGGATATATAAGAGTAACTCATTTATACATAAGGATTAATCAATGAGGAGAAATTTAGCTATGTATTGGTAGTACACTATGATATATAAGAGGTTGTATTTCATATATAAGAGTCATCCCAGGATGAGCTTGAAAATGGTTATGCTTGGGAAGGCTTCTGATATGTAAGGGAAATTCCCTAGATATGTAAGGGTATTTTGGTATGTAAAATTGACAACATACCATAGATCCCACCATGATACATAAAGGTAACATTTAGATATATAATAGTCAAAAAATGTAAATGTACTTGAATATGTGAGGGTTGATGCTTGATATATAAGTTTCATTAGGTGGTGATATGTATGGGTTATATACATAAGGTTTAATATGAAAAATTCCATGTTGTGCAAAAAAATTACTACGTTGAAATTTTTTCATATTTTTTTCTAAAAATGATCATTATTGTATTTATTAATTTTATAAGAAGATATTAGGTCATTTTGGCATGAACACATCTAGTTTTCCCCAGTAATCGAATCTATTTCATTCTGTTATCCTTCTTTAGGGATCTTAATTATATCTTTTTCATTATTGAGGTTTTCTATTGTAGGGATGGCCATAGGTAAGTCTACCTTTTTATAGTATATATTATTTGGTTTTATCACTGTTTCCTAATTTTATGTTGGTTGTTATCTAATTCATGGATTTAAGAAAATGACTTTCCGATTAATGATAGATTGACAAGAGTCTCTCAATGAGTAGAGTCCTGGTAACTTCAGGTATGTGGTATCTATATACATATGGTGTTATATAAGTGTTTATGCTTTGTGTTATTATTGGGAATGGGAAGGGTAGTCTATATTCCCAGTAATAGAACCACATGTGGTTTTTTTCATAAGATATACCTAGGGGTATAATCATGTGGGAAGTGTTGTGTTTGGATAGGTATATAATGTATTACTGAATTATAATATTTTAGGGTGTGGTGATCCTAATGTTAGGTGTTGTTGATGATGTTTTGTTGAATGTGATGTTTGATTTAGTTCCTTGTATATTTGAGGGGTGTAGCACATGTAATGGGGGTGATGTTGTTTACCAAGAATTTGGTGATGTGGTTTACCGGTGTGATGTGTATGGTGTTGACCATTTCTGTTGTCGAAATAGAGGTTCTTTGGGCTGTGGCCTAGGATGTTGGTGATTTTTGCATATTATGGGTCTTGGGCCATTGGGTTTTTGTGAACATCAAATAGACCCATGAGGTAGATTTTTCAAATATTTATGGTTGGTACCCACCATAGATTCAATTGAATATGGGTGATCATTTTGATAAATAGTATGGAGGAGGGGTACAATATAGAAAGACATTATAACATGAAACTTTTGATCTTGGGTGGTGTGATTTGGTTTTTTTATATCACTTTTCAATCACTTGTATATGTATGGATAATATTTAGAGAAACCATTAAATGTGTACAATAAGATCATAATTACACCCTTCAAGATCCCTCTAGGACACATGTAGAAATTATGGTTCATGGCATAGGTTATAGTAAGGGATCTTCTTTAGGAGTCTAGTGGAGAAGGTAGTGCAACCAGTGCATAGGGTAGACATGGTGTTTTTATAGATAAGAAGGTTGGTTCCTTGATGTTAGTATATATGATTATTTTGGAAAATTTTGTGAATTTATAGTGGTGATCAACCTATGGGTGGAAGATATATGTTTATATTAATTCTATAACATTATAGATGATGTTTTTCCATCATGTAGAATATTATTTCAATTTATGTCTTGTACATTTTATTTTGTTTCTAATTATATCTTATGAATGATGGGTTGATATTAGTATTTATCTAATGAGGTTATAGTAACCCCACATTACTATATTGAAAATTTCTTATAGTAGAAATCCCATTGCAATATCTTGATTCAGAGGCCACTTGATTGGTGACACAACCTAGTTTCCCATAGGGCCTCAGGCATGCCTCCCCATATACTAGAGGATGCCGACTAGAGGTAGGGTACTATAGTGAAACAGTGGGGGGAGTATACTCATCTATACTAGTTCACCATAACAAATTAATAATCCAATCCCAATACAAGAATAATAAACAACCATCATAGTTAGTAGACTAAATAAACCGAAAACAATAATAAATGACAATGAAGCATACAAATAAAATGGAATTGCTCACAAACTAGAATGGTTACACATCAGGCCGGTCACATATAAAAAATAATGGAAGAATAAAATGAATGGATATATTATAACTCCAACCTATAACTCATCCCAATATATAATTATACATCTGACATACCACGCTTGTTAATAAATTTGAGCCTGAATCCAACCTGAACATATGAACAGGTGAGAAGTCTATTCAGGTACCAAAGCACCAAAGTTTCATGACCAGGGTTTGAGTGCATAAATTAGTAGGTTACCACCAATGTGGCCCCATATATATATAGTAAATGTGGTGAAATGATCATGTGACATGATCAGTATAAATAAATAGATATTCCACATAAAAACAAATAAATAGACCATCATTGATCATTGTGTCTGTAACCATGATCAACCACACCTACCTCAACTGTCCCAAGAGTTCCTATGAGCATAATACATCACCATAAGGGGTTAAAAGTCCAACCCTAGGAATATATATACATGCCTCTGTAAAATATAAATATCAGATCTTAGGGTGTAACCTAGGAATCTCTAACGCTCGGGCTCAATGACCCAACATCAAATCATTAAGTATCAATGGGAAGATAATCAGTGTCCTAGGAATCTCTCATAACTACCATATAATGAATGGATTGAGGATGATTACAAAGCATCCCAGGTAGTTATTGATCAAAATTAATCTCCCATTTCACCATGCCAACACATCAGATCCTTAGTGTCCTAGACATCCCAATCAAGTACATGTAATATCATCAAGCTCAACAGGACAAATCGTTGTGGTGACCTAGGAATCCCATAATAGTTATAATAATAATCAATAAGATTAAACAGATGGTTCCTAGAGATTCGTGGAATCTTAGGGACCCTTTACATCCAAGGAGTCCCATATAAACATGAGTTTGAATCCTTAAATCCCATTCATTCCGTCACATGTATCAATAACTGGATCCTAGGGAGTAAATCAAGGAATCCACATCAATATCACATAAGGCTAAAGTGATGGTCCCCAAGAATAGAATTTGGTTATCCACATTAGTATCATCATATCATTTTCATAATATAGATCATATTATGTACATCTATAAATCCCTAAAATGCAACATAATAAATATATGAAATCATAAATAAATTCCATGGATTAGATGAACACCTAAACCTCTTAGTATTATCTACATCCTATTGGGATTACATGAAATGTACGTGTTCTATGGTAACATGAACAACTATACCTAATATTCATAATAGACACTATTTTATGTCCAACAAGTCATCAATTCACCTCCCATGGGATCCCTAGATCATTTAATAACACAAAAAGACTATATAGGGTCCTCAATCCCAATTCGATCCCTTGGGTAATCATATAGTAGAGGAAACCTACTATTGGTGTTCTTGATTTACCTTAAAAACATTGGGTGAATTCCCATAATTTATGGGTATCACTTTCCTTTATGTCGTTAGGATCATTAGAAAACCTCATGGGCCTCACATGTTAAGTTATACTAGTATCATTCTAAGGAGATTGCGTATGGACCATCTCACAACATAGTTCATACAACTCACCAAGGGTGACATGGTGTCTGTTAATTCCCTAAGGTCTATAACAACCTTCCATTCATAATTCTCCACCTTCCCTTATGAGTGAGGTCTAAGAGTATGTTAACAATGGTCATACGATGCCTACATGGGCCAAATGATCTATCCAACACAGCATATACTTTTAGGTGTTTAAGGATTCTACACTGGGACACTAAGTTACGACATCATCAATTTGGTGAACAAATCTACTAATGGGGTTCCATGCATCAATTGTATAGTAACTAAAGTCATGGACTCATCTTTTGATGGTCGAGTTGATCAAGATAGTCCACTAGTACATTGTTTCCTTGACATGCTCTCCTTTCATTTCAAAGAATTTTAGTTTTAATTAAACATATTAATTAAAAATTAAGAAATTCAATAATAATTAATTGGAGGTCAATTAATAAAAATAGATACCACACATCCATGTATCATATATAAAATTAATAAAAATATAAGGCGATCACCAAAGACTTCCTACCTCAATATGAATCCATTTCTATTTTAATTTTAAAATAAAAAACCCTTTCTGAGCTTCACCCAAGTCAAACCATGTTCAATCAGTCATCCAAAACACATATAAGGCACTAAATCATACTAGAAAACCATAATTAATTAATTATAGAAAAATTATAACTAATTAATAAATTAAAATTAATTACAACATTTAAATAAATTGATTGATTTAATTCAAGATGCATAATTTCCAAAAAGAGCCACTGTAAATCCATACCACATTAGAACCATCGAAAAAAACTCACTGGATGTTTGCAAATGACCATCTACATAAAACTAAGAAATATAACTTTCTTGAAATTTTTATTGTTTAATGAAATTAATTTAAATTAAAAGGAATTGATATGAACATTCCATTTTTACATAAACAGCACATGGTGACGAGTGGGAACTGTATCAAGATGTTATCCAGATAGGCTTCACAAAATCCCTAATATATGAGACCATTTCCACAATTAGAAAATATTTAATTTTAATGTAAACCCATATTAAAATATATGGTGTGAAGTAGAATCCTAGAATCAACGAGTGGTGGCAAGAATACATCATTAAAATATATCATCTACATGGCCTGAGTGAAATCCCTATCTCATTTGACTAATTCCACTGTGCTATAATGGAATCATAACGAATCCCTATGACATAGAAATATAAAATTATAATAAGTTATAGGTTAAGATCAACATAGGTTGTTATAATCAATGACATATCTCAAATTTCCCAAAATCACCATCAAAAGGACCCCCAAATCCAGAGGGAAGAGAGATGTGGAAGTGGGTAGACCATTGGTCTGTGCCTGTGAAAATGATGAAGAGAAGACAGTTTCCTATATTAACATTCATTGGGTAAAAGATGTAATTTCTCCATGAATGCCTCATTAGCACGTTAGTTGCTCCAATAGTGGCCACAATACACTTCCGACCCCACTGGCTTTCCATGTGGTGGAAATGACGAGAGTTGAAAAATGGAAAAGGATTGTAGATGATGAAAATAAAATAAAAATGAATTAGGAGAAGGTAACAAAACATTGTGATTTACAAGGTTTCACTACAAAATAAACAGTGTTTAGCGGCGGTTTTGTGGCGGCGGTTCACAAAACCGCCGCTAAACGTTTTCCGAAATACGTTTCGCGGCAGTTTTTAATAAACCGCCGCTAAACCTTTGTTTTTTTTAAAAACCCCGACCCTTCCCTACCCCGACCCCCGTTTCCCCCGACCTCGCGTGCTGCAACCCTCGCCCGCAGCCCCCCGCGACCCCCCGGCGATCCCGCGACCTCCTCCGGCGACCCCGCGACCTCCTCCGGCGACCCCGCGACCTCCTCCGGCGGTGCCTGCGACCGGCAACCCGCGACCCCCTTCTCCCGACGACCTTTCTCACTTCGACCTCGGCCCCAAAGTGAGTTTTCTCTATTATCACATCCATCTTGATGATTTGTTTCTAATTGAATCTGAGATTCATTATATGGGTCTCTTGGTTAATGGATTTATTTTAGTTTTTGATCCTATTGGTATTTATTTCATTCATTTTTAAAAAAATTATGTGTTTTAGGTAGTAGGCTTTAAAGATATCTTTTATTTTATAATCCATACTTGCTATATCATTTTTTTGGATTATATAAGTTGATTAATAGATTGATTTATGATTCTTATAATGGTTTGTTTTTTGAATTATTTGATTAAATGATTTATTAATTTGGAATTGATTTTGAAAATGGATTTTGAATCTTGTTTTATTTGAAATTAAGTAGTTTGATTATATATGTGTGATATTCCCTCCAAATAGTTTGAATTTTTAATTTAAATCCTACATGTATGGGTCATTTGTGAAATTGAAATCCTTTATGTGTGGGAAAATTAATAAATGAAATCCTTCCAATATGGGCTATGATAGATGGGATCATGTGGTACTTAGTAAGGGATATAATAAGAAAATAATTCTAGGATGAATTGTGGCTACCTATCAATGATTTACACTAAAAATATAACTAAATATTGTTTCCATAGTGGATTCACTTATCAGGGTGATTACCTCATTTAAGGGAACATATTTTAGGGATATGTATGTAAATAGTCATTTGACCATAGATTTAAAAGGATCTTAGATAACTTATACCTAATATACCATGGGAGTATTTTCTATTGTTTTCCTTTTCAAAGAGGTTATTTATAAATACATTATGAAATGGTTTAATCACTTTTATTTTAAATGGAATATGATGAATCAATTTGATTATTCTTTTTAATATATTCTAAAAGGGTGAATTACCATTTTTTTAATATATATATATATTTTATTATTTTATTTTACCTTAATAAGAATAATTGTTTTATTTTTCTAATGTCTCCTTATGAAAAACATGGTGTAATATTTCTAATATTCATTTTCTCACACCACACACTGACCATTGGGTGTTTTCAGGTCCTTTTTTTTATAATGTATGTAACGGAAAGGTTCCTCATAGAAGTCATGGGTATCCATGTTAGTAGGGTGTGTGATATTTATGGTTACATGGTGTAATTTTTTTCATCATATCACATGGATAAGGGTTGGGATCTTAAAACCTCCCCACCTTATAACATATCATCACATATCCAAACTTCCCAAGAATCACAGCACCCCTAAGGCCAATTTTAGTTCCACGGAACCACCTATAAACTTCCATCTTCTAATATACTCCTTGAACTCAACCATGTTATAACAACACTCGGACTAAGGAAAAGGTCCTACCTGAAAACATTTTCCCCAACCATGAACCACAATTAAAACCCAATTATCTTTGAGGATGCATCCACCTCAACTATTTATTATCAACATCAAATGAAAATTAAAGGTTTAGGTAATGTTACTATACCACCGCACAAGAGGATATCGATAAGGCACTACACTACCCTGTGGAGAGCCAATCGGAACACCTTTGTTCCAATCCTCTCCACAACTCATGGACCAAAATTCTTATCACCACCTCACCTAGTTACCAAAATTATAATGGTGACACAAACTCATTGTCACTGAAGGGATACATAGATTCCAACCACATTCTCTGACATACATCAATCCAGAACTCAAGGCCCAACAGCCTCACTCCATTTCAAACATCCAAAGTACAACCCAAGCATAACCTTCATCTCAAGGTATTAAACCATCCAAAACCTGATCCAACACCCATCACCAAAACTAATACACTAATATGGTTCCTACCTGATACCATCCAACTTGAAACTCTATCCACACCATTAATCGATTACTTTCCTTCCATGGTTCTCAACACCATATTACTTACTTCTTCACCACAATTTTCTAGTTTTGAGAACTTCACTCATCATAAAAGAGGTCAACAGAACCTCAACTCAACCTTCAAAACTTCCCTAACATGTTTTCCAACTCACAACATCCATGAAAACTCCACCCAATTCTAGCATTCATTATTTCTGCCAAAACTACCCAGATTTGTCACACTTTCACCATCCATATCTCAACCAAGGACTACTTGGTTCTTCTTCAAAACTCATTCACATTACTAGGATAAACTTATCATTTCAACATTAACTTGAGGTGCCTCGCAGCCCACTGCATCCATTCCCTTTCTATCCAACTATGTCTTTCCATTCCTGCTAACTCACTTTGTTGGTTCCCAACTTCCCCTATTGGCATGTCGCCCCTCTACCCAAACACGAAGCCTTCTCACTTAAGGTATACCTCTATCACCTACACACACCATATCCAAGTTCCACCTGGCCTTCCCTAAGAACCCCCAAACATGTCCCTTATAGGTTTCTATTTGGAACCTTGATTCCTCCACATCCACTCTACAGTTTTCTCCACATTTCCATGACTAACATAATTCTCTCCACCTTAGGAGGGTCATTATCACTAATTTATTCAAGAAATTAAAACACCATGTCTCATGCTTCCATCACAAGATGAACCCCAAAACTTAAATGTGGCCATTTAGATTTCCCTAGAACAATAAAAAAAACATTACCCATTCTGAAAATGGTTTCAGTGAATGTAGTTAACTTGATTTAAAATGCATTAGGATCAGTTTCGATCACACATCAATGGGGTGTTGTTTGAGGAAACAAAAATGTGTGATCGATGGTGTTATGATAAGTGTGTATCCCGATATTCTTATTGCTCCTCAATGAGGTGTTGACGCTGTCTCCTATGGACCAGACTTGTTCAGTTGGTCTGAAATGGTAAATGTGGTCAATGAATCATCTTTATTATATTATTCATACTTTATGGTCAATGGTTCATCTTTATTATATTATGTTTCTGTAATCTTACACTATCGTATATTTTGTGTAGGCACATTGTGATATACATGGATAAAAGCTGGATCACATTACCGAGGAACACACCTCAATATGTTAAGGGTTTGAATGGGTTTTTAGATTTTGAAATTTCTAATCGATCCGTTGATGGGAGAATAAGATGTCCATGTCCTAAATGTAAATTTAGAACATGGTTGAATAGATATGAAGTTTATGAACATTTAATACTGAAGCAATTCCCTGAGCAATATTTGTGTTGGATTTGGCATAGAGAATCAAACAATACAGAAAGATTGAGGACTGATGTTAATCCACAAAATGAGGTCCCAAGTTCTTCGACAATGGAAAATGAAATGAAAAACCTCATAAATGATGCATTCGGCACTGCAAGACACCAATATGAGCATCAAAACATATCAGAACAACCAGAAGAGGGTGATACAAATTGCAACGTGACAAGTGATTTTTCTGAGACTGTAACACAAGCAGATCAAGATTGTAACATATCATTGGATCCTCTTGATTCTGTGGAGCCAAATGTAAGGGAAAACTTCAGTGAGGAAAATGCATTTCATGATTTAGTTGACGATGGAAATCAAGAGTTGTATAATGGGTGTTTGAAATATTCAAAGCTTTCATTTCTACTGAAGTTGTACCATATCAAATGACTTTGTGGAATTACAAATAAGGCAATGTCCATGTTATTGGAATTGATTTGTGATGCATTTCCTGAAGCAAAAATCCCATAATCGTTTTATGATATGAAAAAAGTTGTTAACAAGCTTGGTTTGAATTATACAAAAATACATGCGTGTCCCAATGATTGTATGCTTTACTGGGGAGAGGATTCAAGTAGACAAAATTGTAAGAAATGTTCTTCTTCTAGATGGCAGTCAAAGGGTGATGTTGGAAGTATGACTGAACATAATTTCACGGAGAAGAAGAAAAGGAACACACCTGCAAAAGTTTTGCGTTACTTTCCTTTGAAGCCTCGATTGCAAAGATTATTCATGTCATCAAAAACCGTCGAACACATGAAGTGGCATGCTGTAGATAATAACAATGATGGGTTAATGAGACATCCACGAGATTCCCAATCGTGGAAGACATTTGATTCATTACAACTAGATTTCTCAGTTGATCCTAGGAATGTTCGATTGGGATTGGCTGCCGATGGATTCAACCCATTTGGGACTTTGAGTACGAGTTATAGCATTTGGCCAGTTGTTTTGATCCCTTATAATCTGCCTCCGTGGATGTGTATGAAACCAACATCTTTTATCATTTCTATGATTATTCCTGGAAAACAAATGCCTGGAAATGATATTGATGTATACCTGCAGCCTTTGATTGAAGAATTGCAGGAGTTATGGAGCAACGGTGTTGAGACATTTGATGTTTCTTCTAAAACAATGTTTAAAATGCATGCTGCTTTAATGTGGACCATTAGTGAATTCCCTGGGCTTGGGAATTTATCTGGTTGGAACACTTATACGGGTTTGGATTGTCCCGTTTGTAACTTTGATTTCGAGCCCAAACGGCTACCTCATAGTAGAAAATGGTGCTTCTTGTGCCATCGAAGATTTCTTGATGCATCTCATAGATTTCGGCTGAACAAATCAAAATTTAATGGTTTCATTGATCGTAGACCACCTCCAAAGTTGTTAACCGGTTCTGAAATATTGACACAGCTTGAAAATGTTAAAACAGAATTTGGGAAGGTTCATCATTTGAATGGTAGCGGAAAACGAGTGCGAAGTGCATCGTCAAGTGAAATCAGAACGCAACAATGGAAGAAAAAAAGTATATTCTTCAAACTTCCATATTGGGAATTTAATTATTTGCGCCACAATCTTGATGTGATGCATATTGAGAAGAATGTATGTGATAATTTGATTTTCACATTACTTAATGAGCATGGAAAGTCGAAGGATCATCTCAATGCTCGCAAAGACTTACAAGTAATGAACATAAAACGTGATCTCTGGCCAGATGAGAATGAAAAGTATGCTCCGGCCATTTTTTCGTTGAAAAATAGGGATAAAGATACGTTCCTTCAAATTTTAAAGAATGTGAAGGTATCTGATGGGTATTCGAGTAACATCTTGAGGTTTGTTGACTTGAAGAATCGTAAGTTATATGGATTGAAAAGTCACGATTCACATGTTTTGTTACAACAGTTACTACCATTGGCATTGCGTACATTATTACCTGAAAACGTTACTACTGTTGTACTCCATTTCTGCACATTTTTCAGACAGTTATGCGAGAAAGCTCTACATCCATTTCAGCTTGACAACCTACAAGAGAGGTTTGTATTGACCCTTTGTGCAATGGAGATGATCTTCCCTCCATCGTTTTTTACTGTCATGATGCATTTAACTGTGCATTTGGTTGACGAAGCTAAATTAGGAGGCCCCGTTCATTATCGATGGATGTATCCAATTGAGAGGTATTTTATTTATATGTTTCCAGTTAAGTACACATTTTTTGGCATTTAAATAAATGCATAATATTATTATTATTTTTCACAGATATCTTGGGCATTTGAAATCATACGTGAGAAATAAAGCTCAACCAGAAGGCTCTATTGCTGAAGGCTATTTGGCCGAGGAGTGTCTCACCTTTTGTTCCAGATATTTGGATGATATTGAGACAAGATTTAATCGAATTGGACATGTTGATGACACATCAACTCAATCTCAAATGCATCAGAAATCAAAAATATTTCCTGCTATTGGCCGATTAGTTGGGAGGACCTCATACGCGACACTAAAATAATTGGAATTATTACAGGCACATAGATATGTGCTGCTGAATAGTGAAATTGCAGATCCATTTATTGAAGAGTTGAGGATACAAACAAAGAGACGAATGAGAAGCCGAACACGAAATGAAAAAGATATAATGAAAGCTGTGAATAAAGAGCTGGTAGAATGGTTTGCACGACGTGTAAGTTTATAAATATTACAATAAATACGAATATTACTTTGACACATACAATTTGCAAATCAATTAAATTATATTTTTTTTTTCAGATCATGAATACTGATACTCGAGCTGACTTTTCATATGATTTGAAGTTTCTTGCTAGAGGTCCTATAAAACAAGTTAGAAAGTTCAACGCTTATAATGTGAATGGTTTTAGATTTCGTACAGTCGATCGAGAAGTGGGTTTGAAAACACAGAATAGTGGTATTTTTACATTTGCTGAAGTGGAATACTATGGAAAGCTGCATGATATTATTGAATTAAACTACCACGGGCATTTTTCTGTTGTTTTATTCAAATGAAAATGAGTCGATTTTATCAGAGGTGTTAAAAGAGATTCCTTGCAATTTACTTCTGTAAACATCTCTCGCTTGATGGATGTTGGTGATCGTGAACTGTATGATCCATATATCTTAGCATCGCAGGCAAAAATGGTATATTATGTGAATGATGTTGTGGATGAAGGGGGGAGTGTAGTTACTCACGTAATACAAAGAGAATTGTATGATATGGGTGATGAAGTGGAAGATTTGACCTCTGCAATTGAATTTCATCAACAACAGGAAGCATAATTATTTGTCCATCATGATATTGAAAATATTGGTCTAGCAAGGATGAATGAAGTGGATGAAGCAATGGAGCAGGAAACCGACATTATTGAAGGGGAAAATGATTGTATGTACAATTATTTATTCATTCAGCAACTACTTGTTTAATTTCTATAGTCATTCATTATCATTGTTATATATATTTTGTTTGTTAATACTGGGCATCTATTATCATTTTTAATTTTTTTTCTGCATAAATTTTTTGAAATATATATTCTGAACTTAATTTTATTTGATTAAATGACAGGAATTCCAAGGAAGAAGCGGTACACTATTCCTTCTTCTTCTGCGACAGATGACGATCCGTCTGTCCCCACGGCATCATCTCCCCCTGCACCATCTCTGACACCATCAGTGGATGCCTCATTAGAGGATGAGTCATCGCCTCCCCCTACAGGAGCTTCAGCAGTGGGGCAGCGACACGCCCCCTCCAGTTCATCACGGACATTCTGGAGGGTCGCAGTCATAGGTACAAATTTTAATTAAATAAATTTATTGCATTTTGTTTATAGTAATTGTTTGCTCATTGAAGATGAAGACAATGAAACCGTGGAAAAAGACATAAAAAGTTCTGATGTTTGGAACATGCATGGAAAGAAGATAGTGGTGCCATTTGATTCTTATGGGGTCCCGACGGATGACGCCGTAGGTTTACTTGGTCAGATTATATGTCAGCTGGCAGTGGAGCCCGTTTCCCTACCTATTTCGTATGATGATTGGAGGCATATGCCTCCAAACTGGAAAAATGAAGTTTATGATTCTCAGATAAAGGTAATTTTATTACTTTATGGTTTAATTGAATGTCATTTTACTAATATATTCAAAATGAATTTCTGTATACAGATGTTCTTCAACTTTACCGTTGCTGATATGATAGCACGGAAGTGGACATTGAAAAATCTTGGAAAAAAAAGGAAAGATTTCAAATGGAGGTTGTGGTGTGATGTCAACGATTCTTCGTTGACCGTGCAGCAGATGTATGAGAAGATACCCAGTGGGGTACCGAAAGAACATTGGAAGGTTTTTGTCGATAAACATCGTGATGAGAAGCGGATTGTATTGAAATATATATTATTATATTATCCTCATTTTACATTTATACATGTACATGAAGAGGAGATAGACATTGAATACAATACTGTTAAATTGAATTTTATTTATTTCAGGATCTCTCAAGAAAGAATGCTTCAAACCGGGCGAAGCAGGTAATCCCGCACACTGCGGGTTCAAAAATCTTTTCAAGAAGCCGAATGTCATTGGTAATCTTTTAATTAGTTTAAATATTTATAAGATAATATTATCTATTTAACATATTTGATTGATGATTTATCTTTGTTAAATGTAGTCACAGAGTTTAGGGCATAAAGCATCCCGAACAGAACTGTGGCTGGATGTTCATAAAAAAACAGATGGAAGTTTTGTTAATGAACCTGCCAGAGAAGTTGGGGTATGAAGTCAATTATTTATTATAATAACTTAATATCAGTTTTTACTGTGTTAATATATATTGATATTTGATTTATAGGTAAAAATTAAAGAAATATGGGATGCCAATCCTAGGAAATCCTACTCAGTCTCCCAGGATGACCCGGTTGGTCAAGTCCTTGGGAAGGAGCATCCTGGTAGAGTGCGCGGGATGGGTTTGGGACCCGTACCATATGAGGTCTTTCGCATGCCATCAGGGATTTCGGCCTCATCTACTCCTGGTTATAGTCATTTCATACCTGAAGATGCTCAGAGAGAGATGTCTGCTCTACAAAACATAGTTCACCAGAAGGGGGATCAGACATTTGCTTTGCAGAAAGAGTTGCTTGAAATACGTCAGCATATGAGCAGATATGCCCCCGGTGGTAGTGCATTGGGTAGTGGTGAGCAGGTAAATAACAAAAAAAATCAAAATCATTTAGTTTGCAAACTTTTATTGGTTTTAATTTTCATTATAAATATGCAACAATATTTAATTTTCAATATAATGTTCTTACAGGTGGCAGCAGGTGGTGGAGATGAAGGTGGAGAGGGTGACGATGCAGCATCAGATGATGAGTAGTAGTATTGTTGATGTGTTGAAAAAGTATGATAACAGTTGGTTTGTATATGTAACATTTATGGCACATAGTTTCCACCAAACATTTCCATGTCCTAACATTTTCTTGATTTCTCATGTTTCCTTCTATGCATTTTATTTATTGTGTTCTGGATTCTTCATGTGTTGACAAAAAGATTCTTAATGCAATATGCATGTGATGATACCACATCCAATGAGAATACCATACATGTAACCCATATTCATACCCCTATTGGATCCATATCCAATATGTATCACACTAAAAGACCAATCCCCTGACCATAAATGGCTAAGGCATGAAAGGTTAATGATAAAAGGCTCTGTCATGGCCTTAAAATTTTTACACCACTCCAATGGGTCCAGGAATACCAATTTGTTTTTAGTTTAGGCATGGTGGATGTCATTGGATTCTGTGGATGTTGGTTGGAAATTGGTGGTAATACCTTCCTTCTTCTTGGTTAGTTTCCTCTTATTATTCTCTTGGGGATTCAATACAATGATTCCTTTTTGGTCTAGGGTCTGAGTTGGTTTACATTTTGATGATCTTTTGGCACAGTGTAGGTTTATTTGTGGGTTTTTCATGCATTTGTGGTTTATGGTCATTTCTTCTTCACCCTATGGTGTGCTGCGAGTCGAAAAATATTCTTTAAGGTAGGGAATCAGTTATTTCTCTTTATTGTGTATCATGCATGGGGGGTTACTCTTGTTCATCTATGGGTTCTAGTTGTGCTGGCTTAATCAAAGATAAATAATTGGCTAATTGAAACTGAAGGGGGAAAATAGGAATGATTCACATGTTTTTACAGCTTTGATATTATTATGATATGATGGATTGTATGGTATTGATACCTTGGTTAAAATTATGGTCATTGGGGGATTTTCTTTCACTGGATGATATGTGTTGTGACTGTTGTGTCTATTGTTATTGTTGTGATATCACCCTAAAAGGGAAATTAACCAACCACTTATATTTTTCTAATGAAATGGATACTCTATGATTATGGATTGTGCTACAACACTCCTAAAATAAAGTATCATGTGATAAAATACCCGTTGATAAATCTATAAAATGATCCTTGATGTGTTGTGATGCATGTACATGATTATGGGATGATGATGTGTGGATGTGATATTATGTGGGGCTGATGGGTGAGATGTGGCTGTGGTTTTGGAAAATTTAGGGCTCTGGTGGAGCAGATCCAACATATTTTTTTTTCCAGTTCAACATTTAGCGGCAGTTTTAACCGCCACTAATGCCATACCTGTGAGCATTTAGCAGCGGTTAAAACCGCCGCTAAATGATGAACAGGGAAGCATTTAGCGGCGGTTAAAACCGCCGCTAAATATATTATGTTGATATTTAGCGGCGGTTTTCACCGCCGCAGAATAGGCGCATCAAATGCCTGAATTTAGCGGCGGTTAAAATCGCCGCAAATAAAAAATTTCAGATACCCATATAACCGCCGCTAAATGAAGAGAAACCTCCGCTAAATGACGGATCTACGACACATTTCTAAAACCACCGCATAATTGAAAAAACCGCCGCTAATAGATTGCCGACGCCAAACTTAGCGGCGGTTTTTGTAAACCGCCGCCTCACAATATAGCGGCGGTTTAAACCGCCGCTAAACAAGAAAAAAACCGCCGCTAGGACCGGCTTTTGTTGTAGTGTTTGGGAAATGATTTATTCTTCCATTGAGAGGATGATAAATTCAATATAATCTAGAGAACAATTATAGGGATATATTTAGCATTTTAGAAATACTTATACCCTAGCTTAAATTAGTTTATAGAGGAGATTATTAATCTTTTCCACCAACTGAACATTATGTGCTTTATTTTACAGTGTCATAACCACCAATGTCAAGTTGATACAATGTTAGTGGAAAGTAGTGCACAAAGAAACTATGACCACTATCTCTAATATAAGAAATGCTATTATGTTCACTCAAATATATCTATACTTTTAGCCACTAATATTTGGCCTCGCTTCATCCAAGAGGATATTGAAACACAGTTATAACAATCACAAACACAGATCCTGGTCAACTATAGTAAATTTATTCCATTCTACTAACTTAAACAACATACTCAATTTTAGCTCTTCTTATACATCATTCACCATTGAATTCTTCTATTCACAACATTAATTTGAAATTAACAATTAATAAAGTAATAGTTGTTTTTCATTTTGTGCTCCCATATTGTTATACTAATTCCTCCTCTCCCCCTACATTCTTCTATGGAGACCAATGGAGGGACAAAAGTTCCTCAATTTCTCTCTCATCATTAGCTTCGTCATTATGTCTACCAGATTGTTGGTTCAACGAATCATTTTCAATGCTAGAAACCCATCATATATTAAACATATGATAAAATTTCACATAAAAAAAATATGATTCATCCAAGAATGAAATAAATGTTTCTTTTCAAGATGTATGACACTATTACTATCAAAATTCGGTACATATAATTCTTATTTCTTACAAATATCATCTATGATTTTTATCATCCAAGCTATCTACTTATTAACTTCTATTATAATAATGTATTCTTCTTATATTGTATATAAATCAATTTCCTTCAATAGTTTAGATGTAAAACTCATTAGAGTTCTTCTACAGGTAAATACAGAACCCTTGTTACTCCTTCTGCTATCAAAATCACATCCATGGTTAGCATCGGCACACCCCTTTAGTGATTTTTTGTTCCCAAAATATTAGTGATACTTACTTTCATACATTAAGATACCTCAGTATCCACTTCAATGATTCCCTATTTTGTCTTTCAAGGATATCCATGTGTCTTTTCATAACTCCCACTGCATGATCTATATAAGGTCGGGTAAATACCATGGAATAAATTAGGCTTTTGATAACTAATGCATAAGGAACCTTCATCTTACACTCATCCTATTATTATGTCTTCATAGATTTTTCCTATTATAATTAGAAATATATTTCCAAGGGAATAATTAATGGAATTTCATCCAACATACTAAATATTATAAAAATGTTACCATGTGGTTATCATGATGTAGAATCAACATTCCAGTTGTGAGGTCTCTTTTGATCTTCATCCCCAAAATTCTTTTATCTTCTCTATGATCATTTATCTCGAACTACTCCACCATCTGCCTTTTTATATCATTAAACCTATGCATGCTTGATCCCATAATAATCATTTCATTGATATATATATAATTAGTAAAATGTACTCATCACCAAAATACTTAATGTAGCAACATTAATCCTTGTCACACCATTTGTTTGAATTTTTAGTCATATATTTACCAAAAATTTATTTCCACTATCTAGGTGTATTATTTAACCAATATAATCCCGTATAATGTTTTAAAACAAGGTATTCCTTCCTTAAATCAATGAATCCCTCTAGATTTTATATATTTAACCATTTCCTCTTCTAGAGAACCATGAATGGAAAAAATCTTAACATCAAGCCTCTCATGGTGTAAGTTTTATAATGTAACAATACAAAGAGATATCCAGATCATGGTAAGATTCAATACAGGTGAGAAATTTTCAATGAAGTACACACCTTCCATCTATTGAAAACATTTCCCCACCTGTCATTCCTTGTACCTCCTCTGACAATCATTTTCTCCCCTATCACAATAAATCCATTTTTTTGAAATTCTTTATTTATATGTATAAAATGTGTCATATACTGAGTATTATTTTTTGTAATGAAGAAATATAATCCTTCATATAAAACTACCAATATTTTGACTCCTTCAACAGAAATTAATCTTCTAAAAATTCAGTTTCTCCATCATTAGTCAATGAAAAGATACTGTATGGATGATGAATACCTCAGAAAAAGAATTCTCACCATTTTTGATATCCTCAAATCCACTTGAGGAGTATGATCCCCTAGTTCTGGTGCCATATAATTGAGTGCGGATTCATGATCAACTTATTCATGGAACTATGATTCTTTATTCTTACTATCACCTTTATTTCCATGATAGTCCTTATATGTGAAACCTTCTTTAAGTATCACATTATGGGTTATGATGATCATCTTGTTCTAATCATCACAAAGGTTATGACTATATTCATTATCACTATATCCAATCAAGAAACATCATTTATACTTATCATAAATCTTTTTCCTTGAACAATCATCTATATTTACATATTCCAAACAGTCAAAGACTCATAAATGTAAGAGTTTTACCTATTTTCCAGACTAAATATCCATGGGTAGACAATCTATTACAAGTAAATAATGACTTTGTATGATGATACATTCTTCCATGTTCACTAACTCATCTAAAAAGTCATGGGTAACCCCATGTGAAACCTCATACTTGTATAATATTCATTAACTATTATATTCATCCTTTTAGCTTCACCATTATACTATATTGTAACTAGAAGAGTCTTCACCCATAAAATTCTATTATTTTCATAAAATTCATTAATCTCAAAACTAAAATACTCACCATCATTATCATACCTCAAGCATTTCATATTTTATACAAACTCAATCTATACCATGGTCTTAATCTTCTTAAAGATATAAAATAGATTATATAATACTTTCAGAAAGTAAAACCATTCCTTCTTAGATGCATTTTTGATAAATGTCACATAATATTGTGATCCTCCATACGAATATACTGGTGAAATACCCCATACATTGGTGTGTACTAGTTATATATTATTAGATTTCAGTGTTCTTCCTCTTTCTAGAAAGGATACATTCTTATTCTTTTTAAGAATACAATATTCACATAATCCAACTTCCAATTACTTACGATCCAATAGAATTTTTTTTTCAACACCTTCATCACCTTCTCACTCATCAGGTCAGGCATATAGATCCAGATTTGTTAATACTCTACATAATTTATTGATGAAAACATGTCCCTGAAAGTCTCTTCCATATTTTACCTAGAACCATTCTTTTCTCCATGATCTATGACGATAAATCGCTTGGTAATATTTCATGAACCACTGGTGAATGTGGTGCTAAAACCTATATTATGAAAATTGATATCTTTAATACATATTAATTCATGATTTATATCATAAATATATACTTAATAAAACCATATAAGATTTTGGGCCCTAGGGTATTTGGAAAATAAAGTACATGATATAACAACATGGAAAATGAATACAACAAAATGAATTACAAACATTGATACATTCACTTATTTTTATATGATCTTCTAAAATATCACGAGATAGACCAAGGACCTACATAAGAAAGGCGTTATCTATAAATATAGATAATGAATTACATAAATCATAACATAACGTAAATTAGTACATATGATCCAAGAGGTATATCAAGTTAAAATAAGAGTAATGAGAATCATAATCGTTGACATTGAGACACGATATAACATTATTGCATAAATGTGACATGAGAATGTAGAAACCAAATAAAACATGAAATCCTAAACATAAGTCAAGGTTAACCACAAATACAATATAACATAGTGTATTTATGATAACCTATCATACAGTATACATGTCAACTAATGAGATTAAAACATTACCAAATTCTTTGTAGGGCTATGTAATTCTAATCTAAACCATCACTTTCATATTATGTACATGTATAAGTGTGACACATAGATTATTCAATATAGGATCATATTTTATAATATTTAATCCCATGATTAAGTAGTGTGGGTAATATTAATGTAATTTCTTAATCAATAAAGGATAGGTACACCTAGGTGAATATTATTGAGTGGAAATATGATGAGTATTCACTACACAAATGATTATCATGTAAAATCATAGGATAATTTTGGTAGCATAATGGGGTATATGAATATTCATAGAAGGGATTAATTAGAGATAAAGGTGTCTATAATCACTTTAAAATCATAATTATTATAGGAGGGATTTCAAAAAACATATCCCTACATTAGCAATTGGAAATTAAAAGGCTTAATATAAATAATGTGCTTGAATAAATATGAGAAATAAAGGATCAGTTACCTAGAGAGGGTGCCTATATATGCTTGAGAGGATCTTCTTAGGAGTTTAGGAGAACCTTGTGAGGGATCTAAAGTGGTAAAGGAAGAGTAATTTAATACAATAAAGGTTTTTAGATAATGATATTGGGACTTTGGGAGGGTTTATATAGAAAAAAAGAAGATAATTATTTTTTAATTTCAAACCATAGGTTTTCGACACTATATTATAATATATTCAAAACCACAAACTTTAAAAAGGTGTTTAACAATGGTTACTACCAAATAAGAGTAGTCTTAATTGTTTTATATGTATGTGAACGAAACATAATAAAATAATCTCCTTAGTTACATGGAAGTGATTCATGTTTATAAATAACTGATTTTAAAACCTTAAAATTTAATAGAGGTTTTAAAGGGTTTATTAAGGGTTTATAAAATTAATAAAATAACATAAAAACAAAATATTATAAAGATTAAATATATATATTTTTGTAAATACTTTTTATTTGACATATTACATCTCTTTTTGTTCATTATGATGTCATAATACATACAGTACATATATATTGTACATTTATACCATATTTAATTTTTTCCAGAAATTTATATGCCTCATAAAATTATAAAAAAATAACGATTTAATAATTTTGATTTGATGATTTTAATAATAATATTTTTTTTTCTCAAAATAATTCTCTATATATGAGAATTTATACTTTGAAATAAAAAACAACATTTATTGAAAAATACTATTTTCTTGAGAAGATCAATTTTCTCATCCTTATAAAAAATATATTTGACTTCATAAAATTGTATTATAATTTATATTTCATAAATATTAGTTAAAAATAATATTTTACAAGAATATAATTTATTTTAATAATACTTGAATTCATTATAAAATGCATTAATTGAGAAATTATATTCTTTGAAAATATAATTATTGTTTCATCGCATAAAAATATAATTTTTATCAAACTCATTGTTTAATAATTTAATAAAATATCAAAAAAGGATAAATATAAATATTTTTGTATTAAAAATAAAAATAAAAATAAAAATAATCTTACTGTTAGGGTCTAGATAGATATACCTTTACTACACTAGTAAATTCCCAAAGGGTAAGGCATGAGGTGGTGAGACTTTCTTAGGGTGGTTCGAGGTACATGGTTTCAGTCATGATATCGATGATTTTGAACATATTCTATAAATAGTTTATTCATGAATAAATTGTTGAATATTTTCTTGAGATTGATCAAGGGAATGTCCTAATGATGTTATCTCCCTTATAATCTGTAATAAATGTGCTTCATAGGGTATGATCCTACAAATTGAGGCAATTAATTCTTCCATATAAGTCTATTAGACTTTATCCTATCCCTTAATATACTATTATTAATAGTCACTATACAATGACTGTATTATCAATGGTTATGATGATTAATAGCCTTTTAAATCTAATAGACTATAATTTTCCAAAATAACCAAAATAGTGTGACTGTTTTCTATAACATGATTACTTAATAATGCATTTCTTCATTGAAAAATGAAATTTTGTTTATAAAATTTCATGTCATTACATTCTCCCCCATTCAGAAATTTTACCCTTAAAATTTTCATTTCATACACTAAAATAGGTTAGGGTACATAAATTTCATCCCCTCTTCTAATTCCCTTGTTCCTTCATTAAATTGGTAGCTCTACCAAAACACTTTTATGGGATGGGATATATTATTTCATATAACTTTGTATCTAAGATCTATGATCTTCACTGACTACTCCTCACATGAAAGATCATTTTACAATATTACCTACATTGGATTCAGTATATATGAGAGGCTTGGTATGTACTTCCTCAAGAGGAATACATAGAGCACATTATGTACATGAGATAGATTAGGTTGGAATTATAGTGGATAGTCCATCGATCTTATATGATCAAGGATGTAAAATGGGTTGATGTATATAAGATTATGCTTTCTATTCTCCCCAAACCTCATTTAATTTATCCCATGAAAATATATGAAGGAACACATTATCTCTGGCCACAAACTCTAGTTCTCACGAAAAATTGTTTTCATAACTTTTTTATCAATTTTGTTGTTGATATTAAATTATTATTAATGGTTTAAAATATATCTTTTATCTCTTAGATATGATCAAGTCTCATCACCTTTTTCTCTCCAACTTCATCACAGCATGTTAGTGTCCGACACCACTTCACTTATAGAGACTCATATGGATCCATTTTAATGATTTAATGAATCATTTTGTTATATGAGAACTCCAGTTTGGGAAGTCGTTGATCCTAAAATCCCTGGAAAATAAATGACTATGATCTCAATATATCATCCAATGTTAGAATGGTATTTTTAGACTATCCATATATCTAAGGTGGATAATCAGTGCTAAAGCTTAGTTATGTATCCAATGAATCCTAATGTATTCTCCGAATACTCGACATAATCCTCAGTTTCTGATCTTATATAATTGAGTTTGAAAAACCATTCATTATTACCACTTCCCTTATATATATCATGGTAAGTTTTTTGAGAGGGAAATATCCCATATTAGTAATGAAATGTGATGAATTTATAAGGAGATCGACTACCACCAAAATGGAATTATTTTTATTAGGTGTACTAGGGAGTCTTATAGAAAAATCCATAGTTATTTTTTAGAATTTCTATACTTGTATGAGAAATGGTAAAATCATTCCCTTTTACTTATGTTTTTCCACATCGACTTGTTGGCATACTGAGCATGGAGATGCAAACTCTACAATGTCCCTCTTCACATTACCCCCTATAAATTTTCTACAAATATCTATATATCTTAGAGCCTACAAGATTAATTGATAAAGATGATATATAAAAATAATACATATTTTCCCTCTTTAGTTATGGTTTTTATTGGACACATATCTATGTTCCAAACCTTTAAACTCTTTCTTCAATAGAGTTGAACTCTAAAATATTCAATACCTTCTTCTATTAAAACTCATTATGTTTCATGGACTCCCCGATACTCTCAATAATGGATGGGTTATTAGTTATTTGAGAAATATAGGATAAATATCATCTTTTGATTCCCATACCTATCCATTCCATGTCTAAGAAGATTGGATCCCTTGTAATCCCCATCAGGGATAGAGTTCGGGGATCCTGTATACTCAAAGAATCTATAACTTTTTTTCTTTTCAATAATGTCAATGGATTGAAAAACCAAATTCGTTTATCATCTCTGACCACATTATTTGTTACATATTAGTCAACTTTTTATGAATATATTCTATAGGATTTTATAGTATGTATATGTGTCACACATTTCTCCATAGAGATAATCTCACCAAATCATCAATGTGAATATCACTACATCAAAATATAGATAATTAGTTGGGTAGTTCTTCTCATGGATATATAATTGGTGGATGACATATACTATCCATTTTTCTTCTTGTATGAGTAAAAAACACAAGGCTTTATTGTATGGGACATTTTCGTTAAAAAACCCATCCCTACTAGTGCGTAATGTTAGCACATGTGTAGTGACTGGCCTCTTATTCAACTATTTGAATATCTCCTTTCATTAATCAATATAAAAATACTTAACCCCCCCTCCGAGTAAGCTTGGTATGTGTGCTTGAAAATCCTTATAAGTTTTTCACAAATAAATTATAGTACATATATAATCCAAGGAAACTACAGATTTATATCATATATGTTGCAGTGTTCCATCGGTTTATTGCATCTGTTTTTTTAAGGATAAAAAAATACATTTTTTTTGTGATAACATATGCCAAGAATGTTATTTTCTCTAATCAAAACTCTCATTTATTATAGTTATAAAAAAAATTCTTCAGCAATGTATTCAATATAAAATTTAAATGATCCTCATGTTCTTACTTGATTTTAGAGTATATAAAAATATCATCTATAAATACCACCACAAAGTTTTTGAGGTAATAGAAAAATAATCTATTTATTAAGTCCATGAATATTTTTGTATAATTAGTGAGTCCAAATAGAATAAGTACGAACTTATAGTGTTTGTACCTTGTTTGAAAATAAATCTTGGGGATACCATCCTTCATTACCTTTAGTTTTTAATTTCCTGACTGAAGATCCAGCTTAGGGGATTACTAGGCTCTATATAGCTTATCGAATAAGTTATCAATCTGTGGTACATGATACTTGTTCTTTATTAGGATCATTTTGAGCCCATTATAATAAATGCTGAGATGAATTTACCCAACCTTCTTATTGATGAAGAATACTGATGATTCCCATGGTGTATAACTTTGGTGTATATACCCTTTATCTATATTTTCTTATAATTATATCTTCAACTCCTTATGTTAAAAATGGAAATTATATATAAATTCTTTGATATTGGAAATGATCTAGTTATGAGTTTAATTGAGAACACAAACTCACGACTTGGAGAAAGACTAGATAATTCTTCCAGAAACACATCAGTGAAGATTCATCTATATCCATGCACTTGTATAGAATCATAGGGTGATTTAAAATATAGATGGGGATTCAATTCTAGCAGCAGTATATGTTAAATCTATAAAAATAAAGACAATATATTCCCAAAATTGTATCAAATGACACTATGGGTAATATTACGAGGCTTTTTGGAAAATTCATCTAACAAAATTTGACATGGTATGAGCTATATACTTGAAATTAAATAATTGAACCATTTAACATCTTCACCAATAACAAAACTTCCATATTTTAAGGTGGTGTTTGAATAGTTCTATTAATATTGCATGATATGAATGAATGTGTAGAACCATAGATGATAATCCAGGCTTTCACTATTCGTTTCCAGTTTAAATAAATTAATTCATCCATAATAGAATTTGGGATGTTAAATTAAATACCATGACACACATAAATGGGAAACTTTTGAACCTCAAATGGTTAACTCCTAAATGACATACATTCCATAGACTTTGAATTTATAGATTTCAATGAAATATTATGGGTATTTTTACCCTTAATAATTGTTAGTAATGAGATTTTTAATTTATCAATGAATATATTCTAGAAGTGTCAAATCAGGAGTGCATAAAGCTTCATTTTCATGTACTAGCAGATGATTGAGTATAGCTCAATGCTCCCTTTTTGGGGAAATTAACCCCAGGCACCACTATTATAGAGACACATCAACTTCTAGTATCTAAAAGGGGATTTATTTTCATCAAAAAAAAATAAGATATACTTTAAAAAATTTATGGATGTTTTCATATGTTTATTCTTATACCTATGGATTTCTAAATATGATTCTTATCCTAATCCCCAAAATAACAATATTTTCTAGTAATACTAACTATGAAACCATATATCTAATAAATATTAAATCAAGATTTATTTTTTAAAGATACACTTGATACAACCCGAAATATCATTAGGCCTAGAGTCTTTGAAAAATTAGTTACATGACATAATAACTTGAAAAAGAAATACAACATCATTAATTAAAAATTCAAAAACATGCCCTTATTTTACTTATAGTTTCTAAAACTGCACGAGATATCCAGGGGGAGTTCATATGAATGGGGTGAGATATAAATACCATTAAGGGATTAGGAAAAAATATCATTAGTTAATGTAGTAAATGTGATCCAAGAGACATATTAAGGAAACATAAGAGGGATGAGAATATTAATCTTGAATGATGAGGCATGATATAACAAGATAACATAAAGAAAACAAGAGAATATGGAAAAATCATAATACATGACATCATAAACATAATTCAAGGCTATAATCTATGACAAAAGAACATACTATTATTTGGATAACCTCAGGTGCACTATACGTGGAATATCATGAGATTAAAACATTAAGCAATGCATTGGATGACTATATAATTATGTGCCCACCTGTCACATTCAAATCATATACATCCAAATGCAACATAGATAATTCAAAATAAGATCATATTTTATAAAATTTTATCCATTTATTAATTTGTGTGGGAAACGTATATGGAATTACCTAATCAATAAAGGATATGTACTTCTTGGTGAATACCATTGAGTGGAAATGGGAGGGGTATTCACAACACAAATGATTGGCATGAAAAATCAATGGAGAATTTTAGTATCATAATAGGGTACATAGAGATTCATAGTAGAGATTAAAGAGAGGGAAATGGATTTCTAATAACTTTTAAATCATAAGTATAGTTGGAGTGATGTCTAAGAAAATATACTAATAAGAAAAATTAGAAATTAAAAGGTAGAATATGAATAAGGTATATGAATAAAGAGGAGAGGGAGAGGTTACCTTACCTTGATAGGGAACTTCTAAAATATTTTAAAGATATTATTATGAAATTATGGGATACTTGGGATGTATATGGATTGAGAAAGATAGATTATTTTAATAATTAATGCGTTTTGAGTGAAGATGAATGGGAGTTTGGGTGCTTTTATATTTCAAAAGAGGGGAAAATTTGTTATTATTTTCCAAACATGGGTTGCTTTCCCATTATTTTTCCTACAGTTCCTAAAAAGTGGAGTTCTTTTAATTATTTTATAAGGATATGAATCGAAAAAATTAAATTAATTCCATTAGTTATGTGTAAGTGATCCATGTTTATAATGAATTGATTTTAAAACCATAAAATAGAATATATTTTTTGGAGGATTAATGATGGATTTATATGACTAATAAAATAACATAAAAAATAAATTATTTTAAAGGTAAAATATATATCTTGTCTTAGATACTATTTTTTTCATATATTACATCACTTTTGGGTCATTATGATGTCATAATACACACCGTATATTTATTTCATATTAATTTTCCACCCAATAATTCTATTACCCTAGAAAATTATAAAAAAATGATTATTGGATAATTTTGATGTTCTTATTTAAAAATAATATTTATATTATTAAATTTAATTTCTAAATATTAGGATTTTCACTTTAAAAAAATATTCATTTATTGAAAAATAATGGGTTTTTCTGATAATCAATGTTTTCTAATCATTATAAAAATTATTTTTTACTTTATAAAAGTATATTTCAATTTATATCTAGTAAATATTATTTAAAAAATATATTATGGATATATAATTCATTTAAATAATTATTGAATTCATTAAAAAGATTATATTTATTAAAAATATTTACTTCCCAAAAATATAAATTGGGTTTCATCATATAAAAATATAATTTTTATAAAAATCATTATTCAATAATTTAAATGGTAATGAAAAAAATGGACAAATATAAAAAATATTTATAAAAAAATATAAATTCATACTATCAGGGCCATGATATATAATCATGAATTAAACCAATGAATTCTTTAAGGGTAAGGTGTGTGACAGTTTGATTTTATTAGGGTGGTTCAACATACATGGTTTAGGTAGTGACCAGGAGAAGCTTGAAATTATTCTATAAATAGTTTCGTTCAAGCTTTAGTTGTTGAATCACATCTTGGGATTGGTCATGAGAAAATCCCAATGATTCAATCCTTATCAGAGGCTCCGATAAATGGGTTTCCTAGGGTATGATCCTATTAGTTGAGGTTGTCACTTTTTTCTTCTGCATCAATTTTACTTTATCATAACCATTAATATACTAATACAAATCATCACTATAAAATATCAATATTATCAATGGTTGTAAATAATAATGGTATATCAATTACAACAGACTATAACTATCTATAATAAACAAAGGATTTCATGTTTTTTCTATAATTAGGTAACATAATAATGCTTTTATTCATTAAAAAATGAAATTTAATTTAAAAAATTTTGGTTGTTACATGCATCATGACACTACACCATAGAAATAAAATTTATTCATAGTTTATTGATATATATTACATTTTCAAGAATGGGAAAACTCCCACTTTTAATTTTTATCCAGGAATCTACCTTCCACATAATCCACAAGGGTTAATCATCCGCAAATATGCACCTTCCAAAAATGTCAAGAAACATATTTTTTTTCCTGAAACTATCATGTAATTTCCTTTTCTAACATACTCATATTTTATAAGGCCCCACACATTATTCATAGTCTGTTTTTTATTCCCTGAAGATCTTCCCATGGATATTATATTTCTTTTCCAAAGTATCATGTAAAGAATATAGTAAAACTAGTGCACATACCTTATTGTAAATCAAAATTACCACAAATTTCAACTCATATGAAACTGCATTTAATTCATTGACATGACTTTCCATAATCATCACTTCAATCATTTTTAGAATAAAAAATCATCACATTAGGAACACCATGTATGATGTAGAAGGATTATCATATATATTCATGATAACTTTCATCAACCACTATCATATTTTACCCCATTGATTTTAAATACCATTTTTCAAAAAACGGTTGGTGAAAAGATACCAAATACTTTAGATCTAGTATCTCAAACTCAGTTTACTCCATTTACAATGGTTTTACACATTAAATCAGAAAGTGTAATTTTTTCTAGAAGAGATAGTCTTCGATATTCATCCTATTGTAATGAATTTCTATTCCATGGAAGCTTCCAATATTCCCTATAACTTCTACCATATTCATCATTCAATTTGACAAAAACAAAATTGAACTTCAGAACTCAATCTTTGATACTTATTATTTCTTAAATTCTATGAGTCACTATAGAAAAAAGGTTTATAGATGACGAAAATACATAAATCATAAATTAAAATAAAATGCCAAGACACAAAGATTTATATGTTTAGGATAATTATTCATACGTCCATATATATGTGAAACAATTCACTCTAATCAGAAGCGGAATTATAGGGAGATATTTAGAGTTTTAGATATATATTTACCTAGCTCAAATGTGACCATAAAGAAGATAATGGAACTATTCCATCAACAACACAATACATCTAATGTGATATAGTGTGGTAGAAACCCAAGTTCAAGCTACTATAGTATTAGTGTAATGATGTCTATAGAGATACAATACCTACTATATCCAAAGGATGATAAGAAATATTATCTTATAATATAATGTGAGCATTTTAGACAAATTCATCCAGGGGGATCAGGATACACCATCACAATATGCTTGTGGATATAAACTATAGCTCGACCATCCTATCCTCCTTTTTAATACTTTCCAAAACCCTCAACTACTATCCAACCTCAATTCCATGTCTAAAATACATCTTTTAAGGGGTTCCAACATTCTGAATTAATTTTTGAATCCCAATAATAAATTCAACCCCATCACTAATTCAAAAGTTCAAATTCTTTGGGGAATTTTCATCCCAAAAGGAAAAAATGTCTTATAATCTCCCCACTATAGAACTTTTCATCCACAAGAAACTATTATTATAATCCAACTATATTTTATGACCTTCATTGTTCATCAATTATCATTCCTGTGGCTGTGTTCCATACTTAAACATCAAAAATTCTTTCCAAGTTCCACTCCCAAACCATGGTTCTCAACTCAACAAAACTAAAGCAACCCTAATATTTATTATTGAATCACTAATACAATGCTTACCTAAAATTTTCTACCCCATGGAACTCATGTTCCATCATCCAATTTATCATCTAACCTACGCTGATCCAACCATATGATATGGATCAAAATATCCAATTCCAACAAACAACACCAACACCAATGGAATTTCCTGTTGAAATATAATTCTAGAGTTCTAAAGATGCACCCAGTGTCGTTCCCATCATATAACACCTAAAAATATGTGAAAAAATAATTCAAAAGAAGATATTATTCATCAATATGAAATTTAAAGAAAAATATATAATATCCATTTTATAAGAAATAAATCCATATACATTGACTTTTCAATGAAAATCTCTAGCTAATACCCTATTATTCCAATAATACCAAAATATCATTATCAACTTAGTTTCAAAGGTGTCCCTTCCCATTTTATGCAAAACAGTAGTCAAACCACCTCCAACCAATTATTCTAAAAATATCATGGTTTATATCATCGATGCATTATCCATTTACCCAATAACAGTTCCTTAAATCCCAAGAGGAATCTCATGTTTTCCTAAATACACCCACCATAGTTTATACCTTAATTATAGTGAGTTACCTCAGTCGGATCCTTGAATGATCCAAAATTTATCCTCATACTCATTCATGAGAACTGGCACATTCCTAATTCAATGAACCCTTGATTATACTAAATTCATCGTAATCATGAAATAAACACTTAGACTCCCTTCAATGTCACATATGAATTATAAATTTCATTAACTATGTTATATAGATAAATTTTGATCCATTTTTTCATCAACATAAAAATTCAAAAATAACTGTATAGTTGTTGGATTTATACATCCACATAATCGCTCACATGGGACCATATCACTATGAATGATATGAGACTCCCCAACAGAAGAGTTTCCTTATCATCATGTCATATAACTAAATTCACTATCACCATGGTCCATATTCTATCTATCACTAAACACAATTGATATATGTGATTTTACCTCTCATAAACATTTTCTAACAGAAAAAATCAATTTGATGATTCTTTCCATCACATAGGAACGTCATCATTTTGAACCCACCAAATCCCAAATAAAAATAATGGTATAACCGTCAAATGGTTTATGTTGAAATCACAACATTATGAATTACCTTATACCACTCATTGAGAACCGCCTGAAAACGCTACATCACTAAACACGTGTCACTATTTTCAATACATGATCACCCTTTATGTCATACCTTGATGCTTCTATCTAGGTCTATCTTTGATATGTCAGTCGACCACTCCCAAACTATTTGGATTATATCCTTCAACATAGATAGAAATTTCTCACTATAATCAAAGATTAGGAACCAAACCATGCAAGTGTCTCATCATACCTATTGTCCCTTGACTCACACATGATCATCATCGATTTAAATTTGAATTTATACCATTCTTAATAGAATATGTTACATAGATCCCATATAAAAACAATTAGGAATACACTCCAGAACAACCCAAATGATGAAATTGAATCATGCTTCTGTGAGTCGTATTCCATTATAACTAGTTTGGCCATGATCCATGGCATGTAGATCATCTAGTGAAAAGTGCTCATAGTTCCCTTGTCCATTAATATTTACATAAATCACATTCCAAGCCTAATCAAACAATCACCCACTACCAGTGTCATTCTCAAAATCGATATCGTCTACCCACTCTTACCACATGATTCTAAATATCATCCAGAATCAATGGACCAAGTACTCAACCAGCCCTTCCGTATAAATCCTACCTCAATACAAAAATCACTACAAGTCTTTACATCCATTAGGAAATCCCAGATAAATACAAATACACATCCTAGGCCCATCACTCTTATACCAATATCCTTAATGAATCCTCATTCAACCATAGGATAAAAAACACATCATACACATTGGTATCAATTAGTGAATTTACCCATTATCTCTGCCTATTAGTCCCTCACATGACTTATCTAACCCCTATATCGAGTTAACCATTCACATAACTGAAAACAAAATCAATAAGAATCCTGAGTCGAATCTCAAGGATTGATAAATACTCCCACCAATCCATCCGTATTGTATTTCATAGGTTATATATCATGGTAACGATCATTGTTTCCATATAAAATAATCTCATGGACTTTAGCATGCCAAAAATACCCACTCTACTGTCTCATATACCCATAGATCAGGCACCTCTTGCTGATTCATCCGCCCATCAGGGCTCTGATTCTCACCAGGAAAAATCATATGGGACCAACCCCTAAGAATAATGTTATCCTCAGTTAACACACACACACACACAAATACACACACATATATATAAACATAATCATATATGATCATTTTCAAGTGAATCACCACTAATAGTTCAGTTAAGTGGAGTTTCATTCTATGATATATGGGAAGACACCATATAGTTTGTTATTAATAATATAAATAACTAAACCCAAATAAAAATCACCAAAAAGGGGTTTTCACTAAGGAATTAGATGCCTACATCAACCTACTAAGGCAACATCATATCCAATTATAGAGATACTACAAAGCCAAAAAAATTCATAAGTGTCCCGCCATTGATTGTCACAACCTACCATCAGAATGATAATGTACATTATGGTTCAGGTGAGTATAATTCTACTAAGAACATATAATTTAAAATGTCATATGAGGTTATATCAACACATTAAATAGTTTTACATCTATCCTTAGTTATAATAATCCCACTTCCATACATATATGTCATGTGAATCCCACAGGGTGAGTATGATGCATGAGAATCCTATTACCTCCATGGTCTATGAGTAAAAATCAATCTATAATTCAACAATTTGAACACCATGGGAGTCAACTAGGGTGAAAACATAATGGGAAATACCATGAATATAAATTAGATCAAGGGTAACCTAGATTTCCCAATGGAAATAATGTTCAAGATGCACTATGTAGCAACCCAACCCTTGATCCACTAAATTTGTAATCAGGTATGGAGGGACACTAGGCCTTAGATACACCTCCCCATACACCATAGGTTTTTGACTATAAGTGATGGTCAAATTAGGTGATTTTGGGGAGATTATACCCTCTGGTTATAATAATAATAATGGTAAATCCTAATAAACACACTGAAAAAGTTATCTAAAAAACTTTTCAGAAGAAACATATTATCCAAACTAAAATAACAACCCTTAAATATAACCAACTATACATATTAGATAATATCCACATGTCATCAAAATTATGCAATATAATGAAAGATCTCCCATGAGATGATCTTATAAGTATGCATGAAGAAAACAAAATAATCTTCATCTTGATGTAAATGAACAACATGGTCTATCTTCCATCCAACCCATGCACTCCAAGTGCACCCTTACTCACTAATGTTTGGCCCACCAACATGAACCCCCTACCTAATCTTAAGACATAAAGACTACATGTGTCCTGAGGGGCCTGTATAATGTGTGAGTATCAAGTTAGTAGGCCACTAACAAAATGTTCATGTCTTACATTCATTTTTATACACAGTTATAAATATGTAATAAATATAATTATATCATGCATAAAAGTATATAATCTTATTTTTCTATGCTCAATAGGTACAAGGGAACATTTACCATTCTCGACCAATGCTGAAATGAAACAATTTATCCATGGTTGATCATAAATAGTGAACCTTCAGTCTCCCATCCCTAAACATGTCTCCCAACACCTCATGTAGAATGACACCACTTACCACTTTTTATGTAAAAATTTAAGTCCCATCGATAGACTAGAAAATCAAATTACAAACCTCTCAAACTTCCCCTAAAACAACCATCGTCGAGCCAACAACCCAACCTCCCAAGGAACGACGATACCTGTCCCTCAATAATTTCATCACATCAACCCAAACATACATAGAGAGCCTAATCCACAATCCTATGTTCTCATATACCATAAACCATGGATTAGTTTTTTGATAACCTCCTCCATAATTGATGGTCATCACTATACCCTAAGATGCTATTACTATACAGGCTTCCATCCATATCGAGTGGTCACCACTAACTCATTGAGTCCTTACCCTATGTGAACATCCAATGGTAAAATCTAACAACCTCAGTGAGTGGAAATCACCAACATACATAATCCACACCATCCAATGAACCTTCATCACAACATGCAAACCTCATCACCCAACCATGACATGGTTTTCCCTATCTGACTCAATCCTACAGACCTAAACCCCTCAATCCTTCTAATCAATATCACAATATAATAACATATGACATAACCAACCCATACACATGTTAATAATGTAATCACATAATTTTTTTTATTAATATAATCAACTGAAACCTTTTTTTGAACATATTCAAAAACATAGTTTCACTCATTCCATGTCATGATCGACTCAATATAATTAATCATACATGAGGTTTCTCATTAGAATCCTATGATAATAATATAAATGATATGAATTAAATTAAATTTCACCCTCAAACCACCCCACTTATACATATTTAAATACATATCCCATAAAATTTATATAAATGAAGAGAAAGGTAGGCACCACCTACCTCATACTCATAGGCAGTCACTCATTGAAGTATGACATCTGATTTGAGCTAAAACAAGAGCAAATGAGTAATAAAACAAACACCTTGAAAATATGATAAATGTTATCGGATGAAAATATCATTAAAAATAGTGAGATAAAAAAATAAAGGATGTAAGAGAACTATAATCCATACTGATAGCTATCCAACATCAATGATTATCCTTGAATCAGATCTCAAACAAAGAAGAAACCCCAAATCTTAACTTAAGGGGAGAATTGATGATATCGCCCTACTGTTCATGCTATTGAGGATAAAATAAAGAGTTAAAAAGGTTAACATAAGGAGGGGTTTTTATAATATTTTTCCCTATTTAATGAGGTTCCCAATTTGGCTAACCATACACGAACCATAAACAATAACTACCTAATTGGTACTTAGTGTGTGGTATAGGAGAACATTTTTGAAAAAAATTGCACACATAATGATCCCCTCAATATTTTAATATAGGTACCTCACATTTCTATTCCCACCCTCACATGGTATTATAAATACATGTGATAGTTCAAATGGGCCTCATTATTTGGAATGCACAGTTAAAACTAACCACACACCTAGTGCTATGTCTCATGGATTTTGATTTTCAAAGATAGATACTTTTGAAATTGAATCAAACCCACAAGAAAGTTATAAATCCTTATCAACATCTGAAAAATAAATTAACACATTATGACTCTTATAATTACATTATTAATATAAAAATCAAGGTCATCCTATATTTAAACCAAAAATTTATATTCCCTTGGAATTTATGATCGGTTCAAAAACCTAGGATTTTATAATATCTCAACCTTCTAATATCTCTTTCCTATGCTATGTTGTCTCACTCTAAGATGATAATAAATGTACCCATATAAAAAAACATTACTCTGGTCCACCCTGGTCTCTAACAGATGACTAATTCCTCTTGTGTCACTCCGCACCTTTGGAATTACCTACCCGATCGCTTCCCAACCCTATTCCTCTTATTCTGATGGTTCATCTAACTAACCCATAGACATACTCATCCCTGTATGATATACCTTCATTCATGGACCTTATAATATCCTTAAGTCATAACATTTTCAGACATTATGCCCATGATCCAGCATCATACTAATGCCCAAATGTTCAGTCAACACACATGATGCTCAAAATAGAGTTTTCAATATATATATATATATATTAATCCCAAAAAATATAAAATTCCAATACACCTTATAAAAACCAAAAATCATTCAAAATTACCAAAAATATCTATCACCTAGTTAATTCAAATATAATATATTTATATCATGCACACATTTCATTTATAAAAAAAACATGCCCATTATCATGTCATACCTCTAACTGTCTTTGGATCCACAATCTAATATGAACCTCCCAGTGTAACCAAATACACCTAGACTGAATCCCGATAACCCAATGACTTTCCTTTCAATAAATATTCACCCTTTACTAGCCCCTGAATCCACTACTGGGTCTCTCTCTTCCTACAATAACTTCCACACATATTCGTATCTCAGCTTAAAGATCCAATTACCCCTCTTCTTCATACCTAAAATCCCTGAGTCTGACCTGATCCCTAAATAATCACTATATGAGACATATTTTGACATAATATCTCTAGATTCTCAATCTTTATGTATTCACAACACTCTTTTGGAGGCCTCTCACACTGGGTTTGAACATGACAAAACTACAAATACTGGAAGCACACTATCGTTGACCCACTCGTTAATGGTATTCCCGAATTCCATACCTAACTAGACTATAGAGAATCCTCACAGAATCACTTCCAAATAAATAATGAACTACTTCTTGGGTAACCTGACAATGTTTCCCAACTCAAACAAGTATTGATTTTCTAATTCCCCTTGGATATCTGTGCCTACTCCACTGCCTCCAATAATTAGTTCAACCTAAAAATATTCACCTATAATCTAATGTAAGGATTAAAACCATCCATGAATCAAATCAACCTAGAAATTTCAAAACCTTAAATAAAATAAAACAATGGGATATGTTCATGAATCTCCCATAATATCCCTTGATTGATGTATCCCCTTATTATAAGATTAGGAAATCATATGATAAATCTTCCATCAATATCTCTAAGAAGAAGTCTTTGAATAACCGAGTCTTAAATACCTTCCATTTTATCCCATCATAACTACATTAATGTACATATACATCCCACACACTCTTTACCGGTCCCCCAAGAATATAAGAATCTATCTTTACCCTCCTCCTTGGGGGTGTCTCATTCTAATCAAATATGGTATGCATAGACTCAATCCAATTTTTAGCTACCTATGATCCACGCTATCCCTCAAATAAAGGTGCGTTCTATGATTGAATATTGTGAATTAAATACAAAATATGTGGGAAAAATCCATAATCTACCTTATCAATACTCTATAGGATGCATGCCAAGATATCTCAGCGCTCCTCATCTTGTCATGGCCTAAGCTCCACCCTTTTCTACTGATGCTATGCTTTCCTCTGATCCTCCTCCTATGGCTCACTCTCATCCTAACCCTCAGGGGCCTCATCCCATGACCAAACTGGTAGCACCACATCTCTACCCTCTCAAAAATCCATCAGATCCCATATTGGTGGAATCACACTAGAGACCAAAATCCATGGTCATTAATAACAATATAGTATATATCTATCACAAAAAGGGAAATCATTAATAGGAAACACATCCCAATACCCTTAAACTTCCCTAAACCACCCATATCACATATAATCTAGCCACATAAATCTTTTCATACCCATATTAGAGTCATCATCATATATCTATTATATCAAAAATCAATAAACTAGTATGAATGAGTGTAATTCAACCTAGACGTTATATAGGAAAACACAATTTTACTTTTTGTTGATACTTTAAATAGCTCACCCTATTCCCTTATTCCTTATAATCCTTATCATATTCAATAGCAAATATACCATAAAAACATAGGATCACATATCAATCTCATCAAGAACCGCATACCTGGGCTGACAGAGTTGAATTCCACTAATAAGATAAGAAGGGAATCACTCCGTATCTTACTATAGAAAATTTAAACAGCCGAACCCCTTTTCTCATATTCTAGGTTCTATGTGATAATCACAAGAACATACATATGTTATGTGAACCATAGTGTGTATCATGATTCATGAATAATGATCCCCTAACATACTTTTCCAAGGGATATGAAATCACAATCCTACAAAATCACACCCAACCACACCACTTGAGGTTGAAATCAATAAACTATAAAAGTGAAAAATAATAACATCATTTCCCACCCCAGGAAATTCAGTATACCACCCCCCATTAATGGGGTTGAAGGAAACCAAATGCGATCTCCTTACCTAGTTCCCAAAATAACCTAATCTCTGGTCTACCAAAACCCAAATATTAAACCATATTAAAACAAGGATTTAATACCACTTAGAAACCATCTATATGTTGTTTCTACTCTGAGTCAACCTATGGGATTTGATTAAAATTTTATCTTTATAACCTATAATCCACATAACCTATTCTGTGGAACCTAGGTCTAGTGATCCTTAGGAACTCTTCACTATTTTACAAATGATACCGACTAGTAGTGAGGGTCTAATTAGGTGATGCTGGGGAGATAATACCCTCTTCTGAAAATAATAATATTGGACAATCATAATAAACATGTTGTGGAAGTTCTTGATAAAACTCATCAGAAGAATGATAATTTCAACAGTGGATATAAAAAACCCAATGGCAAACCATCTATACATATCAGATATGTATGCAAGTCCTAATAGTTATAAAAAATCATGAAGTATCACCCTTGGGCCGATCATATATGTACGTACAAAAAATCCCAAAAGAAACACTACATTGACGAAAAAGAACCCCTTGGTACATAATCTATCCATCACATGCACTCACAACACATCCTTTCTCACTATGGTCTAACACATGAGCCTAAAACCCTACACAGTCACAAGACCATAAATTATGCATGTGTCTTGAGGGCCTGTGTAGGCTGTGAGTATGAAATATGTAAGAAACCACCAAAGAGTTATTGTATTAAGTAAATATTTAGACTAGTGTATTATTTCATAATAAATAGCATTATCTAAAAAAAATTAAATAACCCACCACACCTATGTTCATAATAAAAAAGGGAGAATTTACCTTCCATCGCCAATGCTGGAATGGAACAATTTATCAAGGGCCAATCATTCTTAAAGAATCCTCGGTCTCCCATCCATATACATGTCCTTTGATACAACATTCTAATATATAAGTCATTAATCACTTGTCACGAAAAAACCAACATCCCAACAACAAGCCTGGAAATCACATTATAAGTCTCTCAGACGTCTTGTTGAACAATTTTCATCACCCCAACAACTTGATGTCCCAAGGAACTGTAATATACATCCTTCAACAATTTCATCCTATAATCCTAAAAAAAATACTTGGTGGGGATCATTCACACCCAATTGTATCATATACCATCAACCATCAATTTCTAAAGTGATCACCTCCTCCATAAATAATGGTCACCACCATCCCTTATGTCATTCATACTATAGTGGCCTTCACCCACATAGAGTTTTCAATACCACCTCACTGATTCCTTATATTATGTTCAAATGAATCCAATGGTAATATCATCCAACCAGAGTGTGTGGAAATCACCAATATTTCTATGACACACCATTCAATGAACCTATTTCACCACATCTGGACCTCATTTTCCAACCACATTATGTTTATAACTATCTGCATCTACCTGAAGAACATATTTACCTCAATCCCAGTGATCAAGGTCGACCCCAAATACCTTATTCTATTACTAACCCATTCACATAGAACCAATTTAATGAGATCACAATTTAATTAATTTAATCAACCAACAAATCCTTCCAAGCACACACATAATCCTTGTTTCACTCATTCCATTCCATACCTGACTCAAAATAATTAAATAGATACTGTTTTTCCCAGTGGCATCATCCTATAAAAATATAAAATAAAATCATTAAATTAACGGTCACCCCCAGAACACCCCACTAATAAAAAATAAAATAATCATCCCATACAATGTGTATAAATGGGTATAAATATAAGAACCACCTACCTAATACTCATAGACATTAACTTATCGAAGGTCTAACTCTGATTCATTCCAAAATTGGAGAAAATGTAATTTAAAAAACACCTTGGAAATAGGTTAAATGAGTTCATATGGAAATAAAATTCCAAATATAAAGATAAATAATATAATAAGTAATAATATAAGAATCCAAATTTTTATCTATAAAAATGAAACTGATAGATCTTTAATTAGAGATCAATAAATTGAAGAAACCTCAAAGCCTAGGTTGGGGGAGGAATAGAGGATATACCCCTTACTATGTCAGAAATTATAGAGAAAATACTGAGTAATAATAGTTTAAGGAGGGAGGGTTATTTTTTTCATTTCAACCTTTTTATGAGGTGCACAGTTTGTCTAACTGTGTGCCAATAATGTGTAATCACTATATAAGTGGTGCTATGTGTCTGGCTTAGGTTCACGATTTTGGAAAACTGTACGTAGCCCATTACCCCATTCTTATTTTCTATAGGTTACCCTCAGGTTCATTTCCCAGCCTCACATAGTTTTATAAAACCTTATACTAGTTTATCTGGGATGAAAGGTTTTGGCCCCATGATTAGCACTAACCGTGCACCAATTGTAAACCCATTTCTATGTCTCCAGGATTTTTGTTTTCGAAGCCAGATGCTTCTAAAACCAAAAAAATACCTAGAAAAACTTATTAGGGCTTAAAACCCATATAAATAACACATTAACATATTGAGACTATTAGAATTACTTTTTAACGATTTAAATCAATGTTGGATCATTCACCAACAAAAAATTTGAATTCCCTCAGAATTTATGACATGTTCAAAAAACCTGGATGTTATAGACCAGTCCCATATACATCATAATCTCTGACACATTAAAATATCACATATATACCATATAATATATTGTATGACAAATAAAATTAAACAGTAATGATACCAATTCAATCAAAATTCCACTCCATCGGTGCCCCAACATAGTTTTCCATAAGACCTTTGGTGCAACTCCTCATATAATAGTGGCTGACGATTAGAATCCACGAACTAGTGTGTGAGTATGGGGAAGCTCTACCACTGTAATTTTTTTAATTAAAAATAAATAAACCAATCCTCCCAATCAATAATAGAAATCCATCATAGTATAGACAATAAATAAAATAGAATAAATAGTGAATGGAAATGCAACATACAGATTGAACAGTCATGCTCACACACAATATTAATCTTTCATTAGTCTGATCATATATATAAAACTAATCACAACTATTCATTTATTTTATATATATCTAAGCCTTACCTCTTCCTAATATCCAGGTATACATATTATATACCCTGCATTATAAAAATCTCGAGTCTCATCCTAACATATACTTGCAAAAAAGTGATAGGTCTGCTCAGGTTCTAAATATCCATGGCTGCTTGAGTAGGGTGTGAGTACATATCTCAATAAGGAAATTTTTATTAGGTACCATACATGTCCAATAAATTCATTGATATGTGAATATACATGAATAATAGAAATAAATATATAAGATATTGGTAAATAAATAATTATACCACCATCGATCCATAGGTATGTTACCCAGATAGACCATACATGCTTCGACCAATGTCACAATTTCTCCATTTATAATACATAACTATAGGGGGGGTGAAATTATTACCCTAATATCTCACAGAATATAATCCTCCAATATAAATAACATATCCTATGTCATAGCATATAAATTCTTAATGATCAGGCATAATGCACAAACATCACATCATCAAGGGATCAATAGTTCGATCCTAGGATTCTTAATAATCTCTCCAGACTACCATAAAATGAATCGATAAAAGACAATTATTAAGTATCCTAGGTACTAACATGTCAAAATTCATCTCGCATGTCACCATGATAACCATATATGTTTTTGGCATACATGAAATTCAAATCAAGTACATTTAATATCATTAGTATCAACTGGTTAGATCCTAGGGGTGACTCAGGAATCCCAAATAAATGGTAATAATAATAAGATAGCCCAAAATAATATATCCTATAAATTATAGTCATTATAGATACCCTTTGAATCCATGGAATCCCATATAGACCAAATCTCGAATCCCAACATATCGTGATTTCCATCATGTCTCTTGATAGGAAGATATTGGCAAGCACATCTTAGCATCCACATCAATATCACAGAATGCTCAAAAGATGGTTCCCAAGAAGCACATTTTGGAATCCAAAATAGTACCATCATATCAAGCATACAAGTTAGATCTTAGGAAATACATATATTTGTCTATAAATTCATCACAATAAATAAAATAAATCATAACTAAATTCCAAGGGTTGTCCATCTTTTAAAACCCATCACTATTATCCATATTCCCATAGGATTACAAGTAAGGTACGAGTTATATGGTGAACCCCACTACCTTCTATAATAGTTACAAAACATACCCTTTCATGTATAGAAAGTCAATGAGGAACCTCTAATGGATCCCCCATACCACATCAAAATATTGGAACCTTACATAGTGTCAATAGTTTTAATTTGGTCCCCTGGGTCACTAGATAGTAGAGTTTTCCATCTTGTAACCTCCTTGATTTAATATAAAAATACCACGTTAAATCCCAACACTCAAGGTTACCATATCCCTATATGTTTTTATGACCATTAGATGGCCTCAAGGGCCTCACAAGGTGACTCATACTTGTATTGGTCCGAGGAGGTGGTGCAAGGACTATCTATAATCATAGACCATCACACTCACTAATGGAAAAATGGTGTCTCTTATTTCTATAAGGCATATAAGGGCCATTATTCACAATTCACCAGATTCCCAAAAGATGGAGGTCTAAGAGTATCTACACTATGGTTGTCTAAGGTCTACAAGGGGTATTTTCTCTATCCAACACACACATCTACTTGGAGGTGCAAAAGACTCTTATATTGGGCCACTAATCTGTTCATAAATCAATTTATGGATGAAAAACCCTCATGGATTCCACACTTCAAGGGTATAGTTACTCAACTCATGATCTTGGTCTTTAGTGGTCAAAGTGATCTAGATAGTTCATAGGGTCAATGTAGCCTTACCACCCTTTCTTTTCATTTTAAAGAATTTAATTTTAAATTAAGAATTTTAAATTATAATTATAAAATACTATAATAATTATTTGGATGAAAATTCTTTAGTGGTGATACAACTTATCCATGCATCATATTTAATATGCACAAAACTATGTTGGGGTACCAAGGACCACTTACATTAATATGGATGCTTTTATATTTTAACTCACAGAACGATTACCTCTAGAACTTTTTTCCTAAGTCCAACAATTTTACTCAAGCCTTCCGCAACTCACCATAGAACTAAATCATACTCTAAAACCATTATTAATTAATTATAGTTACATTATAAATAATTAAACAATTAAATTTAATTATAAAATTTAAATAATATTTATTTATTCAATTCCTGTGGAATAATTTCAAAAAAATTCACTATAATGCCTCTTTATGGAGGAACCATGAGAAGTCTATATTATAACTTTGGCATCAACATAGTTTAAATCCTTATAATTCATCTCAATACATCAATAAAATTAATTTAAATTTAAATAAAAAGCTAAGAAAATTCATCTTTGTGGCATAATTCTTGTAAACTCTACATGAAGATGAGAAGACATTGTATCAAGACATTATCTAGCTAGGATACACAATATCCACAAATAATACTGAATATCTATCATTACAAAAATTTAATTTTTAATGAAACCCATAGAAAATTCCATGGCATTATGCACCTTCATCGAATTAGTGAGCAGTGGCTAGAAGATATCATTACGAGACATCCTCTATAATGGTTGAGTGAAATATCCATCACAATTTTATGATTCCAACCAGATATGGTAGAATATAACCTAAAACCTATGTTTTGGAAGAATAGAATTAGAATTTGGTGGAAATTAAGATCAACGTTGGTCGATAGATTCAAATCCAAATCACAAATCACCCAAAATCACCATAAAAAATAACCCCAAATAATTGGGTAAGAGTAAATAGGGAGGGGGAAATCCCTTAGTCCTTGATTGAGAAAATTAAGGTTATAATATGGATGAACAATATTAAAATTTATTGGTGAAATTGTAATTTCCGTAATAAAATACCCCACCAGCTATCCGGTACTAGTCCTTCATCTAGTCGATGGTACTAGTAGTGGAACTAATCCACTGCCTGCCCCACCTGCTAGTTGGTGGATGTAGACAATATTCTGCCATTCAAATTCCCTTTATTCTCTTGGCCACCATAAAACTTCATTTCCGTGTCTAAAATACCTCAATTTATGGATTCTAACATTTATTATTTAATTATGAATCCCAATTTAAAATTCAACCCCCCCAAAAATATAAAAACTCAAATTATTTTGAGAATTTTAATAAAATACAGACCTAGGATATTGCACTATTTTAATTTTGTGGAGGCGCCATTAATATCATATCATTTAATGGTTTGGTTTGTATAGAGTGATCCAGTCTGGGATGGTTCAAAGTGGAATCATAGAATGTTGATGTAAAATAGTACTAGGGTGTTTTATTTGTTATTTTAGATTTAGTATATGGGGGTTTAAGAATGTGTTAGAACATATGATGGATTCATGATTTTTTCCTAGTTAGTACAAGTCTAGTATGATGTCCCTGTTACTAGGGAAACTATAATTTTTATTTTGTTTTTTTTGGTTAAAGTTGAGTAGTTTGATTTGGATAAATTAATATTTGATATTATTTATTTATTTTTTGAAATATTGTATGTGAGAAGAAAGAATGGGTACTCATGCAATTTTTAGTAATATTGTAATTACATTATATGTGTGTTATTGTTTTTTATTTATATTTTTATTCTCAAATAAAAAAGTTCTTTTCACTTTAATGTGTTAGAAACAACCTATATGGTATTTTTAGAAATAGCTTCTTGGAAGAATTATACTCAACCAGACTTGGAAAGGGACTCCTGGTGTGATCCAATATACTAATCATATGTGTGTATGGTAATAGTCCCTAACATTGGTTTTCTGGTCTATAAGGTTAGATGGGAATGGAATTGGGTATGATAGAGAAGTGTAAAGGTTGTGGTTTATGCTCCACATTAAAACTTTCGATATTTTTAGTATCTAGGATGTTATATCTGTATTGATTATTGTATTGGATTTTAAATTATCTTTGACATAGAATGACACAATTATATTTTCAAGAAGGAATATATATAGTTACCAAAGGCATGAATTAGATGAGTCCCCTTAAGTTGGATGTGAGCATGAGCCACATATTTATGTTCCGAGGAAAGTAGGTCAGTCGAAGTGGGTAGATAATCTAGTGTATTGTTTAGGTGAACATTTTAGGGAAATTATATGGTAATTTACCCAAATCATTTATTAAGGATCATAGGTAAATGATATATGGGCTGTATATTTGACATTGGAGTGCATTAAAAATGTGAAAGAAAATAATTTAGGTTATGAGAGAGACATAATTTATATATAATTATGTGAGACTAATATTTTTTTTGTGGTTTAAAAAAATAGAGGGGAGATGACATCAGAAAAGTACAGTGATTTAAGTTCGGTTTGTCTCATCATATTAGGGTATATTTATACATATTCAATTAGACCTCATTTATAGAGGTTGTGAAATAGGAATAGATAGTGGAGAAAAACATGGTGGATGAGGGAATATTGAGATGAATAGATAATTCAGTTGATATAGGTTCCATAGTTTTGGGTAATAAGAAGCAAAGAGATGTGGAGATCGAGAATGTTATTCAGAGTAGGGGTTTGATGATCCATTGAAGATTGGGTCATTCGAAAAGTAATTATAGTGTGGTAAGACATTTCATGTTTGAGCCTAGTGTGATGAACTATTGGAGGAATTTCAAGATCATACCTAGATTGTAAATCTAGAGAGATTCAGCTAGATGACCATGCAGTTGGATGGGGTTATGTATCTGGATAGATTCATGCATATGAGGTGGTGCCGAGAGATTATATTTAGTATATGAAAACAAAAATTGTTTGGGGAAGTTAATGAGATACCTAAAATTAGATACAATGTATAAGAGTGAGTGTAACACTCGAGGGAGTAAAAAAATCATATAGCCGGGCTTTGGCTAAGATACATGTGATCAATAACAATATAGGTTCTAGTGAACAATTTTAATATTTGATAAATAGATCAAACAAAATCTAGGGGATATATGGGAATAATAGATATATCATAATAACTGTGGGATGCATTATAATTATTTATAATATATATACTTGGAATGCTATGATATGATGGATGATAATTTGTTTCTTTTGAAATGATGAATGTGTATGGACCCATCATCATGTATGGTAATTTAGTGAGATTATATCGGGTAGGTGATTCATTAGTAAAGAGTTCCATGGAATTTATTGATCTTTTTGAAATGGACAGAGATGGTGTTGGGATAATAGATAGATTCATTAAAACATTTTATTACTAATTTAAGAATAAAATGAATGATATGATTAGGTTTTTGTAAGAGTTTTTAGTTGTATAGACTGAGAGAACACATATATGATTTTTCATATGATGGGGATGTTTTAATTGATAAAGTGTTTGGGAATGTTAATTTAGGTTAAATCGTGGATAAATAATCTGTATTGGTACTCAGTTAAGTTGTGGGGGGTGTTGGTATATGATGATAATTGTATATTAGATGTTTTATTGGGTTAAGAAGATTAAAATTCTATGTTTTATATTAATTTTTGTTGTTATTAGTGGTTTTGGTTTGTCTGAAATAGTATATTGTCGAATGGTCAATAGGGGGTCTGTGGGTAAAATTCCTTTTTTATAAAATTTCGAAGATTATATTAGAGTTTAAAATAATTTAATCTATGGAATGTAAAAATAAATAGCCCAATATATTTTCATATTAGCTCATGTCAAGTGGTCTAACATCTACAGTTCACTTATCTCTATTCTTGAGGAAAATGGAACCAACTAAATATTGTATTTTTAATGGGAGTCACAACCCAATTACAACTACATTTTCTAGTGGTAGCATAACTAAGAAAACCTAACTTTTAATGTGGAGTCACTACCTATTGCAATAGTGTTTTTCACCCCTAGAGACACAACCTATGATTTTAAATTTTTAACATAGAGGCACATTACAAGTATCCTACGTTAATATATGTATTGGAAGAAACCAATAATTTACCTATTGTAAGTATATTATAACCCACTTATGGTTATAATTTTGAATAGAAATGAATAAACCAAGGAACAAAAAAAGATAATAGATAAAGAGGATACAATACTATATAAACTAGTTTAAATAGTGATGATCTAAATATCGAGTTATCCAAGATCAATTTAGCAGTTCTGTTTAGTACATTATTATTTTCTATAGTAGTAGTAATCATAAATGTGTATAGTGAGTCCTTTGTATTATTCACATTATACAGTTTGTGTAATATCACACAATTTGTGTATACTTGAATTTTACACTTTAAAATAGTTTCATCAAAATTTAATTATAGAGTTTCATCATGAAATCCACTTAAATAAAATTTTAGTAAAATAACACTAACTTTATATATTTTATAAATTTTATTTATTTATTCTCAAAGAAGATTCTATGGAGGCAAAGATAACGAACTACTTTAGAGTTGTTCAAATTTCCATGGTGATTACTTGACAATTTCCAAGAATATTTATATATTTTTATATTATAAATGAAAACAATAGTATTAATTTTGATTAACACTTTATTTATATTTTATAATATAAAAATAAAAGTGATACATTTTACAAAAAGAATCATTAGAATAATAAAGGAATAATCATTTAATTACAATAATGAATTGTCTATTTAAATATACATTAATAATCATAATTCATTATTATTCCAAGATAATATTGCATTAACTATTGTATAAAATCCCAAAAAACATAATTTCAAATTTATTATTATAAAAATGAAGAATAAAAACTTTAACATGCTTTTTCCCTCTTTATTTTAATTTAATTTTAAAAAAAACTTCAATATTATTTCTTTTATAATTGAAAAAATTTGTATTTAATTATAAAATAATCAAACAATGTATAAAAATCAAACATGTATATCCAAAGGAACATAATTCAAATGATAAGTAAAACAAATCATATTTTTATTTTTTGAAAAGAAAACTGTTGAGTCATACAATGCCCATAAGACATTAAAAATCTCATAAGATAGAGTTTTCCATAAGAAATTGAATTTTATAAGATATAGATTTTCATAGGATATGGTTTTTAAAAGATATATATACTTCAAAAGATATAGTGTATGTGTAGGATATAAATAAAGAACATATGATATAAGACACAAAAGATATGAATTTTGTGTGGAAATAAGTCACATAAGATATAAAATCTTGTAAGATAAGAAATATCATATAATATAATGTTTATAAGATATACTTAACATATAAGTAATTAAACTTTGGTAATATATCTATTTTCATATGATTTGAATAACGTGTAAGAAAAAATCTAATAAGTCTCTTATTACATTATTAGGCTTTAGACATAGGAAAATTTCAAGTTTTCATGTGGATTTATAATTGTAAAAGACATTACACTTGATGTAAGGATTCTTAATATCATAAGATATAGAAATATCAATGGGAATTGATTTCATATGAATTTATTATCTATTTATAACTATTACCTTCACAACTAAACCATTTCATAATGCCTTTAGAAATCCCATATTACTTTATACTTTATGAATATTTTGAAAACACCAAAACATAATAATTATTTATAATGCGTGTAAGGATATTTAGGTTAATCAATAAGGATGATTTCAATCTAGACAATGATCATCTAACACATAAAAAAAGTTATCTTATTATTTAAAACCCAACAAATTCAAATTTTTATTAATCTCAAAAATCAATTATTAAGAAACATAATGAGATTAAAGAATTTATTAAAATGTAATGATTACTACTAGAATATGTAAAATAAAATTTATTTTATATGAAGTGAACACATTAAAAAATAAAAATAATTTGTTTCTCTTCAAAAATGATATTAAACAGAATAAGATAATGAACTTTTAATTATAAAAAACATATCTAAATAATTTTTCATGAAGCCACTCAACAATATCACTCTTTTTTATAATTATAAAAACAAATATAATTTCAAAAACATATCCCCATTTTTTAAATAATATAATATTATAACGGAAACAAAAATGTCTCTCAATTTTTAGAGACATGTTTTTAACCAACTTAAAATAGGTTCTCCACCTTTTTAAATAATAACCAAATAAGTTATTCTACCTTAGAATAGAAAATATAAATCCCCCTATGTTAAAAAACAAATCATAGATTACAATTAGTATATGTAAATAAATTTAAATATAATAATATATTTATTTCAGTTGGAAAAAAAGATTCAAAAAAGATTTTAATTTTATATACTAATAAATTTAATCAAAAATAACTTCCATTATAATTATCCATCATTAAAAAATATTCCAACTAAAAAATTAAATAAAAATTTAAAATAAAGAGTTATAGAATAAAATTTCTAAGTCTCTATCTCTTAATTCCAATATTCTATTCATTAAATTAATACATATTCAAAAAAATTGGTAGAGTTAAAAATTATTTTAGGAAGATTTCAAAAACTACTTGTATAAAACATTGTAAAAAACACATGAAATATAATTTTATAAATACAAGGATTGAAAAAAAACAAGTTAATATATTAAAGTAATTACAAAATAATTTACCATGAATTAAAATATACCCTTCTGTGAATAGAAATTCTAGTAAATGAGAAAATAAAGATAGGTTACATACTTGCTAGAAATAAATATATTCATATAGATTCATTTCAAATTCCCATTTCAAACCTCCATCATTCCATTTTCATAAATTAATTTTTCAAATAAAGTTAAATTAAAATGTTTTGTAAATATAATAAAATATTGATCATAAATATAAATATATTAAAAAAATATAATCTTTTTTTATATGATCTCAAATAAATCAATATATGACCTGTATATGTTTAGTTCATGAATATTTTAAATGGTACATTGAAATATAAATGGAAGATCATTTGTAACATAAAATATGTAGATTTAAAAAATAAATATTAAAAAAATTTAATGTTTTCTTAATTAATAAATATGAATCAAAACAATTCACATAAACTCTATATTCATCTTCAACTATAAATTAATAAACAAAAAGTTGTTTCTTTGAACACTAAGAAAACATGATTTTATATAAAAAGTGACACATTCAACTTATACATTTTCTATAACTTTTAGATCCATATAAATCAGAATTATAATAGATTTCATATTATGAATATGTTCTAACGAGATAAAATAAAACAATATTTATAAAACCTTTAACATATTAAATGATTTTATTAGTTGCTTTCAAGTTACATTCTTTAGTATAATCTTGGCTTGGCTTCCATGGACTTCCGCTTCACCTATTCAAAAAAATTGCATTGTTTTCGATTGCTAGCCTTATTGGACATCCATTAAAGCTAGACTTTGCAATGAGGAATATTTCAAGACCCTCTATTTCTAGGGTTTTCACTGAGGTTGACATTTCACAAGGAGTCCCATCCCAAATCTGGATACAGAATGAAAATTATGGTTTCTTTCAAGATGTGGTTTGTGAAAACCTGCATGCTTACAATAGTGATTGTCTTAATATTGGGCATAATACTATGGATTGTGGAATAAGGGAAATATGTCCTCAGGCTCGTAAACTGGCATGGGTTGAAAAAGGTAAGCACAATTCAGGTCAGGAAGAATGTAATGATACACATACAGCCGCTGCTGGGCCTTCTTGAGTTCATGATCATCCTGGAGGATTTAATGAAGCTGATGGTAGACCTGATGAGTTTAAGAATCAAGGTTTAGTCAAAGACCAGGCTGACACTATTGAGGCTGAAGACCTCTCAGGTTTTGTAGATGTTGTTCATATTTCACTAGATGATACCAATAATTTCCCCACACCGGTGGAGGACCAAGAGTAGCCTAGTGAATCTATCAAAAATCATTATGATGTTCATGAAAAATCATGTCAGGCTGAAGAATATTTCCTCCATTCGAGTCCTCAAAAAGGAAAACAACCGTTGGTGGACCCGGATGGTTTCATAACCCCTTGTTATAAGAAGACAAGGAAGAGGAAGGGTTATTCTAAATTAGAGAGAACCATTTTCACTAGATAGATGAGGAGATGCACTGAGAAAATGAACCCTCCTCCACATGTTTATGTTATCAAGGATCCCCCTCCACTCTCTGATGATGAAAACCTGGATGCAACTCGCAAGCTAAAAAATCCTTACAGGATTTTCAAGTAGGGCCTTAAGGATGAGATTTATCCTTAGGTCGAAAAGAATGACACTATGACCTTCCAAAGACATAAAAAGGGGAGATAACTTCTCATGAATATTTTTATATTGGAGAGAGAATGCTTTCTAAAATTTAACTTGGATTTGGACGGGATCCCAACTTTGACTACATCCGTCTTTCTTGGAATAGATTATGGTTCAATGATGTGAGATGCACATGGGGAGTTTATTTTGATGTTCAAAATTGGATAACTCCATTTTTTTAATTCTATAACGGTTTCTGGTCCTGGTGTTGAAGAGTTTGGTTGCTGCATGGGGTTTTTTGGATCACTATTTCAGGAGGGGTTGTTGCTGATAGCTTGAAGTGATGTTATTTGGAATTTAGGCTTTCTTGGGAAGCTATTGTTTCTCAGATGGGATACTATGCTGATTCCAAAAATTGCTGCATGCTTGAGATAGCACTTGGAAGTAAAGATTATCCATGATCACATTTCCGGAGATGATGAGGGTTAATGTCCTTTATGATGCTATGAAGGGCAGGTACAATTCCATGAAGGGGGGGGGGGTTAACGATCAGGCCTTCCTCAAAGGCGATCAAGATCATTGATGATCATAGGGATAGGAAATTGTGGTTGAACTTAATGGGTTGCTGAATAAGTGTGAGGTGATCCATCCATGCTTTTGGGTTTATACTACTGTTCACGTCAGCGGGAATTACAGATCATGATGCCAGGAGTATGAATATAGGTGTAAAGGAGCTCCAAGGGTGCATGGGGACTGAAAATTTCGGTCTCTCTTCAAATAAGGGGAGGGTTTCATCATCAAAGACTGCTTTCAGACGCTGGAATAGTGAACCAGCAGCGGGTGCTCATTGGTAATCTTCATTTAGAGGCTTTTTACTGACCTACATACAATAGAATGTTTTCTTTTCCCCGTGACTTCTTGATGGTGTATGCTTTTTACATCCCATGTGTACACTGTTATTCCCTTTTTCTTTAATAATTTTTTTGGGGATATGGGCTAGGAGACCAACTCATGTTTTTCTCTACAAGTTTTTAAATAAAGTAGACTACCAATTATACCTCTAAAAATTTTATTATCTACTGGTTTTTCAACATTATCATAATCCATTTTATATGAGGTACCCATAGGGGCACTTGATCTTTTACAAATGTAATGTAAAAATATTTTAACAATTTCTTTATCATATTTATTTTGATTAAAGAAAATTATATCATCTCTTTGAAAAAAATAAATTCCAATAAGGAATTTCAATTCACCCATATGACTCATGTCAAATTCAATTTTCATTTAATCTAATAAATAATTATAAAGTAATTCACTAGAAGATCCGATCATACACAAAAATTTTGTAATAAAAATATTTTAATAGTTATTCATAGAAAATAGAGAAGCAACTACTTATCCTTTTATAATACTATTTTTTAAAATAAATAAAGATAATATTTCATAAAAAGCCCTTAGATCTTGTTTATGTCCATAAATAGAATTTGAAAATTTTAAAACATGTTCAAGTTTATTTTTATGTTAAAAAATAGAGGTCTATTTTACGTACACGTATTCAAAAATATAAAATTTTGAAAAATAATATTTAATATATTATTGAAATAATTTAAAATCATGATATAAAGAATAATATAATTAAATTAATTTAGCTTTTAACTTAGAAATAATAGAAAAATTGTTATTATAATAATTACCTTATTCTTGATAATAAATTTTTTTAAACAATATTTATTTGTTTATTATAACTTATTTATATTCATTAGTTCTTTTTATGAATATCAATTTAGTACCAATAATTATTTAATATTTATATTTTAAACAAAATATAAAATTTTTTTCCATGAAAATGGGTTTATTTCTTCTTCCATAGATAATATCTTGTTAAAATTAGTTAAATCTTCAAAAAATATATTTAGAAAATAAGATCTAAAATTATTGTATTATGAGCATAAAAATTATTTATTGAATTTCTGGTTTGTACAATAGATTATAAATTACCAATAACTATGTCTATTTTATGATAATTATGTTTTTTACATGATCTTTTATGATGGTGATAATCATTCTAAATAGGTGCATTCAATTCTAAATTTTCATATTCCCTAATGTTAAATTATCTAAAATATGATTTCATCATTTTTCTAATCTATTGAAGTAGTATAATTAAACATGACATGTATAAACTCTTTAACATAAATGCTTATTTTTTAAAAACTCTATAAAATTTTATAACATTTTAATATCTTAAAGATATTCCATAATTATATTTTTCATCTTATTTATCTAAATGCTATTTAGTGTTAGTAAAATAATGTTTACAAACAAATACTCTAAAATATCCAACATTATAATTTCTTCCCTTCCATAAATCAAAAGGGGTTTTCATTAAAATAGGACTCAAAATAATTTTATTAATAAAATATAAATTATTATTAAAAATTTATATTAAAATATAATGAAGGTTTTTGAATTCATTTAACATAGTTATATGAATTTCTTGAATATACCAATTTTCTTTTTAGAGTACACCATTTTTTGGGGTGTTATAGGGGTTGGAAAGTTTTGAAATAATAATTTAATCTAGACAACTTTTTAAATTACAGATATAAAAAATATCCTATCCTATAACTTATAATTTATAAAATTATATATTATTTTTTAATTTAAACTATTTTATAATTAGAAATAAACATTGAAACCATTTCAGAATAATAAGTATGAATATAAAACCATATAAATCTATAAAATTCATATATCATAAAAAAAATTCTTACCACCAATAAATTTTTTAAAGGTCCATATAAGTAAAGATGAATAAGATATTGATCCAATATACTTTGAAGTTATTTGATAGATCTGAAACTCTCTCGCTGTTATTTACCTTTCAAACAAAAATCACAAACAATGTTTTTTTTTCACTTTTAACTCTGGAATATATAGAATTATTTTATTTTTGAACAATATATTCAATATCCAAAATTATTAAAGGAAAAGTCTATGATTCTATATAATATTTTTTTATAATATATCATTTAAACAGTCGACATTTTTCCCAGTTAGTTCAAAAATTTATAGAATATAGGTTGTGTTTTGAGTTAGCATAAAATATGAACGATTATTCATTAAAAACAATACACCTGTCAATTTGAAATATAAATAACATTACATCATCACATAACTAAAAAACATTAATCATATTATGTATGAAATCCTCAAAATATAAGAATTTATAATTAAAGATATATTTAGAAATACCAACCTCTCTGAATCCTTTATATGTACTTTTTGAATTGTCTCCCAAAGTAATATTAACTCTATTCGATCTATTTAATGATAATAAATTTGATGCATCAAAAATAATATATTTGGAATATGTATTAAACATATACTATGTTTCCTTCTTTAATATCCAAATAGATATAAATTTATTCTTTTCAATCTATGAGACAAAAAATAATAAATTACATTATTGATCTAGATTCATCAGAAGAATATAAGTGCGCCAAATAGCTCAAACCATATATTAAGTCTATTTTATCCTTATTGTTTAATTTTTTTAGTTTCTCTAACCTTGTGCAATCAGGCATGATATTTCCTTTTCTCCTGCATTCATAAAAAACCTTCTAGAGCATCATTAGCGGTAATATTACCTTTCCAAATTCTTTTTTGATCATATCAAGGATAATATATTATATTCCATAGAATATCATTCCTTTATTTGTATACTCTTTTATCAACATCAAAAAATTAAAAACATTCATTTCTTAATAACCCAAGGTCAGATGCTAAGTAATAACATTCATATTTTATTTAAATGGAACTCTTTTCCTTTATATAATTTCTAAATGAGTATTATATATAATTTCATGTCCACAGTAATGATACAATGTGCTCATAAAGTGTGTATTATATAAAATTATTACACTATTATATAAAAACAATTTTATCATATCATTCCATTGGTAAAAATATAATAACTATTTCAATAAGGATTGTATTGGCTATAGATTCTCCTAAATCACCCATTCCATTTAAAATGATAGTAAATATCTGAAACATTTTATTTAAAGATTGATATTAACCAATTTTATAATCTTAACACATAGAACATATCATTCCATGTTTTATTTTTTAACATATCACTTCCATAGTATGTGACTTGAAAAATTCTCCAAACTTCATGAGCTATTTTACAAGATGATATATGAATTTTTTTTTATTAAAAAATGTAAAATATTTTTGACTGTGGAGGTTAATATATAAATAATATCATATTTCTAGTAAAGGAATCTAGATAAATTTTGGGTATTTTTTAATGTTTTACCATAATAGTTCAGTGTTCCATGATTAGTTGTTTATGTAAATATATCATACAAGATTATGAATATGAATAAACAATTTCATTAAAAATTGAGGTCTATGAAGAATACATGAATCATTAGTTATTGTACCTTCCATCTCAAATTTATATTTTCATTAGTCAGTTATGTCTATGATTTGTTCAACAATAATATATATATAAATATTAAACATATATAATAAACCTTTCAAGGACTAAACTTTATTATCAATTGTTTTTCCTAGATAATAAATGATTCAATGATCAGAGTGGGGTTAATTTACAAGTGTATAAAAATTTGATAATTATACCATATTAATAAATAATTTAATAAGAGGAATATAAAAATATATAACTCAAGAGAATTATATAGTAGTTCAAATCAAACTAATCCTACATCTGCTCTTCACTTCTCATTATTCTTGATATTAGTGACAACCACTGTATATTGTATTTTGTTAGAGAGTCACAACCCAATTAAAACTACCCTTTCTTATTGAGTTAAAACCCTAGAAACCTATCTTTTAATGGGGACTCCCAACACATTACAATACACTTTCTTGGATATGGAATCTCAAACCAAAAGAATGACTTTCTCTACCTGGAGGCACACCCCATGTATCCTCCCTTTTTAACCTAGATGAACAACCTAAGAACACAATTTTTGTAGGATTAATATAACACACTAATACTTTTCATTTTGAATGAAAAATCATAAAAAAAAATTATGCACACAAAAGAGATAAGATGAATAAAAATCTACAAAAACTAGTTAAAATATTGATGTTCTGAATTTCAAGGATACATAGATCTCTTAAACATTGATGTTTGGAATGTTTATGTCTAGTGAAGTTGTGTTAATCATAAATTTGTAAAGTGAGTCCCATGATTTTGTGTTCCACAGTATTCTTGTAATCTCACCATGTTAATATATCCATGAATTTGAATGTTTATCCTACTTCTATCAAAATCAATTTGTATGGTTTCTTCATACAATTCATATTCAAAAAAAATTTAGTGCAAGAACAATAACATAAAATATTCAAGTTGTAATATTTCCTTAGTATCAATGAAGTAGTTGTGGAAGTGAAGATAATAAAAAACATCAGAGTTATTCAAATATTCATAGTGATTAATTGATGGTTTCCTATATGCTTTAGAAATTATTCTTTTATAAATGACAATAATTATATTCACGTGGCTCGACTCTTTAACTCTATTTGATACTATATAAAACAAAATAATGTGTTGTACAAGTAAAATTGTGGGAATAATAAATTAATAATAATGTAATTATATTAATGAATATCCTATTTAAATATGCCCTAATAATTAGACTTAAAAAATTTGTTATAGTTATCTGATAAACATGATAAAAACATGATGAAAATAGAATAAAATTTGAATTTTGTATTTACTAATATTAATATACATCATAAATACTTTAAATTATTATTAAATCATCTTATTAATTCAATTTTAAATAAAAAATCAAAATTATTTATTATAGAATAATAATAATTAATATATAATTCTATAATAATTAATATAATTATAACAAGTAACATGTATATATAATGTATCTAAATACAAAATATAAATAAAATAGAGAATATATTGAGTTTTTGAAAATAAAATTGTTGTTTTATAAGATGCCTAAAAGTGTTTTAAAATAGAATATGATACTGTATTCTATATGAAAGGGAATTTTATAAGATATAAATTTTCATTTGATAGGATTTTTTAAGATATATAGTCTTATTAATATACAGCGAGCTTAAAGGATATAAAGAAATATCATAAAAGAAAATGTGTGTAATAGAAATTTCATATGATTGTAATTCTCAAAGGATATAAAATATCATCAAATAGAAAATCTCATATGATAGATTTTTTCGAATATAAAATTAATGCATTATATATAAAACCCACATAAAATATGAAAAAATATTAGGAAATTTTGTACGACTTTTATTTTCTCTTATGAATCTAGACTTAGGTAAATTTCAAGTTATCTTAATACTTGAATGTTATGTAAGACATTCTACTTCATGTAAGAATTCTTAATCTTTTTATACTTAAAAATACCGTTGGAAATTGATTTCATAAGACTTTAAAATATATGTATTACTTTTCCACTTACCATAATTCCATTTTATAAGATTTTAAGAAATCACATATGACTTTGTACATTATGAATTTTCTTACAACATTAAAAATTAAGGATGATTTCTAATGCATATAATGATTCTTTGGTACAAATATAAGGATTCATTCAATATATGTAAGGGTCATCCAACATGCATAAAAATTTTAATGTATTAGTTGAATCCTAATTTCTATAGATGTTGATTTTTCACCAATATCATTTTTTTAGAAAACTAATGAATGTGAAGATGTTATGAAAATATAATGATAACAAAAATATGAAAAATAATATTTTTTCTATAATAAGTATAAGGTAATATTATTAAAAAGCATTTATCTATCTTAAAATCTCATGTAAGATGTAATAAAATGAATATTTTATTATTATAAAAACACAAAAAAATAGTAATGATCCACTTGATATTTTAAAAAGGACTACAAATGTTTGGGAATGGATAGAATGAAACATGGTTTTATTTTAATTTTTTGGAGAATCGATGTTGATTTTATGAAATTTGAAAATTATTATAGGAAAGGGTCATAATATGTTTGATTTATCATATGTAAAGGTTCCATGATTATGAGTCATCATTTGAAGGTTTGAAAAAATTACCATGTGTCAATATATGTGGGTAGATACCTAATGTTAACCCAGAAAATACATAGAGTCACATGGATGATTCCCTATATATATAAAGGTTATCTCATAGATAAGGGATTATATGTAACGTTAGTCAAAAAATACACACGGGTAACATTGAGTTACACTGTGATACGTAAAGGTAAATATAAGGATGAATAATAGTAACTCTAGATATACCTTATAAATGTAAAAGAAACTTTGTGGAAAATGGGATACATAAGTGTAACACCATCACACACAAGGTTTACCATATCCGATAAAAAATGGATATGTGTTAGAAATACTCTATGGCATGTAAGAGTGAAAATTTTCCATGTATGAGTCATGAAAATTTGAGATAAATATGGTTACATGCCGGAATACCTTATGTTAATTAAGAGTAATAACCTAGATAAATAAGGGACATTGGGTAGAGAAATTTTAATTGTACCAGAGTTCCCCCTTGCGATACATAATGATTTCATTTAGATATGTAAAGGTTATATGATATATAATGGTTATATGATATATAAAGGCCAAAAAATGGAAACGTATTGGAAAATATGAGGATTGATTGTTGATACATAAGGGAAATCGTTGGGTTGATATATAAGGGTCCCATATATAATGATAAATATTTAAGGGTCATGATGTTTGTGGAAAATTGTCTGGGAAAAAAATTTGAGATTTTTTTTGAAAAATGATTCTTAATTGTTTAATTAAGTATAAAAGGTTAAAATTAATCCATTTTGGCCACGAAATAGTAGGTGTTCTTTATTTCTTGATTCTATTTCATTATTTCATCCTTCTTGAGATATATTTATCCAAATTAAACCTTTATTCATTTGTTATAATGTATGGAGTGTCTGTGGGTAAGGATAGATTCTTTAGGGTATTTAAAATTAGATTTTCTCACTACTTATTTTTTTTCTATCAATTGGGCCCTATATCTATGATTTTACTAGATTACACGATTTAATCTAATTGAATTTAGGTTGAATAGATTTTATCAATGTCTGTAGTACAAATAACTATAGTTTAGTTGTGCCTAGATACTTTAATTATTATATGTGCATTTATAAATCATGTGATAATGGGGTGTGGGTTGGGTTGTGTGTGAGATCTTGAACAAAACCAATTTGGGTTATCATTGTTCATTAAATATACATAAGGTTAGATACAAATTTAGAGCGATGTGTTTGGACTAGTATGATATGTATTTATTGGTTATTTGGATTTGGATCTTGATGGTCACGATGTCATGTTTTGTTGGTGATGTTTCATGGGATGTTATAGATGATGTGTTTCCTTTGAAATGTGATCTGCACAATCCATGTGAGTATTGTTTATTTCATTCACAAAGAATTGGGTGAAGTGTTTTTTTGGTATGAAGTAGATGGAATTTTCTATTACCATGGGTTGAAAATAAATCATCAAGGTCTGACATGGGTTTCTAATTATTGTGTCTCATCATGAAGTTGATGTTATTGTTTTCATATCCATGTAGAACAGGAACAATGAAGGAGTTTTTTACATTCACTATAAGTGGTACCCTATATATATTTAGTGACATATTGTCAATGGTGTTGAACATTGATATTGAGGAGGGGTGCGCCATAGTTGGCCATGGTCGGTGGTGATTGAGACAACAATTCAAAGTGTGTGCTCACTGTACATATGTTATATGTTGTGGATGATAAACAATGATTGGATATGTGTGGGTATCAATATTCCTTGGGTTTTATCTTTTTATTTAGCTGGTGCATGGTAATGGGGTTTTATGGCCAATGAATTTTTGATATGTGTTATTTATATTCACTTTTGGAATATTGGATGACTTTTTATGGTTATTGTGGTTATGGTTAGTGCATGACACCTTGTGGTATGTGAATTTTTGGAAGGATAAAGAAATTTCTATTATTATAAACTATAGATGAGTCATTCCACTCTAGCACTAAATGAAGTATGTAAAAGCTCACTCATGGATGGTCCTGCTTAGGTAAAAAAGGTTGATTGGTGTGATTTGTTTTCAAATTATTTTACATTATATATTATTATATTTATGGATATTATCATGGGACACCAATTATGGTGTCCTTGTATGTTCATACCCAAATACAATATAGGCCCTCTGGGACACATGAAATATTTATAGTTCATGGAATAAGTATAAGGGATGTTATTCACGATCTTAGATGAGATGGTACTGTAGATGGTGTATAGGGTAGACATGGGGGATTTATAGATGGAATGGTTGGTTCCTTAGTGCCAAAATGGATATTTATTTTTCGAAATTTTGAACACGTACTTATGTGATTGGACTATGGATGTAATGAAGATGTTTGTAAGAACTATAGATGTTATTTTGAATCCTATAGAATATTATATATTATTATTTATTATATATTTTAAGTTGTTTCTTATTTTATATGATTTATTATTTATTGATATTATGATTTATCTTATGAGTATATAGAATCCCCACTATCAACTCATAATCTATTTATTATACTCACCAGAATTTTTCATTTAGGGAGGTGTGCTTATAGTTATATAGTTAATTGGTTCAACTAATTTATAGTGATATGATTAAAGATGTCATAAAAATCACATGAAACTTAGATAATGTATTATCATCATAGAATAATAGAAAATATATATTAAAGTATATTCATATAAATAATGATGGTGTTATCAATTTCATAAATGACGGTTTGTGAAATGTCAAATATATATAAATCCCCAAAATTGGAGAAAATTATTGAATCATATGGTGTTCACATTATATATGGGTTAAGGTAAAGTAACATGAGTGTTTCTTAACATTATAACAATGTGAATAATGAGATTTTATTAAATAATGGATGTTCCATTATAAGAATTAAATATGACACTATCATCATGAATAAGTAGTAAAAAAGTGATATTATATTCTATATTTACAATGATAAAAAACCATTATACATAAATATAATGAAAGAGAATGAGTTTTGTTAAATAATACATATAATTTTTTGTTAAAATAAAATGAGGAAATTTTTCAAATATTATCATACAACAAATATACCAAATCTAAATCTAATGATAAATAATTCTTATAACACGCGAAATAGAGAAAATAGAGTGAGAAGGGTTATATGATAGTGGAGATAAAAAACAACCCCTTGAATAAACACACTCATATGTGAATGGGTCGATGATCTTGAAATCAACAAACAAATATATAATTATCATTACTTTTATTAATGGATTTACATATATGGATTATGTATATTTTATATCGGGTAAATCACATGATCATTAATATTTAATGAATTTTGGTCAAAATAAAGAAAATAAAATTAGGTATTCCATTAAAATATTTCAATATAAAATTGATATATATATATATATATATTTATTAATGAATGAATACTTTGAGTAATATCTTTAGATACATTGTATAAGTAATAAATATAACTCTCCTTACATGCCCTAAAAATGATGTTTCTAAATTGAAAATAAAATTTTGGTGGAAATAGGGAGAACTATGTTATTAATGAATGATAAATCAATGGTCTTCTGGGGAAAGTCCACAATAGTGGATATATATATATTATTAATTATTCCTTTGTTTATCCCAATTAATCAAACATTCTTTATGATATGTGATTTGGAAAGGTTCCAACTTTTAAAAGATTCAAGGTGTCCAAAACCCATTTTTATATCAAAATTAAAGGAATACATTTGGGAAAACGTTATGAGTGAGCCAATGAGTGATTTTTCATAAATATAATCCTAGTGGAAGGAGTTACCAATGTTATAACTAAAATATAAGAAAAATAAATGAAAACTATGACATAATGGTCTAAGATTATCAAATTACATAATGATAATCTTTTCTTTTTAATGACTGTGATAGAAGAATTTTTGGGAGAATATGATGAAAAATGTTAGAATATATTTAGTAAAATAGATTTACACAACCACCATCATAAATATGGGTTAGTGTTTTCAATATAAATTTGAAAATTTATCCTTTATTAAATAGAGATTTTATAATTGGGACTTGAATTATAAATCTAGAAGATCTGATTCCTCTAAGGTCTATTTTTACACATGTTTGTATATTATCAAGAGGTCTAAGAGGTGAATTGGTTGTCGGAATTAAGGTGGGGTTTTGTGGTGAAAATAATATTTGTATCAGTCACCACTAGGTAGCCCATATAAATACACTATGTACTTGGTGGATAAGTTTGGTTAGATAGTGAAACTTCATTGGATGTTTGGTGGATTATCGAGTACTCTATGATGCATTTCTTGGTACCCAGAAGGTTCTAGGATGGTTTTTAGTGGGGATATAAGGGTAATTTATGATCCCTTTTATATAAACCTTATTATGCTTTTCCTCAACCTAGTGGAAAAACTATTAATGGGATCTAGCTCTTTACCTCTATTTCCCCTCATTTTCTCCATTTGTTCGTAGTGTTTTGGGATTTTCCTTTGTCTATTTTGAAAGGTATCAATTCATCAAGCTTTCCCCATCACCTTTATTCCTGGAATATTTAAATTAAAGAGTCTGTAGGACATTTTTTGGGTGAATATTCAACCATCACATTATTACACCCAGATATTTTTTGAAATATATTTTTTAATTAATTTAATGTTTATGATATTTCTCATTTCATACAACACTGAATATAGCTTGTGATATATGATTCCATAATGTTTAGTTTGAATTTATTACAAAAAAAGTTGATAATGTGATAGATGAAAAACATAGATTATCTTAAGGTTCATGGAAAACTATGTTTTGATCATTTTACAAACAATTTTGAGTTCATTGGATAACTTGTGTCACATGAAATGCCTAGTTTTACCAAACTTCAAACTAAAATTAAAATTAAAATTAAATATTATTATAGTTTAACCTAGACATTGGAATGGTGGTTATGAATAATAATGATTAAATTAAGAAAATATTATTTAAACATGTTTATAAGATGAATTATTTGGTGACCAATTAACTATATATAAAAAACCCCTTTTGAAAATATAGGAAATTTTTTACCGAAAAACTATATTTACAAAATCAAAAAAATTGTATCTAAATAAATAAATTAAAGCACATTTGATAATTATTTTAATGATATATATATATTATTCAATAAACTATTTAACATTCATATTATGTATTTTCTATAAAATATATAAGACAAAATAAAATATTATGTATAAAGATATACATTTTTTCTAAAAGGTAATTTTTCCTCCATTAAATGGGGAAACTATTTTAAAAATAATTTTTAAACTTTTAATAATTCAATTTTATTAATTAAACCTCTATTTTGAAGTAATGTTATCAAAATTATCGTAGGGTTATTTTTTGGTATTTTTCTAAGGAGTTTTATTTTTTGATGAATAGTGAAACCATTAAAGTTTAATGGAAAACTACCTTTTCATCTAATTTATTTATTTGATAAATTATATTTTAGTTTGGTTTTGATGTATAATTAGATCAATTATACATCAATTAATAAAATTTATTTCATTGGAATAAAATTCATATTGAAAGTGGATATACAAACAATTCAATCTTCATAACATTTTTTCACAAAAAATATACAGTCTCATACAATCCATGGGATTAGTTGTAAATTATTGTATGCCACTTTATTGAATAGAATTTATAAAATGCATTAAATTATTAGAATCAGATTAATTTATAATTTCTAATATTTTTAACTATTTTTTTGACCATAAATAATATTTAATGTAATTAAAATTTATTACAGTAATTAATGAATTTTTTTTCTTAGTAGATAAACTTTACTATTTAAATGATAAATGAAATGGGCACTTGTATGAAAGACATTTTATTTTAATATCTCGACCATATATTATAATTTCTCTAAACTATACTATTATTTGAGGAAAATTATGTAAGGGAAACTCATAAATAGTGTTTTCCTTTTAATATTTACAAGTATTCTACTCCCTGTCCACAATATAAGGGAACTCTCCCCCGCACTTCATCAGGCCTCTAAAAAAAATTTATGGATAAAACCTATCCAAATCTCCTCCAAAATTCACTCTATTTTTCTTAGAGGCTACGATTTTTGCATAAATCCAGCCATGTAATTCTTTTGGTTAAAACCCAAAGGATTTATTCAGTGAAGAGGTTACATCATTCAACAAGAACTTTTGTTTTATTCTTTTATCTACCACACAATTATTATTATTCAATTATAATATAATAAAATATGTATCCTAAGTCAAATGATATTTTTTTATGTTATGGTTATGATATATAATCAAATAGAATTTTATCAAATGAGATACACAATCATCGTTTGTCTGTATAGTGGACTACCGCCTCAAGAACCGACATTATTCGTTCTACTATATGAACCTTTCATGGCTGGTAATATTGATGAAATTACTATTTATTTATGATTTATTTTATTTTCTTGATTTATTTATGCATATGAAATTCTTATATAATACATTCCTTCATTCTTAACATTTTTTGGGAATATGAAAACTTCGTTTGTGGACGTATGGACTACCACCTCCTCAAATCAATGCAATTCATTCACACTTTACAGGGAATGAATTATGGTTGAATTTAGTAAATTTATATGATATATAATAAATAATAATGATTCATTAATGAAAAAACACACACACATGTATAAATATATATGTTATTTACTTACTTTCTTTCAATGTGATAAGAAAATTAAACAGTGTTCATGCGTTTGAGGAAACTCAATACTCAATGTAATGGTTTTGTCATCTCAGTTTTATTTCTATGAGAAATTTTCTTTATTAACAAATTATTCATATTGTGTGGTGTATATAAATAACAATGAAATGATACATATTTAATTCAATTTATTTAAATATAATAAAATTTTAAATTGATGTTATTATTTCATGGATCTCCTGATTTGAAAGTTACACAAATAGTAAGGGGATTTCTAGTCTCAGTTTTATTTATGTGACGCTTATTCCATATTCACCACCCGTTTCTTTTATGTGGTGTATATAATAACCATGAATTTATTCTTTTTTATTATAATTAATTTTATGGGTATTTACGTATCAATTTTATAATTTTTTCCTTAGGTTAAATAGTTCTAAAGTTACCAAATATGTTTATTATTTTTGTATCAAATTTCATTGTTTGAGATACATATTACATCATGCACATATATTATTTTACCAAGTATATATAATACCAATTTTATATTTTATATCATTATAATACTTATTTTCAAGATATGATATGCTACATGTAATGTTATATTTCCAGGGGGATTATGATTCAATGTTACCATTGTGAAAAGTTTTTATTTCTAAAATCTCATCGTTTATCCAGATTATTTAAGATTAGGCATTCATTAATGTAATATTGTCATCCATATCTCAAGAATTCTCACGATAGTTCTTACCATATAGATATTTATGGAATATTCATGTTATATTACAATTTTTAAACTCTTTGGTACTTAAGATAAAAAATATAATTCTTTTAAGAAAATCAGAATTTATTTTTCTTTTTGGTCGGAAATCTAATTTTCCCAAAAAACCATGTTTTATATAAATGTTTTAAAAAATGTTTTACTATGTTTTCAAAAATAAATTTTTATCTTTGTTTTATTTTTTTAAAATATTTTTTTTTAAAAAGGAATATTTTTGTCATTTTCTAATCAAGGCACCTGTCTAAAAATTTTATGGTGAAAAAGGAATGTTCTGCATGTATAGATTTACTTTCCATTTTGACAGTCATTTTCTTAATGCTTCCTTTGGATGTTTACAAGGATAATTTTAAATAATTGTTTTCATAATATTAAATATATTATTTATTTTAAATTTTATATGGGGTTTTTCTAGCTGAAAATGTATCTCACTTGGTCAAGGGTTTTTTCATTTCTGGTTTCCGTCGGATGACTTGAAGCTTCATGCTTGGAGCATTGGTTCTCTATTTCTAAAACACGTATGGCTTCATCTACATGAGTGGTCTTTGGAATTTAATATCTCGCAAGCCAAAAATTCTTTTTCTCAAGTCTGGGTTCGTCTACATGGGCTCAACTGGGTCCTTTGGCATCCGAGGATTTTGCATGACATTGGCATGACAATAGGGTCCCCCATATGGATTGATAAGAAAACTAAAGATGTTAGATATGGGAACTTTGCCTGGATGTTGGTGGAAGTTGATCTCAGCTCCACTCTTATTGAAAAGGTAACACTCTCCACCTCCTCATATAATATTATAATTGATGTTGAATATGAGAAAAAGCTTCTCTACTGCAATGGATGTATGACTGTTGGAAACTCTTTGGAGATATGCCGAAAGAACAATACTCGTAAAGAGTGTGGGATGAGAGGCCACCCCTACATCCTTTTTCGATTAAAGACAACTGAGAAATACTTATCTTTGACCAATTATACTGATAAGGACATTGATTATCCTAAAGATCCAATTCATATTGCTGCTGATGCTTTGACTTTGGAGAATTATGTATCTCAAGTGTCTCTTAAAGGCAAAGAGATTGAACCTTCATCATCAAATCCTATGCCTGCTTTGGTTGATGAAACTAAACAAAATTATGTTCAACAAAATGAAGATTATCAACATGAATTCCATAAGATTTTTCATTCTTCCCATATTCTTAGTAAATGGGGAAATGTTTCTGATGATGAAGGGGGAAAGGTTGGACTCATTGGTCCAGGCAGTGGTGGATCTATCCCTTTCAAGGATGTTATCCTAAGTGGCAAGGGAAGAATGAATGATGGTGAAGATTTATCCTCTGTTCCTTCAATGAGTATACCCCGCAAGGACTACTCTCAGACCCCTAGGAACGTGTCCACTAGATCATATTCAAAGATGTCAATAAAGGTTAAAACAAACTACCTGATGGCCTTTAATTCAGAAAAGTCTCATATTTGAGTGGCAAGCTGGAGACGTTGATTATGGGAATGAAATGTCATATTATGATTTCTAGTTTTGATGAATGAGGGAAATTATGGTTTTTTGACACCATTATCTATTTCTATGAACTTTATTTCATTCACAATAAATGGTCAGAAGCTTTTCTTCTCACTAGTCCTCTTTAAAAAAAATTAAAAAATATTTTAAATTAGTTTTAATATAAAACTTTTTTCATAAATATTATATGTTTAGAAATTGTTTTAAATTATTTCAAAAGATTTCTCTATAAGTTTTCAAGGTTATTTTCAAAGACAATGGTTTTTTAATGATTTACAATTCAAATGAGTTTTTTTCAAAGTGGAAATGATATTTTCTCAATAAATGATTTAAATGAATCATAAAATATTTGATTATATGTTTTTCTAAGTAGTTTTTAATTAAAAGGATCTTGAAAATGTTTCATATTTTAATGAGTGATTTTCAAAGTGATTTTATTTTCCATAAGAAATGTTCTATTTGGTATTTCAAAATACTTCTCTATATTAGGTGACAAAATTTCTTATAGATGAAGAATTACTAGGGATATAATATATAGAAACATTTATACTTATTTATTTGAATTGTTTATGTTAAGATTTTATGTTTGTATGAAACCCATTTAACTTCCACAAGTTATACCATGATGAAACCTACTTCCATTAAATGTTTATACTATGTTAAATTGATTATGAAACCTTTATATTTTTCCTATGATAAAATATTATGAAATATTTATAATACCCATTCCATTTCATTATTTATGATATTATGTTTATGAAACCCATCTGTTTTTATGGATCATTATTTTTTTGTGTTTTATTATGTTTTGGCACATGTATATATGATTTAATTATATGAAAGATATGAACTATATCTACATCCAATTAATTGGGAAATGGTCAATGTTCTATGAGTTTAAAAGGGTTCATGAGAGTGAATCCCAAGCTAGTAATAAGAGGGTATACAGATGGAATCTGAAGGCCATAACAATATGGTATACATGCAAGAATTTAAAGCCCACAATAGGAGGGTATATGGGAGGATGAGAAAATTATATTTAGTTTGGATAGAGATGATGATATGGATAAAGTAAATAAAACTTTATTTATGACCACAAAACTGATAAATGATTTTTTCAAAAAGTGGGTTTCACTATCATGGATGGAGTTTATGGAATTTATAGAATATATCCTATGATATTTTGAATAATAAAGAAGGAATTATTTCAATAAATATGTATGGAATTCAAGTTATCACCATGTTTTGTGAGAATATATGACAAAGGTACTCACATGTTTGGAATGTGAGAACAAAGAGCTCCCTTATGATATTGGGGGGATCAATGTTATAATGGTTTTGTGAACTACTTTACAATGTTTTGGATTTTCATCTTTCATAATGGCTATAAAGATTACCATTTATGTAATTATTTAAGCTAAATATTAGATGTGGTTTTATAGATTAATGTTTTATATCTATTTATGAGGATTTATGCATATTGGATGACCTATTCTAATGTTTTTTACATTAATGATAACTAAAGATAGATGGAAGGAGTTATAATTCTACTTATGGATGTCAAGATATTTTATCTCTTCTAGAGTGGCCAATTCACCTTGATTCTATAGAGTAAGAGATGAAGTTTGAATTGATAAAGGCACAACTAAACCACGAGATTGTGTATTTATAATGATAAGAAATCTTTTAAGTATATATTCTTGTCAAAAATTATTTAAATATAGGAAAATGATATTTATAATATTTATCATAATACCTTTTTTTCTATTTAACCAATGTTTTTATAAATCATATAATATTTAAGGTTTGAGCTACTTAACATTCCACTAACCATTCACTTTGATGTGATTAGTGATATTTATCACTACTTATAATTAATTTTTTTTCTAGGTGTAATATTTACTTCCCACCCATGTTATCCTATGTGGAAACCGATTTATTATTTTCTTTAGGTAATCATTAGGGTTACAAATTCCCTTTTTAAAAGGATGTTTTAATATTTATTTTTATGATTTTTTTATATAAAATAAACTTTAAAGAGTCAAAAATTTGATAAAACAATAGAAATTTGAAGAGAAAATTAATTTCAAGGGGGGTATATTGTAAGACCATAATTCTTTGTGAAATATATTTTTTCATATTGACTTATACTTTATGAAATTTTCTATTCTCAGAACATTAAATATAGATTATGTTATGTTAAAAAAATATGGTTGGTTTGTGTTGAACACAACAACAAGTTAATGTTATTCAACATAAAAATTTATATTAACTTCAATTGCATGTAACACTATGTTTGGATAGTTTTACCCACAATGAAGAGTTCATTCAAAAACTTGCATTATATGTAACTCTTATTTTTACCAAACTACAGTGTACTATTATATTAATATTAAAAATTTATTATAGTTTTCACATAACCGTTAAAATTCTAGTTTTGAATAAGAATAATTAAATTATGAAAGTATAGTTTACACATATATATATGAAGAATTATTTAGTGACTAATTAATTATAGATAAAATTAATACCCTTTTGAAAATATAGGAAATCATTTATTATAAAACTATAATTATGAAACTAGATATGATTCAACTTAATAAAATAATTAAAAAACTTTTTATATAATGATATATATATTTATATATTTCAATCAACTATTTAATATTAATGTTATGTGTTTTCTAGATAATAAATAAGAACAAATCCAATTTTATGGCTAAAGATATACATTTTTCTAAAAATTAATTTTACGAACTTTTAATGGTGGTATTATTTTACATAATTTTTTGAAGATCATTTAAATTTAATTTTAAAAAATAAGAATCGTCTTTGAAATATTAATTTTGAAATAATATTATGGTGAATTGTTTTTATTTTTCTAAGAAGTTTCATTTTCTTATGAATAGTGAAAAACACTGAATTCAAATTTAAAATTGATTTTTTTGACTTATTTATTTATATAGTTAAATTATGTTTTAATTTGTTTTTAATGTTTAATTATATTAATTATAAATAAATTAATGAAATTTATAACTTTTTAATTAATTTCCCATTAAAATTGGATATAAAAACAACTCAATCTTTTGAACATTTTTCATTTAAAAACTCATTGTCTCATCCCATCTGCGAGACTAATTTTAAATTAATTTCAGACACTTCAATGATTAGAATTTAAAAAAGTATTATATATTTGGTATCAGTAAAATTTAAAAATTCTAATAAGTTCATCTTAGTTTTTGAAAAAAATATTAGTGAAACTAATAAACAATAATTATAATGATTAAAGAAAAAATGAGTTTACTAAGTGATTAAAATTTAATCTTAAAAGGATTAATGACATAAGAAGTTGTAAAAAAGTAATTTTATGTACATATATTGACTAAAACCTATCTTTTCTAAAATATGGCTATTATTTGTGGCACATTATGCAAGAGAGTCCTCTCAATACCGTTTTCCTTTTAATATTTACCAGAATGTCACTCCTCCTCCACTATAAAAGGAAACTCACCGACATTTTCATCAACACACCTCTCAAGATATTTGGAATGGAAGAAACATACCGAAATATCCTCCAAACATCCCTACCTTCATTCTATAGGACACACTATGTGATGGAATCCAACTAAGGAATCCCTTTGGGGCACACCAAATGGAGTTTTTCAAAGAAGATGTAACATCCTTCAACATACATTTTTGTATTATTCCTTTCTACACCCACTGAATTATTATTATTACATGTTTATATAATAACATAATTATACTGAATATAATTATTTGCCATTATTTTATTTTATAATCTATACTCAAACACACTTCCATCAAATGGGATACATAATCATCATTCATGTGCTAGGCGGACTACCACCTCGTGAACTAACGTCGTTTGTTCCTCCTTTTACACATTTAAAGGTTGATAATAAGGATGAAATTTCAGTTTTTATATGATATATATTATTTTTTTGATTTATTTATTCGTTTTTAATTGTTATATAATATATACCTTTAGGGTTTCCATTTTTTGGGAATACAATAACATCATTTGGGGACGTGTGGACTACCGCCTCCTCAAAGCGATGGGATTTATTCACAATTTTAAAAAATTAAATAATGATGGGTTTAGTAAAAATATTATATATATATATGTAACAATAATTCTACTAGGATTATAATATATATAAATACATATATTTAATTTACATTCTTATTTTTAATATTACAAATAAATAAAAAAAACATCTATTCAAATGTAGGACCTACACCTCAATGAATTTTTTATTCTATTTCAAATTTATATAATTTATAGACTATTATAAATAAAAATATTCTGAATATATATGATATTTATATCATGTTTATAAATCTGTAGATGATTAAATCATGATATAAGTAAGAGGACAAAAAATATAACAACTCAAAACACTTGTGAAAAATAAAGCGATTATTACCTGAAATGATTGTTTAACATGGAGTTGTTAATAAATGGGTAATTTAAAGTCATAATAAAATAATTTATTGTATTATATATATGAATATTTTTTTATGTTATATGTATAATAAAATTATATTTACTATACGCATGTTTTGCAATTAAATGAGGATAGTGAAGTCATAAGGTATGGGTTTTCTCATCTCACTTTTATTTATTTTAAATATATGCTATATTCACAACATAATCTTATTGTTTGGTTTATATACTTCTCTATGAAATTTTATATCATTAATTTAATTTATTTAATGATTTCAAAAGATTAAATTTATGTTATTCTTTCATGTATCTCACGATCCGAATGTTACTCAAGTAGTAAAGTGATTTATAGTGTTACTTTTATTTTTGAGAGGCTTATTCCATATTAACAACACATTTAATTTGTGTGGTTTATATAATGACCATGAATATATTGTATTATTAAAATTCTTAAATTTATATGTATTTACATATATATTTTTGTATCTTTCTTTAATGGGGTTAATAGTTCAAAAGTTACCAAATTGGTAATGTATTTTGGTCTCAATATTTCTTATTTGATATACATATTACATCATGCACCCATATTCTTTTATAAGTTTTATATACTACCCATTTTAATTTTTTTATAATGAGTCTCCTTATTTTAATTATATTATATGCTTTAGGTAGTGTTATTTTTTCATTGTGATAATGATTCTATGTTACCCAAGTGGTAAGAGTTTATTTCTATAATATCATCATTTATTGGAATGGTTTATTATTTTAATTCAATTGAAGGAATATTTTGATCCATATCTCAATAAATCTCATGAAATTGTTTATCCTATTTTTATTCATGATAACATTATGTAATAGTACCATTTTCCACTCTTTTGTACATAATATTTTTTAAAAAATATATTTTATATTTTAAAAAATTATTTCTCTTTTCGGTCATATATATATCCCCCCCCAAAACAGTGTTTTATATTTTTTTGATAATATTTTAATTTTTTTTTAAAATATTTACCTATGTTTAATTTTTTTTATAAAAAATAGTTTTAAAAGAAATCGTCTGGTCATTTTCTGATCAAGGAACTTTTCAAAACTTTTTACATGAAAGAGGAATATTATGCATGTATGGATTTATCCACCATCACGACCATTAATTCATTGAATCATACATTTAATTAATAGATGGGTTTGTAATTATTATTTTTTGAAATATTTTAAAAATTAATTTTTTTTAATTTTATTTTCAAATAAATGTTTATTCAAAAAAAATATCCTCAAATGATGTTTTAAAAAGTTTTAAATATTTCTTATATAAGTTTTCAAGGTTATTTTCAAAGGGTAAGGTTTTAAAAATGATTTATGATTTAAAATTATTTTTTGAAAGAGGAAGAGATATATTCTGATAATTTTTTTTAATTATATTTAAAATATTACCTGATATGTTTTTCAAAGTGGGTTTTAAAAAATATAATTTTAAAAATGATTCATGTTTTAAAGAGTGATTTTCAAAGAAATATTATTCTCCCTAAGAAATGTTCTAGGTTATCTATAAAAATCTAGGTACATCTATGATGAAATACATTGATATAAATTATGATTTAATGGTGATATAATCCAAAAATTCTTATTATTTCTTTAAATGGTTTTTGTTTTTGATGAAAATTTGTATATGAAACTCGTTTCAATTCCACAGTCTATACAATGATTAAACCACTTCTATTCACATGTTATTATATGACGAATTGGTTATGAAACAAGTCTCCTTCCGGTAGGTTTTGATATTATTAAATATTTATGATTCCCATTTCATTTCATGGGTTATTATGTGATTTTTATTAAACCAATATCTTGTACAGTCCATGATTTGATGAATGTTTTATTATCTTGTGGCACACATATGCATGATTTCATTATGAGACAGGTTGAACCTATATGTACCACCAATGCATTGGGTAATTGTAAATGTTCAAAGAGCTTAAAACGGTATACATGAGGGAATACCAAGCCCATAACAAGAGGGTATATGGAAGGGAATCCCAAATCAATAACAAGAGGGTATACATAAGGGAATCCCAATACCAAAACAAGATGGTATACAAGAAGGAATCCCAAGACCGAAATAAGGGAATATAAGGGTGGGTATCCACATATTGTAACAATAGGGTGAATGGGAGGGAATCCCAAGCCCGTTACAATACAGTGAACAAGAAAACATCCTAAGACCGAAACAAGAGGGTAAATAGGGAGGACATCCCAAGCCTAAAACAAGACGGAACACGAGCAGTTATCCCAAGTCAGAAGAAGGCACCCGAGTGATTAGCTGAAGATTAACATGTTAAGAGATCCATGGTAGGTATACTTGTTTTATGATTTTATATTCATATGTTTATACCACAATTATATATCTTATTTAAATGTTATGCTCTCATGGATTATGATATTGATTGTCTTATGATTCATGTATTATAAACTATCAATATTTATTCTCTGACTCTTGATTAAGATCTTTGACAAGTAGAGTATGGTCTTCTAATGTTATTATCATGTTCTCATACCATTATGATCATGATTATGCTTATATGTATCCCTTTTTTACCATTAATGAAAATCTGAGCTCACCCTTTCTTATGTTTATTATCGCTAGGTTATGAATAGTGGGTTTAAGTAGGAGTTAAAAAATTGGATGTTCTTTAGAGTAGATATTGAAGATCATTCATCAAATTAAACTAATTATTTCATTGTTTCCAAAGAGACTAAACTATTAAATCCCCCAGGAATGTAATTTTTTAATTTCTGGAATATTCATAAAAATTGATGTAATTTAGTTGGGGTTTGGCTTAGTGGTAAACACCCATTAAATCTACATGAAAAATGGGGGTTCAAAACGTAGTGGGCACAGGTTACTGTAGCTGTACTGTAGCGCACTGTAGCAGCGGCGGAACTGTAGCAACGACGGGCACTATATCAGCGGCAGGTCACTGTAGCGGCGGCAGAGCACTGTAGCAGCGGCGGGTACTGTGCAGTACTGTAGAAAATTGGGTACTGTAGCAGTACTATTCACAGAATGGGCTTTGGGCCAACAAAATGGGCCTAAGGGTCATGTAATGGGCTAAATGCCCACTGGGCCTTCGGGCTATGTAATGGGTCTCCCTCTACCTAGTTAAATTGGTCTTTGCTTTGCTTTAATAATAAAAAAATGAGCCTTCCGCCCCAACCTTTAAAAAATAAAAATAAAAATTGATGTAATATCAATTTATGTTAATGCAGGGTCACTATGAGAATGGTGAAAACATCTCGAATGAAGGGACCTTGGAGTCTAGTTTCAGGAGGACATTGTGAGGGAATTGACTCATGTTGTCACTTATTATTTTGGTGGTGGATCATCACAGTGTGATATTCCTAGGGATTTCAATAAAATATCATGAAATTGAGAATCAATTGGATGTTAATAAAACATGATTATGTTTTAGAGGTTTTGGGTGTGTTCTATAGACCTTATTCATGTCATTGGTTATAGTATTGGTATTTTGTGTTTTCCCATTAGTTGTTAGTGATTATATTACATTAGTTTAAATAATTTAATTAATTAAAAATTATTATAATTAATTTTGTTGTTGTATTGGTTAAGTGGAAATGGCATTGATCGATTTTGATTTAGGATTGTATTCAACTTATAAGGATCTTATTTTTCCAGGTTAACAACTATTTAAGGTGGTTGGAACCAATAATACTTATCCATATAAACTATTATGTCAATTTGTCAATGTATTCAAGGGTGTTTAGGTTTTGATAAATTGTATAGTGATTTTTTTTCAATAAGAATAGAAATAAGTTGTTTAGTGTATCATAGACATGGAGTATGTTCTCTTCCATTTGATGAGAAAATTAGAATCACCTAGAGTCTATGTCACTAATGGAATGTGGATTCTAGTTATGTTCATGAGATGACGATGATAGGTCTTTGGTTGGGATGGGCTATGAATTTCCTTGGTTGGGTTATATTGGTATAATATGGTTGGAATGGTGGGATTAGGTCTATATGATTTGTGTTAGATAGTTCCATGCCTCATGTATTATTGGTAGTACCCCTCTGATGGTTGGTAATAGTCATGGTGCATGGAGTGAGTGTGATAAGTCATTTGGGGATCAATTTTATGTGATAAAGAGGGTTTCATATATATATATATATATATATGATTCTTTAGAAATTTTAAAGCAGATGTGATATGGGACTCAATTATTGGTTGTTTGAATTATCTAAATAGAATTTAAATGAGTTTTCAAGAGACCTTGAGAATTATGGAACAGAATGATCCTTAAGAATTAGGGCTAGAATATTGAAGTGGTAATTGGTAAGAGAATTAGATACAACCCCTTGAAGATATGGTCAGGTAAATCTGATGGGATCTCGGATTTCATTAGGGCGTTGAATGTGGGTTTCTATTTGTGAGTATGGATCATTTCAGGTCTAGGGAATGTAACAATTACTTTCTTTTAGTAAGATGGGTAATCTTAGTGTTTTAAAATGACATGCCTTGTGTGGTGAGCCTGGAATAGAGAGGTTAGCCTATGAGAATAGGTTGTATGATTTTATTGGTCAATGATAGGTATGATTAATAAAATTGGGTATCATTCCTTATGTAACACCCAAAACCCATCCAATTGGTTAGAGTGAAGATCCATAAGACCTCATTCATGCCTCCCTATATGCAAGATGCTACTGACTGACATCCAATGTATGAATGCCACCCGTGGGGAGATTATATCCTCAATAATAATAGACATACACTTTAATCATAAATAAAAAACAATAATAATATCATGAATAATACTATGTAAAATAATGTAATAATATATAGAACCCACACATTAATAATAACTAAACTATAGGCTCCTAATGTGGTGATCCAAACTACAGTGTAATAATACATGATGATGAATAAATAAAACACTATGTAAATCCTCTAGAGTCTATATTATTACCACTACCATATTCATTGTCAACAATAAACTATTTTTGATGGGCCCCTTCCCAAACCTATATCCCTAATCATAATATATGCATTCAAAAAAGGATGTTCATGTAGGGTTTGAGTAATACACACCAATGTGATACCACTAATTCATCTATAACATGTGTTCATAGGTATAACAGGTTCATGTCATGATAATAATAGATTCCCAAGAAAGAATAAACAATTATATGTAAATCATTCATGTGCTAAAAAAGCCAAAATGAGCCTTAACTGTACCTTTATCGGCTCCATTCTATATTGATAATCAAAATATTTCATAAGTGATAAGAACTAGCCACATGGATGGGGAAAATATTATTCATTAATCTCAGGGAATCATGTTTCGGGTTGATCCATCTGGATGAATGGTGAACATGATATTTGGTATCCATTAGACATAATGTATCATGTTATGAAACAAGGTTTTAATGCACCTACCCTATGTATAGGTCTATCAAAAACATCTCTACATATCATACACACTCCCCCACTAAGAGGATAACTATACCATGAAATTCTACACATACTAATAAGTAACAATAATACCTCTAAAAGAATTATAAATAAACACAACCTGAAAGATAATAATAAGGTAGATAAAATAATGTCATCCTGAGAATTTGTTAGAAACATATAAAAACACATGATCAAGACCAGTCAGGGTAGCAGGATATAGAGGAAATACTCATGTTATCAAGAATCATATACGAGTATCATGAGATACACAAATATATTGATAAGTGATCATTATCAATCATGGTTAAACATGATATGCCAACACAAGTAATACATCATGTGGATTAGAGTTTACAAGGTCCTATAGAGGTAATGAACATCCCACCCCAATCTTATTGATGAATTAATACAATATTCATCAAAGAAAAAAAACCTGAATTTTGTTTCACACCCAATGAATCTAGCTCGCACATCAAGGATACATATCTTAGGTTTCATTTCATTAAAAAATTGGTTAATAAAAGATATCATGGCACATTCCTTAACAAATAACTGTTATTATAGAACCAGATACCACATATATTCCATCAATAGAATTTGTACCATGATAAATCAAATAATGGGATGTTGATTCACCAGATCCATTTGAAATTAAAGAAAAAATTGTGAATATTTCCTCAGATCTAGAACAGAACCACAAATATACTCAATAAACATATATAAACAATCAATATATCATCAAAATAGATATTAAATGTGATATTCAAGTAGAATAAGGTATAAATATGATTGATCTGTGATAAATTACATAGAAACTTCAATTATTCATGAGAGATCTTGTATCAATCAAAGGGATATCCTTGACATGTCAGATCCACCACAGATCTTAAAAGTAGGGAAGAAATCATCATCAGACATAAATATAATTTAAAAATTCTTCTTAGATCCATCAAAATAATTCTATGAATAAGATAAATTATGTGTATATCTAGATGAATCTTACTAATTTGGCATCACTGAATTCATCCAGTATTGAAAAACCAAGTGGAGATGAATAAGAGAGCTTAGGAGTCAAGGGAGAATGTATCTGATTTAAAATAGTGGGTTAGAGATTTATGTGGGTATTAAATAGGTGAAATTGTGTGGAATTAAAATTCATAGGGTATATTTAATTCACACATGTCCAGGCTATACTGGATGGCTGGTGGGCCCAATAGATGGTTGGTGGGAATCCCCCGACTACCCGATGTGAATTATATAACCACATGGATTCTTTTGGTACCACCACCTGATTAGGGTCACCCCACTGACTATATGGTGGTGTATTTAATTTTATGAAGGCCAACTATTACCCCACCAGCTAGATGGTGGACATCACTAAGTAGCCAGTGGCTATTTATAGCCACCATAAGGCCAAGTCACAACTCATTTCTACATACGTGGATTCCTAAAAACTCTATAGTAAAATAAAACCTTGAAAACTCCCATAAAAAAGATAAAAAATGGAATGGATAATATAAAAAATTTAAAACATCTAATACATTGAATTAAGTGAGGATTTCATACAATTTTTCCACTAATGGATTACCATCCTTGAGAAGTACCTTAAACATATTTTCTCAAGAAATATAGGCCATAGATCCCAATAATATACGTCTCTCTATAAAATATCCTCCAAGATCATTCCTTGGTTCTAAAGAATCTAAATAAGTGGTATTATTTTTCTTTATAGAATTTCCTCACTGTAGGCTACAATCTGCACCAACCATTAAATATATGATACATCATGCTCCATATTAATATCCCAATAGTCTATGTAATATATAGGATTATGAATATACCTTTATATATGAGACACATTAAACACATCATTCACAACATAGAATTTTGAAGAAATATGTAGATGTTATGAAACTATCATAATCCAATCAGTGATCTTTAGGGGTCCAACATGTTGTGAGGCCATCTTCCCATAATTTCTCAATTATTAGTGTCCTAACCAAGTATTTAATCTTAGAAAACCTATTCACATATAGAAAAAATATAGCGATCACCTCTAATGTATGGCATTATATTTTTTCCTTCTATGAGAAACAATCAACCAAATCTAAATCATCCTCACCTTCTTGGAGTTCTCATGTACTATACCGGTCCCAACAACTGATGGATCACCAATATCATTCAAAAAAAGTGGTGAATGAAATGAAAAACCATTAACAACATCATAAGGTGTCATATAAATTGAATCTAGGAATATTTTGTTTTATAAGAACTCAAAAAATTCTTATTGATCATTCTTTGATCCTTTAAAATTAAAAATGCTATTCCAATGTATATTCTATAAAATAAAAATTCTTTGCTCTGATTTTCCATCTTTCTGGGGATTGTACGCTACAAAAATACCATCTATGTCTTTAAGGGATTTTACAATCCCTAAGAAAACCATGATATAAAATGAATTTATTTATTAGATAAAATGATCAATGGGACTCTATATAAGAACACAATCTCACTGAAAAATATAATTCCCAACTCATATATTGAGAAAGTATCGTGAATCAATAAGAAATTGATTTTTTTATCTGATCAAATTTCATCCAAACAACATCATAGATCCTTAGGTTCTTAGGTAGCCATTTAATAAAGTCCATTTTGGTGTCCTACCACTTTCAAATTATCATAGGTGGTGGATGGAATGTACCACCAAGACACATCTACTCAGCCTTTATTATATGTTAAGTAATGAATCGTTAAACCGATCTTGAAATATCTCACATAATTCCTAGACACCAGAATTTCCACCTAATGTCTTGGAACATATTATTCTATTTTTGATTCACTACCCAAGATGAGGCATAGAAATATATCCTAAAATATTCTTTGATGTAACCATGAACTAAAACTATCCCATGTACTTGGATCTTATCATATTCTATTAATGATCACTTAGGTATTAGGCCACCACCTTCCAACAGTTTTTTCATCACAAAAGACTCTATGTCATATTTCTGAATATCCTTCACCTAGTATACTAAATTATATGGGATCACTAATAAGGATCATGTTATCAATCCTTGGTCCTAGAATGCATCTATCCTCCGATCATCCAAAAAGACCAGTATAAAACACTATTCCTATGAAATAAATTCTCCAAGATCTTAATTTACATGTGTCTTATGACTAAGAGCATTTACAATGAAGTTACCTTTACACATTTAATAGTCCATGTCATATTCATATGTATATAGGTACTCTACCTAGAACCTCAAGGTCAAATTGAGATCTTGTTGTGAGAAGATATAAAAGAGGATGTTACTGTATATATAGACAATAAACCTATAACAAAATAGTTATTATCACCAACACTTCAAAGCGTGGACCAAAACACCATTCTTCAAGTCATATATATGAAATTTTTGATCATGGGGACATATATTATGTAACCCAAATGCTACCACATAACCCCTATTCATTAACATTTCTCCCCAACCAACACCTAATTCATCACACTATACAACATATCCAATTCTAGTATTAATAAAAATAAACACTGTAGTTATAATGAAATTCATATTTAGCTCAAGAAAATACTACTCACATCAGGAATACCATTAAAACATCAACCCTTTTAATTTCATCATAGTCATGAGTGTTAATAAATGGGATAAGTCCTGAATAATGTACCCATAGTACCCTGAAAAACCACAAAATATCATTATCACAAACACTTTCTAGGGACATGTCAAGAAAATAATCACCTAAACATTCTCTGGGCCTATTGGTGCATCAGTATCAAAAACCAAACTCCCTAATAAATTCAACTATTTGAACAAGATGGGACACTTCAATAATTGGGCATAAATATGATGTGCTTGAAGTTTACTAGGTATTATCTTGAGATATCTAGAAATTTTCTCTAGGACTGAAGATTAAATGAGGACATGGTTAATGATCACAGTGATAAAAGTTTCAAGGTATGGGCAACATATCATATTCTTGAGGTTCATGAATACTACTAGTCTATTCATGAATCCAAATAACATCTCCAAGCACTCATATCTCCCATAACTTCTTCTAAACACTATCTTCTTAATGTATCCTCTTTTACCAAAGACTATTGATAGCCTAATTAAAGATCAAACATGGAGAACAACAAGTCTACCTATAACTAAACAATGAGATAATTGACCCTATGAAAAGGTTACCTATTCATTATGTAATATATATAGGTTTTATTTCTACCATCCACATTCATAGTGAATAAAATAGGTTCACCCCATGATGATGTACTCTTCTTGATAAAATCCTTCTATTCTAAGTCCTTGAGATCTACATTGAGACCCTTAAACTCGATCGACACCAAACACTGTTAAGGTATTAAAATCAGTTGTTCCATTATCATGAGTTAAATCTAAAACTCTAATCCTCTATAAAGGGGAATAATTTAATGTTACCCAAGAAGTCTTTTAGATAGATATCGACAACTAGAGGAAAAAGGTGCGGGGGGGATAACATAGATATTGCTGAATGTTCCCTTCCTACAATCTATGATCAAATAATCCTAATATGGATCATGTGTAGAACTTTCTACCTTCAACCAACTCACACTCCCTGATCCACAAAACTTCTATCCCTTGGGTGATGTAAATGATATTATCTCTGATGGTAATAAATTTAGTCTTGAATGATGGTCGTCCTGTATATTCCATGGATCATGTAAAAACTTGTCATCTTAAGGATCATAAAATATAATAGATATCCATTAATGGAAATAACTATAGAATTATTTGGGAATCACTAAATATGGTCAACATTCATTCCCAATAGTGTCTCAAGAGAATGAAAATCATAATATAACTTGAGCAGTATGTCAAGTATAAGAAAAAATTGTGATGATATAAATGAATAGAAAGTCCCAATATCAAAAAATGTAGTATAAAATTATGAAGTGATCAAGACCATACCATGAATAGTAGACGGTCCCTCATCACCACTGGATGAATCGTAATCCACTGTATACACTCATCCTACCAAATTTTTATGGCTTTGAACCTTAGGTGTAATACTTATTTGACTCATCATCATATAAACTTATTTTTAAGTACCTTAGTTAGATCCATATGTTATAGATAATATATACCATACACCATAGAGAAACCCATCCTCAAAACTCTTTATTGAACATATGATGATTTGAAATCAATCCATAATACTAACACTATCTCTAAGGTGAAATGAAAAATTTGTGATAATGTCTGATCTTCAAATATATTAAGTACTATGAAACTCCTCTTATGGGGGCTGTAGAATTCATACACTAATCCACATATTTTCCACTACCCACTACATGAACTTCATTTTTCTACTCTTAAAACTAGTAGAGATATTTATCACAACATTAGAAGGACTGCCCGCCTAAGTATTGAAGGGTGGAAGAAGAGAAACTACTTTATCCTCTTCATAGACCTTCCCAATAGTAAAATTATTATGAATAACCTTTGGTTATATATTTTGGTAAACACACATAACTAGATAAGCACTTGAATCATAAACACCACTATCTTGACTCATTAGTCCTTTAGTGTCTCAACCAAGTTGGATATACCCTAAATGATATCAAACTAATCCTCAGTATCATGTGTTCCTTTAGTTCATTGGACAGATGGAGGATGATGGAGTTGAAATTTAAGAGCATTTTCAACCATGTTACCATGTACTTATCTTCCATTTTTTATGTACTATCCAAAATAATCTAGGGTGGAGTTTCGTGAACACCTGAACCACCTGAGTAGGTGGGAGAGCTTTCTCTGTTACATCCTCCTACACATCCTGTAGTGAAATTTTCACATCATCTCTAGTTAGATAATTCAAGAATATATACGGTGACATTTTTATTAAATAGAAAACAATTTGTTTTGCACCTGAATCCATTAAGATAAATCCTAAGTATTTTATAGGATAACATATAGGTTATACTAGGATGCTACCCATAACCCACGATTTATCCCTTCATGCACTATCCATGTTTCATGGTACCCACACATTAGTTAAAATCATATATATATATAATCATATTCAATTTCAACTAATTAATTCCACACATATCTATCACAACAAAAAATATAGATATATCCATCAATAGAAAATACAGGTCTTTCCAAAATAGATAAAATAAATTGAGGAATTTAATTAGGGATCCACTATGCTATAAAAACATGTATATATATGATATTTGATCCTATATACATACTTATATTGAATAATGACACAAAAATACAATAAAACTATAATATAATTTCTATAAATAATAATTCAGAGGTTTGTTATACATTTTACAGCCTAGTACATTACAACTCCCCTACCCATGTTCTACATTGAATATATCCTTTATTCCATGCCCTATGGTTTCCCAAACAAATAAAGGATAATGAAGCTCTAATACCATTTTTTAATTCTTCGACTCGAACAACCAAGTTTTATCCATAGACCCCCAAGAATTCATTTGTGGATCCTTGTTCACAAGAGGCTATCAACTAGTTGCGAGGTTCTGAATATCATCAATGGGGATAATATAACTCTAGTAATCATAGACATAAACCATAAAAATATATAATAAAACAATAAGAATATCAAGTGGAACACTAAGTAACATAATGTTATAACTATGACTCTATACCATACAAGTAAATAAACCAATTTACAAAAGTGATAACAAAAACTAGTGTGTGAAGGTGAAAACACATGACTAAAGAAAACAATGTGGGGGTCCTCTAGATTTTCTCTCATAGTTTATACTACGTACATGGTCAATGATAAGCTATCTACCATAGTTCCCTAACACTTACAATAATATATAATCATGAATTCAACACAAATATCATGATTCCCATATAGGTCTGAGTAATAAACCCCAGTAGGACATCACCAATTCATCCTTAACATGGCTTCATGGGTATAACTGGTATATTTCATGATGATAATAAAAGTGTAAGAATGCACAAGAAATCATATGTTGAGCATTAATGTTTTAAATTAGCCACAATGAGCCCCAACCATACCTACTTTAGTTCCATTTTGGAATAGTAATCAAAAGATATCCGAAGTGAGCAAGAAATAGACACAAGGTTGATGAACATCATACTTGGTATCCTCATGGAATCATGTTTCAGGTTGACACCCAATACCAACTATTGAACATGTTACTCAGTATCTATAACGAATCATGTTCCAAGTCATTCCACATGGTTGATTGTAAAAATTTGACTCAGTTTCTATAAGGTATCGAGTTTTAGGTTGAACCAAAAGATATCCATACCCCATCCCTGTGTATGGGTCCATCATCATCACCATAATGTGTTGTCCTCACACCCTATCTAAGGGGATAACCATACCACAATGTTCCACCTATTTCTAGAACCAAATACAATTCCCACAATGATATTGTAAATACATGAAATAGTGTAGAGAAAAATAATGTTGATCATAACATGTCATTATGAGAATTTATTAGAAATATATAACAACAAATCATCAACATCAAGTATGGTAACACGATACAATAGAAATACTCATGTCATTAAGAAGCATATTTGGGGCTCACAAACCACACACAGACAGACACACCCACAAGCGATCACTTTGATCCATGGTCAAACAAGCTATGCCAACACAAGTATCACATCAAGGAAGTAAGAGTATTAAAGGTCACAAAAAGGTAAGGAACATCCTACCGATACATTTTTAATGAATAATTAAAATATTTTTCAAAAGATCATGGCCTGAATCACATTTCAAACCCACATAAACAAGACAAGATTTCAAAGATTCTTATCTGAGGTTATGGTTCATCAAATAAATGGGATAGAAAAGTCACTCAAGGTGATTCCATGATAGGAACGGTAGTTATAGAACCACATAGCACATAGACTCTATCAATAGAACTTTTTCCCAGATATGTTGAAGAAGTGGGAACCAATTTGCCTGTTTTTTTGTGATTAAATAATGAATAGTGATTTCCTTATAAAATATAGAGAAGAACCATGGTTGTTGTCCATAAAAATTGTTTGACCATCAATCCATCATCAGAATAGATATTGATGGTGAGATTCATGAAGAAGAAAGTCTCATGATTATGTATCTATAATAACATACCCAATGATAACCACAATTCACTTGTTATATAACTATAGATAAATAGATGTCATTGATGTGTCAAACCCACTAATAATCTATGAATAAGGGGGGAAATCATAATAAATATATATATATAATTCATAGATCAATCATAGATACATGCACACACCTCTATGGGAAATAAAATTTTTAGTGTCAAACTAGAGGAAACCTACCAATTAATTGTCAAAAATTTATCCATCATTTAAAATAAAAGGGAATATGAATTTTTGAGCTGAAGAGTCAAGGGAGAATTTATCTAGTCTAAAATAAGAGGGATATATTTATATTTTGGTATTATGAAAGGTGAGAAAACATGTGGAATTAAAAGTCATGGGGTGCATTTAATACACACCCATCAAAGATCCATAGGTGTTCCAATGGGCCGCATTGGTTGGGTTAGTGGCTGGCCCCCAACATGACGATTTGAAAAGAGGAACCACCCATGATCATCCAACACCACAACCTAACCAGTGGTGTCGTTATTTTTCTACAGACCTACTATAACCACACTTAATAGATGGTGAACTATAACGGCTTTCCAGTGGCAGTTTACAACCACGAAAAATCCAATCCTTAAATCAACTCTCCGTTATTCGATCCATGAACCTTTTATACAAAAAACCTTTAAAACACCTATAATAGAGATGAATAAAATAGATAATTTAATTATCATAATGAATTCTATTCCTTGAATTGAATTAGTATGTAATACCCTAGTAATGTTCTAGGTAAGAACTTATGGATTATTTTGGGCTAGCGAACATTTATTCCCTATATCATTTTTGTTGATTATTGGGATTGTGAGTGGCCCCCTTTGAAACATATGTCATGTGATGGTATGATTCATGGTTTAGTAATGTTACTAGTCCAGGAGATGACTCACATGTCCAATGGGATGGTTGTTTACATTTCATATGTTCATACCCTGAGTGAGTGGGTAGTGGCCGAGATTTAGTATGAGTAATAACCAAAGTGACTAGGAAAAGTCAATTGTTTGGAATGAAAAGTTACCCCAAGTGAGAGGATAGTGGTTTGGGATGTGGTATGAAACATGTTATGATAGTTCACATTGATTGAGAGGGTTGAGGTATGAGATGAGGCATGTGAAGTGTTAAGAGACCTCACCCTGAGTGTGAGTTTAGAGCTATGAGTCATGGTGTGTGATGTTTTATGAGACCCCAACCTATGGGATATGTCAGAGGTACGATATGTGGTTTGAGAAGATACCTCACCCTGAGTTAGAGGTTAGTGGCACAAGACATGTGATGTTATATTATAAGATAAATCCCACATATTGATAGAGTGATTGTGTGGTATATTACATAATATCATATTCTATACAATAACCTATTATGAGTGAGAGGATAGTAGTCCTAACTCATTTACATGACATTTATATAGTGAAAGGGTATGGTCTATGTTGTGTTCAATATGTTTTCTTCCATCGTTATTGTTCAAGCCATATATATTCTAGTGTCATGATGTCTTAGTTAGCACACAATGATCTAATGTGTATGTTTATATGTGTTATATTAAAATATTTAATTTTTTATGATAAATACACATGTATATGATGGTGTATATTAGGGGAACATGGTGAGACCATACTAAAATACATTTTTTCAAAAACTTGATAGGCACATTACTACAAGTGAAGTCCTCTTATTTGATTACAGGTGACTACAGGTTCCATAATGGGTTGGGAGGGAACAACATGATAATATTTAGGGATGTATTTTAGGTGATGTTTAAGGTTAGTTGTGGTGCCTCTTACGTGTTGATTATTTTTTCCTTTTTTTATATGTGATCGGCTATGGGGATAGTATATTGGTATATCTAACTGAACGACTTGTATTATTAATTTGAAACTTCTTGTTGTAGTTTAATTTGTTTATGGTTTAATTTTTATATAATTCAATACATTCATACTCTAATTTATGAAAATTGTTTGATTTCAAGTTAATTAGAGTTAATAATAATACTGTTATTGAGCATGTCTCTACAACATTGATCATAATCTCTCATCATTAGTTGGAAGTGTCTAGCATATAAATAGGTGTGGCTGGGGCATTTTTTAAACCATGGATAGGGTTCCATTCAAAAAATTTGGGATTAGGTGTTACCAAATTATACGAGAGGCTATTTCTATTTCTATTACAATTTGAGTACTAGTAGTTAGATAAATAATGCATCACATTTTGTGATGGACCATAGTTAATGAACTATAAACAAATATTCAGTTGTAAATCCTTGTTACAAGGGTTATGGGATAGTTCTTCTCTGTTTTACCTATCAAAATTTAGATATTTATTTAATTATGAATTTCTGATTTAATATTGTTATTTATTGTTTTACACATAGTATTATGTGGAAATGGGGATGCATATATGAATCATATTTATCACTTATCATTCACAAGTATTACATGTGAATATGTGTGTTTTATTTTTATGATTGAATTGGTATTATTTTTTCAATGTATCCATGTAAACTTATATAGTATTTTCCTATATAATTTATTAGTGAAATTCTAATTAACTAAGCCCTAATATTTTTGAATGATAGGTTATGTGGATATTATTATTGAAAAACATATAATTTTGATTGTATTTTTCCTATTTGAAGGTGATTCATGAAAACCCTTTTTAGGTAGGTTTGGAAATGGAATCCTTAGTGATAGTTTAGTAATTGTAAGGTATGCCTGAGATGTAGTTTGGAATGTGAATGGATTATCTTGAGGACACCGTTACCCGCGATAGGATATAAAAATGTATGTATTTTGCCTTTTTTTTGTGACGTAAAATAATTTGAATTCAATTTGTATCTTGGATTTGTATAGAGGGATAGACCAGTTAAGTGAAAATAATTTTAGGATTAGGTTATTTTATTTATTGGATAGTGGATTGTGATCCAATATTTCCAATTCTAAGGTGAAATTATTATGGTTGATGTTGTTTGGTTTTAAATTGATCCCTAGGTGGTGGGTGATAATGTTTTATCCTTATCAGGAGTGAGAAGCTTTAGGATCATTGGAAAAAAGGTCCTGAAGATTATTTTGGGATTGTGTTTAAATTAAAGAGAGGAATACATAGTTATCGAGGAATGTGTGTCACGATTCAATGGGACTTGACTAAAAAAATCATGATTTGGGTTCTGTGATTGTGTAATATTGAAGTTTTTACCCATTTTAATTTAATTGAGATAGAGTAAGGTGATTGAATACAATCTAGTGAGAGGGTTCTTAAAATGTTTACTTTACATTGGAGGTAAGAGAGTGATTAATTACATTGTCTCTGGGAGAAATTGTTGATGTGTGAGTGAAAATAAATGTTTGTTTTGTGTGTTTCATATTTTCTAGTAGATTATTAGAATGAGAAATTTATATGTAAGTCGATAATTTCTTGGGTTTCAAGATAACCCAAGTGATATGATAATAGTGTGTATACCCCTTAGTCCCGACTACATGACCAAGTCATCAATCACAAGTTGTTTGGTATGTGATCACATTTAAGGTGTGATTGGTAATGAGATTTGGATTCAAATTTTTAGTTATAGTTTTAGGATTGACGAATTTGTTGTGAAAACTATGGGAAATGAAATTTTAGGTTTTATGGGAGGATAAGGAGTTCAAACCATAGTAATATGAGACATTCAAGATATTTGTTTTGCTAATTATAGTGATTGTTAGTTAGTAGTATGTTTTCTAAGGATTCAGACATTAGTAATATATTATTGGTGCGTTAGGATACCCATGGATAGAGAACTATAATTTTATAAATTTTGGTGTATGTAATAATGTGGGATTGTATTGAAAAGGATGACCATGGATTGGAAGTGAAAAAAAAGGTTAATGTCGGGACATATTTATGTCAGTGCTTAGTAGACAATGTAAGAGATTAAATATGGTGATGAGTGCACTATTTACTGTATATGGGTTTGATCCTTTTTTCAAGATAGTTTTTTGGTTATTGATTTTGGTGTTTTATAATCCTAGAATTTATAGTGATAAGTGTTTTAGTTGATTCTCAGGTACGATCGAGGTGTTACCATTTAGTCAGTGCATTCATTAATTAATTAGATTCTTTTTTGAGATTTGGTATGTTGGTTTAGTAGGACAATTATATGGGTAATCCTATAGTGTGGAGCTTCATATCGATCATAGGTGCGTGAAACTCTTATTGAAGGGGTTATGGGAATGGTGAAACTAGTTTGTAGGAGTCCAAGATGTAACCAAGATATTGGTGTGATGGTAGATCTAATTTTATATGGTTACCTAGTAAAAACTATATATGGGATTTAGAATTGGTTTCAGATGAGGTTCCAATGTTAATAGTGTACTTGGGATGTAATTTGGCGTGATCTAAGACTATTTTGAATCAAAGGTACATCATTGATTTCTTGTAGAGCATAAAAATTGATTTGGTTAATTGATGATCTAACCATGGAATTAACTATAGTTTTGGGTTTGGACTTTATTGTGGATATTTGGATTATTTTACAATTCCCTTATGGGTGAAGGCATCATGTTTGGGTGATGTGGTAGTTATTTGACAAGAAAGGTTGGGTATTTTTTAGTAAGGGTTAAATAGTGGAGGACTGGATAATGTTTTCACATGTAATTGGCTATCGAGATGTAGAGACTATATAAAGGGAATCATTCAAGATGTAAATGTTAGGTTTTGAGGATTATACCATAAATTTTTCGGAGAAATATGATGCATTCATTATTAGTGCATGGGTAGTGGAGCTACATCTAATTTAGTTTATAATTGGGATCCAAGAGTGGTACCAGATTATGATAAATATATGGGAGGTTAAGAGATGTATCTAGGTTCTTATCAAATACAAAATGTGTTATAGAGGTAATTTATTAATGACCCTCACCATTATAGGTATAGGGATTAATAGGGAATATTATTTGTGATCCCAAAGTAGGGGAGTTTGGATTATTGTGGACAAGATTAGAAATCAAAGAGTTGTGTCCCATCTAGAAGATGTTTTATTGTGTATTTAGATGTTATTAGAGGTCCTATAAGTTTATTCTATGTTAAAAAGGTATATTATAGGTACTAAACTACACATTTTCTATAGTTATAACTTGGTACCTAATATAAACCCATTAATTATCTAGTGTAATAAAAATAGGGTCTGTGTCTCCAAGATTTACATTGGGTTTTCATTGTATTACCATATACCCAGTAATGAATTAATGGGTAAAATTTAGGTTTTGGGATGTTTTTTAGTATGGGAAAAATATCATTTCCAAGCCATTCTATTTCACCAACACTTAGGGTTTTCCCCCTCCCACTAGAAAAATATTCAGAGAGCCCCTTACCTTCCTTTACTACCTTGATTCCTATTTTTTTATTATACTTCATGATATTTAATCAATATGTACTTTTCCTCATTTACCCATTACCCTTTATTCATGGTGGTCACTAGTTGGTGGTGTCTTCAAGATAAGGTTTTAGTTATGATTCCACCAGAGAAGGGGGAATTTTCTTAATTTAATGGTATATGATGCATGGTGGATTGAGGATGATAAGTGATGATAAACACATGTTTCCAACCAAATTTTTGGTGTATGATCAATTTTTTATGATTTTCCTATGGATATCACTAATTTCCCATGAAATTGAGAATTGATTGAATTCTAGGTTAACATTATATTTTTTAGATGGGGGTAAGGGGTGTTCTATTGACATTAAACACATATTAGGTTGTGGTTTTATTATTATAGATGTTCCGTTTTAGTAATTAGTGATTACATATATTAAGAATAAATTGTTTAATTAATTATAAATTTTTATAATTTATTTGTTTGGAATTGTGGTTACGATATGGGATCATGGAATAGATAAATATTGGCCAAATATTGGATGAGTCTTATATAGATCTCACCTATAAGGGTTAATTCTTATTTCTAGTAGGTTTTACCTAAAATACTTAAAAACATATTTTTTATTTATTTTTTCACATTAATATAATGGTGTTATAGTTTGTATAAATTATATAGTGACTGTGTGTTCCCCTATGTGAAAAAATTGGTTTCATAATAACTCACTTAGTTTGATAAAGAAATCTTCCACGAGTAGAGGAAATTATAATCATTTGTCGACTACATCAACAAGAATATGAAGTTTCTAGTTGTGTTTATTAGAATTCGAGGACTGGTTTTGGTTTGGGAGGGGTAGTTAATAGCCTAGGTTGAATTCCCTACAAATATTGTGCATGTGTGGTTGGATTAAGCCCATGAAAAATTGGTGATATTTTAGTACACGTTACACATGGTTTGGAGTACTCAAACTAGAGGGTGGGTAGTAAAAATGGTGCATCAGGTGAGAATTATAATTATTTTGGGGATTAGTGTGATATAATAAGGAGGTTTTCCTCTATATTTTTGGTTTATAAATTATATACATGATATGTGGTATGGGACCCAATTATGGGTTTTGGGAATGGTATTTATTTATTGGGAAATAGTTTCTAAGGGGAATTTTCAGCATGACCTTGACATAGTCTATATGGATCAGGACTAGAATGTTGATGTTGGAATAAAAAAGGGAATTGTACATGAACTCTTGAGGATAGGGTCCCAAAGGGGCTTTGGGATGTGGTATTACAATGGGGTTTTGATATATGTTAGTATTATTGAGTAAGTACCACATCAGGGATAAAGAAAGTAATAGTTTTCTTCCTCAAGTAAGATGGGTGGTTGGATGAATTAAACATGAAATCCATTGTAAGGATGGATTGGGATGGAAGGGTATGACTATGATGATAGGTAATTTTGGGGGTTAGTTCACGGTTGGTCTTTTTTGGTAACATTGAGTTTCATCCCATATCATTTCTATGGGTATATAATTTTGGATTCTTAAGAGATTAGGAAGAGTTATTACCTATGACATTTTAGGATATGTTCAATATCTTGATAAGAGTCCTATAATATATGGGTTGTGTGATGCTGAGATGTGGGGTTTAGTCATGTCACTATACCATGATAAGACTCTTATTCGGAAAGTAATAGTTAAGAAGACTTTGTATGAGACCCCACCATCAGTAACAGAGCAGTGGTCATGATTTTGTATGAGGACTACACATGTGAGAAATAAGAGGATATTTTTTGGAGTGATACCTCACCCAAAGTGATAGGGTAGTGGTATGAGATGTTGTATATGACATGTTATGAAACCTCATCCTGAGTGAGACAGTGGAGGTATGCGATGTTTCATAGAACTTGCTATGAGGACCGACCCTAAGTGATAATATGGAGGAATGAGTCATGGTATGTGATGTGTTATAAGACATAACCATGATTAAGATTATGTATGTATGAGATATATTATACTCCTTATGATTAGACTTTATCCCAAGTGAGATGGTAGTGGTATGATATGTGGGATGTGTTGTGATATGATGCCAAACCAGAGTGAGTATGTGATGATGTGAGAATTGATATGAGACCAAGTAAAATTAGATTCCTTGGATAGAGTAAGATAATAGTGGTAAGGATTTAGTTGTATACCCTTGTCCTAGTTATAAGGTGTGGGATGGGTTGTGTGTGAGACTAGATCTTCCATTGGCATTAGCTGAGCCAGGTATAGTTTAGTGTTACAATGACCTAATTATTACATTATGACCCAACATGTGTTATTTAATTCCATACATTTTATTATTTATTTTACTTAATGTATAAACATGTATATGGTGGTGTGTATTAGTTATACTTAGTATGAAGTTGTTGAGATGTATTTATAACACCCTGCATATGAACCATGGAAAGTGTGCATACATTGTGTTAGATATGCAGGTGATTATAAGTTGTATAATGTGCTGGGTTAGTCCAAATCAATAGGATTTAGAGATGGATTTGAGGAGGAGTCCCTAGGTTGGTAGTTGAGACATTTTTCTATTTTTTTTATTTTTATTTTATATATGTTATCACTAATTTCTCAAAGATTCACTAATTAATTTCCCCCTTAAACCACTATATTAAACTATTTTTTATTTAAAATGAGAAGTATAATAACAATTTACCTTTATATTTTACTCAATTAGTTAATTTTTATCAATACTAAAAAGATAAATTTTACTTGTTTTGATAATTAATGTGTAGGAGGAGGTGATTTGGAGATCCCTAAATGATATAGAAGGAAAATGGACCAATCTGTGAAAGATTCCAAGAACAGATGTGGACTCAAAGACAAACTTCAGATAATTCATGCATCAAATCGGGCTTTAAATTTATGGGAAACCTAAAATTTCTCTAGAAGAAACTATTCTGAAGAAAACCACACCCAATTCATAGACCAAGTAGGCCAAAAAAACAATTCATTAAAGGAAACAAAATCTTCTCAAATTCAATTGTTTGGTTATATATTTTGGAAATATCTCCCATTTAATTTGTTAAATAGCAACCAAAATTGAAATGGATATATTAAATAAGTGAGGAAATAACTTTTTAGTTTTTTACAATGTGAGATAAGTCTTTATAACCATCCAAACCCATAGGAAAAGTGGTATATTAAAATATGGGTTCCAAAACCACCTTCCACTTTGCCTATAAAAGGGAACCATGGGAACAACAATTGTAAGCTCAAAAGGGGGAAAATATCTTCCATTTTGGTAGACAAAAGGATTCCTCTCCTCATCCTAGAATTTTTAGTGACATATATTCTCATAGGGAGGTTACGGATGACGATATAGTTCAACAAAATCTTCCTCATCCTCTCAATGGCATGTTAAATAGAGAGTGACCATTATGAGGGATCTACACACTTTAATTGGGAGTTCAAATAGGTAATTATTATCTTATTTGGTGTATATTGTTGTTTATAATTTCACATCTATATCAATACAAACATTTTTGATTCATTTAATTGAAGAAGTTTTCATTTTATAACTGATCAATGTGAAATTGAAGTGTGCGACTTGTGTTGCTCTGATTTGAAAAATTTAAGAATCCACTTCTTTACAAAAAAATTTGAGATTTTAGTGTTACTTGGAGAACCCTAATGCATTTTAATAGGATGGAAATTCACTAAATTTTATTTCCCTCAAGGTTAAGTCATATTTTCATCATTTTATAGGCTTGTGGGTACCCAAGATCTTGCTTAAACCTTAACAAAAGGATTACAACAAAACATATTAATCAATTAATAACAAATAACTTTTCTTGTAGTATGTTTACATAGAAATTATTAAAAAAAATTTCATATATTTTTAAAAATACACTTGTTTTTCAACTATTAAACTCTTTAAATTATGTAATTTTATTTGTAAAACTATAGTCAAAACCACCTCCTCTTTTAGTACTTTTTATTATAGATACACACATTAAACCTTCAGTTTTTCTTAAGAGACAATGAGGGTATTTTTGATGGGATAAATAATCTTATAGATCATAATAAATTCAACATTTCATGACAATGTGGTCAAATTTTAGGGTCTCTTCGGAGGATCTATTTAGTTTTTGTGTCTATTTTTGATAAAATATTTATGAATTCTGTGAATATTTGTTTTGTATCACATTAACACATTACTTATAATTTTTTTATAATTTATTTAATTTCTATTTCTTGTGCATAATATGTTCTACCTTTTAGGATCTATATAATTTTGACCATGAATAGTAGAGGATCCTATATTAGTGACATTGAGACACCCAAAATTATCCCTTAAAGGGGGACACACCATACCTTGAGACACTTCAAGACCCATATTATTATATAACTAAAATAGAAACTAAAGATAACATTTATATCATTGAAGAAATAAACTGAACACTAAATGAAATCACTTCACCAGATGTTAATATCCAACCTTCACATATTCAAGAACTTGGCAAGGCACTAAACTTTGAACTAAAATTTGTTTTAATTAACCTATTTCAAAAATTTCATGGACATGCTAGAGAATACCCACATAATAAATTAAAATAATATCATAATGTGTGTTCATTTTTAAATAATTCTAATGTTTATGAATCATTTTTTAAGCATATAGAATTCCAATTTCTTTATAAGTCAATTTAGAATACTACTTATTCAATCTTAACTCCCCAATTCGTGGATGGGTGGACATGAAATGCCTTTTTCTTGAGAAATAGTTCCCATCCTATTGAACTGAAACTATATTAAAATAAATATTTGGAATAAGACAATAATACTGGGAAACAATTCATTATTACTAAGTATTATTTAAAAGGATTTGTTCATGCTTTCCACACTACTAAAAAAGTGAGAAAATTATAATAAAATAATTTTATGAAGGTTTAATTCCAATCAATCATAACATGATTGAAACTAATATATGTGTTTTTACAGTGGAAAATACCACAATATCTACAATAAATATGATTTAATACTTGGTAAAAAACACTCACCAGTTTGGTACAAGGTACTATATACACATTCTAGGTGTCCATGAGGTACAATGTTTTGAATTTTAAAAGAAGGTGAACATGACGTTTGAAGTGGTGAGTACCCTAATTTAACAACTTCATATTTCCCAATGTAAATATCAATGAACTATTCCAATTCATTGTAGTATCTATACCATCAGAACCCACTATTCTATCCAATGCCCACAAAAGGGAAAAATTAAGAAATTTTTGAGGAAATCATCCTAGGTCTCTGTTATAACTAACCTGTTAGGAATGAACCATACTACCAAACTAAATCTCAATGGAAGGATAACCAAACCTAATGGAAATGTAGTATTATATCCAACCAAAATAGACTTGAAACCACTAAGGGTAGGGTAGTCAACCACAACCACCAGCCAAAAATCCTCAACCACCACAAAGGCCCACTACTACAAATAGGGCAATTAAGAGCACTAAAAACTACCTTTAACAGTGTAAGAAAAGCTATGTTAATCACTGAGAAGATAAGGGTGTGGGGTCACCTTTTACAATGCTACAAAATAATTGATAAAGGTCCCCCTTTATCAGCATGTTTTTAGCGCTGATAGAGACAACCTTTATTAGCAAATTTTTGAGGGATGATAAAGGCCAAGTTGCCTGAGAAAACCCATATTCTACACATAAATACCACACTTGAGACAACACTTTCACACATAGCACAAAACAACTCCTTCCCAATTTTTTTTTGCCCAAAACAACAGCTACACAAAAACAAAGCATATAAGAAAAAAACAACAGGAACAAGAGTTTCAAAAAAATGCTATATGCATTTACATGATATTATGAATATAAAAACATACACTTTTATATATATTTCAAACAATGTTTTATATGGTTATAATTTCAATTATCAAACAAAATGTTAAAAACAGTATTGTTTCGTCCTTTTTTCATCAATGATCCCCTCTAAAAAAATGTCATCCATGGTATTACTTGTAGAAAAAAGAATATGATCCCAGAAAATAACTAACCCTATATAAGGAAACAAAAATTATGTTAGTAATAAAATATTTAAATAAATTAAATAGTAATATGAAAAAATACATTAATAAATTGTCAATTTTCAATTAAAAAGAAACATTTGGGTAGGTAGGGGTCCATAAAACTATATGATACTGTATACCTGACCATGATGTGGGTAGGTAAGTGGATATGATAATATAAAAGAGTAATAAAAAAGATAAAATTCCCCATAGTACAAAAATTAATGATTTTGAGAGGTTTCTTAGTTTATGGACATTCCCACTTTCTCTTCTTATTCCACTTGGAGGAAAGAACTTCAAAAGATAACATGTGGTGCCAAAGGTGGTTCTGATGGAGGCACAAATGGTGTTTCTTTGGGATAAGAAACAACCACATCTAGGAGATCCATTTGACATAGACAACCCTAATCATCAGCCTCTTAGTAACATTTGGAACCTACATTTGCCATCATGTCCCTGGTAAATTAAACTATAGAGGTGGGAGGTGACCAGATTTTACTAGCCTCTTGAAATATCCAAGATGAAAAAAAGTTCACAATAGTCCTAACAATATGAATAAATATTTGAAGCTGATGATAAAACAAATCTTACCTCTTCACTAGAGCCATCCTAGTCAACCTTATCTTTACTAGTTAAAAATGTGTTAGAAATTATCATCTTCTAAGCTAGGGGTGTGTAATGGTCTTGGTCTATGATAGAATGAATGACCACACATTGTTCTTGGAGAAGTGATATGACTTCAATGGGTTGTTATTCATATTAGATTCCTTTTGGAGCGATCACACTGCCAAATCCCTCCAGCTCTATTTCCACAAGACACAACACTCTCCATACCTCTATGGTCTATGTATTTTTCTTCTAGTTTCCCCAGTATAAGAATGTGATGGGAAACAACACCATAATTATAGAATATCCACAACTGGCCAGAACTTCTATCATAGTAACCCCATACATTGTTACCATATCTATTGTCACCCTCTTTGTTGATGGTGTTGGATCTAAGTTCCTCATTTTCTTCTAATACATCTAGAGAGATTTGGGTCTACTAGAAGATTTTTTTTTGTTTGTAATCTATATTTTTGATGATTCTAGATCCCATGTGTCCTCCTCTTCATTCACTATTAGAATATCTAAGTTCCTTATCGCCAATGGAGCCAACTGAAATTTGGGTATGATCAGACCAAGGTATCGACATAAGCCTTGGAGAGTCCAAAACTGACACTATCCAGAGGGAATGTCACCTGAACCTATGTTTCCAATCAGGTGAACATTATCCATAATTTGTGAGCCACTATAGGATGAATTTATGAAAAGATGTGGGGTGGAGTGGGGAATTTCATCTAAATGCATTGAACTATCTCCCAATGTGGTATGGTGAATACCACTCACGGAATATATTTCAGTTAATGAATGTGGATAAAACACCATTAAATATGGATAAAAATATGCTTAAGCAACATGATAATTCGTTATATTATTGGTAATTTTACAATTTTGTGCTCCATATGGTAAAAATAAACTGATCATACAGGTTCACCTTTATCATGATATCATAGTTCTTTAGTGTGATTAGCTTGACCCCACTGATAAATTATATATATTTCATAAACTAGAAACATGGAATGTTTTGAGTTTTAAGTAACTCATATCCACCAATGTAAGAACCCATCCAAACCCACCATAGTTGGATGGGGCTGGATATTCTGAATAGGGAATTCCCCTATAGATGTGGTGAAGTTGGAAATATAACATACCAAATAGGGGAACAAACAAGATGATAATCGTACCACCTGCAATCAACTCTATCAAAATTAAGGTGGAGAACATAACCCCACATTTTTTCCACTGTGAATACATACATTCTTAGGTACAGTGCTAAGAAGCTTACTAGATGAAGAAGGCGATGGTCCTAGGAGGTGACTGACCACCCCTGGTCAATTAATTGACACACTTAAACTATTTTGAAGTTATCACCCTCTTACCTATAGTATTCTCATGATTTCCAATCCTTGGGATTGTTATTCAGACACTCACACCGAGTCTTCTTGATGAAAAAGTGAGCCCACTTCTTGAAGGAGATGTCTAGCCCTGGATATGGGTCCTTCCCTAGGTATGTTCTATCTATATTTATGAGATTCTTCATAATGGGAGGATTCTATTCCATGTCTTCCTAAATAAATAGGAGGGGAATGTATGCATCGTACTTGTCTCTTAAAATCATCTCACCATAGATCATCTTATTTTCTCATATATTGATGTCAGACTCACCATACATAAAATGAAATGTGTACATGTTTTGTGTATATAAACTGAACCTTCCTACCATCAGAATTTGGTTTTAATATGTAAAGGTCTAGTAAGCATAAATAGATTCGTAAAATCCTAACTTTTTCAGCCTAACCACAATCTCTGTGGAAGTACACTGAAACAAGAAGGGACAACCCCGAGTCATCCCAAAGCTTCCACCTAATCGAATAACCCAGCCAAATAACCACCCAAGCATCAAATTTGATATTGAAATATATATTTTTGATCAGTAAATATGGATTTCATGCTCCAAATCATGTTAGAACTCTTTAAAATCAATCCACATTGGATTTAAATTTAAGTTCAATACTTGTTCAATGTCATGTGATCACATGACCATAGTAGGATCACATGATCAAATGAACCAAGATATTTATATGATTACATGACCCATGAAGATTTATGCGATCATGTAAATAAGGAAATAATACCTGAATCATGGTTCAAGTGAAATAATTTGATTAAGTGATTTGATCATGTGATGAGATCACATGATCAGTTCACATGATGTATTAATACAAAGGAGCTTATGTGACACGATTCATGAAGAGGCTTATGTGTAGTAGAGAAAAAACCTAAGATTTCTCATAGAGATAAGAAATATTGATTCATTAGTAAAATAGATTCCCCATTACTCTCTTATCTATAGTAAATTAAACGGAATACCAAGAGTATCTTAGAATTCAAAAAGAAAAATAGAATCCCAAGGGAATCAGTCATGTATTCACTTCTTTAAAACAAATTCCTTTTTTCTTCTTCCGGAATTTTTATGTCATGTTTGTATGCATCTGGAAATTGATGTGATGGGGGTTCTATATGAGGTTCTTAGGCACCCTTATTTTCATGGGCATGTATATGTATATATGATGCAGGTTTTTGAGAAATTTTTGAGATGCGCAATCTATAGACAATGATTTTACTATGCAAACTTGAAGATTACCTCTATGATTGAGGAGACATAACATCATCTCTCTTCCTGCAAAGTCTTGTCACATGAACATAAATATTCTAAAATAAACTAACCCTACAAGAATTAATGAAAATCAAATCCATGTTTCATTGTACATTTTTTCATTAAAATATTCATATTATATCCTAACACTACACCTACATCTTTCCAAAAGGATTATTTGGTCCAAATATAAGCTAATAACAATTCTAATCATTGTTTGTGCACTTTACTACTATTGGTTAAATACCTATTAGCATAGAATCTGATTTGAACATCCGATTTGGCATCCCCGTGATGCCCTCATCCAACACAATCTCTATGATATCATCATTAACTGTTCAATTTTCCTTCTACTCTTTCACCAATTTATATAGTTAATCGGTGAATAAAAAGAAGGAAAATATAAATCAGAATGATGATATCATACTGATGGTTTTAGATGAGAGCATCACATGGAGGATAGATCAGATGTTCATATTAGATGCTATGCTAAGCAGCAGTTAACCAACAATAGTGAAGAATACATTGTTTTGTTATTAAATTTGTGATTACCGCACAACCAATATTCTTCCAACTCACTGCAATAGTATAAACACCTATATAAATTACCAAAATACAAAATATTAATTATCTATACCCTAATAGTTTAGTTCTAGTGCTTTTGGAAACATGAATACATAAATAACTAGTTAATAAGAGTTCTCATTAAGTTATTCTTTACTAGAAAGAAAAACAATTTCTAAAACCATTATTCATAATGTAAGGATATAAAACATAATAAAGGGAGATCATATATGATGAATAATTTAAAAAAGGGAAATTTCAATGATCATATAAGGATAACATAAGTAGTAGGAATTCACCTTCATCCTATTTGTGTACAATTTTCCATCAACTATTCTTCCCATTTGTTTCTAAACACATCTACATCATCATGTGAATATGTGTTTTTGTGACAGTCATGGTAGTATTGAAAAAATATAATTAAAAAATGTATAAATAAATATTTTAAATGAACTACTAATTATTTTCGAAAATACCTCTCCATGGATTCATGTTTGTTGATGAAATATGATCTCTTTCATAAATTTACAAACATAATAACCAAATTCCATTCTGTTCGTTTTTTTGGACACTGTAGAAACATCATGAAAAATAATTATTTTTTTATATGTGTTTTCATAGTGCAATCTTGTTATATAAACCAAAATATTATCCCATTTGTAGATCTTGTAGGAATTCTTGTCCTTAGGCCCTGAATTCATTCCATGAAGTAGATGATATTGATACACCACACAATCATAAAATAATCCACATAAAAAAGATAACATGAATTATATAACTAGATGTTTAATTCTAAAATGTTGCATCTAGTGTATTACAAAATGACAAACTCCATCATGCATGGTCAATTTATTGCATATCGATGCATTGAATCTTGAAAATAAATCATTGGAATATCCAAATTGACAGAAATCAACATCTAATCCTACATAAAAACACAAAAATTAATAATTAATGAATTAAATTAAAATATAGTTTATATGATTAAATTGTATAGTTTTAGACCTCCATATTTGGTATTAAAAAGAATCTCTTATTTGTAATTTTTTTCCAAACGATTTGAGCAGGGATGACATTATTTCTGCTACTTTATCAGAATTTATTTCTTATTTTGAAGAGTTGATGTGAGGTCTAATGAGTCTAAATTTTTCTTTATGGGGAAATCCTTTCAATTATTTTTCATATATATGCCTGAAAAAATACGAACATTATTAATTCATAATTATCATAGTATATTAACTTTTTTAAAATCAAATCATGAAAAAATACCTCATGTATACATTTACAACTGAGTCACCTAGCCATTTATAATTGAGGATTTGATTTACATTTTCAGCACTAATTTAATCTGATTTTCCAATCTGTACACATTGTTTTTATATTCAGTTGTGTGTGCATTGTCGTCTATCAATTATGTATCCACATGAGCCTGTAATGATATTAAATGTTGACATAGAATGGGAGGGGTGCAGGTTCTCTCATAAGATCATTTCAATCAGTTGGTTGATCCTTGAGATTATTTCAAGTTGATATTTCATTTCACACATTTCTCTTTTTAATTTTTTAATAACATTAGTTGGTTTAGACATTTGTTCATAAAATGTTAAAGGTTATACTTGAAAAATAATTTGGAAATGGATACCTCCTTATCAACATGTTTTTTTACAATAATTGACAACCATGAGATTAATGTTCTAAAAGCTTGTTCGATTGTATGAATTTAGTCATCATCATTTGGAATAGGTATCTCAGCACTCGGCTCATTAGCTACATTAATCGACACTCTAACGTGATCTGTGAGAAGTTTTCCATTGTGTTGCATGTAGTTCTACATATTGAACATCGCATAACCTACAACAAGGAGATAAGTGGGAGTTGATGGATATAAATCATAGTCATTTTCACCATGTAGAATATTAGTACAAGAATGGTATCACTGTCTATGTGGTTTATATTTCATAAAAACAATTACTATAACATTTATTGCCTCAGTTATGTCAGGTTTTTGAGGGGAAGGGATCGCCTCCAAGCTGGGGGGGGGGGAATCTTCACACACGAGTTGCTGAGTTATTAATTGTCATTAAATCCCCTGAAAAAACTTGCTATCATCTCTATATGGTATTGTAATTATTATTAAAAAATAGATATTGTTTCTCTAAGATTTTTTCATTTCCTTGGTTTGATCATCTTCTTTTTTTTTCTAAAAATATGTTCATGGTTTCAGACGATAACCCACACCTCTGACGTGGCCATACTATTCTGGCTGCTCCAAGGTCTTTGAAAGTATGTCTGCATATGGTGAATATGTTGTTGATTCCTATGACTATGTCAGATAAAAAATATAGTAAAATAAGTATTCATTTTTATGTAATAGCGATTTAATGAAAATCAAATTTATATTATGTCACACCTTCTCACGTTTCCAACAATTTTTGTTTTTTTATCTATCATTATCCCTTCATTATTTATATGAGCCTCCTTCTATAGAACATGGCATGTGATAGATGTGGCTATTGACTTTGTGTCTTAAATCTACATATAAATAGAGGAACGTGGTTATAGTTTTGTTTTATGCCACATATAAGAATATTGGTAGATTTGAAATACATTCCAATTTTTTATTTTGTAAATCATACCATATCCTTGATTTACGATAGGGGTACACTGGTTTTGTTACTCATTCTTTATTTTCAGCATTTAGTTTCTTTTTTACAAATAAAAAACTATCAATAAAAGTGGTTAATAAACATAATGTAAAACAATGTATTACAAGTAATAATGTACCTAAAAAGTCTGCTCCCCACGACGGTTGGTAAACACATCCCACACTCCATGGGATATCATGTGTGTATAAGGAGGATGTAATTGTGGCTTGATTTTTCCTTCAGCATCTTTAAAATTATATTTCGTTAAAATTGTGTGGAGGCCTATATGAATCCTTCCTGTAACTCTTAATACACATTCCTTGTTAGAGACATCTACTATAAATGCACTTTGCAATGGATGATAAATATTAAGTCAATGTTTTATTATAATATTTTATTATAATTAATTTAATAAATGATATTATTATGTTTCCATAATCTCTTCCAACATTAGTGTCTTAGGCCTCAATAAAAAATGGTTCCACGACTATATGTCATTCAGCACACATTTTTGAGTGATGATTCAAATGCATCTACAAAAGATAGGGTTGTTGGGGTTTATGTGTTGGCCTTTCTTATTCCATCCCACCACATATTTGATGCATTTTTCTTTTTTCTTAAGGATTTTGGCTAATACTATCAATCTACGGTGCCCATGTTTTTTTTCATTATCGGGTTTTCATTTCCTACCATTTCTTCAGAAGTATCATCATTATGTTCATTGGGAGCATTGGCATCGAAACTGGGACCAGAAAAAACAGGGTGAGAATTCTTTTGTACCTTAGCACAAGGACCAGTAGCCATAAGTTTAGAAATATGTTGTTGCTCTGCACTGGAATTAGCAGTTTCAAGTTGAGATACCTATTGTGCCTTGGGATTGGGTGAATAAGTAGGTGAAAAAGTCATTATCTGCAGAAGTGGATTATCATTTAATTTAGATTACATAAAAGAATCTGTGAACAGATAATAACATAATGTAACACAATGTATATTAAAATTAAAAAATTAACCTGATTATTGATCTTTTTGAAATGGATGAAGAGATTTGACCCCTCTATCGACATTGTAAATCCATTCATTGTGGTCTCCTATGACATAAAAAACACTATCCACATTGGAAATGCAATGAAAATAATGAAAATTACCAATGAAAGGATCACCTCTATTGAACTATCTTCTGACCCTTCAGTTGTTTTGGTCGATAATAGAACAATTAACCAGTTTCGGTTTGCGGGATCCAGAACATAAAATACATGTACTACCTATGATTCCAATATAAATGGTTCATCTTTCTCCCATTATTTACTGAAATAAAATTCCACGAATCCCAATTCATCTATTTAAACAACACACCTATTATCTACCAACTTGCATTTAAAAATAGGCACTTGGAATTTTGTATAATCCAACTCCCATATTTGTTTGATGGTGCCAAACTATGACATATTCGCATAAATAGGATTTCTTCCCTTAGCACTGGAAACATGCATCACTTCAAGCACAAGTGTAACCCCAATATTTTTCATGGTTCTGTCATTATCTTGTTAATTAATATATATTATATAACCATTAACTACATAATCATTGTATGATAATACATACACAGTTGCTCCTCATGCTAGCCATCGAAGTCGTTCTAAAATTGAGTCTCTATTTTCATCTAATTTCATAAAAATATTGTCCTGAAACCATCCTGTAAATTGTCGATTATGTGTATCTAATATCCATTTTCATCCCTATATGGATTCAAATGACTAATAAATTCTTTGTGGGTTTGAACAAATGGGTCAACGTCGAAACTTTTATGCAAAACATATATGTGGGACCACTCTCGATCGGTAATATTGAATGTGACAACCTCTCTTCTAGAAATTTTTTCAGCCTCAAGCCACCCAGTTTGAGGAGATTTAGGTAGGAAAATGATTTCCATGCTAGATAGGTATTCAATGTAGAATTTAATGGCTTCCTCAAAAATATATTTCTCCACAATACATCCCTCTAGCCGACATTGATTTTTGACATACCCTTTCAAAATCTTTGTATAATGTTTAATGGGGAACATCCATATATAATGTACCAGACCACATAGATGAATCCCACTCACCAAATGAACCATCAAGTAAACTATTATGTCAAAGAATATTAGTGTGAAGAACATATCCAATTCACATAAAATGATTAAAATTTCTCTTTCCATGGTTGAAAATTTCACTGGGTGTATAAGTTTACTCAATATAGATTTGAAGAAAAAATAGAGCTTCATTAATGTATGGTGTACATTCTTGGAAAAAATTCAATATAAAGCAATATGAATAAGAACTTCCATAAAACCAGTATAGTCATGTGATTTCAGACCCTTTATCATTAAATCAATCATTGACACGATGTTCTTGATATTTGATGAATACCCCTATGGAACCTTTATGACTTTCAAGATGTTTCAAAACTAATATCTCTCCATCCTAGAAAAAGTTTAAGTAGTAGGAAGATGAAATTATTAGTTTTCACCCTTCACTGGTGCCAAAACTTCTCATATTCCCATCTTAATCATGTCCAGTATAGCCTTAATTCCTTCCTTTTTCATTATAGGTTCTTTTAGATATATGCTGATGAAACTATCACATACATTTTTTTCAACAAGCATAACATCAAGAAAATTTATTACATACCGAAAATTTGAGTATGGAAGTTTTTTTAAAAACTAATCTCTTTTTTTTCCAACCTATTTTCATAAGTTTTTCGTAATTTCTTTACCAAAATTAGTGTCAACATCTTTTAACTATGCAAAAAATTGATAACCTGTTAGTGGTGATGGTGTTGTACATTCTTTATAAACATCCTTCAAATGATTTCATCTAAGATTGGTACTTATTTCTTTGTGGTAGAAATCTTCTATGTCTTAGAAACACGATTTTCAATGAATTTTTAAACGTAATTGACTCTGTACATTGTTGACAAATGTGACACCCTTGAGTTCCTTTAATTATATATCTTAACAAATTTCTATATGTCTAAAATTCATTTATCATCCCATAACACATTGATCTCATTGTGGAATAATCATTTTTAAGCATCATACAACATAACACCTTAATCCCACAAAATTTCAAATCCTCGATCAATGGATCCAAATAAACATCAATATCATTACCTGGTTGTTTTGGTCCTGATATAAGCATATACAACATGATATATTTTCATTTTATTCATAACCATGGTCATAAGTTTTAATTTTCCAACGTAACCAGCCATGTAATGTGGCTGCTAATTTGAAAACCAAAAGGATTCACGCAATCTATAGATAACACAAGATGGAGGTTTCTTAGCTCATTTCCAAATTTAGGATACTCATGATCAATTCTCTTTGACTATGGAGAGTCTGCATGGTGATGTAGTTTTCCATCTTTAATACTTGTATCTACATTCCATGTCAATTGTCTTGCAGTCTCCTCACTTCCATATAAGTGCTTAAACCTTGGAAGAATTGGAAAGTGCCATACAACTTTTTTAAAACTGGATTCCTTTTTCTTGTATCGAGAAGCACCAAAATTTTGTCATTCTTTAAGTGAATGGTGGTCCTTGTGAAACAATATACAGTCATTCAGGCAGGCGTGTATTCTTTCAAAGATCATAACCATAGAGTTTAGCATTGTTTTGGCATCGTATGTTCGGCTTGGGAACTCATTATCTTCTTGGAGCATGTCATTTAGGAGATCAAGTAGTTTTGTAAAACTGGGGTCCTTCCACCTATTGTCATATTTCAAATTCTAAATCATTAGTACGGCTTAAAATGTTGTACAATTGTTGCAACCATCATACAATGGAAAATTTTCACAACTCTTTAACTTCTATAACAATTTTGTGTAATGACGATGTTCATCTTCAAATGTCCTTATCATTTCCTCAATATGATCTTCATTATCATTGACATCTATAATCACATCCTCCATATGATCATCTTCATTGTTCACACCTGTAATCAAATCAGATGATCCATAAAATACTATGATATCCTAGACACTACATGCATTTGTTTTTCCCTATGTTTACTACTACATGTATAACTTTGATCTATTCCGTGATAGATCACGTGTTCTTCAAACTCCTTTGGACTAATTTTTCTTGAATAATAATAGTGTAAAATATAAAACAGATTTGAGAAGGGTCATATGCATGAACTTTTTCAAACATGAGAAACTCTTTCATGCTATATACAATCTCTTTTGTCAACATATTGGCATTCATCCATTCTTTATTCATATTCATCATATTTGATATTGTAATATTAATATTTAACAAAATAAATACACAAAATATGTTCAACTAGGGTCATCATGCATCTATAATAAATAGAACTAGTTATGGTAAACAATACCCTTACCTCCCCATGCATTACATATGACCAAAGTAGATCACACACATCTTCCTAACCTCCTAATCAATTTTACTAGCTATGAGAAGCTCTTTCACAAGAATGTTTTAGTATCCAACATGTGATCTATATGCATTGTTGTAAACCATTTTTACTATTTCTCTAGAAACATAATGTATCTAGTCAAGAACTATAGTACTAAACTAATAGACGTTATGATTTTAAAAAGAGGTATTGTGGGTGGAAGGGTTCATTACCAGTATTGCTATGATAATTTTACTAGGGCGTCCAAAAATTGTCTCATAGAGTCCTCTAGTGAAGTGGTTTTCTAAGATTCAGTGGAATTTCAATAGTTACAATGTGGTGGTGCCATTGAAATGGGTAATGTTTGGATTGATATTCAGTGGTGAAAGAACTACACCATGGAAAATATCGGCATACCAATCATTCCAACAAATGCAACACCATACAAACACGTAATCATGCTCACAATCACAAAACCATACAAACCAAAGAATCACATTTTCAAATTTTACAATGAATCCATTATTAAATTCCGTTTTTTAATTTAGGGGTTATCATAGAAGTTTTATCATCCTAGGGAATTCAATCATTTGACAGTATACATAAATTACCAAATTTTATATTCAAATGTACAATAGTAACCAACCAATATGTAATTCATTTATTACACAAACAAAAACCACCAACGACCATGATTTTTAGTGGGGTATTTTTCCCATACATTTCTCTACATAACCATCAATATAAAACAGTAATAACATGTGAACAAGAGGAATTAAATGAGTAAGAGGACAAAAATCCCCGCAAAGGTGTCATTCAGTGAACAGTAGAGGTGCATTAGCAGTAGAGGAGAGTCATACAACAGTGGATATTTCCAACTGAAAAGAAAACATAAAATGAGAACTCACATGTTAAACGATTTTTTTGGTTAATAGTGGGATTTTATTTTCAATCTATGATATATTCTACCAATTTATTTACATTTTTCATATATATTATTCTCCTGGATGTTCAACATATGAATGAGAGATGTATGCTTTTCAAGAGAAAGATCATTTTTAACCTTACTCTAATTTAGGGGTAAAATATTTGAAATTAATTGTATTTTTTATGAGGGGATCATTGATATCGTATAGGGATCAGGAACACCTCTTAGGTTAGTGGGAAGTCAGGTTAGTTATTGGTTATGATATCATCTTGGGTCGTATCACTAAATTTCAAATTTTAAATGACCCATGTCCATTTAAATATAGATTTTTTTTGTGTGTGGGGGGGGGGGGGGGGTCATACACTAATATATAGAAATAATAAGAGATGTAAAAATTATCCTAGGATCTCTAATACAAGTGATGAAAGATGAAACATACAACTGGTGAGGGAGAACCACCCAATAGGAGAGGAGGAGAGGTTGGCATAGTTCAGAGGGGTTTTGGAAGAGAAAAGGGAAAAAATCAGGTAAAACATAATAGGTTCAAAGTGGAAAGGGGTTGGGATGTTTGGGGGGTAGGGGATGTAGGGGTGTGGGGGAGGGGGTGTGGACATTCTAGGGTGGGGGAAAGGCAGTTCAGGTTAGGGGGGGGGGGCTACAGGGGTGTGGGGGAGGGGGTTTGGGTTGTTTGGGGGGGGGGAGATGTTCACTATGAAATGACCATTATGGATCCTAATGTGTAAATTATGAGAGGGGAAAATTAATGGGAATTGGGGTTAAGGAGATGGGGTCAAGTGACTAATAATGAATTGGGTAACCTATAGAAAATACTAAAAGAATCATTTCAATTGAATAATAGTGTACATTATGGTGTATCCTAAGGGTCTATTTCAAAGTTATCCCTATGATGTCACATTGTTGAATTACCACAAGGTAAACGATATGGAGGGAAAAACATAGCCAACCTCCCACATGATCCAAACCATTAACATAAGACAGGTCCCATGGATAAACTCACATACGTAAAAGAGGACCAAAAGAGGAATAACCAATATAACCTCTAACACAATCTAAATCCCTAATACATGGTATTCCATATTGATAAAAATATATACTAGAAGTGGATTATGAGAAGGCCATAAAAGAGTCAACCTACTACCTAAGAAAAAATACCAATGTAAGATAGATCTGCTGTCTAAATGGACACACATAATGAAGATCCAAGCGAGGGTATAACATAACTAACCTTCAACACAATCTGAACCACTAAAATAATTTATGTCTTGTGGAAAATCTCATATACATCATGTTGTATGGCTAAACATAAACTTAAATAAATTTGAATGAATGTTCACCTTAGTGGAGTATCTTTAAATTGAAATATCAAGGTCTCTAGGCCTCATCCACATCATAGATATATAATAAAGATTATGATATAATGAACATGAATGGAAGATAAGCCTCATAATATATCTTAGCAAACCAATGATTGATACCTATCATCAAGGAGGAGCAGGAAGACGGTCGCAGCGGAGGAGGAGGAAAAGGCGGCGGTGAAGGAGGATAAAGAGTGGGAATTATTTCCCAACACTAAGGTATAATTTCTATAGTCATGGGATCACCATTTAATAGGTATATCATCCCACAAATACATTCATTTACCTTATCATTGTTATTAGGTCGTGCATCTCAAACCATCTGAATATTTTATAATTGGTATAACATCCCAGATCACATTTTATATGGTATGTGGGAAACAAAACTCCTATAAAAAATCATAGTATCACATCAAGTATTTCATCCCATTTTTTAGTCATATACACCATAACTTTTCATATAATCCTAGGCCATAGGCCATGTTGGAGAGATTAGGCAGGTCATCCCACACCAAAACATAGATATTAATCAAGGGGCAACACTTCCACAACATAAAAATAATATTACCAATGGGAATAGTAGACAATAGTATATAAACAACATAAAATGGAATAATAAACATTTTATGAATACTAAATAAACCATAACTAGGTTTTCCTAATGTATGACTCACTCAAAGTTTAAGATTAGTTGATCCACACATGCTAAACCCATATACCAATACAAAACTGGCTATAACCGACTCAGATATTACAAGTAATAAGGGTGAGGAACACTCACCCCATAACATAGTCAAATAAGTCAAAAAATCTACGAGGAATCAATAAGATCCATTAAGGTCAAGGATCACACCAACCTCATATAATCCATGCATCTCTTATTCAAGGGGGGATAAGGGAACCTATTTTGTTCCCTCTATGTTATTTTTTACCATGGATGAATACCTACATGTATATAGAACAAAATTAAAATTAATTTCATTTTCAAACATGGAACATATTGTCCATTGAATCACTCTAAATCAAATGTAAGGATAGAACATATCCCAAAAATAACTTAACTACTCTTAGGTGGTGAATTAAAAACATCCTTGTAAAAAACTCAAAATTGAATCTCTCAATTATACACATATCCCATATCTAGGTTGAAAAAATGAAACTTAACCAAGGTCCAAGAAATCATAGTATAACACAAGGGAATATTTCAAGGGATATTGAATGTAATTTTCAAAATATTTTAATTTATTCCAACAACTGCTGAAGGTCATGGAATTAAGACATAATACTCAGACTACCCATAACATACCTAGATCTTGTTCCCAATACATATGTTCAATGAAAACAATTTGAGTTGATTTAATATAAACAACACAAGGGTGTGAAGACTACATATCACACAATGCATGAAATATTAAATAAAACATTGGTAACAGTTTGAAACCACCAACCTCAAAGTGGAGTTGACCCCTTAATAATGCTCAACCACCAAATTCTAAGCTCATACAATCTCGATCATGTCGCATCATTCATTTTCGAAACACATGAGGTGGAGGTCGCATCAGTGAAAGATGATTCGACAGCCAGAGGAGGAGGATGAGGAGGAAATGGAGGTAGAGGATGAAGAGAAGCAGGGTGACGGTGGAGGATGGATCCTGGAGGAGGAGGAGAAGGCAGCAGTGGTGGAGGAGGAAGAGGAAGAGGGGTGGAGGTGTAGGGTTTAGCTTACACAAAGGCTTGAATGGGTGCGATAGAGGAGGGGACTATTAGGGTTATTTTATAGAAACCCATGGATCATTTATCATTTCATGTTAATAGTGCTGATAAAGGTATGTTTTATGAGTGAAAAAATAAAAGTGCTGATAAAACATACCTTTATCCGCGCTTTTTGAGTGTCGATAATGCTAAGCCTTTACCAGGGCTAAAACTAAAGTGCTGATAAATAATTTTTTCTGTAGTCCTTTTTAATTATATATATATATATATTAAAAGGTATAAAATATTTATAAACAAAGTAAATATATTAAATATAACAAATATAATAAATAAAAGGAATTAGTCTAATAAATCTAATAAATATATAATAAATATATTTATCATTTAATGTAATTTATTATAATATTATAATTATATAATTATATATATATATATCTATATTTAATTATAATCATAGAAATAATTTTTTCAATTAAAACATTATATATATATTTATGAATTATTAGAAAAAATATATTAACTATAAACATTTGTTTTTTATTTAATGTATTAAAATAAACATTATGTTTAATATAAATATAACAAGGTTATATAAATGAATAATTAAAACTATTATCAGATCTAATAATAGCATAAATAAATATACATTTAATCAGTGCTAAAAAAAGTTCTGATAAAGGGTACACATTTTTCAGTGCTTGTTTTAGTATTGATAATGTGTGCATTTATTAGCACTTTTAGCTAGCGCTGAAAAAGGCCCACCCCATTATCAATGATTTATCCTTATCACTAATAAAGGGAAGTGATTCCCTTGCCATATTTTGTGGTAGTGTCCTTTCCAAAATTCCCCTAAAAAACGAATCTTATCCTTGAGTATATGATGAAAAAAATGTATTCAAATAACCTCCAATTCCAAAAACCACCAAATCATCCATAAAAGACAAAAAACTAAATTAAGATAACTCGCTAACTCGTTGGGTGAAATCCAATGTCAAGGGTCTGGATGACTAAAATATCTACCTATTAAAAATATTAAGGCCTAAGGTAATGTATGTTGTATCAAAATTTGTTGTGGTAACAAAATTACTCTTCCAATGATTCAATGCATCATATATGTCATCCTCTTGAAAAATCATTTTCTTTACTCTCTAATTATTCATGTGAAGAAAAAAAAGAAAAAAGGCCAAAAAATTTATTCCCATGAGCAGTAAATTTAAATTTCATTTCACAAATGAATATATAAATCTATGAAAAGGGTAGAAAATGAAATTTATAATTAGATAATGGATACATTTAAAATGGTACAAGTTGAAATTACTCTCCTGGATTCAATTAAAAAAATTAATCGCTATGGAAAATTTATAAATAAAAATTTCACAAATAGTTGATGGATGAAGGGGCTATTGGTTAATCCTTGGAAAGAATGTATTGACCTTTATACAACCATTAACTCAAACCACATTTAGGGATCCAATAACATTAATGACACCTTTCACCCTAGGGGAGAATTTTATTTCTGAAGTTATTCTTAATCTTTGTGCTTCAATTAATTTGGTGGCTCACTCTATGAATACTTTCATATAGGTTAGAGAGATTAAACCAATGTGAATCATTGTACGAAATCCAATAATAACACAACACACCCAATATGAGTGATAAAATATTTCCTTGTTTGAGTATAATATCTCATCTTCCCTCCTGAATTATACATTCTTTAGATGGATAAAACATGGGACCAATGACATTATCTTATTATACATGGATAGCCTTTCCTTAAAAAAATACAATAATTAACATTCACAATGGTACTCTATCCATATTGTTTTTTGGGTGAAATGTACATTTTAATATCCTTGAATCTGTGGAAGACCTTATTGAAGTGCACTCTACTCTTACAGTCTATTCGATTGAAGTGCGATATGATAACAGACATAAACAAAATTCTATCCTAAATCCATACCCTTATTTGTTTTCATATTCTTAACTATTTGGATATTTCGGTCATGAACCATCATTAAAGTGATGTGTGGTTTTGGAAAAGTTCAAATATTGAGTTTTAGTTGATGTTTACTTGAGAACAGAGGATCCTATGACCATCAATGATACTTCTCACCTTGTAAAAGCTTGTTTCTCATTATAGGATGTTATCATTGAGTAGTATGATGACATAATTGACCTATCACCTTCACATTAAATCCCAAAAATCCAAAATCCCTCTTACATAGAACCTAACCACTGCCTCATAACATAAAATATTCTTATATTGATAATGGAAACAAGTTACATATCATCATTTCTAGTTCACTCCATCCAAAGTGTGAATTATGATTGATTGGTGTTGTCAGAAAGTATAAAAAATTATTAAGATGGTTACTTCTAAACATACCTATTATTTTACTTTCAATTGTCAGGCATCATATATTATAAAACGATGAGGATGAAATAGTGAGGCAAGAGCAATGCCAACTGAACCCCATCCTCCTTGATATTGTTAAAAAATAGGTAACCAAATTATTTGCTACTGGAATAATTTACTCCATATTGGACAACCAATTTTTTGTCCAGTTCATGTATTTTATATGAAATCCGGTCATACAGTAGTAAAAAATGGAAACAATTAATTTGTTCTAACCCATATGTAGAATAGATATAGTGTCTGTGCATACTACTTTTTGACTAAACCAACACACTATAAAGGACCATTTCAGATTTTCATTAATTGGAATGATTATAGATAGGCTAGTGGGAAAGTCTAACTACTATTTTCATGGTCTGTATTCTTGATATTTCTATATCCATATTTCCCCCTAAGATCAAGAAAAGATAATAATTACTTTTTTATTTAGAATATTTTCATATAAGAGGATACCATTTAGTATGTGAAATTCTCTATGTACATTCAATACTGAAAAAATTGGTTTATATATCACAAGGTATTTAATAGCTCTAGATTATAGAGATGATATAAACACCCTTTGTCCAATCTATAAAATAACATTTGAATGGGGTCTTTAACATCACTTTAATTAGCATTGTTAAAAGGTGACATTAATTGTTCTAAAAAAAGTGTTGCTAAAGGGGGGAAATTATTATCACTTGTAAAATAGAGCTGATAAAGGCCCTCATTTATAAGAACTGTTAAAAAATAACTGATAAAAGGAGGGAATTTGTTTGCTTCTAAAAAGCACTAATAGGGGGGGGGGTCTTTATTAGCACTTATAAAAAAGCGCTAATTGGGGATCGTTATCAACCCTTTTTTAAAAGCACTAATAAAGTCCCCCGTTTATCAAAAAGTTTTTAATAAAGTTGATAAAGGGTATATTTCAAAAATGATTCATTAAAAATAATATATAAATATATAAATATATTTTTGTTGTTATAAATATAATATATATTTTTAAAATATTTTTTAGAAAGGTTTAAATAAGAATTTACACATAATATATATGATATTTAGTGAAAATGTATTATAAAATAATGAAAAAATATATTTTAATTACGTGTTTTCTAATTATTATAGTGTAATATTCATTTAGTATCAATTTGAAGATAAAAAAAATCAAAAAATCAATAAAATATATAAAATAAGTTGAAAAGGTATCTCAAACTTCAAACAACCATAATTTTATATCCGAATGTCAGTTTGGGATATACCACATATAAAATCAATGATTGTGATGAGCTATATACCCTAGTGACTAGGCATGACCCCAATTTATATTTTGAGGCAAAAGGCCCAAAAGGCCTCCAAAACTATATTTTTAGTTGTGATACCCCAATTATTTAACATTTGGTGGATTTTCAGCCTCTTTTAAGAAGGTTTTTCTTTCATTTTCTGCGCGGAATGAATTTATTATATGTTATTACATTTGTATTTATATTATAAATTCAAAATTTTATTATTATTCACAATTTACTTTTATTAATAATAAAATATATAATAATATATAAATATTATTTTATATTCAAGCAGAAAAATTTAATTTTTTAAATAAATATTTAATCATATTTAATATATAATATATGAAAATAAATTTAATTATATTTACATATGCACAAATAGACAAATGTATGTATGTATATATATATATATATATATTTAGACACACACATAGACAAAGAAACATATTTTTTATATGTATTAAAATAAATAAATAAATATATATAAATATAAAAATATATATAAATATATGTATTAAAAATGTAATGGAATATATATAAATATAAATATATATAATAAAATGGAATTAAAAACAATATAGGTCAGTGGAAAAGGTGTTGGTGAATGAGTTGGAGGTATCAGGTTTAAATATTTTCAGAGGTATGGGCACACATGGTAGGGTGGAAATTTCTAAATTGATGATAAGGTGGGATTGCTAAAAATGTGGGCAGGGGGGAGGGGTTCAAAGTACTGAAAACGGATATGGGAAAAGATGATCCCTATTATCATTGGATCCTTTAACAATGTTAAAAAATCATAGTTAAATGCATATATTTTTTGAACTAAAAAAGAGCTGATATAGTCCCCCTTTATCGATTTTTTTTGGCACTGTTAAATGCAGACTTTATCAGGATTTTAACAATAACTATTAAATCCAACCATTTAACAACACTCATGTTATTAGTGCTTCTATAGTAATGATAAAGTCCTTTTAATAGCACTATTAAAGGCCCGTTTTGTGTTGTTGTTTCTAGTGATGCATGGTAAATATTTAATCAGATTACTAAGAGAATTATAAAGAAGTTTTCATGGTTGGTTTTACTGTATATAGATCTTTGTTTGATGAGTGTTTTTGTAGTATTTGAATTATCTTAAATTTATGTATTGAAAATAATATTTTATTAAATTATGAGAAATTCTATTTCATGGTGAGATAAGGTATAGTAAATTTATATTTCATTATTATGGATGGTATCCCAGTAAATAAATTAGATGTTAATATAATTTCTACCCAACCATTTCGAAAAAATGTATGGGATGTGTGTTCATTCATAATTAATTCTGGATTTTATCATCCTTTCATTCATGACTATAGTTAAATTACACTACACTCTCCCGGTTACACCAAAAAGAAAAAGATTTTTTATTAGATAAATGTCATGGAGATTCTTTAAAAAAAATTAAAATGGAGTCTCAAATCACCCATGATAATCTAATCACCTCAGTGGGATTTACCTTTTGAGTTCATGTGTGATTCTTCTAACTATACAGTTGGGGAAGTCATATCACAACAGGTCGATCAAGATTTACCTGCCATAGTCTTTGACTCATTCTTTCTTGACCCTGAATATGAATACTACCGCACAATATAAAAATTATTACTTACCATTGTGTTTTCTATTGATAAATTCACTCCATAACTTTTATGATCCAATGTAATATTTTTCTCATACAATGAAACCCCTTAGAGTCACTTTATGAAAATAGAATCTAAACCACATCTCATTCATCAGATGGTATTAATACGGAAATTCAATCTAAAAATTAGGAAAAAAAAGGATTTTAGAATGTGGTAGTAGACCACATTTTTAGTATTGACCCACCATTTTATAAACATCTTAACTCATCCCTCCCCATAAAAGAATTCATCCCTGATAAGCACCTCTGTGATGTAGTTGACCTTACCCTTGGTATGTAGACATTGTGATTTTTTTTCCAGAATATAGAGTTCCCATAGATTTTAGCACTTCACAATCCCAAAGTCATAATCATGAGTCATAATGTAAATTTTAGGATGACCCATATATGTAGAAAATTTGTACTGACTATGTTGTTTTTCAGTGTGTCCCGGACCATGAGTTCACCTCTATTTCGAGTTTCTATCATGCTTGTGGGGACCATGTTTTCTCTGAATGTATATCTATAAAATTCCATAACTCTAGAATTTATTTTCCAACATTTTATAGATATTCTAATAATTTTTTACATCATGAAAAGAATGTTAATTAACTTGTAATATCTCTAAGAGGAATGAAAAAACCAAAAACCCATTTTATTTTATGAGATCATCGATGCATGGGGAATTAATTTCATGGGATATTTTACAAATTTTATTTTATTTCTTAACATATTATTGTATATTATAATAATTATATAAAAGTGTTAATGAAAAGTCTAGAAGGATTAATGACTCTAGAGTGGTTACCTTTTTTATGAGATCCTATATTTTTGGTTGGTTTGGTTTTCTATGATTTATAATAGTGATCAGAGTTAAAAATTTTATAATCGAGACTGGAAATCTTTCTTCATAAATATGGGGTTGTACATAAATTATGTACTTCATATCACCCCAAATCTAACAGACAAGCATAAATTTTTAACTTGGAATTTATGTTTTTTTTGAAATAACGCTACACCCCGATAGGAAGGATTGAAGTTTACACTTTGCATATAAACTTTGGGAATAATGTACAACTTATAAAACCCCAATTGGAGTATCTCCATATAAAAATGTTATCTAAAGTCTTATAACATCCATTTAGAGGAAAATAACCATGTATATTGGGCTATTAAAAACATGTAATATGATCCTCTCAGATGTAGATGGGCATAGAAAGCTGTAGATTAGGGATCTGGATGAAATTAAAAGATACGTATTTGAGATCTTCCAAATATATAAGGAGAGAACCAATGATTCCCATAACTACCTCATCCTTCATGATTAATTCTAGATTTGGAAGAAGGTTATACTTTACAATTCAAGGCTAGAGTTACACCCAAGAATGCTTCATTCCCACCTATTTGGCCCATATACCGATACTAGTGTATATCCATTTGGTGCTATGTATGTTTAAAATGAAAAAAAACATTTACTATTAATGGGAAGAGACTGAATCACTTTAATGAAACCATTTTAGATTCCCCTATGTTGGAACTCTACCTTCAAGAAGCAACCTATCGTTGATGGTTACAAGGTTTTATCCTTCATTAGCACATTATCTTTTACTATAGTGATTACACTACACACTCTATGTGTGGGGGGGATAAATTCCAGAGTTATTTAAGAACTATTATCATATTTCTTCTTTTTTATTTTTTCACTTACTATATAATATTTTTACATCCCCTGGTTTTAATGTGTTAGAATACAAATTTTTTTATGCCCACCAAATGAAGGAAATTATTGAAAATTAAGGATGAGTTTCACTAATTAATTTTGTTTTAAAATTTAATGAAAAATTCATTCATCAACTGTATATCATTTTTAGAAATAATTATCCATTGGCGTGTGATTTGTTTAGTAAATATTTCTTTATTTGATGATATGAATGTTTGAATATCTATTACACCTTTTGGATGAGTGAGATCCACTATGTGAGTAGTTTATGGCTTAATAATGTCACATATTATCTCTAAAAATATTTAAATAAACCATGAATTGTAAATATTTATTACCCAATAAAAGGTAAATAAATGTTATGATAATATTTAACAACTTCCTAAAATTATTTTCCATAAGTTCGTTCCTTATGCAATATTTTTCATTATTGTACTAGATAGTCCTATGTCAGCCTATTATCTAACAATTTTCTACCCTAAGAAAATAAAAAAATAAATAATGAGGGGAGTGATGAAATGTAAAAGATATATGGATATCTAGGTTTGGATATTATGTTTTGACTTATGGGATTTCTTAATTGAGTGATTCTTGAAATTTATTGCAATGTATATAGGGTAGGTTTAATGGAAATAATCATGTGATAAGATTTTTTTAAATAACATATTTTTACTCGATATAAAGTGGAAGGAATAACATAAAATTATTATCACAAAGACACATGTAGAGTTAGTGACATGGTTTAATTATGAATTTATTTCTAATAATAGTATCATACATCTCCATGATGTTTTTTAATACAATTTATGATACATCTTTTTCCATGATCTTTGAGAAAAACCCCTTAGCGCAATTATTGATTTGATCACATATACATCATTAATAAAATATTCTTTTAATGTTAATTATTTATGAGGTTAGGTATATATCCATGAAATATTATTTGAAGTGTCACATTCCCTAGGATTTAAAATGCTTAGGTTGCGGGTGTGATGGCACCACGATTCCCCATTTTATTTTACCCTTACATCAGTGTATTAAACTAGTTTAGTTTTGAAAATTCCAAATATAATAACAAATTTTAATTAAAATTTCATTAAATTATATAAATTTAATCTCTTAAGAAAGGTTTGATTTTACTATTTTTAATAATTACATATTAGGATGAGGTGATTCGGAGGGATAAAGATGATGTAGAAGGAAAATGTCCCTAACTACGAAAGATTCGAAGCACCCATGTGGACTCGAATACAAACATAAGATAATATGTGCATCCAATTGGGATTAATTTTTTTTGGCCACAAATTAAATGGTCTATAACCCTTTTGAAGACACCCAATCCTGATTATTTCTCAATGGGACCAATAAAACTAATATTACCATGAAATAGAATACCCTCAATGTAAATGTTTGCATCTATTTTATAGAAATATATCCCATTTTATATGTTTAATGTTTGATAAATTTGACATAATGATATTAAAGAGGTGGGGAAATAGTTTTTATTTTTTGTAAAAACTGATATAAGGCTTTCTACACACTCAAACCATGGGCAAAGTTCAATATCAAAAATATGGGTGCCCAAAAACACCATCCACTTTTCCTATAAAAATGATTCTTGGGAAGCTCATTTGGAAGATCCTACAGAATGATTTTTTTTTACATTTTTGAGACCCAAAGGAGTCTTCTCTTCATCCTATAATTTCTAGAGGCCTCTATCCTCATAGTGAGATAAAATATGAATTCATAGTTTCACATAATCTTCTTCCTCACCTAAATGGAGGGATAAAAAATTAGTGATAATTGTGAGTGAGCTAAGGACATGAATATGGAGTTTAGAAACAAAATTATCTACTATTTTTGTGTATATTTTGGAATTTAATTATTCCTTTTTATATATATTAACTTTTTTGAAGCATTTAGTCAAAAAATAAATATTTTATAACTAATCAGTGTGTAATTTTAAGCTAGTTACTTGCTTTGTTCTGATTATACATTACAAGAATCCACTTCATTACCAAACTTTTATGATTTTAGTGTTCCTTAGAAAACTATAAATCATTATAATATGATGGAACATTACTAAGAAATAATTATTTCAATGTTTATACATAAGTTTTTCTTTTGGGAGGCTTATGGGTACCCATGATCTTGGTTAACCCTTACACAAAGAATTACACCAAAACCTAATAATCAATTAAGAACAAGGAAATATTCTTGTGTTGTTTTGACTTATCAATGACAATATACTTATAATTTATTTTTCAAAATATACTTATTTTTAAACAATTAAACTATTTAAATTATGTCAATTTATTTTTAGAATTGTATTCAAAACGAGCCCCTATTCTAGGACATTTTTATTAAAGATACACACAGTAAACCTCCAATTGTACTAGAGAGATGACCTACGGTGAACCCTATACTATAAATAAAATTTAAAAACCTAATCAATTTGACATGTCATGACAATATGTTCAATCATCCTAGTGGGAGATTTATAGTGTTGTTTTACTATCTAACATATATAATTCATTTGACACATCTTGGGGTATCCTTATTAGTTATGGTTTACTTGGTTTGTAAATACATATATGTGTATTCTGATTTGTGAATTATGGATCAATTTTTATTTTTTGTTTTTGATGGTACTATTATTGAGAGTATTGTTCCCCCAAAATTTTCTTTCCTCTAGAATATAGTGAGGTGAGCCTGTAGTCTTTTGGAATCCTAGAATAAGGTGAGCTACCTAAGACTCATACTATTTGATCTGGTACTAAAAAAACACCTTAGACACCTAATTTGATACCATGTGATATGACCCAACCTTAAAGTACATATGTATTACTTTAGATTATATTAATATTTAAGACATCACATAATAATTGACATACAAGAACCTATAGGTTTAATATATTTAATAAATTTCTACAAGATCTTCTTAATTTAAAATAATACTTCAATATTTCCCAAAAATATTATCCATACATTATATCCTTATAGACATATCATACATAAAACACATTTTCATTTCCTAGGTAATATAAAAATGATAAATTGATGAGATTAGATGCCTCATAAGGTTAAATATATAATATGAAATAACCGAGCATAAGTGAGAACAAGACAAGCATGTGGGTGTGAGAATTTTATAAAGGTATATACATATAATATAAGAGAATCATACCCCATAAAAAAATAATTCATGAGTAAGGTCGTAAGTATTTTGGAATAACTAATGACATGACACATAAGAATGAAAACACGATTCAATAATCACAAGCCATGGAAAAAATGTTATAAATATGTTGCCTAAAATAGAATTAATAACTATTCTTATGGTCAACCACAATGACATTCATCACATAATGGCCTAGGATAACCACCTTCCCATAACATAGTATCCTTGGGATAAAAACCTATATACCCATTTTGACTTAGGATAATAACCCACCAACTCTTCTGGATAGGGATAACAACTTAGGCTACTACCTATATACCCTTTTGGGCTTGGGCTACAACCCATGTACCCTTTTAAGATTATGATACTACCCATGTATTATTTTGGGAATGGGTTATTATCCATGTACTATTTGACAATAATATATATAAAACATTACCCAATGTATTAAAGGGCTATAATAGAACAAGCTGTCAAATATTTATAAACTATATATATACATACCATAAGAACATGAAATCATTTATAATAAAATAATACCTTAATTAACCCTTGGGAATGAAATGAGTTTCATGAATAATTTAACAACTCATAATGATAATCCATATTGAGAATGATGTTTGATGGTATCATTAGATTATAACCCATTTAAATCAAAATAAATATTGAAGGATGTTAATATAGGTGAAAAGAACATCTATAAGATAATTAAAATATATATTGGAAATACTCAAATAAATATATTTTTCTTTGGATAATTTTTTTTAAAATGAAAAATTCATAAAAAATGGGAATAAATATTACATTGGAATACTATGAGAACTTAGAGAGGAAGCTTCATTATAAAAGAAGTTACAAAATAGGGAAAATAAGTTCGTGTAGAAACAATTAAGAAATTAAATTTATTTTAACTCATTTATAAAAATATTAAACAATGGTAACACCCAAATCTATCAAGGTATGATTCTTTTTAAATAATTCAATGGCTTTCATTTCATGCAACCCCGAGTTTAACCATGCCATGATATATAAAAGTTGTCATTTAAAAAGAAGTTCAGAATAATAATAACAACATTTTCATATTTCATAAAATTTGTTTTTCAATTTAGACTTCATTTTTGAAATCTTAATATCAAAATTAGCATCAGGAGTAATTTTGACAATTTTCTAAAAATATTTAGTTTTTGATGAATAGTGAAAAATAATGCATTTTAATTCAAAACTACATTTTCATATAATTTATTAATATTGATAGATTAACTTTTTAATTTTTATTAAAATGTAAATGGATTAATATTTTATCATTTAATACAATTGTGTTCATTGGGAGTAATTCCAAATTCAAATTTTTCATAAACACCTGTCAATATTTTGATAGATATTAATTATTAAAAACATACTTTTTGGTTTTGACAACGAGAATTAATTTTAAATTATTTATTGGAACCTCTATGCTTTGAATATGGAAAAAATTAATTTCATATTATTAATCAGAATTTCTAAATTGTGTAAATATTTACATTTTTTTAGACATTATGAATAGTAACTTCAGTAATTATTCTATTTATCATGGTTAATGGGTAAATCTAGTAAATAATTTTAAAACATATATTATAATAATACTAAACTACCCTAACACATGTCTTAATCCAATTGGATGAGATATTTCGGGCCATGGGCTTCCATAGGTTGATTTTGGGACCCCATTAAGCCACTTGGCTGTTAAAATGACAATATTTAATAATTAATTTAATGTATAGAAAATACAACATAAACATATATCTTTTATGGAAACAATTTTTATGGGGTTATATAATTGATATCATATACTATATATATTAATTAGATAATATATATATTTAATACATCATGATATTTTATTTATAATTTTTATACTTTAAATAAATAAAATTATTTATCACGAATGATGATGTAGTGATTACATTATTAATAAATGATTCAATTACATGATATTATAAATATTAAAAGAAAAATGATTGGATTGTTTTTTTTCCATCCAAAAATTTTATGGATAATATTGACATATGAGTTATGATTTAATGTATTTTTTTGAAGGAATGGAGTTTTTATTACATTAACAAAAACCACTTACTAAATAGGGCCAAAATTGTCATAAATGTGTTTTAAAGACAATTACTATTTTATTAAATGATATAAAAATTCTTAAATATATTTATTTAATCCAAGAAATTTTATATTGACGAAAATATCATAAATCATCCACTTTAGTTTATCTTGTCATTTTATAGTAATGATATTAACTATGTCTTATAAAAATACTAGAGGACATGGTAAGAGTAAACTTATTTTACAAAGGGTATATTCAAAAAGATAAGGTTAATGTTATGACCTAAACATGTTTAAAACATATTGTTTGAGAGTAAATCAACCCATAATAATATTTTCCTAGAAATAAATAAATTTGGAATTATTATAATCCTAAAATAATTTTATAATAAATTAATATTTCAATATTTTCCGCAAGTTCCCCTCACATCTCTTATAAAGGGGCACCTCCCTTTCTCTTTAATTAACATCTCCCAAGCCCTCTAGCTTGGACAAACCCTGCTGAATTATCCTCCCAACTTCTGTAACTTTATTCTATAGGCTGTCCATTGAGAATATAATGAACATAAGGAGTCCTTTTTCTCAAATCAAAATGAGACAACCAAAGAAGAGGTAATCATTTTATCCCTTCCTTCAAAGTTAATTTCTTCTTCTACTTCCTCTTAATAAGATGTTACTATGATAAAATAATAAATCCAAAATCTAATATATACTGATATGTTTTTATTATTATTGGAAAACTAAAAATCCTCTTTTACCCGTCCTATGAAAAACAATATCACCATGCGTGGATACATATGGCATACTGTCTCCATGCCGTGGTGTAAACTATTTTTCATCTATACTATTATTGGATGGGTAAAATAATGAATAATAAGGAATTAAATAACAAATATAACATTATATAACTTTTTAAAATTTATATTCAATCCATATACATACCATTAAACCATTAAGGAAATGATATCATCGCTAGTGCGTACATACAACTTACCATCTCCCCGATGCGATGAGACTCATCTTCCAAGTCCACCATCAAAGAATGTTTATAAAGATATATATTATAAATAAAAATGAAATTGATGAAGTAATAATTATACTATAATTATATATATATATATATATTAATTTACATAAATTTCAATCACTTACTTTCATTCATACGATAAGAAAACCGGAACAATGTTCATGCGTACGCACGATATACCGTCTCTCTAAATGATGTTTTATTATTTAATATATATATTTATATTATGAATATTTTGGATATATAAATCTTATTATACATTTTTGAATTATTTAAATAATTATCTATGTAATATTATCAATAATGACAAGTCAAAACATGCATGACAAAATGAATCGATTATTACATGAAATATTTCATTAACATTGAATTAATAAAAAATGGGTAATATAAAGTTTTAACATCATCATATATGATATCTTAAATATTATTATGATTCTAATATGAGGTAACAATACAATCATACATGAGTTTCAGAAAATACCTCGAGTGTCAGACTTAATGTGAGGGATTTCGAATCAATTTCATTTCATTGAGGAATATTGTAATGTTATTCACTTGGTTCCTTTCATACGGTGTATATTATGCTTTTGACTAATTATATGATGAATCCCATTAATTTAATGACATTACATTAATTTATTCAGGGAAATTATTTATTTATTCATATTACTCATTCAATATGATCATTTGATATGGCATATTATTTATTTTGGTTATTCAATATGACAAATACCTTGGACTATAAATGACGGGTGGAGCCTTGAAATTATATAGCTCTATGATGCATCTCCAGGTTCTTATGAGATGAATAAGTTGGAAAAATGGGTTCTTACCTCTAAATTTAAACCGTCTTGTGAAAGGTCTCAACAGTAATTGGTTTTCATGTTCTTGGGACATGGCATCCTTAAATAAAGTATTTTCCTAATTTAATTCCAGTTATTATTTATCCCTGAGATTTTGACTCAACAAATCTATGGAAGTTTTTTATTCTCAGTTTCTTTATTTATGGCATATGTCTCTCTTCCTTATTTGTGATATTATTTGTTCCTTATCTTGTTTTATAAATGGAAAGTGTTATTAGATATTTTCATTTCTATATAGATTTATTATTTCTTTTGTTGTACATACCCTTACCGAGAATTTGATCTCACCCTTATTATGTTTCTCTCTCCATGTTATAAAGAAGGGAAAATTGATTAATATTTCATGGAGGTAGTTCATTTCAATTGTTGTGTACCATGTTTTATTTTGTATTCCTAATTTATTATGGGTATCAGGTATATAATCTGGATTTCCAAGACTGCTAAACTGTATGGCCCTTCATGATTTTCTTCCTCCTAATAATGTCACTGAAATGTAATAACACATCAACTTCATGTTATCTGAGGTTGAGTAATTAGAGTTGGTATCAGAGGAAATTTAACAACAACCATGGAAACTATATTTAGAGAACATATATTTCGGAATATACCATATGTTAGACTTTTGGGATACCTTTATGATAATTTACCCAACATAACAAATGTTTATGACTTATGGTGCATAAATTTTTAGTGAGACTTTTAACATAATTGAAATTCATAATTTTTTGAGCTATTTTGATATGTGTCATTATTTAGAAATGGAACCTGGAAGGAAGAATGGTATCACAACATGAAGAAATTGGAGGGGTTTCCCAATAAAATAATCATATATAGTTGGAATTGGAAGAGGGAATATTATGGCGATATTATGGAAACATAATGAGGTTATAAAAAAAACTTTTCCCAAATTGAAAAACCCATTCCATAGAAGTAATATCATATGCTGAACCTTTTTATGGGAAAAAATACCCCATTATTTAGTGGGACTACTAATCCAATTGTGTCTAAGTAGTGGATTAAATCTCTGAAAATATATATTTATGGACTTGGGATGCAATGAAATAGAAAAGTATACTATTACGGTCTATTGTCTCAAAGGTGAAACTGATCAATGGTTTACATTGATCCTAAATAATAGGTATGAAGATGAAATATATGTTATGTAATGGATAAATTTTACAGAGATATTCTCTAACAAATACATTCCTCGTGATAAAAAAATTGAGATGAAGATGAAGTTACTTAGCTTAAAGTAAAAGGAAGATGAGAGTGCTGAATATTATTAAGATACCATTACAAGGTTATCCAAGTTTACTAGGGATTATATACACAACATAGAGTAAATATCTGATCACTTATTTGAAGGTCTTAGGAAAAATCTCTAAAGGGAACCGGTTTCACAGTTTATTTCATCATATAATGAAATAGTTTTATGTCCTATCAAGACAGAGAAGAAATCATATAATATCAATATACTCAATGGAAAATAATAATATAAGAGGCCATCTAGGAACCATGAAAAGGCAATGCATCAAAGGGGAATAATTTTTTTGAATGATTTCCATCTTGTGAAGTCTATGGAAAAAGCACCTTGAGAAATGTTTGAAGGGATCAAGAGTTTCTTATTAGTGCGTAGATAAGGGAATCCAAGATCATGAATGAAAAGGTATGAAAAAAATAAATTATGTATAGTGGAGAAATTGTAAAGATATGGGAAAATTTTCAAATTAATTTCCCAATCGTTAAGGGAAGATGACTAAGATTTTGCGATCACAACTATTGAGGTTGAAGTTCTTAATGACATGGTTTCAGATAATTTAATTATTTCCTCAAAATTTTCTAATGATTTATTTGATTCTGGATTATCGCATTTATTTTATATATTCTTAGCTTTATTTAAACACAATATATTTCAAACTCACATGAAAAGGGAATTATCAGTCAGAACTCATAGTGGGAACCCTATCTCAACAATGATATATTGAGAAGTTCCCATTTTTCCATATAAAGACGCTCTAATTGATAATTGTTTTTCATTCATATGGTCAATTTCAATATAATTCTTGGTATGGATTGGATTTCAAAATATGATGTGAAAATCTATTGCAAGAAGAAGGAAGTTTCAATTAGTTGGGATGATGTAGAATCAGTTATCTTTAGAGAAGAAACTTTCTCCCATTGTTATTATCAAAACCCACCCCCAGTGGCTTTACTAAATGAAATTATTAGGGAAGAAGAGTTAAAAACATATATGGATTAAGGAAGTGATCTTCAAATTTTGGATGTATCTATTATAAAGGAATACATTGAAGTTTTACCTATAGATTTACCTAGGAACCCCTAGAGCATGAATTTGAGTTTGGTATTGATTTAATCCTTGATGCAAGGCCAATATCAAAAAATCCCTATAGAAAGGCCACTGTGGAATAAATAGAGCTAAAAAACTACATGAATAGTTGGGTAAAAAGGGATTTATCATTCCTAGGGTTTATCCATGGGGATCCCCTGCTCTCTTTTTCAAGAATAATAATGGATACATGAGGATGTGTGTTGATTATTGGGTAATCAATGTGATTAAAATAAAGAACATGTATCCAATACCTCATATCTAAGATTTATTTGATCAACTTCAAGGAGATAAATTCTTTTCAAAGATTGATCTTAATTAAGGATATCATCAATTATGAGTGATGAAGGAAGACATTACAATAATATATTTTTAGACGAGGTATAGAAATTAAAAATTTAATGTAATGCCTTTTGGATTAACTAATGCACAATCCATTTTTATGGATCCCATGAATAGAGTATTCGAGGAATATTTGATGATTTTTTTGTGGTATTAATTAATGATATTATGATATATTATAAAACCATTGATGACCATGAGTATCACTTTCAAATCATTATTGAGGTTCTTAAGAGAAAACATTTATTTGGTAAATTTAGCAAGTGCGAATTATATCTTCATGAAATTTCTTTCCATGGTTATATATTCTCTAAGGATGAAATCCCTGATGATACTTTAAAGAAAAAGGCAATTAATGAATGTACAGCATTGACAAATATAATTGAGGAACATAGTTTTATTGGTTTTGTAGGTTATTATCACTGTTTGGTCCAAAATTTCGCACGATTGAAAAACCCTTTAACCAATATCACACATATAAGAGTTAAATTAATTTGGAAAAAAGAATGCGAATAATGTTTTGATGATTTGATGAGAATATTAGTAAATGATCCTATCATGACATTACCATCTGGGAATAATGAGTTTGTTATTTATAGTGATGCATCAAAGAATGGACCTGGTCGTGTCCTTATGCAAAAAGATAGGGTTATTACATTTGAATAAAGGTAATTAAAAAAACCATGAAAAAAACTACACAAATCATGATCTTGTGTATGCTACACTATTATTTTCTCTAAAGATATAGAGACACTATCTCTATGGTAAAAATTTGAGATATATAAGGATCAGATGATTTTGAAATATATTTTATCACAAAATAAACTCAACATGAGACAAATGAGGAATCATTAGCTACTCAAAGATTATTATTTCAAAATACACTACAACCCAAGGAGGTAAAATAATGTGGTAGATTCCTTGAGAAACAAGTAACATGGAGTTTAAACGAGATGAGTGATGAACATGATCCAATGATCATGGATCTAGTAAAGATTGACATGGGAATTATAATTGAGGGTGGAGCATCACTACTTTTTCCAATGGATTCCAAACCGTCTTTACTTGAATGAATAAAAAGTTCTCAGACTGATGATGAGGAGTTTTAAAATACAATTTAATTTTTGAATTATGGGAGATGGATTGATTTCGTATTTGAATATGGCATTTAGAAATTTGACAAGAGGCTTTGTGTTCCTGCTATACCTGAGCTAAAAAGGGAATTATTGGACGATGCTCATAGCTCAAATTTTCTATACACTCAGGTGGCACTAAGATATATATAGACATGAATGTCATTTTTTGTGCTATAACATGAAGAGGGATATGGCTAATTACGATTCAAAATATTTGGTTTGTCAACAGGTGAAGGATGGAAAACATCATTCTAGAGGATTCATGCAACCTCTTCCTATACCTTTGAGTAAATGGGATGTTATTACGATGGACCATGTCATGTGGCTACTAAAGACTCATTGAAGAAATTATGTGATATGGGTTATCGTTCATCATCTTACCATTTTAATAGATTTTCTTGCTATAAGAGAAGATTTTTCAATTGAACATCTATCAATGAAATATATTCATGATGTTGTAAGAGTTCATGGTGTATCCCTATCAATTATTCCTGATCATGATCCCTAATTTACATTAATATTCTGTAAAATTATACCGAAGGCCTTATATACTTAACAACATTTGAGCACTGCATACCACCCTCAAACTGACGAGCAATATGAACAAACTATTAAAACATTAGAAGACATGTTGAGATCCTGATCACTTGAATTTCAAGGTATGTGTGATCAGTATTTACCTATAGTATAATATTTTAATAACAATAGCATCCATTCATGTATTTTGATCGCAATATATTAAGTGTTATATTTAAATAGATTTCATTCACCAACTTGTTGGATGATGTTGGTGAAAGGAAACTTATAGGTCCAAAACTTGTTGACGAAACAATGTAGAAGGTGATGATTATCCAAACCCATATCCAAATAGCTCAAAGTAGGAAAAAGGGATATACCGATAACCAAAGGAAGGATTTGGAATTTTATGAAAGAGAACATGTTTTCTTGAAGGAATATCTATAGAAGAGTGTTATACATTTTAGTAAGAATGGTAAATTAACTCCAAGGTATATAAGACCTTTTGAAATACTATAATTAATAGGATATGTATCCAACCATACTAAAATGCGTCCAAGTCTCTCAAATGTTCATGATGTGTTGAACATATCACTATTAAAGAAATAATGTGAGACCCCACACATATAGTCACCAATGAAGAAATAGAATGAGAAGTTAATATGTCTTATTGTGAAGAGCCTATCACTATTCTTGATACTAGAGAACAAGTGTTGGGAAATCAGATAACCCTTATGGAAAATGTTCATTCGAGAAACCATAAACTGGAAAAGGAGACATGGGAACCTGAGGAACATATGATGAAGAACCACCCAAATCTTTTTATGTCGTGATATTCTAGAATTTTCATGTTCCAATTTATTTTAAGGTGGAATATTGTAACACCTCATGCTTCCATGATATGATTATTTTTAAATAATTCAATGTCTTGTGTTGCATACAACCTTGAGTTCAAGCACGCTATGGCCTGTCAAAGTAATTGGTAAAAAAGTTGATATGAATAGTAATAAACATATATTGAAATGTTATAAACATTAGTTTTCAAAATAGACTTCATTTTTGAATTTTGAATATCATAATTTTCTTAGTGTGATTTTTTTAATTTTCTGAAAAGATTTAATTTTGGATGAATAGTGAATAATATTACAGTACAATTCAAAACAACATTTTCTTATAATTTACTAGTATTGATAGATTTCCCTTTTAATTAGTTTTAATGTGTAATATGATTAATATTTTATCATTTAATCCAATTATGGTATTTGGGTGTAATTTGACATTTAAATTTTACCTAAACACATCTCAGTCTTTTAATAGACATTAATTCTTAAAAACCTAATTTTTATTTTTGACAAAGGGATATTATTTTAAATTAATTACTGAACCTTCTATGTTATTTCATTTGTAAAAATGTATTCCAAATTTGGTGTCAGGAGGTCCAAAAATTGAAAATATGAACCTTATATTTTTTGATATTATGTACAGTAACCTTAGTAATTATTTTATTTACCCTCGTTAAAGGGTACATCTAGTAAATAAAGCTAAAAAATATTATTATACTAAAACTAAACTACCCTAACAAATGTAATAATCCTATTGGATGAGATATTTACAACAAATAGTTTCCTTTGTCGATTTTGGAACCAAATGGATCCACTTTTATTCAAAAATGACATTATATAAGAATTAATTTAATGTATAGAAAATAAAAAACAAACATGTATCTTTTATTTAAAAAAATTATATGGGGTTTTATAATTGAAATATTATACTATAAATATTCATTAAAAATCTAAAAGGATTTCCTAATTAATTTTATTTTATTTATAATTTTTATACATTAAATAATTAAAGAAATTTGTGACACAAATATGATGCAACGATTTCCTTATTAATGAAGGATTAAATTAAATAATATTTTAAATAATAAAAGAAATATAATTTTAATCTTTTGATGACTTTAAATAATTTTATGGGTGACACTGACATATGAGGAAATGTTTTATGCCTTTGGTTTGAAGGAATATAGATGTTATTACTCTAACAAAAATCAATTACTAAATAGTAAAAAAATGTACATAATTGAGATTTTAAAACAAATACTCTCTTATTAAATGATATAAAAATCCTAAAAATCTATTGTTCAGCCAAATAACTTTTTTAGTGATTAATGTTTTATAAGTGTTCCACATTAGGTTTTCATGAAATTTTAATGTAATGATATAAACCGTGTAGTATAAAAATACAAGAGGATATCGTAAAAGATAACTTATTTTACAAAGGGTTAAATAAAAACGAAAAGGTTAATTTTATTACCTAAATATGTATAAAACCCACTAGTCATGATTATTTATACCCATGATCATATTATCCTCAAAATAAATAAATTTTTTTCTATTTATGCTACTATTATCCTAAAATCATATTATAATAAATTAATATTTCAACTTTTTCCTAAAGTTCCCCTCAACTCTCTTATAAAATGAACCTCCCATTCTCTTTAATTCACACATCCAAATACATTTTTCTAGGACAATACCTATCTAAAAATCCTTCCAAATTCCCTAAATTAATCCTAGAGGCCACCATTTAGTACGATAACTAAATTATGTAGTCCTTGTGTGCATATCAAAAGGAGACACCTGAAAAAGAGGTAATTGTTTTATCCTTTTATTCAAAGTTCGTTTCTTCTTCTACTTCCTCTTACGAAGTAGTTACCATACAAGATTAATAAATATACAATATACAATATTTTGAATTTTTTTATGATTATGGGCCAACCATATTTCTATTTTACACATCCTATAAAAACAAATATCACTATATGTGTGTACGTAGGGATTACCATCTCGACACCATTGTGTAAACTGTTTTTCATATAAACATTATTTTTATGGGTATAATGATGAATAAAAATGAATTAAATTATAAATATAACTTGATATTACTTATTTAAAATTCATATTCAATCCATATCCATATTATTAAACCATTAAGGAAAATATATGATCACCCGTGTGTACGCACGACTTACCATCTCCATGATGTGATGCAACTCATCTTCCACGTCACACAATAAAGAATGATTAAAACTACATAAAGTATGAACAATTATGAAATATGTGACATAATAATGATATTGGAATATATATATATATATTGTATTTATGTACATTGATTTCATTACTATAAATCCTCTCAAATGATAAGAAAATAGAAACAATGTTCATGCGTACGTACGACCGAACTTCTCCATGAACGATGTTTTTCTATCTATTAAATATATTTTTATCATGAATATATATGATATATAAATCATATTACACATTTTTGAAGTACAAAAATCATGATATGACTAAAATTATCAAGAATAACATGTCAAAACATGTATGACAAAACGAAGGAAATATTACCACAAATGTTTCATTAACATGAATTTTTTTATAAATGTGTAATATATAGTATTAAAATAATGATATATGATATATTAAATATCATTATGATTCTAATATAAGTTAATAATACCATCATACATGAGTTTTAGTCAAATACAGAGAGTATCAGACTTAAGTGAATAGATTTCGTCTGAATTTCATTTCATTGAGGCATATTGAAATGTTATGAACATGGTTCCTTTTATACAGAGTAAATAATACTTTTTAACAAGTTATATCATGAATATAATTAAATTTTTTAATTTTTATTATTTCCTTCCAGGAAATTATTGATAGATCCATATTATTCATTCAATATGGTTATTTAATAAGGAATATTATTTATTTTGGTAATTAAATATGAGAAATACTTTGGACAGGAAATGACTGGTGGATCCCATACTTTATATATCCCCTATATGCATCGACAGGATCTCATGAGACAAATATGTTTTCCAAATGGGTTTCTTAATCTCAATTTTAATCCATCTTATTCAAGGTCTTGACGATAATAGTGTTTCATGTGTCTGAGACATGATGCCTTTAAATAAAGTATTTTACTCATTTTATTTCAATAATTATTTATACAAGGGATTTTGTATCGACATATCTATGGATGTAGTTCATTATCAGTTTACTGATTTATGGAAAATGTTTCAGTTCCATACATGGCAAATTATTTAGGCATAATAAAGTTTTGTAAATGGAAATTGTTCTCAGATATTTATCTTTCCATATAAATTGATTATTTCTTCTGTTGTACATACCCTTATTGAGAATTTTAGCTCCCCATTATTATGTTCCTCTCCCCAGGTTATGAAGAATAGATCCTTGATTATTATTTCAAGGATGTAGTTCATTTCAATTATTATGTAGAATGTTTTATATTGCATTCCCAATGTATTATGGGTATCATGTATGCAATTTGTATTTCCAAGACTAGTAAACTGTATGGTCCATCAGGATTTGTTTCCTTTTAATAATTCCAATGAAATGTAAAAATGCACCGACTTCAGGTGATATAAGGTCGGGGCCTTACAAAATTGGTGGAAAACATCATAATAAAAACGTTAAAATAATATTACTTTAATAAATAAACTTCTGTAAATTAAAAAATTAACTTAAGTGAGCATTGAAAAAGATATATATATATATATATATATAATAATACAAAGAATATGGACATGGAGGATAAGGATTCCCAAAAAAAATAAAAAGAAGTGAGGTTGTCTCTACTTACAAATATAATTTCTATATAATTAGAAAAAAATTGAGATGATATTGAAAGGAGACATGTAATCTATATAAATAAATATATGATTATTTTGTATTTTATGAGAGAATGAAAAACTTTTCACCCAAATGTAAATTAAAACAAATAGAATCTTGATTTCAAAATGAGATAGGAAAATAATCTCTTACTACATTGGTAGCATTAGAGTCAGAATCCATTGAAATTAATAAGATCATGTGAATTTTAAAATACATTAGATAAAAATAAAAAATAAAATAAATTAATAACGTAGAATACAAAACACATAAATAAATAACGTGTTGAACATAGGGTATATCTCAATGAAAGAAAATTTTAATGTTAAAATGATTACCTTTACTCTTGAATTCCAAGAAATTTATTTCACCCCCACAATAATATAAATAAAACTATAAATTACATATATAATATTTTTTTTCATTTTTTACCTTTTATACGAATCAATTGTAGTAATTTATTACACATATATGAGTCAATTATTTTTTATTTTTATCACTAGATGTTAATAATTATTTTCCTAAATGTTTTATAATGGAGATGTCAATACTCATTCTTGTTACCAAGTTTCTCATTCCTATATTTGTGAAGGTAGAGGTATCATTATTTCCAATTATTTACGTAGTCCTATTCTAATATAATGAAAAAAATGCCTAGAGACTGTTAGAATTGAAACCAAATAAAACATTTTTATGTAATTTTTCAATAAAAATGAGTTATATAATATTTATAATTAATTTATGTGTCAAATATTTAGAAAAATATTCATAAAGACTAGTAATTTTTAATATCATATATTATAATTATTAATGTCTTGATTCTTATTAATGATGAAAATGATGATGTTCGTATAGAATCATTCATGTAGGTGGTTGAAGGAACCCAAACAAGAAAATATTATACTAGCTAACGAGTAAGAGTTTAGGGTTCTATAATCATAGTAACATTTAATTAAAATCATAATAATTATAATATAAAATCATTACAGTAGAAAATAATATTTATAAATATTATATATGATATGGTAATATAAAAAATTATATAAGTACTTAGATACTTACTTGAAAAATTTTCTCCTTCTTGACAAAAGTTCCTTTTGAATGAAGAATTTAGGATTTGTCCCTAGAACCAAAATCTATAAAACCTCAAATAAGGATTTTGAGGATGAAAAATGGGAATATATTCATGCAATAAACTAATGGTTTATGTGATTTGGGAGGGGTGGTGGAGAGTTTCTTTTATAAGTGGGATTGAGAAGAATATTTTATATTTATCATTAATTAATGATTAAGGAAGGTCATTTTAAGTAGAAAGTGGCCCCATAACCCTATAAAACCAACGTTTCTATATATTCCCTCATTATAAACTCTTATTTTTTTTATTATAATATTTATGCATGATTCTAAACATATGTTGTTTTATATATTTATAATTATTACTGATATCATGGAATGATTATTTTGACATAACATATGAAATTATTCATAAAGTTTAATACCTGATATTTAAAAATATTAGGTAAAGACTACATCTTCGAACTATAGCATAATCTATATTCTATTCATAATACAACAAAAATAATTTTATTCTTGACTATGTTTATAAGAAACACTACTAAATTTTATTATTTAAATATGAATATATGAACACTATTTTTTGTTTTATGATGTCATAATTATCTTATAGTGATATTTTTGAAAATTTTGAAATTGATTTATTTTAGATTGAATAGTAAAAAAAGTAGGTTCACAAAACCTAAGTTTTTATCAAATCATCATGATATTGGCATGATTTAAAAATTTATAAAACCTTATACATAGGAAAAAAATTATTAAGAAAGAAACATATTATATTTAAAAATATTGTGTCCAATTTAGAAATATTTTTTGGAAAATTAAAAACATAATATATATTTTATTCTAAAAAAACTATTTTTCTCATTTTACTTTAAATTAGTATTCACAATGATCCATTATGTTTTGTTTAACGAACTGGCCTGGGATTCTATTTTACATGTCACCCAACAAGGGTTGGAACTAGCCTAAAGGGAACTCCCAATCACTATTAGATAGAATTAAGTGCATGGGTCCAAGTATTTTCTTTTATAATCAGTTTACACATAGATATCAATACAAAATAACATTTTAAATAGATAAAACATGCAACCAATATGGTATAATAAAAAAAATCCATAAAAGGATAAATATACAACTAAAATAAATAAAATGTGTAATAAGATATATAAAAATATAAATACAAAGGATAATGTAACATCACTAAATAAAATTATGAAATAGGAAATGGAATCTAAAAATATATGACATCCTCACTAGATACCCACAATGACTCGTCATATACCACTCATCCATCCATGGATGACTCTAAAATGTAAAATTGAAATAGTGTTGGGTATTAAAATACTAAAGAAGATATATATAGGTGTGATATACAAATCCTAGTAGTTTACCACTAGCTAATACTATGTAAATACACATAATAATACAATTCATAAAATGAAATTCTAAATATAATATAAAAATATGGTTGTCACGCGCTTTATAAAACAAGAGAAATTTGATGCTTTAAACATTTTAATACACTAGCACCCTTTTAATTAAATAAAAAAAATATACATTTAAAATAATTCATTTCACACAAGGATAATATTACATTTAAATCTATGTAAAATGATCCCAAAAAATAATTAATCTTCCTATTCAGTCATTTCCTAAATACTCCCTTTTCAACAACAATATAAAAAAACTTGTTCATATAACCCATTTATAAAGTACCATAAATATTTTTTTAAAAAAGAACTTCAAAACCATTTTAAAATTACCCATTTAAAAGTAAACTAGAACACTCAATTTTTATATAAATCATACAGAGGAACCCAATCATTTTGTAATCAAAATCTTAAAACATAGTTAAGTAATTATTCTCATAATAAAATAAAATTTTGGAATGAAATAAAATAAAAATGAAATCCCCAAAAACATCATGATAAAGACCTAAGTATCATGAGAACGATCCCAATAATCTAGTAATGAAGGACCTGAACTAGAGACGAGGTATCTAGAATGGAACGATTGATATTTTGCAAATCCCCAATAGTCCCATCAGTCTATCTAAAAATAAAACATCAATAGATCATACCACTACTATGGGACACAATAAGGTTTGTAGGTCATATGTCCTACTATCCTATAAGCTAAACTGATATGTTATATTTTTCAATCATTACCTAGTTATTTCACTACTATAAACTAGGTATTTCTCATATACTGTTCACGCACTATCAACCTTGGACAAATGTGAAATTTCATACAGAGGTGAGAATAATCAATAATAATATTTATCAATTAAAAATCATCTGAAATAAACATTAATAATGCCCTACAAACTAATTAATAAATATACCCAATAAAAAGTGTGTACCTATAACACATGAAGATGATTTAATAAACATTTCCCCCATACAGGATTCCATGAGTTCTCAGGCATAATAATAGACACAGTGGACTCAATATGATGTTTTATATTTTTAAAAACATTTCACATAATGTGGAAAAAAGTATCTCACAAAGTGATTAGGATGATAATACATTTTCAAATAATTTGTAAACCACATTCTAAATTCCCTTTAAATACCATTTATTGAACCACACATTAAAACTCAATTTAAAAAATCTAACTATTTCTATAAAATCCATTTGAAATCAACACATCCATTTTTTATGGAATTAAAAAAATTCCAAGAACCCTTTATAATACATTTCATGTCACTATGAATCCTAAAATATAATAATCATTTTAAAAAAATAAATGTCAAATCCCTTAAATTTATACAACATGGATTTCAAACATCACCAATATTATTTAAAGCCATAATAGGTGATATACACCACTTTAAAAATATCAAAATACTTTTATAATATCCACCCCTGAATTTGAAAAACCACATAGAATGTGACCTAGGTACATTCCATGTCCTAATCCACTTAATAGAAATATAAGATTACCATACATTGAAATTTCAATAAGGAACCATCTTAAAAATGGCCACTCATCCGTTTTCACAAGATCTTGTCATGTGTCATGTCCATGCCTAGCACAAAATCTATTTGGAAATCCTTTAAATCCTACTATGTTGTTATAAAATTCTTAAAAAATCAAAATATATCTTTTTTAAATCATACATGTAATTCAGAAAATGAATTACAATTGAATTTCATAAAAATACTGACTTAATTTTGAGAATAACTATTCGAAACTCATCGCCTTCAAGGGAGAACTCATAACTAATATAACATGTGTTATTATCAACCCAAAAGACCCAAATATAAATAATTAGATCCTATTTAAACCTTAATCTAAAAAAATATGGTAAGGGTTCATTGGTATTAAAAAATCAAGATGGGTGGAAATGGGAAGCAATAGAAGAGGAATAGAGAAGAAAGAGGGGTTTACTACTTGGATTCCACTAGAAAGTAAGAGTAAGAAAGCTTCATAAACATGAATGAAGAATATTGGGTGCTCCTCCATGAATACATGATTCTAGGTCGAATGATAGAGGATAATATGGGTTCCTAAACACTTAAAATCTAGAGTGGAAAAGGGTAACATTACCCTTTATTGAATTTTAGGCAAGTCAAGAAAAATTTCACAAAATTTACAAATTTTTGCGCCAACTATTTGGTAGAAATAACAAATATTAAACAACATCACACATATTGACTCTATGTTATAAAAATCATGTTCCAACCATAAAAAACTCTTTTTAAAAACTATATACCCACTCTCATACTTTATACATGATTTCTTCAAACCTTATTAGGTCGTGTGCCAATATAAATACCCAAATATGATTCACCTGATTTCCTTGAGAAGTTGGATGGTTTTTATTGATCCAAGAAATAACCATGAATAACAACCATTTTCATAACAAAAACAACTAGAAAATTACCTATATAAAATAATCGACTCAATTGACACTATAATGTTCATGAAAACTATACAGATATGGAAAATTATCACATTTCTTCAGTTTTGAGCTGAAACATATTATAAAATTAAATTAACCAAATATATAAAAAATAATTAAAAAAAAGGTAATGAGGAAATTTGGGTGTCAAAATTCTCCCTATCACACCAATTTATTATCCTATAATGTCCTTAGTCAAGTATAAACTCTATAAAAAGCGAGAAACATTCCACCCCTTCACAAGAAGTGAGAAGGATCTTGAGATGACTAAAAATATTCTGAGGCAAATGTTACATAAAAATTTATCCAAACTATAATGAAACTAATATATTCCATAATCAACATGAATATGATAAAATTTAGAATAATCATGGGTATCCAATAAAGAACTCTATATACAGGGAGGAATAACATAGTCTCCCGAAAATTTATAATTATTCTAAATGGTGAATAATTAGATGACCACTATAATGAAAGGGAGTGTTACTATGATAAATATGATTCTAAAAATCTAATAATAAAAAACCATATTCCACAAGTGATCCTTGTACAATCACAATTTCCACTTATCCATCCAAGTACGAACCCAAACCAAAGAACTATAATAAAGATGGTTATTGAAACCCTCTGTGACCTAAATAACTAGTAGTTACTCTCACCAATAATATGGAATCACCCATAATATTAAAATTTATAAAAATCATGTTTTCAATCACATTCGTAAACAACCGCAATTTTTATAAAATAAAACCATAATGGTTAAATACTTATAATAAATCATTTCACACCATAGAGAGTGTTCCTTTTTAATCGGTAAAAACAACCCCAAAACACCATTTATACATATTTTCAAACTTTTCATTAAAACTACAATTTCATTACCATTATCAAGGAAAGTAGTTCATAAAACCCATTTATGAAATACTCAATTTTTTTAAAAGAAACATTCTAAATGTTTTTAAGACAACCCATTTGAATAAAATCCAACACATGAAAGTTTTAAATAAACCCCACATAGTCCCTAAAGAATCATTGAAACATAATCGAAGAACAAAACCAAACAATGTACCAATACTTAAATGAACTAGGGGAATAAAATCGAATGAAAACATGTAATCCCTTAAAACAACCTGATAAGGACATATTTTTAGTGGGAATCATCCAAATTCTTCAGTTATAAAGGACTTAAATTATAGAAAAGGAATATATTCTAACACTACTTATTCTTTTCACATACCTTATAGTCTATTAATACTATTATAAAATAAACCATTCATTGAGCTTACCACTTACCTGGGACACAAAAATGTTTCTAGATCCCATGGCCTTCTACATTCTCAAACTAACAGCTATGGTATAGCTAGGAAATAATACATATGCATCCCACTACAACAAACCATGTATTTCTCTCATAGAGGTCAACCACTATATACCTTGGACACTCATAAAATTTTAAATATAGGTGATCACAATCAACAATCACATGTATCAAATATAAATAATTTTATATAATCTATGCCTCACCTATTACACCCTCACAAGAGACACCCCAAATAGCTTATATGCATATGTAGAACAATAATATGCATTAATAAAAATCATCCTATCAAGAGATCACAATACTCCTCATGCATAAAAATAGTTGCACAGTTCTCTAGAGGGTCTCACACATTTATAAAACCATTTCACTTAAAGTGCCAAGTAGGTTTTTAAAAAATGATTAGGATTCCAAGTTATTTTCACATCATTTAAATACCGAATTCCAAATTCCCCTTGAATACAATTTGATGATCCTCTCTTTAAAATTTAATATAATAAGTCCAAATATTTTCATTAAATCCCATTAAATGAAACACAAGTTTTTTAAAAGAATTCCAATTTTTCCAAGAAGAATTTTTGATACATTTTAATCCACCAAGAGACCCATGATCTCAAAATTTTTGAAATATATTAATGGTCAAATCCCTTTAAATTAAAAAACATTCCTTTATAATATCACACTCACACTTTTATGCCAAAAGTGGTGTCATGAAAACCATTAAAAATATCAAATTACTTCTAGAAAATCAACATGATCATTTTTACAACCACTTAGTATATGAACTAATTCCATTCCATGTCTTTAAATAATTTTATAACCATTAAGAAACCAATATGGGTTTATATTTAAATGAAATTTCCATTATGAATGATTTTAAAAAGGGAAATGGTTCTATTTTAATAACAACTTGGCATGCTTCATGTCCATTATAAGAAAAAAAATCCATTTGTAAATCCTTTCTACCCTACTATGATTTGATAACATGATTCAAATAACATAATAAAAAAATTTAAAATCATAAAATAAATTTATAATATTCATTATAAAGGAATGCCATACAAACACATGCCAAATTCCAAGTTAAAACATCTAAAACCCATCATCCTCGAGGGAGAATGCCCTACCGAGCTATTTAATTACATTACCAACCTTAGAAAACCCAAATCCCAATCATTGTAACCTCTTAGAAACACAATCCAAACTAGAACAATGGATTGGGTACACAGGAATTAGAGGAATCAATAGGAAATTAATTCGGAATAGAAGAGAAGAGTAATATAGAAAAATAAGTCTTACCAGATAGATTACACTTGAAAAAATATAACGAGAGATTAAAAACCCTAGAGATGGAAGAGGAAGATCTCATCCATGTTCACCCCATACCATAACAATAAATTCGATAGAGTATAGGTGCCTAGATACATAAAATTGATGTGTGGAAAAGCGTAAAATCACCCTTTAATTAAATTTGGACATGTCACCCAGTTTTGACATCTAGTTTACTAATCCTTGAAAAAACTATGTGGTAGACACTATCTAGAAAAAAACCTCAAATAGTTTATAAAAAGTGTTCCAACCCTGATAAATAAATCTTTCAAAACATTAGACTACTCACATAATTTCTTCATGGTTTCCAATAACCATGGTCAAGTTGTGTTCCTATACCCAGCCACAATAATGACTCACATGGTTTCCCTTAAGCCTTTTTTGTTGTGGAATGAATAATTCACTACCTATATAGAAGAACCATGAATAGAAAAAAATATAAAAATCCCAATTTAAAGGTATATTTATGGTTTCCGTTAACCATTCATGAAAACTGTGCACAGAGGGAAACATTCTAGATTTCTCATGTTTTGATCTAAAACCAACTAGAATTTTATATTACAAAAGGAGAAAATACAATAATATAATATAGAAGGTAAATATTAATTTTGATGTATCATTTTTGAAAAATTTATGTCACAAAACCATTCTTTGTTTAATAATAAACTAATAAATATGATAGGAATCAATACTACACATGAATTTTCTACATATTCATATGTTTTAAAATACATTTTTTTAAATTTGTTTATATTTCATTAAGAATAACCTTTTTGAAATTAATTTATATGATCAATAGGAATTGAATCATTAAAAGGGTTTTATATTTGAAATAATCATTTTAAAATAATGTTATATGTTTAATTTTATTTGTAAGCCTAAAAATAAGTTATCATGCTAAATATTGAGTTACCACAGTAAATCTAAAATATGATAAAAATGATTAACAGTAAGTTATAAGATCTCAATATATCATTAAACCCTATCTAAAAATTTTTAGTTGATGGAATTATATATTACTATTTTTTCACCTATCATTTATTGTCCCCTTTGGATCAAATTTATTTTCTAATTCAACTTGGTTTTTATATAATGTAATGAGAATTTACAAAAAATACACACCTCCCACTTATAAAAGGATCCCTTCACAACATAAATTATCATTCCAACTAATGAGTCATATATAGACCAAAATAATCCAAAAATCTATTTTTCATCTCCTAATGTTTTTTCTATCCTCAAAAGATCAATCTATGAAGGCATAATGAATGATTTAAGGGAGGATATCAAAGAAATAAGTATTTTTCAAAACCATGTTCTTAAATTTTTTTTTTGTATTTTATATCTTGCAATATATTATAACCATATAAATATTATGTAATTATTTTCATTATTATACAAAAATGTCATTATGTTTATGTAATAACTATTTTCTACCTTCCTCTCATTCGTAAGAAAATGAAAATTTCCCTCGTGTTACATATAGATTACCATATCCATGAACAATTTATATCATTTTTTATCAACACCCTACATGGATGGTCATAAAAAGTATTTTATAAATAAATATGATATTTATTTCATTATTAAGGGGGATTTAATATTAATTTGGCTATTGTAATAATAACAATAACAAATGGTTATTATAAAATCTAATCAACTTAAACAAGAATAACGAGACAATTATTAAGAAATAACTTATTATTATTCTCATTTATTTATCTTCTTAATCTAAATATCTTTTAATTTAATTTATCACTTTACAATATTTTTTTAAAATTATGTTGATTCAATAAAATTTATATTTCCACTATGAAATAATATTTTCTAACACATTCAACCGCTATAACTTGTTCTTGTTTCAGTCAATTTTACCACAAACATTAAACTTATTATTTTGTTTATCTCAAGAGTGATTAAGATTTTTTTAATAATATTTGATAACTATGAATTTTAAAATTTTACATAATTCTTTAATTTTAATATTAAAAACCATATTTACCTATAAATACAAATCTTTTTTTGATTCAATATTCACTAAAAGTTAATTTTTATGCGTTCCATGATAAATGCTTACTTATGTTCCATTAAATGAATAAGTGTCTACAGAAATGTATAAATAAAATAAATTTAATTAAAATTAAAATTAATTATTAGATTAAACCTTGAATAATAAGAAAAGATCAGAACCTTCAAATCGAAGCATCCAATGGAAACAGAACAATTAACACCCAAATAGTTATTTTTTATTGTAAACAATTAATATATGGGTAATAAGGTATTATAAATGTATTTTTTAATGTAAAATAAATATGAATAACTTTTTTTAAAAATTAATAATAATACTAAATTTAGTATACATAGAATTTAGAACCCACATGACTAAGGAGAAGTATGAGGTAAGGGTTATATTTACAATCTCACTTTGAATTCAGAATTTAATTATACAAAAATATTTAACTGAGAAAAAATATTCATTGTCTCTTAAACCGAATATATTATCTTCTCCTCCAATTATTTTTGGGGTTTATATGTCTTATTACGATTTTACTTCCCATTGTTTCAGGATTCAATGGAAATGATTGCTATTTGTGGAACTGACCATATATTTCTTTTTAGTTGTAAATAGTTTTCCACCATATTTTTTTATATTGTTTGAATAATACTATTCTATACACTTTAATTATATTTTTAGTAATTTTATTTTAATTATTTATTTTTTACATTGGTTTAAAAAGAGTCTTGTTACCATTTTTTATATAGGTGATTTTGTGACATTGTTTATAAAGGTGTGGAAAACATGTTTAAAAATTTACTACTAGATATTATTTTCCCTTAATTATTTTTATATTTTATTATCAATATTTCTTTCCATGTTACAATTAATTTTCAATTAATATCACATTCCTATTACTCTTTGAATATTTCATTTTTAAAATTTATTAAAATAAAAGGATATTTATTTAATTTCTTAAAGAAACATCCTAATGTATTTATAAAGGTGTTTTTCACATATTGCATCATATTTTAATGTTTCTTATACTACACTAGGGATATAATATACTGATATACTCTTTATTCTTTCTATATTTTGATTATGGTCACGTTTTTCGATTTTTTGATAGGGGAAATATTAAAATTTCATATACTAGTTTTCCAATATGGATTTTTTTTATTAATAAAGATTTTCTATTATGTATTTTATTATTTATTAAACATTTTTATATGATTAATGCATCAGAAGCATATATTGATTGATGGGGCCCATAATTATATATTCCATGGATGCATTGGTAGGTCTCATGAGTCAAACAATCCAAGGCTCTTAGCGTATGCCTCACCAATTTATATATGATGACTTGTTATGAGACCTTAAAGAAAATATTGGTATGTTTAATATTTTACATTATAGAATATAAATTTTTTTATTATTTTCCATGTGAATATTATTATTGATATGTAATCTTCCTTCATAATAGTGGTTATATGGAATATTTGATTTTTATTTATCTATGTAAAATTATCTATGAATTATTTATTATATGATAGATAATAATATTTTATTCACCTTACCAAGAATATAAGATCACCATTTTATTTTTTACCTTATCCCCATGGTTCTAGGATGTCAAATCTGAATGATATCTAGTATATACTAGATGAAAATATAATGTTCCCACTAAATTTTTTAAATATTTATCAAATTTTAATAATACCATGTGAGAATTATGTATATATCAAGTCTCATAATACTACTAATATACTGGATCATATGTGATTTGAACTTTTTATTCTATACCAACGTAAAAATTTAACCATTGGATTTAAGTTTCTATAGTTGGGGTAGTTATGGTAGGTATTGATGAATGTTGATGAATCTCAGGAACTAGATCTAGAAGAAAATAGTTTGGTAGAAAAAACATTATGATAAAACTTTATGATATTCAAGGAAATATTATATAATATTTTACTTACATAGAAATCATATAATATGATTAAATATTCATAATTTTATTAGATAATCTAGTGTCTTCAATTCTTTATAAATGGATCCTAGTTGATGAAATAGAATTTTTATCTACACCCATAACCTATATATGTATCTACTTAATTAAAAAGATAAAAAATTCAATTAAGTTGGTGTTGGAGTTTATAATATTATAACTATATTGGGGATTTTCGCTCAGGTTTTGACCAATAACCATGATCATATAAAAAAACCTTCTCATATACAACACGGCCAATAAATGTTGGACCAAATCATGTGAAAAAACCTCCACAATTAAATGGAACTACTAATCCATTAGTAGTAATGAAATGAATCAAATCACTATAGAATATATTTTTCTCTCTCGGAGGTACTGTAAGGGATAATGTTTGCAAATAGGATTACAAGGGAGAAATTTTGCAAATAGGAGTAAAGAGAGATATTGATCAAATCCCTAGTCCATAATTTTCATGAACAAAATGGAAAAGGAGAATCCTCCAATGTTGAATGGTTTAACAATATGGAGTTGGATAAAAATTCAAACCAATACCCTGATCATTAATGGAATACCTTATAGGAGTACAAGGGAGAATGTTTGAGATTATGTGAGTTTTATGTTCTAAATGACATGATAATAGGGAATTTGATAAAAAACATAATGTTAGATAATGATTTATTTTATTCGAGAGATACACCCTCTTTTATATCATTCATGTTTTTGATGAACATTAAATTATATAATAACACTTTAATAAATGTGTTGTCAATAAAGACACCAAGTTGAATTATATTTCAACAAATATATTTTAGGAAATATATATTAAGATTCACATATATTTACTAGTTTTGCAACATTATTATTTTAATAAATTACTATGAATAATAAGTATCATTTACAACACATTGATGACTTATTTGATCAATTTCAAATATTACAATAATTTTCAAATATCAATCATCACTCTATTATTCATAAATTAAGGGTAAAGAAGGATGAAATTCTAATGTTCAAATTTGATATAAGTTATGGAAATTTTATGCTTGTGGTATTGTCGATTAGATTAGCTAATTCACCATGTATATTTATAGATATAATGAATAGGGCATTAAAATATTATCTTGACAACTTAATGGTGATATTCATTGATAATATGTAGATAATCAATATAATTAATTTGATCATGGGAATAATTGTTGTATTATTTTTGAAACTCTCAAAGAAAAAGAATTATAGGGTAAATTCTGTAAGCATTAATTTTAGATCCCAAAAGATTATTTTATATTCTATATTATCTCCAATGATAGAATATTTGGGGATCCTTTAATGTCAAAGGCAATTATAGAATCTACCACATCGATGAATATAATTGAGATACTTAGTTTCGTTGGATTATAATCTACTATTAGTAATTTATTCAAAATTTTACTCGATTAGAAAAACCATTAACCATGTTGACATGTAATGGTGTCAAATTCACATGGTCAAATGAATGTGATGAATTTTTTAAGGTGTTAAATAGGATATTAGTCAATGTATTAGTATTTTATTTAAAATTGGGTATATAATGATTTTGAATATATAACGATAAGTTGAATACATGAATGGACTATATATTTATGAAAAATGATTGAGCTGTTTATTATGTATTAATGAAATTGAATATCCATAAATAAAACAATACCCATCATGATGTTGAGTTAATAATTGTAATATTTCCTAGAAGTTATAGTATTACTATCTCTTTTGGGAAATATGTGCCATATATGTTGATAAATAAATTTTAATAGTTTATTTTCTTAAGAATATTTCAATATGAGGAAAATTGGATGGTTAAAAATACTTAAGGACTTTGAGTGATTGATACAATACCACCTTATTAAGGAAAAAAGCTATCTACGACATTGAGTAAGAAAGAACTTAGGGTTGTGATCCTGATAAGGAAAAACAAGAATATCATATTTATTGATTTAAAAATGATTTATATGGTATTTTTTAGGAATGGGGAAACATCATTCCTTTTATAATGAAGTTTCAAACCATATTTACTGGAGAATAAAAATAAGCATCATTAGGACGATTAGGGTTTATAAAAGAAAATTGAATCCATAGAAGTTAGGATATTTTTAGACATCATCTATGAAGATGATGTATTAATGTTTTGGAAATAGACTACATGTTCTATTCTTACCATGGGTAAAATATGAATTACGAAATGAATAATATAACAGAAATTTTTCAACACACCGTGGTATCAGAAATATTTATACGCATTTAAGAAAAAATTTCCGGTGGGTCCATAAGAATCTAGAAATTATTGACTGTTTATCTAGATGATTAACATTATAGCTAGTAAAGGATGAAAGAAAACATCCTAAAGGGTGCATTAAAAAGATCATTATACTTATATGAAAGTGATAAAATGTTACAATGTACTATGTCATATGACTTATAAAATACTCTAAGAAGGAATGATTTTATATGGGTCATTGTGGATCACTTTACCAAGTATTAAAATTTCATTGAAATAAGATACCATATATCCAATTAATTCCTTTCACAACTCTATATTAATTAATTTTTAAGACTTTATGGGTCACCTCTATCAATTTTATCAATCATGGCCCTTGGTTTAGTATTTTTTTAGGAGGATTCTTTAGAATACACTCAATCTTGAGATAAATTTGTGCTTCACCAATATTTATCAAATGGAAGTGTAGTTATAAATGATTATTCAAATATCATATGACTTATTTAGTTCATAATCACATCACTTTCAATGAACATGGGACTGGTTACTACCGTTGGTGGAATTTTCTTACAATAATAGATTCTACTCACGAATTCAAATAGTATCATATAAACAATTATATCAAAAAATATTTTATACAAACAAATATTGGTATGGGGTTGGAGAGAGGAATATTGTCAACCCAAAACTTGTTTAGGAGACTATTATTATGTTTTGAAATATCCAAAAACATATTATGATTTATCAAATAAGAAAAAAGAATTATGTCAATAATGAAAAGAAGGACATAGAATTTCAAGTGAGGGATTATTTATTTGTAAAAGTATCTCTCTGTAAGGGAGTTATAAGGTTTAGTAATAAGGGGACACTAATTCATAGGTTCATCAGGACTTTTGAAATTTTAGAGAAAATTAGTGTTGTACCCCAACACCTGGCTATGCCACAAAACCTCTATAAAATGCATGAAATATTCCATGATTTGTTATCAGGGAATTAAATAATATTCAACACATGTAATCACAACTAAATAAATATATTTTTATCTTTAATTACCTGATAAAAAATATCATTTAAATATTTTTTTAACTAGAGAGAAATTGTTTACTTATAATAAAAATTGACTAGTGAAAGTATTTCAGAAAAATAATAAGATAATGGAAGAAATGTGAGAACATGAAGTAGAAATGATAAATAATTACCCAAATTTGTATAGGAAATTTTGTATAACAAATTTCAAGGAAAAATTATTTTGGTTGGGGATAATTTATGTCTTGATATTATACTATAGAACTTAAACACCACATCCCCAAAACATAACCCAACATACATTCCCTTCATAGGACATAAAAATTATTTTATTCAAGAATATAATTTTAATAAATATTCCAAAATGTTATAGTGTTAATTTTTATATATATAAATCATTTTTGAATTCAATATGTGAAAATTAGCTTTGGGTGTATTTTTATTGAATTTTTGAAAATGAATGATTTTTGGGAGAATAGTAAAATGCATTTTTTTAGAATTCCATTAATTTTATGAAATCATAATGATATAATAACGAATTAATAATTTATGAAACCTATATCTAAAAAAATTATTTAATAAAGAAAATTAATTCTTTTAAAAATATTTCATTTTCTTCATGAATCTATGATTGAAAATTTAGAACAATAGATATTTTTAATTCCAATAATTTTTTTTACATTTTCTTTAAATAAGTATTTATAATTATCAATTTGATTTTGTCTTCATTTTGATGTAAAGATATTAAATTATAATAAGAAACTAATAAATAACCATAAAATCAATACGAAACTTGATTTTTGTGTAAATTTATTTACATTTTTCAAGAGGAATTTTTCTAAATAATATTTTTGATGTGTTAAAAATTTTCTTATTGAAAATAATTTTTACCACTTATATGTATTGAATCTTGATAAATTGTTTTAATATTTTAATTAATAATATTTAAATTATGTAATAAAGCAAATTTTTTATTTTTAGTCATATAAATAAGTTACCTAAGTAAAAATTAAGTTACTATGATAATTGTAAAATGCGTTGAAAAGGATATAAACATGTGATAAAAGATTAAAATATCATTAAAACGTTTTTATAACAATGTGTTTTAGGGATTTATCAATCAATAATTATCCCCCATCCATTATTTTTCACTTTTTATCCAATTTATTTAATGTGAAATGTATTTAATATAATATAACATGTAATTAAAAAATGCCACCCCACTCACTTATAAAAGGAACCTTCACCATCACACGTGTCCTCAAAGAAAAATAATCATATCCATACAAAAGACTATGAAAAATAAATCTAAATAAATTATTCAATTCACTATAGGGTTTTTAGACTCAATATTTTATTATGAGGAAGCGTAACGAATCATTTAGAGGACGTTGTCAACGGAAGAAGAAGCATTTTTTAACTGATGTCTTCAAGTTCCGTTCTTCTTTATGATCCTTAAAATATATTTAAACATACAATTATATTAATATAAATATAATTATTATTCTATACTTATATTATTTTGATGTGACAAATATTATCTACATACTTATCATCCATTGGAAAAAGAAAACAAAGCCTGTGTTATGTGTGAACTACCACCACCGTGAACGAAATATTTCATTTTTCATCACCACATTACATGTATTTTTATAAAAATGGGTTTAATTAAAAATTATTTTTATAAAATTATTAACATTTTTGACATGTAATTTGTCTATTTTTTTAATAATATTAACAATAAATGGTCATTGTAATTTTTAACCACACAAAATAAGCTTAAACAAAAACTTTGTAAGTAAAAAGTTATATACATTATCACTCATCTATATTATTCATATAATTACTATTGAATTTGAGTTATCAATTTTTTTAAAATTAATTAACCATTAATCTTCAGTAAATGTTATATTATCACTATATAATAAGATGTTCATACTCATTCAACCATTATAATGTGTTATTGTTTTGATATGTTTTACCACCTATATGGACATTGTTATAATGTTTCTCTCATGAATGAGTAATAAACCATAAAAAATAGTAATAATATATATTAATTATGAATTGATGTTGGTTTTATATTTTCTAACAGTAATATTCAAAAATATTTTTACCTAAAAATTAATATCTTTTGTTAATTCAATAATCATCAAAAAGAAATTTTTTTAAGAGTTCTTGGAAAATTGCCAAAATATGTTATATAAAACTACTATATGAGGAAAAGAATATAAAAAACATGTATTTTCTTCACCTTAAAATTATATAGATGATGAAATAATGAACTGGTCATAGGGTATGGAAAAGCTAAACTAAAAAATAGGAGGGAAACAGAATAGTAAACACCCAAATAAAAAATTTTAATTATAAAAAATTATTATATTGGTAAAAAGGAATTATAAATGGATTGTATAAATAAAAATTACTATGCATAATGTTTTCATATAGAAGAATATTTTACCTAAATTTATTATAAAATAATGTTAGGGAACATCTGACTAAGTGGATATTTGAGGTATGGGTTTCTTTTCCAATATCACTTTGAATTCAGAATTGATTAAATCAAAAACCATAATTGAAGGAAAATTATATTATTTATATCTTCAAAACCATTTATTTTATATGCCGATAATTATTTCTAGGTTTTTTATTTATTATTACTGTTTAATTACTCTTTTATTTAATTATTCATCTAAGAGGATTACAGAAAGTGGAAGAGACATATTTTTTAATTTCTACCGATAAAATTTTCCTCTATATAAATATTATTTATTTTTTGTGTCAACCCCAAATTCAATAGACCAGAGACTTTGTTTTATTTATTATATTGTCCTATAATTAAAGTTACCACATCTTAAAGGACCAAATAGTTTAGTATTTTTGGTAAAATAGATACATAAATGATTCCCATATCTCATGTGAAAACACAAATTGAAACATTATTTTTTTCAATAATATTATTTTTACATTTATAATATTCACACATATCAATCATAAAATACTATTTGTTATCTAAGGGAAAATAAAACATAAGAAATGGGTGTGCTCAAATTCTTAGTATGTGTATTCATATAGCGAAAGAAGAGAATAAATAAAGAATAATTAGTAATGAAAGGTAAATATCTAAAAAATGGTCCATTTATTCAATTACATGAGTATAATATAGAAGGAATAAATGATTAAAAAATAATTCCATATAAATAATCACTTAATTTTGAATCATAACCACATATATTCAAACTAATATAAAATTCTCTTGGAATTTAAATAAAATAACTAATAATAAGGAAATTCATAATGTTGGACATCATAATCATATTGTGAATACCATTCACAAGAATGTTACTATTAATAACATTCACAAGGCAATTAAAATATACTAGTTTCAAACCCACTATGTTTCACTATATCCTTAATGTTGATAACTTTGATAAGATATTTACTCTCAAGACCTTCCAAAAGAGAGTTTAAAACTACTGGGTTCACACTCATAGGGTTCACTAAATGGTTTTGTCACATGAGGTCTTTTGATATATCAAGGGGATGTCAATTTTGGGCCCCACCTGGAACTTACTATGTCAAATTCATTCTTTCTATGAAAAGGGATAATCATATTGAACATAAAAATTCATGTAAAAAAACTGAATTATGAAATATTATTAATTACCCCAATCAAATAAACGAAGCATAATTATAAATAATATAGAGTAAATGGTGAATGATATCAAAATAGAAAATATATAATCAAAATGGTCATAAACCATACTTAGAAATAATAATAATGATATCAAAAACATTATTCCTGGTGGATAATAAGTATATTAATGTTTATATAGAATTTATAAATAGAAATTCCATAAGAATATATTTAATAAAATCATGAGGAAAATATCATTTTAATTTTTGAAAATAAAAATACATTTTAAAAATAAGTATCATTGAAAATAAAATTTGTTAACTCATAATTTTGACAATATTAGGAAAAAAATTTCTTTCAAAATATCCTCATAAGCATAAAATACATGCATCAAATAAATTATGGTCATGGAAATGGGTAATTCCGTACATTCCGTACAAGTTAGAAATAACAATCCTTCTTCATTTTAAAAGGATGAAATATCCATTTTTGGAAAATTATTTGAATATTCGTCTCACATTTTTGATAGAATCCAAATGGGAATTGTTTTGAAAACCATATAATATTACATTTAATTTTTAAATAAAAATCTATGTATACATAAATTTTGATAAATAATTGTGAAAATCATAACAACATTTTTGAAAATATTTTTATAAAACATGGTTTTTAAAGAAAATAAATTTCTGACCAAAGTGATAAATGAAAATGAATTTTCATAAAAACATTTTCTCTATTAATTTATGTAACAAAGAGTAGAAATTTTGTAATATTACATTAAAATATCCTTAATAACTAGATGAGAATAAAATTAAATGGATTTATATGGAAATTATAATATAATTTTCTTCAAATGAAATTTAAGAATACTCAGTCTCGATTAGAATGAAAATGTAATATAAACACTTACAATGATCCCTACATTGAAGTAAGAATTAATAAATGAATAAATTTTTTGTTTCAATTGTATATACAAATTAAAAAAATCATAATACAATATAAGGTTACTAAAATTCTTTAAAAAAATTATCTTATAATGTTATAATCTATGAAGTAAATATTTAACCCAAAAAATAAAAAATGAGTTAAGATATCCATTACATCCTGATTCCTTTTGATTAAATGTTATTTAAACTAATTTATAGTTGTTTTAAACATGTTATTAACTTAATAAATAACTATATTACTATTTATAACATTATATATGATCAAATTATAATATCTTATAACCTGTTCAATAATAATCCTTTATATTTTCATTATTTCTACTATTAATTCTCATGTTTTCTTATGCATGTTTTCTCATTAAAGATACATTTATGTCACTTATTATAGAGTTAAATAATATAAATAATATTACTCATGACATAGTTTTCATATTTTTACATAAATTTATCTTTTATAACCAATCATGAAATATTCTTATGAATAATGAAGAATGTTACAATCATGATGATGATAGGTCATACGTGTGCAAGAGCAACATTTCCATATTCAAATTATCATTATCAAAGGAAGGTGTATAATATATAATATTTATAGAATTATTATCATAAAATATATATCATTTTATATACTTATATATATATATCATTCATGTTTTTGGTGATTAAAATAGGGTCATATCTCTCCATGAAGGCGGTTCTGCACACTTATAAGAACAATGTCATCATCATTAGGTGAGTAAAAAATCTAAGAAAGAAAATGGTATATTATATTTCTAAAATTATTAATTTTTCTTTGATATCATATTTTAATCATTTATATTACATATAATTATTATATCTATAATTATCACCTTCCAGGGCAAGCATTAGTGAAAGGAAAATGACATTGCTTCGTGAGGTGGTAGTTTCCAGTACATACGTGTGACGTTATTGTATCTCCTACAGAATTGAAGATAAGAAGATATATATATAATATAATTAATCATTAAGTATAAATATTTTATAAATATAACATATATACTTTATATCCATCATCATACCCAACCGTGAATGGTAGGAATGGAAGAACAAATGACAATGGTTCGTGCGGTGGTGATTCACTGTACAAATGAATGATGATTCAAAACTCATTTGATGAAATTGGAGATGGTGGTAGGTCAATACCATATTATAAAAAAAATAACATTATATTTGAGATACATATTATATTATATCATCATGATTTATAAATAACTATATGTGGATAATGAAAAAAAAAGATGCTCATTGAAGAACATCACCTCTTCTTCGGGTATCCTTATTAGGTTTGAACTAAAGCCTTCCTAGGTTAGATTAATACCCAAACTAAGGGTTATATTATGAGGGGAGGGAAATTGGGATGTTATTTAGGTAGGTATTGGCCTATCAAAAATGGTTTTAAGGTGTAAAGATTATAGGAGAGGGGGTGTCCATTTATTATAGAGTTGAGTGACAAACCAGTAATTGTTTCAAGAGATTGAATCATGCCAACATTTTTATTATGGGAAAAGATTTAAAAATGTTCCATTTTAGAACATAGAATATTAAAGGTTTATATATGTCCATAAAATGGATTTTTACATGTTTTTAGGTTATTATTAACCCTTATATTCTTGGTTTAACTCATGGAAAATTAATTTTCACCTTAACAGCGATAATTAATTTTTACTATTTTTACAATTCCTTTTTGTTGGAAATCAAGTTGAACTTATGAGAAATTATAAATTTTACGATTCCAAATATGGAATCAATTTTCCATAATTCAATTTATACAAGTGGAAATTTTTAATTTAAAATATTTCTCATAGACATTATGACAAAGCGCATTTTAAAGAGTAATTATTCAAAATATTACAATGGTTTTATATTAAAATTAAATAAGAAAATGATTAAAATTAAATTAAATGTTTTAAATGATATATAATTGAAATAAATTTACATTAAAAATAATTTAAAATATAATTTTACATTATAAATAATTTTAAAAAAATATCCCTTTCAATTAAAATTCATTATTTTTCACTATTCATTAAAAAAAGAATCATCTCAAACAAATCCATAAAAATTCACCCAATGTTAATTTTTTTACTTCCAATTCAAATAATTAATATTATTTTATGAAATAAAATTTTAAAAATGGTAAAATGTAATTTTAAATTATGTTCTCAAAGTGTTATAAAATGGTCTTTTAGAAAAAAATTGTTTTTATAAAACATTATTTTTTCTTTTAAATTATTATTATCATATTTATTATTAATATTTAACCATAATATTCCTAATACAGTTAGTACTATTCAGAACCATCATTTTAATGATTCGGTTATATCTATTTAATTAAATATTAATATTTTTATAATATTTCACATTTCTTTTAAACTCGGTGTTCTTTGTAACACATGATATATTTATTATTGTATAATAAACAAGGTAATATAAGTGATTCATTTGACACAATATATTAAATAAATTGAATTTATTTAAAAATAATTATATCTTAGATTCTCTGTATGTTATATTTTATTTTAGTCTCTGTGTCACGTGTCCCATATGCTATCGAATATATTGTTCTTATTTAATAATTTCGAGGTGTTACATTCACAAAACCCTAAATAAATTACATCCTCACAAATTAAACTTGATCATAGTATTTAGGGGTTCAAAAATTTAAATTTTTTTTTGAAAACCCATATAATAATTTTTTAAACTATATATCTTTTTAATAATAAAAAATAGAAAGTAAAAAAGGTCAAATGGAAAAACATGTAGCAATATTTTGACATATGAGATCATTGGTGGAATGTGAAGATGTGGAACGAGAAGAAAATCCTAAATAATTAAAGAGTGATTGAGGCCATTGATCATAACATTTTGAGGGATCAATTTAATTTTAAGGGCCTCCAAACCATAAATATGTAATGATTTAAAGGACTATATGATTCATCAGATATCAATTTAATAATATAATTTTTTTTTCAATATCCTTCTGCTAATGTTGATCAATTATTTTACTATAAAAAAATATATTGAAGTATACTTACTTTATAGGTTTCTATTTAATAATCACAGTATCATCCTATGAGTGTGCATCAATCAATTTCAAATTCATCACTTACTCCAAAAAATGAATATCCATAAATGAAATTAGTATGTCTGAAGAAATAAAATTAACTTTTAACGGAGAATACGATCTAAAAATGAGTGAAAATAATTTATGTATATCTCTAACTTTTTTCTGAAACTGGTATGGTTAGCACAAGTTATCCTATATAATAGATTTATCTCTAAAACCTCATCAAATGATCAACTTAAACCATTTAATAAATGCTTAACCATTATAACCCTTTAAAAATATTAAGATCCAAAAATTTATAAATAAGGTCACAAATTTACAAAATGAATTTATAATTAATCCATTAAACTACAAAAAGTAGTTCTTAATATTCACATAAAAAAATGTTAATATCATCATCTTTTAATCACTTGAAACGTGGTAAAAATCAAAATTACCATAAAACATTATTGAAAACATACAGACTTCTATATTCCTTAAATCAGTTTTTTACTTTATATATTTCTTAAATCCGAAAATGCTTTCAACTCCCTTAATAATAGAAGAAAACAATTTTTCATTAAATTTTTAATTAGTTACAAAGTATTTAGTACCATACATTTTACATTATCTATATCAATATTATTTTTACCCCAACATAATTATCTTAAGACTATTAAATTCTTAAGTGTTATCTTTCCTTATGTAATTTTTTCTGATAATTTTAACTTTCCATGAAATATTTTTTCTCCATCATCAAAAAAGTCCAAAATATGATTTTAATTATTTAATAAAAACTAAATTTAATGAAATCCATCTACATTTAATAATTCTTATAACCAGGGCATCACTGATAAAATAACCAGATGACATAATTCTTTAATCCAAATAGAAGAACATTAATAATTCTTCTTCTTATATGGTAACAACATAAGCTTGACCATGATCCATTAGCTTCTATGGAGTCATATTTCTTTGATACTGGATAATTTGATTTGTGTAATGACCCATCTCATTACTGTTGAAGAAATTTACATCAGAAACATCTTTACAACCCTTTATATCATAATAATTGTGGCCTTTCTCTCCAGACAAGGAGTAAACTATCAATTTTATAGCAAGAACCCATGTGTTTCATTCCATAATTATCACATGTGAGAAAACCCTTCATTTACCTCTTCTATTTATCTGTATTTTTTCGACCTTCCTCATACTCTCTTTTTTCCATTAAAATCAATAATACATAGATAATAATATACCTTTATTATTACATTATGATACCATGTCATCATATGATGAGAATTTTTCAAACACTTTTTCTTATTGAATAAATTTCTTAAAATCATCAATGAAACATTCATTCCTAATATTTATATTTCATACAATATTGTGGTTCTCATACCTTCTACTAGACTGAATTTATAAATGATGTAATACACTCGAATATATTATATCATTATTAAAAATAATGTATACCCCTCAAACCTATAAAATAATTTATGCATGGTTATTATCATTTTTATAAACATGGATTCATTGGGGATATCAATATTTCAAACATGGTATAATGGGTTTTAAAAGAAATGTGAATTATCCAAAGAATTTCTCATAGGAGTTCCAATCTATGTGCAAAGTAAGGACCATTTTTATGCACCATGTTATGATCACGTCAATTATAAGGATATTTTTTTAGAGTTATTACCCCTTGGTACATTTGTGTAATAACCATGTCTATTTGAACTATCCATATAAGGATATATTGCAAGGATATAAGCACATAATCGATACCTTATAAAAATATTAGGATTTTCTTATATACTTATCCTTAAAGAATATTATAGGGTCATGATCTCTAACCTATGTTTTCCTAATTCTATTTCCCAAGGTTTCTACTAATCTTCCACCAATACCAACTGTAACAACCATACACCATTAGATTGAAGACGGTGTCTCCTTTAATATATTGGAATAGAATTCATTGAATCACATCTCAAAAGAACCAAATCTTTTATTAGTCTCGGTAAAAATATATATACATGATTCCCATATTAAATTTGAATATTTAAATTACAACATAATGTTTTTCGAGAATATTATTTTTCCCTTGATAACATACAGTCATATCAATCATAAAATACTCCCCAGTATCCAAGGGAAAGTAAAACAAAATAAATAAGGGATCTATTGCTCTATAAATTTAAGAGTAAAATAAAATCTATGAATAATTATTGAACCATCAATGTGATAAATTAAATAATTTAAAAATATTCCATTTAATCAATTAAATTATATTAATATGGAATAATAAATTATTATTAAATAATTCTATATAAATAACCACATGATCTATAAACATAACAATGGATATTCTAACTTATCAAATAATCACACGAAATTTAAATAAATGAATTCAAAATGGAGGAATACATAATGTCATACATTATAATTATACTATCAAGACATTTTAGAAGACAACTACTATTAATAAATCTCATAATATAGTTTAAATCTACTAGTTTAAAATCCATTTGGTTTGGCAGACTCATTTGTGAAAAGCCCTTTCATAAGACACTTACTATCAAGACCTCTCAATAGAATGTTTAAAAATACTATATAAACTATCATAGGGTTTGGCCAATTAATTTTCTCTCATGAGACATATCAATACATCGAGGGGTTACTTATATCTGTCCCACCCACCACTAACTATGCCCAACAAATTCACCATATAAAAGGGGCGAAACATAGTCAACATAAACAGACATATTAGAAAATATCATAAAAAATGGTAATATGTACCCCAATAAAATAATCATAATCATAAATCATGTAGGTTAATATAGTGAATTTTATCAAAATATATCATCCATAATCAAACTAATCATAAACATTACATGTAATGAATTAGGATGATATCAGTACAACGTATCCACAGTGGATCAAAATTACATTAAAGGGTTGATGACAATGATGAATATAAATACAATAAACATACCTCAGAGAACATTATAGTGGAAAATACCTTTTTAATTTTGAAAAATACCAAACATTTTTAAAACCCTTTTCTTTGAAAATATCTTCTATAATCTAATAATTTTGAGAATATTAAGGAAAAAATAATCTTCAAAAATACACTTAAAAACATGAAATGTAAACATCAATGAAATTATTTTCATGATAGATAGAAACATCACAAATAATGTACAAGTTAAAAACAATATTTCTCTTTCACTGTAAATAGATTATAAAGTTCAATGTTCACAAAATGACAAGAAGATTCATTTAAAATTGTCAGTAAAATCTGAATGGGAATTGTTTTGAAAATGATATATGATCCCTTTGATTTTTGTATAAAAAATTAATATTGGTAAAATTAACATCAATCAATCATTTTGAAAATTTTAAAAACATTTTTATATATTTTTAGGAAATATTAGATTGGAAGAAAGGATATTTCATACTGAAGAGAGAAATGAAAAATGATTTTAATAAAACAAATTCTCAAATAATTTAATACCGAAGAGTGAAAAAATGGAAATATTACATGAAAATATATTTAATTACTAAAGAATAAGAAACTAAAATGGTTTTATTTTGAAATTGTCAAATAATTTCCTTCAATAGAAATTAAAGAGTGAACTATCTCGATTAGAATGGGAGTGTGAAATAAAAAATTACAATAATAATAACATTGAAGTGAGAATTAATCAATTAATAGACTATGTTTTTCAAATATAAATACACAAAAATAAGTTTAAATAAAAAATAAGGTAGTAAAAATTCATTATACACATAATCACAGAATAACATAATCTATGAATTATATGTTTAACCAATTGAATATAAATTTAGTTAAGAAATCTCTAACCTCACGCTAACTTTTGATTGAATGTTTTCAACCACTTGTACATTTATTATAAAAATTTTTATAAGTTAAACTATAATAATATAAGTATTTATAATATAATATTTAACCACATTATAATATCTTATCACCCATTCACTAATAATACTTTATTATTTTCATTATTTCGGGTGTTAATTGCCTTTTTTTATTATACAGATTTTGTAATTAAATATTTTTTATTACACATTTTAAAAGTTTTCATCAAATCCATAATAATAATAATAATGAATTAATTATCATATTTTTATATAAATAGTACTTGAAAAAAGTCATGAAATATGGTAATGAAAAATGAAATACTTTTTGATCATAGTGAATATAGGTCGAACGTATGCGTGAGTATTGTATCTATTTTATAATTATCATTATAGATAAATGGTATATAATATATAAATTTTCTATTGTGATAAAAATGTCATATAAACTATATTATATACACATATATGTATATATATATCATCAATGTGGTGTGGTGATGAAATGATAATCACATCGCTTCCTGAAGGCGGTAACCCACACCTTCAGGAATGATGTTGTTATCTTAATGTGAGAAACAATTATGAAATAAAAATGGTGTAATACCTTTAAATAATGATAAATATGTTATAATATCATAATTATGTAATTTATATGACATATGATCATTAATTTTATCCTTATCACCTTCCATGAGAAGCATTAGTGAAAGACAAATCACATTTCTTCATGAGGCGGTAGTCCTCCGTACACACAAGAAACATTACCATATCTCTTATAGATTGGAAGGTAAGAATAAATATATGATATAATAACTATAAAATTAAAAATAAGTTATAATATATATATATATATATATTATCTGTCATTATTCCAAACCATGAAAGGGGGTAATTGAAGAATGAATTACATCGGTTCACGATGGGATAGTCTGCCATACACACGAATGAAGATTTTATAACCCATTTGATGGAAGTGGAGATGGTTTTAGATTGTTCCATTATGATAAAAAATCATAATATATTAATTATAATAATTTTCTTATATCATCATGATTTTTTAATAATTTGAGGAGGTGTATGAAGAAATAAAATAAATAATCTTTTGTAAGAATATTACCTCTTACATGGGTATCCTACTTAGGTTTTCCATAAATCTATTCTAGGTAGGATTTATAAAATAAAAAAGGATAATAGAATAAGGGTATGGATTTTGGGAAATTAATTGGGTAGGTTTAGGCCAAAAAATAAGTTTTAAGGTGTAAACAAGATAGGGGATGGGTGACCTTTAGAAGTGAGTGAGTGGAACACGTGTACTTTTTTAAAAATATTAAATAATTCCCATGTTGTTTTCAAGAAAAAAGTGTCCAAAATGGTATATTTATATCTTATAATTGATAAGGTAGAAATATGGCCAATCAATGGGTGTTGTAAAAGTTGGTAGGTCATTTTTAAGCAATATATTCTTAGTTTAACCCCTAGTAAATCCATTTTTACCTTTAATGTGGTAATTAATTTTTATAGTTTTCACCATTTATTTGGGAAAGAAAATTATGTAGAACATATTAGAGAATATAAATAATTATTATTTTCTCATATGTAATAAATTTGGGCAAATTCATTTCACTATATTGGAAAATAATAATTTAAAATTAATCCCACATACGTGAAGAGAAAGTTGGGTTTTAAAGGGTAAATGTTCAAATGTTTACAATTTTTTTTTATCAAAACTAAATAAGAAAATGATTTGATGAAATTAAATGGAAAAAAATATATAATTAATTTAATTTTTATTTTTAACAAATTATAAGTATAATTGAACTGATCATGGAATTAAAATATAATGAAAATTTTCAATTAAAATTTCGTATTTATCATTATTCTTCAAAAAATGTGACTTCTTAGAAAAATACCAAATATCTCCCATATAATAATTTTTGTGTTAATTTTTGAACAATTAATATAATTTTTTAAAATAAATTTTCCAAAATTGGTAGAAATTAATTATAAATAATGTCTGCAAAGTACGATTATATCATCATTTAGAAGAAAAAAATAGTTTTTATAAAACAATTTGTTTTCTATTAAATGATTTTATTTTATTCCTAATAAATAAATAAACATAATTTCCATAATTTATTTTTTACTATTCATACGTGAAAATTTAATTATAAGGTTATAAATTTTATATTTAATAATAATACTTGAAGAATATATCAGATTTCGTTTAAAGTCGGTGTTTCGTATAATACATACTAAATTTAGTGTTGTATGTAATACAAGATAAACTAAATGTTATATGTAAATTAAAAAAATAAAATTTTGAATTTATTTAAAAATAAATATATCCTAAAGTTTTAGTCTGTTTTATTTTCTTTTAATCATGGTGTCACATATTGATACTCTATTGAATGTAACGTTATTATTTTATGATTTCTTAGTGTTACAATTTCCCCACCCAAAATATCTTGCATATTCATAATTTAAACTTGATCTTGGTCATCAAGGGTTTGATATTTGTAAATTAATTTTTGAAAACCAACATAATATGGAAATTTAATATAATATCCTATTAATAATAGATAAGTAGAAGTATAATGGTCATATGGAATAACATACTACTAGGATTATATATATGAGAACATTAAAGTAAAGTGAAGATGTTTATATAAGAAAAAATATAATTATTTATAGATATTGATTAAGTTAATTAATCCAAATAAGGTGAGTGATGAATGGAATGTTATGGGACTCAAAAACCATAAACATGTGATGAATTAAAATACCCTCTAATTTATAGGATATGAATCCAATAGGGTAATATTTTTTTCTTCACGGTTATTCTCCAAAAGTTGAAGACTTATTTTTTTATAAAATAATATATGGAAATATTTTTATGTGACACATTTCTATTTTTATAATCATAATTTCAACATTTTTTATGCTTCAATAAATTTCTAATTCATCGCTTACTCCAAGAAATGAATATCCATAAATGATTTTTTATTCCTAAATCACTAAAATTTAATTTTACCAGGGCATAAGATAAATAAATGATTGAAAAGACATTCCATATATATATCTAACTATTTTCCAAAACCATTATGGTTAGTAAATGTCCTACAATATAATACATTATTTTCTAAAATATAATCAAATGTTCAAATTATACCATTTCATATTTAGTTAATCCTTGTAACCCATTCAAAATAGTAATATGAAAAACTTTAGATATAGGGTCACTAAATTTCAAAAAATGGTCTTTTCATTAATACCTCAAACAATATGAAGTAGTTATTAATATCCACATACCAATCATGTGAATTCCATCAACATGTAATCTCTTGAAACATATTAATAACTTGAATTAACATAAAAACTTATTGAAAACAAGAATATTTATTTATTCCTTAAATAAAGAATATATTATTGGACATATTACAGTAATCCAAAAATTTTGTTAACTACATTAATTATAACATAATTTTTTTTATAGAAATAAAATATTAATTACAAAGTAGTCAGTATAATAGATTTTTATTTATCCATATCAATAATCTTTTTATCCCAATGTCATTATCTCAACACCATGAATATTTTTAAGGTCATATTTCTCTCAATGACGTTTTTTCCAAGATGTTCAAATTTCTAATGAATTGATTTTCTCGGTCATTGGTTCCATTCAATAAAATATCTATATTCCTTATTGAAAAAGTACTGTAGTATAATCATTATACATATAATAATTCGTACAACCAAGATAACATTGAAAAAAATACTCCAATGAAATAATTTTTGAATACAAACCCAAGAATAGTAATTATAATTCCTTGGATATAGTAATAAGATAAACATGACCATTATCCATTAGAAGATCACGAGGTATATTTATTTAACTCATGATACATGAATTTTTATTATTCCCCATATCTTTAGAGAGAAAGAGTGGTGTTTTGGAAACTTTTTTATTACCCTTACAATAAAAATCATGGTGGTATTTCTCTCCACACTTTTAGAAATATCTCGTTTCCTTTTAGGAAAGTACTAGTGTTTTTCATTCCAAAATTATCACATGTGGGAAAAATATTTTTTCCTTCTCACCTTTATGAACGTTTTCTGTATCTTCCTCTTCTTCTATTATTTCCATTATAATTAAAAATTATTAAATAATTATTTATCTTTCTTTTTTTTAGTTGATACTATGTGCTCATATAATGATAATGTTTGGGAGACTAGTTTACTTTGGAACATTGGCATAAACCTATCTAATAAACCATCATTTTTACTCTTTAGATTACCTTCATAGACTTGGCTCACATTACTTCTACGAGGTTCCAATTTTGAACAATGGAATATACTAGCTTGGATTAAATCATTATGATAGATAATGTATAACCCCAAAACTAGTTAAATAATTTATGCATAGATAATATTACAATCATAGAAATGGATTCTCTAAGGATATCTATATTTTAAATACATCATAATGGTTTATAAAGAAAATGTGAATTATCTAAAGAATATTCCCTATGAGTGTCAAACTAGGTGAATAGAAAAGCATGTTTCATGCACTAGGTGATGATTGGGTCAATCCCAATGTACCCATTTTTGAGTTATTACCCCTACGTACATCTATAGAAGAACCACACGATTTATAGTATCAATAAATACATGTATTTCAAAGAAAACCCCATATAATATTTACCTTACCATAACTATAGGATGTTTTTATATACTTATCCTAAAATTCTATAATATGGTTATGATACCTAATATATGTTTTCCTAAATCTAGTTCCTAATGTTTATACTAAAATTCATCTAATACCAACTATAATGACCCTGAACCCTATAACCTAGAGTCAGTGTTAAAATTGATACATTGGCATAGAATGAAAGGAATAACATCCCGATGGACCGGATAGTTTGGTATTCTTGGTAATACTTATACATAGATTATTCCCATATTATATTTGAATAAACAAATTAAAACATATTTGTTCATCGCTAATATGATTTTTCCTCTATCATATCTCTTCATATCAATCATAAAATATTCTATGGTATCCTTGTATAAATAAAACAGAAGAAAGGGGTGGCCTCAAATGCTTAGTAATGTTTTCCTTATAATGAAGGCTTTGAATAAATAAGAAACTATCAATATTTAAGGGTAAATATCTGAAACACATTCCATTAAATCAATAAGCTGAGCATAATATGACAAGATTAAATGATGATCAAATAATCCCATATTAACAATGAGATGATCTTGAAACATAACCAAGGATATTATAACTAATTGAATAATAACAGATAATTTTAACAGCTGAATTCAAAAAGGGAGAATTCATATTGTCAAACATCACATTCATACTATAATGAAATCTCACAATATAGTTACAATAAAGACCTTTTACAAGATAGTTTAATTATACTCATTTCAAACCCATCATGTTTTACATGTCATTTGTGTCAAGTCTTTTCATAAGAAAATTTCTATCATGAAATTTAATTAGGAAATTTAAAGCTACTGGGAAAAAATCATAGTGTTTAGGGAAATTATTTTGTTCATGAGACATGTATATGCATCGAGGGGATATCTTTATCGAGCCCTATTTGTGACTTACTAAGTTTAATTCATTACTCATATAAAAGGGGTGAAACATAGTCAACATAAACATTAATAATAATAACTAACATATGAATGTTAATACATACCCCCAATAAAATTTATAAAATCATAAACCATCCACAGTAGTATGGTGAATTATATCAAAATGGAACATCCGTAATCAAACTGATCATAATCCATTCACAGAAAGAATATGAATGATGTTAATATAACATATCCCTAATAGATCATAAGTATATGAAAAGTTTGATTTCATTGATTAATAGAAATACCATAATAATATATTTAGAAAAATTCTTTATTAAAATATCTATATAATTTAAAAAAATAAAAAAACATTTTGAAATCATTTTTCTTTGAATATCGCTTTTTAAAACAAATAATTTTGATAATATTAGGGGAAAAATTATTTTTAATTAACCTTGTAAAATTGAAGATGAATATTTCATGAAATTATGTTCATGAAAAATGGGAATCAAAATTCATAATACACAAAATATTTGAATGATATAATCTGTTAAGTTGAAGTTAAACCCAATGGACAAAAATTGAGTTAGAAAATAACATACATCATGATTAACTTTTTTTAAACATTATATATAAACATTCTATTAACTTATAAAACAATCATATTAAAATTTATAATTTCATATTTTATCCCTTTGCAACATATTATTACCATTTTATTAATAATATTTCACTATTATCATTAATTTAGGTGTAAATTACCTTTTTTTATTATACAGGTTTTGTCATTAAACATCTACATCCTTCATATATTACATATTTTAGTCATATATTTAAAAAAACCATTTTATAATTATCATTTTTTTAAGACAATATTAATTTACAAAAATATCATTAATAATTTTTATGAAAAAAGAATAATGTTAGGAAAATGGAGATGGTATTCGGTACGTACAAATGCATAACGTTTCAATTTTACAATGATCATTATGGAATGAATAATAAAAATTATAATATTTTTATTTTTATTAAAATATAATATATACTATAATATATACTTATATATATTATCTATGTGGTATCGTGATGAATATAGAGTCACATTGCTTCGTGTAGGTGGTAGTCCACATGTACATAAACAATGTTATCATCTTTATGTTAGTGAAATGATTAGAAATAAAAGGATATAATATATTGAAAAAAATAATAATTATTTACCTAATATCATAAATTTTTCATGTATATCTCATATAGTAATTATCATTATCCTTATGACCTTCCATGTGAAGCATTATTGAAATACAAATACCATCACATAGTGAGGCGGCAGTCCACAAAACACCCAAGAAAAATTATCGTATATCTTAAAAAATAAAAGGTAAGAAGATATGTATGATATAAAGAAATAAAAGGTATAAATTTATTATAAATGTCATATATATTCATTATATAGATCATTATAACCAACTTTGGAATATGGTTATCAAAGAATGAATGACATCGGTTCGCTAGGTGATAATCCAGCGTATACATGAACAATGTTTTTGTGACCCCTTTGATAAAAGTGGAGATGTTTTTTGTTCATAATTTTTTTATGAAAGAATCCTAATATATGAAAAATACTAATCTAATTATATTTTCATGGTTCAATAATAGTTTAATTTTGTTGATATAGAAATAAAATTAAGACACTTGTTGAAGAACAAAAACTTTTTTTCTGGTATCCTCAATATGTTTTAAATGAAGCCTTCTTTGGTTGGATTTTTTACAAAATAATGACACTAGGATTTGGTTAGTTTTCTTGATAGGTTATTTTGAATGTTATTTCCCTAAAAAAATTATATTAATCTATTATGAAGAGATGATATAGGGTGGCCTTTTATATGGGAGGTGAGTGGAAATCTTGTAAATTTTTTAAAAGAGTCGATCATACCCACATTTCTATCATTCAAAAATATTTATATAAATGATATATGGTCTTCATATAATGTAAATATTTTTTTAACTCTGTTTTTTTACCAAATATGAGTTCTTAATGAGATCGCAGAAGTTTCATGGGTTTTTGTGGATTGTTCAGAGACTAGAGTCCTGGTTTTTGGAAAAGGTTGTTGGGCCGCATGATTATTAGAAACTATGAGACCCAAGAAACATGGGTTGATGAAACCATGTGAGGTGTTCCAGGCCTCTATAAATAGGCACTTAGTTTGATGAAACTATGCATCCTTGGGAACATTCACATGAAAGAGCACGAGTAGTTTTTAAGAGGGGCATTGGGCATAGTTTGCACATGGTTAGTAAAACTGTGCACTTAAAACTATGTAGGGTTCACCTAGACATAGTGAAGGTCACACTATTGGTAAACAGTTTGGCCAACCATGAAAAAAAACTGTGTCACCCTATAATTGGAGGGGAAATTACCATTTTTAATTTATTCTAATAAAAACCTAAACCCCTCATCTATATTCATTCCATATGACAACATTGGATTGGGAGACCCCCTTTGAAGATCCATAAATAGTATTAGACACCATTTATTCATCTATACATAGAATTGAACTCCATTTGTCTCACTGGGTTCATATCGGAATGTTCTTCTATTCTCTTGTACTGTTCTTTATTTTTATTTATATTGATAGAGTTATTTGGGTGTAAGATAATATTCTCTAGTTCTTGTATTTTCATTTGTTCGTTGTTTTTCTTCATATTTGGACTAAACCAGAGCTTGATAGTTTATGTTTTATCTACTATATACATATGGTAGTTGGCCTATACCTTTTATTGTTTGATTTTGTTGTTTTATATAATATTCAAATTGTGTCACAATTCGAACATTCACATGGTTACACTGCAATAAATTCAATGATTAAATTGATCGAAATGGGTTATGTTAAGGATTAACATCAATTCCTTTGAGTTTGTTGGAGGATTTTACCCAACCTAAACCACCCATGTGGTTCATATTTGTATCCTTCATTTTTTATACCACCTATGGGGTGTGTGTGATATGTCACGACCTGCCTTCACCAAAAGGAGGGAAGGGTCAGCAGATTGCCAGGCCCTTCCTTCTTTAAGTTGAAGGAGAGATAATGACCCCTGAGACCCGCCTTCAATAGGTCCCGGAGTGGCGACTAGAACCAAGGGTATAGAAATATCTCAAAAATGGAAGGCATTACCCCTTTTTGTTTTATAAGATCGGGAGATAAGATGATGAAACTCAACAAAACCAAGGTAAAAGAAAAGTAAATCCAAAAGTAAACCATTCCCACATGCATGTGCCAAAAGTAAAATCCACAAAGTACAAAAGGCGACTACAAGGTAAGTACCAAAGAAGAAAAGCAGCAACTGCAACTGCCCCCAAAGGTCTGAGCTAGTATGGTCCTGCGTGATCCCCGAAGTCCTCCTGGAAACATGAAAGCAGTTTTATATACGTAGGGTGAGCATACAAGTACACTCAGTAGGGAAAACCAAAGACTCTCGTGCACAAGTGGGGGAACATACTAAAGTACCGTGAGAAAAAGGAGTAAACCAAACACCTATCAAGGTAAATTATCCACCCAAGCCTCACCAAGGCACACTCCCAAAATAACGCAAGTCAAGTAATATACATAATCCGAGGACATCGATGTTTGGGTACCCCACGCCACTTTCCCATTGGTTATTGAGACATCCTATGCATCAGACAAATCCCATCAATCTCACCGCAGTCCCACTGCCACACCTACCCGCACACACCTAGGCCACAACCACACGCAGTCCCACTACCGAATTCTGCCCGCAAACACCTGGGCCACAACTATCACATGTAACCATGCCTGCAAACACCTAGTCCAGAAGAACCACCACCACACCCAAAGACACATGGGCTAGAAAATCCACTACCATGCCCGAAGACACCTGGGCCTCATCCCGAAGACACTTGAGAAACCACCTGCTGCACACACCTGGCCAACCACCACACTACCCCACCCGAAGGTTCTTAGGCTAATAATGGACCCCAGGCCGTCACAGCCTGCCTGAAGATACTTGGGCTATCCGGGAAAGGGAGCAGAAAAGGAGATAATAACCATCCACTAATAATAGTGTTGGAAAAAAAACTCTCCCCCATGAAATGGAGGTGTTCGGCACTAAGTGATCAACTTGGGTGGGACGCGAATAAGAAAAACAAAACTAAAAATATATACATACGTAACAGGCACTCACCCAAAGTTAGGTTTTTCTTCAGAAAACCTACAGATCATAACAGCGCTCAAGTCCGAGTCACAACTCTCACCAATAAATCCCATTTGTCCCATTCTTGTTTTCATGCTCAGTAATAATGTTCAAAAAGTTTATGCACTACTGGGAATCTAACACCATAAGCATATCCAAGGAAACGAAACCCGCCAAACATTTATTTAAGTATCCATACCCGGTTCTCTTGTGAAGTCACAACAATAAGGAAAAGTGAGATCCCTCGAAGTCCTGGAACCAGACAACCCCGAGACACTACCCTGTGTCCCCTCCCTCAAAAAGGTTTTTCATCAACAGAGGATCCCACCCCAATTCGTGATATAAACAAGGTAACCACCTAGTCTCAAAACTCACAAACACTGAATTCATAACAATAGGGGATCCCATCCCTAATTTCACAACCACCGAGATTATAAAAACAGGGGATCCCATCCCCCCCCCCCCCCCCCGCATCTCCAACAATCAGCCCAAAAAAGGAAACAACTAAACCACTACCATCGACGCAAAGCAGGGTCATGCCTGTATTTTCATATTTATAAGATTTAACACACTCCATGATTTCAAATTCCATGTGTTTTAGACGGGAGTTATCACAGAAGGGTTAGTCCTAGTGTTTTCAATTTATTCAGCCGGGTATACCTGATTAACCAATTTAATTTTCACAGCAGGAGGTTATAATTACAAATCAATCCATATAAAACATCACGAGGGGTTCATTAGTTCACAGACAACGAGAACCAACAGCCTCGATTTTCAGAATGCGTAAGCCAGCACAACTCAGAAAGATGATTTTAAATAACAACATCAACGATCATAGACCCCCTTCATTCTTTATAGGATTCATACATTATCTTAAATTTTCTCTGGTTTATCCAATTCTATAGAATAAAAAGCACGCCCACCTCGCATGATACACAAAAGCGAGAGATGAAGGAGAAATTCCCTACTTGTTGATCGACGATCGACGCTTAGGCAGGGGGTGGGACTTCACGGATAGTGATGTGGCTCACCTGAAAAAAATCGCCTCATCCATCAACAATCAGGCTAGGCATGGAACTTTACGCATAATGATGCGGCTCGCCCGATGCACCAGAAGCTGTTCGTGAAAAGCCACGATCGAGGAAAGAAGAAACCACAGCTGGCCCTTAGTTTATAAGAGTCGCAGATGGCTGAGATGAGAACGCCAAACCGTGTAAGGAGTATGGGTCTTGGGTTGACCATGCGGTTGGGAAGTTAAACATGATGATATTAAGGTGTTATTTAATATCCCCCATTCTTGAGGTTTCAGGAATTAATTACGGGCCTTAAGTGGTTTTAAAAGGAGTAAAAGAATTAATTTACGTCAAAACTTACGTTGCAGGAGAAGAAAAGTTAGGTACTCGGTGAGGGGACACGGTGCCACTGTCACGGTGTCACCCTCACTGTGTCACCCTCACGGTGTCACCCTCACGGTGCCACCGTCACGGTGTCACCCTCACGGTGTCACCCTCACGGTGCCACCGTCACGGTTTCACCCTCACGGTGTCACCCTCATGGTTCCACCGTCATGGTTCCACTGTCACGGTTCCACCGTCACGGTGTCACCGTCACTGTCTCACCCTCACGGTGCCACCGTCACAGTGCCACTATTTGGGTGGGGCCTCACTTTTGGAAAAGTAATGGGCCAGGAGGGTCCGGGCCATTACCTTAGATACCTCTTAAACGATTCTCCTCCTCGAGAATCCAAACAAACCAAGAAGGAAAGAGAGGGTCCGAATAACAACCTCGAAAGATACCTCTTAGAAGTGAACCCATGCTAACTAAAAACACTTCCCTGACAAGAACCAAGCCACATACCATGCCAAACTGCCCAGACATGTGGGTTGGGGAGTCTCCTCCCCCATGTCAAGATACTATCCTCTTTGGGTGGCACTAACTCACCCACACGGGTTGAATCACATCCAGCTTAATGCGTCTTGATTAGGGGGTGGGTTCTCTCCTCCCTCATAGCCAGGGCTTTTCACACATATTCAGTGGAAAGAAAACCAGTACATTTCATAGACAAAAAGATAAAATGTTCTACCACAATAGGTAAAACAAGCAACGAAACTCCAAACAACTCGGGGTACTGGGTATGCATCTGTGCTTCCCTCTCCCACGTACTCTCCTCAAGCCCACCATGTCTCCACAACACACGATCCACGGGAATGGTTATCCCGCGAAGCACCTTATCCTTGCGATCCTTGATCATCACTGGTCTCTCCACAACGGTCACGTCGTCCTCGATGTACAACTTACCCCAATCAAGGACGTGTGAATCGTCATGCAGATATCGACGGAGCTGGGACAAATGAATGAAATCATGTATCCTCAGTAGCGGAGGTGGTAACGCTAGCTGATAAGTCACTTTGCCGACCCGCCGCAACACTTCGAAGGGTCCGATGAACCTGGGAGAAAGCTTACTCCCCTTGCCGAACCTCCGCTTCCCACGCCGAGGGGAGACCTTCAAGAACACGTGGTCTCCAACCTCAAACTCCAAGGGCCTCCTCCTGGTATCGACATACGACTTCTATCGGTCTTGGGCCGCCTTCATCCTTTCCCATATGAGCTGAACCTTCCCTGTCGTGCTCTGCACCACCTCTGGGCCAAGGATGACCGCCTCTCCCACTTCAGACCAACACATAGGTGAACGGTAGGGCCTCCCGTACAAGGCTTCAAATGGGGCAATACCGATGGTAGAGTGAGATCTATTATTGTAGGCGAACTATACGAGGGGAAACTATCACACCCATGATCCTCCTGAGTCCAGAACACATGCCCGCAGCATATCCTCCAAGGTCAGGATGGTGCGCTCTGTTTTTTCATCTGTCTAGGGATGGAAAGTAGTGATAAGGTGTAACTGTGTGCCAAAAGCATGCTGCAATCCTTTCCAGACCCTTGATGTAAACCATGCATCCCTATCTGAGACTATAGACCTCGGAACTCCATGCAACCGCACCACCTCATCCACGTACTTTCGTGCCAAATCATCCACAGTAATCGACTCCCTAATCGCCAGAAAGTGGGACGATTTCGTTAACCTATCTACTACCACCCAGATGGCATCGTATGCACCTTGGAACTTGGGAAGTCCCACGAAGAAATCCATCGAGATGTCATCCCACTTCCACTCGGGGACATCTAGAGACTGCAGAAGGCCGCCTGGAACTTAGTGTTCAGCCTTCACTTTCTGACACACTAAGCATTTGGCCACAAACTCTGCCACTGCTCGCTTCACTCCAGGCCACCAAAACTGTCTCTTCAGTCCCCGGTACATCTTGGTAACTCTTGGGTGCACCGCCAGGGGTGATTTGTGGAACTCCCTGAGAACCTTGCTGTGCATCACTCCTGGAACAAACAACCTTTTCTGGAAAATCATTTGGTTCTGACCATCCTCTATCCATCTTTCTGAAGCATTGCCCTTGTCAAATCGGTCATGCATCACTTCGCACTCCGGGTCTCCCCACTGAGACTCCTCCACTTGCTGAAACAGAGATGACTGCGCTGTCATCTGATATAGGAAACCTCTACCACCATCCATCCTCACATCCAGGTGTATGGCAGCCAACTCCTCCATCGCTTTCCAGGTGTCTGCCGACTTTCACACCGCATCCTTCTGCATCCTCCTACTCAAGGCATCAGCCACTACATTTCCCTTTCCCTCAGAATAAGAGATCTCGAAGTCGTAATCCTGGAGGAACTCCACCCATCTCTATTGTCTCAAGTTTAAGTCCTGCTAGGAGAAGATATACCTCAAGCTTCTGTGATCCGTGAAGACCACAAAGCGTTCTCTGATGAGGTAGTGCTGCCATAAATTTAGCGCAAAAAATGACCGCTTCAAGCTCCAGGTCGTGGGTGGCGTAATTATGCTCATGGGGCATAGCTGCCTGGACCCATAAGAGATCACCCCTTGACGCTGCATCAAGACACATCCCAGGAACTATCCTAAAGCATCACAGAACACCTCATAAGCCGCACCTTCTTCTGGTAATCTCAGCACTGGAGAACTAACCAACTTCTCTTTCACATAGCTGAAGGCAGACTCACACTGCTCACTCCACACGAAAACCCGGTCTTTCTTGGTCAGGGTTTTCAAGGGGGATGCTACTCGGGAGAAGTAGGGTACGAACCTCCGATAGTAACTTGCAAGCCCAAGGAAACTATGGACCTCTGCCACATTCTTAGGTGATGCCCAAGAAACAACTGCCTCAACCTTTGACGGGTCCACCGCTACCCCCTTCTCAGACACCACGTGTCTGAGGAAGTGTACTTCTCGTGTCTAGAACTTGGATTTTGACAACTTACCATAGAGTTGGTGCTGTCGGAGGACCTCCAAAACCGTCCTTAGGTGCTCCTTATGGTCCTCCCCTGATCTCGAATAGATCAAGATGTCTTCGATGAACACAACTACGAACCGATCCAGGTACTCCCGGAAGATGGAGTTCATAAGCCCCATGAACACAGCCAGGGTGTTTTGTAACACCGAAGGGCATAACTACGAACTCAAAGTGTCCATATCTACACCTGAAGGTCGTCTTCGGGATTTCTCTCTCCTTCACTCTCAACTGGTGGTACCCAGACCGTAGGTCGATCTTCGAGATCCATCCTGCCCCTTTCAGCTGGTCGAAAAGATTGTCTATCCTCGGAAGAGGGTAGTGATTCTTGATTGTCACCTGATTCAGCCTCTTGTAGTCTATGCACAACCTGAGACCACCATCTGCCTTCTTTGCGAACAAGAATGGAGCACCCCACGGTGATACACTTGGCCGAACATAACCCATATTCATCAGATCGTCAATCTGAATCCGCAACTCCCGTAGCTCTGAAGGTGCCATCAGGTAAGGAGCCATCGAGATGAGACAAGCGTCGGGCTGTAGGTCTATCCCGAACTCAATATCACGTCGAGGAGGTAGAGTCATCAACTCCTCCTAAAAGATTTCCATAAACTCATGGAAAACCTCTGGCACCCCCACCATATCGGCATATACTAACTCTACTAATAGCTCGACAAACAAAGAGAGGAGGGGTTCCTCTCGCCTGCTGCCCTTCTGACCACTCCGCTCGCTGGTAAAGGTAACACGCCGGCCGCCCAAGCCTGAGCACATGACCCTTCTTAGAAAATAGTCGATGATGGTGAACACAGTGAATAGCCAGTCGATGGCTAGGATGACATAGTATGGCTGTATCTGTAGCAGAAGAAGATCCCCAACTGACTGATGTGGCCCTATCATCAGTCTGCATCCCCAACAAACAAACAACAAGTCGGTCTGACCCCCGACTGGTGTGCTCAACACCATTGGAACTGGGAGTCTCTCGACATCTAGACCCAAAGCACGGGCTAGACTAGGTGCAACAAAGGAGTGGGAAGCTCCGTTATCGAACAAAGCATAAGCAAGAGTGCTAAACAAACTGATCGTACCTCGAACAACCTCCATCCCTACTGGAACTATTGCCTCTACGGCGTGCAACTATCCACGCCCAGCTCCTATGCCCCTCGGCTGCCGACCACCTCCCCGACCACGCCCCGGTCGAGGTCCCTGAGGTGTGCCCTGAGGTTGGCCTCCTCCTCCTACGTCTTCCCTTGGAGGAGCGGGAGCTCGCTGTCCCTACCGCTGCTGCTGGAAAGGTCTGGCTAGAAGCTGCTGCTGGGGCGGGTGGTGGGGTTGTCCACCACCGCCGTACTGTACCCGGTCCGGGCACTGACTCCGGAGATGTCCAGGGCTCCCACAAACGAAGAACCGTAGTCCCAGGCCTGAAGGAAAAGGGTGAGGAGCAGGGGATCGAAAATGAAACTACTATGGCCTGCTCCCTGCTGGTCGGAACCTGGAGGGTCCTGATGCTGGAGGTCTGGTGCTGAAGGCCTTCCCCTTCGATGGTCCCAGCTAGATCCCCTCTTGTGACACTCCTCCTAGAGCATGCATCTTATCCACCACTTCGGCCTTCTTCTGGACCTTTAAGTACGTCGAAAGGGTAAAGGGGGTAACAAAATACTGGAGGGAGGGGCGGAGCACCTCCTCCAAACATCATGCCCTAGACTCCTTGTCGGGAAAGAGGTCCGGAGCAAATCATAGGAGGTCCTTGAACTTGATCCCTAGATCTCTCACGGACATACTCCCCTACTGGAGGGAGAGTAGATCCTGTCTATTTTCCGCCTTCATCGTTGAAGAGAGGAATTATGTCCGGATCTCCCTCTCGAAATCAGCCCACGCCACCTCAGACTCTCTCCTCTCCCCCAGGTAAAGCGTCCACCACTGATGCGCCGCTCCCCGCATCTGGATGACGGCCAGAGGAACCCAGTACTCGGTCAGGGCCCGAATCAGGCCGAAATCTATCACTAGCTCCTATAGCCAGCCTTCCATCTTCATGTCAGAGGTGCTGCACTCATACTTATAAAGGGTCTGTCGCTATAAGGCCCAGAGAGTCCTCTGCCACTGGCCGTCCTCCTCTTCTCGGTCAGCTCTCTGCCGATCGGCCAAGGTAGTCTGTGAGGCCTCGATCGTTTGTACCACACGCGGTTGCCTTCCCGGTTCCATAGATGCAAGGTAAACAAGGAATGCCTATGCCCATGTAGTGATGATTATTGTCTTTAAATCTTCTTAAACTTTTCATTTATTCTTAATTCCCAAAACACCCCATAAACACGATAACACAAGTCATTATGATGCATGTACCTTTCCTAGGGTCTCTACCCTATAATCAGCGTGGCATCACTTGGTCATTCGATAGGTCCAGAGTCCTTGCGTCGGATCATGGGGGGCCCCAACATCCAGTGTCCTAGCTGGTCTTCCCTAGCCTAATTCATGCACCAAGGTCACCCAAAACTGTTTCCCTACCATCCCATGCAATCCACACTGCGCCTAACTCCAGGCTCCATCCTATCCCTCAATCAACCTGCCTCTGATACCATTCTGTCACGACCCACCTTCACCAAAAGGAGGGAATGGTCAGCAGATTGCCATGCCCTTCCTTCTTTGAGTTAAAGGAGAGATAATGACCCCCGATTCCCACCTTCAATAGGTCCCGGAGTGGCGACTAGAACCAAGGGTATAGAAATTTCTCACAAATGGAAGGCATTGCCCCTTTTTGTTTTATATGATCAGGAGATAAGATGATGAACCTCAACAACACCAAGTTAAAAGAAATGTAAATCCAAAAGTAAACCATTCCCACATGCAAGTCCCAAAAGTAAAAGCCACAAAGTACAAAAGGTGACTACAAGGTAAGTACCAAAGATGAAAAGCAGCAACTGCAACTACCCCCAAAGGTCCGTGCTAGTATGGTCCTGCGTGATCCCCGAAGTCCTCCCAGAAACCTAAAAGCAGTTTTATATACGTAGGGTGAGCATACAATTACACTCAGTAGGGAAAACCAAATACTATCGTGCACAAGTGGGGGAACATACTAATGTCTTGTGAGAAAAAGGAGTAAACCAAACTCCTATCAAGGTAAATTATCCACCCAAGCCTCACCAAGGAACACTCCCCAAATAACGCAAGTCAAGTAATATATATAATCAGAGAACATCGATGTTTGGGTACCCCATGCCACTTTCCCACTAGTTAGTGAGACATCCTACGCATCAGACCAATCCCTCCAATCTTACCTTAGTCCCACTGCCACACCCGCCCGCACACACCTGGGCCACAACCACACACAGTCCCACGACCGAATTCTGCCCGCAAACACCTAGGCCACAACTATCACATGTAACCACGCCTGCACACACCTAGGCCAGAACAACCACCACCACACCCAAAGACAATAGGGCTAGAAAATCCACTACCATGCCCGAAGACATCTGGGCCTCATCCCGAAGACACTTGGGAAACCACCTACCGAACACACCTGGCCAACCACCACACTCCCCCGCCCGATGGTTCTTGGGCTAATAATGGACCTTAGGCCGTCACAGCTTGCCTGAAGATACCTGGGCTATCCGGGAAAGGGAGCAGAAAAGGAGCTAATAACAAGCCACTAATAATAGTGTTTGGAAAAACACCCTCCCCCATAAAATGGGGGTTTTCGCCACTAAGTGCTCAACTCGGGTGGGGGGCGAATAAGAAACACAAAACTACAAATATATACATAGGTAACAATCACTCACCCAAAGTTAGGTTTCTCTTCAGAGAGCCTACACATCACAACAATGCTCAAGTCTGAGTCATAACTCTCACCAATAAAACCTATTTGTCCCATTCTTGTTTTCATGCTCAGTAATAGTGTTCAAAAAGTTTATGCACTACTGGCAAACTAACACTATAAGAATATAGATAGAAAAGAGACCAGCCAAACGTTAATTTAAGTATCCATACCCAGTTCTCTTGTAAAGTCACAACAATAAGGAAAAGTGAGAACCCTCGAAGTCCTGGAACCAGGCAACCCCGAGACACTGCCCCATGTCCCCTCCCCCAAAAAGGTTTTTCATCAACAGAGAATCCCACCCCAATTTTTCATATAAAAAAGGTAACCACCCAGTCTCAAAGCTCACAAACACTAAATTCATAACAATAGGGGATCCCTTCCCCAATTTCACAACCACCGAGAGTATAAAAACTGGGGATCCCATCCCCTCCCACATCTCCAACAATAATCACGAAAAAGGAAACAACCAAACCACTACCACCGACACAAAGCAGGGTTATGCCTGTATTTTCAGATTTATAAGATTTAACACACTCCATGATTTCAAATTCTGTGTGTTTTAACCAGGAGTTATCAAGGAAGGGTTGATCCTGGTGCTTTCAATTTATTCAGCCGGGAATACGTGATTAACAAATTTACTTTTCACAGAAGGAGATTATGATTACAAGACAAGCCATTTAAAACATCCTGAGGGGTTCAGTAGTGCACAGACAATGGCCACCAACGGCTTCAATTTTCAGAATGCGTAAGACATCACAACTCAGAAAGATGATTTTAATATAACAACATCAACGATCACAACCCCCCCCCTTCATTCATAACAGGATTCGTTCATTATCTTTAATTTGGTCTGGTTTATCCAATTCTACAGAATCAAAAGCACGCCCACCCCACATGATACACAAAAGAGAGAGATGAAGGAGAAATTCCCTACCTGTTGATTGACGATCGACGTTTAGGATGGGGGCGGAACTTCACAGATAGAGATGCGGCTCACCTGAAAAAAAAATCGCCTCGTCTATCAATGCTCAGGCTGGGCGCGGAACAATAAGCATAACGATGCGGCTCTCCCGATGCACCAGAAGCTGTTCGTGAAAAGCCGCGATCAAGGAAAAAAGAAACCATGACTAACCCTTAGTTTATAAGAGCCGCAGATGGTTTAGATGAGAACGCCAAACCGCGTAAAGAGAGGGGGTCGTTGGTTGACCACACAGTTGGGCAGTTACACACGATGATATTAAGGTGTTATTTAAAATCCCCCATCGGGGAGGTTTCAAGAATTAATTATGGGCCTTAAGTGGTTTTAAAAGGAGTAAAAGAATTAATTTATGTCAAAACTTACATTGTAGGAGCAGAAAGGTCAGGTACATGGTGAGGGGACACGGTGCCACCGTCACGGTGTCACCCTTACGGTGTCACCCTCACAATGTCACGCTCACGGTGTCACCGTCACGGTGCCACCGTCACGGTGTCACCCTTACGGTGTCACCCTCACAGTGTCACGCTCACGGTGTCACCGTCACGGTGCCACTGTCACGGTACCACCTTCACGGTATCACTGTCACGGTCTCACCCTCGCGGTGCCACCGTCACGGTTCCACCATGACCTGTGTCACCCTCACGATGGCACTGTTTTGGTGGAGCCTCACTTTTGGCAAAGTAATGGGCCAGGGTGGTCCGGGCCATTACATGATATAACCTAGTTAGAGGTATACCCTTATAAAAATTAAGGAGAAATGAATTGAGATGATAAAAGAGAGCTGGTGCCCCCTTTATAAGTGTTGGATTGATTTGAATTTTCTAATTAATTAAATAAATTTTAATGAAATTGTACGAATGATTTGGATTAACTCAGGTAATGTGATTAATTTTTAAATGACTAATGCCCGTATTGATGATATTATTATTGTATTAGATGCCTTGGTTGGTATATCTTAGTTCATGATTCAATAGGATTCCATGTAAATTTATATGCCATCGATCATGTATATAGTACTGGATTCCTTGGACATTTTTACACATTTGGTCATAATTTTTTAGGATGTCAAGGGCCTTGCTACACCTTAGATTGGGGTTTCATGGGCCCACACTGGACATGTTCTTTTGATATTCTTTTTGGAACCCCCCAAGTCTTTATTGAGTTCCCATAAATTTATCCTAGGACATGATGTGGATGCCTTGGTCTATTATACCTTGGCTATAACCCTTCATGGTCCGAAAAATTGATTTCACATCCCAATAGTTGTGGTTGTTTACATTTTATTATTCAGAATGGCTATGGTGGGTATTATACAATGGATATATGGCCTAGTTGAGGTAGATGTTATTAAACTTGTTTACATTGTGAGGTTATAATGGTTATTTATTTTATGATATATAGATATACCTATTATGGGTATATGATTATAGTTGATAGATTGATTTTATCCCTCCTCCTTGTATGATTTATAGCTTACCTTGTTGTGGGAGCATGATTGTGGTTTACAGGGAGCCTTGGTAGGATATAAAATACTCTTGAATTGTAACCCTTTTTATTTATTTATGTCATTCCTATGATATAATGCACATTTTATTTTTATATATTATAAAGAATTAAATTGATATAGACAATATGGGTGGGGGCCAAATGAGTGTCATTTATTACCCAGTTTGGGTTACCATTGGGTACCCAGAAAGACATCATGGATATAGGTAGAGACTAGGGAAAGAACCCACAATATGATACTTGAATATTCAATACATAGGAGAAGAGGGGAACAAGACCAAGATATGCTCAGGATACTAGATAAGGTAGTATTTTTTTGTTTTTTTTACTTTTTGATTGTTTTATTGTACCAATGCTGCTATAGGTATTTTCTAGTTTTTTAGAGACATGACATGGCAAATAATTTTGTTTATGAGATTAATTTTAGCATTGCTATCTATTATTATCATTTATTTTGATATTCTATAAGGCTATTTATCAACATAAATTGTTTACTATTATGATTATTAACACTCTCATACACTCTAAAAGGATGGCATATTCTCCCAAAAACACACCGTAGTTCTTCATTGATATTCAGTAGCCAATGTTGTACGAGGAGGCTGGCATAAGACCATGAGACCCACCAGCACCGGGCACCACTAAGTAGAATTTCGTTTGGGTTGGTAAGAAGTGGTAAAAGAGATTTTTCATTTTAGGATTTAATTTTTTGAGTCAATATACTGGGGAATATGAAAATATTATAATTTTTTAATGAGTTGTTCCAGGGAGTATGTAGACCATGTACACGAAAAATCCAATTTCTATTAATGGAAATTTTTATTGTTTTAGAAATTTCTTATTAATACTAATTTGATTCCACTATTGGGTGATAAAAATGAATTGTGATTTAATTATTGAAAGTATTTGGGATCTATTTTACCATTTCATGATGATATGAGCCTATTAATCTCATGCATCATTTTAGGAACCCTTTATTATTAACATTCCATGCATTATATTATGCGATATTGGATGCATTGCTTGACTGCGTGAAATGGATGAATGTACCTTATGTGATAAGAATGTATTATTATATATTTTTTTGTATATGATTGAGAAAAATAGTCTATAGTTAGAGTTAATCCTATAAACTAAAAAGTGTTTTCCTGATTGGACAACAATATACATCCTAAGTAGTAATCTTTTTTCATGTTGAGTTATGGACCATTGGTCACATGAACTGAAAAGTATTATGAAATGGATTAAGTGGACACCACATTTCGAGTTATAATGTGTATCGTCCCTTATGTATGAGATGTTGTGAACCATTTTGTTTAACCTTTTTATGACAATTGTGATTTAAATTTCAATTAAATTGAAATGGAAATTTGGAAAATAGAGAGTAGAACATGACTTGGCTTTAGAGTGGGCAGTTGGAAATTTCTCTAGTGAAGTTTTCAATTGTTTCCTTTTACCTAGTCATGTATTTTTAATTATGGAGATGGGTTTTAAATGTTTATAGGATGTATTTTACAAATCATTTATTTTTAAAATTTTATCTTTTCAATATTAATCATTATGAGGTGTGTGTTTGGTATTTTAGAGTCACACAAACATGATAACCTCTTGTCATGTTCCAAGAGGGTGTTGATGACCATGATCCTAAGGTAGTAGGATATGTGATACTAGTATATCCTCCTATAGTGGTAGCTATGAAACTATTATGTGTGATGGATATGGGTAATAAGGAACAGTTCTAGGAGATTTTTATAGGTTTCATGTAGACCGAATAGGGGGCCTCGCAGCCTACTTCATGTATGGAAGAGTTGATGTCTGTATTCTAGTAGCAGCATCCACCCATGTTTTTAAGGGTTGGATGTAAATAGGTAGTTGAGAAGTGTATTGATTAAACATTTTCAATTTTATAGAATATAGTGAATCCTTCTTAGAGGATAGTGAATAGTGACACATATATGATCTGAGGTGAAACTATGCATTGGTGGGATTTTTTGAACCAACATAAAAATCTACGAGATATGGTTTGGATGGATTTACAATCTAGGTTTTACGATTAATTTTTTCCCAAGTCTATGGGAGAAGAGTAGGGTAGTGAGTTTATGCATCTGGAGTACGGTGTGATGGCGGTTATGGAATATTCATTATGCTTTATAGATCATTTTTGTCTTGTACTATTTTATCAAACTGATGAAACATCAAGGGAAATATTATTTTAGGATAGTATCAAAAATTCTATTCTACTATAGGTTAATTTGTTCAGGATGATGAAGATTACTGAGATAATGAATTGGGAATTTATTATTGAGCAGAATATAAGGTAAGCTAGGGGAACATAGCAGTGAAGTGTAGCCTCTCAACCTAGAAAATAAGAATCTAATGGAAGGATGTTCCATTTTAAACATTTTCATGAGGGGAGTACCATCAAGTATATGAGTGCTAGTAGATCTCTTTTCTATCATCAGTGTGGAATATGCAATCATATGAGAAATTTTTGTGATCGAGGCCCCTTCGAGTTCTATTCTTGCAGAAGGATGGGCAACATTTATCATTTTTACAAGAAATTTCCCGTAGAAATTAATGGGAGGGGATAATCTCAAAATTAAAGATCAATAGTTGGATTCATAACTCCAGGAAATGTTGGTGTCTAAAGTAGTGCTTGTTTCTTAGGATCAGGTGGTGGTCCTAGATGGGGTATTAAATCACCAGTTTTACATAGAAAATAGAGTTAGATTAATTTTAGTTGGGAGGTTGTTTGATAGGTCGCATCTTAGGATTAATATATTCTGTAAAGTCTACCCTTGAGAAATATAGAACCTGGATATCTACAATAAAAGTGGTGATTTTATTAGCCTCTATTATAGTATATACTCATTATTATGCATGTTCTTCTCATAACATGATATTGAAACTTGTTGTGGAGATCAATGGGATTTTTGTTCAGTTTTTATGTAATTTTCTCTTTGGATTCTCCTTTGGGGATTTGAGAAGAAGGTGTATTCATGTACAGGGAGTTCCCCATTCTGATTAGTGGGTGTCACTTCATATGGAATTTTTTTCCTTGTAATGATAGACTTTGATTTCATACTTAAGATGGATTGGATAGTTGATTTTTGCTCATGTTGATTGCTATCACTAAAGGGTGACATTAAAATAAAAATATGCTATTGTTTTTATTCAAAAGGGTGAATAGGAAATCAAGGTGAACCAAATAGATCAAAACATCATGGGATTTGTGTGATGATATCTCATATTGTTAGTTTATATTGGGATGACATGGAATACCATTAAAAGGATTTACATGTACTGGTTTATCATTTCATATATTTTTTCCAGGATGAATTTTTTAGTTTACCTCCAAAGAGAGAGGTGAAGATCTCTATCGATCAAGTTCTAGGAGCTTTACTGGTATCCATTCATCATTACAAGATATCTACTATGGAGTTTTATGATCTCAAGAGGTAGCTCTATGACCTGGAACCAAAAGGTTTTATATGAACCAATATATCTCTTTGGGGTTCGTTGGTTTTTTATGAAAAGGTTGATTGATATATTTGTTTATATGTTGATTATTGGAAATTGAACTAGTTGATGGTTATGAAACAATATATGTTTCCAATGATAGATGAAATTTTTGATTACCTATGAGGATATTGGTCTTTCTAAAATGTTTATTTGTGGTATGTTTATCATCATGTGTGATTTCATCCTATAAAAATATGTCGTACAACATATCTTAAAATTTTTGGTTTATATGAGTATCTGGTTATATCGTTCGGTCTCATAAGGGCACCATCAATTTTCATGGTGTTGATGAACAGAGTTTTCCATATTTATGTGGATTATTTTTGGTTGTTTTCATGGATGATATCTTGGGGTATTCTGACAATAAACATGACAGGGAAAAAAATTGACATCATTTTGGATACATCGAGAGTGAATCAGTTATATGAGAATATAAAAAAGTGACACTTCTAGATGGATATGATTCACTTCATAGTTCGTATTATCTCATAGCAATTAGTCTCAATAGACATGGATAAGGATAAAGATGTTGTTTCCAAGGAACATCACAAGAATGTAATTGATATATATTGATTATTTGGAGTCGATGGATCTTATAGGTGTTTCATAAATGGATTCTCACACTTTGAATCACCTATAATAGGATTTATTAGAAAGGGTGTGATGTTTTTATGTCTAGATACCTATGAGACATTCATATAGGATTAGAAAGAGAGACTAACTTCAATGCCTGTCCAAATTCTTCTAGATTTTGAAAAAATATAAATAGTTTATTTTGATTCATCAAGTATTAGGCTTTTAGTAGTTCTAATTTATAAGGAGTGAGGCATGGTGTATGAGTCATCTATGTTGAGGCCACATGAGTGGAAATACTGAATTCATGTTTTCGAGTTATCCATTGTTGTATAATCCTTGCGTTGTAGAGGTATTATTTATTATATGAACATTTTGTGGGGTACACTGACCACAAAATCCACATTTATATATTTATAAAATGTTATCACATTTTGAGATCATGAAGGTGGGTTGAGTACCTAAAATATTTTCACATCAAGCTTTCCTATATGTCTGGAAAGGGAAATGCAATTTCTGATGCACAGAGTAGGAGAAATTAGATATAGGCAGTTCAAGAGGCTAGTAGCAAGTGCCTTGTTATGTAAATTTTAGCAGGGATGCACTTGGTGGTGTAAGATGGGTATAGAGTGACTTTTTTCAACTTTAGAAATTAATTACACTTTTCTAGATAGAGGTATGATGATATAATTATATAATTTAGAGGGACTAGTCCTATGAGAGAATGTGGAAGGTGAAGACCTGCATCCAAGCTGGATTTTGGGTGGGGATGAAATTATTTATATTCATGGTTTCTTATGTGTTCTAGAAATAATTTGTGAGGAGTTGATGTGAGAGTTTCATTCTATAGTTTAGGAATTACATCCTGGTGTCACTAAGATGTATCAGGAAATGCACCATCAATACATTTCATTATGTATGAAATCATAGGTTGATGGTTTTTTCATGAAGTGTTACACCTATCAGCAAGGGAAGGCATAACATCAATGGCTATTTGGGATTTTATAGCAGTTACCCATTCCCCAGTGGAAATAGAAATACGTTGCAATGGATTCCATTACCTTGTTTCTAGGGTCACTTAGAGGTAGTGATGCTATATAGGTAATGGTGGAAAGGCTCAAATGGGATTCTCATTTTTTCAGATTAGGGAGACCATCTATGTTGATGAGCTTGGGAGGTTGTATATCCATGATATAGTAAAAATTCAATGGTATCCTCAAAATGTTGTATGAGATAGGGATGTTTGGATTACTTCTAGATTTGGGTAGAGTATACAACATGATTTGGGTTCTTCGGTTACTATGAGAGTAGCATACTGCCCTTAGATTAATGGCCAATCAGAGAAAATGTTTTATGTTCATGTGGACCTAATGCATGCATGTGTGCCTCATTTTGGGGGTTCATAGAAAGGTAATATACCCTATGTTATGTTTTCGAGAAAAAAATCCATCAAGAGACTATACAAATGGAACCTTGTGAGGCTTCATATGTAATTTCATGATGATCTCCACAATGCTTATTTGAGGAAGGCGAGGAAAAATCTCTTAGACCTCATCTCCTTTTGGAAACATCAGAAAAGATCAATTGATTTAGAAACTGATGGTTACCACATAGTGGTGGAAAAAAATCTTAATATTGTCATTATCGATAACATCTGTTATTAGAGGTTGGCGATCAAGTATTTTTATTTACCTCACTAAGGAAGGTACATAGACAGATTAATAGAATGTGTACTCTTTTGTCATAATATGTCTTTCTATTAGAGATTCTGGTTATATTCTGACCAATATCCTTTTAGTTGTAGTTACCTAAAATATATCGATCCAAGAATGAAACCTTCCTTGTACTTAAGATATGCCATTATCACACAGATCTATCTAATACTCTGCATTTGGATGAGGTGGAACTTTAGGTAAATTCATCCTATGAGGAACATCATATTAATATCATTGATAGGACCATAAAGGCTCTATGTGGGTATTTGTTACCCTAGTAGGGGTTTTATGGACTCACAGACATTTATAAGATGATACTAGGGAGTGGGTGGTCGACATATGTTCTCAGATTATATATTTATTCTCAATTGTTTATTTAAAACTCTGGGAAGCGATATCCAGGGATGAATTTCTTTATGGGAAAATAATGTATAATACCAAGTTTTCCAATGCTTAAAATTATTTTCTTTTTCATTTTACCCCGGTGGTATTGATATAATATGAGTTTTTATTGAGTACATAAGAGTTTTGGGGGTTCATAACGATTTTTTGGATCACAAAGGCTTGATTTTTGGAAAATGAATTGGGGTTGCACTGTCATTAGAAACCATACAATCCATGCAGCATAGTTTTAGTAAACCATGCAAGGTAGTCCTTACCTCTATCAAGAGGTGCATGATTTGAGGAAACTGTGCGGCCAGGGGGGCCAGACCATGTAGGATAACATGTATTTTTAGGAGATGAATTAGTCATTTTCTTGACACTTTTAGTCAAACTATGTGAATCAAACAGTGCGGGGTTCACATTGACATAGTGAAGGGTGCACATTTGGCACATTATTTGTGCACAGTTTGGAGAACCATGCAACAAAACATTGGTAACCATGAATTGGAGTGAACATTACCATTTCACCTATAAATTTGATTAAAAAATCATCAACTTTTATTGCAATGGGAATTCTTGGCATGGTCCCCCCCTTTGAAGCTCAATCCATTGGCTTGACCCCCTTTTCTCTATATGAAATTAGATTTGAACATCATTGGTCTTATTGGATCCATGTGAGTTAGTTATTAAATCCTATTATTCCATTATTAATTTTCCATCATATCAATATAGTTATTTGGGAGAAATCTAATAAGCCCAATTTCTTAGATTTTTATCCATTAATAGTTTTTCTTTTAATCTTGACAAAATCATAGCATAATACTTTATGTGTTATATATTATGAACCTATAGTCGGTGGTCTATTTCTTTTCCTATATGAATTGGTAGTTTATAGAATTCTATAGTAGTTCTGCACACCCTAGTTTCTACCTGTGCCCATGAAATTAATTTAATGAATGAATTGAATGAATTTAGACCTATTAAACATCCCTACTAGTGCCTTTGAGTTTGTTAAATGTTGGTTTACCACCCTAGGACATCCATGGGGTTCACCTTCATATATTTAATTTTTATACCACACTCTAGGTGTTTGTGAGGTTTCCAAGTTAGAGGGATCCTATTTTAAAATTTGATGATATTTGAATTAAGATTTTAGGATAAAGTTGATTCCCCATTTCCATGGGTTGACATGATGTGAATTTTTTAATTTTGAAGTTTATTTTATAAAAAATGATGAATTAAAAGAGTTAGATCAACTCATGGAATGGGATTAATAATGAAATGATGAATGTATGGATTGATGAGTTGATTATGGAAGTGTAATCCTTTTTTGGTATATATTGGATTCTAATTACACATTATTCCATGGACATTTATAATCTACTGGCCTTATTTAAGATAAGTGATTCCAAGGACCTATTTACTCCTTGGATCTTGATTCTATAAGATGTTGAGTTCTTTAATACCACATATATTGACATTTCTTGGGTTTTTAGTGGACATGGTATGTTGACATGCTCCTTGGACCTACCCAAGTCTTTACTATGTTTCTATTTAGATTTTACTGGGACTCGATGTGGATGCCTTGGCCTTCTGCACCTTGGATCTGGCCCTTCGTGGTTTTACACATTGATTACATGGAAAATTTGTTGTGGATTTTTACATTTGATTATATGTCATGCCTGTGATGGGTATTATAAATTGGATATATTTCATTCAATGGTAGATGTTGTACACCTAGTTTTAATAATGAGGTTGTAGTGGTTATTTCTGCCATTTTTAGATATCCCTATTCTATGTTTTTTATTGTAGTTTATTGATTGATAATATCACATATACATTTTTGAATTATAGTTTGCCTTATTATTGTAGCATGAAAGTTTTTTATAGGGAGCCTTGGTAGGATAGACAATACACTTGAGCTTTATCAATTTATTTTATTTCTATCATATATATGATATATTGCACACTGATTTGGTATATATTTTATACATTGGAATTTTTATAGGCAATGTTGTTAGTGGACTACTAAGTGTTATATGAAGCCATATCTAGGATGTAGTCGGGTACTCAGAGAGTCTTCTTGGATGTAACTTGGGAGCGGGGAAAGCACCAACTTTTTGATTCTTGACTGTTCATTACTTGCGAACAAGGGAGCATAGGACTAAGATATGCTCCTGATTTTTGATGAGATAGTTCATTTTTTGGTATTTTTATAAATTTTGATTCATGATTTATACCTATTCTTATATACATGTTTTACTGTTTTTTAGAGATATTACATTAAACATCATTTTGTAAATGAGACTACTTTGTGCAATGTTATCTATTACATTCATGGATTTTTATCTTTTTTTGGGTAATTTATATACTTTAACTATTCATTTTGATGATTATTATCAATGTTCTACACTCTTATATAAGGGAAATGGATCCCCACAGACACACCTTATTCCCTTGATACAAGTCGCTAGCCTCTAGCATGTGGGGAGGAGTGAATGAGGCAATCTGACATACCAGATTAGAGCACCATTTATTGGAATCCATGACAGGAAATAACTTTCTATATGTTCCATTATAAATCCTAGATGAGATAAGGTTTCAATATGGATATAAAATGGTTTTTGGAAAAGTTTATAGGTAATGTTTTCCCTTATATTCTTAGATTAAGTGCAGGTAAATCTTTTTTTATGTTAATCACTGTAATTAATTTTTTCAAATTTCATTATTCATTTTGTTAAAAAATTAGGTTGATCATATTATAAATTATATATTATTTTGATTAAAATTATGGAATCCATTTTGGAAATTAAATTCAAACTATTTGTAATAATTTTTTTTAATAAATCCCTTAGATGTGATGAGAAAGCGAGTTTCTAAAGAAAAAATGTTCAATAGTTTACAATGTTCCTATATCAAAATTCAACATTAAAATGGTTCCAATGTACTAAAATATATTTATGAATTAAAATTTTACATACTTTACTTTACAACCAATTCAAAATATTATTTATCATTAAATATAATTTAAATGAAAATACAGTTTTCAATTAAAAATATGTATTTTTCGTTATTCACCAAAAAATGAAACATCTCATAGAATTAACACAAATTAATCGTAAAATAATTTTTGTTTTAAGATATAAAAAATGAAGTTTATTTTTAAAAATAAAATTTCTTGAATTTGAAAAATTTACTTTTAAATTAAGTGTGCAAAATCATGATGAAAGTGTCTTTTAGAAAAAAAAGAATTTGAAAAAACATTTCTTTTTCTTTTAATTGATTCTTATTTTATTAATAATAAATAGATAAAAATAATTTTCATTATTTATTTAGTAAAATTAATAAATGAAATATGATTAATAGGTTTTAACTATTATATTAAATAATAATAATTTAATAATAGTTTAAATTTTGATAAAACTCAGTGTTGTGTTTAATGCAAGCTAAACTGAGTGTTTCATGTAACACAAGATAATCACAATGTTGTGTGTAATTTTTTCTATTGAATATAATTTATTTAAACACAAATATATCATAAAATATGAAGGTGTTATATTTTTTTAAGCTTATAGTCACGTGTCACAATCTTTATTGAATAAAATGTTTTTATTTTATAAATTTTTGGGTGTTACAGTTTTTTTAATAATTTTTTTATATAGTAAAAAAATTTCGAAGAAATTTTATATAATTTTTTTAAGAAGGGTAACTAAATTTTTTTTGTTAATTTTTTAACATTTTTCATTTTATAATATCTTTATAAATGTGTGAAAATAATTTTTTTTAAAGATTTACCACTTGCAATAATTCCTACCAGTATACCATTATTTTATATCAAGATTAATTTAAATGTTTCAATGGGTTTTTAGAAAGAAAATAATATTTAATCTCATTATGTGATGTTTTTAATTTTTATAGTTATCAGAAGAAAAAGAAATTTCTTTTTATTTTCAAATAAAATACATAATGTATTTATAAAATAGTTTTTAATCAATTTTAGCATCTTGTAAATATTATTATTATACAATGGTGATATTATCTAATGACATTGTCCACCTTCATTATCTATATGTCTTATCTAGTGACCTGAATTTTTACCAGGGTACAAATCATTGGTTTTTTATTTTGAATATTTCCCTTTTACCATGGTAAATATATACTACATCATAGGAAAGGATCGAGGAGTTATTGGGGATAGATCAGAGCTATATGGTTTGGAAATGTGGGCTATAGGACGAGCCATAAGGTTAGTTGAAACTGTACGATAGATGATTCATGTTTTGGGGAAACTGTGCAATTGTAACCAAGAGACCTATATGTCCGCACAGTTTTTCAACAACCATGGGGACCAGGCACACATATATGGGATCTACTATAGGAAGGGTAAGATCATTCATAGATGGTTTGGGGATGGTTTTCAAATCACGTGCATAATCTGTGTGAAGTTGGTTATTGGAAAAAATTATCATTTCCCCTCCCTCTAATTAAGTTATAATTTCTCCTTTTCTCCTACCTCTAATAGATAGAGCCTCTTATCCTCCTCTTTGAACTTAATAACTTTTCTGAGCTAGGATTTTAACTAATGTGTCAATTCAGTGTCTGATACTTGATCCATCTATGGAATGGGATCCCTTATGATAAGTATATCTAGTTTCTCGACTCACGTATATGTTCTTCTTTTCATCAAGTGTGCTATTTTGTTTTAGTATTAAATTCTGTATTGTTCAGTTTTTTAAATGAATCTTAGATATCTTATAACCAACATATAATATATGTTTGATATCAAGCAGGGCTTACACTATGACACTATTTTAGGTGGTCACATAGTTTTCCTTTTGAGTTTGTGTTGTTTCATATTTAACCATTTATGTTGTGATTCAACATCTTTCAGGATCACATTATTTGTAAGTTCCCTTGTGTATAAATAACCCTAATATAATGGTACTGATGAATTTGATCTTGTTTAGGGTTTAGAAATCAATTGAACTCTATGTGGACACCCATAGGTGTGCCACCTTTCCGAATGGCCCGAAGTCCTTCTTTATTATTTAATTATGGATAACCCCCCTTTTAAGGGTTTAAGGGGAACTCGTACATGACCTGTATGCCCAAGGAACAAGGCCTGATAAACCCGCAATACATGACCCGAAAGCCCAGAGGCATACCATGCCCAATACATGAACCGTATGCTTGGCCCACTTGAACTTCCCCTCCCCATATTTTTGCATCATTGATCACCTAGCTCCCCACCATGCATTGCTTATCATCTATTATTACCCCGTACAAAGCTGCACGGTGCCTGGTCCTGATAGCGGCTACCATACCCTCTCATTCTTCCAATCCAATTTTCTCGGCATATGATGACTGCTACTCCTGTTTCTACGATCCTTTTCTTGGGCCGGTTTTGTCTGAACTGGGCTACTCCATGATCTACGTGACCTGAAGGCCCTGTAGTCTGAAAAACGTTCATGACCTGAAGGCCCTAGATACCCGTAGGCCCAAACCGGTGGCCCGAAGGCCCAAATTGGGTGAATAGTTTTGGCTGCTACAGTACCGAATAGTAAATGCTACAACACTGCTACAGTACCCCTAAAAATTCTCCTCCACCTGGTTTTGAACCCGGGTCTCATGGATTCCAAGCAGTAGCCCTTACCACTCAGGGTACAGGCACGTTGGCATAGGTGTGCCACCTTAAAAATAGAATTTTTGGCCAAATGATATTACATTCTAGGAACCAAAATTAGCCATCGGCATGGTTTTTAATTGAAATAGAAATTTTATCATATGTATTATATGTATACCAAGGTTCATCAATATCACTTATCCCTATTTTAATTGGAAATTGATAAATGGTAATGTGAGTATTTGACATTGACACTTTGGCCCAGACACCATTCCTTGAAATGAGTTTCCCATGTTAGTAAAATTGGATGGTGGACCTTCTATGTTGGCTATGATGAGATGGAATAACCCTTCAAATGAATTATATTTAATTGAATGGTCTCAATGGATGGAATTACCTTTCCCTTGTCATGTTTTATCATAAAGGTATTGTTGGAAATGACTTTCTTGTTTGAAATGAATTGATATAACATGATTTTCCTTACATTATCTAATATGAATTTCCATTCCCCTACTAGGATTACACTATTGTATAACTTATGTTTCAGTGGGAGGCATGCTTACCCTAGGCCAATTACAACCTCTATATATATGTATTGATGGGAGGTATGCTTTCCCAAGCCATAATCTCTACACGGGTGGGAGGCATTCTTACCCCCCACCAGTTATGGTATATATGTATGCATGGGGGGGATTATTACCTCATTCCAGTTAACAACTAGATATATATGTATGGTAGAGAGGCATCCTTACCTGGTTCCAGTGATAACATCTATATATATATAAAGTAACTTTTTTAAATATACCTCCTTGAGCTGAAGCAGGTAGATCCACCAGGTGTTATTTACGAACCTGAGAGGGAGGATGATTATTTATTTTTTCATTATTTTAATTTCCTTCGATTAGATTCAAAATATTTACATATGGTAACCTACTCATATTACATGTAACCACTATTGGTGGTGGTCCAATATTATTTTTATATCACACCCTACCCAGTTCACCATTAGAAAATGATAAGACTGTTTTCATGCATGCAAGGATATAGTAATACACCACTCTTGAAGTTTTTGATTCATATTTATTAGATGGAACTTTGTAGAAGAGGATCGATTTTAGGCTCGAGAATATATAATGTAGATTTTGGATTTTGATCACTTTTTTTTAATTTTTTAGCTACCTTGTTGCCTATTTCCTATTTTTGTTTTGTACTTACAGAACATGAATGTATTTTTATTTCAAACACGATCTATGAGGCTTCTGCTTTGATATTCATTTATTCATTATTTCGTAGTATCTATTTATGCATCTGCTAAATATTTTATTTATCTATATTATATGATTCTTCTGTTGTTTATTAATGTTTCATATGATGTGTACTCTGACATGAGAGTGTAGTATGTCCACAATTTTACCATCACATCCCACTACTATTCTAAATCCCCTAGAATATGGGTAGGAAAATCAAGGGTCATGTGGCCAACCAAGATCAGGGCATGGTTAAATTGGAAACAGGGTCTTGGATATCACATCTTATGATAATGGTATTCCATTTTTTTATTGGGGAAATATTGACATTCTATATTCTAGTTTTCAAACATGTTTGTTTATTAATTACAATGGAATATTGATTAGGTATTGTTTAGATTATTTATTCCTTTCATATTATCAATGAATTTTACTTATTTAGTGATGGGATATAAAAATCATATAGCCCCTTAATGTATCAATATGTCTCATTAGAGAAACTATACCGGGTATTATTGTGAATGACCAAAATATTAATGTATGGTTTCTTGACATAAGGCCTTTTTGGTATGATTAGGATTATTTGGATTATTAATTTAGTCACAATGAAACCTTAATTATTGTCCATTTTATTTTTACACTATTATTTAATCCCTGAATATATTCCTTTTTAATGATATTAGTTGTGTGAAATATTTTATTATTATTTATCCCTTACATATTATTTATGAAATTTTTATTCTTTGAAAGAATATATTGTATTATTATCTTAAATACGCATCTTATGTCACAATTTTACTTTTTTAGATCCCTAGGGGACATAGATGTGAACTCAAAATTAATTCAAGGATATAATATTTGATATAATAAAATTATAAATAGAATTTTATGTTCTATTTTAGGTTGTCAAATGTAACATAAGAATATTTAAACTGTATATTCTCTTAAGACTACAATGTTTTTAGATCTGATGGGATATAAAAAACGTTATTTTGTACCAATGTAATAAAATAACCATTGGATCCAGGTTATTTGAGTCACACTTGTAAAAATTGTATTAGAGAAAATTTAGTAGAAAACTAGTGAACTATATCTATGAGAACATAGTTAAATTAAATAAATATTATGATAAACCTATTTTATATTCAATAAACTATTATATAATATATTACTTACATACAAATCATATTCTATGATTCAATATTCAAATATTTTTGTGATAATGTAGTTTATTACAATATTTAGAAATGTAACCTAGTCTAATAAATGAAAATTGTATCAACACCAATAACCTATATTGGGATTTACTACATTAGAAAGTAAATAAATTCAACTATGATGGTTCTTGTGTTGATTATATTATAAATATATTATGTTAGTTGAATCATTTTATGACCCATATCCCTTCCTACATAAAGAAACTTACTGATCAACAATATGGTGTAGTAATGTTGGACTAGTTTAGGTGATAGTCTACTCCATCATTCAATGGAACTATTTATCCATTAGTTTTTGATAAATAGATCAAGTCCTGAGTTATGGTAATTCACACATAGGTTGGTAGGGATATGTAAAATGTTATCATAACAGTTTATCTTCTAAAAAGAGATACTGATTATTATGTTCGTTGATTCAAAACACTAAGGAATAAATGATAGAGAGTATATAATTAAATAATTTAAACGTTATATTATTCAAAAAATAATTTTCTCATGATAAATGATATAATATAGAAAGGTAATTCCTATACATTAGAAAAAATGAAGAGGTGAATTTTATTGATTATAAATATAAATTTACAAGGATAATAACTCATCTATCTAATTGTGTATTTAATTCAAGATGTAATAATGATCACTTATATGATAGGATGATTCAACGATTTCTGATGGAAATAGTCTCTCAAACTTTTTTATGAGTATATAGTATCATGTTCCATTACGATTGATAAATAATTTTATTAGTATTTTTTAAAGGAAATAATGAAATGAATAGGGTGACTAAGAAATTTGTAAATAGAAATGTGGTGAAATTAAAGAAGGTAATAATTTAATTTACCACATGTAATAATTGTGGAAAGAAACACCATTGTACATTGATGAATGGAATGAGAGTTTCCCACAAGTGTGGAGGGAAAGGTTATCATGGTGATGAATGAAAAGGAAAGGGATAATCCAATAATGTCTTATAGTTTAACTATTAAGAGGTGGATCACTATTAAAAAAATGAAATATGTCTCATAGGAATTTACAACTGAAGAGTCAAAGGAAGAAATGTTGAGTTTTTGTGATTACTACAATTGAATTTGAAGTTCTAAATGATGTGATAACATTCAATTTTATCATAAATTCTAGGTTATCAAATTTCTTTTTTGATTTTGGATATATTCACACTTTTATAACTTAAATATTTTATAAGAACATATAATCACCCCTAAAAACTAGGAAATGAGTTTTGAATCAATACACCTACTGGAAATATTATTACAAAAGTGAAATATCTACCATTATTAATTATGATGCATGGATATTCCCTAGTTTTAAAATTGAATGTATTATCTAGGATTTACTTCAATATAATAATTGGTATGGATTTGGTCTAAAATTATATTTAAATTGTATATTTATATGAAAAATATATTAGATTTTGTGAAGGAGGTATCAAATCCCTTTCCTTTATAGGGAAGACCTCTATGTCTAAATTTCTTTCATATCCACCACCAATAGCTCATAATAATAAAATTCATAGAGAATGTGAAGATAAAACAAATTTATGGATGGTAAAAAATCCTTATATTGAATAATTTTCCTATTTCCCAAGAATATATTGATTTACATATAGAAAAATTACCTAGAAATCTAGTTGATATTAAAAATTAGTTTCTCGTTGAACATACCTCTAATGAAAAACCTATATCTATGAATCCCTATAAAATAGAACTAGGGGAATTGGGAGATGTGATTAAATATTATAATAAGTGATGTCATAATGAATTCATACACCCTATTATTTCTCCAATGGTAACCCATTTCATATTTTTGAAAAATAAGGAAGAGTCTATGAGGTTTTACATTGATTATAATGAAATAAATGCCACTAATATAATGAATAAATATACATTAACGTGTATTGATGAATTATTTTATCAATAGAAGGGAGTTTAATATTCTCAAAGGTATATATTGTCCTTTAATAGTGAAGAAAGATAAGGTCAATAATATGGAATTTCATAAGAGGTAAAGACATTATGAGTTTTAACTAATTACCATTGGATTAAACAATTCACCCTCAATAATTACGGTTATATTGAATGCAACATGAAAATATCACCATTATAACATCATTATGGTATTCATTTAAGACATCTTGATATATCAAAAATCTATAAGGATAATATTAATTAATTGTGAATTTTTCTTAAGACCCTTAGAGAAAATTAATTATATGATTAATTCAATATGTGTGAATTTTGTCTTCGAGAAATATCATTTGTTGGATAAATTATTTCCATGGATGGATATTTTTTATCCTCAAAATAAAAAGGTAGTCAAGTAATGGACCATTACAATGAATATAACTTAGATATAAATTTTCATTGGTTTATCAAGTTACTATTAGTGATTTATTCTAAATTTTACTCAATTAGCAAACCCATTAACAATGTTCACACATAAATATGTAAAGTAGACATGTTAAAATTAATTTTTAGAAATTATAGTGGAGATAAAGAGGATATTGGTTAATTAACTGGTATTGAATTTACCATCATGAAATGGGGGATTTGTAATATATAGAGATACTTAAAATAAAGGATCAGGTTGTGTCCTTATGGAAAATTATGGATTGGTCACTTATGCATTATGTAAATTAAATATCCATGAATTGAACTATCTAACTCAGAATTATGAATTTGTAGTTGTAATATATTCCATAAATATATAAAGTCACTATATATGTGTTGGAAATGTAAATAATATATGAACCAAAATAGTTTGAAGTATGTATTCTATGTAAAATAGAAAAACATTGGGAAAGTATATTTTAGGAACTATCAATGGACACTGACATATCGATACACTAACACACTAAGAATGAAAACAAGGTAAATAATGCAATGAGTAGAAAGAAACATAGATTTGTTTACATGATGAGGATAAAGAGGGATTATATTCTCAAAAACATAGTAAATGTAGATATTATAATTTTAATGAAAGTGTAAACATTGATACTTTTATAAAAATTTATCCAACTATCATTACTATAGAAGATAAATAATTCCCATTATGTTGATAATTCTTTTAAAAAAATATAATTAGATCCCTAAATGATTTGAGATCATAGTAGAACATATATGAAGATGGTAAATTAATTTCTGGAATGAGACTAGGCATTCTATATTTACTAGAACAAAAAATGGAATTAGTATATGAATCACATAGCCCAAATTTAAAACTACACCCTCATAGAAAAGTAAAGTACATGGATTTTAGAGAACATCTCTGGTGGGATTGTATGACGTGCAAAATTCTAAACTATTTCTAAATATGTTTGGTGTTTTTGTCAGTATAGGTTAATGGAAAATATCATAAAGAAGTTATGAAACCCTTATCTACACCATTATGAATGTTGAACAATGTTACATTGAACATTTTCACTAGACTTATAAAGAATCCTAGGAGGAATGATGTATTGCTAGTAATTGTTGATATCTTTACATTGTTTATACATTTCATGGAAATATGGGAGGATCCCCCACTTGATCACATAGAAGACTCTATATTAATTAAGTGATTATACCTCACAATAAACCTCTTTAAATTTTATCTAATCGTGACCATCAATTCAAATTAAAATCATGGGGGAGTATTTAGAATTTTCTAAACACTATGATATATGTGGGCACTACCAATCATATTCAAATTGATGGTTTATCTGAAAAAGTATTCATACATTAGATGAAATTTTGTAATCATGGTCTCTTGACGTTCAAGGAACTTGGGACCAAAATCGGCCTTTGGTGGAATTTTCATATTATAATAATTTCAATTCATGAATTAAAACAACACCGTATGAAGCATTATATGAGAATATATTTCACACCCTAACATTTTGGGATGAGGGTAGAGTGATGAATCTAATAACCCCAAATTTGTTGAGGATACTAGTATTAAGGTGTGAGATATTTAAAATTAAATTAAACAACTAATAGAATAAAAAATACTTATGTTGATAATCAAGGGATGAGATTTGAATTTCATACGGGGGATCATGTCTTCTAAAATGTAACTCTATGGAATTGAGTTGTATTTTAAGGTAATTTTTGATATCTATATTATAGAAATATTGGATGTTTTGAAATTATGGTGAAAATTGGAGTTGTGTCCTGTCATATAACTGTGCCACCCAACCTATCTAAAGTTCCTGAAATCCTACATGTTTTATTATTGAGAAAGTACATTTTATACCAAAGAATATAATTTCCAATAAGGAAATAAAGTTGAAACAATTCTTATCTTGTAATGAAGATTTATCTATATTTGTGATACTAGATAGAATTTTTTCCAAAATCGGATAATTACACTAGTGAATGTATAGTGGAGGAATCATAAGATAGAGGAAGAAATGTGGAACCATGAATAAGAATTGATGATGAACTGTCACCATAATTTTTTTTATTTTTTGTACATAAAATTTATAAGAAGAAATTATTTATGGGGGGATATAATACATGATATTCAAAAATAGAAGACAAACACTACATCCCCAAACATCAGCACAATGGACATTTTATTCATAGTAGAATATAAATTGGTTTTTTCATTACCATGTTTAAAACTGAGATTCATACATTTTAATGTTTTAATTTTATTATATGGAATTAATTTTTTGATTCATCCTATCAAAATTATTTTTGGGTGAATTTTTTAGAATTAAAAAAAAATTGATTTTTGGGTTTAATAGTAATAATATAGTTTTCCATCATTGGAAATTTTATGATATCATCATGATAAAAGATGAATTAAAAACATATGAAACCTTTTTATAAAACAAAATACTATTAAATAATCTAAAATAGATTATTTAAAAATATTTTACTAAATTTAGAAATATATATTTGACTATTTGGGACCTAATATATATTTTAATCTAATAAGAAATTATTTAGTTTATTTTTATTTAATTAATCATTCAAAATGATCTATTCTATTTAGGGATTATTTTAAAATAAACAAATATATTATTTGTTTAATAAAATACCATTAAATATCATGAGAGTAAATAATACACATGATTTGGTAGTAATTATTTTAAAATCTATTTCTATTGAATTAATAATAATATTATTATAATTAATTTTTATCTCCTCGAGGAATTGAATCATGAAAAACTATTTTTATATTTTAAATTATAAAGTGAATATTATGTTACATTTTCAATTTAATATTTTGGCCTAAAAATAATTCATTGAGGTAAAAATTGAGTTTCCATGTTTAAGGTATAATGATGTAAAAGGGGTTAAAATTAAGTGATAAAACCTCAAAATATCATGAAATATATCTATATGTTCTTTTTTGGGGATTTATTGACCAATAATTTCTAATCACTATTATTTTAAAATTTGGATGTAAAATTCTGTTACCCATTTTTAGGAACTCCTCTTTTCTCATATCATTTACATCCCTATTTGGGTGAGTTTCAGGGACCCATTAGGATGTACATGATTATTTTAATTAATGGAGTCTAGATATAAAAGTGCTAAAAAAATTTCTGGGTTCTCCTCAATTTCAGAGAACACTAGCGTTGAATTGGGCTTTTGAGTGGAATTTTTATTATTTGTAGTCTATCATGCTATTTCAATTGGTGAAATGGTTGAACATAACTAAATGTTTACACATCATGAAAACTGTTCATGTCATGTATTTTTTATTATGATTAGGAATTGGGTTTAGTTTTGGGAATGAAAAAATTACAGAGAGTGAGACGTTTACACATCACTAAATGGTCAGGATCAATATTTTTATTCCAAGGAAGTATGTTTGTCGGTGGGAACTTTTAATCAAGAATAACACGACCTGAAAAGGATTCACACCTTGTAATTATCATTGTCTAATATTTTTAAGGCCCTTTATGGGTGATCTATTATTCACTGAAATAAATGCTCTTTTCCCTCAACATTATATCTCTCCCAAGATATTTTGTGGGCCTCCACTTTTTATGGATCACATTGTTTGATGATTGATCATCATGGTTGTGTTGATGATTATCTCCAAGTAAGTGATCTACTAATTTAATCCATTTCCTTGATTTCAGAATATCCATTGAAATATGTTTTCACATCCGTTGATCTTGTAGAGTTTTTTATACTATATCTATAATGTTATATTCATCAATGGGACAATCCTTTGTTGCTTGCAGTGTGACAGGTGCATGTTCATTGTTGTTTTCCATGATCTACCCTTTTTACATCAATTTTTTTGTGGGATGTGATTATAAGACATGGGAATCAATCTTAGGGCCTCTAGTGGGGATATTTTGTTTTATTATTGTTGGTATATTCAGTTATGGGAATGTGTGACCCGAGTTTGATGTTGCGGGTTTCATATATAGACTATATTAGATGAAATCTATTTATTTGGATTTTATATATTATTTCATGAATAAAATATCATAATAGATAGGTTGATTTATGTGTGTGTGAATTTTTTTTTGATAAAATATGGGGTTCTCAATATTTTTAAAAAAAGAATAGGCATTTTAAAAGAACTTTGTAATTTATATATGTAATGGTTTGGAAAATAGACAATGGGGGAGTGCTTGGTCACATCGGTTGAAGGAATAGTAATAGGCATCATCCTTTTGGGTAGGGGTTTACTAATGGGATATTCATCTTCTCCCAAGGCCTGTTGATCTAAGGACTTCATAGACCTATTAGGGTGTTCATTTTTCTGGGGTGTTTCTCTTCTCTCTAGATTAGATGCATATGTATAGAGACTCGATGTGCATGATTTTTTATGATTATGTAGGAGTGTCCTTACTAGAATGATCTATGGTGATCCTTGGCATGATATAACCTATTTTTTGTGTTGTAATATTTTATATCTTACAACTATGAATTTGATATCATATGTGATTCATAGTTTTCTATTATTTGGCTGCAATGATATATGTTATATGCTTTGACCTATTTTACTTGGACTATTTTTAAATTCTGGAAAAAGGGGGAAATAAAAAATTTTACCATGAATTTGATATAAAATTTTGTTTAAATTTTTATCATGACTTGTTTTCGTTAATGTAGATCATGTTCAAACTGTTGTACACAGACTTTTTAAGGATCACCTATGTGGGATCCTACTAAGCATGTTCCGATCACACCATGTTCACTAGTTTAGTGGTGTGCAGATCTTATTAATCTATTTGATTTAGGGAAGGCTAAGGTGCCTCAGGGAGGTAGTGAAGTTTTTATCAGTTGTGATTGGATTTCTAGAAATGAGGTGATGTGAGTTTTCCCACATTATAAAATGTATTTACAGTTTTGGTTTTAGTTTTCGTTCAATATTGGACTATTATATTTGAGAAAATTTAGCTATTTTTGAGTTGTATTCCTTTTTATGTTTCCTTTTTTATGACATATGTACTTGATAATTATTCCATTGTTTATATTCATTATATATATATATCATGTTTCCTAATTCTTGTTGGTGAAATAAATCCTTATAGTATTTTATGACACCAAGGTGCTAGTCTCCAACCCATGGGGATTGAAGAAGCTCTTCGGGTTTTTGGAAATTAGGGACGAGTACAAGTTTTAGAAGGTATCTGAGTCAATTTCATCAATATTTGGTATCATAGGAGGACTGTTCTCAAGAGTCCTTATCATGGAACATTTGGTAGACTATAGATTGGATTTTCATGAGTTTATAGGTTGGTTATGGAGAGGTATCGAGTATCTCTTTCCATGACAAGGATCATGTTACCATTAGATGTTGGGATGTGTATATCATGTACTGAGTTATTGATATTAATCATAGTTTTTTGCTTATTCTTTTTTTTAATTAATATTATGTTGTTTTATGATCATTTATTTTGTTTCAGTGTGTTGAGATATGCCTCTAACACATCTTACAAGGGTTCCTCAGGATGGTATAGTGAATCCTCCTTAAGTTTTTAGGATATAGATCACAATCCTATGGAGGATATATTGTGCGATGTTTTTTTGGTAGACTAAAATGTACTAGAAACCTATATAGTTGTTTCTAAGCTACAACCCTATGTTTTAGGATATGCTGATTAATTACCATAGTTCTTACAGTAGTTTCCATCATCGGTTAGGGTTAAAGATAATCATCAAGAGGTAGAGGGCTGGCAAGAGAAGATATAATTGATCATCGACTTCTTGGATACACCTGAGAGGATCATGGTAATGTGTGTGTTGTTTAGACTTGAGGTTCCCATCATGAAATGGTGGGATTCCATGGTACAAGATAATAATTATGTGGTTTTTGATAAAATTTGTTTGAAGAACCATTTCTTCCATTATTTTTTTCTGGTGTCACTAATGATGGATCGGTCCTTATAGTTCCTCTCTTTGCAGCATATAGAGTGTTTGGTGTTAGTTTAGACCAATATGATTGATGATCTGGTTAATTTTTCTTTAAGTTAGTATTGATTACCAACTAATGTCACAAAATTACTTACAGGGACTGTGACTAGATATCAGATTGTAGTTATTTATGCTAAAACATTCGACCTATGTAGAGGTGGTACATAGGGAAATGATAGGAGATATGAATATGGAAATCAAGATTAGTTTTCCTTCCCTACCTCTTCCACCCATAGGTTTCTTCAGTGGTATGCAAGAGAATAAGAGGAAGTGTAAAGATCATCACAGGAGTGGTTGAGGTGGTTCTCAGTGAACAGATTCCTCTACAACTTTAGTTACATCTAGTAGTTTCCCCTTGAATTTCTATTAGTGTGGAAAGGTTAGACATACCCAAATCTCTTGTTCTACACCTATGAATATGTATAATATTTATGAATTTTATGACCATATACAGAATTTTTTTGTATATGTATACAACTAATTATGGTCAATGAAAATAAAATCCAAAGACTATTATGAAACAGTCAGATGCTTAAAATAATACAAGGCAATAACCACATTCCTCATGAGTAAAGCACGTTCATGATGTAGATGTGTTTTTAGTGGGGGTAGAAATAGGTCTAGAGATAGTGAGATGTACCATTTTTACTGCATACTTTGTAGAAATTCATTAATATTATTATGTTTCCTCACACTCATCTATATATATTCTTTTAGTTTATATGATTAAACTTTCATGAGAGCTCATATCCTATATTATGGACATAGAGACACCTCCAAGAAAGTGGAATGCGTAGGGGTTTAATAATACTTCTTCATCACTATCGATAACAGATATAGTTTATGATTTTTGATTTCCTCATTCTTGATCTATATAAATTTGATGGAATCATCAAAGTGGATTAGATTATCACTAATTTTGATGAGTTTTAATTATATCATTAGCATGTCTCATTTCTTATGGCTAATGGGGAACCTTTTTTGGTTTAGAGTGAGTGGGATCCAAGGTTGGTTCATGCAGACCCTTCCCACCCAGTGGTCAGGAGTTTGTTATCTACCTTAGCTGTTGAGCTTGATGATGTTTATTCTATTGTTGACCTCTCCTATATTAAATATTATCAAATGTATTACCTAGATGATATTTCAGTTCATCGTCCAGATAGGGAGGTAGAGTTTATGATTGATCTATTTCTAGGTATAAAATTAATTTTGATAACTTTAATCATATAGAATATGTAGATAAAAAATATATTATGATTAATTTGTATGATCTGACAGGGAAAGGTTTTTTTCACCTTACTATTTCAAATTAGTTATCCCATGTGTTATTTTCCATGAAGAATGATGATTCACTCCCATTGTGTGTGGGATGTCAATTTTTGAATTAGATAATAGTATGAAACATGTATCATTTTCCTCATGTGGGTGATTTGTTTGATTAGTTAAAGGGGGAACATGGCTTTTGAGGTTTAATCATTTGATGGGTTATCATCAAATCATATTCCATAAGTCTAATATATAGAATATGAATTTCAAGAGATGGTCTGGACGTTATGAATATTTTGCGATATCATTTGGGTTTACTTGTTCTCTTACAATTTTTATAGAGTTGATGAATATAATATTTCTTGATTAAATCGACACTTTTGTGTTAGAGGTCATGACCGTAATTTTTGTTTATTGGATATCTGATTATTATCATGATCACCACAAGGGTTTGGTTCTTGGAATCCTAAAGAGTTACCATTTGTATGAAATTATTTTTAAATTAAACTTATAGATCCAAGAAGTGAAGTTAATGGAGGAAAGGGATTTCATATAACGGCTTATCATTTTTTCCTAAGCAGGTGTAGGTTGGTTTTTCTTGGGAAGAATGACATAACATCTTTGTGATTCTGTGATTCCTTGTTCTTAATGAATATTATTAGTAGGTTGTCAAGTATTAATCAAATTTGGCATCAACATTTACTAATATTAATAAAGAAAGAGGTGAAATTAATATGGGTTTTCAATTTTCAGACTTTTTTTGTTGATTGGAAATAACTTTTGACATTATCTCCTATTCTTATCTTACCTGATCCCGACAAGGGGTATGTGGTATTCTATGATGCTTCTAGTGATTTTTTGGTTTGTGTGATTATATAGGATGATCATGTGGTATATTAAGACTCTAATTACCTTAAACCACAATAGAATAATTACCCACTCATGATTTAGAGATTTTCACAAATATGAATATGCTTAATTATTAGAGACGCTATCTTTTTTATGCGAGTCTCATGGTCTTGATTGAAAATAAGTGTATAGTCTATATCTTTTCTACAAAGAACATTAATATTAGATAGAGATGGTGGGAGTAATACCTTTTGATGTTTTAATTGGACATCACATACATCCCACAAAAGAGAAATGTCGTTGCAGATGATCTTACTAATAAAGTAAAATCATAGGCTATTCTGGAATTAATGTAAAAGTAGAACCTTATGGGGAAGTTGCACCTAGATGCCCAGGAAGATGTTTTAGCTATTTTTCTAACCAGTTTTCATTTATCATTATCTATCTTTGAGTCTGTTCTTCCTATTAATCATTAGATTATAACAATTTTAAATGAATTTGAGTATCCTTAATGTTGGGGAGACCATTTTGGGTTGGTCACTCTCCCCTTAGATAGCATTTTACATTTTGGGGATCATTTTTTGTCCTCATATCTTTGAGGGGATCATTTTTGTAAAAATTTAATAGTTCCTTAGGATAAATTCATATGAGATCTAAAAAGGGGTATTATGACATGATATGATAATTATTATGTTTGGGTATGAGGAAATACCTTGAAAATTTTGTGTCCCATTGTTACACATACAAATAGAAAAATATAGAGAATCATAAGACTTCTTGTTTTCTTCAACCACTCCATATCCTATGTTTTAGATGGGATGATGTGTCGATGGATTTCACTATTGGATTACCACTAACTTTTTGAGGGAGGAATTTTATATGAGTGGTGATTGATTAGTTGAAAAAGGTAGATCACTTCATTCTGATCAGGGACAGTATAAAAGTTGATGATTTGGGTAAAATGTATGTGTAAGAGATAATGAGGTTTCATGGGGTAATTTATTCCATTGTTTAATTTTTAGGATCCCAATTTTACTTATAGTTTCTAAAGGAGGTTCAAAGAGGTGATGGAGACTTAGGTTAGGTTGGAATGAATTAGAATCCATAGACATAAATCCACCTAAATAATTATATTTATATACTCAAGAATATGCAATATTCTTACGTCTTGAATATTAGTGGTTCATGGAATAACCATATTTAACTAGTTGAGTTTTCTTATCAAAATAGTTATTAATCATCAATCAGAATAGATCCTTTCTAGGCTTGTATGGTCACCTTTTTAGATCAACTCTTTATTTGGAATAGGTGGGTGAGACCTCTTTAGTGGAACTCAGTCTCATTTATGATACATTAGAGAAGATTCAATATATATGACAAAACATGATTATAGAATAGAGATGATATAAATCTTAAACAGATCAGCGGTATCTTTCCATTGGTGACATGGTTTTCTTGAATTTTTCTACTCGTCTGGGTCACCGTCATCTTAGAAAATAGGGAATGTTGGCTTCGAGATATGTTGAAACATTGGAGGTCATTGAATGGTTTTTCCAGATTACATATTGATTCTAATTTATGGTTTAGATGATGGGAAATCAATATGTTTCTACATATCACAATTCAAGAAGTATCATCCTGATCCCTCTCACATTTTGATTAGATTAAAGACTAAGTTGGATCCAAATGATTCTATTTTTGAGAAGCTAGTGGAGATCATTGAATCTCATGTGAAAGACTTGTGTGGTTAGACAATTCCATTGGTCTATGTGTATTGGAAACTCAAATCATATTCCCATGAGACATGGGATTACAAGTCATTAATGAGGGAGTAGTGGCCTCACCCATATAAGGAAATAATTCTTCCACATAAAATATTTGGGTTAAAAAGACTTATTTTGGGGAGTTCTTAAAATCATATTACCGACATCCATTTATTTTTCTTCTCTATTTTCTTTTCTTGATTTATTTGGGTGTGTTTTGGGGATTTTCGGATTAGAGAGATTTTTTTGGTGAAACGTTTCTAAATTTTGGGGATGTATGTTTGTTTGAATTAACGGAGTCTGAGTATAAATGTTGTAAAGTGTTTATAGGGTTATCCCGATGTACGGAGAACACCATTGTTAGTTTGGGAATTTGAAAAGAATTTGAACTGTTTTAGATCTTCTAGGTGATATCATGATGTAAAATGATTACACATCATGAAATGTTTAAATTTTGTTAAAAGTGTTAATGTGGTGTATTGGTTTTTGGGATGATATCATGATTTTGGTTTAGGGAATAAAAACATTACATGGCACAAAAAGTTTAGATGGTTTGAAATGGTCAGAATCAGTATTTTTAATCTAAGGCATCATGTTTTTTTCCGTGAAATTTTTATTAGGAATTAAACAATGCAAAATGGATTCACCCCATGTAATTCTCATGGTTTGTTCATTTTTCAGCATTTTATGGGTGATTGAATATTCATTCAACATAAAACTCAGCACTCTCAACTTGGGTGATATCCAGATAGATTTCGGAGACATACGCATCTTTTGGATTGCTTTGTTTGTCTACTGATTATTAGGGATGTGAAATTTCATATCTCTGGTTAAGTGACATGCCCATTTCTTCATTCCCCTTGATCACAAACTTTTTTTTGTTATGTTTTTTGATCCATTGATCATGTATTGATATTAATTACATATTTTCATTGTGATATTTTTTCTGAGGGTCGATCCATTATTCGTTTTGGTGTGGTAGTTAAATCTTTTTTGAGGTTTGTTTGGATCTATCCTTTCCACCATCATCTATGTTTGTTGGATTAGATTAGAAGACATGGGAGTCAATCTCAAGTTCTTTATTTTGGATCTTTCATTCCTCTTTGGTTGGTCAGTATAATAGAAGGTATGTGTGGCACATTTTTTGGTTGGTGGTTCCACATATAACCTATATTTTAGGAACTAATTTGATTTTTTGATATATTGTTTTTCAAATTGAATTTAACGTTTTGTTGGTTGATTTTTGTTTTGTAAGAAATATTTTTCATAGAAAAGACGGTTCTCCCCTTGTTTTTATAAATAAGAAATTTATTTTCAATGAATTATGAAATTGATTTATGATATGGTTTGGAAAAGAGAGCACATGGGAATCCTTGGAAACATAGGTGGAAGGTGTAGTAAGAGGAATCATCCATTTTTTGAGAGGTTCTGTCATGGAGTGTTACTATGATCCATAGGCCCTTTGATCTATAGATATGAGTGAAATGTTAGGGTGTTTAGATTCTGGTTGTTCTTATATTCCTTGTATTTGACACATATATCAAGAGACATGATACATGTGATTGTTTATGTCTAGGTACATGTTTCCCAGCATGCATCACCAATGGTGATCCTAGTAATGGTGTTACCCATGTTTTGAATAGTTCTATTTTTTCTTTTACTATTGTGGAATTGATATCATATGTGATAAATTGTTTTCTTATTTGAATACATTGATATATGTGATATGATTTGAACTATTTTATATAAACTATTTTGGAAATGTAGAAAAAGGTGAAATTAAAATGTTTTACCATGATTTTGATATAATAAAAAAATATTTTAATAATTTTATTCCCATTTTTTCTTAAAATTTGATCATGTTCATTTTTATATATTGTTAATTGTTATGGAACACCTCAGTGGGATACTACTAAATTTTTTTATCGGACACCTTGTGCACCCCTTCAGTAGTGCATAGGACTTGTTATGTCGTTTGATGTAGGGAAGGACAAGGTGCCATAATGTGGAGGAGAGGCTTCTATTAGTTGTGTCTAGGTTTATTTTTGAGAGGTGGTGTGAGTTTTCTCATGCTATTATATGGATTACTTATTTTAGTTTTAGTTGTCATTTTTTGTTTGAATTATATCTTGGAGATTGGTTTACTACTTTTTAGTTGTATATCTTTTACAGTTTCATTTTTATTATGACATAAAAACTTTTTTTCTTATTATTTTATTTATTTCCATTGTGTGTATATATAAATAGTTAACTACTTTAGGTTTGATGAAATTGTGTTCTCTGGTTGTAGTTGATGCATGGGTGTTGGTCACCAACCCATGTGGTTCAAGAAATCAATTTGAGAATGTGTCCATTCAGATTAGGTAAAAATTTGAGAGGGTATCCAGGTTGGGTCCATCAAATTGAATCCACTTTCATTTTAAAGTTACACATTTTTAATATAATGTAATAAGTATTTACAAAAATTTCACACCTCTCACATATAAATGGATCATTTCACCACCCCACATCTCTTCGCTCCTAAACCATATTATCTTGAAAAAATTATACAAAAAAAATCAATTTTTTCCCTGATCCTAGAGGTTTTATTAATATCAAAATTTCAATATAAGAGGAAATAAATAGTTGTTCAATGGATGATATCTATGTAAAAAAGTAATTGTCTTAATCAAGTTATTTCAAGTTTCTTTATTATATCAACACTAATAAATATATTATAATGATAATAATATAATAATATAAATATAATTAGTAAAATAAAATGTTATTATATTTATGGAACAACTATTATCTACCTTTCTCTTATCCATAGAAAAATTAAAATGTCTTTCCTGTTACGTGTTGGCTACCACTTCCATAAATGAAATATTTAATTATTTCATCACCTCCTTACATGAACTATTCTAAAAGTCGATTTTATGAATAAATATGACATTTATGTCCTTATTAAAGTTATTTAAAGGTAATTTTTCTATTTAATTAATAATATTACAATAAATTACTATCGTATTATTTAACAGTGTAAATCAATCATGCCTAAACAATTTGTAAGTGTAAAATTATTAACATTTTCTTTTAATTGTTTTATTAATATAACTATTATATAATTTTATTTATCAATTTTAATTTTTTTAAATCACTAATATTCCATATAATTTATATTTTTACTATACAATAATATGTTCTTACTCATTCAATAGTTATAGCGTTTTCATATCTTGGTCGGTTTTACTATCTGCATGGAAACTATAATAATGTTACATCCTGAATGAAAAATATAACCTAACAAATGGTAATAATATGTATAAATTATTAATTTAATATGTTTAAAAAATTATTTAGGGGAAATATTTAAAAATATGTTTTCCTATAAATTCAAATCTATTTTCATTATGATAATTATAAAAAATTAAATTTTCAAGAGTATCATGCAGATAATGAACTGATGTTCTATTAAATGAACTAGAAGAAATTATTCGAACCACCAAATTGAATCATGGAAGGGAAACATAATAGTTAACATCATAAATAATATTTTTTATTTCTAAATAATTAATATATGGGTAATAAAGATTTATAAATGGATGTAATGAAGTAGAAAAACTATAAATATTATTTTTATTTAAAATAATAATAAAACTAAATTTATTATAAATGGAATTTATAGTGCCTCTAACTATGTGGAAGTTTGGGGAAAGGCTTTCTATTCAAATCTCACTTGGAATTCCGGACTGATTGTGTCTAAACCCTTAGTTGAGGGAAATTTCTATTCTTTATCTATGAAAACAAATTTATTTTGTAACACCTAAAAATTATAAAGGGGAAAACTTATTCTATATTTTATGTTATAAAAAATACACCTCATAAATATCCTATGAAATATATTTCATTAAATGTAATCTCTTCAATAACTTGCATAATATGCAACCATGAGTGTAAGTTTACCATAATACAATAAATTGTTATAACCAAGCCATTAAATTTGGTGGTATGAATATTACTAAATATATAATCTAAATTATATTATTTATAAATGTTTAAAATAAATTAAATGGATATTTATTTATTATAAATAAAATAATAATCATATTCTAGAAAAATAAATATTTTTCTAAAAAGCTATTTTTTAAAAGAAGATGGTTTCGTCATTTATTGCGCACTTATGATAAAATTATATTTGGAAATTTTTTAAAATTTTATCTGATAAATTTAATTTATTTTCTGAAATCCTAATATCAAAATATTCTAAGGATGAATTTTGGGGATTTTTTTAAAATATTCTTGTTTTTGATTAACAATGACAATATTGCATTTTATTTGAAACAATTTCATATCATTTAAAATATATAAAAATATAAATTATCTTTCAAATCGTCTTTAAAGTTAAATTATATTTCATACATTAAAATAAATCTAATTTAGTTCATTGGAATCAATTTCATATATAATTATTATATGAACACCTTCTACACATTAGAGGATTTTCTTCTTGAAAACCTAAATTTTCCATTGATGTATAGTTTTTGTTTTTAATTTATTTTTTCCACTAATGTGAATTTAATTTTTTAAAATGGAATACATATTTTTAATCAGAATAAATTATATTGTATAATAAGGTCAATATAATATTTTAACATAAAGAATAGTGAAATTAAGAAATATTAATTTCCACATTTAAGGATAAAATGGGGTTACCGAGTGGTTAAAATAAATATATCAGTGTTAAAATTACGTAAAACGTGTCTACAATATATTTTGTGGAAATATTTAGATCTTATAATGTATTATTCTTGATATTACACTATTTTGGACTCTTGTAGAATGTAAAAAATGTGGGTACAACATTTTTATTTCAAAAATTACAAGTGTGCCACTAACCTCACTTATAAAATTCCACCTCCCTATCCTCTATTATTCCCACATTTAAAACCTTTTAGTTAGACAATATTTTACCAAATCATTTCCCAAATTCCGTACCCTAATCCTAGAATTTTTTTTAAATAATAAATCTACTGTAGGAATACATTAGGTATTATCCTAAAGAGGTGTGTCGAGAAGATGTGAAATTCATAACTATGAATTTTTATTTTATATCTTCTTTGAAAAAAATAAAATATTATTAATTTATGTTAATATAGTAAAACATTATCTACCATATTATGTTATTTTATTATTTTTTTTGAAATAATCTATACCCATATCCTCTTCCCCAAAATGGGAAATGATAACGTTGCTCGTGTGTATGACAAACTACCACCTCACGAACCGATGTGACATTTATTCCATTCACACCTATAATGATTGGAAATGATGCTGGATATGAAGTATATATATGATATTTATAACATAATTATACCATTGTAGTAATTATTTCATATATATGTTTTTAATTTTCATTACATTGGGGTTACAATAATGACACTCATTTGTACAATGGATGGCCAACTCGCGAAACAATGTGATTCGTTTTTTCACTAAAATATTTTATATAAGGTAATTAGGATTACATTTTCTAATTATATGTGATATAAAAGAATTATTTATGATATTAATGACATATTTATTATTCTTCAAATGTAATATTTTATTTAATTCCTTCCATTGTCACTTACAGAATGATGATAACGTCGTTCGTTTACTTGTGGACTACTGTATTCACAAATCGACGTGACTCTATTTTCATTGTAGCATATAATGGAATATATTTGAAAGTATAATTAATTAAATAATATTTTATTTATGATTTTATTATAATTTTTTAATGATAAAATATATCTTACCTTCTTTCTAAAATTATCATGGAAAATGGAAAAGTTTCTAACGCGTATTTATAACCTACCAACTCCATGATCATAACATACTTAATTTCTCAAAACCATATTTGTAACATCCCCGACCCGGAAGCAACTAACCAGTGCTCCGATCTGGGTGGTTACATGACCTTAAGCATGCCTCCCTGTATGACAAAGGCTGTGGACTAACAACGTGGGTCTATATAGTCATGTGGGGAGACTATAACCCCTTTTTTTCAGAGTAAGACACAATAGAAACAACCAATAGAGGAAACAATAACCAGGTACCAGGAACATGTATAACAACCAAATCCAATAACAATAAATATGCCATGTCATACTACAAGTGTAAGAATGAACAAAATCCCCAAAATAAAGACATGGCCAGAATCCCCAAAATGGTCCTTACGCCATGTCTGGATCCTCCACCAAGTGCTACCCATGTCCACCCAGCTATCTAGCAAGGACCCTTTCCCTTGCCCTGACCTACAAACATGAAGTCTGCTCGGGTACCCAATGACGGCCTGAGCAGGGTGTGAGTACAACTCAGTAGGCCACCACCAACAGTGTCTACAAAATATCCAGTATAAATAGGTAGTGCATGCAAAGAAAAATTAATGATAAATGCCAAGTAATTATTTAAAGTTCCATTAACCAATTCAAGACCCAAGCCATTGCCATTCCATTACCATTCATTCATTGAATCACATACCATTTCATCACACTTCCATGGGTTAATGTCATTCATCATGTCACATGGGTCTAAGGCCAACAATGACATGCAATAGGGTAAACACATCGTTATCCTATCTCACTACGACTAAATCCCTCATAGAAACCATATCCTCATGTCGAATCCTCAGTCCTGGTGGATGCAAGCATTAGGAGAATAGACCCTCAGTCCCTTTTCCTAACCAGTGCATTTATGGTGGAGTTTAGAGCCTCAGTCTTCACTCGACCCATGGGCGTAGATCCTAATGTCATAACCCACTCTACGAATCCATGTGCACATGCTTATATATAAGTAACCATCAACCATTTAACCATTTCCCATCAGCAAACATCATTCACAATAACCCACATGGGAAACCACATCATGCCTTAACCCATTAACACATTACAATTTCACATCATTTAACCATTCACCCAATTCCCATGTGTTATGCCTATCTCACTAAGCATTCCATCCTATACACATAATCTATCTCATTATTTTCTTTAATAAATTTACACATTATCCCATTCAACCTGTTCATCATTTCCATGAATCAACCATTCATTCCATTTCAAATAACCCTTTGGTTATTACCAATTCTAGGTGCATCACCTAACTTCTACCCCATGTTCAATCAATCATGACAACATATTTATCAATGTCTATATTCTTAATTACAACAAGGTCACTCATTCAACTACAATCACTAAGCCCGGGGGAAGACGGAACATCCCATGAATGGCCCCAATTAGGTCAATTCCATCCCAACACATCCCACGAGGATCGTGAGGGTTCCCATTATGCCATTTTAACCACCATTATTACCAATCATTCCTAGGTTATTCAAAGCATAACCAAAGGAAAACAAAAACACAACTAAACATGAAAAAATATCCAAATAACCATGGGATATAGCTTTGTAGACCACCTACATCGAATCCGCGGTTGGACGCACCCTCAATTGAGAACTTAGACCTCGATTCGACCAACCCTTGGAGCTTCAACCTAGAAATCACACAAAAGATATGGTTTTAGGGTTTCGGAACAAGAGAAAGAGAAGACAGAAACCCTAAACCAAGAAAATAACCAAGGAGAAGATTATCCTTACTCGGAGTTTCAATCCACAACCAACGACCCCAAAAATGCCTATGAAACGAGGGAGATTGATCTCTTGGAGTCATTGGGAGGACTGGTTCGTGCATAAGGTGAAGAGAGGAGGAAGAGATGAAAATCCCGAGTTGGGGTTATAAATCCCGGAGTGGCCATTTCGTAAATTTTCCAACTTTAAGTGGCCGCACGGTTTGTCCGCACGGATTGGAAAACCATGCGCACACCATTGCCAGAGGAAGGAGGAGCCACACGTTTTAGCTGCATGGTTTGGAAAGCCGTGCACAAACCGTCCGCTCACTTCTTTCTAGAGGAGGGATGGTCGCACGGTTTTTCTTGGGCAGGCCACATGGTTTGGCTGACCGTGCGCAGGCCGTGCACATTGGTCTGCTTTGGCCAGACTTCCCTTCTTCTGTGCCCCGATCCCCCGGAACACCCCGAAGGACCTTCATACTTTTAGAAGACATCCCTTAAAGCCCAAAACAAGGGATTTTACCAAAACATAATGAAAACATTCCTTTCCAAAATCCCAGATCTTACTACCTCCCTACCTTATAACGGCTCATCCTTGAGCTGAGTTTCCAAGCCTCATTGATCCACTGAAGAGAAGAGTTCGGGCCATTGAGCCCGCATATCCGATTCCCACTCCCAAGTCTCTCCCTGAAAATTCCAATTTTACCATAGTGCTCGCACTAATGGCACAACCTTTCCTCACAATACGTTTTCACTATAATCCACCACATGGACCGGATGCTCCTCAAAGGACGCATCAGCCTCAAGATCCACGTCCTCAACATCAACCACGTGAGATGGGTCAATGTGGTACCGTCGAAGCTGTGACACATGAAACACATAATGCATCCCTCTATACCGTTGTGGAAGAGCTAATCGGTAAGGCAGTAGTCTGATCCTCTCAGCAATCTCAAAAGGTTCCACATACTTGGGGGGGCCAACTTACCCTGCTTTCGTATCTGACGGTGACCCATCCTTGGTGACACCCGAAAAAACACTTTATCACCCACCCCAAACTCAAGAGGTCTACGCTTCCGATATGCATACAACTTCTGTCTACTCTGAGCCGTAGCCATTCACTTCCTGATCAACTTAACTCTCTCTGAAGTCTCCTTCATGGGGCTTGGTCCCATCAACTTAGATCCACCAGCCTCAGGCCAACACAATAGAGATCTACATGGCCTCCCATAATGTGCCTCAAACGGTGTCATCTGAATCATAGCCTGAAAACTGTTGTTGTAGGAAAACTCAACCAATGATAGGTGTCTCTCCCAAGAACCAACAAAGTCCAAGACACAGGCTCTCAACATTTCTTCCAACACATGGATCGTATGTTTTGACTACCCGTCCGTCTGCGGGTGGAAAGCCGTACTCAAAAACACCTGCGTACCAAGCGCCTTCTGTAACCCTTTCCAGAAATGCGATGTGAATCACGGATCTCGTTCAGAAACTATGGTCCGTGACACCCCATGAAACCACACTATTTACCAGACATATAGCTCACCCAACTGGTCGACTGCAAAGGTCTCCTGAATCAGTAAGAAATGAGCCGCTTTCATTAACCGGTCCACGATTACCCAGATTGCATTATTCTTTTGTGGCCTCCTCAGAAGACCCAAAACAAAATCCATTGTTACATCATCCCAGTTCCACTCTATAATGGGAAATGGATGAAACAAACCACCTGGGCGTTGATGCTCAGCCTTCACCTGCTGAAAGGTAAGGCACCGCGCCCGAAGCTTGCAACATCCTTCTTCACTCCAGGCCACCAAAACTGTCTTTGGAGATCACGGTACATCTTGGTAAAACTAGGATGCACTTCCCACTTTGATGCATGGAACTAACGCCTCAACTCTTCCAACACACACTTTGGAATAACCACACGATCACGAACACGAACAACACCGTCCACACCAACGGCCCAGCCAGAAGGTAGCTCCCCACCTTTAAGCTTTTCCTTCAAGATAAAACACTCAGGATCACCAAGATGACTTTACTTAACTCAACTAAAAAGCATAAACTCCATAATTAAGGAAGCAAGAATGACCTGACCATTCTCCTCCAGCACCTCTAGGTGCGTCTCTGCAAACAAGGCCATCACCTTCCACTCGGTGTTGGACTCCGGAACTACATGATTCTGATCCTTCCTTCTCAGAGCATCAGCAACACTATTTCCCTTTCCCAGAATGTACACCAACTCAAAGTCAAAAGATTGTAGATATTCAACCCATATTCGCTACCGAAGATTCAGATCCTGCTGCGAGAAGATATACTTCAAACCTTTATGGTCAGTAAACACTGTAAACCATTCTCCCAATAAGTAGTACCTCTAGCCCTTGGAGGCTTACAATACTATAGCCAATTCAAGATCATGAGTGTGATAATTCCGCTCATGGGGTCTCAACTGCCTTGACCCATAAGCCACCACCAACTCATCTGGCATCAACACAGCCCCAAGCCCGATTCTGAACGCATCACAAAACATGACGTACTTCTTACCTGGCTCGGGTAAGATCAAGATAGGTGTGGTCGTCAACCGCCTCATCAACTCTTGAATGGAATTATCACAAGCCTCAATCCACTCGAACCTGATTCCTTTCTTGTTCAAGATCAAAAGTGGTGATGCCAAGCAAGAGGAATCCTGAATGACCCTTCGGTAATACCCGACCAAACCCAGAAAATTCCAAACAGCAAAAACACTCTTGGGCTGCTCCCAAGATGCAACTACCTGCACATTTTCTGCATCCACCGACACACCTGCCTTGAAGATGATGTGACCCAGAAAGTGCACTTCACCTTTCCAGAATTGACACTTTTATAGCTTGGTAAAAAGTTTATGCTCTCTTATCATACCAAATATGATGTCAAGATGTTGGGAATGATCATCGTGAGTTTTCGAGTACACTAAGATATCGTCAACAAAAAAAACCACGAAATGATCTAGATAAGGAGGAAATATTCGGTTCATCAAATCCATAAAAACCACCAGGGCATTGGTCAAGTAAAAAGGCATTACCACAAACTCTAAAAACCCATACTGACTCCGGAAAGCTGTATGCGGTATGTCGGAAGACCTCACCCTCAACTGGTGATAACCCGTCCTCAAATCAATCGTAGAAAACACTGATGCATCCCTCAATTGTTCAAATAGGTCATGAATTCTAGGAAGAGGGTGCCATTTTTTCACCGTCATCATATTCAACTTTCAATAGTCAACAAACAGCCTCAACGACCCATCGACCTTGTTTGCAAAAAGCATGGGATATCCCCAAGGATACGTACTTGTACGGATAAACCCCTTATGATCCAACTCCTCAAGCTGAACCTTCTGTTCCTAGAGTTTTTTCGGTGCCATTCGGTATGGCGGAATAGAAACTGTCTCTACTCCCGGCAGCAACTCGATTGTGAACTCAACATCCCTCTCGGGTGGTAACCCCGAGAAATCCGTAGAAAACACGTCCTGAAACTGATCTACAACATGGGAAAAACAATCTATTCCCCTAATTAATCGTCACCAAGCATGAGACATGCCACTTGAGCCGTGAGTTCACTAATACATTGACCCAACGCACATGCATGACCTAATCAAACATCCCACTCACCACGGTGGACATAATTGTCACCCTCAAGTGACCTGAATGACTCTCTACGACGATAACAGTCTATGTGCGCCAGATACAACACCAACCAATCCATTCCAATGATTAGGTCAAACCCTGACATCTCGAGAATGAAAAAATCCCATAGAAAATTATACCCACCAGCTTCCAAGGCACACCCCTTGCATTGCTTGACATTCATGAACCCACACCCCCAACGGAGTGTTAGTTGACATAACTTCACACACCCTCTCCACAGCTAAACCCAGAGCTACCACATGTTGAGGAGAAACAAAAGGTTGTGTGGAACCTGTGTCAAACAACGCACTAACAAACATAGAAGTTACAAGGATCGTACCTCGAACAGTTGATGGTCCGGCCTCACTATCACTAGGTGAAAACTAAACCGCCTGAAGTTGACTTGCCCCTCTACCTGGGGCTCCAGCCTAAATTCCTAGCGCTGTAATGCCCTGCTGATGTGACCGATCTTGTCCCGGAGTTCCACGTCCACCGCCCCTACCAGTACGGCCCGTGGAGCTCAAATTGCCTGCCTGATACGGGGCAACTGATCCCCTTCCCGTATCTGGTACATGCCTTACACCGTCATGCTCACCTGCCTGCCAAGGGTTACTGTAGAACCTCTGCACATTCCCCATCCTGCCGCACGAACAACACTCAACTGGAGGTCGAGGATGCTAACCACGCATATGCCCCGACCTACCACACTGATAGCAGAACAACTGATTTCCATTCTGAGAGGCTGACCCTCTCTTCCATCCACTTTTCACACTCCCACCATGCTGTGAGATCTCATGGCGTCACTTCCAACCCTCAGAAGTTGCACTGCTCATCTGCCCCACTGGCACCACAGGCCCACTACCCGAATATCCCTTCAGGTTTCCTTCATAGATCAATTCCTGATCTACTACCTATGAAAAACTCTTCAAGAGAAAGATATTTACTTGAGACATGATCTCATGTCTCAACCCATTATGGAAACGCCTTGCTACCACTACCTCATCCCCTACTAACACTGGGACCAAGCATCTCAAATCATTAAAGAAACTAGCATAGTCCATCTCCGATAGGGAACCCTGAGTCAGGCTTATAAACTCTGCAACCCGCTCCTGCCTAAACGTCTCTATGTAGAAATGCTCCAGAAACATTTACTGAAAAACTATCCACGATATTCCCTCAGCCTGATTGATATGAGCATGAATGTCCCACCAATGCATAGCCTGGCCACACAACATATAAGCAGCCAGCTTTACCCGCTTCACAACAGGGGTCTCTAGATGATCCAGTATCATCTGGACAGACTCTAACTAGAACTCCATTGCCTCTGTCCCACCCTCTCCGATGAAAGTCGGAGGGTGCTGCAGCTGGAATTTCCTGGTCAGCTCAAACATACTAGGTGCAACCTGCCCTGGGTCCTGATCCATCATTTGCATAAGGTGAGCCATGTTCTCTCGGAACTGGTCTTCTCTATCTTCATTGATCGCCACATTTTCTTGCTTCTCTGCTGGAGGAGTGTTCTCAGCAACATCCTCTCATTTCCCAATGGGTAATCGACGTCATTATGGAATCTCTCTACAATTCCTAGCACAAGATTTAGAGCACGTACCATAAAACTTCACAATGGAAACAATAGCTCTTCAATAGCTACAACCGCCCCAAACATCCCTACGGCGACCAAGGCCCACATGGGGTAACCAACCATGAACTACCACCAACTCACACAAAATTTTACCAAACATTTCCACTTCCTTTAAAACCCTTATATTTTGTTAAACATCATTTACCCACTTGTTATATCTTATTCATCTCATTATTTTTTTGGTTTCAGGAAATGCATGATGCATCCTAAATTCCTACCTCACACACCCATCATGTGCATGTGCCTAATACAATGCATGTCACCTATCTCCCTAGGTGCCTACAATGATGTATGAGTACATATCCTCGTGCCATTAAGGCCACGAGCTAAATATCGTAAAATAATCACATCAAACCACATGTCCATCACCCAACGGTGAAATACTCATCAACTATAACATCACACATCCTAGAACAAAATTTCCCACCCAGGGTGACTTGGTTTTCCCCTCATACCTGGGTTAGATAATCCCAAGCACGAGCTCATTACCAAGGCCTGACACATCCAAACCCTTGGTTACCAATCCCAAATATCAAGACCTCGAAGAAGGAGAAGAAATACCTCCTCTGATACCACTTTGTAACATCCCTAACTCAGAATCCACTAACTGGTTCACCGACTTGGGTGGTTACATGACCTTAAGAACACCTCCTCGTACACCAAAGGCTGTCGACTAGCAGCGGGGGTCTGTGTAGTCAAGTGGGGAGACTATATCCCCTTTTTATCAGAGCAAGACACAATGGAAACAACCAATAGTGGAAACAATAACCAACAACCAGGAACATGTATAACAACAAAATCCAATAACAATAAATACTCCATGTTATAATACAAGTGCAAGAGTGAACAAAATCCCCAAAAGAAAGACACGACCAGAATTCCCAAAATGGTCCTAAATCCAAGTTCGGATCCTCCACAAAGTGCTACCAATGTCCACTCAGCTATCTAGCAAGGACCCTTGCCCTTGTCTTGACCTACAAACATGAAGTTGGCTCGGGTACCCCACGGCGGCCCGAGTAGGGTGTGAGTACAACTCAGTATGCCACCACCAATGGTGTCTACAAAATATCCAGTATAAAAAGGTAGTTCATGAAAAGGAAAATAAATGATAAATGCCAAGTATTTATTTAAAGTTCCATTAACCGATTCAAGACCCAAGCCATTGCAATTCCATTACCATTCATTCATTACCATTTACCATCACATACCATTTCATCACATTTCCATGGGATAATCACATTAATCATGTTACATGGGTATAAGGCCAACAATCACATGCAAGAGGGTAAACACATCGTTATCCTATCTCACTAGGTCTAACTCCCTCATAGCAACAATATCCTCACCTCGAATCCTCCGTCCGGGTGGATGCAACCGTTAGGATAATAGACCCTCAGTACCCTTTCCTAACCCGTGCATTTAGGGTGGAGTTTAGAGCCTCAGTCTTCACTCGACTTATGGGCATAGATCCTCATGTCATACCCCACTCTACGAATCCATGTTCACATGCTAATATATATGTAACCATCAACCTTTCAACCACTGCCCATCAGAAAACAACATTCACAAAAACCCACATGGGAAACAACATCATGCCTTAACCCATTAACACATTACCATTTCACATCATTTAACCATTCACCCAATTCCCATTTGTTGTGCCTATCTCACTAAGCATTCTATCCTAGACCCATAATCGATCCCATTGTGGTCTTTAATCAATTTATACATTATCCCATTTAACCCATTCATCATTTCCATGAATCAACCATTCATTCCATTTCAAATAACCCTTGGGTTATTACCATGTCTAGGTACATCACCTAACTTCTACCCCATATTCAACCAATCATGCCAACATATTTATCAAGGTCTCTATTCTTAATTACAACAAGGTCACTCATTCAGTTACAATCCCTAAGCCCGGGAGAAGCCGTCACATCCCATGGATTGCCCGAATTAGGTCAAGTCCATCCCAACACATCCCACGGGGATCGTGAGGGTTCCCATTATGCCATTTTAACCACCATTATTACCAATCATGCCTAGGTTATTCAAAGCATAACCAAAGGAAAAAATAACACAACTAAACATGCATAAATATCCAAATAACCATGGGATATAGCTTTGTTGACCACTAACCTAGAATTCGCGGTTGAACGCACCGTCAATCGAGCCCTTGGGCTTCGATTGGAACAACCCTTGGAGCTTCAACCTAGAACTCAACCAAAAGATAGGGCTTTAGGGTTTCAGAATAGGAGGGAGAGAAGAAACAAAATCTAAACCAAGAAAAGAACCGAGGAAGAGATTAGCCTTACCCGGAGCTTCAATCCAGAACCAACGGCACCAAAAATGCCTAAGAAACAAGGGAGATCGATCTCTTGGAGTCCTTGAGAGGTCTGGTTTCTGCCTAAGGTGAAGAGAGGATGAAGAGAGAAAGATACTGAGTTGGGGTTATAAAGCCCGGAGTGGAAATTTCGTAAATTTTCCAACTTTAAGTGGCCGAACGATTTTTCTGCACGTTTTGGAAAACCGTGCGCAAACTGTGTGCACGCCACTACCCGAGGAAGGCGGAGCCACACGGTTTAGCCACATGGTTTGTCAAACTGTTCAAAAACCGTGAACTCGCTTCTGTCCAGAGGAGGGAGGGTCGCACGGTTTCGCCTGGGCAGGCCGTACAGTTTGGCAGATCGTGCGCAGGCCGTGCGCCTTGGTCTGTATTGCCCAAACATCCCTTCTTCTATGCACAGAGCCCCCGGAACACCCCCAAGGTCCTTCATACATTCATAAGACATCCCTTAAAGCCCAAAAAAAGGGATTTAACCAAAACATAAAGAAAACATACCTTTCCAAAAATCGGGTTCATATAATCTTTCATGATTGGTCCTAATATTATAATTCACTTATAAATGTTATAATTACATAATTATTATTTTTCCATAGATTTTGAAATAATGACTACATAGACCAATTTCCATCATATGAATGATATTTTTGGAACATTAGTCAAATATCATTTAAACAACCAACCAAAAATTAATTTATCAAGTAATTTTATATAAAATAGTAATAAGTGAAATATAAGTAATAATAAACATGAAAAATATTACCAGTCAAGGAAATAATTAACAAAACATTATTATTTAGGAATATTAAAAATTTATGTGATTATTCATAATCAAGGCAAGGGACTTTATCTCAACTTCCCTTCATTGAGACATATTATAGTGTTATAAAACAAATTTATTTCATATGGTGTATAGACTATATATTTAGAATGGAATATACTGAATATTTAATAAAATATTAAATTTTAAGATTCAATTTTAATTATTTATTCCAATAGGATTTGACTTAAATTTTACAAAGTGGTAATGAATTTCATAACTTGGTTTGTTTTCTTTGGGTTATATTACTCATTCATTTTCATTAATGTTATTTGAATATGTGTGTAATGAATTTTGAATATATATTGTTTTATTACACTTATTTGATGTGTAATTACATTTTATATACATATTAAATTAATTGGTAAATTATCACTTCAATGTTATGATCATTATAAGGGTTTATCTCACAATATCATTTTAATCAGGATTATATATACTTGAATATACATTGAAGGAAATTATATTGTCAATGGATAATAAAAATATTTAATTTTTTCTAATCTTGTTATTCATGATCTTTTGAATTAATATTTTTATCATTTTCCCTATTTGGTACTTAAAATTTTTGGTAAAATGTTTTTAATAAAATCCGACTTCATTAATCTATTCAGCCAAAAGAAATCATCTAAAACCATGTTATATAAAAATGTTTTAAATTTTTTAACATTGTTAATAATTATTTATTAATGACATTTTTTCCATTTTTTAAATTTTTTATAAAATTTTAAATGAATCATAATGAAATTTTCCAAACAATAACTAATTAAATTTTACCAAAAAAAGTAAATGATTCATCTTTTAATGTGTATAACACATATAGAATTCCTTGTCATCAAAGCCACTCAATGATTTAAATAATCTTTTATAAGTATCAAAGGCCATATTCAATGGATTCTTTTTCAAAATGTTTTTTGATCTTTTAGTTTTGATATTTTATTTTCAATATTAATTGGATGTACTTCTTAGAAATGTTTTTAACAGTATTTTTATGTTATTCTTATTCATCAATAGTAAACAACCATTTTTTTACATATACTACATAATGGATATGTTGTATTGATACCATAATTATTTTTCTTCTTGATTGTTTTTATTATTTTGACCAAGGATAGTATTGTAATTCACTTATATGATTCATTTTTATGGTCATTAACTTTCCATTTAAATATTTACTTTCCTACAATAATTGGAAATTAAAATTACCTTAAATAACGATAATATTTATCATGGATATGTTATTTATCAAACCATATATCATTTATAATTATGGTGTTCAATATTGAATGTTATTTTTTATCTAGGAAAATATTGATAAATTTGTATTCTCTACTCAATAGGAATAATTGATAATAAGGCACATTGTTCATGAAATAAATCGATTATTCTATATATGAGAAATAATTTGGTCATGAAGTGACCAATGAGGCCCTAAATTATAAATTTCTTTGATAAAGTAGTAGTCTTATAATGTGAATTAGAGATATGGCATTAAATGTGTTTCTTCCCCTGGTTTTAAACTATCTTTTTAATTGTCTTGATGGTAGATATTTCATGTTCCTATGAACATGATGTCTAACAATTAAGCATTTCCTTCCTCATGAATTTTATCATTATTATCCATGGTATTTCAAAAATAATATTATCTGTAGATGAATATCATTCGCAGTTTATTTATGAAATGGAATATGTTTTTAGTTATATACATTTACATATTTATTATTCCCTATCTAGTTATGATAGTCTTTCCATTGATTAAATGATATGTGTTTTCAATTATTTAAGTTTCTATATTCATTATTCTAGTAAATATTTTTAAATAGAATGCATGTTCATTTATTTACCTTATCATATTTATCAATATTGATTTATAATAGATTCAACTTTACATAAACTTTCCAAATCATTTGGGATCACCCTTATTTATTTGCTTTATTAGGAATCTCAGAAGTGTATTAGAATGATATGCAAGTATATTCAATAGGTAGTAGTTATATTCTAGAAAAAAATTATGTTGTAATTTGTGTATTCAAAATTGATATGTGAATTAAGTATATATCATGTTGACCAAGACAAAATACTATATGGTCCTTCAGAATGAGATTCCAATTATATTATGACAATATTCTAATGTAGACATCAGATCCAAGATACTGGGGTGGGGGTTTCTACAACTGGTATCAGAGATATTTTAATAGAAACCTTTAGAACTAGATTTAGAAAAACGAAGAATAGGGAACATAACCCAAATATAGATTTTGAGGATAAGAATATATGGACATCCTAAAGTTATTTTAAGGCGGATATTTTTTTTATAAATACATAAAATTAGGGATACAACAAGTGCAAGTGGTTTTAGAATCGATGTATCTAGGGGTAAGAACACAGAAAAGGTTGCATTGGGAATTAAATGATCATCACCCAATCCTCAACAATGATCTTTACTACAGAAATATTTTTCCATTGAAAATGTATATGATTTGGATAATTCAAATTTTCATTACATAGAATTATAATGGATTTAACTAGATTATAAAAATGAATGAACTAGTTTATAAAAATGAATGAACTAGTTTAAACCTTAAGTGTATTTTATTCAAAAAAATGTGTAGTGATTTACATATCCAATAAATGATTATATAGTTTTCCCAAAAGGATTTTTATTTATCACACTATGTATATTGGTTTTAGTCAATGGATGGAACATGAAGGAATCATGTAAACATTGAAGGTGAAGGAAAATGTAGTGACCATGAGTAACCAAATGGGACAACGACAAGAGTGTAGGAGATCATTATTATTACAAATTATATATCCTGAAATATGATAAAAAACCTATATCTTAAACAACTATAAATCTCACCAAAGAATAGAATGAGGATGTTTTCTAAGGGCTTGAGTGGTGGAGACAATGGAAGAAATAATTAATTATTTCTATCATTATAGAAATGTAAAGAGGGATGCCAAGGAATGTGTCTTGAATGAATGAGAAAATGATTTATGTATAGAAAATATGGGTATAATGAAATGAATTTCGAAAAAATGAAGAGTAAGATAGAAGGAGATAAATCTCATCCTGGGGATCCATTTATAGTTTGTTTTCATAAATGTGTTGTACGTGGTCATTATCCCATTAAATTCCCCATTATGATGGTTTTCCTTTAGATCAAGAAAGGGTCGATGTTGGAATAAAATGGATGGAATATTTATATAATGGGATTCAAGAATTAAATTACATAAGTATTTTTACCAATGTTATTTTGGATATAATAAGCATGAAACATCTAATACTGTGTTAAATTTAAGATGAATATATTTATTCATTAGAATAAGCGTTATGCCTACTATCATGGGTATATGATTTTATGATTTATCATAGGTTCCATGTCTTAATAACAAATTTTGAATATTTGTGTGGTGGGAATTTAAAATGACTAAATATATTTTGGGGAAACATTAATGGGAATATATCCTATTAGAATAGAATTCAAAAGGGTTATATGAGGAAGAATACCATTAAATTTTTTAGACATAAGATTCCAGGTACTGATAACAATTGAGGATTATCTTTTCTTTGATGTCGAATTAATTGTGGATCTTCCCAATTTGGGAATATTATAAGAATTATATTAATACTGTTTTTTGGGAATGGACAACTTGTTGCATCAGGCGAAGGCTATATAGATTGAACCCACAAGTTAAGGATGATAAGGGTTTAGTTCCTACCACTAGACTACCTAGTTTCATGGAAAATATGTCATTTTTTAGTAAAATTAATTGATGAATATATATTAGCAATGAAATATTAGTGTTATTATCATAGTTAAGAGATTATTGTATTATATAGGATAACTTTTACTAAACATATAAAATTTAGAAATTATTGGTTGATAGATGGAGAGGATTGCAACTATTTGATGGATATTATAATTCGTTGAAGTGAATTTTATTGATTCATGAATAACGAATAATTTTTTTTGATATCAATGTCTTAGAGTAGGAAATGAATTGAACATTTCTCAAAGTAAAAATAAAGGACACAATTTTACTCATTAAATGTAAATGTATCAAGTATGTATATTACATTATATTATTTAATAGTGAAATAATTACTTAAGGTTAAGAAAATAATATTGAAACAAAATTTTACCATTTTACATTCATATCTAATGAATCTAATGGAATTTTAAATCATTATGTGTTTATGGATTTTAGGTCCTTAACATTAAATTTATCATTCACTTTATTTTGACCGATGACCAATATCCTTCAATGTAATTATTTACACTTTTATTCCATTCCTGTTTCTTCTCATGGAACTAATGTTATACTCCAAAAAATCCTAGTTATGCTTAATTACATAGAAACATTAGACAATATTTGTCACTTATTAATATTAATTTTTATTAATTCTTTTTAATATGTGGGTTTTCAATAATGAAATTTGTAATAACAATCTCTTGATTTATGAGCACAAGATCAATTTTTGAGGACATAATTTATTTAGTATGGGGAAAATCTATGACCCTAAAAATTTAAAATAATAACATTTTTTCATTGAATATAATCCATGAAACACCAACATTAAAGAAACCAAAAAATATATATCTTTAAATTTAATCTCTTGAATAGATTACAGAACAGACAACCCTAAGTTTGAATAAACCATAATATAGTATATCATTATATCCAAACGGTTAAATTGGATTTTATTAATACTACTGACTAAATCATGAAAATTATATGATTTAAAAATGTATAAAATAAATTAAATTTATATCTAATTATTTTAAAAAATTAGAATCATTTGAACAAATGCATGTTCTTTAAGAATCTTTTTTTGAAGAAAAAAGTTTAATTGAATCTTGCGAACATATTATAAAAGTAAATTTTATGAATTTTATGAAATTTAACTTATAAAATGATTTTTAAAAATAAAATAACAATTATATTATGGTGATTTATTGATTTTTTTTGAAAATTTCCACTTTTTGTTGAATAGAGAAAAATACTGATTTTTATTAAAAATGCCATTAAATTTATAATATTTACAAATTTATTTAATATTTAAAATAGTTTTGAAATAAAATTAGTTAAATAATAATACATTTTAAACAAATTAGGTCATTTTAATAAATTTAACATTGTATTTTTATATTAAATCAATCCATACTAAGGAGAATTTTCTTCTTAAAAACATGCTTTTTTATAACTTCAATGGGTTTTGTTTTAAATTTATATTTGTCAATTATATGAATTAAATTTGGTAAAATAAATTACATATTAGAAATAATAATAACTTTTATTTTCTATTAATTTTAACATAATTATTTTCCGTAATGAATAATGGAAACATTAAAAATTAATTACCATAGTTAAAGAAATAATGGGATTACAAGGAGGATAAACTAAAATGATAATGGTTAAAAAGACCTAAAAACCATTTTAAAATATATTATATGCTATTTTTATGACTTTATAGGGTGTAATTATCTATTACAATCAAAATTTGACCCTTATTTCTTGTATCAAATGTAATTACCCCTTTTTCTTTTCAAAAATTACAAGTGTTCCACTCTCCTCACTTATCAAATGCCACCACTATCCTTCCTTCTTCACACCATCAATCCTTTTTGGATCAGAAATACCTTTTTGAATCACATTAGAATATATATAAATTCATCATAGAATCTTTTATTTGTTTAAAAATCAATTCAGGTAATAATATTTGTATGAACCTATAGAATTTTTTCAAGATGAGGGAACATTTTTAACAAAAAACATTTTTTTTATTTCTTCTTCCACCTCCATACAATTTATTTAATTTTTTATTATATAATAATAATAGTATTTATTGTATAATGAGATTTTATTATGTTTATTTCATGAAATAAATCCATACACTCTTCCCTCAAATGGGAGACAATAATGTTGCTTGTTTGTATGGAGGACTACCGCCTTGCAAACATATGTGACACGTTTTCCATCAACAAATCCCATGGTTGGGTATGATGCTGAATATAAATTATATATATGATATTTGTGACAAATATTTACATCTAGATACATTATATCATATATAAATCATCTTACTTTTCATTCCATAGGGGATACAATGATGTCTCTCTTGCGTACAAAGGACTACCACCTCGTGAAGAAATGCGATTCTTTTTTCACTAAAAATTTACAGAGAAGGTAATAAGGTTATATTTAATGTATATATGTGATTTAAATTACATAATTGTAATACTAGTTACATATTTATCATTACTAAAATAGAATATATCATTTTTATTCTCCCCTTTTCACTAACAAAATTATGATAACATCAATCGTGTACGTGTAAACTACCGCCTTTACGAAGTTATGTTTCTTTATTTTCATCAGCACATTAATTTTATGATATATATATAATTGTAATTAATGAAAGAAAATTATATTTATGATATTATTATCATTATAGAAATTTAAAATTTAACTTAATTCCTTTTTATAATGATCGTTCAAAAATGGAAACTTATGCTTACATACATTCTACCGTCTCCACGACCGCAATGTACATTAATTATCAAAACCATCTTTCATTATAGGTATTAATATTATAATTGATGTATAAATATGATACTAATGAAATTATTATTATTCTATATATGTATAAATAATGACCTATTAGAACAATAGTCAACCAACCGAAGTCATTTTTGACACATAAGTCAAATATTGAGGAAACATGTTATGTAAACATAATTGATTATCTAATTGTAAAAAAATGGAAAAAATTAAAGTTAAATGAATAAAAAAATTTAAAAAATTTATTAATAACATAAATAATTAATAGAATTTTAAATTTTTTGGATGACATATAACATATTTGATGAGTTAGACTCAACGTAAGAGGCTTCATCTCAATTTCCATTCGTTGAGGCATACTATAATGTTATGCACAAATTTCTTTTATATGGTGTATATACTGTACCTTTTACATGTAATAGCATGATTATTTAATAATTTGTGGTATTTTAATTTTCAATATTAATTATTTCATTGAAGGAGTTCAGAATTTAAAATTACCAAGTGGTGAAGAATTTTATAACTCAATTTTGTTTCCATGGGTTACATCACTCCTTCTTTGTCTTTGATATTCTAAGATTATGTGTATAATAAATTATATATATCTATTGTTTTAATTTAAATTTTTTTATTTTAAATATACGTTTATACACACAATCTATTTATTATTTCATTCTCATATCAATATTTTGATCATTTTAATGGCTTATTTCATAATCTTATTTTAATCACAATTATTTATCCTTGAATTTCAATTGAAGAAAACTATTTGATAATTGGATAGTAAAATAATTTAATTTTATTCTCTTCTATTTATTCATAAGTTTCAAGTAATAGTAATATTTTTATACTCTATGGTACTTAAATTTATTGATATACTAATTTTGGAAAATCTGAATTAAATTCTCTCTTTAGTAAAAAATCATTTTTCTTCAATTTTTTTTTCTAAAAATGATTTAAATTTTTTAAATTTTTTATAAAATGTTATATTAAATAAATTTTTACATATATTTTTATTTTTAATAATTTTATTTTTAAATTAATATTCTTTTCATTCCACAAAGAGTTCTCATTTTTCTTTTAACAGAAAAAAGTAAAATGATGATTTGATTTAATTTGTATGGCCTATACCAAAGTTATAGCCATCATGAACACTCAATGTTCAAAATATTCCTTTAAGAGAATTAAATGTTATTTTTATATAATGTTATATTCAATTTTTTTCAACTTGTAGTTTTAATGGATTATTTTGAAAATAAAAAGGATTTTTTCCCTAATAATGTTTTTAAATATAGTTTAGGGTATTTCTATTAAAAAATAAAAAAATCCTTCTGTGTTATATATAATCTATAAATGATATGTTGTATTGAAAAAATATTTATTAGTTATCTTGTTGGTTTCTAATTATGTTGATCGTGGATAATATTGACATTAACCTCCTTGATTCAATTTTTTATCATTAAATTTCCATTGAAATATGTACATTCATTTGTTCATTGAACATTAATTTCTCCAAAATATCCATATTATTTACCATTGACATGTTATTTATTAGAAAATATATAATTTATACATATAGTGTTTTTCATTTAATGTAATTTTTTTATTTGTGGGAATAATAATAAATATTTATTCTTTACTCAATACATATATTTGATGAAAAGGAATATTTTTCATGAATTATATTGATTGTTCGATATATGAGGAATGATTTGACATTATGTTATGGGTTGGACTAACATTTTAAATCACCTCAATTAATTCATAGTCTCATAAGTCAAATTGGTATGCTATCATTAAACATGTTTCTACATATGATTTTGACCCGTCTTTTAAAAGTTCTTAACTATATAAGTATCAGGTTCATTATAACATGACATATAATATTTAATAATTTCATTAATCAAGATTTTATTTATTATTATTCATGATATTTTCACAATGATATTATCTATGAATTCATTTCATTATTAGTTTATTTATTAAATAAAATTCCTTTTCAGTTATTTAACTAACCATATCAATTATTCTTATACAGTTAGGATATTTTTTAATTAAATAGAATTTGTTTTTAGCTATTTACTATTCAATATTTATTATTATAGTAAATTAATTTAAATTGAATGCGTGTTATATTATTTAACTTTCCACGATTATTCTTATTGATTCATGAAATCTTATACTATACATAAGCCTTACATGCATTTGATCTTAAATATATTTTATTTTCATTCCCTGGAAACTAGAATGTTTACTACGATTGATATGCAATGATATTCTAGTGGTAATTGTGAAATTATCAAAAACAAATATGTTTATGTTGCGTATTCAAATGTAGTATGATAATCATGTATGTATATAGTTTCCTAAGGCTAATAATATATTCATTTCTTTAGGATGTGATTCATTGGATCTTATTTCAATGTAGTAAAGTAGACATCGGATTCCAGATATAAGGTTAATGGTCACTACCTATTTTATTATCTTATAATTATTTCTAGGTTTTATATGTCTTATTAGAATTTCATTTTCGATTCATACATGATTCAATGAATATAATCCCTAACGAAATAATGGCCTTATCTCTCATTTCGACCACAATTCATTTCATCTATATTCACATTTTAATACTATTACAAGAATTCTATTATTAAAAATTCAATTATTTTTTAATGTTATTTTATATCAACTATTAGTTTTTTTACAAATGTTTAAAATATAATATTTTCAACATTTTAAAAATATAACATTTTTATTTTTTTATAATGGTGTGAAAATAATTTTATTTGTAGAATTTACTAATTCATTTCCCTGTCATTATGTATATTGATCCTTTCTAATTATTTGTTTATTGCAAAGAAAATATAGTTTCTATTAATTTGGGGATTTTTATTTTAACAGTTACCAAAAGAAAATGATTTCTCTTTTTTCAAATAAAATTCCCAGTCTTAATGAACGTGATTTTAATCCATGTTAACATCATTAAAATTATCTTACAATAAATTAGAGATATGATGTAATGATAGCATTCAAATTTTTTTCTTTGGATAGAATATTATCATGTTATTGTATTTGTTAATAGGGGAAATATTGAAATTTTGTATGAAAGTCTTTCAATATGAATTTTTATTGGTTATTAAGTCATGTTGATTAGGTATTGTATTATTTATTCATTTTTTGAATTTTTTTATGCATTGAAATTATTTAGATATTTGTTTGGATTAGAATTATATAGTCTCTCAATGTTGTGATTGGTGTCATGGGACAAACTCGCTTGGGTATTTGGCACACGCCTTACCAATTTTTGTTTGATGGATTGATATGATACCTCAATTATATAATTAAGATGTCTAACATTATACATTATATAACTATAAAAACAAGTTTATTTTCCATGTGATAATTTATGTTTATATTCCATTCATTAGAATATTCTACTTTCATGATATTAGTTATATGTAATATTTAATTACTATTTATCTATAATATATTATTTATGCCTTATTTATGTAATGAATGTTTCTATAGTTTTCCTCTCATTACTAAGATTCTAATCTCACTCATTTATTTTTTTCTAAAACCATATAGTTCCTAAATGTGTAATAAAAATGATTTCAACGATATAATAGAAGAAATATTAAAGCTCTCACTGAAATTTTATTTTATTTTTGATGTTTTCAAATGTAAATTGAGAATAATATGTATCTAGTATCCATGTAATTATAAACTATTACATCCTATATGAAATGAAATTTGGAATTATTTACCAATGTAATAATGTAACCCCCGTCACCTAGTTACCAGAGTTGGGGTTTTATAATAAAAGTGAAAACAAGATTCCGTAGTCTTGATCCATGAGAACAGAATAATATAAAAATGTTTCATGAAATAGAACATAAATCATTTGTCATGGATGATGGCAAGGAAATTCATCACACAATGGACTTGGCCAACCACCGATCTATAACATAATTTGGTTTGTTTAACAACTCGTATACCCCTTTTAGGAATTGGCTAACAATCCATTCACCATTTTGGAGTAGGGATAACAACCTGTGTTCCATTTTTTGTAAAGAGATACAACCATTGTACACTTTCAGTATTATGATAATACTCATGTACCCTTTCGGGATTAGTTTACATGTTTTGTACCATTTTGAGCTTAGGATAATACCCATGTACCCTTTTGGTCCTGGGATAATACCTATTTACCCCTTTGGGCTTGTGCTACTACTCATGTTCTATTTTGAGAACAAGATATATATAACTATACCTACTTAATTGGAGGGATAAAGTAATAACACCTATCAAAAAATTATAAACAGTACATATACATTCGACAAGATCCTAAAAAAATTCATAATCGAACCATAACATAATTAATCCAAGGGAAAGAAATGAGTTTCATGACAACATTACGATATCATTATCATATGTCACCCAGTGAAATAAGATAGAATGTATCTTTAAAAAATATACTGACAAAATCACATGAAACATTAAAAATTATTAAATAGATAAAAAATTCTTTTCAAGATCATTAGAATATTTCTTTGAAAAAAGAAGAAGAAATATCTATTACAATTGATACCATTTTATAAAAAAAACATTCATAAAATAATGGTAATAAATATTATAGAATAAAACCATGAAGACATATAGTGAATCATAATTATGAAAAACATATATAAAACCTAGAATGGTGTTCATGTGAAAGGCATAAAAGAAGAAAAATTATATTCACAAATCTATAAAGAGAATCAAAATTTGTTGAAATAACCATACAAAAGAAATAAAATAATATTAATTTTATAACTAATGTAAATTTCATTGAAAAATAACTTAATAAATAATATTATTTATGATAGGTACATCTGTAAAAATATAATGAATATAGATATGGAGGACAATAATTCCAAGCCAAACAAAAGATATTTGCTCAGATGCACTTATAAAAAACATTTCAGTTGAATTTGGAACCAAAGGAGGGTGTAACAGTAAGAATAATTACCAGAACCATAAATAACAAAAAAATAATAAAATATATGGGGTTTAATAGATAAATAAAAAAATCTTTCATGATAAAAATTCTAACAAAAAAAATATTGATTTCAAAGCAATATTTAAAAATAAACCCCTATAGTTATAGTAAATATTTCATCAAAATATTGTGGAATAAAGAACATAATATGGATTTTAAAATCCCATAGATAACAAGAAAAACATGGTTAGATTCATTCATAAGGTAGTATTACCACCACATAAATAAAGAAGTTTGTGAATATCGACCATATAACAATGAAAAAATTGAGATGATAAAACAATTACTTTTAATCATGAAATAAAAAAAGTATTGCAATCACCTATAAAAAAATACTACCATCATAGTAAATTATTTAAGATACTTATTCATATCCATTAAATTTTATTCTCTTTAATTATGATCATTTATTACAGATATATTATTTAGTTATTATTCATTTTCATCATCATATGTTAATAATTCGTGACGATTTTCCTAAAAGTATCGTAATGGTGATGCCAATCATTATTCTCTGATAAAAATTTCATCATTACCTTATTAGTCAAGTTAGTTGAATTATTTTGTTTCTAATTATTTATGTTTCCCATATTAATTTAATGAAACATTTTTCTATGGTTTGTGAGAATGGAATCCATAGTGATCATTTTTCTTGTAGTTTACTAAAAACAATGAATTAATGAATATTTATCATTAATATTTTTTACCCCATTTTAGAAACATATTAATGAAATATATTAATCTTTAATATCAAATTTTACAAATATAGATTTTTTGATACTTCTTAATAGTGAAAATGATGATGTTGGTATAATATCGTTCTTATTGGGGGTTAAACTAACCAAAAAAGAACATTTTATACAAGCTAATTAGTAAAATTGAGAGACATATAATAGTTATATCAATTTATAATAATAATAATTAATTTAATTTAACATCACTATAGTGAAGAATAATATTTAAAAATATTTTATTTGATAATGTAATCCCTAATTTTAAATAAGAACTTATATACATTATGAATTTGTATCTTCCCAACACAAGTTCATTTGGCATAAAGAATTTAGGATTTTTTTATTAAAACCACAAGATATAAAAATTAGAATATGTCTTTTGGGGATGAAAATTTTCATTTATTCAAAATTTTACTGAATGGTTTGTGTTGTTTGGGAGGGGTGGTGGATAGGTCCTTTTAAAAGCGATTTTGAGTGGGATTTTTGAAATTTATCAATAATTAATGGTTAGAGAATCTCATTCTTAAATGATTTGAGGGCCCATAAGTAGACAAAATCAAGGATTTATGGGATTAAATCCATTATATACTTTTATTTGGATTTAATATGACTTATACATCATTTTTAACATATATTTTATTTTACAGTTTTTATGGTTTATCAATGTCATGCACTATTCACCCTTGTACTGTTTTTATTAATAAAAATGAGAAAAAAAAACTAATTTATAGATGTTCATTTTAAATTTTGACTCTATTTATTCTAATTAAATTTATAAATATTAAAAATTTGTCTTCTAAATGAAAGTAAAAAATAAACAAAAAAAAAATTATAGAAAAAAATCTTTTTAAACATTATGTTTTATGAATCCAATTTTATACCAATTAATCACTAACAAATTATTAATATATTTTCTTAAAATGAATAATTACATTATATTCTTCATTTAAAAGTGATCAATTTATGATGAATAAAATACACTACACTACAAAAATACTTCTTTAAGAAAATCCATTTTATCTTTCCTATGGAATATAAATTTTACTTATGTAACATACATTGGGTCTAAATATAAAATCAATCTTATTACTTTATTTATAAATTATGATTACAAATATTAAGATGATTTTATTGAATTCAATTTATTAAATTAATAAAAATTAATTTCAATTGAAGAACACATAACACATAATGTTTTTGGAAAATAAAATTTAAAATTAAAATGAATTTATTTTTAATATTTATATTTAATATATTATGAATTTATATTTATTACATTATATATATATTTTATTAAAATTATTCATTAGTATGAATTAATTTAATTTATTATGATAAGAATACATTATATATAGTGAAAATATTATTTAAAAAATATATCCCTTTTTTCCGTTAATTAATTTCATATTATTTTCAAACCAATTGATAATTATTATATGAATGATTAAATATTTTTTTTCACTACAAAATAAATTTCCTTTAATATTACAAATTTGTTACCTTTATATTTTAAATAAAAATATTATACAATGAAATCATGGTTTTTAAATAAATATTTTTTTATTAATTTTAAATAATTAATTTTGTATTAATTTTTTAATTAATGATTTCCTTGTTATTTATATACATTATTAATAATTAATTTAATTTTATTAATAAATTTTTTAATATAATTATTTAAATGTAATAAATTTAAAAAAAATGCATATTTTTTTTAAAATTCATTATAATAAACAGTATTTTGAAAAATGAATTAAGATAATTAAATTATATAAAAAATAACATTTATTTTATTTTAAATAAAATGTCTATAATGAAAATGTATATTTTTTTAATATAAAAAACGTTATTTATTTCATGTATATACTAATAGCCTTAAACTGGTAACATGTATACTAGTAATACATTAAATAATTATATACACATTTATAAGTGGTATATAAAGACTGTATTACCCCCATCACCTTGTAAAATTCACTCCATTCATACCTCTTAAATCACACCTCTCATTCCCTTAATTTTTATTTTTTGATTTTAGTACATTATTTGTCATTAAATATATTTTGTTTCATTATAGGTTTAGTTCTATTAAGGATGATTCTTGATAGTGAAGATGATCCAAGGGATTTCATAGTTGTAAGGATATTATTATTTTCCATTTATTATCAACAATTAATTTAGGTTTTTTAAGAGATTTAATAATCCATGGTATGTAATACATAATTTCATATATTATTGTTGTAATGTTCCACTTTGAATTAATAAAGTGTCGTCAGTTTGATTAATATCTTATATAAATTAATTTCGACCAATGATGCATTATTTAAAAAGAAAATAAAAACATAATTATTAATGATAAGCGTATAGTTTATGGAAATAAATTTTTCCGAAAAGCTAGGGGTTAGTTGAGGTTTCCTTTGGATGATATTATCATGGGTGTTAAAGTTTACGTAATCCCAATACTGATTTGAACGTTTATATTAATGAGGAAAGATTTAATCAAGAATTTTCTATTTTTGAGAACATATAAAAAGATATAGCCCATAAACATTTTTATAGATAATATAAAGGGTGTTCAAACATGAATAAGTTTGAAAAATTATTATCATAGTAGCATTCTTATATTGATTGGGATAAAGAGTATTGATGAAGGATTATAACATAATGACTATATTTCTATCATAGAAGATGATTTGAAATATATCAGTAAGACTAACACTTGGGTGTTAGTTTCATATACAAAGGAGAATAATTCTGTGAGTAAAAAAAGATGTTTTTTGGAATAATCTCGATAAAAAGGGAGATATAATCAATCAGGTTCATGATATATGAATGAATATTCCTAAAAATTTTATATAAAATAGAAAACGATTGTAGTATAATGCGGTTAATAAAATAGATATTGAATAACACTTTGAAAATCCAAATTAACAAGATGAGAAAAAATCCATAAAAAATACTATCATGAGGAAAAACCATTATTTCTCTCTTAGAAATAACATCGACAACCTAGTTGTCCTACCTATAAGAATGAGTTAAATCAAGATGAATGTTCTCAATCAAATTAATTGATTCAATAAATGATGGAAGCATTATCTATTCAACATTCCCTGATTGAGTCTTCAATGTATGCACTGTAGTGGTAGAGTCATATTCAAACATGAGATGCCTACAACCATGATATATATCATACTTGTTTACCTTGAAAATCACACAAATTGCAACATCAATGGATGATCCCTTACCAATGTATTGATAGAACCCGCCTTTAACAAAGCCTTGCTGGGAGAAGAAGACACCATGAAATACTGAAGGTCATAGTTCACCCGATGTCACCTCATCCACATTCAATTTTATCTATATTATGATATGTGGAATCAACTGAACTGATTTATGTACCAGATGTTTATTTCCCAGCAAGTAACTCAAACTTTTATCATAATAATACAATAATAGATGTCATTTTTCATTTATCCTTAATTTTATTTTTCAGGTATCCATTAAATCCTGGTAAAATACATTCATTCTAGATTGAATAGAGTTCCTATGATTTAAAAATACAGGGGTATTTCTTAACTTCTACAGAAAATAAATGCAAAAATACACTATTGTGACTAGTCTATCTTTAATTTTTTTTCACTCTTGTCAGTTTTGAGGATGGATGTAGTCATGTCTTCTAGGATTTCCATATCCCATTTTATTCCAAATAAAATTTGGAAATGTTTCAGGAACCTGCATGAAAATCAATAAAATGTAAAGATGTGATTAATATATTCTTAATCTTATAGGAATGGGGAGAAAATAGGATCCAAATTCATTCCATATTTCTGAAGCAGGCACTGGAGAGGTAGCCTACACTTCTAGATTCTCTATAATAGCAGGTAATGTGAGGGATAAGTTATTTAAGTTCTGAATATTTTATTTCCAGAGAGGGGTTGTGATATTCCCCTAAAAAATATACCTACAAAAATATGTGTAGGTGAAGTGACCCTTGTATCTAGTGGTCCATATCATAGTATCAGTGTTAGTATACATTTATATCACTGAACTTCATTCTAGGTATGAGATGGAAGACACGCTTGTAGAGAATCATTTTTTTGATCATAAGAAGTTGATAAATGTTTTGTGAGGGATGGCACAACCATAACATAATTGATAGGACTGTCCAAACAATGTTTACTCTATATATTAAGATGGGAATTCCTAAAAACCAACCATTTCTAGAATCACACGATGATATGGTATTATTTTTTAATGGATTTCCATATATAAGAGGAGACCTACTTGATATAACCATTTTTGAGGTCTAAAATAAATTTGATAGAAATGAATTCTAGAGAGATGAATTTGTATGTTAGTAAGTTCCTGGTGAATTTACTAAGGATAATATCATTGAAAACATTAGTGTTTTTTATTATCATTATACCCATATAAATGGTTTTAATAAATTCATTCCAAGAAAAACTGATGAGTTTCATTTCAAAAATTGATCTAGACCAAACTAATTACCTTTCTAAAGATTTATTCTCATTTATATGGATTTTAGTCCATATATAAATTGAGTAATAATAAACATAAAATGAGGTGATAACGAATTTAACAAGGAAAAATGCTCCATGTTTGAGACATGGTTTTCCATTTCCATTTGGCCATATGGAAAATAATTTTTGGATCATTTCTTTCAATATAACATCAATTTATTTTTTCCCAGAAATGGGACACACTATGATAATTGAATGGAAGGTCCCCTTTCCTAACTACATGTTATGTAGATATTTTATTTTTCTTAGAGTCATTCATTCCATTTACAAACACAACGAGGGACTTATTATATCCTATTAGCAATCTAGAAATTTTGTCCCAATGAAGAAAAATATTTTGAATACCAGATATTGTTCTTTTATCATCGTGTCCAAATAGAAGGATTTAATCATCGTAAAGAATGTTTAAATAGGTGAAAATATTCCTTATGACTTTATTTTTTAGGTGTAAACTATCCTATAGAAGATCCTCCTCTAAATATATTTTTTAAAATATTTAAAAAACCCACTTCATGGTTTAGTGGAACCTTTTATTTAGTGTAATTAACCCAGAATACCCACATATACATAATTTCAAATGTAATTGTAAACAACAAAATCCAAAATTGGAATTGAAAAATAAAATCCTTGGATCAATCTCCATAGAGCCTCACTGATTCATGAAATGTCGAGGGACAACCCACCTCGAGCCACACCTCTTACAATCATCACCTTCATCATATCTAGTTTCCGACGATATCCCACCATCGATCATCCCATATTACTTCAAACAACATGACAAAAGACACAATTAACTTTTACATCACTATTTCACCATAGAATAAAAAAAATCAATAACCATAACCTTTTTTTATAAATCAACACCATATGAGAAAAACATCTTGCACCAAACTGAAATAAACTAGAGATATCATCATGTTATCATGAACATGACGCAGTAATACGATATTGGGACGAAGAACCCGCACAATGAGCATAGAGAATAGTGAACATGACTATGAGTAAATAGCTTCCAAAAACCATCTTTGACACAACCTCAAATAACTAAATAACCTTAGTGAGAAACCTACATGGGTTTCGAAATGATGGTTTAGGAGATTGGATTAGTGAAGATAGTGTTCGAAACATTGAAAAATAATAAAAAAAATCAGAAAAACACCACTCATATCCCACAATCGCAATCCTGAACTGCCTATGTTCCATTATATAAGATTAAAATTGGTTTAAAATAATACAGATCTAGTGATAAAAGTAGAAATGTAGCATTTTATGTCATGGAAACACCAGTAAAATTGCACATCTAATGAGAATGAAGAAAGAAATGGGGTGTAGAGGAAGCATAGAGAAGCACTCACCATAATAGGGATGACGAGGGGAAAGAAAAGGATATAAGGGGAAGAGAGAAGCATAATATTTCAGATGATACCCTAGAAGACATTGGGTGGAGAGCAAGGGTGAGGATTAGGGGTGTGCAGAACCATTCTAGGTCACTGCCTACTTTTACATTAATTGACTCGTCATGAACAATATTATTAAGGAAAACACTCAAGTAATATTTATCCAAAATTAAAAAATCATTCTAGATATGGGGTGCCTTTTTCTGACAACCCTATAGAATTATAAATAACCACTAGGTGATCCATTATTTAGGATAGAGATTCTATCACTATTGAAAATGGAGTTAACCAAATTAATGAAAGAGTCATGAATACCATACCTCGTTAGAATAGTTAAGATAAAAATATATTTCATTGTGTCAAATGCCTTATATATGTTCTTATTGATGGAAATCATTCCATCATTGACCTTCATCTTCATGATGTTGACACATGCTAATGAAGTTAAAAGACAATTCTGAATGCTCCTTCCATAGAAAATCCCAATTTGGTTAGGTGTTATAAGACCCCTCACAATAATCCCCAATTTTGAAAAAAAAATTATTTTCCTTTCAATAAGTGCTCGAATAAATTATAAAAAATTAAAAAGATATAAAACTAATTTTTTTAATAACGAAGTCGAGGAATTGGTCTACATTGAAAAACCTAAAGTAGTTGATCATTGATTGTAATTTTTTATGATTATAAAAGCTATAGAAAGTATATAATGGTACTAAAATAGTTCCCCATGAATGGAATTTTCAATTGCATAGTATCATGAAAATAATGCATCTCATGAATGGAAATGTGGATAATAGTCCCTATATAATTAGATATGACACAAATTCCATCATTGTGATTGTTTGTATTGATGAAATTGTTTTTTCATAGAATAAATTGAATATTTGGGAGAAATTTGATTAAAAATAAATTAAATTTCAATAATTGGTGAAATTTCATTCATTTTGGCCTTCCATGTTATTTACATAATATGTTACATTTCTTTATTATAATAAAATTATAATCATGGATTATTAAATATGTTATGAATAGAATAATTAAAAATAATAATTATCTATTATAGAATTTAGGACTATGTTTTCCTTTAAAAAATAAGGATATAGTGGGGATCAAAATGAGTGTCAAAGTAATATTTGAAGGAAATATAGATTATGAGTTGAGGAATGACAAATATATAACATTACAACATTATAAAATTTCTAACATTAATTAGGTGGTTCATGTTGGATTTTTTAATTTTAATTGTAAATGTGAATTATTTATTAAAAAACGTTTTATTTCATGGAACTATATAATGAACAACTCAATAAACATAAGTATAATAGATGTTATGTATGTTACAAATCCAAAAATCATAAATAAAATGATGTTGATGACTTCGTGACTCTAATATAGGAGGGTGAAATTTACATAACCATTGGTGAGTGGATGTGAAAACCTACATGAAATAAATTTATTAAATTCTTTGGTGCAACTTTCATGTTTAAAGAATATTGATATCATGTACTATTTCATCAAAAATAAGTTAAAATATGAATAGATCATCTTAGATTATGTTTTAGTGAAGTATAATGTACTTTATATCATCATACTTCTTTAATGATGGATTCCTTCTAATATTTGAGAGTGTTTTTCAGTGATCAATTTCTTTAGAAAATGATATTAAACTCATTCTTTATGTTCATGGAGGTTTCTGAGAAGATCGAACGATGTTGTTATTCTAATAGACTATCAGACATTAGAATTTATTTTACCTCACCTATAGAAACTAAAAAGTTTAAAATTGTGGAATGTATTGGGTATGTCACATGAGAAAAAAGGTTATCAGATTGAATAGTTTCAAAGATTTCATGATTACATAAACTAAATCTAAAATAAAATGAAATTAATTTATATTGATACTTGATGAGTAAAATGAATATAAGTGAAACTGAATCTTATAATGGTTGTTAAAAAATAATATTCAATTCAATATAAATTTCATAAATAACATATTCATTAACCACAAGGCCCCTTAGTGATATAAAACCTAGCCTCTCAACATCGACAAAAATTATTTAATCTTATAGGTCCCTTTGGTTGAGGTCTCATAATTCAATTAAATTCATTATGTAGAATCTCAAATTGGAAGTGATGTTATAGATGGATATCACTCCCCAATTCCCTCAATTATAGTATGTTTTCTCCCCTAAGAATCATCACCCCCACTATAATTTGGTGAATAAGTTATGAAACATTAAAAAAATTGTTACAAAATGAATATAGAAACATTACAAGTAAAATAGAATCATTAATTATTCACACACATCATTCCTAGATCTCACCCACCACTAAAACACATAGCTACCCCAAACTAATATCTCAATCAATATGAATAAAATATTAATTATTTTAAATGGAATAAAAAATTTAACACAAAAAAAGGTTTCAATGAAAAATAAATCATACTTGTATTACTATTGTAACAAATATTAGAATTCACGTTATAAAAAATAAATAATGGAAAAAATAATAACTACGTAAAATTGTGGTTGAAGATGGAACTCTTTCTTCACTCTAACAATGGGTTCTATATAGAGATATTCCAATTTTCTTAATATGTCATCATCTTAAAATAATATTTGAATCCCCACAATTCCCAATGATAAGTCTCAGTCCCCTTTTCAAAATAGCTTCCTCCTCTATTTATATATAATCGTGTTCATGTATCTCATTTCATGTCTCATAGATCTTCTATAATATTTTTTCTATTGTATCTTGGTTATCTTCATTGAATATATATCCGCTATATCTCTTGAAATTAAAAATTACATTATCCTTATGGAAGTCCCCTCTTATAATATATCTTTGAATATTTATGAGATAGGGTGAGTGATTCTCATCTAATTTCAGACATGTTTATATTATTCAATAAATATTTACACATAAAAGTCATATCTCATGAAAACCCAACATTTTATAGTGAATTCCATCTCCACATTTAGATCCAATATCCCATGGGAATTTTCATCTTCAAATTTCCTCCCGAACCCATCCTGTAGAAAATGAAGGGTTCGAACCTGTTAGGAATTTAAGATTCTATAAATAAATATACTCAATATCATATGAATTCCCAGTTCAGTGTAATTTTTCCTACATACAAACCAACAAAAAACATGTATTCATGACTAAATCATATAATGATACCCACAATACAGACTCATTAACTCAACTCATTTCCACTACCAAAAAAATCCATTCCACAACATAGTTGAAACCCCATGTCATAGATTTCATTCATCTTGAAAAATCAAGTCTCCTTATAATGTATAATTATCCTCTTACATGCCATCCTTTATATTCATACAAAATATTCCATGACACATCAATTATATACAAGAATATACTCATTCAATCCAATATGAGTTAATAATGCAATGATATAATGGAAGGTCCATGATATAGTGTTTCTTCCCCATTTCAGCCTCTAGGGATAGCTAAAATGAAAATCCATGGCCATGGTGTAGCAATATTTAATTCTATAATGGCTAACTAAGCTTCCTATCACTTACCATGGAGGTTACATGGTGTTTTTATTTATTTCTATAGTAAATTGTAAATGGAAAAGGGAGATGATGCATGAGCGATGTAGGGATGACACTTTGTTTGTATTGTGAACAATACCTGAATGACTCATGTCCCACATCAAAATATCCCATTGATGAACTCCACCTAAAAATATAATTCATTAAATAAATTAAAATAAAAGAAAATTTTGGGTTAGAGGATCCCGACCTCTATTGTGTGTACCATCATGTCCATGAAACAATTATTATGCCACCATACATACCCTCCCCCATACACTATTGAAGTGCTTCTCCAACTAACATATTGTGTGCATGATACTCCCTTACAACCCAAGATGTCTCTCCCTATGAGAGATCATGGCCATTTGAAACTCATGGAGTGGACATGTGGCTTTCTCACATTAGATTGAGAGCTATCTATGGCTGGCCTAATCATTACCCTGAACAAATAAAAATAATTAGGAAAAAATATAATCATAATAAATAAAATTTGTTGTTTTTATTGATTAATTTTCTCAAAATGTCATAACAAATATAAAATACACATATATTTATAATAATAATACAATATAGTCATGATCACATAAATATTAATGACATTTGTTACCTAAATTCCAAAAAAAAAAACAGGCACATATTTTTGGATAGAAAGATCTTATCACCTAGGGAGTTGATGATGTGGGAGAAGTGATAAAGAGTTTACATATATTTTGAGACATGGGGTTATTTTTTAATCTATGTTTTTTGGATCATATATGTTTTTAGGATTTTTATAAAAAAATTAGAATATTTAAGAGTTCTTAAAGATAAATAAGATTAAAAATCCCATTTAAAGTGAGTGGAGAAAATGGGGTTTAGAAAAACTTAATTAAGACTCATCAAATATATTATTGATCTTTACACCTAGGGTTAGAGAATTATAAAAATTTCAATTCAATACAATAATTTGGTATTTAAATATATGTCACATTATGATCTATCTATAAATAGTTTCTTAAGTAGACTCATCCAAGAGTTTTGATGTTATTTTGATGTTATAGTTATTGTCAATATACTCATTGATGAGTTAGAGATTTTTTAAAGTAAGAATCAAGGAAAAGGAAATAATGTTTTTATATAATTGGAAAATCATCCTAGAATGTACAATAGTTATACCATGATTTATTAATAATGTATTATAACTTCATATATATGAATGTGCCATGACACAACACAAAGATATTATTTATACAAGTTAAAGGGAGTTGATATATGTGGATAACTACTTGTTACATGATACCTGAAATACCATGGTTTGATAGATTATATAATTACACTTGATTTCATATAGATATGGGTATTGACATATAATATTTTTTCTGTACTAGAAATAAAGGCTCGTATTTTACACTATAGTATTTAATAGTCATTATAAAAGTTTTTTTTGGAATTTTGAAGGGAAATGGCTATGTAAAAATATTTTATCATGGTAAAAAACATTATTCCTTGATGTGGTAAATATCTATTTATATTTTATATATATTATTAAAAATTTTAATGAATTATTTAATTGACATGATCCATTATTTATGGATCTTATTTCGATTGTAGATTACTGTAAAATGGGATGTTACACTTTGATTTTTAAAGGGACTTTTAAATGTGGATATTTTCCTAGATAAAATGTAAGAAAATAAATATAGCTACCTAAACCATAAGAGGGTCATTTTATAAGAATTTGTTTACATTTAGGGAAAATAAAATATTGTACAATTGATAAAATATTAATGAAAATTGAGGAGGATTATAGAATATTTATAAACCTATTGATTCTTATTATTAATAACTATTATACTATATTTCAATATCATATTATTTATTCATTCATAAATTCTTTATTGATAATGATGTAAGAATATGTAAATAAATAATAAAATATCATAAAATCATGGAAATATTAACATTATAAAAAGAGTTGGTGAACCATAAAAAATATCTATTAAATTGTTTCATTTATCATTCCATGTTTTTCACTATCAACTGGTTTAATTCAACGATTTTATATACTAGTTGGAATAAGAAAAATTGATATTTTTTGGATAAATATTCTCTTTTTTGGTTACACAAATTCATCAATCATTAAGTTATTTTCATTTCTCCCATATGTAACTTCAAACAATAATAATAAAAATAAATTGTGTAAATGGGATATAATAACCTACCTCAAAATTGAGTAAATATAGGTTGAACACCCATAATCAACCACTACAGTTGGATTGTATCCTTCAATTTTTTCTTTGTGATAATATTATCCACTTTTTACCTTAAATAAAAATATATATATTTATGAAATCATTAATCAAATTTTGCAATAAAATGTATAACTTGATAAAGATTAATATTAACCATCATTATGTCTATAAATCGAATTATGAAGATTTTGAAAATTAAATTATGTTTATCTTGGGAATTTAACACCTTCTTTATCAACTGTTTTTTTTTATTTTTATCCCACACCATAAAAATAGTGTTAAATCACCATTAAATCAATAATATAAATAAATAAATTAAATTTTCCTTTAAAATAGTGGCCAATTCTTACTTTTGGAATATAACTTTGGAAAATTTAGTGAACTCCTCTCTGATTAAACATTTCAATATTTGTACCCTTGACTTTGATAACATGTGGAATTCCAAAATCTCAAAAAAAATTCAAGCATATTATATTTTTTTATATTTAATATGTGGATATATCATTTTTGATGAAAAAAATTATTTTAAATGTTTTCACCATGATAATTACATATCACCAATGAAATGCAATGTTATGTCCTAAATAAACATTGTATGAATGATCTAAAAAACATCAAATCTTAATTTCTTTAAATAAAATTGTTGTATATGTAGTAAAATTATACTCTTGAAAATACCATGATTATTAATGTATGTTACAGAATTTTAACATTTATATTCAAGGGTTAATTCACTTCAGAGAAAACATTTTAAAAAGTTATCAACAGGTCCTTGGAACCTCACATTAGGAAAATATACTTTAAGATCATATTTAAAAAATATATTTCATAAAAAACATCAAAAACCCTAATATATTTTATGTGAGTATGGAAATTATACAAGAAACCAAAAACACCTTAAATTTTTGAGGTAAAACTTTTGAAAGTAACTTTTAAAATAGAAACAACTCCCATGATATTGAATGCCTCTGAATGAGACATTTATGAATTCTACCAAACACCGAGTGTGTGGGTTTATGTAAGAATAAATTTCATCCTTTAAAAATGAGGATAAACAATTGTAATCATATAAAACCCAACTAAAAACCAAAATTCTCCAAAAAAAATTAACAATACTACTTAATAATATCTTAGGACATCCAAAACATGAATTTAATGAGGGAGAGAATTATTGTTTTTTATGTTTACAAGTTCATTTATGGATAAACCCTACAAAAAACTATATAATTCACTATATATATTGTTAATCTACTATAATAAGGTGATAAAATATTTTAAACGACACACATGAATCCCAAATTATAAAAAACCTTATTAATTTTGAATAGAATAAAATAATAGTTCACAAGTAACATATTAGGGAAAGAAAACGTTGAATCTAGGGAATGTGAACACACTATGAGATTAAAATGAGAATACCTTTGAAAATATCTCTGAAAACATAATGAAATCCCACGGATATTTTGATAGAGAGGATATGAAATAAAGGAATGGGTCGTCAAGGATTTAGGAGTCAAACTGGGGGAAGAAATACCCCAAATATTTTATATTTGATAAAAGAAAAAAATTAGAAATTTTTAAAGCTATATTTCTTCCCCAGATAGGTCATGGAGTGACACCCTACATCACAGAATGACACTCCTTCAGCCAAGAAAACGAATCCACTACCTAGGTAACATCATTGAATGACACTCTTCGGTCAGATAATGACACTCCTCTAGCCTATAATTTCAATAGAAAAAGGGTAGTTCATGACATGATTACCCTTCATAATGGAATAAATGGCTATAGTGTAGAATTATAGATCATATGGATTCCCCTAATGTTCAAAAAAACAAAGGATAAACAAGAAAACATAAAAATATCCCTAAATTATGTAATATAATATAGAATAATGACATTTTGGGGTATCACAATTTTTCTCACCAAGACACATTCTACCACCAATAAATTCTTTGTTAGTAGTTTAATCAAATAATATATGTTTTTCAACATCATCATGATAATTTAAATTTCAAAAATCAATGTACACCAAGACTCCAACAAGAAAATACCAACAAAAATAACTAGAGATATAATATGAAGAATTTAAATCAAATCCCTCAATGAAACATAGAGACTCTAACTAACAACTTGGTGCCTCATCATTAATACAATGGTAATGTGAGCCACAAGGACTTAACCAATTCACACATAGGTATCCATAACAAATCTAAATCAATTAAAAAAAATAATAATCATGTCATGTTAAACATCAACTCATTATAAGGTGGGGTTAGGTCTGTAAACTGAACACCTCACCTAGTAGAGTTACATCACTCCCATGAATGAATGGGTAAGGTTCCGAAAGAGAAGATCACAACTATAGTGGTACCCCCCCCCCCCATTTTGTGTTCCACTAATGTCATGATGTTTTATAACACTATAAATATCTACATAATATGAGGATAAAAAAATTTACGGATCAATAGGAATATAATAATAATTCAGGAATACAATAATGAGACAACATCTAAAATAGGTTTTAAACAACTCATTTACATCAATATCTCATAAAGGATTTTGTCTCAAACAAAACCAATACATATAGGCTAAATAGGATAATACATGATACCATTCTAAAAAACACAATCCTAAAAATTCCCCAATAAAATGATAATCAAGGGATCTATCCTTGGGTCAAGGGTCAAAGGAAGAGTAACCTGAATCCTCACCCTTACAATATGGTCATATAGTGAACCCTAAAAAATAAAGAATTTATTATTGGGGTAGTACTCATCCATGTTACCCCAAAACATGACCAAGTATTCCCTTGTACCACCCTTGTATTGAAAAATGTCCTCATAAAGATAAAATCGCATTAAAAAAAATAAAGGGACAGTAGATCACTAGGCCATTATAGTTAAAAAAAATCCACATTACGTAAGGAATAATCTGGTCAAAACATAAAGAAATACACTAAATACGAATTTCCTCCAAATAATTGACTACTCTTGAATCAACAATAATAAATCTCAAAATCTATATTCCTCACTATAAAAAACTGAGTCATGCCAAGGGATTCATCTTCTTACAACAATATAATGTATATAAACTCTAAATATTCACCCTAATAAAATGGAATTAGAAACTATAAGGATCATTCCTCGAGATTGAATTACTACATTTCATCAAGGGCATTTTAGGAAACATTGTCCAAATAACACAAAACATGAATCCAATAAATTAATTATTCCCAATTCAAATAAAATAGTCAAAATATATACCAGGTAACAAAATCAAATGGATAATTATAGGAATGAATTGACACAAAAAATTTGAATTTTCTTTTAATGTGACCAATAATGAGTTATAAGTTTGAAAATCACTTCAAAAAATATAGTAAATTTTGAAAACAATTTACACCATTTGAAAATAATAAATCATCAAAAACATATAATTTAATATAGAAAATTAAATAACATACCTTTTCAAATTTTACCGGAAGAGAAAATCCCACTTCTATACTATAGGATTTCAATTCATTTGTAGAAATACAATTTATTAAAAATACAACTGAAAATATATAATTAAATAAACAAATCTTTATAACACCCCATGAGAGTAAAAATACTCTTTGAAATATCCCATGAAAACTTGTTTTTAAAATAAAATCATTTTATTAAACATCCATTCCATTATAATAAATCCATTTAAACATTTTCACCCCAAAAAATCCAACATCAATATTTGAAAACACAGTATGAGAATAAAAACCTTATAAAAGGGAAATTTAAAATCTAGTTTTCAAAACCAAAATATTCAAAATATGTTTATAAAAAATTCAAAAATAAAAACCTCTGAAGAGACTCATAACTATTTTATAAATCCCCAAAATAAAACCCTCAATAAATTTTACACTTCCTCCATCTAATAAAAAAATTTTATTGAAGAATTCACTTATTATCTAATTAAAAACATTTGATAAAATCACATAAATTATAAATTATTACTTTTTATAGAAATTAAAAAGATAATTTCTTAATTTTTTATTTATGTTTCAAATTAAAATGGTCTTTAAAAACATCAATAATCAAATAAAAAATGAATTTTATCATAAATCATTATTGGTAATTAATATAAATAATTCAAAACACCAACCGTTTTATAATACAAAAATTAAAAATTTACTACCATGTATGGTTTAGAACAACTGTCTTGAGAACCACATAATAACCATGTCAAGTACACTAAATGCACCCCTGTCCAAGAAACATGGGTTTATAATCCATTAATAAAAACTATTTTCCATTTAGATTAATCCTAATCTTTAATCCAAATAATTATGTTTCTCAAAATAGCATGTAAATATCTAATAGAAAATAAAAAATACTCTGATAATGACTATTAAACCTTGACAATAACCTAGAACCATACATGCATTTGAGGCTCAAATATCCTAAATACCTTTAGAAATTCAAGTTCCATCATGAAATATGGCGATCATACACTTACTCATGACCTAACTCTTGTATTATAACAAACATATATTCCTACTAACATGGATCCCAAATTAAAAACTGAACTATGATAGAATTTTTAATGAACCATCCCAGGATACCACTTGAATGGTACCTAGTCCTAAAAAACACCGAGTTTGAGGGGAATTGCATATAACTATTGGTTGAAACTAGTACCTAAGCATAAAAACACTCTATTAGGAATTTTTTTTCTAGATAAAATAATAATAAAGGAGGTACATCCACCCAAAAGTCTAGATTGATCATTTTAAGTCATCTAATCAAACACATATAAAATAAGTTGTTTATTTAATAAATAAAACCAAATGAGGTATAAACATGTAAACAAAACTCATGAATAATAAAGTATGTCAAATAGACATATTCAATGTATCCCTATATCAATATAACTAATCTTTAAACATAAATACTTCATTAAGAACAAAAAAATAGTAGAGAAGTACTACCATGGAATGATACAGAAAAATTTAAATAAAACCAAAAATAAAATAAAAACACAACCACAGATCTCTATGTATTTAGAGAAATATCTTCACTTACCACCTCTAGAATAACCAAACCTGAAGCTAACAACCAAACACTACATCCATGTAGAACATTTACTGAACATGTAATATAATAGTAGTGAGAAAAAATTTCTTATAGGGATCATCCCCACACCCAATTCATAACCTTTAATAAAATATATTTTTTTCTAGTTTGAAGTACAAATATGAATGTAATCATTTCCCATTTTATTGAAAACCCAATATTATGCTACAAACAATGTAAAGCTTTCAATTTAAAGTATAGAAGTTATATATCTCATACTAAAGTGGAAATTTAATACTTTAGAAAAAATAAAATATTTTTTATGGTAAAAAAATTTAAAACTATACTTTAAAACTATAATTTAAAACTACACATTTATATGGAAAACAGAGTAATACTAAAAGCCTTTATAAAAACCTTTCATTTTAAATAAAAAATATGCATTTAGTCTTTTTAAAAGAAATCCATTCATAATAATCCTATAAAATAAAGGACCAATATAAATTAACATTGGCCAACTATCATGGAAATATGAAAATAATAATAATTATTACTATTATATTATCAATAATCATTGATAATGGGTACACCTAGTTGGTTCGATAATATCTATAATAGTACTAAAACAAAATCCATCCAAAATTGGCATGGATGATGTGATTCAATGACCATAACACTTGACATTTCAATTTTTTTTTCTAATCGAGGGTAAAATTATTGAAGTAGGGTGAGCCCCATACCAGGTGACACTATCCAAAGTTTAGTCATTAAATAGTGCAACATGTTAACTAAAATATACCATCTAGCTATTCTTGGTTCTCTATGATATATAAAAATGGATGTGTGAAATGATTTAGTTGAGAAATATAATATTAAAAATTATACACAAACATACACACACATAACAAGAACCATACCTCACCCTTAAATTCAAAAATCGTTCATAGAAGAAATCCCTTTTCATTGTGAACAAAAATATAAATGTTATGTCTTCAAATATAGACAATCTGAACCACATTATACCGAAAAATAACAAGGGGAATACTTTGAGGGTTTACTATTGAAACACTACAGTTTATTAAATATTAATTTTTGATTAATTATATAAAATTGATAATAACACAACCATGATTCTTGATAAGTATATAGTATTTTTTATTTAGGTACATTATGTAATAAAATAAAATTGATAATAAATCAACTTTATTGAAAAATTCCATAACATTAAATGTACTTAAAATAGCCTGGGATAACCTAGGGATATATATAAGAAAGGGGCGAGCTATAAATCCCAGAAATAGAATTAACATGGCATAACATGAATAATGTAACAAATCTTAGAAATTAGGAATATCAATGGGGCATAAAATGGTTTAGAATATAAAATATGGACTATGAGACATGATATTTCATGATAACATAAATGAAACATTGGAAATATCGAATGAACATAAAACAATTCATTATAAACATAGGTCCATGATAAATTACAAGACATGATACTGTAAATATTTTATTAAAGGAATTAGTTATAATCTTTTTTCCAACATGATGTCTTTTAAGGCTAAGCATTACCCAATGGATTGGAGAATTATATAATTTCAGGAACATCCATCACTTTCATTTCATTCTCATGCTTAAGTGTTCCACATTGATCATACAACATGAAATCATTAATCATAATATTTTATTACATTACCATAGTGTATGTAATAAATAAATTTATGTCCCGATCGAGTAGTATATGTTTATAAATGTTATCATCCTTGATAGGACATGGGTATAGGTATTCACTACAAAATTGTTTATCATGGAAAATTGAAGTGAAATATTTGTTGCATAATGGGGGTATATATATGTTCATGGGAGGTATTTATGATAGTCAAATGGGAATCTCATTAATTATATATAAAATTTAATATATGGTGGATATTTAATAATATATCCCAACATTAATAAATAAATATAAATGATATATGACAAATAAGATACATGAATAAAGAGGAGAAGTCAAGGATCCCATACTTTTAGACTGTCACTAAAAATTCATGGGAGGAGCATCTTCAGAGGTTTGGGTAACCTTTGGAGGTCTCTATATATGGGAGGGTTGACTAAATATGTGTTCCATGTATGTTTCAGAGAAGAGAAATGGGATCATTGGTGGGTTCATATAGGAAATGAGTTTTAAATTCTTTATTATTTCTCAAACGTAGGTTTTTCACTGTATAAAATAAAAAACCAAAAAAACATTCCATGTTTTTTTCACATGGTTTCGGAAAAGGGTATTGGTTTTCATTATTTTATAAGTCCTTTTCCAAATATAAATAAATAATATGTTTTTTATTTGGATGTGAGTTATACTCTTTCATAAATGATGTTAAAACCATTAAATATAATAATGGTTTTGGAGGATTCACAATGTCATTATAAAATTAGAAAAATAAACATAAAATATAATTATTTTAAAGATGAAAGATATATTCGGTAATGGATACCCATTATAGTATTATTAAATATCTTTTGGGTCATTATAATGTCATAATACCGACCATATATTTATTCAACATTAAATTTATTTCCAAAAAATTGATTTTCTAATAAAATTATGTAAAATTCACTATTACATAATATCAATGATAGGATTGAAAAATTAATATTAATTTTATTAGAAAAATTTTATTAATATTTTTTATTTTCACTATTACAATAATAATCCAAATTTGTTGGGAAATACAAGGATTTTCTTAACCATAATTGTTTTCAAACCCATATAAATGTTACATTTTAATTCATAGAAATTAACTGATCATTTATATTTATAAAAATGTATTAATTATAATATTTTATTAAAATAATATTTATTTAAAATGCACATTAATTCATCAAAATAAATGGATTAATTGAATCTTTATACTAATTAAAATTCCATATTGTGTTTTATTGTATAAAAATAAAGAATCATTTATATTGTAACAATAATAAGAATAAAATATAACCATTATTAAATTTAATATAATTTACATACGCATATTTCTAGGGTTTGGATAAATATACCTTTAGTACACCCTTAAACACCCTAATGATATGGTGCACAATGGTATGAATTTAATGGTGTGGTTCGATATGCTATGTTTGGGATGTGATATCAAGGAGCTTGAGCTTCTCTTGTAAATAGGTTCTCCCATGCTTATATTGTTCGATCTCATTTTTTGATTGATCATGGGAAATTACTAATGATTCCATCTTCCTTGTAAAATCTGATAAATGGGCTGTATAGGGTATTATCTTACTGGTTGAGTTCATCTCTTCCTTTGTCTCTGTCAATAGGATTTTTTTAAATGCTATATTTATACTAATCATGCATTCACTATTCAAGAACTACATTATCAATGATAATGATTCTAAACCGAAATTTAAATTTGATAGGATATAATAAAACCAAATACATTAATGTTTTTCCTATAACTATAATATAGAATGAATTTTTTATGTAAATCACCTAGTGAATTTTATTTATAACAGTTACAGTTGTTATAATCTTCCCCCATTTAGAAAGTTCACCATCAAAATTTTCATTTCACAGAATATACTAGATGTGGGTAACTCGATTTCATCAGATCCTCTTGTTACCATATTACATCATCAAAAATTTTGTTTCACCAAAACACTTTGACCTTGTGTATTTCCTTATTTAGTAGAAATTCGTCTTTATGATCTAATATCTTCACCAAATGCTTCTCATAAGAATGATCTTTTTATAACTTCACTGACTATAGGTTGATTAAATGTGAGGTCTATAGTATGTACTTCCTCAATACTTATACATGAAATACATCATGTACAAGAGAGAGTATAGATGGGATTTCTAGTTGATAGTCTACAACTCTGATATGATAAAGGATCTCAATGGGGCTAATGTATCTTGGACTAACCTTTCCTTCTTCAAAAATATCATGACTTGATTTCAAGGAAATATGAATAGGAATAACATGTATCCAACATCAAAATCTAGGTATCATTTATAACTGTCCGTCTAGACCTTATGTCAACTCCGAACAACCTTGATGTGATGTTAAATGGTCGTAACCTTTTAAATCATTTCTTAGAGAATTTCAAGACATATGTATGTTTTCTTCCCCAGTATCATCCCAACAAGAAGGTGTTTTACCACACATCACAGAAATGGATTCATCAGGGTCCATTTGGATTATTTCATGGAAACTATTATTTTATGGGAACATAACATGAAACAAATATTGATCCCATATTCCTTTCAAGTCAATTGAAAAAAAAATCTTACCATGTAATAATGTCTGTGGATATTCTGATCATATTTTCTATTACTTTGATGCTGATAAGCCATGCAGAAGTTGAACATTGTATTTAATGGATTTTGGAGACTCTCCCAGAACATATACGTAAATTGTGGTTCTTGATCAGAAATAGCTACTAGTGGTCTTCCATGAATCCTCTCAAATTCACTAATTTATAACATTGAATATTGATCAGATGATAAATCCACTCAATTTGGAATGAAGTGTTTAGTCATCGAAGGACTATACAACAGAATCAATATAGAATTATTTCTTCATGATGTCTTTAGAAGAACAGTAACATATTCCATGGTGATGTTCATTTATTTTCATGTATGCATGTATAATGGTTACATCATCACCTTATATTATTTCTTTTACACATTATCCTCTAGAAATACAAGACATCATGATGTGTATTTAGAGATATCCTTCTTCATATTGTCCCACAAATGGTTCTCTAATAGATCTTGGCACATATTTGTTCTTATTAATGGATAGATAAAGTCCAACTATGTGAATAATCCAAAAAATCCTTCATTAAATATAGATTTGATTGTATAAATATCCATAACCAAAATATCATAACTCTTTCTTCATTCACATTGGAACATGATGATTTTCCTATTCTTATTTTTTCCACGTTCTTAGGAATTACAAAATAATCGATTTGATCATCCTTCATCCTCTTTAGAAGGGATGGATGAGAAATTATTTGTGAAAGGATTGGTGATTTTCATTCCATTATGATTCCCATGTCAATCCTTTTCATATATAATAATATTGAATACCTCTAAATTAACATCAATGATAGAATTGTTGGATCCTTTCAACATATATAATCTTCTAATTTATTGTCCTTACCAAGATGGTAGTGTATTTAGGATTCATAGTCAGTGATCATATCTAACCATTTTCATTAGAGCATATTTAGCTCTTTATATGAGATTATATACTTGAGAATTTTTTGATTTGAATATATTTTACAGTTCACCCAAAATATTTAATGTAGCCATATTTTCAATGTGATGATAACCCAATCCAAATCCAGATAATGAGTTTGGTAGTTCTACTCGTGAAAACTCAACTTTATTGAAGTATAGGCTATTCATTTTTTATTCTTAATTAACACATAGCCCCATCACTTCATTGAAGCATCTTTGAATACCATGAAATGTTATCCACATGTGGGGAGTGTGAGAACATGTGTAGTGATAAATATCCTATTAAACTCCTTAAATATCTCATCACATCTGTCATTCCCAGAAAACATGACTACCTTCTATGTTTTTATTTTTATTGGGTTTAATAATCATAATAATGTTTTAAAAACTCAATAATAGTACCAAGGTAATAAAATGAAATTACATATATTTTTCATATATGTTAGCCTCTTCTGTCCTTAAAATTGTTCTATTTCATAAGGGTATATATATATATATCCCATTTCAGGTGATGATATTACCCAAGAATTAGACATCGATCAACTAGAACTAACATTTTTTTACTTTGAGTAAATATTTTCCTTTCGTAATGACTTTAGCACAGTGCTCCAATGCTCTTCATTATCGTCATTATCCTCCTCGATTTGGGAGAATATTACAATATCATTTACAAAGGATTTTTTTTCCGAGAAATGCCTAAATACTTTATTCAAAAATTCAATAATTATTTTTATAGTATTAGTATTTTATAATAGTATTACTATGAATTCATAGTGCATGTACCTTATATAAAAAGAATTATTTAGGATAATCTCCTTCATCACCGTAACATAGTAATATCCTAAGTATAAATCCACCTTAGAAAGGTATTTTACTTCATTTATCAAATCAAAGAAGTCATCAATCAATAGCAGAGGATAATTTTTCCTTATCATGACTTTCTGATCCCATGATAATCAATGAAAAGGCAGATTGACCCATACTTATTCTTGATAAAGAAGACCTAGTGCACCCCATGTTGAAGCACATTGTAGTATGAACCTTTTATCCAGATTCACCTGAATTTTTATCTTTAAATCTTCAAGATCCAAAACAACCATTCCATAAAAATTCATGTAAATTATAAGCACCCTAGTATAATCTCATTTGAATATTTATCCTCTTGTATAAGAAGAAGGCCAGAAAATTCCTCCAGAAACATATCCGTGTATTACATCACAATACTCTCTTATTGATGAATGATATTTTACTTAGACTCAATCATTTAATCTAGAAATACTTTCTCAAAACGAAATAATATCCCTTCTTGAGATATTGTTTCTATAAGATCCATCATCTAATTTATACATGTATAGAATCAAGATTCGATTCATGGTCAATGTGTGATTTCCTTCTCTTCATAATTTATGATGGATCTATATAGGGAAAGCCAATACATACCCATAAATGCATCAAATTCCAAAAAATGGAACATGAAAAGGTTATATGGGATTTTCATCTGCCAAATATTGATATAGAATGTGATATATACTTGGGATTAAATAATTTATCTATTTTTCTTTTCAGTAATAGTGACACTTTCATTATTTGCGGTGGTGTTTGAATAGTTTTACTAACCTTTAATGATATTAAGAAATTCATTGAAATAAAATCCAAAAGAATAATTTCTATTCATGAATGAATAACTAGAAAACCTATAACCACTTATTTGTCAGGATCCATCTTAGCAGCTATGAGGGAAAAATAATTCCTTGTTGCTTTGGAGGTTGTTGGTTTTCGATGAAGATCCTCATAGTAGCGCATTGGTTTTCATAGTTCTATTATTCCTTGATGTTAATTAAATGAACAATATTCTGAGGGTTGACCAAATAAATCAACCATTCCAAGATATTTTTGGGTTTCTCCTATTGGAAAGAGCTTTCTAGGTGTCCTTCTTAGCCACACCAAAATCATTTCATTGTCCCCCTTTGGTAATTTCTAAGGGTCTTCTTTCCATATATTGGAATGTGAGATGATGAAATTTATTGGAACCAATACAATAATCCATAAAACCACCAGAATTGGACACTAATGTCCACTTCTTATCACTGTGATACCCTTGAGATTTCTTGATCTCCATTTTGAATTTGAGGGAACATTAGACAATTTCTTCATAGCTGTCAAACTCTCGGATGACCATGTATTTTCACATACTAGGTTTTATCCCAAAAAATAAGTGGTCAAACATAAATTTGAGGGTAATTAAAATATGAAGGAATATCATGAATGACTTGTGAATTTTTTCTCATACACCCTAATATATTCACCATCTATTTTCATTAGGGAATGGAAATCCATTTCCAGTTTAAGACAAAGAGTGAAAGGAAAATATTTATCAAAATACTTCTTTCAGAATTCCCTCACCCTATCAATTATATCTCTTCCCCAGGCTTCCTATTATTGATCAAGGTCCACCACTGATCACCTTCTCCCTATATATAATTAATAGCCAGTAGAACATTCTTTTACTCATAACATTGAAGGATTGAGAAGATTTTCTCAATGGAATTGAACCATGTTTTGCGATGAAGGGATCAAATAATCTTTTAAATATTGGTGTCCTTTATCGCATATATCTCTCATATTTATCATGTTAATTATTCGGGGGATTTTGATGCTCCTCCCAATCTAGTTTTCTATTTAGAACCTATGTCAACTAAGAGAGTATCATCACAATTTTTTTTGAATTCTATTCTGTCTTATTGGGGTAGTCAACACATTGGTCATCACATTGGTTGTTTAACGAATTTAGCTTATATCCTCCTATTAGAATTAATACAAACATAACTACGTATGGTTATTTTTAAACTATTAAATTCATAATATATAATACAAATACGTTACAGATATAACTTATAAACTAAATTTATTTTCCTATGTTATAAATTTCTAGGATTAAATAAATGTTATCCATGATCAATTTTATATCATTTAATCATATGAGAATTTATTTTACCATAACAATGGTTCCTAATGATATTTTTAATTTACCATATTATATACCCCTTAGAGTTTCAAACCAGGTGTGATGAAAGGAATCATGTACCAATTCTCAGTCGAGTGTAGCTCAATGCAGTTTTTTTGGGTTTTATCCCTATATACTTATATGTCAGATCCACATCCACTTGTAGTATCTAGAAATGGATGTATTTGTTTGTTAAAAACAAACTCTATACTTACAAATTTTTTGATATTTGTTATTATACAAAGTCCAATCTTTAAGGATTGGTGTACAATTTTCCAATCCTAATCCAACAAATAACTAAAAAAAATTGATTCCAATTATGGAAATCATACTCTTTATTAATCATTAATTCAATATTTATTAAATAAAATTACACATAATACAGTAATTCTGGAATAAAATGTACTTTTTATTTGTGAATTAGGTTCATTACATAATAATATAGAACTATAAAAACATAATCTTTATTGAGGACTTTAAATTCCCATACATAAAGCTTCATCGGCTATGTTAGGGACATATATAAAAAAGGGTGTGGTATATAGCTCAGTAAGGGAATAAACAAGGAATAAAATAAATAAATTAATATTATTTAGAAAGTATAGTTTCAATGTGGCATAAAATTCATGATAATCATAAACATGAACACCAAGGCAGGATATAACATGACAACATAATGGAATCATGGGAAATGTGGAAACAACTTAAAGCACTGCATCATAAACATAATTCATGGATAACAACCAAGACATCATGGCGAAAATATTACCATAATGTAATTTGGTTTACTAACCATCCCAAAATTATGTATCTTGATACTTAAAATTACCCAATGCATTGAAGGGCAATATAATTCAAGGCACACCCATCACATTCATTTCTTTATCATGTTTGATTATTCCACATAAATCACACAACATCGATTCACTCAGAATAATATTATATCCAATGATCAAGGAGGGTGGAATACATAAATGTATGTAAAAATAAATAAATATAAGTGTATAATGTTTAAGATCCTTAATAGTAAATGGGTACATGTATTCACTACACAATTGTCTGGTATGAAAAATTGCAGCAAAGTTTCGATAGTATAACGAGGCTATATAAATTTTAATGGGAGGGCTTGATGAGAGTAAAAAGGGTAACTCATAATTTAGACATTAAATGGAAAATATGGTGGACATGTAATAACATATCACATTATTTCAAAGTTATGATAAAATCCATATGATAAAAAAGATACTTGAATAATGAAAAGAATGAGAGGATCCCTTACTTTGAGAGTGTCACTCTAAATTCATGGGAGGAGCTTATTGGGAGCATATGGGCACCTTTGGAGGACTCTAGAGAGGGTAAGTCATAGTAAAAAAGTTATAAAATTATTTTTACTTAATATAATTAGGATACTATGTGGGGTTATATAGAAAATGAGAGGGATATTCTTTATCATTTCTGAAACATAGGTTTTGGACTCTATTTAATAAAATAACCAAAAACACAAACATTCCCCTAGTTTTTACCAATGGTATAAGCCGAGGGGTATTTTTTCACTATTTTATAATATAAATGGATGAATATAATTAAACAATACCCTTTTTTATTTGGTAGTGAGTCATACTCTTAAATAATGGAATTTAAAACCCTAAAATATATTAAATTTTTTGGAGGATTCACGAAGGCTTTCTAAAATCAAAGAAAATAAACTTAAAATAAAAATAATTTTAAGGCAAAACATAATTTTTTTATGGATTTCCTTTATATTATTTATTACATTACTTTTGAGTCATTATGATTTCTTAAAAAAGACCATATATTTATATGGTATTTTATATATACTTGAATATTTGAATATCATAGAAAAATATAAAAAATTCACTATTGGAAAAATTCCTCATTCTAAATAAAAAAATAATATTAATTTTATAAAAATAGTTTTTTAATATATGTATTTTACTTATTAAAAAATATTAAATATTTATTGATAAATGTTGGGGTTTTTTACAACAACAATTTTCAAACACATATAAAAATTACATTTGAATTAATAAAAATTATAAGATCATATATATTTAATAAATATTATTGAATAATAATATTTTATTATAATATTATTTATATAAAAATCCATTAATTAAATGAAAATAAATTCCTTAATTGAAATTGAATACAAATAAAAAGTACAATTTTTGTTTTATTATATAAAAATCAAAATCATTTATAAAGTAACAATAATAATGAGATAATATAATAATTATTCAATTGAATGTAATGTATATAGTAGTATTTCTAGGTTCTTGATACATTTCCATTTCATACATTCACAAATTCTCTATTGTTAATGTTCTTGATGGTGTGAAATTTCGGGGGTGGTTTGACGTGAAAGTTTTGGGGATTGATCTCGATGGGATTGAACTTATCCCATATATAGTATCACTCATGCTTCAGTTGTTGGATCTCAACATGGGATTTATCAAGGGAAAATATCAAGGATGCTATATCCCTTATAATATCTGATAAACTGTCTTCATATTGTAAGAAACTATGGTTTGAGGCCTTCACATCCTTTGTTGATGAAAATTGGATTTGGTAAAACCTTCTATATATACTAATCATGTGATCATTGTTCAAAAAATATAGTATCAATTATAATGATATTTAGTAGCCTTTGAAATCATATAGGATATTATAAAACCAAATAAGTTCATTTTTTTCCTATATCCATAATATATAATAAAGCATTTAATTAAATCACTAGTGGAATTTTACTTATAATAGTTCCAGTCATTATATTTATTTAATTTAGAATAAAATTTTTATAATGATAAAATGTGTCCTTCTAAACAACTTTTCATAAAATAATTCTTTATTAATAACTTTGAAAATAATACCACATAATTATTATCTACAAGCCTTAAATAGTTAATGTTCTCAAAAATACTAGAAAAGAATCCAATTACCCCATCAATTTTAGAGGTAAAACCATTGAAAATTTGTTTTCAAATTAAAAAATCTTTTCTAACTATTAAAATACATTGAGTGAGACTTTTATCATTTTAGTGACCAAACATTTTGTATTATTTTGTAAAAACAAATTTCACCCTTTAAAAATAATGAAGACACTTCATATCAACTAAAAACAGATTACAAAATAAATTTATATTAAATAGATCTAGAAACCTACTTAATATTATACTAGGATATTAAAAATTTTAATTTAAAGAAGAAACCAATTATAGTTTAAAGCTTAAAGTCTCATGAATGGAGATAGTATACCTTAATAAATCACATTAACTATTTTTTTGATAATCTGCCACAACAAAGTGAGAAAATGATTTAAAGGAAACACAGGAACAACAAATCACACCCCCATAATTAATTTTTTGTAGAATAAATACCTATGTTGCCAAGACCATATTAATATGCGTAGAAGGATTATAAGGGATAAAATTAATAGATACCAATATTTGGATGATTTTACCATAAGGAATCATTGTTAATACTTGAATCAATCCAATGGATATCTCTATATAAAAGAGGGGAAGTAAGGGTGTGGGATGTCTGGGATTTGGGACAATCATGAGGGGAATAAATGCACCAAAATGGGTTAAATATAAGTTCGGGGAAAGGCTATAAATTCAAAAAATTAAAATTAGTCTCAAGATAGGTCATAATTTAATTCCCTATAACATAAAGTAATAACTTTGAAACACAATATAGTCATGGGGTAACCATCATAGTCATGATGAGGCTGACCTCACCCGGAAATAATATTGTTACCTTGGTTATGTTGTGGTATAAACATCTTGGGCATGGAATGATATAACTTAGACCAATATTCAATAATTTAAAAAAGTTCGCTATCAACATGATGACCCTTTATCATGACATAGACTACTTTAATAAAAACATTATAGCTCCCAATGACTTTTCATACACCATGAAAATAATATTGAACCTTCCAATACATAAAAATAATCCAATAATTCATATAATATAATTTATAGATATTTCATGGGGGTGTCACAAATATTTTATTAGTAATTGTTTTTGACTTCTTGAAATCAATATATTGGTTTTTATTATTACACTAAATAGTATATGTTAGATATTTTGAGTATGGATATATACATATTATTCCACACTAAACATCTTGTAAAATTGAAATGGAATAAAAAAATGGGGGTTTATTTGGAAATTACTAATTTTTTTAATACTAGTTCTATTCATTTGTACCTCAGTGCACATTTATATGTTGTTTCTATTGGGTTTGATTTATAGGTACTTGAGTTTGTTTCATGATGGATTTTATAGGGATTGGAATATAGTTACCAGTGACTAATAGAGGTTTTTTATCTTTCCATTCTCTATAATTTTTAGAATGATGTGTTTTAGGTGTTAAATATATTATTATTGTTTTATTTATGTATGAATGGGTTCATATTCATGGGTTTATTAGGTATTTTATTTACAATTATCAAATGGTAATGTATGAAACGATAAAATATCATCCATTTTTTATTGTTAAACCCTCAATTATATTTATAAGCCTTTTAAATTTTAAAGACACATCAATTCCCACAAAATATTTCATCTCAATGTTTGGGTTGAGCATTATTTTCCGTTTCTGGTTAGATTATTACGAATGATAACATTTTTTATTAGGATGGTTAGAAGATTAGTTTCTATGGAGAGAGGATGGTTGGTACATAGGATGTCTTCTAAAAAAATATCTTTTAAATATTTTATAGTAAGACCCCATGTTTTTATGGATTTCTATGAAATATGACATGTTAGATTCCCTAAAACATGTCATCTTCATTTTGTTTTCCCTTATGATGTATCATGACCACAAAGGAATAAGTTGGGTGTTTTGTTTTATACAACATGTCACATCATAATTGGTATGTTGTGAAATATGATGAAATGTATATGTCTTTTTTCCGATTTGGAATAAATAAATCTAAAAATATATTAAAATAATGCTTTACTCAAATGTTTTCAGGTATTGACATTTTTTTAATTTGGTGATATAATAAGATATTATTAAAACGGGAACAAGATTTTTGGCTTTATAATGACATTGGGGAAATTTACCAGAGTTTTTTGAAATTAGCTACAAAATTTATCATTGATTTATTTCCTTATGATATTTTATATTATTTAATTTATTATTTAAATTATATGACATCATGATGACATATTTTAGGAACATATAAATTTGGAAGATCGTTTATCTAATTTAAAATTCACCAAATGAGAACATTTTTGTGAATACATTGTTTCATTCGGTGAAGGCTGAATTGATTTGAAGTTGGTAGTACAATTTTTAGAAATAACATAGAACATTTTATAGGATTTAATTATGTGAATTTATAAATATATAATGATATTTTCCCAAAACTTTTGTATATTTAAATTTTTTAAATTATTTTTAAATGTGAGATTTATTTTAATGGAAGGTGTTCTTATATTGGGTTTATATTTTATGATAAAATATATTATTACTAATTTAATTTATATATTTGATGCAAATATGATATTGTAATGATTTTTTACTCTATTTGGACATCTATTTGAAAAAATTCTAACATTGTTGAATACTTTATGGTATAATTCGACTATATAAATACAACGAAAATTGTTTTGAAATAAAATATTTTCACACATGCTTATTTCTAATATTTTTTATGATATTTTAAGGGTTTGTGGGAACAAAAGTGATTTTATTTTTTTATTTACCATGTTTGATTTTATTAATGGTCGTGTTAATCCCAAGGATTTTGGATCATTTGGCTATGGTTTAAGAAAAGAGTATTTTTCCTTTTATTTTATGTTTGCATTGGTTTCTTAAATAATCAATGTATACATTTTATTTTATGAAGTATTATTTGTAGCTTTTTGATTTTTAGAAGTTTTATTTTGGATTTAGATTGTGTTCTATAAGTGCCTTTTTAGTTTTTTATGTATTATGTACTTTATAAAATTACATATTTAATGCTTGAGAGTAAAATAATATAATCTTCCCCCTTGACATGACAATGTCACTATTATAAAACACCACATGGCCTAAAGTACACCACTCAATCGGAAGAGTTTTTTAACTAGTGACATAGATCTTGAGTATCACATGATACATAATTTACCTCTAAATGGATCTTTATAATAAATAAACCACAAATAAACTAATAAACAACCATGGTATAAAATAGTATAAAAACCTCAAAAAATTCTAAAATAAACCCAATAATACAAAAATATTTCATACAACCAAACATGTTGCTAATCAATACCCAAGTACTGACATCATAACAAAATACATCTAAAATACAAAAAAGACAGTACATCAAATATATCTAATTCATAACTATAATGTCACCTAAAACTGATTTATATGATATCACCATCCTCCACCATCCACCTATAAAATTATCCTTACCTAATTTTCATCTTGATGAGTGATGTATTTATATACATGAAGTGTATATGTACATGATGTGAGAAAAATTTGAATAGATAACCACTATGACCCAAGAATCCCGTAGACTTTAACATTATTTTAAATGAATGATAAAATTATATATGATTAATAAAAAATGTTTAAAGAAATGGAAATATAATACACTATAAAATAATGAGGTGATTACCAGGTCACCCCAACACCGTGTTTACCTGGTTTTGACAATATTATTGGATACATAGTATGTCCGAAAAAACAATTCATAGCCAAAAATATGTCTCAATTCATATACTAGACAAAAATAACACTAGCTGAATCATAGACTTACCCTAGGATTATATCATAGAATTCTAAGTATCATTGTATATTTTATATCATAGTTCTATATAAGGTGAAGCTAAACACATTTCATTCTTCATTAGATATTATATCCTAAGGATTATCCTTCTATTTATATAAATACATATACCTTGAAAAATAAATTTCATGTATTAAAATTTTATAAATCACAATTTAAAATTCAATATACCAATTGATTCACATATTTCAAATTAAATAGTTCATAATATATAGACATTACATTCGATATAATTTAGCACAACACATCACTTTCTTAACTTCTTTCTTTATTTGGAAATCATTTCCAAAAAATAGTATATTCCAAAATTTTCATTTTCAACATGTAAAAAATAATAATAACCATAAAATACCATTAAAAATATCAAAATATATTAAAAAAATCATTACCCACTCCGAACACATGTTTCAACATGTATAACACCTATTTATACCCATTTTGGTTTTCTTATAACTCTACCCAACACCTAAAGTTTTATAAAATCATGAGATTACTTAACATCATTTTATCAAATCACACTACTAGTTCAGGACTTATTTTCAAAGGGTACCCATGAAAAATAACAAATTATTGAAAAATGGATGACCAATAATGATTACATCCTTTTTAAACTATCTCCTTGCTAATATTAGAAAATTCCAACCCAAACATTAGTGAATATGTAATTAGGTCGATGGCTACGACAAGACTGATCAAAAACCACAACTACAGATTTATTCATGCATGTATCCCATATATTATGAAAAAACTAATGTCATTTGTCATGAAGGAATGTATCCCATGCCTCCCAGATTGCGGTTTTCATTCTAACATGGATGGTATAATAAAAACCATTCAAATAATTAAAATTATCATGTTAATAATTAAATAAATTTAAAAATTAGCATTTTATTATTCACACTATCCAATGATCTAACATGCTCTACTGAAAATCAATGGGAATATTATCCCACATCACCCATGATCTTGAAAAATAATTCCAAAGAATAGAATACCCCTTACTGAGAACTATAAATAAATACTAAAGAAAAACTAACTAAATAATAAAAATTTACTGCTTAAATAATTAAAATAAAATAAAATAAAATATATTGAAAAATAATTAAATTATACAACTGAGTGTACTTTTACATGAACGTACCAAAATCATTATGTGGTTATCTCCAGAGAATAGGTTCATGAATCATCAGTTCATAGGACCATGAACCCTCTAAGTTGACATACCACAAGAAACATAACAGTCTAATGACATATCATCCAGCTCATCACTAAGTAGTAGAACCTTCTCAAGGTCATGTAAGTTGTCATTATAAGTCTTTTTATCCATCTAAAACATTAAAATAATGTTTTTAGAAAATAATTGACGATTAATATTATATATATAGACTATACAAAACAATATATTGAGTCATTATGCATATTAATTCACATATTCATATATGAAGATATAAATATATACATGTTACTTATAAGTATAATCAATTTACATAAGAGTTTAATATCCATCATCCCTAGTTAAATAAAAGTTATTTTTTACCTCAGGAACATCATCACCACCATCAACCTATAATTTTTGTGTGTCATCATCGATATTCATATCTCTTCACTCAAAGGATTTATAGAAAGTTATCTCTTGAAAAATGTCAATTCCTTACACATCAATAGAACTACATTCACATTGGATAAAAAGATTTTAATGGGATTTCATTTTTAGAAATCTCCACCAATCAATTAACTCTTACAAAGACTCATAAAAATTATCATAATATATTTTGTGTTCTTGATGAACTAATAAAAATGGTTAATTTTCTGAAAAATGTCATTGATAGATAATATCGACGATTCCATGGTGTGGATGAAAATGCATTCATTTATCTGTATCAAACCAATGACATTTTGACATAAATACATAATTCTATATCAGATATAAAACTGTTTAATTATTTAATACACATATCCATTAAAGTCACTTCACTTTAACTATGGTTATATCCTCTCACGAAAATACAACAATTCATTGTTTTTTTATTCACAATTTTAATGCGTATGAAATCAAATACCATTTACCACATATTAATTATAATATTTTATCATTTTGTATGGTAGTTTTTTTAACACACACAGTTGATTATCAATTTTAATAGCATGTTACAATACCTATAATATTGAAAAACAATAATAAATATAAGAATAAATTAATTAATTTCATATTTTAACCAATATACACTTTTCATTACAAGTATTTGAAACTGGTAGAAATTTTTTTTGTTGCTGATGTCCTTCAAAATCTGATAGTGTAATTTTTGGAAACAGTTTCCTGATATGGCCATCATATAATCTAAAAATAATAATATATTAGTTTTTTTAAAAAAATAAAGAAAAGGTGGTAGTATAACACACTGTAAAAATGGTTTCATTTCTCTATAGTCGAGAAAAAAAATTGGAATGATCCTCGTAATTTTTATTATCTGAAATAAAACATTCATAAACTCCACTGAATCCATGATTAAGGGTGATTAAAAACTGATAATATAATATTTAGCGCGTCATCAAAATTTCCCTCATTAAGGACTAGTAGGTTATGTTTTAATGAATATTAGGTTGAGAATAATTTGAGGAAAAAAAGAAATTTCATCTTGTAAATAAGATTCAACAATTGTCCCTTAAAATAATCTTTTTATATACCTTTTTTTAGTTTTTACATGAATTTATAGTATGTGTACATACATGGAAACTGTATGAGCCCTCCACATTGTACTTAATGCAAAACAATATAATATAAAATGGTCCACTGAATCAATTAAGGAAATATTTTTTTCCATCTAATATAAAATTAAAACAACAAGTTATTTCATTGAACTAATTTTATCATAGTTTATTTTCAACACATATATATATCAGAAAAAATATGAAATTTCCCTTAGTGAATTCTAAATTATCAAATTCAAAAAAACTCTAAATGTATTTGGTATAAGTATTTCCAATATTACATTATAATCTATAATTTTTAATCTAGTAATATGACTATTTCTAACACAATAATACAAATTAGAAACATAACAAAATATGGTAGTCTGAAATCCAAAATCCAAAAACCAAATAACAAACGATTGTCTTTTGAAAATTTTTAAGATGATATTAGATTCATTAACTTTTATGTTTTGTTATTTTAAAACAATTCAAATTTAGGTCACATAAAAATTTGCACAAGATCTAATAATATATTTTCTTATGTTTGGTCATACTAGGTGCTTAAAAATATATATAAAATATATTATCAAAACAGCTCTACATAATATTCATGACATCAATCATGTGTCAGACTAACAATTATGAATAGTAAAGAAGATCCCAAAATATTATTTGTATAATCCAATATTGATCTTTCGTAAATACATCTATTTTTTTGATGGCCTATAGTTGGTCCGAAGGTAATGGGAGGTAATGAAGAGACATTATATTTTAAATCCATACCTGAGATAATTTAGGTAGGTCTATCTTATTCAATTTTAAATTTTCTGAAATTACTTCCATTCCCTTAGAAAGGATGATCAATTGGAAGAAATCTGTAATAAATGTAATAAAACAGGTTTTCTCCCATTGACGAGCATAAATGTTTGGTTGTCACTCTTATACTAGGGAAATGGTTTTGGACCATGTGTAATCTATCTATATAACATTCTATATGATATAAAATCACTAATTTTTATTATTAATTCAACATTCATTAGAATATATTCTTTCATAACCACATCATATGTACTGGCACAATTACTTCTTAATAAATTTAACTCATCAATCAAAGGATTATAATAAACATTGATATTTTTTTGGATTTCGTAGAATTAATAACGTCAAAATGATACATGGAGAATTTATCAATATCCATCGATGCATGTGGTATGGAGTTATAAAGATGAGTCAACAAGAATATTAAATATTTTAAGAAAAAATTGACATAAATCATCAATAGAAAGGCCCAATCACTTGTTACAGGCTTCTAAACAAAAAATGGTTGTACTAGGTCAAAATGATTCAATGAATCACTATGACAAGGGTTATTTATGATTTTTTCAGTTTAAAAAATAGTTTATAGACATGATATCAATGATGTTGTGTTCAAAGACATAAATAAATTCTACAATATGGGTGTATGTGGGAAATAAATCTACTATTTAACATAAATCAATATAGCCTTCCCTATTTGTGTCTCTTTGTAACACAAGTTTGGACATATAGGATAACTTAATAACAACCCATTTTCACAATAATATAATATGAAATAATTTGAACATGCACGAATCTTATGATAACCATGATTAAAATTATGAACCAATCACATTATCTCATAAAAATTTGTATGTAACAAATTTTCTTTTAGAACCAGTTATTTAACCAAAGAGAATATGTGATGAAAATAGATATATTACATTCCATTATGTGATATATTAGACATAAATTTTCAAATTCATAAAAATTTTATTTCTATATACTAGGATATAAGGAATCCCCATCACACATCAACAACACATAAAAGTGATTTGGTTCTGACTCTAGAGTGAAATCAATATCATTTTGAGTTTTAGTTAATCGAAAATACATACTAGTAACATCATTTACTAAATTTTGAGATCTTGTTGGATCTGGGACCAAATTATTAATATCTTTTCTGAAATCTATTTTAACCATATCGATAGAAAATAACATAAATTTTTTATTACCAATATGAAATAGATGACCCCCAATGATTTCAAATATATAAAACGTACAAATATCATATTCCTTACGAAGACACATAATTGTCCCTTCTGAAACAAATTATTGTTTTGATGAAGAAAATGAATAAAAGCTTCAACACTCTATGTAAATATATAATATTTATACCAGATGAATTTGGATTCCTGTGATAATTTTTTCAATTGTGATAATATAATAAACTGATATCGACTTCCCTGTTCAATATTTCTCTAAAAAAAGAAATTGTTTTTTTATGATTAATTTGGAATAAAAAAATCAATAAAATATTATGAAATTTAAAATTTAAAATTTAATTTAATTTTTTTTTCAATTCTATCTATTTATCACTATTTTTTACTAAGTAATGTTAATTAATTCTAAGTACACGAAATTTTTAATAATTACAAATAATTTTAACTCATTACTGTTATATTTTAGTAACCACATCAAATTACCATTAATTATTACTAATTCTTGTAAATTATTACTAATTAATATAAGTTATTAAAAGTTATGATAAATTATTAATAATTACATTTATTATATATTTATTACGTATATTTTTTTACTAAATACTCTTTTTTAGCAAATATTGATAATTTTTATTAACTACCACTATTTTTTTACTAATTATCACTAATTTTTATTATGTACGACTAATTATCACTAATTTTTTACTTAATACTTATAATAAGTACAAATTTTTAATAAGTATAACTAATTAACATTAAATTTTAGTAATAACCTCTAATTCTTAGTAATTAATGATAATTTTTAGAAATTATCATAAAATTTTAGTAATTATCATAATTTTTTACTAATTACCACAAATTTTTACTAAGAACCACTATGTTTTACATATTACCACTAATTGTTTCTAAGTATCTCTATTTTTAATTTTTTACTAAGTACCTCTTATTACCACCTATTTTTACTAAGTGGCTCTTATTTTTTCAATGTTCTGTATAAAGATAGTTATTTTTAATAATTACCACTAATTACCTATAATTTTATTACCAAGGGATACTTTACACTAATGATTATTAATTAACCCTAATTATCAATAATTTTTAGTAACTAAAACTAATTTTAACCTAGTTTCAACTAATTTTTTCTAATTATCACAAATTTTTACTAATTACCACAATTTTTTTACTAATTTTTAGTTAGTACACCTAATTTTTACTTAGTACCACTATTTGTTTCCAATTATCACTAATTTTTACTATGTAATGATAATAACCGCTAATTTATTATAAGTACTGCTAATAAATGACAATTTTTACTAATTACCGCTAATTACATCTATTTTTATTTATTAATACTAATATTTATTTTTTACAACTAAATTTTATTAATTATGGATAATTGTTAGTAATTACATCTAATTATCAGCAATTTTTTCTAATTATCTCTAATTATTACTAATTATCACTAATCATTACTATTTACCACATGTTTTTACTATTTATCGATAATTTCTAATAATTACTATGAATTTCAAATAATTATTGCTATTTTCTAATAACTAACATTGAATAATAAAATTAAATTCCAATTTCTATTAATTACTACTAATGTCTAATTATTACCACTCATTTCTAATAATTACCCACTAATTTTTACTAATTATTGTTAATTTGTACTCATTACTTCTAATTTTTATTAAATGTTTTAAAATTATTAAAATTTGACAGTTATTATTAAAATAAATTTATTATTTATTACAACTTATTGATTAATAATTTTATTAATTAATTCAAAATATTTTAAAATATTATTATTTATTACGACGAGTTATAAACTATTATTAATATATGTTCATTCCCATCCTTTTTCATTAAATTTTAATTATTCTTGCTTGTTACATCTATTTTTTTTTCTGATTATTGATTGTTTAAAAAATTATCCTTAATTTATAACATGTACCGCTAATTTCATATAATTATCATTAATTACTTATAATTAAAACTATATAATAATAATGAAAACTAGTTACTACAAATTAAAAGTAAATATTTTTAATTAAAAATAATTAAATATAAATAAATATAAATAATTCTTATTTAAAATAATTACTATTACTTAAAACTAATTAATGAAAAATAAAACAATGTAAATATAAATAAAACTATTTGTTATTAATTAATAGTAATATATAATTATATAAAATAAAATAATTAAATATTAAAAACAATAAATAAATACCTTAAAACCGAATCTTTTATCAGATGCGAAGATGAAAATTAACTTCCCTATAAAATTTAAATCATTTATATTCTTTAGAATAATAGGAAAAGAGAGGAGTAGATGGATGTTCAGAGCAGAAGGGAATGAATTTTTTTTGGCTGTGGTAGATATAGGTTGATAATTTGTAATGGGACTAATTGTGATGAGATTCCCATCACAAATATTCTTCGCGGTGATGGGTCCCATCATAATTAGTAAACACCATTAATAACCATGGTGGTTGTAAAATATATATTTGTGATGTGTCTCACCATGAATAATCCATTTCTGATAGTTTATATACGACATAAATTAATTCTCAACACAAATAACTATAACAATGGAAGGTATTTGTGATGAGGTTATATTATCCTCGCAAATATGTTTCTCATGGTTTGTCATCCATGTTTCACCAAAGGTATTTGCAATATGAATGTTTTCCCATGGAAATATTTATTTATTAATGATTATTTACGATGGGTTTTTTCCCCTCGCAAAATCTCATTTTCCCCATAGTGCCATTAATATTATTTTTAAGCAATTAATAACAATTCACCTCATTTAAAATACTTTTATAAGTATAATCAAAACCGTAAATTTCATATCTATAATATAAAATCAGAAATGATATAAATTCATCAAAACATTTCTATTTCAATATTAAACCAATAATTATATCCTAATGTAACCCCTTCGTTCACTAAAAATCATACATTCATGCCCATTTAAATCATTTCAATTCATAAATTATCATTATAACATAACTATGGGTTCCAAATCTATTAAACACCATATAAAAATTGATTTAAAATAATATTCAAATGAACATACTCTATTTTATATTATATATATTTATTAAAACAAAATTTTTATTTAATATCATGTAAATTCACTACATATCACCATCTCTTAATGGAATTTAAATATCATGAATTTTTCAATGTGTGGAGTACTAATTTCCATGATCGAAACATATGTAATTAATTCAACATTAGAACAAATCCCATTTAAATATCATTTTGTTTACCTTAACTAAAATGAAAAATTTCACGAACATAATGTTATGAACTTACCTAGGCTACCCCTAATATGATTTCATGTGTTGGCTTGTGACATGGCTCAAGGAGTGTTCCCAATCCCCATATTAACACAACTAATTCCAAAGCATCAAATAAATTCCATGATGATTATTTGAAATGACAAATAAATTAAAACTCTCAGACAAAAGTTTCAAATTAACCTCCCATACCATTGAGGAACCACACTAATGAACAAATGTATTTATAAAATTATAATAAACACAAAAAAAGCATAAGAAAAAGACACAAAAAATCAAAATGAACTAAAACCAATTACATTCCCATTATAAAAAAATCCAAATGGAGGGAAAATATAAAAAAACATGAAGATCTAAAGATGGCGGAATTTGATGTGTCCATACAAAATAATATAGAACATAATAAGAAAAAAATGAGGAACTCCACCAAACCATCTCTATGTAAAAATCTAGCGACCTCATGTCGTGGAACTACCCTAATACTTGAACCACAATTTAAGGATCAATAACCACCTATAAGAGTAACATTCCTAGACCTTTCATATGATACGTCTGGGTAAAACATTCCCAATAGGTTTCCTCCCCACACACCATGCATAATATTTAAAAAAGAAAACATTTCATTATAGTTATAAATATACATAGAAATTATGCTTCACATTATCTTTAATACTAACAAGAAATCAAATTCATTTTAAAACTAATTAAATATTATATAATCTAATCATCTATGAATTTTTATCAATCATTATAAATCCCTTTTAATGAATATAAAACATTATAATAGAATGTAAAAGTAATCTACATATTTATTAAAAAACAATTAGGTTCGAATTGTTGAAAACACATTCCTTCTAACATTTAATAAATAATATTAAAATTAATGAATAATAATAGACACACAAATATACATGAAAAAAAATCTGAAGAATCAGGGGAAACATGGATCCCTAGGGATGACCTAGAAAAATGCTAACATACTCACTATAAAGAAATACCATCAACAGATATCAACAAAAATCCATAAAAAATAGTTTTACCATATTTTTCATAATTAAGGGGAAACTCCCCATGTAAATAAACTCTCAACTTAGGTCAAATAGTCATAGAAAATATCACACACTAGTAAAAAAAGACCCTCGTTCTATCACCTAGGTACCTAGATATTCTCTTGAAAAAGGGTTCAATCCAAAAACTCTAATATATTATTTAATTATATACATAATAAAATAAACCCCACCATTACATTCAACACACTCCAAATAACTACCCCTTACTATCAAGAATTGTTAAACCAAAGGTACACAGATCACTCTATGGGAAAAAATAACACATTTCTATCACATTTCAATTTTCATAAACCATTCACAGCACATTAACTCACATGTTTCAAGGGTATCATCATTAAAAAACAATTCAAAAAGGTTACAACTATGCCATAAGATATTCTTTAAAAATATTAGTAATTCTAAACACATTTAAAATAAAAACATTGGATCATCATAAAATCTCAATCATTTCAAAGTAGCTCAAAACCATTAAAATAATTATACACATATTTAACCATTAAATAAAAATATATTAGAATTTTTGAAAAGACTAAAACATTTTTTATAAGAATAAAATAATTTAAAATATGCCAACATGAATTAAATTAACCATTATGTGTAATTTTTAGGAAAAATAGTATTTTCACTAGGAAACCAAAATAAAAAACATTAACATTAGTAGAAATCTATAAGGAATAGAACTTATCTTGATATAAGTTACTAGATATAAATGGTAGAATCCATAAATTATTTTCCAAACATATATTCAATAACTCAAGAAATAATTTATTGTAAATAAAGAGTAAGTCATGGGATAATATACATTAAATACACTTCTTCCACTATGCATACTACAAATCTATTTCAATACGGTCCACAAATCATAACAAGGACCAGAAAAAAAATTATGACAAGGAAATACCCAAAATAAATTTGATCCAATTGTAACCTTAGGACTGCATGACCTCACTAGGATGAAAAAAAAGTAAAAAGGAAGAATGTAGGGAGGTGAGGTAACTTGGAAGAGATAAACTTAAATAATCATCATCAAAACATGAATAAATGAAAGAAATTTTCCAAGGATAAAATGGTTTATCAAAGGGGAGAGTAACAAAATGATCTTCAAGTCAAATGGGAGGAAATAGTTACCCTAAAGGGGTTAAAATAAAAGATGAGTGAAAAAATAATTCTATCTTTTAAAATACATAGTCAGGTTGAATACATGGTTTACTAAACCATTAAGAAACCTTGTAAGACTCATTGAATCATCTCAGGAGTTTTGAAATGGTTTTAGCCATACTATATTCCATCCAATTCACCAACTGTGTGAGTACCTTTGAAAAAATGTCGGGTTTTCATAGAAAAGATACACTGTTAACACTAATAATATGAAAACAAAGATACTATCATTGCAACCTCAAATAATTAATTTTTCAAAGAAATTAGACCCTAAACACTTGATAAAATAATATTAAAAAATATAAAATAATAAATAAATAAATATTTGGGTTCTATAATTCTGATTATAATTATACATTATTATCTCCAAATGTTTTATATGAATTGGTCGATTAAGTCACAATCACGGGGTTCCACATCCATTTCAAGACATTACATATGAAACTGATGAAAGAAACTAAGTGCGGTTACCCTGAGAAAGCCAACAAATTTCCATCATGAAGAAAAAATCATGGGACCAAAGCACTAAAATTTCAAATATATATGTCACCTAAATTACTGAGGGAGAATGAATCCAAGGATTCGAGGATAAAAATATAATTATTTATTAAGTAATAAGGCTGAATCCATTAAATATAGTTTAAAAACATAGGTACAATCTAATCTAATAAAAGAAAAGAAAAATATTAACCTACTACAGCTCACTGACAATCCCCATGAGAATCTATACAAAAATTAATGATTAAAATCAAAAGAAGCTTCAATGTAAAAGGATGGGCTGGGGAAGACAAATGACTATCCTAACAACCACACATCCCATCTTTAACAATGACGATAAAAGTAAACATAGGGTAATAAAAAACAAGATTACACATAGGACATACTAAATCACAATATTCAATTATATTAAATGAAAAAAATTCATCATGAGAGTTCTCTCCATGGTGGTATCCCCCACTATATTAAGAAATCAAAAATAATCCCAAACTTCAAAACATAGAGAAATTATTAAAACTACAATAAAGCCAAATGACCCAAATAATGGAGGAATGATTAAAACACCTATACACTATAATGAAAATTTTAGAGTAACAAAATTCATATCTGCTATTAATATATTCCCATATTTCCACAGGAATGATCATCAAAAAAATTAAATAGATTAACCAACAAGGGAAGGTAGAATAGAACAAGGAATACCTCAAATAGACACCATACAAGTATCATGTTCCACAATAATAACATAGGGATATGTTAAAGGGGTGAATTTTCCTCCACTTATCTTATGAGAAATTCATTTACAAAACCTCTATTAGTATCAAATATGACCACAACTATGAAAAATATTGGGATTTCCATGACACGAAGGATTCTTCTGCACTTCCTTAGAAGAGTAATGGAATACTAGGTTCTTACTCCTAGAAGTACATGATATGGTAAAATAAATGTTATATTAAAATCCCAACCTCCGTATCTGATTTTAATTACTTCCCTCTTACCTTTCTATAGATATCTTCACTACCTCTAAAATCCTAGGAAATAGTAAGCATTTAAATCAAGATAGCTAAAAGGGCTTGTATTTTGGAAGGCTACATGCCCAACTCTTCATAGGTGTTGTGGTTATGTAAGGGTACTGTTGATAAAAGATTTGATTTAATCATTCTTTCAAAATCCAATGATGTTTTTAGAATTATCCATAACTAGGTACATAATATACAACAAGATATCCAAAAAATGAAAATAATTAGCCAATACAGATGAGCTACCTTGTTAGAGGCCGTACAATTCAATATCCTTTAATATCATCATGGTATAACAGAAATATAGATGAATGAAGATTTACTTGAATCCTTCCCAGGTGAGGCCCTTCTATGTTTTCATCCATATAAAAAACAACCACCACATGGGAGATGGGCCTTCATGTGTGAAGGTTGTAAAATAAATTTTATGAAACATGGAAATCACAAATAGAAAGAAAAACACCTCAATATTTTTCAACTATTCTTGCAATATAGGTGAGTCTACTTGACCAAGAAAATAAAGAGGTTACAAATTAAAAAATTCTAAAAAAATAAATAGGTTGAGTTTGAAGAGGAAGATCACCATGATATATGACCAGTGAAAATGGAGTGATGAATTTAGAAATAACATTATCAAATAGATAGTCTATATGCAGTGGACAACCCAAAACACCCTCTTGATAAAAAATCAAGACATGGTGGGGAAATGAACTAAAATAAAAATAATCATGGGACAACATCAAAATAAGATTCATTATATAACCCTTAAAAAAAATATAAATCAATAACTCGATCTGAAAATATGAAAACAATATTAACATTGAACCTAAGAGATTTTATAGAAACTCCTCATGAAAAAAATTACAATAATTTTAAATCATTTTGTAAAAAACTATTTAATATATAGGAAAACCACTTACAAAATTCAATCTTTTTGAAATTCCATTTAAAAACATTGAATTAATAAATATAACTATCCAAAACTCGACTTATTCACACATCAAAAAATATGAAAATGTTAATCCTTTAATAGAGTTTCTTTTCATTATAAGATATAGTCCAACAATTCTACTTTAAATTTAATGTAAATCCAAACATAATAATCTCTATAAACCATGAATTTTTTTTTAATTCATATTAAATTAATAATAAAGAATAAAATAAATAATTCATAGTCTCACAAAACAAAAAATAAATTTTTTAAAACAAATGATAGTCGTATCTGGTTTAACAGCATGATCAAGTAATTCATGCACTAACTATGAGAAGTATGAATGGAAGTTATTCATATTTGACTAAAAAATATTCACATATCTTTCCAATGTTATTATAGTAACCATTAAACACTACATTTCTTCTAAAATTAACCTAAAAAACAAAAAATATATATAAAATAACACGTAAATCTTCTTTAAAAAAATCTCAAACAGATTGTAAAAATAATTAAATGAACTATTAACCCAAATTTCATTCTAGGACATGTACACCATGGATTTCCCCAGTAACTCAAGTTTTATCACCAAGTGGTAATTATTAGGCACCTAATCATGATTTACATATTTCATGCCAATAATACTTTCTCATTTCTACTGCAATTACCCAAATAGAAGAAAATCAGTAATAATAGTTTTTCATGATCTATCATGTGCTACTCCAAATTTAGGTTCCCCATATGGCCCCTTATAAGGCCTAAAGAATGATCCCAATATTCATTGGATGAAAACTAGTTCTAGGGCATCGAATAAACTCTAATGGAATAAATTATATTTTTTAATAATTAAAAAAACAAGAACCCCAACTTAGAAGTTCAACATGATCCTCTCATACCAGGGATGGGTTCTATTGATGGAATAATCAGATACAAAATAAAATGGAAACCAAAAAAAGAGTAATAAAATCATACATCTTGTATAATAATAATCTAAAACCAATTACATGGAAAAAATAGAAGAAACCCAACTAGAGGAACACAGTTAAAATAACAAGAAGAGATAATGTAGGTGGAATCCCAAGTGGATACATATATGCCAAAAAAATAAAAATGGGAATCAAGAAAATCTACTCAACCATATCGATGAGAATGTAAATTAATTTATTTCATCTCACATCAATAACAACTAAACCTAAAAAAGGATAAAGGGCTACATCCAATAAAGAATTTTCCAAACATGTAATGTGATTCTTGTGAAAAAAACAATACCATCAATTTTCCTCACCACACCACATGCATAATCTTTAAAAATAAGAGAGTTTCATGTTATTTTTAAATACATTTAGATGATATGATTCATATTTATTTTTAAGACATCCAAATTAATATCATTTAAAAAAGAATTAAGTATAAAAAATCTAACAATTTTCTTAATTAGGTTATCTATCTAAGACACATTTAAATAGCATTAAATGTTTAAATAGAAAGTAAAATGATTCTTTAAGTTATTCTTAGGAAAAAAACTTGGTCATAATCCTTAAAAACACATTCTTTATAACATTTAATGAAATAAAATATAACTAGAGAATAATAATACACACACCATCATATAAGCAGAAAAATCTACACCATCATGGGAACCTTGGAGCCTTGGGGAAAACCCAGAAAATGATAAAATATTCACCATATAGAATAATAGACCCCTAAATAATATAAACTTACCAAACTCATAGTTTTACACTACTTCTTTGGTCCAAGGGGAAACATCCTAAGTTGAAAAACTCTTACGTTTAGGCCAATATATTGAGAAAAAATCAATTAATAATATAAAATGTGTTAACTTGGTATCTCTCATAGCAACCCACATATTCTCATGACAAACAAAAAGAGATTATCCAAATAATCATCCTATAAAATATATTTATATAAATAAAAAATAAACCTCAACCTGAACTCTGAAAATACTTCATCTAAACATCCCCTTACCATCCTAAATAAATAAACATAATGTATACCATTCCATCTGTGGGGAGAATGTAACACATTTTAGTTAAATTTTAATTTCCATAAACCTTTCACAATACCCGAAGGGGAATTTTTAAAGGGTATCACCTTTAGAAAAATATTTTATATGGAAAATAATTGTCCATAAGAAATTATTTTAAATGAAGTTTTATTAAATAATGTTGGAATCACCTGTTTTGATAATCCCAAATCATGCTTAAACATTGATTATGATGTATTAAACCTTTGCATTAATCTTATTATTCTATGCGTAAACGTATTTTATTCTAAACAGTTCATATTCTTACTCTCATAACTTTACTGTAATAGCTTACAGTAGTGGTTACATAAGTTTGGTATTGTTAGCTAACAGTCAGCGCTTTCTTCTCAAAGTCACAGTTACAGTTAACTGTCACCTTAAGTTACTGTTGCAATAAGTTCACAGTTACAAGGTTACAGTCGAAGACTAATACAAGCTTACAGTTACGAGTCTACTGCTATCTATTGTCAAAGCTCACAGACGAAGGTCACAGTTACAAGACTTCTGTTCAAAGCTTTCTCTGCTCAAGTTCACAGTCGAACAAGTCTACAGTTGGAACAAGTTCACAGTCGAACAAGTCTACAGTTGGAACAAGTTTACAGTCATAAGCCTACAGTCATAAGCCTACAGTCAAGGTTACAGTTAGACAGCTTCTGTCTACTAAGTTTACTGATGATCGAAGTCTGCAGTTGACAAAGGTTACAGCTCTACAAATTTAATGTTACAAGTCTACAGTTAGAGAGGCTACAGTTACATGGAGTAAAAGCTACCATTGCAAGCCTACAGACAGCAATCCTTTTGTTGAAATCAGCAGTCAGAAGGAAGTCCACAGTTGGAAGTCCACAGTTGGAAGACCACAGTTGAAGTCAACAGTGACATACATTCTCGACTCACTGTTTTAATTTCTTTATTTCCTACATTTAATTTATTTAATTTATCTAATGGTCATATCATACATTTTGATGTTTTGTCAAATATCTGATAAAGGTTGTCGGATGTCAGGAACCCGTACCTCGTACCTGCTGAAAAGAAATATTTTCTGTCCCCTGTCGGGAGATAAATACGAGAAGACTACGCTGCCCAAAATAAGAGATAATGCGAATACGAATGCGAACCAGACAAGTGCGTTGTGGACGAAATATACCAGAAGCACAAGAAGATAAAAACGAGTTCCATCAAGAACACAGAGAAGCATATAGACAATCAAGTATACTCGAGAAGTGTTCTGTGCATACAAGAAGAACCCTGAAGAACTTCATCGACTACATTCTCACTACCTGTGAACCTGGAGCATACGACACTCTGTTTCTCAAACAGAAACGAGAAGAGGACTCAAACTCTCTTCTGATCGAATACAAGAGCTACACTGAGATCACCAGAACCACTTCTAAACTCTACATCTCTTGTTCTGTGATTTATTCTACATTTTGAGCAGTGTGTGTTATCTGCTGTATTAAACACACACACTGACTCCTGTACTTTCACTGGAGGATCTGTAAATCCTCAGCAAATCTTTTTGCACTCCATTTCCCACTGTGGATAGTGGTAGAGGTCTTGTGACCTGGACAGCTTGCTGCTGTTGTTTGTTTTCCCACGAAGAACTGTGGTAGAGGTCTTGTGACCTGGACAGTGTGTTCACTGTTGTTAACCCCGATCCAGGGTGTGGATCATTCTTATATAAAATTTTGAGAGGACTAAGTCTCGGCTTGAGACTGAACCTCTTGGTTAATTTTCTGTGCTTATAGTTATACTCTATATCCATACTATACATATTTATTTCATATTCCGCTGCTATTACTTTGAAATATAATCTATCTTCAAAGCTACTTTGATAATTAAATTCGCAAGTGTTTATATTTGTTATAAATCAGTAAGTTAGTTTCAAAAGTTAATTTAATCATAAGATTAAGTTAACTGAGAATTAATCAATCTTTGAGAAACTAATTGAACCTTTATAATCTATATAAATTCACTACAGTTTAATTTGTTTTTGAAATTGGGGGATTTTAATAGAAATTGTTTTTAACAGAAATTTTAATTGGAACTCAATTCACCCCCCTCTTGAGTGTCCACTCCGACCAACATTTGGTATCAGAGGTTGTGTTTAGCTCTGTTATACTTGCTCAAAGTTTTATTTTAACTCTTTTTTTAAACTGTGATTGTAGTTTTATCTAAAAGATCTTAAATTTCTGTTAGTTCTAAATTTTATCTCTTTAAAACATTTTCTAAAATTTCCTTATGGATAATAGACTAGAAGGTGCTGCTACTAACAGGCCACCCTTCTTTAATGGTGTGAATTATGCCCAATGGAAGCTCAAAATGAAAATTCATTTGGAAAGTATGGGTTTTGATATTTGGACTGCTATAGAGTCTCAATACAAGATTCCAGAAACTGAAAGAATAACTTGGGATGAACCTACTAAAGTAGCTTACAATAATAATTGTAAGGCTATGAATGCTCTCTTCTGTGCTCTAGGAGATGAGGAATTCAATAGAATTTCTGCATGTAAAACTGCTTTTGAAATTTGGGACACCTTAGCTGTTTCTCATGAAGGAACAACTAATGTCAAGGAAATGCGGTTAAACACTTATACTATCAAATATGATAACTTTAAGATGAAAGCTGATGAACCTATTTCTGATATGTATCTCAGGTTTAATGAGATAGTCAACACAATGAGCTCACTCGGGATGATTGTTCCAGCAAAGGAGCAAATCATGAGATTATTGAGATGTCTGCCTGACAGATGGAGAGGCACATCCGTTTCAATTAGAGAATCCTGTGATATTGGAACTTTGCCTGTCAAGGAGTTAATTGGTAAGCTGATGATGTACGAAGAAGAGCTAAAGGTGAATAAAGAGGAAGATGAGGAACCAAAACGAAAATCTGTAGCCTTTAAGTCTACTTCATCAAAGAGCAAAGACAAGGAGAAAGTGCATATACCAACTGAAAGCTCATCTAGTGAAGACTTAGATTCTGACAGTGATGCCGAGATGGCACAAATAGCAAGGAGATTCAAGAAGTTCTATAGGAAGAAGAAGTTCTTCAGAAAACCAAACTACAAGGGTAATTATGATAGACAAGGTAAGTGGAAGAAAGATTGGAAGAAAACTGATAAAGAAGAAGACATAGTTTGCTATGAATGTAAAAGGAAAGGAAACATTAAAGCTGATTGTCCTAAGTTAAAATTCAAGAAGAAATATGAGTACAAGGACAAGAATTATAAGAAAGCTATGAAGGCCACCTGGAGTGCTTCAGAAGACAGCACAAGTGAATCAGAGTCCAGTGATTCTGAAAGAAATCGTGCTAATATGTGTTTCATGACAAACACATCTGAGGTAACCTTAGACACTCCCACTTTAAACTCTTATTATTCTGAAGGTGAAGCAGAATCTGGTTCCGATTCTGAAAATATGTCTAAAGATGAATTGACTGAATACTGTAATATGCTGGAAGAAACGTGTAATGAACTAAAGGATAAATATAAGTCTTTAAAGAAACAGCATGCTCTTACTGCAAGTGTCAAGTCTGCACTTGATGTAGAAAAAGAGAAAAATGTTCAATTATTAAAGGAGAATACAGAACTGAAACTATCTAATGAACAACTTAGAAAGGACTTAGAAACATTCACAAATGGAAAAGATACTCTAACCCAACTGCTAGGAAAGCAAGTTGCACCTAAGTATGCTACTGGCTTGGGATACCAACCTGGACAAAGACAGTTTACTAAAACCCAATTTATTTCCAAGTCTGGAAAAAATCATGCTAGTTCCAGTTTTGGAAATTCGTATGCCTCAACTGGTTATTTAAATAGTTGTCGATCAAGTAAAGTATATCTCTCTAAATCTGTTGCATCTATTAATTGTATGGGACCCATAAAACAAATCTGGGTACCTAAATCCTTGATTGCTAACATATCTGGACCCAAGAAAATCTGGGTACCAAAGTCATTTCTTGTCTAATCTGTTTTGTAGGAAATCTGTTTGAAAAGAAATTACAAGAAGGTATGGTACTTAGACAGTGGATGTTCAAGACACATGTCTGGGGACTATTCGTGCTTCAAAAGCTTAATAAAGGTTGATGGAGGATATGTCACTTTTGGTGATAACTCAAAAGGAAAAATCATCGGCTTAGGCCAGATTGGTAACACTGACTCAGTATTAATTTCCAAAGTTTTATTTGTTGATGGACTTAAGTACAACCTACTTAGCATTTCTCAATTGTGTGATGATGGCTTTAATGTCAAGTTTGAAAACAACTCTTGTGATGTTTATAATTCCAAAAATGCTTTAATATTTTCTGCCTTAAGAAATGAAAATGTTTATGTTGTTGACTTGAACACTTTAGCTAAACATAATGTTACTTGCTTAAATGCTTTTCATAAAGAGTCTTGGCTGTGGCATAGGAGATTAGGACACTGCAACATTCACTCACTTAGAAAACTCTCTAAGAAACACCTAGTTAGAGACTTACCTAAGCTTGAATTCCCAAATGACAAAGTGTGTAATCCCTGTCAAAAGGGAAAACAACACAAAGTTTCTTTTAAACCAAAGAAAGAAGTTTCAACTTCTCAACCACTTGAACTGGTTCACATGGATTTGTTTGGACCATCAAGAATTTCAAGTCTAAATGGGAAGCACTATGTATATGTTCTTGTAGATGACTTTTCTAGATATACTTGGGTATACTTTCTAGCTCACAAAAGTGAAGCCTGCTCTTCCTTTGTTAAATACTCTAAGTCTGTAGAAAATCTTAGTGGACTTAAGATTAAGACCTTGAGGAGTGATCATGGCCGTGAGTTTGAGAATCAAGAATTTGAATCTTACTGCTCACACAATGGCTATGCTCACAATTTTTCTGCTCCTAGGACACCTCAACAGAATGGTGTAGTAGAAAGAAGAAACAGAACCCTGCAAGAAATTGCTAGAACTATGCTTAATGAATATGACCTGCCTGTTTACTTTTGGGCTGAAGCTGTAAATACAACCTGCTATGTTATTAATAGAGTCTTGATTAGACCGATTCTTAAGAAAACCCCTTATGAGTTGTGGAATAATAGGATGCCTAAGGTTAATTACTTTAGAGTTTTTGGTTGCAAAGTCTTTATTCTGAATACTAAAGATAATCTTGATAAATTTGCTCCAAAAAGTGATGAAGGAATTTTCCTAGGTTACTCTATGTCTAGTAAAGCCTATAGAGTGTTCAATAAGAAAACCAAATGTGTGGAAGAATCTGTTCACATTAAGTTTGATGAGACTGATCCACATGAGTCGAAAACTTCTCTTGAAGATATTGAAGAAGACTTATCTGTTCTGGACCTAAATGACGAATCTAAAGAACCCGTAATAAAAACATCCAGTTCTGGACTTTTTCCAGAATCTTCCTCTGTGGAACCCGAACCTATAGATGAACCTGAAATCTCTAGTCCAACCTTTAACAAATCAACTAGGATTCTAAAGAATCATCCTTTAGATGCTGTTGTTGGTAATCTTGATAGAGGAACACAAACTAGAGATTCTCTAAAAAATCAGGTTGAACATCAAGCTTTTCTTTCACAGCTTGAACCCAAAAATGTCAATGATGCTATCAGTGATGAATTCTGGGTAATGGCTATGCAAGAAGAACTAAATCAGTTTGAAAGAAACAAAGTTTGGGAATTAGTGGAAAGACCTAAAGACACTCTTACCATAGGCACTAAATGGGTGTTTAGAAACAAAGTTGATGAGTTTGGAAATATAATCAGAAACAAAGCCAGGCTAGTTGCACAAGGGTATAGTCAGGAAGAAGGAATAGACTATGAGGAAACCTTTGCACCCGTGGCTAGACTAGAGGCCATTAGGATATTACTTGCTTATGCTGCTCATCTGAATTTCAAACTATATCAAATGGATGTTAAAAGTGCTTTTCTAAATGGATATATAATTGAGGATGTATTTGTGGAACAACCTCCTGGTTTTACAAATCCCCATTTTTCTAATCATGTTTTTAAACTATCTAAAGCTTTATATGGTTTAAAGCAAGCTCCAAGAGCTTGGTATGATAGGCTCAGCTCTTTTCTTATTTCAAAAGGATTTACTAAAGGGATAGCTGATCCTACTCTTTTTATTAAATGGATTTCTAAAGATGTCTTAATAGTACAAATCTATGTGGATGATATTATTTTTGGATCTTCAAAAAATTCTTTATGTGTTGATTTTTCAAAAATAATGCAAAATGAGTTTGAAATGAGTTTAATGGGAGAACTCAAATTTTTCCTTGGATTTCAGATCTTTCAAAATAAAAATGGTATTATTTTGAATCAAAGTAAATATATTAAAGATCTTCTAAAACGTTTTTCTTTGGATGGCACCAAAGGCAGTGACACACCTATGAGCACCACTTGCAAGTTGGACAGTGATGAAACTGGTGAACCAGTGGATCAAACCAATTACAGAGGTATGATAGGTAGTCTACTGTACCTTACTGCCAGTAGACCTGACATCATGTTCAGTGTATGCATGTGTGCTCGATTTCAAGCCAATCCAAAAGAGTCTCATTTGACTGCTGTTAAAAGGATTTTCAAATATCTAAAACATACTCCCAATTTGGGATTATTTTATCCAAAAGGACAATCATTTGATTTATTAAGTTATTCTGATGCTGATTTTGCTGGCTGCAAGTTAGATAGAAAGAGCACCTCTGGAACGTGTCACATTTTAGGCAAGTCACTAGTATCTTGGTGTAGTAAGAAGCAGAATTCTGTTGCATTGTCTACTGCCGAAGCTGAGTATATAGCTGCTGGTAGCTGTTGTGCACAAATCTTGTGGATGAAACACACTTTACTAGACTATGGATATCAATTCAAACATGTCTCTATAAGGTGTGACAATACAAGTGCTATTAACATTTCAAAAAATCCAGTATCTCATGCTAGGACAAAACATATTGATGTGAGACATCACTTTCTGAGGGATCATTATCAAAAAGGTGATATCACTCTTGAGTTCATTGGCACTGAACATCAGTTAGCTGATATTTTTACAAAGCCTTTGAATTCTGAGAGATTAAGTTACATCAAACATGAGTTTGGTATGATCAACTATAGCACAGTTGAAACCGCACAGTTGAAACCTCACAGTTGAAACCTCACAGTTAGACCTCACAGTTAGACCTCACAGTTGAAACCTCACAGTTGAAACCTCACAGTTGAAACCTCACAGTTGGACCTCACAGTTGAAACCTCACAGTTGAGACCTCACAGTTGAAACCTCACAGTTGAGACCTCACAGTTGAAACCTCACAGTTAGACCTCACCGGTGTACCTCACTGTTACATCTCTCTGTAGGCTGTTTCGCTGCTTAATCTTATTTTATTTTTGCGGGAATTCGAACCATTTCTTTTCTTTATATTTTTTTTCTAAATCCCTAAATGATAAAATTGAGAACATCGAACATATCTCAATCCAATCATCTCGACCTTTTCTCTCTCAAGTCCTAAACCCTAAACCTTCAACCGAACCTCGAAACCTCATTCAGTTCCAATGGCCAGAACAAAGCGACCCCCGACTGTCAACGAAGATGCACCAATGCCAAAGAGGACTCAAGTCGAATCCAGTGGCACCGGGAACGCCTCGATAAGACCTGTTAATCCACATCTGACTAAGAGAGAAATAGTCGCTGAGAAGGAGCTAAGTGAAGAGTGGATTTTATCGAGCAGATCATTAGTACTGGCAGTGCTTAATGATCAAGGATGGACCGAATGCTTCGCAAACAATAATGGACCATACTACCCGAAGCTGGTGAAGGAGTTCTATGAATATCTACAGTTCGAGGAAGAGGATGATCAGCATAGACTGGTATCCAGAGTAAATGGAAATGAAGTCAGTTTTTCATCAGTTGAATGGGCTGCTTGTTTAAGAGTTCCTCATGAGGGTATTTACAACTACTATTCTGGAGCGGCTCCTCCAAATAGTAGAATCTTTGATCATGAGACAGCTCTGGAAAAATTGACAGGCAATGGCACTGTAAGGAAAATTATTGCTACTGAAATGAATGGAGAGGACAGGCTTCTGTTTAAGTTTATTCAGCATGTACTGAGTCCTAGAAGAGGAGATTTTGCAACTCTGAAGCATCAGGATATTTACTTGATGTACTTATTAAAACATGGAAGGAAGGTCAACCTTTGTAGGTTGCTGATGGCTCAGATGGAGGACATGATAAAGGCAAGCTCAAAATCAAGTGCCTTGTTTCATGCTAAACTCATTTCGGTTATGTTGAAAGTGAAAGGTGCAGCTGGAAGTCAGGAAGAGTTGATAGTGGCAAAGAACAGTGTATGTATCTCGAAAGTAATCTGCAAATTCATGAAGATCAGTTGGAATCCCTGGAAGAAATCATGGGTGAATGATGAGGAGAGAATCTATGAGAATTTTAGCCCTTCTACTCATCCCTTTAGACCGAGAGATAGGAGAGATCCAGGCTTAAAGCCTGATGAGCCTGAACCTGTATACTCAGATGATGAACAGACTGCAGTAGTTGGTAACTCTGCAAGAGAGAACACTCCAATTGATGAAGGGAGTGATCCTGATACTACTCACAGTCCTGTCAGGACAGTGACGTTTGGAGCAGCAAGCCCTCCAAAAGAACTACCTAGTAGAGAACCTGTTCTAAGAGACAGTGAGACTGAGTCTACAGAAGAAGAAGAAGAATCTCAATATTTTGTCAAGGACACCTCTGATGAGGGTGATACAGTCGAAGCAGAAGAGGCTGGAACTTTAAATGAAAATCAAGAAACTGTTGCAGAAGAACTTAGTATGAGCCCTCTGATAGGGTATACAGACAAGTCAGTGTCTGACCAGGAAGCAGGAGTGGTCTCTACTACTGTTGTCATGGAAGTGGTTGACGACCCAACAGAGAAGGAGGCTAACCTCACTGCTGAACCTACAGAGGAAGCAAGTATGGAACCTGCTAGAGCTACAGAAGAGAACTTAGAATTACCCAGAGTTGAGCAGATAGTAGAAAGTGTTCAGGAAGGACCTCCAAGTGAGGGGGAGCGTGTTGGTTCAGTCTCTGTACTATATGATATAGAAGGATGGACCTCAGATCCAGGATACATGGTGTTAGGACTCAATTATGAGGATTCAGATGAGGAAAACCAACCACCAAGAAATCCAGTCATCCTACCTAACAGCTCTCCAGTGTTAGAAACTGAAGGATTGGCCACCAAGGAAGACCTTGAATCCTTAAAAAATGAAATGAAGGAGACCATCAGACAGTCTGTTGCTGAATTGAAAACCAGTCTTTTTGATGAGCTGAAAAATGTAGAACAATCCTTAGAACTATCTCTAGGATGTGTTGTGGGAAGTCCAATCAAAGAAGTGATGGATAAAATGAAAGTGTGCCACACCCAAATTGAAAGCTGGACTGGAGCAGTAGTGGCCCTCAGACAATCAGTTTCTTCTTTAACTGCCCTGAGCAGTTCTCAGACACAAGTGGCCAGTGAGATTCGATACATCAAAGAAGTGGTCAAGCAGTTTGTGGAAGTATTTGAGGCTTTCAAGAAATCAGTAAAAGAACACTTTAGTAATCAGGATGCTGTCATTCAGAAAGTGATTGGAAGTATGACTCAGTCTTTCAAGGAGACAGTGGCATTCTCAGTCAAGTCCCTTCCTTCATCTAGCTCTCCTGTGGACCTTGAGCAGTTTAGAAGCCTGCTCAGAGAAGAGCTTACTCAGGCCCGTGCAAATGACACATCAGACCTACAGATCCTTGCTACTACAAGAGAAGTCAGTGGCTTTGTTCGTGAGCACCTGCAGGCTGCTACTGCTTCTCAGGAGGCCATCAAAAGTAAAGTGGATTATTACTTTGATCGGATTTTCACCAAGCATCAGTTGAACAATCACTTCAAGCTCATGCTAGAGACTATGAAGCTGCCTCCTGTAACTCAAGCCTTCAAAGAACAAGTTAGCAAGCTACGAGAGTTGACCCCGGCTTTGGATAAATTCTTGGAAAACAAAGATGACTTCTTATCTGCCATGGACAGAGGAGGAAACATTATCATGGATTTCAGAAATCTGCTCCTACCTTTTCTTCATGTGGACTACACACCTGTTATAGTTCCTCCTGCCCTACCTGTCTCCAACCCCAGTGGTTCTTCCATCATGTCTCCTGCTGATGCCCTCAAAAGCCTTAGACCACTGATCCCTCGGCAAGCTACTCACTATCGGCCTTCAGGAGCATCTGTTGCTGCCCCTCCAGACATTCCTGCTGCCATTCCTCAGCCTGTTGATCATTCACCTCCTGCTCCATCTTCTTCCTCCAAAGGAAAAGATCCCTTACCTCCAGATGAAGAGGATTGAGTCTGTTTATTTTTTTTTGATAGGGATCATGTATTCACATTTTGGGTCATGTATTGTACTCCTTATTAATACAATGTTTCTTTTCTCTCTCTCTGTCTTTCTTTTTGTTAATCACAAAGGGGGAGAAATAAAGAGAAATAGATAGGGGGAGAAATGGGGAGAAATAGGGAAACTCACGGGAGAAATGAACCTATACAGAGAGGAGAAATCCTTGCGGATTATACCTCATTTTTGCGCTCATATTGCTAATACTTTGTTTTGCACACTTCTCTCTGATACTTCTATATTTCATACTGACATAATTTGTGATTATCAAAAAGGGGGAGATTGTTGGAATCACCTGTTTTGATAATCCCAAATCATGCTTAAACATTGATTATGATGTATTAAACCTTTGCATTAATCTTATTATTCTATGCGTAAACGTATTTTATTCTAAACAGTTCATATTCTTACTCTCATAACTTTACTGTAATAGCTTACAGTAGTGGTTACATAAGTTTGGTATTGTTAGCTAACAGTCAGCGCTTTCTTCTCAAAGTCACAGTTACAGTTAACTGTCACCTTAAGTTACTGTTGCAATAAGTTCACAGTTACAAGGTTACAGTCGAAGACTAATACAAGCTTACAGTTACGAGTCTACTGCTATCTATTGTCAAAGCTCACAGACGAAGGTCACAGTTACAAGACTTCTGTTCAAAGCTTTCTCTGCTCAAGTTCACAGTCGAACAAGTCTACAGTTGGAACAAGTTCACAGTCGAACAAGTCTACAGTTGGAACAAGTTTACAGTCATAAGCCTACAGTCATAAGCCTACAGTCAAGGTTACAGTTAGATAGCTTCTGTCTACTAAGTTTACTGATGATCGAAGTCTGCAGTTGACAAAGGTTACAGCTCTACAAATTTAATGTTACAAGTCTACAGTTAGAGAGGCTACAGTTACATGGAGTAAAAGCTACCATTGCAAGCCTACAGACAGCAAGCCTTTTGTTGAAATCAGCAGTCAGAAGGAAGTCCACAGTTGGAAGTCCACAGTTGGAAGACCACAGTTGAAGTCAACAGTGACATACATTCTCGACTCACTGTTTTAATTTCTTTATTTCCTACATTTAATTTATTTAATTTATCTAACGGTCATATCATACATTTTGATGTTTTTTCAAATATCCGATAAAGGTTGTCGGATGTCAGGAACCCGTACCTCGTACCTGCTGAAAAGAAATATTTTCTTGTCCCCTGTCGGGAGATAAATACGAGAAGACTACGCTGCCCAAAATAAGAGATAATGCGAATACGAATGCGAACCAGACAAGTGCGTTGTGGACGAAATATACCAGAAGCACAAGAAGATAAAAACGAGTTCCATCAAGAACACAGAGAAGCATATAGACAATCAAGTATACTCGAGAAGTGTTCTGTGCATACAAGAAGAACCCTGAAGAACTTCATCGACTACATTCTCACTACCTGTGAACCTGGAGCATACGACACTCTGTTTCTCAAACAGAAACGAGAAGAGGACTCAAACTCTCTTCTGATCGAATACAAGAGCTACACTGAGATCACCAGAACCACTTCTAAACTCTACATCTCTTGTTCTGTGATTTATTCTACATTTTGAGCAGTGTGTGTTATCTGCTGTATTAAACACACACACTGACTCCTGTACTTTCACTGGAGGATCTGTAAATCCTCAGCAAATCTTTTTGCACTCCATTTCCCACTGTGGATAGTGGTAGAGGTCTTGTGACCTGGACAGCTTGCTGCTGTTGTTTGTTTTCCCACGAAGAACTGTGGTAGAGGTCTTGTGACCTGGACAGTGTGTTCACTGTTGTTAACCCCGATCCAGGGTGTGGATCATTCTTATATAAAATTTTGAGAGGACTAAGTCTCGGCTTGAGACTGAACCTCTTGGTTAATTTTCTGTGCTTATAGTTATACTCTATATCCATACTATACATATTTATTTCATATTCCGCTGCTATTACTTTGAAATATAATCTATCTTCAAAGCTACTTTGATAATTAAATTCGCAAGTGTTTATATTTGTTATAAATCCGTAAGTTAGTTTCAAAAGTTAATTTAATCATAAGATTAAGTTAACTGAGAATTAATCAATCTTTGAGAAACTAATTGAACCTTTATAATCTATATAAATTCACTACAGTTTAATTTGTTTTTGAAATTGGGGGATTTTAATAGAAATTGTTTTTAACAGAAATTTTAATTGGAACTCAATTCACCCCCCTCTTGAGTGTCCACTCCGACCAACAAATAAAATTAATGAAAACCAAATAAAATAATCATTAATATACCTCTAAAATTTCATAGGTGTTCATCATGCTTTAGAAAACGAAACACACATTTTACCTTGAGAGAACCCATCATTAAAACATGTTATCAATCAAAAAAAATTTCATAGATAAGTTATTTATTTTAAAAGGGAAAAAGAGCATTAAATAAATTATGAGTTGTTCTTGTAATGATAAAATATTTTTTCCCTAGGATTGTGAAAGAATATACTTTTTCATTGGGTGATATATCGAAGGAATTGAACTTATTTTCACAAAAACTACTAGGTATAAGTGATATAATTTATAAAATATCTTATAAAATATATTAATAACCTCAATAAATAATATTTTTAAATTTAAATAGTAATTCATGTGACAACCTATCGTAAATCCATCATATCCAATAATAATGGTGATAATCCAGCTCAACAAGGTCTAAAAACCACTAAAAGACCAATAGAGACTTTAATAAAAGGGAAGATATAAACGTTATATAAGAGAAACCCTAGGTATCTATGACCTCTTTAGGGAAAGAAAAGTAATTTAGAAGGAATAATAGAGGGAGAAGATATTACTAAGAGATGATTACCTTGAAGAATCTGAATCATACCTTGATGGAATTCATGAAAATTTCTATGAGGGAGTGGAGGAATTGAATTTAAGAGGTTCATGGAGAGATTGTATTCAAGAAAGAGAAATGGGGACCCTTAAATTGGTTTAATTTATGGAGGGGGTGAAGAGATAAATTTATGTTTTTAATGAAATTGTTGTTTTATGTAGTTAAGTAACACAATTTAACAAAATAAGTGCCAGCCATGAAAATATCACTCTATTGACCTGTGGGATAACACATGGTTTTTTTCACATGGATTTCCAAAACATAATCTTATTATGCGAGTGCCTATGAATCACTTCTAGTTTTAGATGGACAGGTCACATAGTTGTCACTAAATATACAACACCCACACACCTAACACTATAACCTTAAATTTTGAATCTTTTATAGAAATTCAATATGAAACTCTAGGAAAAAATATAATCAGCAATGAAATAAAATAAAAATGTTTATGGTGTGAACATTTTCCCCACTAACACTTTCTTCCCCAATAAATGTCCAAAATAGTTTGTTGGTCAAGGAATACATGAGAGGTTTGACATAATCTTTATTAAATTATTCATGAAACTGAGGATAGTGATTATCCGGACATACATCCCCAAACCCAACCCATCACTATAAATAATAGAAATATATGATACCACATACAAAAAAATTTATAATATAAAGTTTAACCAAAAGAGAAGTGAACAATGCCTCCCTGGAATCAAGGATTAAAAAACAATTATTTAATAAAGAATAATTCTTACTCATTTAAATTTGATTTTATAACCATGTAATAGCCTTGCTTAACGACATAAAAAGGGACACTTATACATCTGTCTAAAAATATAAATGGGAAGCTATTATATAATCTATGAAGAAAATCAATTGAAACACCGAAGGGAATGGTTTTTCAGAGAAGAAAAAAAAACTAACATAACAACTAAACACCATGGATTTAATAATAAGGAAAATGAGTCATACACAAGGTTAATGAATCCACAATTACACCTTGAAAAAACTGAGCTACATTTATTAACTCTATGAAGTGATGTACATTCATAAGGAGATATTTCTTCATGGTGGTCTCCTCACCTTTTTATGATCTCTCACTAATGCCTATCCCACAAAATGTGGAAAATTCCATAATTATTCAACAAAACCAAAAGGAATAATGAATGGGTGAATAAAAAACCATTATAAATTATCAATCTAAATTTAGAGTTAACCATGGTTTATTTCTAAAATTAAAATATTCATAAAAATTAATAGGAATACATAACCAATAAACACATAAATTGATTAAGGAACAAGTGAAAAAATAATGTAACAAGGAATACTTAAAATAATCACCACATTGACATTCGGCTCAACTGGTTGTACTTGGATATCCTTCAAAGGGATATATTTGGCTCTTCCTCTATTACGAGAGACTCCATAACAATACCTCTATAGGTTTTCCAATTGTCCAGAACTATGATAGGTCATTGGAGTTTCCTAACAAGAAGTCTTCTTATACCCTATATTTTTATACAAAAAGGACACCGAGGGGGTTCTCCTACAATAAGACAACTAGAGAAAACGATGGCCTCTTAATACTACCCCCAACCTGATCAAATATGGATCACATCCCTTTTAATCTTCTGGATATCCTTCCAATACCTCCCAAAAGTTGTAAAACATTAACCATTTTTAGTATTCTAGCCAAATAAGCTACTATTTTGGTGGACAGATTTACAAGCACATCATAGCTATTAAAACCATATAAGGAAACATATGATAAGATATCCTATAAATTCCCTTTTTCAAAACACCTATATTTTTTAGAATCATTCATATATTATTTTGTAAGATAAAATCAAATATCTAAAAAATGAAAAAAATACTCTGACATCAATGAATTACCTTTTTTGAGTATATATAATTTTTTATTCTATGGTATCTTCACATTGTCAAGAAAATACCGTTGAATGAATAGTTCCTTGAAAACATCTTACATGATTTAATTCTATGGTTTAATCTATATAATGGATTATCAGTCGTTCAATTTGAACATTCTAGAAAGAAGGTTGTAAACATAATCTAAAGAAACCTTGGAAGCTTGAGTCGCAAAAGAATCAACACAATATATTGAACCATTCTTTCACTCCCAGTGAGCCTGATTACCCAATAAATTTTGGAGGGTTTAGATTTTGAAATTCATGAATGAAATAACTATTATTAGAATGAATAAAAATATCACCATACTCTATGAACATAACAAATGAATTGATTGACTCCAATATAATCTGATCAAACAAAGGTTCTACATGTGTTAAAAATTCTGAAGACCACTCCTCTGAATTTACCAAGACATGATTGGGGGAATATTCTAAAATAATAATAAGAATTTAATAAAATCAATACATTTAATACTCCATCACCACAAAGAACCAATTATAAATCAGTAAGTCAATCTCAAAATTTAAAAAGAGAATCAACATTAAACATGATATATTTTATTGAAAATAATCTTAAAAAGAATTATCTGCATTCTATATAACATTTTTTAAAAAATTTATAATATATATTAATAACTCTTTTAATGCATGAAATTTAAAAATTATCTCAAAAAATTTAATACAAAAATATAACTTTTCCTACCCCAAATTATTCAAATACCCATAATAATTTTAATTTTTTTAGTTAATACAATTTATTTTATTCTAAAGACAATTTCAAAAAAATCTCAATGAATTAAAAGTCAATACCACCATAATAATGACAAAATATCATGAGAAACAACAAAATTTATTTAAAATTGGGAATAAATAAGAAAAAAAATATAATTTATAAACATAGATTATGAAAACTAATAAATTTAATTGTTTCCAATTGCAAGCGGTTTAACAAAACGATCTTGAAATCTATGTACTGGATATGTGATGTTCTATTGGAATTTATCCAAAAATATTTAGATAGTTTACACTAGGATTGTGATACCATTAATAATAACTATCAGTCCCTTTATTTCTTCCAAATTTTATATTAAAAAATTTATCAAAAATAATATATAAATCATCGATATAAAAAATAATCAAATAAATACATTGAATATTGAAATAAACTAAGAATGAATCTTTTTTTCAAGACGTGTACACCTCGAACAACCTTGGTAACTCATGTTTCAAAATAAGGATAGGGTAATTAAACAACCACTAAAGATATAACTCTTGAGTTTTGATGATCCTATCTCTTGTCTACCAGACATCATTAATAATAATTGGTATTTCATACTATTTATTCATAAAACTACTTGGGATACCTATGTTATGAGTTCATGAGAAATTTTTTTACAATTACTGAGGAGCATTCCCAATACCAATGGGTGAAAACTAGGTTCACAATATAAAATAATCTTCATGGGAATTATTTCTACAAAAAATTAAATAAAACATAACTCCCACATAAAATTTTAGCATGAACCTCCGATAACTAGGAGGGGAAGAGCTGATAGAAGAAAAGTTACAAAAAAATGGAATCAAAACAAATAATAAAAAACTAAAAAAATATTCACTGGTGGACCTTTGGATAACAATTATATGAATACAGGCCATGTAATGGGATTTCATGCCCATTGGGCCTACATACCATGTAATGGGATTTATCCCCACTAGGCCTACGATCCATGTATTGAATAAATAAGGCTTGATGGGTGGGATATACTATTGGGGGGACATAGTATACCTTTCCGACCTATGTGTGAGGTGTGTGTGTTTGTTTACTTTGAAATTTAGCACAAAGCACCTAATATATATATATATATATATATATATATGTGAATCTCAAATAATACTAAACTAAAATCAATTACATTCTCAACAATAAAAATTATCAATATAGGATAATTACCTAAACAACATGAATCATTGATGTACATGGAATCAAATGTGGACATACATATAAAAACAACATAAAAAGTGGAATGAGACTCCCCCCAAAAAATATCCAATTAACAAACCAATGAAATTATTTCTTTGAATCATCATAATACCCAAATAAAAATATATGGATCAAGGACCACTTCCAAGAATAATCTGGCTAGACAATTAATATGATATAGATTAGAAAAACATATCATATAGGTATCCTACACACACCTTAACCATAATAATTAAAAATAAAATGTTTTATATTATAGTTTTAAATACATGTTGAAATTTTTTTTCACATTCCTTTTAAAAAATACTATATCACATCAAATTTAAAACTATATAATTATAGTAAAAGGAAAAAAAATTACCAACTAAATTAATCAATCTAAACCCGTTTTTTAAAGAATGTAGAATTTTTAAATAAAGAGTAGAATGGATCAATAATGTTTTTAAAAAAATAAACATCTATGTCATTATGGTTGAAAAAACATTCCCCATAACATTTAATGAATCGAAATATAACTAAGGAATATTAATACACACACATACATACATATAGAATGATCTAGAGAATAATTGGAACCTAGGAGCCCTGGGGAAGACCTAAAACCATGATAACATAATCAATTTATAGAAATATTGACCCGGTATTTCTAAAAACCACCATAAATCATGATGTTAACCTACCTGGTCTAAATGAGGGAAAACTTTATAAGTAGAAGAATTATCACATTTAGGCCACCATCCAATGAAATAAGGATATACCAATACATAAATATTTTTCATGGGTCTCCGACCTAGCTAACCATGACATCCAACAAAAACAGAAGCTTTTAAAAACGTTAATTATATTAAATATATTCCTATCAATAAGAAAACAAAACTCAAACTCAACTCTGTACATCCTTCATTGAAATATCCCCATAAAATAAATAAATAAGTAAAAAATTATATATTTCCCTCTAGGGTGAAAAAATAACACAATACAACTAGATTTAAATTTCTATAAAACATTCATAATAAATTAAGGGTCAGGTTTCAAGGGATATAATTATGAAACCAAAATATATGTTTTTAATATGGAATTAATAAATTATTTAAAATAATTTATTTAAAATACGTTGATAATTAAATCATATGATCATCATAAAATCTTAAAATTTCATGGTATATCAACACCCTTTAAAGAACCAATCAACACTAAAACCAAGTTAAAAATCATTATCCTCATTTATTAAAAGAGTAACGCATTTTATTTTATAAATGAATTACTTTATAAGAGGTAAATGTGAATTAAATCAACCATGATGAGTGTTTGGAATGATAAATAATTTTTTCATTAGGAAACTCAATGAAAGTTGCATCAGTCGAAATCTACAAGGAATTGATCTTTTTATAACATAAAATTGTAGGTATAACTGGAACTGTCCATGAAAAATATCAAAACATACAATAAAAATATCAAGAAATAATAGTTTTAAATCATAACAATAATTAATTGGACAACCTACTTTAAATTCATTCCTTCCACTAAGAATAGTAATAATTCCCCCCCCCCTCCCCGACCTGGTCCAAAAAGACCTAAAATTTCTAGAGAATACATGTTATCAAAAAACTCCAAAATAATATCAATCCAAGAGGGAACTTAGGTTTATATGACCTCACATGGGATATAATAGAAAGTTATAGAGGAGAAAAAATGGAGAGATAAGGGAATATTAGAAATCCAAGATAATTTTATAGAGGAAGAGGAAAAAACCAAAGGGATAGTGTCACAATGAGCTTGGAGTTGAATTGGAGGAAGGGGATTCAAAAATTGGTGTAATTTAATTTTATGTTAAAGGGTACTTTCCTGTTTTTATATATCTTCAATGGTAATATGGTTTGTTAACATGGTTTACTAAACCATGGTATAACCATGCAAGGATATCTGGATCAACATAAGAGATGTATCATGGTTTTGGCCGTATACTATTTCAAACAACATACCTATAATTATAGTTCCTTTAAAATGATACTGATTTATTATAGGCGGGTCATATAGTTATCATTAACCATACAACAACCATGCTCCTTTCAATAAAACCTTTTATTTTGAAATATTCAAGGAAATTTGATATGAAACTCAAGTATATGTATAAAAACCAATCAATTAATAGAATAATAAATAATTATTGTTTTGGGGTGACAAATAATAAATATAGATTAATTTAATTAAAATCAAGAGTAATATTATTGGCATCTACCAAATTATTAACCAATAATTCATAAACAAAATTAATATAAAACTCTTCTTCAATTACCAAAATCAATTATTTTATAAAAATAGAATGAGAAATGATAATTATGAGAAATGATTAATCGATGCATCATTACCATATAGATAAACATATGTGTTTTTTACTACTCATAATTACAATAAAAATTTTGAAAATTAATTGAAAATATATTAGGAAATAAAATTCTTACAAAGTAAATTAGGTATCATGGGAAATGAAAATTTAAATACAAATTTGTTCATGTATTGTTCATTAAAACTGTAATTTATTATTTAAAAAAAATGAATGGACGTGATTAAATCCCCCAATTATAAATGATGGTTTTTAAATGTAATGGGTAATCGATGTTGAATGTTATTTCTCATTTTTTATATTTTATTTTTTGAATATTACAATCCCTTGAACAATATTTTATGTTAATATTTCTAGAAATAAACTTTTCAATAGATCGATGTATTTTATTTCATATTAACTTATAATGAATTAAATTTTATAATTATTATTTCATATTAAATATAAAAAAATTATATTCATTTTATTCAAATATGAATAATTCTAATTCGGTCTCTAAGATGTTCCCATTATTTTTCGAAACATGGTGTATGATTTTGGTTATATATGATGTTATTTTAGTTTATAGTGGTTTAAATATTGATTTAGTTATTCTATTATAAATTGATTTATATAGATCATATATTCTTATGAATTATTTTCTAATACATATTATATGTTTTAAAATTCACTAAACTATGTGGAAGTCTAAAAATACTATTTTAATGCTCTAAAAATGGGCCAATGTCATTGAAATAGTTTTGAATATTTTCAATTTCCAAAAATAAGTATCTCTTATTTTTCCATGATAAATATTTTGATATAAGTCATAATTCATACTCTTTCTTGTATTGGAATTCTAGGACATTTTTAATAATTCAATTAAACGTCATGAAATAATGAAAATTATATTTGGATAGCATCAAAATTTACCAAATGTCTAAAAATCCTCCAGTCATTTTTTCTATAATTTTAGTATAGTTTTTTAATATTTGTTTGATAATATTTAGATTTATATATATCAGATTTAAGTGTTTTTAATCTATTTGAAATATACTGAGTGTATTTAAATTTAATTATACTAAACCATTTGTTTTTTTAGAATTTATAATTGTCTAAAAAATACCCAAAACGGTTTCAATCAACTAACCATGAATCCCACATTTTCTAACCTACCATGAACAACTCTTGAATACCTAAAATGAACTACTTTTTCCTTATTAATTGAACCACTACTTATAACCTTCCGGAAGATATGTATATCACCTATCTTGAGTTTCCAAAATTACCATTTGATTGATTTTTTAAGTGACTACATGTGACCAGCCATACATGACATGGGGTGAAGCTATATTTATCAGGATAAATCTCTATCTTTTCATTAAGATTAACATGATGTTTAATCCACTTCTACTACAGTTCACATTGGAATGATATTCTATATACTTCCTCGTACATATGTGTTTTTTCTGAATAGAAATCAGATTTCACATTTTGGTCATCTAGATCACTATAAAATGAGGAAACAATAGTCCTGAAGATTGATTTTGCAGAATTCAAATAGGAGAAGAACACCATATTTTATGCCACTAATGGATAAATTACCTCTTACCACCTAAAAACTAGGTTTTAGTATTTTAGATCAAGATTGAATAAGCATGGAGGGAATTGTGGTATCCCATTATTCATTAATGGAAGCTTGAGATGAGTTGTATAGTAATATCCTCTTCATTATGAAATGTGGAATGATTCTTCTTGGTTGCAACTTATTAATATGTTACACCTCAATTTTTCATTTCATGTGGTAACCAAGTGAGGCTTTCCATTTACAACTGAGTAAGTATAGTTACCACAATATATTTTATTTATATTAATTAAAACTAACAAACATTGATATTTAAATATATTGGGCATTCACAATATAGATAGTGACCACATGATATATTATTATTTGGTCATATGCTATCCACAGAGTTAGTATATTGACCATATGATATAATTTTCTCATGGTTAGTAAATTGTATTGAAGCAATGACCATGTGGTCGAATTTTGTTAATTTTTATGATAAATATATAGGGTTCAAGACTACTTGGATTGCACAATCAATCTTTTAATTTATTTTTTTCTATTAAATATGGAATTAATGCCATATTATATTTTTCTTCATTTTTGGTTATATTTTAACCATATATATATATATTATTTTAAGTGATTTATTGATTTCTGAAATTCATATATATTAAATTAAACCCATAAAAGTCTTATTATTATAATTTGATCAATTTTAATATGTTATTTACTTTACTCTTTATTCACATATACACATACCAAATATATTTCCAATATTTAAATTTTTATTTTTATGTTAATTTCTTTATATTGATATTTTGTAAATAGATTTTAGGGACATCCAAATGTTTCAAATTTATTTTTTGGTAGTTGGGGTAGTATAATTAATTTTTTCATATTTACATTCTATATTAAATTAAAAGGTATTTTAAATTTGAATTTAAATATTCAAATTATTTTATGATACATATGATACATTTTGAACTATTATTATGGAGAAAATTTGAATAAGTTGATAAGTAATTAAAATTAGTTTAAATTAGTCTTTAATTTTATAATTCAAATGATATTTTTTTTATTCAAGATGACAATATTTTCTCTCCTAGATAATTTTATAGTATCAATTTTATTTAATTTACCTGATTGAAGAATTGTTTGTTTGATTATATAGATCTTATTTAAAGGCATATGTAAATAATCAAATGGCATAACATTTATGAGAACACAAATGTTTTTTGAAACACAGATTTACACTGAATTATGATGTGTTTAAAAAAGTATGTCTCATGTTTTCAATTATTTCTATGATTGATAAATATCTCAATGGTTTAAGAAAAACGTTTATGACTTCATCTCCTTCCATAAAGAGACAATGAAAATGATCTAACTCAGGAACCAATATCGATGCTTTATTATTCTTCTATCTTTTAAATTCTGCTATTTTGAGTCTATAACACTTATTAGAATTTCTCATGTACTCTCACATTTTATTTTTGTTCTTTGACTTTATAAATAATTATTATTTTCATTCATCATGATGACAAATTTTTCTTTTAATGTTAGTGATATTTGAGATGTGATTACCATAATCAAAAATCAATGTTGTAATTGGGTTATGAATCCCTATACAAATAACAGGATTGTGGTTATTTTTTCACTAGAGAAAATATTTTTTAATTAGGTTGTTATTCAACTTAAAAAATCAGATTACTTCAAAACATATCTTTCACTGGGTAGAGTGGTATAAGAGTATATTAAATCTACTCCAGATCAAACTACTATAAAAAATCATTGTTTTGTTTTCTTTATTTTTTAATTTTATTATTAATTAATTATTCTAATTTATAGATATAAATAAATGAGATAACTAATCTAGTTCTATATGATATTTTAATTTTTTAATTCACCACCCTATAGAATATCTATCAATACCCATACGAACATAAAAATTGGTATTATATCTTGTCCCTTTTAGGAATTTGTTGTTTAACTGTATTGTTTATTTACTTCTAAAAACAACTAGTATCAGAGTGTTTGATTTTATTTTAATATATTGTTTTATATTTTATTTTGATAACTCATAATTTGACATCAATCTCTATGGGAATGATCATTAAGAAGGTATGAATAAACATAAATGATGTTTAGATTACTGATAATAGACCTCACTATTATAGAAATAATTATGGCTACTAGAAATCCAATATGGAGTCATTCCTCATGAATCTAAGATTTAAATACTCATTGTTAATGATAAAAAAAATAGAAGTTTTCATGTATACTCATATATGAAATAATGCTAATAGATAAATTATAAATTAAAAAGTTGTAAATATCTTATATTATGTTATTAACATAAGTGTGTTTATTCATGTGTCTACATGAAATAAAAATCCTGACATATGGAAGATTCTATAAGTTACTTAAATTTTCTCAAAACAATTAAACCCAACATAGAATACATCTAGCTGAGTACCAAGAATTCATGATGATTGAAGGTGAAATTTTAAACCAAATGATCTACTGATTCACAATAATTGTGAATGGAATAAATTATATTAGAAAAAAATTTAAAACATATTAGTTATTGAATGGGTCATATGAGACTATTAATTGAACGACACACAATGAAGGTGTCCATTGAAGAAGGCATGAAATTCAAAGTGTACATTCTTGATGAACTAATAAGATCACCAATTTAGTAGGAACTATAATAGAATTAAATCATTGAACTTGAGGCAAAAAAGGTGTAGAATTCAAATATTTGAATGTTGTTTCTACCAAATATTCTAATTTTGAACTACAATATAATGTGAAAGAAGAAATGGTTTATATGGTGAGCAGAGTCTACAAGTGAATGAAAAAGAAAGGATTCAAGAACCGATTAAGAAGAAACCCTCACAAAGGAAAATTATATGATGATAAGAAAGGATGCATTAATTATAAATTAATATGGTATATTCACCCACCAGACCATCTTCCATTACCCTTCCATACCTAACACTCGATATATTACTATTGGTCACCCAATGGTAGTCACCAACCTCCTTTTGTTCACTCTAAACCCATACTTCATCATCATATGTGTCAATCCCTGGGTACCTATTAAAATTTAAATGTAAGATAGTGGTGTCACCTATTATAATAAAACAAAAGAGAACCTATAAGTCCCATGAAAATAATACTTTAACCATAAAATTATAATTTTTTAAAAAAAATATAAAAATATTACTAAAATTTAACTATATGAAATAAAAATAAAAGAGCGCCTAAAAACCCATATTTGTTACAAACTACTCTCAAGAAAAGCCTCATTGATCACCTTTAATAAATAAATATAACCACATATACCCCATTTAGGCTTCCCATTCCAATTATTACTATGGATCTTGACCATACTGTCACAATATAAACACATTTTAAACAATAATCCCGTGAAATATCTTGGCATCCAAAGTGCTAGTATTCCCTGGAATCTCAAATAAATTCATTTGACTCCTAAAAAACATCATTATAATGAATCACATTTCAGGTGTTTGGTACATACCTCATAAACTATGATGTATGAAATACATAATGTATCCCAATGTTATTTAAAATGTAATGAAATATTGGGGAACATTGTTAATATATTCAAGGATCTCATATGGACCTAAAAATAATTGTTTAAACATCCAATATTTATACAATTAATGAATGTATTTGGGAGAAAAAATAATATTTTTTTGGGAGTCTTGGTCAAACCATAGGGATATGTGTTGTGTTACTAGAAATCATGGTTTATATTATAATGAAAATAGTAAATTACATTGGATTGGTTCATTTAATGCTACGTGGATGTGAAAAAAGAAAATATACATAGAAAATATTTTACTGATATGGAGTTTTCCTTTATAAGAGTTGGTTATACTATATGGGAAATGGATAAAAACCTCAATCACTTATTCTTACTAATAGGTCAGGAATAATTGACGATAAACCACTAATTCATATATAGTTATGCTTTTTAAAGTTAACCTATAAGAATAACAAGTGAAATATATGGTCCTATTCAGGTTTCCAAACTTACCTAAGTAAAATTAATTAGTTTTTAGTTCTATGGTGTTAAGTGATACCACATTCTCTCTCAATTTAGGTCTTCAATTTTAGATTACCATTCATTTACTAGTGTTATTATTAGTAACACTTATAGTGGGTGTCACTCCTCTACTCTACCCTCACTGAATAAAACAGTGATTTACATATCATTTTTAGAGTAGGTTTAAATCTTGAATTAACCCCACTTATGGTAGGCTACATAGCATCAGTTTATTGATACTCAGTGATTTTAATATTTTCAACTTTTTTTACTTCACTCAAAATAATAGGGTATCCATCCACTAACCATGTGAATATAAATTATGTTATTATATTGAATCACATAATAATATTCATAGTACGTAATAATGGAAATATCAATTTAAAACTAATCCCACCTTAAACATGAATACTATTTTAGGACACAACACCATAATATGAAAATTTTAAAAATAGAGAATGGATGCTTTATAATCTACAAATACTATAGCTAATCCCTCCAAACATTATAATAAATCATCGAGCTTATGATAACTCAAATAAATCATTTTCTATACATGACTCAAATCCTTCATAGTATAATATGATTCTCAAAAATTTGGAATTGATATATCCCTATATTTATTATTTTCCCTTAAATACATATCCCACATTAACATTTTAAGGGTTTTCTTAAATTACTTTGATATGGAATGGAATATGAGGTGATCACACCATGTGGAAAGTGGATGATTCCTTCCTTTTCTGAGTAAATTTTAATATCCAACCCATCAGTATTATTTATTCTCTTATCTTTGAAATATAAAAATGTCTCTATCCCATTTCATCCATGCCTAGAGTGTTTTGATAAATGTGTATAAAAAAAAATTTGGTCCCCATAGGATATGAATGTAAACCACACGGATTTGAGATTATCTTTATGGATCTCTATCTTCTCATACCTTCATAAATCTTCCCATAATAATTATTGAAAAATTAATATGGTTCTCATGGTGATAGAAATGGTTAATAAGGATACTAAGTGATGTATGTTGAATTGGCATGTTGGAACATTATTATGCATATATACTTGCAACATTTTCCTATGATGTTTTTCGTATTGGGATTGTAAATACCGTATACTATAGACTTCCTACAAAATGAACGAGACATAAGGAATTTTCTGGTGAGCGCTTCACACGTTAGCTCATTGGATTTTTTTGAATTCTTTGGATTATATTTCTTTTGATATTAATTCATCCTCCAAAATATATCATCACAATTATCATTACCATTTTGTGATTTTACTATTTTAAGCTACAATGAAATATGAATTAGATTTTGACACTATGTTTGTGGATTTTATATCTCTTTTTTCATTATGTTGTTGTCTTCGGTATGGTTGAAAGCAACATCAATTAGGGATTATGCATTTAGTGTTAGTATGAGACAACATAGAGAAGGTGAATTTGATCAAAGACTATACACTGGATCTGTTGGATTTTATTGATGTATGGAGTTTTAACAAATATAACATTCTATATTTTTTATCTCTTATGTGATCTTATAGATGTATTCTTTATCTATTATTATCTACATTGAAATTCTATAAATGAATAAATAAATTCCTTATTCAAATTAAAATAATACACTCATAAATTAATGATTTAATTATCATAAAATACATATTAAACAAGGTTTAAATCAACAATTAAAACAATATGATTATGAAATATATATCAATAAAATGATTTTTAATTTATGTTAAAAAATCACAAAAAATAGGAATTAATGTCCATAATATAAAAGTAAACATGAAAAAAAATATATGAACACAATATTATTAAATGGTTTTTGACATAATGTTTATTTTTTTCAAAAATAAAGGGAAAATTGAAAACAAATATAGCTAATTACACCCCCCACATAAACCATGTTTCTCCTCAAGAGTCAACCATAACATAATCATAACGGACAAAACTTTATAACTTGGTACGTCTTCATATTCATTCTGACAAATAAAAAAATGGAATTTAACAATTTATTATGATAAAAATGAATGAATCTTCATCTATAATATACACATCATCATCCCCCACTCTCCCTTATATTTGGCCACACAAAACACTCTTTGTATTTTTATTCTTCCATATTTATTTTTTCCCATCTAATTTGTATAAATCACTTACTCAAAAATGTTTTATAGAATTTTTTGAACTAAAACATTATTATAAGTAGTTATCCTATATGTTCATATGTAATAAACATATTATTGATGAAAATTAGGTATATTGATAGAAAATTTGTTCTTATTTAATATTGAGTTTTATCCTATCCAAGACTAAAAAATTCCAATAATAGGCACCTCCATGTCTAATTATGATAGTCGATGCAAGGAAGGAATGTGTAATGCAAGCTCTAAAATTTCTTTCAACTCTTATTTATTACCTTTTATTCACATCACTTTTTATACACATGTAACCCATGCATAATTGATGACATAAAATATTGTTGGTTAAAAAAATTTACTAATAAGAAAATTTACACTATTGATTATACATTTCAACAAGTAATTTAAAACATATTCACTTATAAAACTCCTAAACCCACCCATGTTATGAATTCATTTTCCTATTCATCATGATAACTTTTGAAATCACACATATATATATATATTAAATTTGAAATAAATCAAGAATATTATCAAAACCCAGAAATTAAATTTACTCATAGGCAATATGTATCCTAGGTCATTAAATTATAAACTCTTAATGTGGGTACACTACTTCTAATTACCCCAACAGTTAACATATAATATATTTGGAACCAATTTAAATATGTGAGGTTGCAATAAAATATACAATTCAATTAAAATTATATAAGGTTATGTTCAAATGATAAGGAAATGATTATGACACCCAATTGGGGTTCATATTCCACTATTGAAAATGGGTGTGAACAATAACCTATATATTCATATAGACTCTATAGGCCTATTAAAATGATGGATATCAATAAAAAATTATAAATTTTTCATTTAAGAAGGAAAAGGTCAAGTACACATAAAAATAAACCAAAAGTATTGGAAAAGTCGTAATTTTTTTACCTTACTCCTAAACACATTTGGGTTTAAAATCCATTAGCTAGGATCTCTTAGAAATGATCCCCAATCAGAAGGGGGATGTAGATTCCATAATCATAACTACCACATTTTCATTTCTCCTCTTCTCATAAAAATCAATATATATTTCATTAATGAAGCAACAATATACCAATATTCACGAAACGATTATAAGTATTGATATCCATTGAATAAAAATAATTCCTCCTCCTATTTGATGTATAAAATTCAGGTGTAGTATCTGTATGAGAGATATTTCAAAGTGGAATTACTTGGTTATTTCAATTTAGTTTCAGTAACTTACCTCTTCACATGAGTGTTTTTCCTCGTCACTCTTATTTTATTTTATCTGAAAACCCTTTTAAATAGCTGGATCATTTTTTATAGGTCCATCAATTTTTATCTCCTTTATTTATTATAAAAATATGCCTCTTAAAGCTATTAGATTCTATTTTTACTATCTAATATAATAGAAATATGATAATTTTCTCTTGAATGATAGGATGAAGTTTCATCAATGATCATCCCTCAAATCATGGTCTTACAACCTTTTCTCAACTATTTTTACGAGAAATAGTTTTTTATGACCAATATATACTAGGATCACATTATTCAATTTTCATTTTCCTCAACCACATCCCATTGAAATAAAAAATAATTTTTTGTAGAATTATTATATGTCATTAAATTCTTCCTATTGTTTTCTCCTCCTAGGTATATTCTTTTTCTGTAAAGAAAAATTAGAATAGTGAAAAGTAAGGAGTGAAATAAAATTGGAAATTTTATAAACCATCAAAATTATAAATATTGGTTCATAATAAATGTCGATAGTTGTATAAAAAATTAATGTTTTAATGATATATTTGGTGCTTTTATTTATTTATTTTTATTATTTTTATTCTTTATTAGTTTTTAATATTTTAGGAATTTTCTCTATGAACACAAAATCACCTAAGAAACAATCTCCCATAGTGGTTCCAAATTATTAATGAATTTATTTGAGCGATCAAAAACTATGTGAGCTAAGAGTCTATGTCAGACCCCAAATATATATATTTGGTGATACTAGTATAATTGGTTAATTTTATAATGAAAATATTAAATGGGATAATAGTAATTTCACTAAAGATAGAAAGAAATAGATATAGAAAATTAATATGTCCTAGAGTAGATATCCAAGGAATTAATCCTTTAGGGAAGTATTGTCCACTAATAGGGGAAAACTAAAACATCCCCATTCATACATGAATCCCTATAGGTCAACAAACTATCATGAGGGAATAACTTTCAAACAAAATTTATTGAATTAAAATTTATTAAATATATATAAATTAATTTTTTTACAGAACCAATTACATTTCATATTTTTTAGATATATGATTGTAATTAATTGGAAAATATTTAAAATAACTATATTAATTGTTTTATTAATTTTACAATTAATTATTATTAATCCTACACTAAAAAACATTTATGAATGAAATAAAAGTGTTCGGTTTTTTTGTAAATTATTTGGGTTATTAATTAAATTTGTTTTTGGTTTACTATGTGAGATTAAAATAAAATTTGTAATGAACTTATAAGAGTAATAGGGCCACCTAGACACTGAAGATTAGTAAATTCGAGGAACCACATGTCAATAGACATGAATTAGTCACTGTGTAAGAAAAACTACACGATTGTGATATTATGTAATAATAACTTCCATGGGAAGAATACTGCTATGAATTAACTCATAAATATCCAAGGCATTTTCATATTAATAGAAACTTGTGTTTATTTAACATTTGAACTCTATATCCCACATGATATTAAATTCATCTTTTGTAGGAGTAATCATAGCTCAATAAATAGTGAATAAGAAATACTTGGAAACCCAATAAGTTTAACTCGGAAACATTCTTTTTATTACCCATACATTTTTGGTATATCGATGTGATATGTGTCCTCCCAGAAATATCATCACAACATCTATAATTATCCCAACATACTCTGGACCCTCCAGTAACTACCTATGATCATCATGAGATGCTTCTTATGATTCAAAATGCAGACAATGATATTCATATTGTGGTTCAACCAATAAAAGATCAATCAAAACCCAAATTCATGAAAATCATTTTCACCCATCAAACAGAATCATAGTAACACTTCATTATTCCCAAAAAACATCATGAATAATGATGAATACAATGGGATCAATATAAGTGAAACATGGGAGACATTATAGGAGAATATAAATTGATGATATATTCTCTGATGTTTTATCTTGAAAAATTAGGAACCAATTAAAATTCCACTCTAGGTATCATTCATCCATGAAAATTTTTAGAAAAATACTATGGCTAATTTAAATCTTGAATGAGGCCTTATGAAAGGAATCAAGTAGAAAATCCATATATAAGCATTATGATCTCACAACTTGAACATGGAAACATATAATTCACAAATAATTTTCAAATATATGATTTGGTAATTTCCTCATTCATATATTCATGGGGAATGTTTCCACTATATAATAGTTTCAATATCCTCATATTTAAATAGTTCCCTAGTGGTTCTATATTCATAGGGTTCAGTATAAAATATTGTATTTTTATTTTTGTAATATATTTAGGTATTTATTTTCTTTTTTTATGGTCTTATTTTCACATTACCAGAAATGACTAACAAATTTTCCATAGTTGTGGAGTAGCTAAGTCAAGGGCGCGATATCTACAGAAGGATTAATGTGATCCATAATTCACATTTTTCAAATTTATGTAATTATTTTTTCCATTTTTGACAAATATTTGTTATTCAATATTCTGGTGAGGTGGCAGCCTATATTCAAATTACATTTCATGTAGTCATATTTCAATCCATACCAAATATCATCCACTCCATTCACAAGGATTATCACACTTGGGTGAAATGTGGTGATTTATGTTCGGAACAATATACCTTGGGACTCAGTGGGAAGTGGATTAATTCATTAGAAAAGGTGAGCCTATAATATTTCTAATATAGAGGTGTTGGTATTGATGTGATATAGAAGGTTTCCAGTACTTTTTTATTTTCAAAATTCAAGTATGGAATGTGAGTTCATGAATAGTTATGATTTAAAAATCAAATGGAGTTTACAAATAAAACAATGGATAATGAAGGATTACATGACTAAACCTTAGGGTCACTATCCATTCCTACTAATATTCATTTTCTTTCTTTATTGGATTATTTTCATTCCAATCCCTTTTACATTTTCCTTTTTCTTTGTTTGTTTTGTTTTAATATAAATACAAAATTAAAACAAATATATATAAGTTGATGAATTTAAACCACCACGTGTGACTTTTTGTGAGAATCACCAGGGTAGCAACATGGTTACATTTCAAGAATTTATAAAATTTTACTAATAAGAGTCCCATGATATCAAATTCATCTATTTTTATCCTGTTTTAAGGATTCAAATTTTCTAGATGTTCCTTACTAACTTTTTATAATATTCTTGTTTTTTCCATCGTTGTTTTTGTTCATTATTTTCTCTAAATCCCATCCTTTTCACAAAAATATGAAAAAATTCATTATGAGACCATTAATTTATAATAGATTCATAATTCTATATTTAGGTAATGGAATTTTATGATATAATCTATGATTTCATAGACACATTCATGACCGAATAATTTATTACTAACTACTCCATCTTCCCACGTGTTCTTAAGGAATGATTTCAATAGAAGAAACATGAGGAACTGTTGGTGTACACTAATGGTCAGTTTGATAGTTCCTACTATAATAATAAATTGATTCAACAAATCATTATAAATAAATCATGCTATGAATATATAAAATATGAACCCAAACCTATTAAAGTTAAATTGATATGAACCAGGTCATTACTTCAAGACTAATTATTAAAACAATAAAAAAACCAATTAGAGGTAATTAAATTAAATGATTACAATGATGGAAACTGGTCTCTAAGAATTTAGGGAGTAAGGATAGAAAAATAATAAAATGAAAACTAATTCTAATTGAATTTTCTAATTAATATACCCAGGAGGTAGAAATTCACCTTCAAAATCTTCATCTACACACATCTCAAAATTCTTCCTTAGGTAATTTTCTAATTGAGAAGAGATCCTGGATAAAACAATTAAGGTAGTTTAAATTCCATTATTGTAAATCTATTTTTATTTTTATTTTGGGTAATATAACTTAAATTCTCTTACATTTATAATTTATATATAGTTGATCCGATCATAGCCTCCAATAGTAAAGAATAAAAATAAGTGACCATAAAAGATAGGATAATAGTATAAATTAAATATAAATAATTCTTATAGGGGATTTATGATGAGACAAAGATTCATGCTGATACCATTTGTGGGAATTCATTCCAAAATTAATCTTATTTTAATTCATCTATATATAAATGATAACTAATTTCCCATAGACATCAAATTTAGATTGAAAAGCTAAAAAGTGAACCATGAAAAGTTATTAACATAAAGAAGAACCCACCATAGAATAAAGGGTGGAGCTAGAAATTGAAAACATGGGACCTATGTTGAAGCCATTACTCTCTAAGTAATAATCTAAAATTCAAATATAGGGAGGTAAAATAATACATAGTTAGAAACTGTTATTTATATTCACTCCCCAACTTTATTTCTATAATTTTATTCACATGGGGGTTTGCATTTGTTTTCTTATTTGTGAGGTTCTCTAATATTATTTTCCACTCATATAAATTAGGGAAAATATAATATGTTGGGACTTTTTAAGGAAGTCACATCCCCCTCCTAGTTCAACTTCAGATTTGTAGTTTCCTAGACTAAAGCTAATATAGTGGTATTCCAACCATGAACAGTTTCTCCATTGTTAATTTCTTACATTTTTCTCTCTAGATAATCCATAAATAGGATTATATATTAGTTATATAAAGAAATAGATCATATCCAATAAAGAGAGTAACTCATACGGAATGGAAAAATTCTTCAGTCAATGTTCTAATAAGAAATCATCAATTACTATTTCACCATCTATATTTTTACTAGAATTCATTTTCCCACTCCAAATACTACTCTATATATCCTCTATTTCTTTTCACTTTTTCCTGGTTTCAGAGTTGTGGTTTGCATGCAACACAAAATCGTTGATCCGATCTATCATCTCCTCCTCCATGTTTTTAGCCTAAGTGTGATGCGTTCCTATTCTTGTTTTGTTCATTCTTTAATCATCTATTGATTTCATTCTTGTCCAATAATAATCTATTCAATTATATATTTCATTTCCATTATCTTATGATGTGACGTCTGATATTATCCTTTATTTTTTTCCTAATCTCAGCCATCACAGATTCAACATTAACTAATTTAGCCACCATTATAATAAACATTCCTAAATAAAAATAATATATCCAACCAAAATATATAAAATATCACTCCCTCCCATCATTCCATAACTGTTCAATCAACAAAACAATTATCGATCACTATTATCTTGAGTTTGACTCAATGAGAGCACCAAACTGTTAGGTTACTACTCTAACATATCATTCTGAAAAATCTCCAAGGAATGAAATAATAATTCTTCAACTTATTTATTTAAAAATCATACAATGAGAATGTATAGAAATCCATAACTGAAGAAATAATAAGAAACAATGTACAAGGTGGGGAAACTACAAGAGAGCACCTCTCCTTCCTCCAACATCCTGCAAGATCCAAACCTAAGAGAGAGACAAATAATCTAAGTTGTTTTATAACATTTGAAGTTGTTGTAAGTTTTATCCATCGGATTGTGCCCCCCTTCCCCCCACCAATTTCTCAAACGAGTTAGGCATGGAAGTTGTTAGGTGGGTGGCCAAACCCCCACAAAAACTCTCTCAGGAGAGGGAAGGGTGTGAGGCTTTCCTATAAAAGGCAAGGGCCTCATCCCATTTACTATATCATCTAAACAGATTCTCATCATAACCTCTCATACTTTTTTTTGGTATTTAGTGATAAGTTTTCACCATTATTCATGAGATGTATTATGAGGGTTTTCTCATTGTAATAGTGAGGGAGTGTGTACCCACTTTTACCCATAGCGATCCTTCTATTTTGACCGTGGTTTTCCCCCTTTATTTTTTGGCAGTTTTCCACGTTACATTTCTTTTCAATTATGTTTTCATATTTTTCACTTTATTTTACATTTTTATTATCACTAAACTGGTGGGCCAACCATTTATGGTCCCAACTTATGGTATTAGAGGGAGTTTCTGGCTCTGTTCCTTTCACTTTTATGGGTATTAATAAATTATGAAAATTTTAGTATGCTCTATGGTTGCAACTACGGTTGATCAATCACATAAGAGTATTATATTCATATAATAAAATCCACTATCATTAAATGGAGTAGGTTCAAGACTGATGATGTGTCTTGATGGTGGTAAAACTTGAGATCGTGAAATTCAAGGGGAATAATTTTTCTTTTTGGAAAATGAAGATGCATGAAGTGATGCAGAAGGATAATTGGCTACTAGAAATAGACGAAAAGACAGCATGTGTGACATAGGAGAAATAAAATGGCATAGATGGTTATTCTATTGCGAACATTCATTTGGATTTGGAAGAAGGTTTCCTATCGTGTATTGTAGAAAAATGAATGGAGAAGGAAATATAGGCAACCCTGACTATAGGAGGCCAAGACAAAATAAAATAAAGTTTTCCAAAAGTGAAAATTGTACACTATTATAATGTATGATTCATCATCAGTGACCAATCACATCAAAAACCTCAATACATAGTTCACTCAGATAACACAACTGGTCTATGAAACTCTGGATACTGAATGTGGAGTGATTCTTCTCTAGAGTTTTCCAGATTCTCATGACCAACTCATCATAAAAATTAACAACAATATCCAGACAGACATGTGGTCAATAAATGATGTTGGATCCATGGTTCTTAAAGAATAAAGCTAGTGTAATAACAAGGAAGACAGATACACATCCTCACATCTGGCATAGGCTGTATCAATGGATAGTGGAAGGATGATGAAACATGGTTCCAGTTAGAGAAAAAATCATGGAAGGTCCAAATCAAGGAGTATAAAGAAGAATATCATAGGTTTCAATTGTGGCATGATGGTTCACATCAAGAAGGACTTTGGAATAATAAAAGTGCCTAAAAGAGTTCTCAGGGGAATGTGTTGAGTACTTATAGAAGTGGAAATATTCTAATAAGATAAACAACAATGACTACCGCAAGTAGTAAACATCCCAATAATGAATGGATAATTGAATCAGGGGAACCGAGCGCATGATGTCTCTACAGAAACGATTTGAATAGTATGAAACTATCCCTAAGGAACTTATGTGTATGGGGAATGACCAATACTTGAAGATGGGTGGGGTCAGTACCATCAAATTGATGATGCATGATGATATTTTTCAAACCACCCAGGCATATTCCATTTGAAGGGAATGGAGAAGAAAATATTGTCTTTTGGAAAATTTGATGACATCAAATTCAAAACTCGCACTAAGAATGGAGTGATGAGAATTTTTAAGGGAGTTCTTGTGGTAGTTGAGGTGGAGAATTTTGCAAGGAACTTATACATCATTATGGGTGAAACAAACAAGGAGGTGAAGATAGTTGTCACATCAACTACCTCAATGGAAACATTGATGACTTTATGGAATTAGAAGCTTGGACATATGTTAGAATGAGGCCTGGAGATTTTATTGGATCGTAATTTTCTTTTTTCCTTACATTACAATCCTTAGAATTGTGGGATAATTTTTTTGAGTAGGAATCATAGGTTAATGTTCGGGATGTCAATGATTCGAAGCAAAGAGATCTTAGAGTAGATCTATTATGATGTTTAGCAAGCACCAGTTATATCACTATAGGGATAAAGTTACATTGTATCAATCATTAATGATTATTATAGGATATGTTTGGAGTACCCAATCAAGATGACAATAGATTTTTTGATGTTATCAAAATAATCAATGTGCAATATTGGCATGAATCTGTAAAGAAGTTAAATGCATATATAATTAAAATGGTAGAGAATATACAAGCGATGAGTTTGATAGAATTTCTAATAGGAAGGAATCAAGAGAGAGTTCATGATGGCATACAGTCCTCAACAGAATGGAGTGGTAGAGCATATGAACAAAACCTTGCTAGATAGAACAAGGGAAATATTGAAGACTGCAAGAATTTCCAAACAAAACGTGGGCCGAATCAGTGAATATCACCAATTACGTGATCGATAATTATCAATCAATGTATATTAATATGGAGACACTGATGGAGATGTGGACTAGAAAACCCATTGAATATTCCTGGTAACATATTTTTTGATGTCCTGTATATACAGAGTTTAATGACCAAGAAATATCGATGTAGGATTCAAGATCTAGGAAATGTATCTTATTGATGTATGCAGATTGTGTGGATGGGTATCATTTATGGGACACCATTTCCCCAAACTTATCATCAACATATATGTCATTTTTGAACCAGGAATGGTGAAAATGACAACTGATCCGGACATTAATATGGACAACACAAAAACTAAAATAGTTAAAGGAGAGTTAAAATCCAAGGAAGAATCAGTTTCCTCTAAGGCCTTACCAAAGAATGAGGATCAATTACCTAATGAGTCTGGACCATGATGGTGAACTCATGAGAAAAGAGTACCAGTATGACATAAAGACTATGTAACTGATAGAAATATTGCATACTACTTATTGACGGAGAATAGAGAGACATATTCTATTATTGGTGGAAACCTAGAGTCTAGATGTATCCTATTGAATGGAGGTGATGCGGGATGAACTGGAGATACTACACAAAAACAAGACATGGGATCTTGTTTAATTACCTAATAGAATGATGGATATTGGAAAAAATGGATATTTAAGATCAAGAGGGATGAAAATCTTTAGGTTGAATGATATCATGCACGACTGGAAGTCAAAGTATATGCTTAGAAGGAAGGTATTGATATAAATGTAATATTTTCACTTGTAGTTAGACTAACGACTGTTTGGATAGTTCTAGAGATAATTGGAACATAAATTTTACATCTAGAGCTTCTGGATGGGAAGAATACTTTTCCTCATGGTGATCTTGATGAATATATCTATATGCTCTAATCGGAAGGATTTTCAAAATAAGGAAAAGACAACACAGTTTCGAGGTTGAACAAATATCTATATGATCTCAAGAAGGTGATGAGGTTTTGGTACAAGAGATTTGATTCTTATTTAACAAGCCTTGGCTACCATAGGATTCATTCAGATTCTTGTGAATATTTTAGGGGTTTAGATGGTAATTATTTCATCATTCTTATATTTTATGTGGATGAATTTTTTGTTGCAGGCCCCAAAAAATATCATATCCGGTAGATGAAGACACTATTGGATAGGGTGTTTGACACGAAGAACTTGGGGTAAGAAAAAAATATTCTTGGGATTCAAATTTACTGAGATAGAAATAAATTGAATATTTTTCTATCATAGAATAATTACTTTTGGAGGGTCTTGAAACACGTCAACATGCGTGTCTATTAGCCAATATTTACCCATATATTCAATAATTTCATTTTATCCTCCACGATGAGTCTTAGAAGTGATGTAGAAAATAATGAGATGTCTCAGGTGATCTATGCGTCAGAAGTGGGAAGTCTGATGTTCACTATGGTTTGAACTAGAACCGACATTGCACATGGAGTTATAGGAGATAGTTTTTACATGGAAATCTTGGACAAGAGCATTGGATCATAATGAAGTGTATCCTGAGATACATCATGGAGACCTTATATTCATCATTATATTATGGAGGATCAGATTTCATTATTTGAGGTTATGTTGATTGAGGTTCTATTAGATATTTTGACCAGAGAAAATCCAATATTGGTAATTTTTTTTCTTTTATAGGAGGATCAGTGAGATTGATTTCATAGTAATAGTCAGTTTTGGCTTTATCCACGATCGAGGCAGAGTATATGACATCTACAAATGCTTTCAATGAAGTAATTTGGATTAGAAGGTTGTTTGTGGATCCCATGAAAAGACATGAGTAGAATCCATTGTTTTTTGATAGTCAGAGAACCTTAGACATGGTAAAAAACCATGTTTTCATTACAGGATGAAGAAAATTGGGGTTTAATGTGATTTTTCATCCAAGATTTAGAGGAGGAAGGAAGTGTGAACATGTAGAAAATTTACATTAACGAAAATCTGATAGATTTACCGATGAAGGAAGTTAACTCTGATAAGTTCAAATGGTGAAGATCCTTATGTGGCCTCATCCATACATGAGAAGAATGTTTGGAAGATAGAAAGTATGTGTATAGATGTGATTGGTAGTCAATAAAATCTCCAAGTGGTATATGTGTCAGCATAGTTTTTCCATGGACTGGTGGCCTCCATTTGACATAGGGGATGGGGTGGTAGCTATTAGGTGGGTGGAAAAACCCCCACCATACCTCCAGTAAGAGAGGATAGGGGTTGAGGATTTCCTATAAAAGTCAAGATCATCATCACATTTTATCTTCTCATCTCAATAGCTTCTCATCATCTCCATCACCACTTTTAGGCAGTATTTAGTGTTTCATTTAACCCATTATTCAAGATAGATATTATGAGGGTTTTATCCTTGTAATAGTGAGGTGTTTTGTACCCACATTTACCCATTGTGATCATTCTATATTGCACATGGCCCTTTATTTTTGGGATTTTTCCATGTTACATCTGGTGTCATTTATTTTTCCACATCTTCAACTATATTTTATCTCTTGATTATCACTTCACCGGTGGGCCAATCATTTACGAACCCAAAAGAAGTAAATATTGAATGTATCCCCCACACACAACTACTATAGTCAACCAAAAAACCATCTTAATTGTCCCACATGATTTCTCCTAGATCACATGCCTCCATCCGTTCTCATTTAGTTTTCCACATTTTATATGTATGAAGAATAGGAGTTAATGAACTAATAATTAGAAAACCGAAATATTATGAATGGAAGGGTTATGAAGAAGGTATGGGTTTCTCATGTCACAGCTAACCAGAATGCCATGGAAGAAAGGGTACAACATGTTAAACACTCTATAATCACTTGTGTCCTTACCCCAAAAGGTGAGAAGATGTGGAAGTTTTAGAATATCAATAAGAGCATCACATCAGTGTGGGGCCTAAATGACTACGGAATGACAGAAAATGGAAGAGGGTTCTTTAACATTTATTTTCCAAATTAGGAATTAAAGAGATGATCTTGGAGCTTTGGATCCATTTCATTGAAGCCTGGTATTATGTGAATCCATATTGGAATTTTGACCCTTTTAATGTCACAAACACATATGTGAAGATGAGGATAAACATTTATAAACTCAATTATCTTTATTCGCATCCACAGATTCATTGGGATATCTCATCCACCATGGGTAACCCAATAAAAAATGACAACCAAACTGATAATCCCAGATTTTTACATTTTTCAAGAGTCATATTGATATTGGAATGGAAATAACCTTGATGGAGGATTTGGTCCTCACTACTATAGATGATATCCTAATCATGGGAATTCTCAATGAGAGAACCAAATTTTTTTGAAGATTGATAATTTTTAGACATTTGTATGAGGAATGCAAGAGGTCCATTACATGTAATAATTGTAAAGACAAAGGGCATGATGAATCCATATGAAAAAAATTTGCAGTACAAAGGAACATAACATAACTTCTAGCTCTCATCTTCATATTCAAGGGAAGGATGGTCTTGATCTTGATCTACATTCCATTGATGTAATAGTGGAAGTTGATGAGGTGGATAGATTTTTTTATTTTTCAGAATGATGACAACATAGTAGGCCTAAAAATGAATTTAATTGGAATGGATGCTGCTGCTGAGGATCCTTATGCTCATAATGCCATCAATGACTAACCACATGTTGATAATACCTCCTATTTGGATCCTAATATGGGAAATAACTCCATGATGATGATGGAACCTCAAGAGAATGCTGCATGTGTTCTATATGGAACCAGAACTATGAATGATCCCTCCCACATGATGAAAGATTCATCATATAAGAAATATGTTTCTATTGATGTAATTTCTAATCACCAGGGCATGTGGCACATCTCAAAAGTGCTTCAGTCAGTCTCTAAGGTCCCTACTGCCAGTTCGAAGGACAAGATTCAGTGGAATAACTCCACTAAGGATGGAACTGTGGAAAAACTTCAATCGTCACCAGGAGCCTCAAAACTTTTCATTCCAATGTCCTCACTGGTCCTAGGGATATATCAAAAATCCTTGATCCCAAAAAAAGGGCCTGATGATCTGGACTTTCCTCCTATAGAAAATCACACCCCTAGTCTAACTATAGTACAAGAAACTTCATATTACCTACCTTAGGAGGGGGGTCTCCCTTCGGCAGCACCATGGGATGGGAAAATATCTCAAAAACAAGAATGGGATGGATCCTTCACTCATGTCCTCTCTATCAAGGATTCCAATATAAATCTAGATACTGGAAAGGAAGGTGGGATACAAAAATATGCAAATAAATTCATTCCCATTTCTGGGGTTTGTTGTGGTCTAATGACTCATATGACAAGCATTCCTTGGATGGATCGGACGAAGACAAAGACTCTGAGAAAGAGGATGTTTGTAATATTAAATTCAATCATAAAAACTAGGTAAATGAATCGAGGGGAAGAAGAATCCAACACAATGGGGCCCTCAAACTAGGGTAAAATAATCTCTCCAAAGTTGAAGATCATTTCATGGAATTTTAATGGTCTTGAGAAAGATCCCAGAGTCACATCCCTTATACATATCCTCATGACCAAAAAAAGTTTTCTGATTAGAGTTGATGACTCAAAGATGATGTTTTAGGATTAGAAATTCTTCTGATGGAACCCCCTTGGATACTCTATTGTGGAACATAATTTACAGAAACTTGTAGTGGAAGCATTATGGGTCCCCAAGCATGATTCCCTTACTCATCACTCTAATAATCTTAGTCAACAGATTGTTTTAGCTACTATTAGCATGCATAATATCAATTTATTTGCGCCCTTCATCTATTCTTCAAACTATTATATTAAAATAAGGTATTTATTGACTATGTAGATTGTGATATCTTCTCAGATGAACCAATACTAGATCATTCTGGGTAGTTTTAATATTGTTCTCTATCCTAAGTAGAAAAAATTTCTCATATCAGCAGATATGCAGCTAAAGATTTCTCTTTGAACATTGACCAATACAACCCTACTAAGGTAACATGAGTTGGTATAGATTTTTCTTGGGGTATATAGGCAATAAATGGTTGGAAATCTAGTTTTCTAGATAAATACTTCACCAAATTTGATGACATAAATGACATGGTCAGTTCTTCAGGTCTGATACTTCCAAGAATGCACTCTGATCAAAATCCACTAATGATTGACCTCATTGTTGGTGGTGCTTGGTCATCCCCTCAACAATTTATGTTTAATAATGTTTTCCATGTAATTCATGGGTGTAGAGAAATTATCATGAATGCATGATAAATTGTGATTCATCGTAACCCCCTCAGGAGTTTATGCTTCAAATAAAGAAACATAAGAAGGATGACTAATGAATTGAGTAATGAATCTTTATCTATGGTTGAAGAAGACATCAAAGATATTGAAACTAACCTAATGAATTTTCAAAAATATAATCAACTCCAATGTTTTCCCTACATGGATTAAATCCTAGACCTCTCAAATCTGGAAGACTTTTTCAACACCAATGAAAATATTTCCTGGTCTTAGTACATTGCACGATGGGTAAATGAAGGGGATAGAAATTCAAAATTCTTTCACCATGTTTATAAATAGAAGAAAATCAGATGGGGGTTAACTGCCTCAAATATTAATGGATTAATTATAGCCTATGAAAATGGAATCTCTAATGATGTGACTAATTACATTGCAAAAATGAACATAGAAAATAGTTTTGACAACGCCCATGTGGTTTTCAATAATATCACCCCCAACATTGATGACAAGAAAAAAATAATATTGGTTGATTTTGGGAGGGGGAAGAGGTAAAATAAGCCGTATTTTCCCATAATATTGATTGCGTTGTAGGGTAAGATGGTTTCCCCTATATGTTCATTATGTTTAATCGGTAAATTTTCCATGATGAAGATACCAAGGTTGTGAGGGAAATCTTTGCAGATGCTTCCATGTCCTATGATTCCAACTAGAATTTCATTTCATTGATTTTGATAAAATTATAATGGTGTGAATGTCCTATATTTTTGACCAGTTCCAATTGTCAACACAATTCCAAAAATCATAATTACAATTATTTCCATGAAGCTAGGGAAAATTTTCGAGTGTCCCATCAGCATGAATCAGTTTGGATTTGTTCCTGGAATAGATATTAAGACCTATATTCTCCAATAATCTGAATACATTAATTATATGAATGAAAATTCAAAGAATGGGAAACTTTCCATAAATATTGAAATCTCTATGGCTTTTCATAATATGGAATGAAGAATTACACATTTCGTTTTTAAAAGAAATGGTTTTTCTAGAAGGTTCATTAACCAAATTTATGCTATACTCAGGGGAGATAATTTTTTGGTTCATATCAAGGGATATCCTAGGGGATTATTCAAATTATCCAAGGGACTCAGATAAGGTGACTCCCTTTATGGCCTGATATTTTCTTTTGTTAAAGACTACCTAAGCTAGTGTCTCAAGTATATTGTCCAATATTGAATTTACAATAAAATCAAAGGTGGGAGATGGCTCCATTCCCTCTCTCTTCTAATTTATAATGATTAAATCCTCTTGTTTGGGAAGGTTGACATAAGAACTATTTTCCCTATAAAATCTATATTTTCATATTAGGAAGATATTGATGGTTAAATAATCAGTTAGAAGAAATCTTTTGTGATATTTGGAGAAGAGGTCCCCAACAACAAACAATGAAGAATCAATAGGTCCCTAAAAGTAAATATAGGCTATCTACCCATTAATTATCTGGGGATTCCAATATTCTGGGGAAAATCCCTGAAGTGTTACCTTGAAAATATGTACTCAAAAATCATTCCTCAAATTTCAACATAAAATAGGAAGGCTATTTCCTAGGCTGATAGAATTGTTCTTTTTAATTATCTCATTACTTCCATGTTTTTATATGATTTCACTATCTATAGCTGCTTTAAGGAACTACTCAAATAACATCAGGTACTGATTAAGAACATTATATTGAAAAGGAATACCAATGAGAATAATCTTATCATGGTTTCTTGTAATGAGGTTATCAAACCCATTGATATGGGAGGCTTAGAAATTAATGATTTGAGCATCTTTGAAGAAGCTATGCTGAATAAATTCACTTGGAGGATCATAATGTCTAATGAAACCTCAATGGAGTTGCTCTCAACTCAGTTCATCCCAAGACTATAGGCGAGTTACCCACAATATCATTCCTCCTCTATTTCTCTAGTTATGATGTCCACATACAATAGTCTTATGAACTAGTCGAAATGGGTTTTATGCAAATTGTTCAATCTGAATGCATGGAGTACCCCATGGATGAAAAACCCCATTCAAGAGAAGGTGGATATCCCTCGAGTGCTCAGGAATGTACGCATTTCTGACTTATAGGATGGTAGCATGTCCATATTTGGATTTATTCTATCAGAAACCCAATCTAAAGTACAAATGTATAAACACATTGACAGAGACAGTCTAATTTGAAGCCTAATTCTATTATCCACTTAATTTCTAGGGACTCGTATAGGAACATGTGTGATGGTAACAATATGGAACCTCAGGGGCTTTTGGATTTTAAGATGCCTTACATTTCTCTTACTTAATTTACACTCCTCTCACAAATCTGGAAATTTTTGCTACCAGTGCACAACAGTCTACAAAAATACAAGGATGCATATTGTTTCAGCAAGCCACCTTTATCTCATTAATGAGGATACCACTTTTCATGTATTTATTAATAGTATATTCACTTTCAGATTACGTTTTTACATGAATGAAATTCACTGATGTTGGCCCCAAATGGAAGCATCAAAACCATGTTGGAATCCACTTCTACTGCTGTCTATAGTGATCAGATCAAATGTATCATTTTGGTAGAATCTACTACCATCCCTGGGATTTATTCAAAGACACGAAATAGTGTTTTATTTGATAATAAAATTCCACCATTCATGTAGAGTTTAGGGTGATGCATAGGTCTATCCTCACAGCCTAAAAAACCAAACAAAGTACATGTATAATGAAATCAATGATCTAATTATTTTGAGAATAATTGGTGTTATTTGAAGGACCTTGAATCCATTGGTAATGAAATAAATCAGGTGGATTTCTTCAATTTACTCTTGGAAGAATTCCAACTTAGATCAGGTGACATTAAGTGTACCCAAACATTCAGGTTGCTTTGGCATCTTCTGTACCCCTCAGGGAATCGTTAAATGTTACTTCAGCCACAAAATTTGGCATGGATATTCCATTATTGTCGGGCTATGGTCCATAATTAAGGTGATTTTTTTTCATTATTGTTGGAGATCTCCCAAGACAGAATCTGATTCGATTATGGAAGTTTAAATTCTCATGATCCGAAAACTGAATGTTCCATGGAAAATGCTATCAACCTAGATTTATTGTCATCACCTAATTAATGGTATCACTCATGAAGTAAAAAATGTGTACATGGAGGCTAATCAGGTTTATAATGCCTTGTCAAAGAAGGCCATTATACACTCAAGCACATGATGGGATTTTCTTACACCATAGTCCTACTCACATTATGTTGAGGTATATGTGTGTGGTACTCTATATACCTAGATTTCTAAACCCCCTTGACATGTCTTGAATTTAATTTTTCATAATAAATTTTGGATGGAATGGATTCACCCAGCTCTTCGAAATTTTGGTTATAGCTTCTATATTTAAATATGGGATTCTTTGTTACTTCCACATGGCATGGAATACGAGGTGATCCCTCCATATCGAAAATGGATTCCTTCTCTTTAGTTAATTCACAATTTAACACACACACACACACACATATATATATATCCATATCCTCTGTTATTCTTCACTCTATTATATATATCAAAACATGATTATCTAATTTCATCCATTCCATATTTGGTTTTATAGTTGAGTATGAACATGATTCCATTCCCCACAAGATATGCATATATGAATCATGGATTTGATAAGATCTCTATATAATTCCTCCTTATTTATAGTCTTTACTAGTGTTTCCCAAGATTATGATTATGATTATAAAATGATGAGGTGCTTAATGTGATAGAAATGGAAAATTACATTATTGAGTTAGGCATATGTATTTTATTTGTTGATGTTTTCTTAAGAACATATTAATACAATATTGGAGTTATGTTAAAAACTAACAACGAAATAGGAACTAAAGTCCATGTTTATAAAATTCAATGTGTAAGAACCATAAATATTTTAACTCCACATTATACATGGATTTGTACATGAAATAAAATAATTATTTCCAAATAAATATAAAAAATTGGAAGAAAATGGGTAATCACCCAACCACTAGTGTGATAGTCAAGTTATATATGAAGGAAAACATGATCTCATACTATGAAATCTATAGGGGAGTATCAAAAATAAAAATAAAATTAATTTTTATTCTAATCCATAGTTAAAATGCATTTGATATAATAGAATATAATAGTGGTGTCTAGAACCAAACTATCTCTAAGAAAATGAGACTCATCTACCTCACTTCAATATATGGGTGATCACTAAAATATACAATACAAACACTCGAATAGTGATATCTGGATAGATTTTTAGAAACTTATATTATATAAAAACTCTAAATATACCCGATAACATTATCATATACCATTAAAATCATTATTTCACACATGTAATATATCCTCTAAAATTGGAATAGTGTTCTTGAATTGAATATTAATTTATAGATAATATATAATACTCAACTTATCTTGAGAACCCAATAACCTCTAAATAACCTTTCATAATCAAAATTTGATTCTCAAAATTTTGTTAGATTCAATGACACTTGGTACCACATGATGTCTAATGATATATATATCACATAACTTCTTAATCTTATCAACTATCAATGTCTCAAAAAACATTAACAAATGAGGAACATTTATCAACTAACCAACTATCACCTAGATTGAATCCATCTATTTGACTGATAAAATATGATCAATAAAAAATATATTATTACCTCATACCATTTCCAAAATAGGATGGGAAATGAAAAAAATATACTCATTGGGTGTTGGTGTTCTTCCTTAACATGCTATGATGTAATTCATGTCGATACAAACCCTACCAAATCTCTCTTTATCCTAATCTAACAAAATCGGTATTAATCACCTTAATAAATCAGAGTCAAACTAGAAAAAATACCGACTACATAATATAAAAATTAAAGGTAATGTTTTCTCAAAGATATAATTAAATCATATGTCACACATGCATATACAATATTGAACTAGTATCAAGAGAATATAAAAATATCACCAATAAACACAACTATAAATGAGTTAGAAAATGATGATATATCTAATTAATTAAATTTATAAACAAGTTTGTAACATTTATTACCCCAAAAACATTCCGAAGAACTCAAAATGGGAAAAAATCCATGAAATCAATCTTTGGAACATCATCATACCTCTCCCTGAGATGATGATATCCATAACAAAGATCAATATTATAAATCTAACAGCCACCTTTAAATAGTAAAATAGATCACCAATTCATGGTAAATGATATTTTTTTAATAGTAATATAATTCAAATATTTTTTATATACACAAAATCTTATATTCCCATTATCCTTTATTGAAAAAAAATCAATCAAGAACCCTAGGGTGATATGGTCTTCTTAATAAACCTTTTTGATTCAAGATGATTTTACTGAATAATCAACTATAAATTAAAATATGTATCCATTTGATATAGATGAAAAAATAAGTTCATTAGTATGTGTTGATTATATTGTAAACTTTACTTCAATATATAGAGTTAAATTAGTAAAATTTTTTAGAAACAAATCCTAAAAATGATAAAAAAATAATTGGAAATCAGACATTGACACTTTTTTCTATTAAAATAAATACCATCATCTCAATATGATATGTAGTATTCCTCATGAACCATAAATAAAATCCATATGAACTACCCTAATAGAACCCTTAACCAACTATAACAAAAGACAAATTTACATAATAAAATAATGCTACTCATCTTTGATAAATAACAATACAAGCCTAAAAATACCCAAAATAATCTATAACCAGAATATTAGAATATAATTTATCATATAATAAATCCTAAATTTCATCAAAGTTAACCCTTTATCCATTTTATCTACATGGGGATTTCCACCAGTGTTTTACAACCCTATTAAGTATAAACACAATAATATTGACCTTTATACTTTCAAATGTATCAATAAATTCAAAAAACATAATAATTATATAGTTCCATTTTATAACACCCCATGTTTCCACATACCCTCTACAATTAAGAGAATATTATAACATGATATATCAGACAACATTAGACATCATTACTCCCCATCATGTAAGTCTCTCCTCTATAGTACAATGCTCCCTAGGAAATATATTTATGATTATCATTTCAAAATTATTCTTAGGTGTCTATGGGTGGATGATGATTAGCCCCTTAATATTACTCCTCAACATAATATATATAATTATCCTTATCTACATGAGTCTCTTAATATAGGTTTTCAACACATTATTAATACAAAATCAAAACATCAATCAGAACCCAATAAAGAAATTTCACATTTTTCAATCAAATGATTCATCATTTCTTGCACACACACACATTTATAGTATTCAAAAACAACAACCATAATGTAACATTATTTAGAATATTCCATTTATTTTAGTTAAATAATATATCGTTAATAATATATTAATGCCATAATTGGTGAGATTATTAATAATTAATTCATTTGACTAAATTCATTCATAGATAAAACTGTAATCAAATCATAATACAGGAAATTCACTAGCATGATAATAAATATATTCCTAAAAGATATCTAAACACCCCAATATTCATCCTCAAATATGTGAATTCAATAAACATGACAAATTTATTTCTTGGAAATCACTAAATCATGACTCACAAAAATAGTAAACTCAATCCCATTCTCTTTAGAGACATGTAATTATACAATTAATGAACAAACCAAGTACATAAGAAAAGATTCCAATAAAAACCATAAAATTTATCCCCCTATTTCTAATGTTTAACAATTATTTAAATAATATAAAATAAAAATAATGTAAAACCATTTTGAAATCTCCTTTCTCAGCACAACCATGTTGCGGAGAAAAAATTCCATATAACATAAAGTATCCTCCCCAATCAGTGTAGTTTAGTGAATAAAATAAAATATATATAAAAAATATTGGGGAGTGATTTATTCTCTATGAATTTATAAAAATTAATAAAATTACAAAATGGAGAAAAAAACAACTATAAATAAAAATCTAAAATAAACAAAAAAAAGGACATATATGTCATAAAAAGAAACATGGTCAAAATTATAGTATGGGTACATAAATATTAATATACCATAACGAAAATAATAAAAATTTTATTCAATGTAAAAATCTAAAGCATAACTTTAATATCACCAAAATGTAATCTTTATGGTGTCAAAATCCACTATCATTTATCTACAAGGGACTCCAACCATCACATATATCATAACAAGTGATGTCGATATATGTATCATATTTTTACCTTCAATTAGGTAATTATGGAACCTTTTTTCATATTTTTGGGTTGTTTCAGGAAAAGATAAGTGTTTTTAGAAGGTTTTGGGGTCTCTGCATGGTTGACACGTATTTATAGAAAACAATATGGTTTTTTCTAGAAAATTATGCACCGTGTGATGAGCCACAATAAGGGGGAATATGGTTTTTACAAAACATGTAGCTAAACCACTAAACCATATTCCCATGGATAGTGGGAGTTTTCAAATTTTGTGTACGGTTAAACAGGAAATGCAGTCAATCAATAGACACCATCCTAAATCCCTGTAAGGATGCACATTTAAGTGGCAAAGTTACTAAAAATTGTGCGACCCTCCTTCGAAACCATGAACATGATTTTTGATTCTCTAAAAAATTGTATTATAAATCACATGTCCCATGGTTTATCCTCTATTTTCCCCATTCAACCCTAATATTATTCCTTCTCCTTTTGATGCTCTCAAGAGGCATATGTGACTCCTCCATACTTTTCCCCTTATGAATCGTATCTCCAATGATTGCATTCAATCTATTTCAGGTAAGTGGATCTCTCTCATTTTTTCTCTTTATATTCCATTATCTCTTTATTAGAGTGTTAGAGATAATAATTATATTTTTTTATATAACATTATATTTGATTAACCTTGATCTGGGGTTTGATTCCTTCATCTCCTTCACCTTCATTCTTTATAGACGTATCCCAATGTGTGTGTTGATTTGATGATGTGATTATAGGCATGTTGTTCCATAATTCATTACCCTACAATTGAATCATTAAATTTATTGATTGATTTGAAATGAGTTTTTTATATAATATGAAAACATAGATTTCACCTTATTGAATGCTTTATTTGAAAAAGGGAATGTAAATTGTGGAAAAATAAAAATTTAAATAGAACTAAAATTGTTTGGTGGATTTTGAAAAAAAAGGGTTGAATATAATGTTGATTTAATGAAATAATTTGATATTGATTCATAGAATATTAAATTAAAAGAAAGATTATTTTAAAAGTAATGTATTTGATGAAAACGACTTTTATGGTTTTGAAATTTAAAAGGCATGTTGAACTTGAAATTGGGAAATAGATTTCTGAATGATGAATTGATTTAAAACAAACTATTTTACCAAATATGAATTAATAAATGAACAAATTATTGAAACACATGTGAACCAGAGTATTTTTTAAGATACTACGAGAAGCATGAAATGTATTTGTCTCCCTACAAATTTCTTGATGATGACAACATTTACTAAATCTTGTTTGACATGATTTTCTGTGATGGGTCACCTAATGGCCTATTGACTAATTATAATGATGGATAAATCCCTAGGGATTGTTCACAAAAATATTAGATGTGATGATGAATGATAATTTGGAGGATCATATAGACATAAACTAGCATACCTAAGAGATTATCACTATGTTTCATTGATTTTATTTACTTGATTTTACATAAAATATTTTATAGAAATATTTTATTTATTCCAAATTATCTCTATAATGTTTTTATATAAAATGTTAAATTATTCCATGTTATGATATATGTAATAAATATTTTTAAAATCATTCTTTGGATTAAAATATATAATTGTCTTTTCATGTATGGTTTTATTTAAATTGAAAGAATACATAGTTTAATTGTTATGAAATTTATTTTGGAACTATTAGTCAGATCCTATATAGTTTGGTTGCTCGTACCATACCTTTTCCTTAATAAATTTGTAGATTTTCTTATTACAGGTCCCAAGAAAGGTAAAATTCCACTTGTAGGACGTAGTTGTGCTTGATCTATGTGACTTTGGAGTGATGGTGGTGACTAGTGAATAATTGATCCACTTATTAGATGGGTTATTTATTAACTGTTCCCATATAGATGTTATGTCATTTTAGGATTTTATATTTGGGAATTACCTTATCTATAATCTTGTGGTACTTTATCCATGAGTAGTGTTGTGCATAATGAATGATTATGGTATAATCATTCCCTTTTTTATGTGTTTGTGATAAAACTATTCCTTTTGACAATTGAGATGTTTTTAGGTTATAGTTTATAACCCGCGAGGATTATGAACACCCTTAGAGCTATGTCAGGTTCATATAGGGCATCATAATACCTTTTAATTTGGGTTGGTTCATGAAATAATGTTATCAGAGTGGGTAAATCATATTACTTTGATGTCAATATGCAGTCTGGGATGTTCTAGTTGACTAGAGATTGTATTATGGGTACATAAGGGGATGTTGTGAGAGAGTGTATAACCAGATCTCATAATAATAATAATTAAGTCACCATGGTCAATTGGGAAAGGTTTCATTGATGAATAATTTGATCTTGTTCTATCATATTCCCTACTTTTGAATAGGGTGCCTTAAAATTCCATAAGGTTAAATATGGTTTTATGGAATTGATATTCCTATATTACATGATATTTTTGATGATCTGTGTATCCTTATTAATGATTCTATATTTCCTATTGATACTGTGTAGCATCATCCCTCTCGGGAGATATTTGATCATGACACATGAAGAAATTACTAGTGAACTACAACAAGCAAATCATCCAGTAGACTAAAATATCATTAATATGATAGTACATATTGTCCAAGATCAAGCATTGGTAGAAGAACTCATTCCCATCCAAGATCTAGTCACGAAACCTCAATGATATTTTAGTTTATGGACTGAATGAAAAATATTGATCTTTGTTTTGGGTTCTGGTAGACAACAGATTCTTTTAATGTATAATAGAATACCTTCATGCTTGTGGGACCTAACAAGAGATGTCAAGAATCGATTATTATACTGAAAAACATGATGAATTTGAGTTTAAAGACTTTATATCAATTTTTTCATAGTAGTTATATCTAGAAAATATGGTCTTATAAATGTCCAAGGTGTTTTTACAACTCAAATAGGGTGAATAGACCATTACAAAGTATGTGAACCATTTTTATGAACATGTTCAATTTTATCATTAGGTGTAGATGAATGGGAATCAAAAATCTCAATTATTAGAGATGGGTCTTCGATGAGATATCCAATCAAAGTTTCTCAAGATAATCCTCACTTGTAATGAAGATGTGATCAATATATCATTGATGGATGAGATCGAACTAGCTGATATGTTAGGGTTGATAAGAGTCCAACATACTCCTAATCACAGTTTTGTTAGTTTTTTTAAGGTATGGAAGAAGAGTTATGTGACACATGGTGTTGTTTGATTGAAGAAATCATCCATAAGACCTAATGTGTTTATAATAATCCCATTTATTTGATTTTATTGTGTAATGGTTATGAATCACAAGTGAGTTTGAACTGAGCCATCGAAGATCTAGGGTTCATGTAGTCATTTAGAGGACATTTAAAAGTTTTGTGATACATTTTTTACTCCATGTAGTGGAACATAATGCTCCTCTCCTAAAATAATGGAATGAAAATTCGATTCATCCCAAAATAAGAGGTTATGGCCATAAACATCCAGAACGATGCTTCTTCATGCATTGGAAAATTCTCTAGAGGAAGCCGATGTGGGTCCAAAATTGTGTGAGGTACCATAATTATAGATTCCTCGTGAGTGGATTCTATATTTGATACAGGTGCATCTCACTTTTCTTATCAACTCATGTTGTGAATTTTCTAATCCTTATCATAGATCCATTCTCTTATTCAATGAATATTACTATGTCTCTAAAATGAATTGAGAGTAGGGTCTCTGATATCAATCATGTGATTTCTCTCTATCAGATCATAATCTATCCTGGAATTTTCTAGTTCCCAATATAAAACCTCTTGATGTCATTTCTAGGATGGATTAGATGATTTCTCATACCTCCCATATTTACTGTTATCTTTAGTGAGTATCGTTTATTACACCAGATGGGGTGGTCCATGTAGTTCATGGAGAATGGGAACTGAAAAAATTGATTTGGGAATTATTTTATAGAATAGGGAAGGGTAATATTGAGGTTTTGTTTTGATTTGGAGAAGGAATATTGTAACAGCCCAAGATTTTATAAAGAAATATTCTTTTTAATTTTATTAATGTCTTGTGTTGTACGCTACACCAAAAGGATCTTGCACAACATGCATCCTTGTCTTGCCTTGCATTACACGCAATCACGACCTTCCTCGATAGCGTGTGTAATACGCAATACCGAGTTTCACTAAACAACGATGTGCTATTAAAATATTATTAAAACTAGCCGTTATGAATAGTAATAACCACTTTTTAAAATTCTGGAAATCTTATTTTTCAAAATGAACTTCATTCTTGGATTCGGAGTATCGAATTTAGCCTAAGGTGAAATTTTGGTACTTTTCGGATAACTTTCATATTCTGATGAATAGTGAAAATTACTAAATTATAATTAAAAACAACTTTTTTAATCGAAATAATTAATAGTGATAAATCATTAATTTGAGTGGTTTTAAAGTATATTTAGAATATATTTTTACAATTTAATACAATGTTGGTCATTGGATGTAATTTCACATTTAAACTAGACATAAACAAGTGTCAATCTTTTGATAGATATTGTTTCTTAAAAACACGCTATTTGTTTTAACAGCGGGATTTAATTATAAAATTAATTAATGCAACTTTTATGTTATGAATTCGGTAAAATAGACTTCATTTTTGAATTCGGAATATGAAATATAGCTTGGGATGAAATTTTGGCATTGTTCTGAAAAACATTAATTTTTGATGAATAGTGAAACTACTAAGTGGTAGGTTAAAAACTGAATTTTGCATAAAACTTAATTTTACCGCTTCTGTGAATGGAATTTCGAAAATCCGAGAGACACGGTTAATATCAAGGACTAAAATGTGGTTCAATGAGATGAAAATAATTTTTTGGTGAATAGTAACTTTTTACTTTTTTTACCACGGTTAATAGTAAATAGGGTAACTAAGGGTAAATATGATATTAATATTACCCTAACACATGTCCTAATTCTATTGGACAAGTGTAATTCGACCAAAAACAATCTTAGGAATAAAATATGACCATTTAGGCCCACTTGGATTAGATTAGGACATTTATTATTAATTTATTTAAAGAAGGGTTAAAATAGTTAAAATCAAAGTTTAATAAGTAAATCATTTATAATATGGGGTTATACATAAGATAAATTCGATTGTAAATATTCATTAGAAATCTAAAAAGATTTCCTACATGATGGTATTTTATTTGTAATTTTTAGACATCAAATAATTTAATTTATTTATGACACAACGATGATGCAGTAATTAACTTATTAATGAAATATTGACATAATTGATGTTATAAACACCAAAATAAATGTAATTTGAAAATTTTTATGAATTCCACTAATTTTCTAGGTTACTATGATATATTAATGTTGATTTAATCAACTTGGTTCGAACATTTAATTCTGTTATGACTTTCACAAAAATCATATATCAAATAGTGTCAAAATTGACACAAAATAGTTTTTAAATCAAATATTATATTATTAATTGTTATTTTATTCCTAAAAATCTATGGTTCGGCCAAATGACTTAGATAAGGATATATATATTAATAATAAACAATTTGGGGTTCGTTTGGCATGTTATAGTAAGTGTATTAACCATATAGTGAAAGAAAAAAAAAGACACGGTAAATGTTAAATTATTTAACTTAGAGTTAAATCTAATTGATAAGGTTAAAATAAAATCCTAAACTTGTCTAAATTCTATTTTTTGATAGGATTTCGACCCATCCCAACTTTAGCTTCGAAATAAGACCCTTTGGAACCATTATAAACCGATTTTGACTTTAATATAAAATAATATTTTGAGATATTCCTAAGGTGCCCCTCTCCTCCCCTATAAAAGGACACCTCCTCCCCCTCCTCCTCACACCAATTTGAGCACTCAAGCTCGGCCAACCCCTGCCAAAATCTCTTCTCCACTTCCCTAGCAACATCCTAGAGGTTCGGGTCTTCCTCAAAGACCAATTCTAGTGCCCTAAGAAGAGGTCTCAAAGAGGCACTTCAAAGAAGAGGTAATTACCGTTACCAATTCTTTCATCTTTATTTCTTCTTCCACTTCTTCTTCTTAGGTTGTTTCATTATGAAGTAATAACATCAGTATCACTCATATACTGATATGTTATTATAAGTGTGAAACAAGCCTATTTCACCATCTATCCATCCTACGGAAAAAGAAATCACCGCGCGTGCGTACGTACGGAATACCGTCTCCACGCCGTGGTGTAATCTATTTTCCACCACCACCTTACACGGATGGGTATAATGGTGTAAAGAATAACTATACATAGTTATTATAACATCATATTGATTTTGATATATTGTATAATCCACTCCAATTCAATTCAATATTTATAGAAATGATATCATCGCTCGTGCGTACGTACGGAATACCGTCTCCACGACGCGATGAGATTCATTCTCCATGTTAACCATTTAAGAATGATTATAATGTATATATAAGAAATAATAATGAAATATATGACATTATAAAGCTACTGGATTTATGTATATATATACATATGTAAGTCATCTACTTACTTCCATTTCAAGACAATAAGGAAAGGAAAACAGCGTTCATGCGTACGTACGGACTACCGTCTCCATGAACGGTGTTTTTCATTTTATTTATCTACCTATTATATATATATATATACTGAATATATATGATATATAAATCATATTTTATATTCTGGAAGTAAGTAAATCATGATATAAGTAATAATGATGTCAAGAACAACAAGTCAACACACCTACGATAAATGAAACGATTTTACCCAAAACGCTTCTTTAACATGGAATTTACAAAAGAACGGGTAATATAATGTCATAAGTGAACCATATATGATATCATAACAATGAATATGATTCTGTAATAAGTCAATAACATGATTTAAATCATTATACAGGAGGTTCGGACACTTACAAAGCAAGTCGGACCTAAGGTAAGGGAAATATCACAATCTCATTTTTATCCGAGATTGTTTATTCGTAAGTATTTACTGGGGTGTATTTTATCATCCACATCCATGTTTCATCAATATGTAATATTATTTCCATCCACCTACAATTGTTTAAATCCATTTTTACCCTTCGGTTAGTTTTTAGTAATATCTATGAAAGGAATCTTTTGTCATACGAGGTACTTTTTGACTTTTCCGACAAAAGTACGAAGAATGTTTTTTTTAACTTATACGGCACGAACGGATTTCTACTGTTTTATAAAGACTTATTTTCATGAAGCTTCCTCTAAAAGATTTCATGACTATTTTCAATAAAATCTCTTTCTTTTAAAATTGCATGATGTTTTGTGAAAAGAAATTGATTTTGAAGAAGAAAGGATATTTTCCTCAAGAATTCAATTCAAGTATTTTATCAAAATTATTTTCCATCTAAGATAATAAAAGGGTTCTGTTTTTATCCCTACTATTACATGGATTTGATTATGTTGCGATGGAAATATTTTTATGAATTCCTTTATCTTATATGAATTGTTTTATGATGTCATGTTGTTTAAGAATTCCATTTTTATTTCATGGGTTACGCTATGATGTATGGTTTATGATTATGTGGCACACATAAGAAAGGATTCATTAAGAGATGGGTGGGACCTATATCTCCCTCCAATGCATTGGGTAAAGATTTTATATCTTATGAGATATACATGGCTGGAATGGTAGGTTATACCGGTTCAGTGAAACAGGACTGAAACGAGGATTACTCGATTCAGAAAGGGACTTTGTCCACTAAGATAGTCTTGGCAATGAGTCTTGACTAACAAGAAATGATTCTCTATGATTATGTGTGTATGCCACAATGAGTAATGTTTTAAGTTATGATTTCATTTCACTACTATGATTTATCCCATGTTATGAAATTATGCTCTCTTTTGCAGGTTAAGATTTACAAAAATGTTATGTTCTTATGAAAATTATGTGATTGATATTTCTTTTGTTTACCCTTACTGAGCATTTGAGCTCACCCTTTTATGTTTTCTTTTCCCCAGGATATAAAGAAAGGTTTTAGGTAAAAAAAAAGAAGATCTTTATGGGAGATGTTGAAGATCTTCACCAGGATTAGAAGAATATATTCCGAGTTTCCAAAGACACTAAACTATTACGATCCTTGTGTGTGTGTTTTTGTTATGTACTAAGTATTCCGCAAAAGTAATGTAATGTTCATGTACGTTAGGCTTAGGGTCTCTACAGTTGGTATCAGAGGAAAGGTTTAGTCAACCTTTGGAAACTAGGATGCGAAAACGTTAGTGAGATCCCTAGAGATATTTCTAAGGTATGTCTAGGGATGCCCCTAAGGATAAGTATACGTATAGGATATAGTCCTAGAACTTTGGTAACGATATTAGATTAAACCAAAGATGTTAGATATTTAAGTTACTCCCCCTTTATTATGATTTTTGACTCTCACACTATTCTTTTTGGGTTTTAGAAAACGGCTGGAATCAAGATGATTCACGATAATGAAGGATATGATGGACAATGGAATGATATTCTTCATAATGAAATGGGATTTGGAAGTCCAAACATCATTATTATGCCGAATCAGCAATCTCATAATATGATCAATAAAGTAAAATTTGGTAAGTTTCCTGACTCGGCTAATAAGAGGAAGATGGAGTTTCATGATGATCCTAGAGGAAAGAAAGTTCAATTTCCCCTATGTAAATCATGTGGGAAGAGGCATCAAGGAGAATGTTTCAAGGGAACTGGAAGATGCTTTGGGTGTGGAAAAGAAGGACACAAAGCAAGTAAGTGCAAAGGAAAAGGGTCGGTTAACACCATGGATGAGGATAATGGTATTGCTACGACATCAAAAATGGTTAAGTGTTTTAAATGTGGAATGTATGGGCATTATGCAAACAAATGCTCTAAGGGAAAGACTCATGAAGAGAATCAGTATGGTCATATGGGTAGTATTTATGTGGATGATGATGAAGAGACTACAAATGATATGTGAGATGAAAGAATTTTTGAAGCTCGGTCAATGGTTTGAGAATGTAGTGGAATGATTACATGTTTATCATGTGTAATTTTGGAATAAAGAGACATCTATGGATTGTTACACTGTTGTCTTTCCTTGTGTTTTGAAAGTGTATGATTAATGTTACTAGTATCCATGAAAGGTTATTCAGATATTTTTGGAATTTAGATGATATGCGCATAATAAAGGGATAAGGAGAAAATTAAAGGTTTGATAGTATTCATGAGCTCATGATTGATATAAGGACTAAGTGATATCATGGTTTGAGTATATAGAATTTTGAGGATTTTGGTATGTGGAAAGTGTTAACTTTTAACTGCACTCATGTTTTCACTAAGGTATTCAAGAGAATACACGATTAAGGACTTTGAGTGTTTGGAATGTGACCAACAAGACATATCTTATGATATGTGGGGATCAACGACAGTATTAAATCTCTGGTAATCGTTGTCACTATATTATGAGAGTGGACTGCAGTATTATGTATAAGCCTAAAGATTAGACTGGATTATGTTGGACATAAGTTAGTATTGTTTAAGGATATAAGATTTTCGATATTATTGATGGGATGTTATTGTAACGTAGTTTTAGAAAAAGGGACAACCTGCAGGACGGGCGACAGCCCATCGCTTCGGACAAGGCTGTAGGAATCGAACCCACAACCAAAGTGCGACTGGCCTTTATCGCCTACCACTGGCCTACAGGAAGTCCCTGTTTAGTAGAAACTAGTTTTATTATATTAAGCAGTATGATATATGAAGTATAAGTCCATTTTAGAAACCATATATGATTAATCTCACTATAGATTGACTTATGTATATAAATTTTGCTATCCTTTTGAGACAGATGGAATGACCCGTCATTCTATCACATGATCTGCTAACACTTCACGAATAACAAATTCAACTTCATTTATTTAAGAGATTAAGTGGAAATTGTTAAAGGCACGAACAACAGTGAGGTTGTACCAATATAAAGTAAGTATTTATTCTAATTCAAATTCTTTAACTTTAGGGAAATGATCTTGAAAACCAAAAATGTTGTCCTAGTGATCTTATACCTGATGAATCGGATGGTACCTTAGATCGTCACAAATTTATGGATTTGTGATTTTTGGCTTTTCCATAGCCATGTTCTCTACCACTCTCCATCGGAACATGATGGTTAGATTTTTCTTCCATATCCATATTTTCACCTATGTGGAAACCCAATAATTAGTTTATTTGGGTAACCGTTACGTTTCATACTTTTGTTTTTAAAGATTGGTTTTGATATTCCTTTTTACGATGTGGGTTTCTATTAAAGAAACTTTCGAATAGTAAACCATTTATAACCCCGACGAATTTCGAGGGCGAAATTCATTTTAAGGGGGGTAGAATGTAACAGCCCAAGATTTTATAAAGAAATATTCTTTTTAATTTTATTAATGTCTTGTGTTGTACGCTACACCAAAAGGAGCTTGCACAACATGCATCCTTGTCTTGCCTTGCATTACACGCAATCGCGACCTTCCTCGATAGCGTGTGTAATACGCAATACCGAGTTTCACTAAACAACGATGTGCTATTAAAATATTATTAAAACTAGCCGTTATGAATAGTAATAACCACTTTTTAAAATTCTGTAAATCTTATTTTTCAAAATGAACTTCATTCTTGGATTCGGAGTATCGAATTTAGCCTAAGGTGAAATTTTGGTACTTTTCGGATAACTTTCATATTCTGATGAATAGTGAAAATTACTAAATTATAATTAAAAACAACTTTTTTAATCGAAATAATTAATAGTGATAAATCATTAATTTGAGTGGTTTTAAAGTATATTTAGAATATATTTTTACAATTTAATACAATGTTGGTCATTGGATGTAATTTCACATTTAAACTAGACATAAACAAGTGTCAATCTTTTGATAGATATTGTTTCGTAAAAACACGCTATTTGTTTTAACAGCGGGATTTAATTATAAAATTAATTAATGCAACTTTTATGTTATGAATTTGGTAAAATAGACTTCATTTTTGAATTCGGAATATGAAATATAGCTTGGGATGAAATTTTGGCATTGTTCTGAAAAACATTAATTTTTGATGAATAGTGAAACTACTAAGTGGTAGGTTAAAAACTGAATTTTGCATAAAACTTAATTTTACCGCTTCTGTGAATGGAATTTCGAAAATCCGAGAGACACGGTTAATATCAAGGTCTAAAATGTGGTTCAATGAGATGAAAATAATTTTTTGGTGAATAGTAACTTTTTACTTTTTTTACCACGGTTAATAGTAAATAGGGTAACTAAGGGTAAATATGATATTAATATTACCCTAACACATGTCCTAATTCTATTGGACAAGTGTAATTCGACCAAAAACAATCTTAGGAATAAAATATGACCATTTAGGCCCACTTGGATTAGATTAGGACATTTATTATTAATTTATTTAAAGAAGGGTTAAAATAGTTAAAATCAAAGTTTAATAAGTAAATCATTTATAATATGGGGTTATACATAAGATAAATTCGATTGTAAATATTCATTAGAAAGCTAAAACGATTTCCTACATGATGGTATTTTATTTGTAATTTTTAGATATCAAATAATTTAATTTATTTATGACACAACGATGATGCAGTAATTAACTTATTAATGAAATATTGACATAATTGATGTTATAAACACCAAAATAAATGTAATTTGAATATTTTTATGAATTCCACTAATTTTCTAGGTTACTATGATATATTAATGTTTATTTAATTAACTTGGTTCGAACATTTAATTCTGTTATGACTTTCACAAAAATCATATATCAAATAGTGTCAAAATTGACACAAAATAGTTTTTAAATCAAATATTATATTATTAATTGTTATTTTATTCCTAAAAATCTAAGGTTCAGCCAAATGACTTAGATAAGGATATATATATTAATAATAAACAATTTGGGGTTCGTTTGGCATGTTATAGTAAGTGTATTAACCATATATTGAAAGAAAACAAAAAGACACGGTAAATGTTAAATTATTTAACTTAGAGTTAAATCTAATTGATATGGTTAAAATAAAATCCTAAACTTGTCTAAATTCTATTGGTTGATAGGATTTCGACCCATACCAACTTTAGCTTCGAAATAAGACCCTTTGGAACCATTATAAACCGATTTTGACTTTAATATAAAATAATATTTTGAGATATTCCTAAGGTGCCCCTCTCCTCCCCTATAAAAGGACACCTCCTCCCCCTCCTCCTCACACCAATTTGAGCACTCAAGCTCGGCCATCCCCTGACAAAATCTCTTCTCCACTTCCCTAGAAACATCCTAGAGGTTATGGTCTTCCTCAAAGACCAATTCTAGTGCCCTAAGAAGAGGTCTCAAAGAGGCACTTCAAAGAAGAGGTAATTACCGTTACCAATTCTTTCATCTTTATTTCTTCTTCCACTTCTTCTTCTTAGGTTGTTTCATTATGAAGTAATAACATCAGTATCACTCATATACTGATATGTTATTATAAGTATGAAACAACCCTATTTCACCATCTATCCATCCTACGGAAAAAGAAATCACCGCGCGTGCGTATGTACGGAATACCGTCTCCACGCCGTGGTGTAATCTATTTTCCACCACCACCTTACACGGATGGGAATAATGGTGTAAATAATAACTATACATAGTTATTATAACATCATATTGATTCTGATATATTGTATAATCCACTCCAATTCAATTCAATATTTATAGAAATGATATCATCGCTCGTGCGTACGTACGGAATACCGTCTCCACGACGCGATGAGATTCATTCTCCATGTTAACCATTTAAGAATGATTATAATGTATATATAAGAAATAATAATTAAATATATGACATTATAAAGCTACTGGATTTATGTATATATATACATATGTAAGTCATCAACTTACTTCCATTTCAAGACAATAAGGAAAGGAAAACAGCGTTCATGCGTACGTACGGACTACCGTCTCCATGAACGGTGTTTTTCATTTTATTTATCTACCTATTATATATATATATATACTGAATATATATGATATATAAATCATATTTTATATTCTGGAAGTAAGTAAATCATGATATAAGTAATAATGATGTCAAGAACAACAAGTCAAAACACCTACGATAAATGAAACGATTTTACCCAAAACGCTTCTTTAACATGGAATTTACAAAAGAACGGGTAATATAATGTCATAAGTGAACCATATATGATATCATAACAATGAATATGATTCTGTAATAAGTCAATAACATGATTTAAATCATTATACAGGAGGTTCGGACACTTACAAAGCAAGTCGGACCTAAGGTAAGGGAAATATCACAATCTCATTTTTATCCGAGATTGTTTATTCGTAAGTATTTACTGGGGTGTATTTTATCATCCACATCCATGTTTCATCAATATGTAATATTATTTCCATCCACCTACAATTGTTTAAATCCATTTTTACCCTTCGGTTAGTTTTTAGTAATATCTATGAAAGGAATCTTTTGTCATACGAGGTACTTTTTGACTTTTCCGACAAAAGTACGAAGAATGTTTTTTTTAACTTATACGGCACGAACGGATTTCTACTGTTTTATAAAGACTTATTTTCATGAAGCTTCCTCTAAAAGATTTCATGACTATTTTCAATAAAATCTCTTTCTTTTAAAATTGCATGATGTTTTGTGAAAAGAAATTGATTTTGAAGAAGAAAGGATATTTTCCTCAAGAATTCAATTCAAGTATTTTATCAAAATTATTTTCCATCTAAGATAATAAAAGGGTTCTGTTTTTATCCCTACTATTACATGGATTTGATTATGTTGCGATGGAAATATTTTTATGAATTCCTTTATCTTATATGAATTGTTTTATGATGTCATGTTGTTTAAGAATTCCATTTTTATTTCATGGGTTACGCTATGATGTATGGTTTATGATTATGTGGCACACATAAGAAAGGATTCATTAAGAGATGGGTGGGACCTATATCTCCCTCCAATGCATTGGGTAAAGATTTTATATCTCATGAGATAGACATGGCTGGAATGGTAGGTTATACCGGTTCAGTGAAACAGGACTGAAACGAGGATTACTCGATTCAGAAAGGGACTTTGTCCACTAAGATAGTCTTGGCAATGAGTCTTGACTAACAAGAAATGATTCTCTATGATTATGTGTGTATGCCACAATGAGTAATGTTTTAAGTTATGATTTCATTTCACTACTATGATTTATCCCATGTTATGAAATTATGCTCTCTTTTGCAGGTTAAGATTTACAAAAATGTTATGTTCTTATGAAAATTATGTGATTGATATTTCTTTTGTTTACCCTTACTGAGCATTTGAGCTCACCCTTTTATGTTTTCTTTTCCCCAGGATATAAAGAAAGGTTTTAGGTAAAAAAAAAGAAGATCTTTATGGGAGATGTTGAAGATCTTTCACCAGGATTAGAAGATTATATTCCGAGTTTCCAAAGACACTAAACTATTACGATCCTTGTGTGTGTGTTTTTGTTATGTACTAAGTATTCCGCAAAAGTAATGTAATGTTCATGTACGTTAGGCTTCGGGTCTCTACAAATATCTAAGTGGTGATATCACTCTTATTTTCGTTGAGTTTCTAGACATGTTTCCATCTAAATTCTCTGGCTTCTGACCAGTAAGCGAGATGGAGTTATCTATTGTTTTATTTCCCAATACAAACCTTGTATTGATTCCATATTACCTAATTAGACCAATGAAATTGAAGGTGTTGAAGATCAAGCTGGATGATCAATTAGATTGTATAATTCTAAGGTGTATAAGGTAACCCAATGACTAAATATATAAAAAATGTCATCATAAATTACACTCGATTGAATAGAGATCCATATATTATAGTTTCTGATATAGATGCATTGTTAACTTCTAATTTCTATAGAGGCATCCTGGGGGCATTGGGATCCCATGTTATTTTCATCATGACATATCATCTGTAGATGGATGGCAGACTGAACGAGCTATATAGATCATGGAATAAATTCTTTGATCATCTGTTCTTGAATTTAGTGGATCTTGGGATAACCACATGGGATTTGGTTAGTGTTCCTATAAAAATAGTTACCATTCATAATTATATATGCAACATTTCATGGCCCTGTATATCCGATCTTGTAAATCTCAATTTTCGTTGGTGGAGATTATGGAATATTCCTTGGTTGGATAGAGTTTGGTCTAGGAGATTACATCAATGATTCATTTGATTTTTTAGATGATGGTGACAACACACAGACGATATAAATATTATACTAATGTTCATTGAAAACCTTTGGATTTTTCTATTAGTGAAAATGTTTTTTATAGAGTTTCACCTTTACTGGATCCCTGGTGACATGGGAAATAGGGAAATCTCATTCTGGGTCTTTTGGGTTATATTAATATTGTTGAGATATTTTACATTGTGTCTTAACATTTATCCATCCCACCATACTTGATGTTGACACAAATTGTTTTTCATGTATCATTGCCCAAGAAGTATGTTTATGAACCTCTTCATGTCAAGAGATATGGATATATTGATGTTGAAACTAATTTATGTATGACATAAGAGCGATCTATTTCCACCTATTGATTGTTGAAGTCTCTAGTGCTCTGCTAATTTTTATAGTGTCGCTCAGGTCGGATCCTCAGCAATAATACATTTTAATAGTGGATAATTTTTTTTGATTTTACTTTTTATTGGGGGAGGGGTTGTAGATATATAATGAAAATATTGATCTATTTAGATGTATTTAAAAATTTCATAGAATTTGTGTGAGTTGATTATTTAGTATTTAGGCTTATGATATCATTTATATTTTCTTAATATTTCATTACATTAACACCCATTTCACAGGATAATTTTGATCGAAATACTCAATTGTAAAGGTTTTAATCCAACCCTTATCTTAAATAATGTTATAAAATAACTTAAATATTATTAAATTTAGTGTATTTATGGTTTTATTAATCCATGGAATGACATGTTAAATAATACATATCATTAATCCATGGCATTTTTGTTCAACATAAACAATGTTTAACTAAAGAATACTCAATGGGAAAAATCCTTCAATCACTTAATATCTTCCAATTCTGACTCACCCAATTTTTTAAATTAATCATCCATTTATATGGTTATTAATATAGTTAGGATTTTTATGGTTATGGTTTTAATATAAAATAAAATAATAGTACAAGAGAAAATCGTTCTTCAAATGTGAAGAGAGGTAAAATTACACATTAGATTGAATTTGGATGTGAAAGAAGATAATAGTTCTAAAATTGTTTAAACCTATTTGATAAAATTAATATTATACTAAATAAGGTAGATGAGAATAAGAGATTATGAATAAAATTTCATTCATATTGAAATAAAATTAAAACAAAACACTTACAATATTAAAAATGAAAATGAGCTAAAAGGAACATTAAAAAGAGAGAGGAGGAAGGGTATATCAAGTGTAAACCTGAGTTTGGAAGGTATTCCAGGGCTTTGGATATTCTGTGTTCATTCCAAGGTATCCCCCTCTATTCTAAAGTGCCAACCCCTTTCAAGGAGAAGAGGGTGATGTATTTATCTCCCAAGGAGGGGGACCGTTTGCATTCCAAAAAAGAACCTCCACTTGGACAAACTGTCTAGACATTTATAAATATAAATATCTAGACATATTATTCATAAAAGTTTAATATAATTATGTGTAATTTTATCCATCAAAATTTTCCAACACTGTACCTTTTTATCCAATGTTATGGCTATTTTACTAAACAATTTCATTCTCTCCATTTTTCTGTCCAGTTTTTCTCAATTTGAAAGTAAATGAATGTTAGGATAGAAATATGTAATAAAATTTGAAAAATTTATTCTTAAAATAAGGTAATATTTATTTTTTCATTCACACAACTAAATATCATCTCGATTTGATGTCTCTATTAATAAAAATTCTTAGATTCTGTGCTGATTTTAAAATCTAAGATGGATGTTGGGATGGAATTAAAAACCTATGATAGGCCCCTTTTTGTTGGATTAGGGCCTTGAAATTTTTATCCGTGTTTATTTTTGAAAATAAAGAAGATTCTATGGATTATCATTTAATTTTTGCATCTGGATTGAGCCCAGAAATTCAAGCATCATGGATGGTCTAGTTTCTCCACAGATTTATAGTGTCTTACTTTGTGGACATTATTAACCATTAAATGGGAAAATTGGACAAATATTTCTCTAATTATATATGGGATATTAAATAAATAAAACTAAAACAAGGAATAACATAATTTGGATATGTATTATTACTATTATAATTAAATCATTAAACTAACTCGAATCTGGATTTATTCAAATAATGCCCAAAAATTTTATTAAATATTAAAAAATTATTCTTCTATACCAATTATGAAACGTTCATATAAATTAATTAAAGGGGGTAAATAATAAATTTATGAATAATTAATAACATCAACTACCCACACATAGTCTTGTCCCTGTCCTCATGTGAAACAAATATCAAAACATAACCAAATCAGTCTCACTTGCCAACAAATATGAATTTTTCCCCAATCATGGGAGGTTTAGACCATTTCAATCATTTGTGTCGAATTCCTCTAAAAAATTTAGAGAAATAATTTTCAAAAAACAATTCATTTTTCATCTTCAAATTTAGAAATGGAAAACATGGGCACTCAAAACTCACTCCACTCAAGATGACAAAAATATTCTTATCAAGGTCCACTCATTCAATAACCAAAATTGAAAATTAGAGAGTTTGAAAGATCACTTAGCTTCAATTACCTATTCTAATGTGCATAAGAATCAAAACGTGTTTTTAGGGGGTGTTTTGTCTATGATATGGAGGGAATTTAATGTCTAAAAGACTAGAAAAGAGTGGTAAACAACAACATATGAAAAACAGTTCACACATTCATTTGAAAAGAAGCATGGAAAGAAATAGAAACACATATTTAATAGGGTATGATTGTGGGATGAAAGACACGAAGGAATGAAAAAAATATGAAGGGGGTGATAAGATGAAATATTTGAAAAACACAAAACCTCTACTAATGACATAAGGGTTTTTTATTTTTTTCCAAATATGAACATGAAATAGATCCCAAATTCATCTCCCAAACCATGTTTGATCTCCTCACGACACTAATTGTAATAGTTATAACCAGATTAGAGGTCGAGGAGGACTTATTTTTGATCCTCCCATACACAAACCAATTGGTTTTTTTATTATTTTGTTAAAATTTTAACCTTTTTTTGAACTCTTATCAATAAAGTTTAAAAATTTATATAAATGAAAATCCACTCCCCAAACTCAATGAATGAAACCACTCGCCCACACTAAAATGGGAGGTTTATCTCAAGTATATAATATCACATTAAATATTATTAAAAGGATACCAAAATGGTATATATACACTATACACATAAATATCAGAAAATTATTCTATGTAATTACATCTATATGTTGCGTGAGACAAGGTATCGGTAGCTTAATGTGGCTATTAAGGAAAATATTTTCATAGTCTTAAAGGAGATTTCCAAAGAAATATTAATGCAATGATAATGGGAGGCTATTTTGATTTTTTTATTCTCATGTGGTTCAGAAAATACCTCTACCATATTAATGGACATTAAAGTAGGAAAATCATCTTGAAGGTCCAAAAACACAAGACTCACAATCAATTATGGAAAACAAAAATAATGAAATGATGTTCCTAGGTGACATTGGTATGAATGATAATGGTTTATCCTAGTTGAGGAAGAATAATTTTACAAATTTAAAAGGGATCATTCAAAATTTAGTATTCTTGACAAAATATTATTTATCTAAATTTATGATGAAAAAAAGTTGAGAAGAAAACATGTATTTTGACCCCCTAAAATGGTTGAACAAAATTGTAAAAGTGGATTGTTAGTAATTAGTAATCTTTTGTATTTTATTATTTTTTATCATAAAGTCACCCAACAATGAACAGAAATAATAAATTGAAATTTTCATTAGGAAAGTGTTAAAAATTTAGAATTAGATAGTGTGAAATAGAGAATGAAATATAGAGAGAGAGATTGAAAAAAGGAGTAAAAGGGACAGAGGTGCCCCTGGTTTGGACTTATTGGGTCACCATATCTATCTAGTGGTGGTTCAACCGTATAATTTAGGGATATAATGGAATTCAATGTGAATTCTGATAGTTGTTCCAACTCTTATTGGATCATTAAACAATTTCCATTTTCTATGAATGTACTTTTGTTATAGGGGTCTTGGACATTCACTACAACAAATGGGTAAACATTGTCAATAATAAAAGGACATTCCCACCGACAATTAAGCTTACATGGGGGAATCCAAATTCTAGAGTTTATGATAATTACCTATTCACCTTATAGGAATACCGTTTCCCAGGATATGATTTTCATGGAGTTTCATTACCTTTTAGTTGTAGAGATCGGAATTCTCATAGGAATCATGTCGAAGCTCCTCTAATTCAGTCAACTGCAACAATGTTACTTCACCAGATTTTTCAAAATAAAATTTATATGTTTTCAAAGCCTAAAACAAATTTTGATGGATTTTAACTGGTAAATTACATGCTTTGACATTAAAAATAATAAAAGGAGATATCTGATTGGGTGTTTTAATTGATGTTTGATAAGTCCAAAATGCTTCACCAAGTCTTTATCGCTTATTTTTTTGGTTTGGTTTCACAATTATCTCAAGCAATATTTTCAGTTATCTGTTAAAAATTTTAGCCATTCCATTTTTTTAGAGATATGTAGTTGATGTTTTATGTATTACCCCATTATTTTTTAGAAGACATTCCATAGTCTGATTATTGAAATGAGTTCCTATGTCACCTATCAAGGCGTGTGGTTTTCCAGACCGGTGCAACATTTGGGTTTATATAAAATCACAAAAAATATGTGAATCAACCTTCCTAGTGGATTCATCTGTGACCCTACAAGAATCACAATGAATATATATAAAAATTTATGAGAACCCATTGGAAGGGGGAAATAGTCCGATGAAATTAATGCCCCAAACATCAAAGATCTCACAAAAAATTAAAGGATTTTTGGACATTTCCTTCATTTTAAAATTTTTTCGAAAATTTTGATATGTGGATCAGGATTTATAGAACTCATGTTATTCCTTAATATGTGAATTCAAGAAAAATCCCAAGTCATGGACAGTTTGGGAGGTTCTTTTTTGTCCAAAGTGGCCACCATGAAGCATTAAGTGACAAAATTAAAAGATGGATGAATATTCATTTTCATCGACACATATCATAATTAAAATTATAGAAATAGTTTTACAAATTTTATCATCTTCCAAAAAAATAGAGTTTTGAATCACTTTTAAACTTCACTTTTTGTTCTATTGAAAAAAAATTAGGGAAAACACCAGCAACAGAATAGTTTACAATTGGGGAAAACCATGTTGACTTTTGAGTGAGAGTTGAATGGTGCTAAATGGGTACTTCAGGATCCATGATTTCTGAATGATATGAATTATAAATTATACTTATGTGATCAAAAAAAGTTTTTTCTATTCCTTGTCTGTCTATAATCACAATTTGAAACTCATGGAGCTTCAAGATCCACCTAATTAGCAATAGTTTGGAATCATATTTTTTTTGAGTAAGAACATTATTGCATAATGGTTTTTGAAGATGATTGTAACACCCCTAGATTTTATTCTTTTTAATTTATTTAATGTAATGTGTTTTATGCTACACCATGATTATCTTGTGCTATATGGAACACTGTATTAGCTTGCAGTATACGCAACATAATTCTTGAATCGTGTTATACACAATTTCATGTTCATTTGATAATAGTCATTTTAAACAACATTGAGTATATATATATATATATGTTCAATGTATAAATGAAATATGTTTGGATTTTGTTAAATGAAACAAAAAAGGAGTCTTGCACAAAACTCAACCCTAACTTGACTTTCATTATACGTAATCGCGACCTTCCTCGGTAGCATGTGTAGTACGCAATACCGAGTTTCACTAAACAACGATATATGGTTATAATATTATTATAAACTATCCTTTATGAATAGTATTTACTAAATTTTGAATTTTATAACATTATTATTCATCTTAAACATTTTCTATAACATGGTATGAGAACAAAATAAATTTCTTCGGGTAAAATAAGTATTTTTTTCAAAAAATGCAGTTTTGCCGCCATTTGATGGCGCACCCATTTCAAATATAATTTTTGAGAAGTTTATAAGTTAAATTTTACAAAATAAACATATTCTTTTAAATCATGATATAAAAATTTACATTGGATAAAGTTTTGATATTTTTCTCATAACATTCATATTTTAATGAATAGAAAAAACACACTATATTTTAGTTAAAAACAACTTTTTTCATCGTAATAACTTATGTGGATAAATTATAATATTTAATGGTTTTAAAGTATAAATAGAATATATTTTTACCATTTAATATAATGTATGTAATTAGAATTGATTTTACATTGAATTCGTAGGTTAAATCAATTCAATCTTTTGCAATGTTTTAATCAAAAACCTGTTTTCATTCGACAACGGGATTACTTTTAATTTAATTTCTGCAACTTTTGTGTATTTAATTTTAGAAAATAGACTCCATATTTTGAATTAGTGGGTCCAAATTATGTTAATAGGCTACTTTTTATTTTTGGGAATTATGAATAGTAACTACGGTTAATTTTATTTACCATAGTTAAAGGTAAATCGGGTAATTAAGGGTAAATAAAATATTATAAATTTAACCTAACACATGAAAATATTCTATTGGATGACTAAAAGTCGACCCATATCACCTAAGGGTCGGATTATAATCATTTAATGGTCTTTTTTCCATGAAAATAATTTAATTACTATTAAAACCAAAGAACGTGACAACATGTCACTCTCTTAAATCTTATAAGTATATTAACTTTAATTTAGTGATAAACATCATGAAACTTCGAACATGAATAGTCTCCAGAAGGATAATGAAATTATATACATAATATGAATTTATTTATAATTTTTAGGGATTAAATAATTAGCATTAATTGTGACATAATAGTGATGCAAAAATTGTTTATCTAGTGAAAAATCAGGAATATAGTTTTTATTAGACTAATAGTGACCATAAAAGGCACAAAACCCTGACCAAAACTTATTTTTAATGTAAATGTAAACCATATTCATCCAATGGTCTAATATTTTACCATTTGGATCCTTATAAAAGCGATTATGACACTTATATTATTTTATTTTAAATGATGCCAAAGTTGTCACCTTCATAATTTAATAAATATAACAATTTAAATATTGTGATTTTAAGCTTCTAAATTCGAGTAAAAGTATTATTGTGAAACTAAATAGATTTATCTTAATAATAGGATTTTAATTTTAATTTTATTGCGACAAATAAGTATATTATATAATTATACAAAAATGATGGAGTAATTATTTTTTTAAGAGATAAACCAAATAAATGGTTTTAAAAATAATAAAATAAATATTACATGAACTATTTAATGTACTCCAATAATTTTCTAAATACATTGAACCTTTTATTAATCTATTATAGCTTTTAGTTCAAACATATATTCTGTATATATTTTATTTAAATTCAAATAAATGTATAGTGTCAAAATTGACACTATTGTTATTTTATAAAAATAACATATTATAAAATTGTTTAAAAATCACAAAAATATTTAAAAATTATAAATTTTAATTTATATGGTCTAAAATGTTAGAAATTATATAATTATGGACAATTCACAACAAATAAGTAATTTTGTGTTATAATTTAAAATTTAGAATATTATTACCACAAATAAAATTAAATTGATTAAGTAAGGATAAATAAAGTTGATAATGTTTAAAATAATTTCCTAACATGTATAAATTTTATTTTTTGATGATATTACAACCCTATATCATCTTATATTCTAATATTAGTCATTTTGGATGTTTTTAAGTGGGGTTATATTTATTATAAATTAACATTTTTTAGATTTCCAAAGGTTCCCCTCTCCTCCCATATAAAAGGGAATCTCCTCCATCTCTTCCTCACAACAATTTGAGCCTTAAATCTTGGAAAAACCCTGCAAATTTCTCCTATCCACTTCCCTAGAAACATCCTAGAGGTCCTCGTCATCTTCAAAGACAAATTTTAGAGCCCTAAGAGGAGGTCTCAAAGAGGCGCTTCAAAGAAGAGGTAATGTCCGTTACCGATTATTTCAACTTTGTTTCTTCTTATACTTCTTCTTCTCTAGTTGTTTCATTATGAAGTAATAAAATAAATATCACTCATATACTGATATTTTATTATATGTATGAAACATCCCTATTTCACCATCTATCCATCCTACGGAAAACGAAATCACCGCGCGTGCGTACGTACAGAATACTATCTCCATGCCATGGTGTAATCTGTTTTTCCAACACCACCTTAATTGGATGGGTATAATGGTGTAAAGAATAACCATAAATAGTTATTATAACATTATACTGATTATAATATATTTTATCATCCTATCCAATTCAATTCAATAATTATGGGAATGATATCATCGCTCGTGCGTATGTACGGACTACCGTCTCCACGACGCGATGAGATTCATTCTCCATGTTAACCATTTAAGAATGATTATAAAGTATATATAAGCAATAATAATAAAATATATGACATTATAAAGATACTTTATTTATTTATATATATATATTTATGTCATCTACTTAATTCCATTCAACTCAATAAGGAAACGAAAACAACGTTCATGCGTACGTACGGCCTACCGTCTCCATGAACGGTGTATTTTTTTTTCCATTTATCGATCTATTATATATATGTATATTCTGAATACATATTATATATAAATCATGTTTTATATTCTGGAATTAAGAAATCATGATCTAATTAATCATATGAATAATTAAAAGTCAAAACATGAACGAAATATGAAACGATTTTACCCCAAACGCTCTTTAACATGAAATTTACAAAGGAATGGGTAATATAAAGTCATAAGTGAACCATATATGATATCATAACAATTAATGTAATTTTTTAATCATTCAATGACATTATTTAAATCATTATACAGGTGGTTCGGATACATACGAAGCATATCAGACATAAGGTAAACAAAAATATCACAATCTCATTTTTAACCGAGATTGTTTATACTTTGGTATTTACTGGGGTGTATTTTGTCATCCACATACATGTTTCCTCAATATGTAATATTTATATCCTTCTACAATAGTTTATATCAAATTTTACCCTTCTGTGAGTTTTTAGTAAAAGATATGAAAGGAATCTTTTGTCGTTTTTCGTACGAGGTACTTTTTGACTTTTCCTACAAAAGTATGAGAAGAATGTTTTTTTAACTTATACAGCATGAACGGATTTTTACGGTTTTATAAAGCATTATTTGAATGAAGCTTCCTTCAAAATATTTCATGAATATTTTCAAAAAAATATATTCCTTTTAAAATAGCATGACGTTTTGTGAAAATAAAAGGATTGTAAAGAAGAAAAGATATTTTCCTCAAGAATTCATTTCAAGTGTTTTATCAAAACCATTTTCCATATAAGATGGAATTATTTCATATGTGTATGTTTCAAGTTTAATGTCTCTATGATTTAAATGGTTTCACTCTTCTTATGATGAAATATCCATTTGTTTTATATGGATTATGTGATGATGGGATGATGTTTATGAAACCCATTTTATTATTTTGGTTATGATGAATGTTTTAAGTTTATTTTGTGGCACAAGTAAGAATGATTTCATTATGAGATGTGTGGGACCTATATCTCCCTCCAATTAATTGGGTAATGATTTATACCTCATGATATAGACATGGCTAGAATGGCAAGTTAAACCGGTTCAGTAATACAGGACTGGAACGAGGAGTTAACTTGATTCAGAAAGGGACTTTGTCCACTAAGATGGTCTTGGCAGCAATGCCTTGGCTAATATGGAAATCATATCATGTGCTTAATGGTTGCCACAATTACATGTTTTATTACCATGTTATTTTATAATTATTAATGTTTCTTTATGATATATTCCTTACAGACTTCTATGTTTTATGTCTTTGCTCAATTCTTTGATATTTAAACATTATGTTCATGTTTTTAGGTTCAAATGTTTATGGTATGTTTTATTTTACCCATTATTACGCTTAATGAGATTTTGAGCTCACCCTTTTTATGTTTTCGTTTCCCCAGGATATAAATAAAGGTTTTAGGTAAGAAAAAAGGAAGATCTTTATGGGAGATGTTGAATATCTTTCACCACGATTAGAAGATTATGTTCCATGTTTCGAAAGACACTAAACTATTATGGTCCTTGTATGTCTATTTTTGTTATGTAGTAAGTATTTTTCAAAAGTAATGTAATGTCCATGTACGTCAAGATTTGGGTCTCTACAGTTGGTATCAGAGGAAAGGTTTAGTCAAACTTTGGAAACTAGGATGCGAGAACTTTAGTGAGATACCTAGAGATATTTCTAAGGTACGTCTAGGGATGTACCTAAGGTCAAGTATAAGTATAGGTTATAGTCCTAGAATTATGGTGACTATCATATAATTAAACCAAAGATGATAGATATTGAAGGTACTCCCCCTTTATTATGTTGTTTTCCCTAGCATGATTTTTGCCTCTCACACTATTCTTTTTGGGTTTTAGACGATGGCTGGAACCCGAAGGAACCGTGTTGATCAATGCAATGGAAAATGCAATGATTGTCCTCCTGAACAAACAAATGTTATGGGAGATGGAGTGAAAAATCTTATTGCTATACTTACACAAGCTATGAATCATTCTGGACTTCCAAATGAGCAGAAAAGGGAACAATATTCTATTGAGTCCTTCATGAGGAAATGTCCATCTTCTTTCAGTGGGTCTTCTGAGCCACTTGTTGCTGAACAATGGATTAGTACCACTGAAAAGATATTTTCAGTTCTTTAATGTTCTGAACATGATAAAGTCATCTTAGCAGTATATCATTTAGAAGGTGAAGCTGATCAATGGTGGAATCTTATCAAGAATACGAGGCCAAGAGATGAAATTGATACCATGGAATGGGATGAGTTCAAGAACTTATTTTTCAATAATTACTTACCTCGTATTCTTCGAACAAAGATGGAGAAGGAGTTTCTTGAACTAATGAAAAAGGATGATGAATCTGTTGGTATAAACGAAGAGAATTTTACAAGGCTTGCAAGGTATGCATCTGGCTTTATCATCCAACCTGAAAGTAAAGTTGATCGATTCTTCAGTGGCTTAAAACCAAATCTTCGAAGGGAATTAGCTATAAGAGACTTCAGTAGCTATGAAGAAATTGTGCGTTGTGATATCAAGGTAGAAATGGAAGTTGGTGGTACTCTTCCATCTCATAGTTATGACAATAAACGAAATATGGAGTTCAAGGAGAAATCTAAGAATAGTGGTGAAAATAAGATGAATGTTTCCTTATGCTCAATGTGTGGAAAGAAGCATGGTGGAGATTGTCTTAAAGGGACTAGAAAATGTTTTTAGTGTGGAAAAGAAGGTCATCGAGCAGCTGAGTGTCGAAGTAATGGAAGAAGGGTTTCTAATGATGTGAATAAAGAAAAGACTTCAGAGAACTCACCACCAACACATCAATGCTTCAAGTGAAAGGAAATGTGGCATTATGCTAATAAATTCCCTAATACAAGGGTTAGTGATGATCGACATGAGCAACCACTTAAGGCAAAGGACAAAGGGTAGTCACATGCGATCACTATTGGGAATGTTGAATATTAAAATGATGTGGTGGAATGATTAAGTTTTTATGTAATGGGATTCCAAAATAATGTTGTATATAGTATCGTGGAATATTGGAATATTTATGTATTGTTCTATTGTGGTTTTCAATAATTTTATGGTACCGGTAACCATGGAAAGTGATTGTGATATTTTTGGAAAAAAGATGATATGCGCATAATGAAGGGATAAATAGAAAATGAAATGTTTGACAGTATTCATGAGCTCATGACTGATATAAGGAAATAGTTATATCATTGTTTGAGGTTTTGGTATGTGAAAAGAGTTAACTTTTGACAGCACTCATGTTTTCACTAAGATTCAATGGGTATTCATTTTTCAAGAGAATACATGATTAAGGCCTTCGAATGTTTGGAATGTGACCAACAAGACATATCTCATGATATATGAGGATTAACGATGGTATTAACATGCTTGTTATATGAACTCTTTGGTAATCGTTTTCACTATAATATGAGATTGGACAATAGTATTTTGGATAAGCCAAAAGATTGGAAAGGATTATGTTGGACATAAGTTAGTATTGTTTAAGGATGGAACTTTTTTCGATATTATTGATGAGATGTTATAGTAATGTAGTTTTAGAAAAAGGACAACCTGCAGGACGAACGACAACCCATCGCGTCGGACAAGGCTATGGGAATCGAACCCACAACCGAAGTGAGACAGACCTTTATCGCCTACCAATGTCCTACAGGAAGTCCCTGGTTAGTATAAACTAGTTTTATTTTATTAAGTGGTATGATAGATGAAGTATATGTCCATTTTGGAACGATATAAGATAGATGGACTTATGTATATAACTATTGCTAACCTTTTGATTAAGACAGATGGAATGACCCATCATTCTATCACATGATCTTCTAACACTTCATGAATGAAAAATTTAACTTCATTTCTTTTAGAGATGAAGTGGAAATTGTTCAAGGCATGAACACCGGTGAGATTATGTCGAAATAAAGTAGGTATTTTTTCGAATTCAAAATTTTCAACTTTAGGAAAATGGTATTGAAAACCAAAAATGTTGTCCTACTGATCTTATATCCGATGAATCAGATGGTACCATAGATCATCACAAATATATGGCTTTGTGATTGTTGGCTATTTCATAACCATGTTCTCTACCACTCTCCATCAGAACATGACGGTTAGATTTCTCTTCCATATCCATATTTTCACCCATATTCTCCTACGTGGAAACCCAGTGATTAGATAATTTCGGTAACCGTTAAGTTTCATACATTAGTTTTTAAAGATAAGTTTTGGTATTCTTTTTTACGATGTGGGTTTCTATTAAAGAAACTTTCGAATAGTAAACCATGTATAACCCTAATGAATTTAGAGGGTGAAATTCATTTTAAGGGGGGTAGAATGTAACACCCCGAGATTTTATTCTTTTTAATTTATTTGATGTCATATGTTTTATGCTACACCATGATTATCTTGTCTTATACGCAACACCGTATTAGCTTGCAGTATACAGAAAACAATTCCTGGATTGTGTTATACACAATTTCAAGTTGGATTGATAATAGTAATTCTACACAACATTGAGTGTATATATATATGTTCAATGTATAAATTATATATGGTTGGGTTTTTTTATACGCAACAACATAGGTGTCTTTCACAACACGCAACCCTTACTTGACTTTCATTATACGCAATCGCGACCTTCCTCGGTAGCATGTGTAGTACGTAATACCGGGTTTCACTAAACAACGATATATGGTTATAATATTATTATAAACTAGCTGTTAAGAATAGTATTAACTATATTTTGAATTTTATAACATTTTTATTCATCTTAAAAAATTTATAGAACATGGTATGAGAACAAAATAATTTTTTTGGGTAAAATAAGTATTTTTTTCAAAAAAATGCAGTTTTGCCGCCTTTTGATGGCGCACCCATTTTAAATATAATTTTTGAGACGTTTATAAGTTAAATTTTACAAAATATACTTATTATTTTAAATCAAGATATAAATATTTACATTGGATAAATTTTTGATATTTTTTTGATAACTTTCATATTTTAATGAATAGTAAAAACACGCTATATTTTAGTTAAAAACTACTTTTTTCATCGTAATACCATATGTGGATAAATTATAATATTGAATGGTTTTAAAGTATAAATATAATATATTTTTACCATTTAATATAATTTATGTCATTAGCATTTATTTTACATTGAATTCGTAGGTTAAATATATTCAATCTTTTGCAATGTTTTAATCAAAAACTCGTTTTCATTCGACAACGGGATTAATTTTAATTTAATTTCTGAAACTTTTGTGTATTGAATTTTAAAAAATGGACTCCATATTTGGAATAAGTGGGTCCAAATTATGTTAATAGGATAGTTTTTATTTTTGGGAATTATGAATATTTACTACGGTAAATTTTATTTACCAAATTTAAAGGTAAATCGGATAATTAAAGGTAAATAAAATATTATAAAATTAACCTAACACATGAAAAAATTATATTGGATGACTAAAAGTAGACCCATATCACCTAAGGGTCAGATTATAATCATTTAATGGACTTTTGTCTATGAAAATAATTTAATTACTATTAAAACAAAAGAAAGTGACAACATGTCACTCTCTTAAATCTTATAAGTATATTAATTTTAATTTAGTGATAATATTCATGAAACATCAAACATGAATAGTCTCCAGAAAGATAATGAAATTATCTACATAATATAAATTTATTTATAATTTTTAGGGATTAAATAATTAGCATTAATTTTGACACAATAGTGATGCAGAAATTGTTCATCTAGTGAAAAATCAAGAATGTAGTTTTTATTAAACTAATAGTGACCATAAAAGGCACAAAACCTGACCAAAACTTATTGGTCATGTAAATGTAAACCATAATAATCAAATTGTTGAATATGTGACCATTTTTAGCCTTATAAAATCGATTATGACACTTATATTATTTTATTTTAAATGATGCCAAAGTTGTCACCTTCATAATTTAATAAATATAACAATTTAAATATTGTGATTTTAAAATGATAAATTCAAGTAAAAGTGTTATTGTGAAATTTATAGATTAATATTCATCATAGGATTTTATTTTTAATTTTTATGCAACAAATAAATTTATTAAATAATTATACAGAAATGATGTAGTATGTATTTTATTTAGAGATAAACCAAATAAATGGTTTTAAAAATAAAAAAAATAAATATTATATGAACTATTTAATGTGATCCACTAATTTTCTAAATACATATGACCTTTTATAAACCTATTAAAGATTTTAGTTCAAACATATCTTCTGTATATATTTTATTTAAATTCAAATAAATATATAGTGTCAAAATTGACACTGTTGTTATTTTATAAAAATAACATATTATAAAATTGTTTAAAAATCACAAAAATATTTAAAAATTATAAATTTAAATTTATATGGTCTAAAATGTTATAAAGTATCCATGTATGGACAATTCACAACAAATAAGTAATTTTTTGTTATAATTTTAAATTGAGAATATTATTACAACAAATAAAATTAAATTGATTAAGGATAAATCAAGTTGATAATGTTTAAAATAATTTCCTAACATGTCTAAATTTTATTGGTTGGTGATATTACGACCCTATCGCATAAGATATTCGAATATGAGTCTTTTTTGGATGTTTTTAAGTGGGGTTAGATTTATTATAAATTAATATTTTTAAGATTTCCAAAGGTGCCCCTCTCCTCCCTTATAAAATGGAATCTCCTCCCTCTCTTCCTCACACCAATTTGAGCCTTCAAGCATGGCCAAACCCTGCCAATTTCTCATCTCCACTTCCCTATAAACAACCTATAGGTCCTGGTCTTCTTCAAAGAAGAATTTTAGTGCCCTAAAAGTAGGTCTCAAAGAGGCGCTTCAAAGAAGAGGTAATGTCCGTTACTGATTCTTTCAACTTTATTTCTTATTCTACTTCTTCTTCTTTAGTTGTTTAATTATTAAGTACTAACATCAGTATCAATAATATACTGATATGTTATTATAAGTATGAAACAACCCTATTTCACCATCTATCCATCCTACGGAAAATGAAATCACCGCGCGTGCGTACGTACGGAATACCGTCTCCACGCCGTGGTGTAATCTGTTTTTCCAACACCACCTTACTTGGATGGGTATAATGGTGTAAAGAATAACTATAAATAGTTATTATAACATCATACTGGTTATGATATATTTTATCATCCTATCCAATTCAATTCAATAATTATGGGAACGATATCATCGCTCGTGCGTACGTACGGACTACCGTCTCCACGACGCGATGAGATTCATTCTCCATGTTAACCATTTAAGAATGATTATAAAGTATATATAAGCAATAATAATGAAATATATGACATTATAAAGCTACTGGATTAATGTATATATATATATGTATGTAATCTACTTAATTCCACTCAACTCAATAAGGAAACGAAAACAGCGTTCTTGCGTACGTACAGCCTACCGTCTCCATGAACGGTGTATTTTTTTTCCATTTATCGATCTATTATATATATGTATATTCTGAATATATATTATATATAAATCATGTTTTATATTCAGTAATTAAGTAATCATGATCTAATTAATCATATGAATAATTAAAAGTCAAAACACGAATGACAAATGAAACGATTTTACCCAAAACGCTCTTTAACATGGAATTTACAAAGAAATGGGTAATATAAATTCATAAGTGAACCATATATGATATCATAACAATGAATATGGTTCTGTAATAATTCAATGATATTATTTAAATCATTATACAGGAGGTTCGGATATGTACGAAGCATATCAGAGATAAGGTAATGGAAAATATCACAATCTCATTTTTATCCGAGATTGTTTATACTTTGCTATTTACTGGGGTGTATTTTATCATCTACATCCATGTTTCCTCAATATGTAATATATAAATCCTTATACAATAGTTTATATCCAATTTTACCCTTTGGTGAGTTTTTAGTAAAAGATATGAAATGAATCTTTTGCCGTTTTTCGTATGAGGTACTTTTTGACTTTTCCGACAAAAGTACGAGAAGAATGTTTTTTAACTTATACGGCACGAACAGATTTTTACAGTTTTATAAAGCCTTATTTTCATTAATATTCCTTCAAAATAATTCATGAATATTGTCAACAAATTCTATTCCTTCTAAAATAGCATGACTTTTTGTGAAAATAAAATTATTTTAAAGAAGAAATGATATTTTCCTCAAGAATTCATTTCAAGTGTTTTATAAAAACAATTTTCCATCTAAGATGGAATTATTTCATATGTGTATGTTTTAGGTTTAATGTGTCTATTATTTACATGGTTTCACTTTTCTTATGATGAAATATCCATTTGTTTTATATGGATTATGTGATGATGGGATGATGTTTATGAAACCCATTTTATTCTTTTGGTTATGATGATTGTTTTAAGTTTATTTTGTGGAACAAGTAAGAATGATTTCATTATTAGATGGGTGAGACCTATATCTCCCTCCAATGAATTGGGTAAAGATTTATATCTCTTGATATAGACATGGCTGGAATATCAAGTTAAACCGGTTCAGTAATACAGGACTGGAACGAGGAGTGAACTCAATTCAGAAAGGGACTTTGTCCACTAAGATGGTCTTAGCAGCAATGCCTTGGATAATATGGAAATCATATCATGTGCTTAATGGTTGCCACAATTACATGTTTTATTCCCATGCTATTTTATCATTCTTAATGTTTCTTTATGATCTATGCCTTATAGACTTATATGTTTTATGTCTTTGCTCAAGTATTTGATGTTTAAACATTATGTTCATGTTTTTAGGTTCAAATGTATATGGTATGTTTTATTTTACCCATGCTTACCCTTACTGAGAATTGGAGCTCACCCTTTTTATGTTCTCGTTTCCCCAGGATATAAAGAAAGGTTTTAGGTATGAAAAAAATGGAAGATCTTTATGGGAGATGTTTATGATCTTTCACCACGATTAGAAGATTATGTTCCAAGTTTCCAAAGACACTAAACTATTACGGTCCTTGTGTGACTATTTTTGTTATGTATTAAGCATTCTGAAAAACTAATGTAATGTCCATGTACGTTAATCTTTGGGTATCTACAGTGATGATTTTCCATCTATGATATTATACCATAATTTATTAATGGAAAAATCCACTGCTAAATGTTTATTTTTAGTCACATTGTAGTGATATTGAGTTTCATCATATATTTTTGAGGCATAATATATGACATGAGGAATATTTTATCTTCTTTGACCATGAATGACCCCAATGGCCATATTAAAAGTATAACACATCAACTAAACTTGTAAAGACCAATCTGAGGGTTGGATTATTGGGGATGATATAATAATATATTTGAGTTCAATTAACTCCCTCATGAAAGCTTTATCGAGATGGAATGTGACACTATTTTGAAGTAGCTGAGTGAGTGAGAGGGACATTCTACTGATGTTATGAATGAATTGATGATAGAAAATAGCATTCCCAAGGAATTACCTGATGTATCAAGTATATGTGGGCTTAGAATGTGGTTAAATCACTTCAATTTTGGAAGGATATGCATCAATATCGTTTTGTTAATCTATGTGCCCTAGAATGATCCCAATTGTAACCACGAAGGGACATTTTTCAAAATTCCTCAAAAGAATCATTTGACAGAATTTTTGATGGAATAGAGATAATGAATGTAAGAATAATTCAAATTACTTGTCATTAATGGTAAATTCATCCATAAATTACTCTATGAAATGATCAATGAATTCAGAAACTATACTCATCCCAAAACTGTGGAATGTTTAAACATCATTGAAAAGGGAAAAGTTAATTCTTATATGTTCATATATTCTAAATGGGAAGTGAATATATTCTTTTCTCAGTACTGGTGTGCTATTGCGATTTGGATATAGTATTTTTATCCATTAAGAAAGCAATAATGTGACTTTCTGTAGAATCAATCAATCCTTTGATCATGGAATGGAAGAGGGTAGTGATATTTTTGTGTTTCAGAATTCAATTTTCTATAATTGATCCACACACAACATTTGTTTTTCACTCGATTTTTACCACAACCTCTCCATTTTTATTTGTGAAAACAGTTATCCAACCCTTATACGACACCACTTGAATCATACTAACCCATTCACTATCAAAATTTAGTAGATAATACTCTCTTGGATAAGACTGGTAATTTCTTCCCTAACCACATAATGTATGAGTGGATTAAGTCTTCTTTTTTTTATTTGATTCCTTTGTATGAGTCTTGAAGATGGATGTAATACATTCCATGATAAGGGATTATTATTGGTATGTCATCTAGGATCCAACCATAAGGCCTTTTTGTTTACCTTTAACACCCGAAAATTCGTAAACTCTTCAATTTCAATAAGTGTGGTAGATAAAATGATTGGGCAAGGGTGATCAGTGAAGATGAATTCATATTTCATGTGTATAGGAAGAGTTTTCAAATTAGTCTCATCTTTCATTTGTGGGATAGACAACATGGAAATGGAGAAAGGGATTTCAATTTCTTTTGATTAATTACTTTCCAGGGTGGATCAGTAGATATCATAGTTTATGTGGGATTCTAGAGAGTTTTAAAGACTTTTTATATTAACAGAGTCTATAAATGAAAGGTCCACATCAAAATCCTCATTTATGACATGGTTAATCATGGTAAAAATACCACAAGTTACTTTATCATTAGAGCATGATGAATAATATTTAATATGGTTAAATTGACTATTCGATGTGCCCTTAAAAGCATGGATTCAGGACGTAGTGAAGTTAACATATGGGTATCTCATGTATTGAAAAAATTCCCAACTTTAATAGTTGGTCGCTAAATTCCATGGATTGGATTCGAACATGAAGATCAATCTTAGTTTTATCTATCTGGAGGAAACATATTCTAAAAATTAGGGGACATCAAGATGAGGCTATCTCACCTCCCATGTCAAGGACATAGAAATCAGTTGGGAAGATAAGATCATTAAATTAGACAAGGAAATCCACGATTATACCCTCATGAAATGTTGTGCTACAATTGGCTAACTTGATGACAACACCTGTTGGGTTCAAGGGACCTTGACCAAGGAAATAAAAGATGTATTTCTCCATGAAATTTATCGAGGATCCTTTGTCTTTGAGTGCATCATCAATGTTGGAACTCCCTATTTTTCTTGGAACTGTAATGGTTGCAAGATCTTTTCTCTACATGATTATGGACCGTTACATTGAAACATTCTCAATGGTCTTATGTTGTCTCTAAGGATTTCCCAATTCCATAACAAACATGTAGTAATTAGAATTTTTTGATTTAATCTAATAGGTGAATGTTGAATATAACACATCTAAACATGTCATGCATTTCATGATCAGGTTCATTGAATTTCCATGCCATAGAAACAACTTATAGGGAATGAATTGGGTTCCATAGACGGATGTAAGGATGTAAGGTAATGGATTTGGGTTTATTTTTCATTTCATTTTCCGGATCCATAGTTAAAGGGGAGTTATAGGACTCATCGTGATGTATTGAAATTTTATTTTCAAATCTATGTACAATTACACTTTATTACCCTTGGGACGAATTTCTATGTTGTTTCTAGATTAGGTGTGATAAAATTTGTCTAATTTAGGTTTCAATTTTTTTAGGATAGAATGGGTGAAGGAGGAAAGATCTTCCACTACACTTTCCCATGGCTTCTTGGAAGAAGAGGCTTGTACTGAATTAGGATTGCCTTGATTTTGGTTTTGGAAAATTGTGTATATAAGGTATGGAATTTTGAAGTCTCATTAGGGAAGTGTAATATAGGAGGAGAAAGATGAGTATTGAACAATTGTGGTTGAGGAAAAAATGATATGGTTGTTGGAAGTGACAACCACCTTGACCATATTGGAATTCATTTGGATTTTGAGGATGGAAACGAGGGTGAATAGAAATGGGCTTACAATTCCTCAAGCATAAGAGAAAGGAAGAAGAGAAGGGCTCAAACTAAGGTTAGTTATAGTTTCTAATTAATTGACCTGACTATAGAGAGTTGGAGTTTCTCTGAGCATATGCGGCATTGAAAACCATTGGTCCTAATTAATCAGATGGATATTTTTGAGGTTGTGTACATGTGCCGGTTAGATGAGCTGGTGATCTAAAAACACGATAACATATTGTAGGCTTAGGGAATATAGATTGTGGAGAAGATTAGTTATGGGATTTTGAGGATAGAGTGTTACCATCAAGAGAATCTCTACTTGCGTCATCAATGTGAGTTATCCCCATAGGAAATAACCACTCAGATAACTTTTTGATCAAGAGTTGGTCAGGGATATGATGGCATGGGAAGGTTTCCAAATATTTTTGATCCTCTCCTAGTAGTCTTATTCTGATTCATTTGGGAATTAAAAAATAGCACATATTTCCTTTCATTTTGTAGCAGTATGAGATGTCGGAATAAACTTCTCTAAGAGGAGTCACTTAATTTTAATCTATGAGGTTATGAAAACATTAAAGAGGTAGTAGATCCATGAAATAGTGGAGACATGTAATGGGAATTCCAATTCTCAAAGTTTTATTTTTTATTCATAAACCACTTGAGGCTTAATGGTAGAGCACCCCAGTTGGAACTATTTGAGATGATTATGTGAATCCTCAATGGATAGCCTGTGGAAATGAGGTAGAAGTTGAATCAAACCAGGATTTATTTCAAATTCAACCCTAATGTTTGGATTTTGAATAATAAGGTGTTGATAACTTATATGAGAGGCAGCATATTCATTTATGGTTTGTTCTCTTGGATTGTCCATTTCTAGTACTATTGGGTCAACAAATAATGTTTCAGGAGTGATGTGATTATCCATCATGTTCCTCCTAAGTTAGAAAAGATTTATTTAAATTTCAATGTAAAAAATATTTTAATAATTGTTTGGGAGGGTATGATGTATTTAGAGAAAATTTGGATGAATGAGGAAGCAATGTTTTTCATTAAGTTATTTTCTACATATGATTTTTTTGAGAAGGCTAGTTTTTTCGTTGTGTTCTGTTTTTTTATAAAATATATATTTTTTATAATTCATTAAAAAAAATTAAATTCTATTGAATATTTTTCACATCATCCCTAGAATTGGTGATATTTGAATCACAACCGATTGTTTCATGTTTACCGTTCAAGGGTATAATGATCTTATAATGTGTATAGTGGTACTCGAGTCGATTAGTTGGCAATGAAACTTCTTAAGAGTTGATTGTTTTTGTGATTTTATTATTTAATGTGGGGGGTTACTTTTAGTGAACAAATTAAGTGACTGATTTATTTATATTGGATTAAAAATTTTATAAATATTGGGGTGATTTTATAATTGGCGATTTAAGATTATGATGTCATTGATATTTTATTTATACTATATTAAATTAACACCGACTTTATAAGATAAATTTGATTGAAATACCCAAGTGTCAAGGCGTTAATCCAAGACATAAATTAACAATGGTTAGAATCTCAATTAAAACATGTTTATGGTACTATATTTATAGTTCCAATAATTCAGGTAATATAAATATCAAACAAAAATTCAATTAATACCTGACATTTATGTTCAACATAGACAATGTCTACCTAAAGAACAATCAATGAGAAAAATCCCTTAATCATTTAATATCTCCAAATTATGACTCACCCCAACATTATATTTAATCATAAATTGTGATTTTTGTTAATATGGTTGGAATTATTATGGTGGTGGCTTTAAAATAAAATAAAATAACCGGGCATGAAAATAGTGGTGTACCGAACACACACACACACGTAATGTGAAGAGAGGTAAAATAACACTTTAAAATGTATGAGAATGCGAAATAAGTGAATGGTTTCAATCATGATTTAAAATATTTTAATAAAATTAATATCAAAATAGATAATGTAGAGGAGAATAATATATTCTAAAGAAAGATTAATTTGTATTGAAACAAAATTACAACTAAACACTTACAATTTTACCAATGAAAACGAATAAAAGATAACATGAAAACAATGAGAGGAGGAAGGGTCTCTCAAGTGGAATTTTTTTGGAAGGTAATCCTTGGACATTAGAACAAATTTCCCAATTCAAATTTATCCTTCTATATTCTGATGTTCCAACACTTTGCAAGGAGAATAGAGGAATGCATTTATATCCTAAGGAGGTGGACTATTTTAATTATAAAATTGTCGCTCTATTTGGATTGAATATTTTAATATACAAAAAGATAAATCTAGAGATATATTATTCGTAAAATTTGTATATATTGATGATTAAATTCATCCAAGAAAAGTTTTCCACCTTTGGACTTTTGTATCCAATGTTATGGTTATTTTTCTAAACCATTTCATTTGATCAAATTTTTATCTAGTTTTTCCATTGTATAAATGTGAATACCTTTTAGGGTAACTATATTACATCATATTAGAACATATTATTCTTCAAAGTATGACACACATATATTTCATTTCACATTGAAACCTCTCACATCGATTTGATGTACATATTAGGAGAAAATTCATGGACTGTGTGATTATTTTGAAATTCAGAAAGAATGTAGGTATGGACATAAGAACATATTTTGGGCCCATTTTTGTTGGATTTTTTAGTTGAAATTTTTATCCATGGTTATTATTTATAATCAACAACTGATGATTTAGTATCCTTAAATTTGGTCTTCGGTATTGAGCCCCTAAAATCAAGCATGATGGATGGTCCTGTTTCTTTACAAATTCAATTAGACATCTTATGTGGACCATATTATCCTTTAAATAGTCGAATTAACCAAATATTTCATATAATGACATGTTGGATATTTAATAATGATCCCTAAAAATAGTAATCACCCAATTTGGATCACTAATATAATATTTATTATTAAATCATTATACTAACATGAATCTGGATTAATTCAAATGATGCTAAAAAAATATATTTAATATTAAAACATTATTATATCACCCAAATTAATAAATTTTCATATAAAATATGGAAAGGGTATAAATTAATAAATTATTAATAAATTAATAGAATCAACTCCTGCACACATAGTCTTGTGAAAGTCCTCATCTGTAACAACTATAAAACATAAAAAAATCATTCTCAATATCTAACAAATATTAAAATGTTGTTTTCCATAATAATGGGAGGTTTATAACCTTTCAATAATCTGTATTAAATTCCACTACACATTTTTATAGAATGAATCATCCGATGAAATTTCATTTTTCAAGATTAAATTTAGAAAAAGAAAACATGGGAACTTAAAACTAACACCTCTCAAGATGATAAAAAATATTTATGGATGATCACTCATTCATCAACAAAAAGTTGAAATCATATAATTTGAATAATCTATTAGCATCCATTACCTATCATAAAGATAACAAGAATATATATGTATTTTTGAGTGTTTTAGTGTCTATGAGATGGACTGAATTTAATGTCTAAATGAGTGGAAAAGAGGGGTAAAACACTAACATGGGTAAAAAAATGAACAATTTATTTTGAAAAGAAACACAGAAGAAAATGGAAACACATATTTAGAATGGAAAATTTTATGAAGAAATAAAAAATAGGGAAAATTTTATGTGGATGATAAGATGATATATTAACAAAATACTAAACTTCTCCCAATAAAATTAGTTGTTTTTTTGAAGATCTCACACTCCACTCCCATCCCATGTTTGATCTCCTCATGAAACTATTTGTAAATGTTATAACAAGATCAGTGGTTGGGGAAGAGTGATTATTTACCCCCCCTCCCAAAGACACTCCCCATTTTAATTTGTTTTTTCAATTTTTTTGAACACTTATTAACAACATTTACAAAATTTACAAAAAAAAAATCCTTTCCCCAAAATAACCGAATGCCAACCAATCACCCAAACTAAAATGGATGTTTTCCCTCAATCATATGATTAAATAATGAAAATTAATAAAATGATACCCAAAATTTAATCCATTCACCCCACATATAAATTTCAATAAATTATGAAATGTAATTTTTTTAGATTTTGGGGGGACTTGGTATTGGGATTGTAATGTTTCTATAAAAGAAAATGTTTTAATAGGCTCAAATGGGATTTAAAAAAGAGTATTAATATAATGTTAATGAGATGATGCTTTTATTTTGTGATTATCCTGTGGTTTAGAAAATTCATATATAGTATTAATGGGGACTAAAGTATGAAATTCAGATCGAAGGTCCACATTCTCATGAGTCACAATCAGAGGTAAAAAACATAAAAAATGAAAAGATGGTTTTATGTGATAAATGAATACATTTTAAGGGTTCCTCATGGTTGTAGAATAATCATTTAAGAAATTTAAAAAATGAGAAAAAATTATAATTATTGAAACAAAATTTATGATCCAAAATTTTTATAACAATAAAAAAAATTGAAATGAAAACTGATATTTTGACTCCCCAAATGGATGGACAAAATTTCAATAGTGGTTGCTGAGTAGTTATTAATAATTTATCATATTTTTTAGTTTATTTATAATGACTCACCCAAAAAAATTGGAAGAGAAAATAAATGGTTTCATGCGAAACGTGGTAAAAATGAAAATGAGAGAGTAAGAAGTAGAGAGAGAGAGAGAGAAGAGGAGATAAATTCAAAGAGACACCCCTAGTTTGGATATAGTGGGTCGCAATGTAACAACCCGAGATTTTATGAAAAATATTATTTTTAATTTTATTAATATCTTGTGTTGTACGCTACACCAAAAGGAACTTGCACAACACGCATATTTGATTTGCCATGCATTACACGCAATCACAACCTTCCTCGATAGCGTGTGTAGTACACAATACTGAGTTTCACGAAACAACGATATGCTATTAGAATATTATTAAAAATAGCCGTTATGAATATTAATAACCACTATTTAAATTTTAGAAATTTTAGCTCTCAAAATGGACTTCATTTTTGGATTCGGAGTATCGAATTTAGCCTAAGGTGAAATTTTGGTACTTTTCGGATAACTTTCATATTCTGATGAATAGTGAAAATTACTAAATTATAATTAAAAACAACTTTTTTAATCGAAATAATTAATAGTGATAAATTATTAATTTGAGTGGTTTTAAAGTATATTTAGAATATATTTTTACAATTTAATACAATGTTGGTCATTGAATGTAATTTCATATTTAAACCAGACATAATCAAGTGTCAATCTTTTGATAGATATTGTTTCTTAAAAACACGCTATTTGTTTTAACAGCGGGATTTAATTATAAAATTAATTAATGCAACTTCTATGTTATGAATTTGGTAAAATAGACTTCATTTTTGAATTCGGAATATGAAATATAGCTTAGGATGAAATTTTGGCATTTTTCTGAAAAACATAAATTTTTGATGAATAGTGAAACTACTAAGTGGTAGTTAAAAAACTGAATTTTTCATAAAACTTAATTTTACCGCTTCTGTGAATGGAATTTCAAAAATCCGAGAGACACGGTTGATGTCAGTAAGTAAAATTTGGTTCAATGAGATGAAATTTTTTTTTGGTGAATAGTAAATTTTTTCTTTTTTTTACCACAGTTAAAAATAAATAGAGTAATTAAGGGTAAAAATGATATTAATATTACCCTAAAACATGTCATAATCCTATTGGACAAGTGTATCTCGACAAAAAACAACCTTAAGTGTAAAATATTATCATTTAGGCCCACTTGGGTTAGATTAGGACATTTATTATTAATTTATTTAAAGAAGGGTTAAAATAGTTAAAATCAAAGTTTAATAAGTAAATCATTTTTAATATGGGGTTATACATAAGATAAATTCGACTATAAATATTCATTAGAAAGCTAAAAATATTTCCTATATAATGGTATTTTATTTGTAATTTTTATACATTAAATAATTTAATTTATTTATGACACAATGATGATGCAGTAATTATCTTATTAATGAAATATTGACATAATTGATGTTATAAACACCAACATAAATGTAATTTGAGACTTTTTATGAATTCCACTAATTTTATAGGTCACTATGATATATTAGTGTTGATTTAATCAACTTTTTTAGAACATATAATTCTGTTATGACTTTCAAAAAAATCATATATCAAATAGTGTCAAAATTGACACAAAATAGTTTTTAAATCAAATATTATATTACTAATTGTTATTTTATTCCTAAAAATCTAAGGATCGGCCAAATGACTTATATAAAGATATATATATTAATAATAAACAATTTGGGGTTCTTTTGGCATGTTATTGTAAGTGTATTAACCATATAGTGTAAGAAAACAAAAAGACACGGTAAAAGTTAAATTATTTAACTTAGACTTAAATCTAATTGAAAAGGTTAAAATAATATCCTAAACTTGTCAAAATCCTATTGGATGATAGGATTGCGACCCATACCCACTTTAGCTTCGAAATAAGACCCTTTGGAACCATTATAACCCGATTTTGACTTTAATATAAAATAATATTTTGAGATATTCCTAAGGTGCCCCTCTCCTCCCTTATAAAAGGACACCTCCTCCCTCTCTTCCTCACACCAATTTGAGCACTCATACTCGGCCAACCCCTGACAAAATCCCTTATACACTTCCCTAGAATAATCCTAGAGGTTATTGTCTTCTTCAAAGACCAATCATAGTTCCCTAAGTGAAGGATTCAAAGAGGCGTTTCAAAGAAGAGGTAATATCCATTACCGATCTTTTCAATTTCTTTCTTCTTCAACTTCTTCTTATTTAGTTGTTTCATGATAAATTAATAACATCATTATTACTTACATACTGATATGTTATTATAAATATTAAACAACTCTAATTAACCTTCTATCCATCCTACGGAAAAAGGAAATCACCGCGCGTGCGTACGTACGGAATACCGTCTCCACGCCGTGGTGTAATCTATTTTCCGCCACCACCTTAATTGGATGGGTATAATGGTTTAATGAGTAAATATATATGATTATTATAAAGTTATATTGATACTGAAATAGTATACATACACTTCAACACAATTCCACGACCATGGGAACGATATCATCGCTCGTGCGTACGTACGGACTACCGTCTCCACGACGCGATGAGATTCATTCTCAATGATTAACCATTCATGAATGATTATAAAGTATATATAATAAGTACTAATGAAATATATGACCTAATAATGATAGTGTAATTATTTATATTTATATGTATGTCATCTACTTAATTCCATTCAATTCAATAAGGAAACGAAAACAGCGTTCATGCGTACGTACGGACTACCGTCTCCATGAACGGTGTATTTCTTTCCATTTACTGATTTATTATATATGTATATTCTGAATATATATATATAAATCATGTTTTATATTATGTAATTAAGTAATCATGATCTAAGTAATCATATGAATAATTACAAGTTAAAAACACGAACGACAAATTAGACGATTTTACCCAAAACGCTACTTTAACATGAATTTACAAAAGAACAGGTAATATAAAGTCATAAGTGGACCATATATGATATAATAACAATGAATATGATTCTGGAATAAGTCAATAACATGATTTAAATCATTATACAGGAGGTTCGGACACTTACAAAGCAAGTCGGACCTAAGGTAAGGGAAATATCACAATCTCATTTTTATCCGAGATTGTTTATACTTTGGCATTTACTGGGGTGTATTTTATCATCCACATACATGTTTCCTTAATATGTAATATTTATATCCTTATACAATATTTTATATTCAATTTTACCCTTCGGTAAATTTTTAGTAAAGGATATGAAACAAATCTTTTGTCATTTTTCGTACGAGGTACTTTTTTGACTTTTCTGACAACAGTACGAGAAGAATGTTTTTTTAACTTATACGACATGAATGGATTTTTAAAAAATTATTTCCATGAAGCCTCCTTTACTAGTTTTCAAGTTTATTTTTAATCATATTCTTTTATTTTAAAGTCGTATGACATTTTATTAAAGGAAAAATGTTTTTGAAGTAGAAAGGATATTTTCCTCAAGAATGGAGTTCAAGTATTTTATCAAAATTATTTTCCATCTGAGATAATAAAAGGGTTCTGTTTTTATCCCTATTATTACATGGATTTGATTATTTTGTGATGGAAATATTTTTATGAATTCCTTTATCTTATATGAATTGTTTTATGATGTCATGTTGTTTAAGAATCCCATTTTTATTACATGGGTTATTCTATGATGTATGGTTTATGATTTTGTGGCACACATAAGAATGGTATCATTATGAGATGGGTGGGACCTATATCTCCCTCCAATTCATTGGGTAAAGATTTTATATCTCATGATATAGACATGGTTGGAATGGTAGGTTATACCGGTTCAGTGAAACAGGACTGAAACGAGGGTGACTCGATTCAGAAAGGGACTTTGTCCACTAAGATAGTCTTGGCAATGAGTCTTGACTAACAAGAAATGATTCTCTATGATTATGTGTGTATGATACAAAGTTTCATGTTTTAAGTTATGATTATTGTGATTACATTTCACTGCCATGATTTATCCCATGTTTTGAAATTATGCTCTCTTTTGCAGGTTACGATTTCCAAAAGTTATGTTCTTATGAATATGATGTGATTTATTTCCCTTTTGTTTACCCTTACTGAGCATTTGAGCTCAGCCTTTTATGTTTTCTTTTCCCCAGGATATAAAGAAAGGTTTTAGGTAAAAAAAGGGAAGATCTTTATGGGAGATATTGAATATCTTTCACCACGATTAGAAGATTACGTTCCGAGTTTCCGAAGACACTAAACTATTACGATCCTTGTGTGTGTGTTTTTGTTATGTACTAAGTATTCCGAAAAAGTAATTTAATGTCCATGTACGTCAAGCTTCGGGTCTCTACAGTTGGTATCAGAGGAAAGGTTTAGTCAACCTTTGGAAACTAGGATGCGAGAACTTTAGTGAGATCCCTAGAAATATTTCTAAGGTATGTCTAGGGATGTCCCTAAAGTTAAGTATACGTATAGGTTATAGTACTAGAATTATGCTAACGATCATAGAATTAAACCTAAGATGTTAGATATTGAAGGTACTCCCCCTTTATTATGTTGTTTTCTCTAGCATGATTTTTGCCTCTGACACTATTCTTTTTGGGTTTTAGATGATGGCTGGAACCCGAAGGAACCGTGTTGATCAATGCAATGGACAATGCAATGATTGCCCTCCTGAACAAACAAATGTTATGGGAGATGGAGTGAAAAATCGTATTGCTATACTTACACAAGCTATGAATCATTCTGGACTTCCAAATGAGCAGATAAAGGAACAATATTCTATTGAGTCCTTCATGAGGCAACGTCCACCTTCTTTCAGTGGGTCTTCTGATCCACTTGTTGCTGAATAATGGATCAGTACCACTGAAAAGATATTTTCAGTTCTTCAATGTTCTGAGCATGATAAAGTCATCTTAGCAGTATATCGTTTGGAAGGTGAAGCTGATCAATGGTGGAATCTTATCAAGAATACGATGCAAAGAGATGAAATTGAGACCATGGAATGGGATGAGTTCAAGAACTTGTTTTTCAGTAAGTACTTCCCTCGTATTCTTCGAACAAAGATGGAAAAGGAGTTTCTTGAGATGAAGCAGAAGGATGATGAATCTGTTGGTATATACGAAGCAAATTTTACAAGACTTGCAAGGTATGCATCTGGCATTATCATCCAACCTGAAAGTAAAGTTGATCGATTTTTCAGTGGCTTAAAACCAAGTCTTCGAAGGGCATTAGCTATTAGAGACATCAGTAGCTATGAAGAAATTGTGCGTTGTGCTATCAAGGTAGAAATGGAAGTTGGTGTTACATATCAATCACATGGTTTGGACAAGAAAATAAAGATGGAGTTCAAGGAGAAATCTCAGAATAATGGTGAAAAGAAGATGAATGTTTCCTTATGCACAATGTGTGGAAAGAAGCATGGTGGAGATTGTCTTAAAGGGAGTAGAAAATGTTTTAAGTGTGGAAAAGAAGGTCATCGAGTATCTGAGTGTCGAAGTAATGGAAAAAGGGATTCTAATGATGTGAATAAAGAAAACACTGCAGAGAACGCACCACCAACACTTCAATGTTTCAAGTGCAAGGAAATGGGGCATTATGCTAATAAATTCCCTAATCCAAGGGTTAGTGATGATCGACATGAGCAACCGCTTAAGGCAAAGGACAAAGGGAAGTCACATGCGATCACCATTGGCGATGTTGAATATGATAATGATGTGGTGGAATGATTAAGTGTTTATGTAATGGGATTTCCAAAATAATGTTGTATCATAAAGTATTGGAATATTTATGTATTGTTCTAATGTGGTATTCAAAGTGATTCAAATATTTTTGGAAATAAGATGATATGCACATAATAAAGGGAAAACGAGAAAATGAAATGTTTAACAGTATTCATGAGCTCATGATTGATATAAGGACTAAGTGATATCATTGTTTGAGTATATAGAATTTTGAGGATTTTAGTATGTGGAAAGTGTTAAATTTTAACTGCATTCATGTTTTCACTAAGGTTTTCAAGAGAATACATGATTAAGGACTTTGAATGTTTGGAATGAGACCAAAAAACATATCTTATGATATATGGGGATCGACGATGGTGTTAAATATCTGGTAATCGTTTTCACTATGTTGTGAGAGTGGACTGCAGTATTATGGATAAGCCTAAAGATTAGAATGGATTATGTTGGACATAAGTTAGTATTGTTTAAGGATAAGAATTTTAGATATTATTGATGGGATGTTATAGTAATTTAGTTTTAGAAAAAGGACAACCTGCAGGATGGGCGACAGCCCATCGCGTCGGACAAGGCTGTAGGAATCGAACCCACAACCGAAGTGAGACTGGCCTTTATCGCCTACCACTGACCTAGAGGAAGTCCCTGTTTAGTAGAAACTAGTTTTATTATATTAAGAAGTTTGATATATAAAGTATAAGTCCATTTTAGGAACCATATATGATTAATCTCACTATAGATCGACTTATGTATATAAATTTTGCTAACCTTTTGAGACAGATGGAATGACCCGTCATTCTATCACATGATCTGCTAACACTTCTCGAATAACAAATTCAACTTCATTTATTTAAGAGATGAAGTGTAAATTGTTAAAGGCACGAACAACAGTGAGGTTGTACCAACATACAGTAAGTATTTATTCTAATTCAAATTCTTTAACTTTTGGGAAATGATCTTGAAAACCAAAAATGTTGTCCTAGTGATCTTATATCTGATGAATCAGATGGTACCTTAGATAGTCACAAATTTATGGCTTTGCGATTACTAGATTTTCCATAGCCATGTTCTCTACCACTCTCCATCAGAACATGATGGTTAGATTTCTCTTCCATATCCATATTTTCACCTATGTGGAAACCCAGTGATTAATTTATTTGGGTAACCGTTACGTTTCATACTTTTGTTTTTTAAGATTGGTTTTGATATTCCTTTTTACGATGTGGGTTTCTATTAAAGAAACTTTCGAATAGTAAACCATTTATAACCCCGACGAATTTCGAGGGCGAAATTCATTTTAAGGGGGGTAGAATGTAACAGCCCGAGATTTTATGAAAAATATTCTTTTTAATTTTATTAATGTCTTGTGTTGTACGCTACACCAAAAGGAGCTTGCACAACACGCATCCTTGACTTACCTTGCATTACACGCAATCACAACCATCCTCGATAGCGTGTGTAGTATGCAATACTGAGTTTCACGAAACAACGATATGCTATTAAAATATTATTAAAACTAGCTGTTATGAATAGTAATAACCACTTTTTAAATTTTATAAATTTTAGCTCTGAAAATGGACTTCATTTTTGGATTCGGAGTATCGAATTTAGCCTAAGGTGAAATTTTGGTACTTTTCGGATAACTTTCATATTCTGATGAATAGTGAAAATTACTAAATTATAATTAAAAAGAAAATTAATCGAAATAATTAATAGTGATAAATTATTAATTTGAGTGGTTTTAAAGTATATTTAGAATATATTATTACAATTTAATACAATGTTGGTCATTGAATGTAATTTCACATTTAAACCAGACATAATCAAGTGTCAATCTTTTGATAGATATTGTTTCTTAAAAACGCACTATTTGTTTTAACAGCGGGATTTAATTATAAAATTAATTAATGAAACTTCTATGTTATGAATTTGGTAAAATAGACTACATTTTTGAATTCGGAATATGAAATATAGCTTAGGATGAAATTTTGGCATTTTTCTGAAAAACATCAATTTTTGATGAATAGTGAAACTACTAAGTGGTAGTTAAAAAACTGAATTTTTCATAAAACTTAATTTTACCGCTTCTGTGAATGGAATTTAAAAAATCCGAGAGACACGGTTGATGTCAGTAAGTAAAATGTTGTTCAATGAGATGAAAATAATTTTTGGTGAATAGTAACTTTTTACTTTTTTTTACCACGGTTAAAAATAAATTGGGTAATTAAGGGTAAAAATGATATTAATATTACCCTAACACATGTCCTAATTCTATTGTACAAGTGTATCTCAACCAAAAACAACCTTAAGTGTAAAATATTATCATTTAGGCCCACTTGGGTTAGATTAGGACATTTATTATTAATTTATTTAAAGAAGGGTTAAAATAGTTAAAATCAAAGTTTAATAAGTAAATCATTTTTAATATGGGGTTATACATAAGATAAATTCGACTATAAATATTCATTAGAAATCTAAAAAGACTTCCTATATAATGGTATTTTATTTGTAATTTTTAGATATTAAATAACTTAATTTATTTATGACACAATGATGATGCAGTAATTATCTTATTAATGAAATATTGACATAATTGATGTTATAAACACCAATATAAATGTAATTTGAGACTTTTTATGAATTACCATAATTTTCTAGGTTACTATGATATATTAGTGTTGATATAATCAACTTGGTTAGAACATATAATTCTGTTATGACTTTCACAAAAATCATATATCAAATAGTGTCAAAATTGACACAAAATAGTATTTAAATAAAATATTATATTACTAATTGTTATTTTATTCCTAAAAATCTAAGGTTCTTCCAAATGACTTAGATAAGGATATATATATTAATAATAAACCATTTAGGGTTCGTTTGGAATGTTATAGTAAGTGTATTAACCATATAGTGTAAGAAAACAAAAAGACACGGTAAAAGTTAAATTATTTAACTTAGAGTTAAATCTAATTGATAAGGATAAAATAATACCCTAAACTTGTCTAAATCCTATTGTATGATAGTATTTTGACCTATCCCCACTTTAGCTTCGAAATAAGACCCTTTGGAACCATTATAAACTGATTTTGACTTTAATATAAAATAATATTTTGAGATATTCCTAAGGTGCCCCTCTCCTCCCTTATAAAAAGGCACCTCCTCCCTCTCTTCCTCACACCAATTTGAGCACTCAAGCTCGGACAACCCCTGAAAAAATCCCTTCTCCACTTCCCTAGAATAATCCTAGAGGTTCTGGTCTTCTTCAAAGACCAATCTTAGTTCCCTAAGTGAAGGATTCAAAGAGGCGTTTCAAAGAAGAGGTAATATCCATTACCGATCTTTTCAATTTCTTTCTTCTTCAACTTATTCTTCTTTAGTTGTTTCATAATAAAGTAATAACATCAGTATTAATTACATACTGATATGTTATTATAAATATGAAACAACTCTAATTAACCTTCTATCCATCCTACGGAAAAAGGAAATCACCGCGCGTGCGTACGTACAGAATACCGTCTCCACGCCGTGGTGTAATCTATTTTCCGCCACCACCTTAATTGGATGGGTATAATGGTTTAATGAGTAACTATATATGATTATTATAAAGTGATATTGATACTGAAATAGTATACATACACTTCAACACAATTCCACGACCATGGGAACAATATCATCACTCGTGCGTACGTACGGACTACCGTCTCCACGACGCTATGAGATTCATTCTCAATGACTAACCATTCATGAATGATTATAAAGTTTATATAATAAGTACTAATTAAATATATGAACTAATAATGATACTGGAATTATTTATATTTATATGTATGTCATCTACTTAATTCCATTCAATTCAATAAGGAAATGAAAACAACGTTCATGCGTACGTACGGACTACCGTCTCCATGAACGGTGTATTTCTTTCCATTTACTGATTTATTATATATGTATATTCTGAATATATATATATAAATCATGTTTTATATTCTGGAATTATGTAATCATGATCTATGTAATCATATGAATAATTACAAGTTAAAAACACGAACGACAAATGAGACGATTTTCCCAAAACGCTACTTTAACATGAATTTACAATAGAACGGGTAATATAAAGTCATAAGTGGAACATATATGATATAATAACAATGAATATGATTCTGGAATAAGTCAATAACATGATTTAAATCATTATACAGGAGGTTCGGACACTTACAAAGAAAGTCGGACCTAAGGTAAGGGAAATATCACAATCTCATTTTTATCCGAGATTGTTTATACTTTGGCATTTACTGGGGTGTATTTTATCTTCCACATCCATGTTTCCTCAATATGTAATATTTATATCCTTATACAATAGTTTATATTCAATTTTACATTTCGGTAAATTTTTAGTAAAGGATATGAAAGGGATCTTTTGTCATTTTTCGTACGAGGTACTTTTTTGACTTTTCCGACAAAAGTACGAGAAGAATGTTTTTTTAACTTATACGGCATGAATGGATTTTTAAAACATTATTTCCAAGAAGCTTCCTTTACTAGTTTTTAAGTTTATTTTTAATCATCTTATTTTATTTTAAAGTCGTATGACATGTTATGAAAGGAAAAATGTTTTTGAAGTAGAAAGGATATTTTCCTCAAGAATGGAGTTCAAGTATTTTATCAAAATTATTTTCCATCTAAGATAATTAAAGGTTTCTGTTTTTATCCCTATTATTACATGGATTTTATTATGTTGTGATGGAAATTTTTTTTTGAATTCCTTTATCTTATATGAATTGTTTTATGATGTCATGTTGTTTAAGAATCCCATTTTTATTACATGGGTTATTCTATGATGTATGGTTTATGATTTTGTGGCACACATAAGAATGGTATCATTATGAGATGGGTGGGACCTATATCTCCCTTCAATTAATTGGGTAAAGATTCTATATCTCATGAGATAGACATGGCTGGAATGGTAGGTCATACCGGTTCAGTGAAACAGGACTGAAACGAGGGTGACTCGATTCAGAAAGGGACTTTTCCCACTAAGATAGTCTTGGAAATGAGTCTTGACTAACAAGAAATGATTCTCTATGATTATGTGTGTATGACACAAAGTTTCATGTTTTAAGTTATGATTATTGTGATTACATTTCACTGCCATGATTTATCCCATGTTATGAAATTATTCTCTCTTTTGCAGGTTAATATTTCGAAAAGTTATGTTCTTATGAATATGATGTGATTTATTTCTATTTTGTTTACCCTTACTGAGCATTTGAGCTCACCCTTTTATGTTTTCATTTCCCCAGGATATAAAGAAAGGTTTTAGGTAAAAAAAGGGATGATATTTATGGGAGATATTGAAGATCTTTCACCACGATTAGAAGATTACGTTCTGAGTTTTCAAAGACACTAAACTATTACGATCCTTGTGTGTGTGTTTTTGTTATGTACTAAGTATTCCGCAAAAGTAATGTAATGTCCATGTACGTCAAGCTTCAGGTCTCTACACGCCATTTACATCTATTGGGGGGTCAACTATAGAATTTGGGGATCTAATGTAATTCAATGTGTTTTTTGAAAAAAAAGTCTCTCATTGCGATGCTTTAATTAATTTACGTTAACCATGATTTCTTTTTTAGAAGAGGTGTCTTGGACATACACTACACGAAATGGGTAAACATTAGTAATAATAAATGGACATTCCCAAATAGAATTAATCATAACTAGGTGACATGGAAATTGTGAATTTATGAGAATTACCTTTTCAATTTCATGGAATATCGTTTGCAGGATATGTTTTTTGTGGAGTGAATTTGACTTTTCTTTGTAATGATTGAAATTCTCATAGGAATCTAGTCAAAGTTCCACAAATTTAGTCAACTACCTCAATATCTCTTCCCCAATATTTTAACAAAAAAAATTAATGTTTTCATAGTCCAAAATGACTTATGTTCCATTTCAATAGGTAAACGACATGCTTTACCAAAAACTATCCTAAAAAGATACATCACAATGGGTGTTTTATAGGTAGTTCGATAACCCAAAGTGCTTCACCCTGTCTTTTAGGTCAGAATTTTCTTGTGGGATTTAAAATTCTCTCAATCACTCATTTAACTTCCCAATTATAAATTTCAAGCATGCCATTTTTTGGGGGTGATATAATGTTTTTGTTTTATATACGACACCATTCTTTCTATTAGAGATTCTGGGTTCTAATTATAGAAATGAGTTTGTATGTCACTTATCAAGGAATGTGGTGTTCCAAACATGTAAAATACGTAGTTTTTTTGGAACTCTTGTATAGTACGTGAATCCTCCATTATAATTTTTTTGGACTCAAACAACCTTGATAAATAATAAGTATACAGTAGAGTTTATGAGAACCCATTGGAAGGGGGAAATGTTTCCATGAAATATATTCCCCAATCATCGAAGATCGCAAAATAAAAGAAAGGATTTTGGGGATTTTCCTTTCTTTTAGATAATTTTCCAAACTTTTGGAAGGTGGGAAATTATTTATAGAACTCATGTGATTACTTGAATATTGAAGGACTTATTAATCCTGAGTTAAGGAATTTTTGAGATTTCCTTTATGGTCTAATCTGGCCACCACAAGACATTGAGTGAAAAAATTCCAAGATGGGGGAATATTCATCTTCATCGACACAACTCATAATTACTATGTCATACCTAGTATTCCCTAGATCATAATATCAAAAACAATATAATTTTGAATCTATTTTAAGTTTCAATATTTTGTTCATTTGAATAATTCTCAGAAAAGTAATAAAAACATAGTAGTTTAAAAATGGGCCATACCATGGTGACTTTGGATAGAGAGATGAAAGTTGATTAATGGGGAACTCTGAGTCAGTGATTTTTAAATGAGAGGAATTATAAATTCTACACAAGTGATCATCCACAATTTGTTTCCTGGTATTTCATTGATCATAATTTGAAAATCTTAGAGAATGATGATCCGTCTTATTATCATATGTTTGGAAGCACACTTTTTTAGTAATAAATTTATAGAAGATTGAATCGGGAAGATTATGATTTTGGAACATAAGAGATAGGACCAGAATTTATCTAAGTCAAAAACCACTAATAAATTATAATTTTCAGTCCTAGTGTAGTGAGATTTAGTTTCATCCACTAATTTTAGGCATAATAGATGACATTATTTACTTTTTTATCTTCTTATGACCATGAAATACCAAAATGGCCCTACCAAAAGCATCACACGTCGATTCAAAGGGTAAGGACCAATCTATAGGTTGAATTATTAATGAATGTATAAGAACATATTTGAGTTAAAAAAGTCTCTATTGCAAGCTTCATAAAAAATATTGTTACATCATTTTGGATTATATGAGTGAGTGGAAGGAAAATCCTACCAATGTTATTGATGAATCTCCAATATCAACCACCAAGAATAAGGAATGAAAGGAGGTATTTAATAGATGTGGGTACAAGAAGTGATTGGATAATGTCAATAATTGACGGATCGACATCAATACCCTCTTGTGAATCAATGTTCTATACAATGATCCCATTTGTAACCTTGAAGTGACATTTTTAAAATTTCAACCAAATTTTACATTTGACACACACTGGAAGGATTAGAGGGAGTTAAATCAAGAAGGATTCAAATGAATCATCATAATTGGTAATGTCATCCATAAATACCTCCATGAAATCCTCAATGAATTCAGAAATGATAATCATCATACACCACTAAAATGTTACTGAAGCATTGAAATGGCCAAACGGCATTATAATATATTCATATGTCCTAAAGGGGAAAGTAAATGTAGTCTTCTTGGCCCTATGGTGATATTGGGATTTGTAAACATCCATTTTAAAAAATTAATAAATAAATAATTTGACTATCTAGCTAATCATTCATGAATTTTATCAAGGAATGAAATAGAGTAGTGATCTTTTCATGTTTCATCATTGAATATTTGATAATCGATGCGGACACACCATATGTTTTTCACTATATTTGTGACCACCTCTCCTTGTTCATTTGGGAAAATAGTTAACATACCCTTTATAAGAACAAATTTATTCAGAATAATCCATTCACTATCAAAAATTTGGTTGATAATAATATCCTAGAGAAGTGTGGTAATATCTTCCATAACTACATCATGTATAAGTGGATTGAGTTTTCATTGTGGTTGTATTATTAGTTTGGATGACTCTTTAAGACTAATTTACTGAATGAAAAGATCTGGGGAGAATCTTGGTAAGCTATCTAGGTTCCATCCTAAGGCCTTTTTGTTTTCCACCATCTCCTAAAAACGTTTGAACTCCCCAATTTTAGTAAGTGTGGCAGAGTCAATGACCAGAAAAGTGTGATCATATAATAGGAAGGCATATTTCAAGTGTGTAGGAAGAGGTTTCATATCAGTATCATCTTTCATTTATGGGTTATAAACCATATTACTGGAGGAAGGGGTTTCAATTTTTGGTATTAATTAACTTCCCTAATGGAATAGTAGAGACTAAAGTTGATGTGGGATTCTATAGAGTTTCCAATATCATTTATATTGATGGATTCAATGATGAAAGGTACACATCTACATCCTCATTTATTATTTGGTTAATAATGGTTAAAATATCTCAAGCTCCTCAATAATTATAACATGATAAAATTTTTTGAATAGGGTTCAATTGACTCATAGAAGTATCCTCAGAAGCATTGATTGAGAAGGTAGAGTGGTCCTTTTATGGGTATCACATGGCTTGAAAAATGATGAACATGACCGGTTGGTCACCAAATTCCATGTATATGATGCCTACATGTACATCAATCCTAGTTCTAGCCCTCATTAAGAATGATCTTCCACGAATTAAGGGATATAAAGAAGAGTTCATATCACCTTCCATGTTATGGAAATAGAAATCAGCTGGAATGATATGATAATTAATTCAAACATGGACATCTTCAATTATTCAAATAGGACTTATTGTACTGTGATTGGCTAACTAGATGACAACAACCATTGGGTGCAAAGGACCAAGATCCAGTATGTATAATATGGGTTTTTTAATGATAGTTATTGTGGATCCTATTTTTATGAGTGCCTCATCGAAGTGGGAACTCCCTATATGGATTGAAACTATAAATATACATTGATATTTTCACTTCAAGGGTATAAACTACTGTGTTGAAACATTCTCAAAGGTCCTAAGTTTTCACTTTTTTGTGATCTATTATATAGAAATCATGGAATGATTATTAATTTTTTTGATGGAATATAAGAGGGGAATGTTGACTTCAACACATGTAAATATGTATTGTATTTCAATATCTAGATCAATGGATTTCCTTGTCATAGATACATCTTATGTAAAAGGTGTGTTAGAGGACTCATAATGAGGCATAAAAATTTGATTTCCCAAACTAAGTGAAATTTCACTTACATTACCATTTGGGTTGGATATTGGCTGTGGTGGGAGTTGGGAAGAATTTATTTTTTATTCTATCTTAGGTGTGATGAAAATTTACCAATTCCGTTTCTATGTTTTCGTTGCTAGAATGGGTGAATGTGGAAATATCTCTCACTACACTTTCCCTTGGTTTTTTGGATGAAATGGCTTGTCCTAAATTGTGATTTCCTTGATTTTGGTTCTTGAGGATGTTCTTTTATTGTGTTTTGAATTTCTAAGGATCATTAAGATAGTGAAATCTAGGAAGAGAAAGAGCATGATTGATCCATTGAGGTTTAGGATCAATAGGATATGTTTATTGAATGTTATGACCACCTTGACCTTATAGGAATTAATTTTTATTATGAGGAGCGAACTTGGGTGATTAGAAATGGGATTACCATACAACAATTCAAGGATAATGCTAGAAGGGAATGGATAGAATTGAAGTTGGTTGATGATTCTAACGAATTGAACTGATTGTTGAGGGTTGATTTTCCTTTAATTATATGGTGCATTGAGATCTCTTGGTCTGGATGAATCAAATGTATCATTTTGATGTTGTGGACATATTTTAGTTGGATGAGCTGGTGAGATACAGTTTCCACAATTCTAAATAGGTCCAAGGAACATAGATTGTGTAGAAGAAGATGTGGGGGATTTGGAGGCCACAACTAGTTGACAGAGAAGACCATTAAGTTCACTCATCCACTCGGTCACCTTGTTAGGCTTTATGGAGTTATTCTGTTAGAATATTTTGACATTAGAATGTGCTCAGTTATGGAATTTTTGTGTGTCTGAAGCGGTATAACTTAAGAAAAATCATGCTATTGTATGAGTTTTATCAACAATAGAATTACTATATTTGGATTCAATGTGAGTTATCTCCATATCCAATAACCCCTCATAGAAGTTTTGGATCAATATTTGGTTAGATATTTTATGGTGTGGGTAGGTTCCATAAAAATTTTGAACATGTCTCAGTACTCAAAGAGTGGTTAATTTTGGAATTAACAGAAAAAGCATATTCTTTTCTAATAATAGCAGTACGAGAGGCATGAAATAATTTATATAAGAATATTCCCTTCATGTCATTCCATGTGATTGTAGAAAAAGAAGGGAGGAATTATAACCAGGACTTGGTGGAGTCAGATAAGGGGAATGGGAATTCTCCAAGTTTGATTTTTTCTTCAGAAACCCCTTCATGCTTCATGTTGGAGCTCACCACTTGGAAATCCTTAAGATGAAGATGATGTTCCTCACCAGCTATCCCAAGGAAATGAGGTATATGATTAATTAAAACAGACTTGATTTTGAAATCAGTCTCTATGTTTGGGTATTGAATACCATGAGGTTAAAAATTCTTATACATGGCAGCATGATCTTTTATGTTTTGTTCCCTAGGATTAGACATTTTTAGTTCAATTGGTTGGAAAAAATAATGGTTCAAGAGTAAATTGATTATCCTTAATGTTCCTCCTTAGTTGGTGAAGATTTCACTCTACATCAGTGTCAAACATATCTAAGGGATTTTTTGGGAGGCCATATGGAATTTAGATTAAATTTTCATGGATGAGGAATTAATGTTATTATTTTTGTTATTTTTGTTCTGTTTATGATTTTTATTAGAAGGTAGGTTTTTCTTTGTGTTTTTTAGAATTTTATTTGATTTATTTGTTTTATTTGTTTGGTTTTGATTTAAAAAAATTAGAATCCAATGACTACATAACTCACCATCCCTAGTAACAGATCCATTTAAAGCATGGCCAATTGTCGCCTGTCGACCTTTTAAGGGTCTGGTGCTCTACTAATGTGTATACCAACACTCTGGTCGAATCCTCAATGATGTTACATTTTAATATTCTATTTTTTTTGTGATTTCTTTTTTTAATTTATGTGGGGGTGGGGGTTGTTTATAGGCATATAATTAAATGATTGATTGATTTAGAATAATTTGATAAATTTATATTGATTGGTGTGAGTTCATTATTGGGGATTTATTTTTATGATATAATTGGGCTTTCCTTTATATTGCATTAAATTGACACCAACTTCGCTAGAGAATTTTGATCAAAATAACCATGTGTAATGGCTTTAATCCACTCCATTACAAAACTAGGGTTCTAAAAACAATTAAACTTTTTTATTATAGTGTATTTATGGTTCCAATAATCCATGAAATAAATATGTTAATAAATTCATTTCATCAATCCATGACATTTTAACTTTAACATAAAAATTTAATCTTAAAGAACACTCAATTAGAGAAACCCCTAAATAAATTAATATCCACAAATTGTGATCCAATCCAATGGAAGATTTACTCATACATTCTGAAGGTTATTAATTTGGTTTGTATTCTTCTTGTAATTGATTTAAAATAATATAAAATAATAGGAAAATAAAAGTGTGGTGCACTGAACAGAGACATGAAATATGAAGAGAGGTAAAAGCACACATTAGATTGAATGTGAATGAGAATGAAGAGAATAGTTTTCAACATGATTTGAAATATTTTAAGAACATTAATATTAAACTACATATAGTAGATGAGAATATGATATTTTGAAGAAAATTTCATTAATATTGAAACAAAATCACAACAAACAACTTATAATATCACAAATTAAAACGAATAGAAATGAACATGAAAACCAAGAATGGAAAAAGGGTTTCTGTATTGGAAAATTGATTTTAGAATATCCTACCAGGCCATTTGAAAGAAATTTCTCATTCCAATGTAACATCCTCTATTTTAAATATCCAATCCTTTACATGGAGAAGAAGTGAATATATTTGTAGCCCAAGGAGGTCGGCATTTTTCATTCCAAAACTACCCCTCCACTAGTATTGACTATTTCGACCTATAGACCGATAAATATATAGATATTTTTTTTTAATTTTAATATATCGATTATAATTTGTACCCTAAATATTTGGAAACATTTGTTCTTTTTTATATGATGTTATGTCAATTTTACTAAAGAATTTCATTCATTCCATTTTTCTGTTGATTTTTTCCTTGGTCTACATGTGAATTAATTTTAAGCTTGGAATATTCCTTAATATTCGAACTCATTACACATTAATGTTTTCTGTCTAAATAATTTCATTAAAACTACAAAATATTAGCTCGATGAGATGTCTATATCATGAGAAAAGTCATGGATTGTTTTCTGATTTTAAAATCCCAACAGAATATTGGGCGAGATATAAAATCATATGTTGGGTCCATTTTTGTTGGATTTGGGCCATTTTAATTTTATCAATGATAATTTTGGATAATCAAGAACATATGTTATAGTATGACCAAAATCTTTCTTCTTGATTGAGCCCGAAAATTAAATTATTATGGATGGACTAGTTTCATCTTAGATTCATTAGGCCTTCATGTGTAAACCATATAAACATTTAAATGGATTAATTGACCAAATCATCCTTCTAATTATATGTTGTAAATTGAACATCTATCCCTAGAAAACAATAATAATAAAATTTGGATTAGCAAGATGATAGTTATGATTAAAACATTAAACAAACTTGAATATGGATTAATTGAAATAATGATCAAATTTTATATTTAATATTAAAAAATTATTATTTCACACCAATGATTCAATTTTCATAGAAAATAAATGATGTTAGTAAATAAAAAAGTAATGAAAAAATTAATTTCATCAATGTTTGAAATTATTATTCCTACTTTTGATTCTGAGACAAAGGATATGCATGGGAAGAATGTACCTTTTGTTTGTGATCTATGATAGTGTGGTTTTGATTCACATGACATTTGGTAGTGTGAGACACTGATGAGAGTGTAGTGGAATAATATATTTGGCAAGAAATATTCATGAAAGGATTTTTTGGGATAAAAATTTTTTATGGACGGGAGGATGCAACTTCTTATACCATTCTATTGGGTACTTCTTGACCCTTGATATGATCTTATTTCGTTTTTGGCCTATCTCGGGTTGTTACGAGTAAAATTAGAAATTATTTTAATTTTTTGGGGTTTTTTATGGTTTTTGTATGGTTATGGAATATAATGATGTGTGGTCCTGAAAACTGTGTGGTTTGGCCCTGTAAAACATGCACCTAATGATGAGCCACTTGAAGGGGGTACACAGTTTGTCCAAATCGTGTAACCACTCCTATGTATAATGAACCTTTACACAGTAGGGGTTTTCATGGTTGGAACATGGCTAAATTTACTAAATTTCCAAACCATGCTCACTATAGAGAGGGCCAGTAAAGGTTCATGGTTGCTACAAATCATATGAACCACTAATGAAATCAGGTGTACAAGTTTTTAATTCCTCTAAAATTTTTATTAAAAAATACAATACCCCCTTTTTAACAACCTATCCCCCACCCATTTGACCCTAACATGATTCATTGGTCATTAGAGACTCTCAAGAAGATAATTTGAATCTTCAAACCTCTTCTCACTTCGGATTGAAGCACCATTGATTTTGTTCGATCTCCTTTTGGTAAGTGGATCTCTACTATTTGAGGATCTCCTGGGAATACATTCTATTTTTTTTATATAATGATAGATCATAATTTTATTTATGGACCAAATATTTTTTATATATATTGATTCTAGATTTATCACTTTATCACTCCCACCTTAGTTCTTTGATGGTGTCTCCCATTGTGGGTGTTTATTTGATCATGGGATTAACAGTATGTGGATCTATAATGGTTTAGCCAGCAATTGAAAACCATAATTGATTTATTTAATTGAAAGGATTTTTTAATTGATCTAAAATCCCATGTTTTAGAATATTTTTCTATTATTTTAAAAGTTAATGGAAATTGTGAAAGCCACCCAATTTCAATGGAACCAATATTGTTGGGTCTATTTTGTGAATAATGGGGGATTAAAATTAATGTTGATTTCATAATATGATTTAAAGTTAATTTTTTTTAAAAATATCATAAAATAAATGATGATTTTAGAAGGCCTGAATTTTATGAAAACTTATGTTTTTTATTGATATTGAAAAGGTATGCTGATCATGAAATTAAAAAAATGAATTATGAAAGATGAATTGATTTGAGTAGAATTTGTTTTGAAGAATTAATGAATGGATGAATTTATTCACATTTTATTGATTGATATATTGAACCACATTTGAGGTAGAGTATTTAATATGTGATTAGGAAGAAATTCTTGGACTCTGACTCCCTATAAATTGATCAATGATTTCAATAATAACTAAACCATGTTTATAATGATTTCCCAATATAGCCCCCAAAAATGGGGTTCTTAATGATTATCATAATGGTTTGAGCCTCAAGTAGTGCACACTCACACATGAGACAGGATGATGAAATATAAGTATGAGGATCCTGTAGCAAGATCTAATGTACCTAAAAAATTAGTACCTTGTATATTTGTTTTTATTGACATGATATTGCAGTCCATTATTTATAGAATTGTTTTATTATGTATAGATTATTTATATAAATGTATTATTTTAAATTTTCATTTAATCTATGTTTTTATATATCTTACATCTTTGGTTTTGAAATATTTTTTTCCTTTATGATGTGTAAAGGTATTTACATTACTTTTTTAATTTAAAGTGAATGAAAAAAAGGATTAACTATTACTGAATTTCAAATGGAACACTTGGTGAGATATTACTATAATGATTAGATCACACCCTATCTTTTTCTTTTTGTGTTTGAAGATTTGGTTAATCTAGGTCTTAGCAAAGGGAAAGTGCCACTTGGAGGGGTAGTTTTTCTTGATACATGGGCCTATTGAGTATTGGAGGAGACCAGTGGATATGTGATCCACTTATTACATTGGTTATGTTTGAGCTTTTACCTTGAGATGAAGTTGTGTATTTTGATGATGTACGTTTTGGGGTATTTTTTTTATCATATTGTGGTTTATTCTTATTGAGAAGTGTTGAGAATACCAAATTAGTATTGTTTTAGTTTACATATTTTTTTTGGCTTTTTGGAAAACCCATTCCATTTGATGATTGAAATTATGCTTGGTGTTTGTAGCAAACCATTGGAGATCATGAATTAGATTCAGGGTATGTTAGGATTGGCTCCAATATTGGTGTACTAGGATACCTAGGTTAGTTCAGGAAAATATAAACATGACGCATGTATATATAGGGTGTGAAAAATTATAATAAATAACCATCGTGACCCTAAGAATAACCCAAGGTTTAACATTACATTATATGACTGATGTAATAATATATGATAACTCTAAAATATATAACAAATAAAAATACAATTGATCCAAAAATATTTGGTTGATTATTAAGGCACATAAACACTATGGTTACCTACTACGTCCAACGTGGATTGATACTCTGAAAAACTATTAGAGCATTCTATAACCAACCCCCTAGATCAATTTTTATACTTTATAAAAAAATATATAGCCATGAAATATCCTAACCTATATTTTATCTCATTGTATAGCTTAAATCATGGCATATCTTATATCATTTTTAAATAAAAGTAATTTCAAAATACATTGTTCAATTGGGGTCATAACCTAACTCAAGGATTATCCTATATTCTTTATGAAAAAATAAAATTTATAAAGTAACATTTGATATTTAAAAATACAAAAAACGACAAATTATAATTTATCATACCAATCAATGATTAAAAACCAATTTAATAGTTAATAATATAAAAATAACCAATTCAATATAATTGATAAAAAACACCACTTTCAATACTATTTCACATTTGGAAACATTTCCAGCAACTAGTTATTATAGAATACCCACATCCATTAATATAATATCATTAATAGATTTCAAAAATACCATTTAAAACTTCACAACATACTCAAATAATTTACTTCACCATGAATACATTTTATCTCATAATGTATAACCCTATATTAAATCTCCATTAGTATTATTCAACTTCTTCCCAAAACCCAAGTATAATAAAATCATGATATTATTAAAATATCATTTAGTTAAATCATTAATATTATATAATTACACATAATAAAAATTTATTTAATTTACACATGCTTTAAATGTTTAATTAAATGATTAAAATTAATTATCATATAGTTTTTCTGGAATAGAACAATGGATACATTTATTCATTGTGTTTTCTCTCTCTCCTAACAGATCAATCTCCATGGAATCTAGTGTTTAATTTTTATCTCTCCTAATTTATGGTTGATTATCAACCGTCACAATCTTTTGTTTCATCCTCACCACTGAGTTTTTTGTGTTTATTATTCCGTATTTTCCTTAATGCCTTGATTTTTCCTTTTTCTAGATTTGGAATTTTCATCTTATCATGCATTTATGGTGATTTGGTAATTATTTATTTTCCATTTTTCTTCATTTCATCCTTCTTACTATTTTAATGTTTTAACTCCTAGATCTACCTTACAATTGGTATTTTAGTTCTCTTATTTGTTTATTTACTTACACCTAGGATAATTGTGGGGATTCAGATGGAAATTCCCTCGAACCATTGTCAAAACCCTAAAAATTTATTTCCTCACCCACTAAGGCTGGAGGAAGTGTCTTTTCACTCAAACAAGATGAGGAAACTGTTTTACCCCTAACTATATCTTCTATAGATAAGCCTCCGCTAATGGATAAGATAAAAGATGTGGATTGACATCCCGAACACAAAACGTATGACTCTTCCCATAATTATGGAAGAATAACCACATGATTGGTTTCCCCATTTGAATATGTAGTGGAAGATGACAAGGATGAATACTAAAAAGAATGAGTGTACTTGAGGGATTCTCATCCATCATTCATGGAAGACAGCTCTACCACTATTGATGTACTCAAGGAAGTCAACTTTATTATAGAGGAAGACCCATGACTCACTCTAGTTAGTGCGACCATGTCTTCTGAAATGAAAGAAGTACATTCATACTTCTTGAAGACGAATTGAGATGTTTTTTCATATAATTATACCGGAATTCTAGGCCGCTATCTCAAGGTGGCCAATCACCACCTCGGCCTACCTAAAAGTCAATATAGAAACATGTAATCTACTAGAAACACTAACCCAACCCATGATTCCAATATATAGGCCCGATTCAATAAGATATTTTGTGCCAACTTCATTCATGAGTTCCAATACCCCATCTGGATAGAAAACATTATCCCCATCAAAAAGAAAAATGAGCACATCAAGGAGAACATCTATTTCAAAGACCTCAATTAGCACTGGCTGAAAGAAAATTTCCTAGTCATGATCACATAATTTCTAATTGATGCAACTTCTACGTATGGGGTTCTCTCTTTCATGGATAGTTATAATGAAATTTAGATACATCATGAAGATGAAGATGCTACAACATTTAGAGCCCCCAAAGAGCATTTTGATACAAGGTAATGCCTTTATGTTTGAATAATTTTGGTGCCACATACCAACGCACCATACATGGCATCATCAAACCCTTAATGAGAAAAATTCATTGAACGATATGAGGATGATTAGGAGGTTATGTCAAGATAGTGCTTGGACCACCTATAAGTTATTGAAACTATTTTCATCAAATTATGACCACACATTGTGAAAATAAACACTCGAAAATGTCCCCTGGACATATCTATAGGGAATTTCCTGGGATTTTCTGTATGCCAATATGGTATCAAAGTCAATCACAATAAGAAAAATGATATCCTTATCTTGTCTCCGCATTGAAACCTCACTGAGTTGAGGAGAATCCAAGGACACCTAGCTTATATTCGGTGCTTCATAGCGAACCTCACATGAATTTTTTTCCCTTCACTAGGTTGATGAAGAACGGGGTATAATATTAATGGACTTATGATCTTCAAGAAACATTAAACAGTATCAAAAAAAATCTATAGATTCCACCGATGCTAAATCTGCTATCAAAGGAATACCACCCATTCTTTACATAACTACCTTAGAGAAATCCCTAGGTTCCTTCCTCACATAATAGAATGATGTCAGTAGAAAAAATGGTCTCTATTATCTTAGTTGAACCCTGATTGGTGTCAAGACATTGTATTAAAATATTGACAAGAGATGCCTACATTTAATATTTGTGGTTCACAAGAATAGGCATTGTCTACAGCAACAAGAGGTCCACTTGGTCTCTTGTATAAACCTTCTAAAGTGTATTATTTTCTATAAAATGTTAACTAGACATCTGTCATGGTTGTTAGTCATCCAACAGAAGTTTGATATACATTTCATACCCTAGAAGGATATCAAAGGTCAGTTGATAACATACTTCTTGTAAGAACACCCCTCAAAAAAATTTACTTTATTAGATGTCTAATTACATGATGATGAGGTGTTCTCTATTGAAGAGGATCCTAGGATTTGGATGATACATTTTGATTGCTTGTACAGAAGCCCAATAAAAAAATTGTAAGACCCCAAGTTCAAAAAAGTGGGTCTAGGAGTCATACATGTATCATCCGAAAAGGTGGTCCTATATTATTCCTTCTTACTATCAGAGAGGTTTATAAACCATGAAGCAGAATACCAAGACCTTATCAAAGGCCATGAACTAGAACTCCAATTGAAAATCAAACACTTGAACATAAAAGGTGATTTATAATTTTTCATCAAGTAAATCAATGCTGACTATGCTATCAATATAGATGATCAGGTCCATTTGGTTAACCATGCTCAAGAATTAACAAACGAATTACCATGAGAGATGACAATATCTTATGTATCTCGGCCATAGAATGCATATGATGATGCACTAGAGAATGAATCCACAACTCTTGCTGATCTGGATCAGAATGAAATGTTATTCTGCATTTATCACTTCTAGATGGTTTTACCATATGTTCAAACCAAGATAGAAGAAATCAGTGATATCATTCCCATATCTGAGCTGTATAGTCATATCGCTAGCTAGATGGCCCCCATTGTGGATTTCCTTCACAAGGGGGATCTACCGACATATAGGGCTGGAAGGGAACATAACTGAAGAAGAGTAGTAAATTTCATTTTGTACAATGGAATAATCCTAGAAAAGCTTCATTATAATAAAGGCTTAGATGGAGTCTGACTCAGGTGAATTGATAGAGAGAGACCACCATCGTCATGAAATAAGTGCATGCCAAAACATGTGGGGAACACCAATAATCATCCTAACTCTCTCATAAAATTCAAAGTCTTGGGTACTATTGGCCCACCATGATGTAGGATTGTAACAATTTTACTGAAAATTGTCATTCCTTCAGAGTCCATGACATTTTATCCATCAACACTCAGAGTTTCTTCGCACATTTAGGTACACATGGACATTTTCCATATGGGGAGTGGATGTCATGGGACTATATCCTCTAACCACATCCAAAAAATTAATATTTATTCTCATAGAAACTGGATTCAATTCAAAATATGCTGATGTTGTACCGCATAAATATGTTGGAACTAGATGCATTGTTAGCTTTGTGATAGCCAATATCATCACCAGGTTTGGGGTCTGTCACACGATATTGATAGTCAATGACACCAATTTATACAATGTTTAATTGGAAAAACACTACTAGAAGTATGGAATCTAATCCAATCATTCATCCCACTACCATGTAGCATCCAAAAAATAGATAGAGGCTTTAATGAAGACACTATCCTATATACTCCAAAATAGGGTAGTCATGGATATGATATTGTGGTCAGATAAGCTCCTCCATTCTCTTTGGGAATACCAAACCACAACCTACACCGCCACTCCAAAAACCTCGTACTCATATGTATAAAAGGAAGAGGTGGTCTTATGAACTAATGTTCAATTACCATAACATTGCATGGCCATCTGTGATCAACTATCCCTAGATGAGTAGTCTCAGAAATGGTTTGATGAGCTAGAGTAGTTCGATGAGAGAAGATTGCACAGTTATTTCCATTTTGATGTCTACTGAAATCAAATCGCACGAGCCTTAAATAACAAGGTTTACATATAGTCTTTTGTTGAAGAATAAATGTTGTTGGTTCTCAGAAACCCGACGAAACTACAGAAGAAGCCCCCAAAGGTGGAGTCAAATTATCAACGACCATATAGAAGACACCATGTTTAAACTAATGGATCATATTCCATGATTTCAATGGATGAACATCTCACCACATCTCCCACCAAATGATGGTTTTTAAAGATATTTTTCTAGTATCAAAAAGCATATAATATAAATCCTTTCCAGACCATGTTAAATTGTATGGAAGATATCCTTATTGGATGACAATAAAAAACATGATGAATTCATCCATGATACATGATGATAAACATCATAGAATATTCATCCTTACTATATGATGTTAAATCACATGGCCCCAACAACGTTCTTTTCCTTCGATATCAGTCACCTACCATTCTCCACTACAAATCGATGTACGACTTGATTCCCATATGATAATGGGATGCATAGATATGTCTCGATCGGAGATCTTGGTCTAGCCACCACACGGTAACAAAATGCGTCTATTATGCTCAAAACAACCTCTGCATCATGAGAGGAGATTTTGGTTATTTATTATTTCTCACACCGAGCATAGATCATATGAGATTAGGAATGGTGGTAATGGTTTCCTTGAAGAAAAAAAAGAGGATACCGTTATGATACACGCCCATTAAAAAAAGCGTTAAAAATTCCCCCTCACTGTGTATGAACCAAACCTATACATGGAGTTAGCTCTTGAACTATGTGTGTCCTAATTCCTCCCCCAGCTGGATATGTAGTGGTGCTTGAATATTCCATCCCGGTATAGATGCCATTAAAAAATGAAAAATGTAAAATGAGGCCGTTCTTTTCATGGGAATAACCAACATATGGAACATCTATAACAACATGTTTCTTGAATCCATCTCTCACAGTATAAAAAGTGGCACCTTGATTTTTCACCCTGGTCTAACCACCACACAAAAATAAATTCCTCATTTCCCTACACAAAGGTCATACCTATGCAGATAGTTTCTTAGTAAGAGCCACATTATAGTTCATTCCATCCCCCTATATGATATGTTAGAGGAACCTAAATCATTAAACATAGTCCTAGAAACAATAATGTATTGAATGAAAAAACCCTTGTCCTTCCTCATGATCCCCCTATGTAGTAGAGTAATTACTTTCTCGACCTTGTTTCTCAAAAAGATTACTGCTGTTGTTGGATTATGAGTCTTGGTAGAGGATTATTCACATGCATACCAACTCTCTACTGGATAAAGTCCTTATCAAAAGATGTTTAACTATAGTTTAACCCAAGATCTATGTGTGGATTGATTATTTCTCTCATATGACACGTATTGACATAGAAATTCTTTATCCTAGTCCAATCACCGCCTTAAAAAATCCCCCTACACTAAGTATGGATCAGAAATATAATGGGAATTTCCATCATGAACTACACATAGATTGATTCCTGCCCTAATAGGATATGTAGAGGTATCAGGACTTTAGGTCTTAGTCTAGCCATGACATGATACAAATGACCCCCTCTATAAGAATGTGTAAGAATGGAATAATGAATTTACAAGAACAATGTGTGGATTGATTCCTACCCTCAGAGGATACATAGTGATGCCCACATAATTCATCATAGTCCAGCCTCCATTAAAAAAACTGCTCCATTCATGTGCATGGGTTAGACTGAAATATCAAACATATATTCATAACTATGTGAAATTCAATTCCCAGCTAACTATGATATGTAGGAAACCTCCCCGAGGTTCAAACCAAATAATTCAATCACCTCATCCTTTTCATTTCGATTCACTCTAGTTCTAACTGCATGATGATAAACTACATGACCAAAGAATTCTATCCCATATGACATTAAAATTCAATGTATCTCAAGATATATGCGTGGATTGATTCTCAGTATAATGAGATATGTAGTGACACTCAAGATGGAAATCCTTGATCCAACAATGCAAAATAAAAAAAATAAAAAAATCCCCCAAATCCTTACATGTAAAATCCAAATAGTTTCAGTGTATTTCAGATTTGAAATTTTATGTTCATAATTTTTCAAAATACTATGCTTTCCTTTACCTACAAATCAAATATATAAAGATGATTTTTTACCTCAACACTGATCATGGTCTGGATATTTCACATGTTCTGAGACATCAGATTTTCTCCCATCAAAATCTGTTCCCCTAGAAATAATTGATGACCATAATTACCCATGACTATTAAAAATGGAAAGATAATGTATTATAGACCCCTTAATTTAACTATTCACACAAAACCCTGATAGATCTCCATATGTTAACCATAGAATAGATTATCAACCAAAGGAAGTTGTTCCCTTAGATAGGATGTTCCTACATCTATATTCCCATTAGATCTTATGCCTCACATAATCCCTCAGGCCTCGAGGGCACCCTGAATAATGGTTTATACCATCTTACCCCACTAATGTATGGGGAATAACATGAATATTTTTGACCAATTGTCTCATATTTATGGATGATCCCATTGATATTTAATCTATGTTACATGATTTTAAACTATAATTTCAGAATCATTTCTATAAGAATTAAAATTGCATATACCCATAATAGCTAGCTCGTTCTCATCACGTCTCCCATATCCTCACAACATGATGTTAAACTGCATGGCCCATCAATTCTGAATTCATAAATCCTGTCATCCCAAGGTGGTTGATTGAAACCCTTTCCACCCCATGTTTCTCATATTGGGCATAGCTCATGTGGTCTTAGGACTTTCGGCATGGGACTCCCCATAGAGAGAGGGTGAATCAATATACAATGATTTATCCTACAGTAATGAAATTTAAATGAATAAAGTGTTTTACCCTCCATATTGGGAAACCTAAAGTCCTAAATGTATGAAGCTAAACTGCAAGGTACCCTAAATATTGTTAGAATTCTCCCACTCCTTGAGCACTTACCAAACTTGTACATTGAATCTGATAATGGGACTCCTAGATCTTCAAAAATGGGCCCCAATCCAATAAGGGTATCAAAATTTACCACATCACAAATAGGATAATTCCATGTAGAAAGTATCCCAAATCTGTGAATAATCACATCCTCAGTGTTTCAAATATGTTCAATCCAACTCTCTCTCTTCAGTAAACTCTATGATTTGAGTGATCATGGATCACCATAATCCTTCATGGCCATTAAAAATCAAAGGTAATTTTCATGTGGAAACCTTTTTTGACTATACATTCTATGACCAGATTACTCTACATATGTTTTCCACAAAATAGACTGCCAACGAAAGGAGAATTTTTCCCCAAGGAGAGGTTATTCCTATTTCCGTATTCCTAATGGATTCAAAGAACCATGACATTTCTTCTGATCGGAGATCCCTTGAAACCTTGTTTTACACTCTCCTCCCTTCCCACGACCAAGACATTTTAGAGAATCCTATATCGATTACCCTCAATTTACATAGTGATAATACATTGATTTCTCAATCGCATGACGTTTAAATAACACGATACTGAATACCCGATATTCACCCCTAGTTCGGGTCACATAAAATGGAATTTTCCCCCCATGAACCTGTAAAAGAAATTAATCAGTATAAGAATGTTCTACGTACTCCCCCACCTCATTATTGAATCCATATCCATTAAAAAAAGGCCCCATCTATATGTGTGAATCAAATATGCATAGGAATGAGCCTTAAAAAGAAATACCTTTGGCTTGATTCCTATCATCATTGGATACATAGTGACATCTAAATCTCATATGTCAGATCTTTCCATGATTCAATAATATACCATCCCCACCTATTCAAGGATTAGACTTGAATATAGAAACAACTCATATTTTTATGATAAATATGCATGTACAGATTCACTATATTCTAGGAAAATAACATCCTAAAATTTCCCATTTTCATGATCAATAACCACTCGTCACACACCATAATCTATGTTTAGAAAGTTATGAATCCAACTAACCATCCTTATCCATTAGTAATGGATAACTAGTGTCTTCATGACCATTTTTTTGAATATGAAAATTGTGCCCAAGTGGATGTACATATGTTTCGCACAAAAAATGGACTATCAACCAAAAGAGAATTTTTCTTCAAGATGGGAATTTCCTATCTTTATATGACTTAATGACTTTCAATTGTCTCCTAATTCCTTGATTTCAAAATACCTCATATTATAGTTTAAATCTTTACCCTCTTATACCATAAAGAGATGGAACATTGTTAGATGAAATTTCATGGAAATGGAAAATTTTCCCACCGCAAGATAGATTAAAAAGGAAGACTTTGATCCATAAGTATAAAAATTACCAATTGTAAAATGTTAAAATACACCATGAACTAGCCCTCCATCACACATGTCACATTCACACGGGATTGGTTTCCAAAGTAGACCCAATATGAATTCTTCCATACATTCAGACTTTGTTCCCTAAAAATCCACTCACTCTAGGCCTCAATAGAATAACAAGTCCAAAATTCTATACACATTTTCTAGCCATAAAAATAGATGGCTAGTGTCCTATAGACTCCTTTGTATGACTATGCACATAATTTCATGACGACTCTGCATATGTTTCCAAGAATAATGACCAATAAACCAAGGAAAAATTTTTCCTCATGTGAGGAATTTTCCTTCTTTATTATTCCCCATGGATTCCCTACCCAATAATATTTTCCATATAAAAAAATAAAATTTCAATGTCTAGAAAAATCCCTCATCCATGTATAAACGTTTTGGGTAAATTATTGGTTAATGAGTCTTAAATGAGAACCCATTCCCCACAAGTCATGATAAAAGCATTTCAAACTAAAACATCATTAATGATAGTTCATTTTCCAATACACTAAACATATAATTAAAAATACACAACACTATCCAGGGTGAAAACCCACACAGGTAACCCATGAAAAAAGTCGATTATATAGTTTAGGTAATACATTGATAAATCAAAAATCATCAAGAGATTATAATCTTGTTAGGTAGAAAACCCTAAAATTGTGGCCTATGAAAAATTCTTGTTAAACTAACAATTTTTACACCATAACAAAAAATGGAAAAAATTAGGGTCATAATGAAAAAGACACAATGTCTTTAGGGTTTTTATGTGACCCAACAAAGTGTAAAACTATGCTAATTGAGCCCCTACACTCAGGAGAAAAATGGTGCATGATTTATTAACTATCATTTTCTTAGATTATGATTCAAATCAATATCCTGTTGAGTTTATGTTTTAAAATTAATTTTATCATAAATTATTGATATTATAGAAAAAGATAACATAGAAGAATTAGAGAGAAAAGTATCTTTGTTCTATTACAAAAAGGTATGGAGGGCATCCACAACCTAGGGACTCTATATGTGGGAAGGACATGAACACAAAAAAGATCTTCTTTAGACTCATAGAGATGAAAAATGTATGATTTGAATATTCAATGTCTTTTCAAATATTTATCAAAGTCACACTCTCAGACTCTACACCTGCCTAAAATGCCTCTGCCTCCAATGCTACCTCGAGGCCAGCCTTTTCCCCTCCTATACTATATGTTGTCCCTCATCAACTATAGCTGTGATATAGGATCATTCCTGTTTGATCTTCGCTAGTATTCTGATCCATTGTTCAAATTCTTGATCAAGATTCTCTACCAAGGACCATTGTTTTGTGAGTTCGCTCTACAACCTCGTGACTACTTTATCTTGATCAACAACTTCATTTATAAGAATTAGTTTGGCAGTATAAAGATGACCCTAGAATATAAGGCCCCAGCCTTAAACCTTACTTAATATTGAGTTATTACAAGATTACACATTGAGGATCTTTTCAGGTTTAGAGTTTTAGAGAATTAGATCATAAAACTTTCATTACATTCCACATATAAACAAATTGGTTACATAAAGATAGTATTCTTCATTCCCATCAATGGAAACACATTTAAAATAAAACATGGATTATTTCTTGACACATCCTTGACTCTATCATCTTATCATGTACCTTTCCCTTGACCTGTGAAAAACATTTCAAAAACTTGGGATGAGCATAAAAACTCAGTATGGGTTATATAAAAAAACAAGGAAAGGAAACATGAGTTCATATATACATAAGAATGAAATCATACTTTACCCATAAAACATAGGCACTTTAACATACCTCATAAAATCATGAATAAATCATAGAAATCATAAGACATAAAGGTAACTTGAGGCATTCATAACATTCTTACGTAGGGAGTAACCCTCTTGGTTACGTTTGGAATACCCATCACAGTATATTCCCTAAAATCTCTTCGGAGAAACCTTAATGTTTCACTCCTTCGCGTTACTCAATGCATTGGAGAGCTATAACGGGCTCACTCTCCCATAGTTTATCACGGAACCACCCGTCTTCATAATAATGCCCAAGAACCATAACATAATCGTATCACATAAAACATGCATAAAGGAAACATAACATTTCCACATTTCAATCACGAGATATCAATACAACACATTGATATAATAAAAACATTATGAAAACCATTTTCAATACCAAAGTACAAGAAAAGTAAAACATGGTATTTAGTTTTCTTTTAAAAAGAAGGTATGGCTTGTAGAGGAAGCTGAAACTCAAATAACGGTCATGACGGCGGAGAAGTCGTTTTCGCCGCATACGTACAACAAAAACATTCCATTTTGTCGTTTAGTAAATGCTTCATATAAAAAATATTCCTTTTGAATAAACGTAAAAGTCAAAGGGGTTTATACACCATATAAAATAAAGTTGTGTATAAAATAAAATATGCCTCAATGAAAGGAGATTGAGACGAAGTCCCATACCTCGTTTCCGACTTGACCTGACCGTTCTTTAATCTCCTGAATAATAAACTTGAGTTAATCTCCACTTTCTTAAGAATCATTTTCAAGTTCATTATTCCTTTTATACCATGCTATGAACATCATGTAATCATTTAAGTTAATAGTGTTCATTTTGTCGGTATTTGGTTCTTAAGTCAAAAATAGACTTCTTACACTTACATGTTGTTAATTTGGTCATAGGTTCATTATATCCAGAATGATATTAATGATTTGGATAACATATATATCATATATATTCATCATATACATGTATTTATAATATTACATCACATTTAGAGGTAGGAAATGAAATGCATCGTTCATGGAGACGGTAAGCCGTACGTACGCATGAACGCTACTTCCATTTCTATTTCATATTTTCTGGAATGGAATCATAATGATATTAAGGTATATTATAATTCCAGTATAATATCATATATAATATCATAGTTCCATCATTTATATGTCCCACATATGGTATTTAACGAATCAAATCACTTTGAGGGGGCGGTAGTACGCACTTCCTAAAATGAAGATATCGTGTTTACCCATAATGGAAACCATAAAGGTATTCCCAAAATGAAAAAAACAGAAGCTTAAGGAAAACATAAACATATTATATATCATATATGAAAATAGTGACATCATAATGGCCACCTTTGAAGGTGTTAAATGAGTATTGAACAATCATCGTTTCGGGAGGCATAATTTCGCCATCCACGGAAACCGTATGTTCTTTAACCATTTGATGTAGTTCTGTGAGAGTGTAGCTCAAATAAATATTATAACAACATCCTTTTATATTTAAGATACTGGTGTTGTTACAAAATAAGTAAATAAAAAGAGTTTAGGGGGTTGGAGAAGCAAAATAAAACAAATGAACATGAGAGAATGAATTACCTTTAAAAGTGTAACTCCTTTTGATTTGAGCCTAAAGGCTTCCTTTGAAAGGACTCTTCCCAAAGGGAATCATCTAGGATGAGGAGAGGGATGTGGAGAGAGTAAATGGGCAGGGGTTGGCCGAGCCAAAGGCTTGAGTAGTGTGTGAAATGAGGTAGAGGTGGGGGCCTTTTATAAGAGGAGAGGAGGGGCACTTTTGGAAAGTAAAGAAATATTCCTTTATTTGAAAATGTGTTTCGGTTTCAAAAGGTCCCACATTGAAATAATTCGTGGATAAGGTGATAAGGCTTCGAAATCCACTCATCCAATAAGTTTTGGACATGTGTAGTTCATAGATTTTACATTATCTTTCCATTTTATTTAAATCGTCAAATAATGATGTCATCACTGCATCATTATTATGTCATAAATAATTTAATTTATTTAATGTCTAAAAATCATAAAACAAATACTATGATTTAGGAAATATTTTTAGCTTTCCAATTACTATTTATAATCAAAAATCTGATCTTTATAACCCCATGTAAAAATTGTTTTCGTAAAACATATTATGTTTGTGTCATTTTTACTTTTACATTAAATAAAAAGTTATTTATGTCATTTCCCAACCAAAATGTCTCCATGGGGTCCCCAAGTTGACCCATGGATTGTCTTGGTCGTCCATGACACAACCAATAAGGTTGGGACATGTGTCTAGGTCATTTCATATTATTAAAGCATTATTTATACCTTAAACTACACTAATTACCACTAATCGCGATTAAAAACATAATAAGTCACTATTCACCAAAAAATTATTTTAATCTCATTGAACAACATTTTACTTCTTAATGACAACCATGTATGTCGGATTTTCAAAATTCAATACACATTAGTGGTAAACTTTCATTTAACTGAAAAATCAGTTTGCTTGATTACCACTTAGTGGTTTCACTATTCATCAAAAATCGAAGTTTTTCAGAAAATTACCAAAAATTCAACCTAAGATATATTTGATATTCAGAATTAAAAAATGAAGTCTATTTTACAAAATTCAAATCATATAAGTCACATTAATTAATTTAATAATTAATTCCCGCTGCCAGAGCAAAAAGCGTGTTTTTACAAAACAATAAGTATCAAAAGATTGACACCGGTTTAAGTCTAATTTCAAAGTGAAATTGATTCCAATGACCACCATTGGATAAAATGGTAAAAATATATTCTAATTTCACTTCAAAACCAATTCAAAACATAATCTAATCATATAAATAAATTAGATTAAAAAGCAGTTTTGATGTAAAATGCAGTATTTTTCACTATTCATTAAAAAATGAACATTGTCAGAAAAATACCAAAAATTCACACAAGGTAAATTTTGATGTCCCAATCATAAAGGATAAGTTTATTTTGACAAACATAGTTTATAAAATTGTCAAAATATAGATTCAAAAATGGTTTGCCATCAAAAGGCAGTAAAACAATCTTTTAAGAATATTAGTGTATTCCATGCATAAGATTGTATTTATTTTCATTTTAAGCCTATATAACACTATCTTAATCATTAATAGACATAGATAAAAATATCTATTATTCATTACTTACTTGGGATGTTACATCCTTCCCCCCTTTAGAAAATTGTGTCCCCACAATTTATTTACTTATCGAATAAATGGGGGTACTTATCCCTCATTGCATTTTCAGATTCCCATGTTGCCTCTTCAATCATGTGGTTTTTCCACAAAACCTTTACCTACTTAATCACCTTATTTCGTAACACTTTCTCCCTATGGTCAAGAATCTGGACCGGTTGTTCCTCATAAGATAGGTTCTCTTCCAGCTGAACTACCTATGGACTCAAAACATGAGATGGATCTGGCATATACTTTCTCAACATCGAAACGTGAAAAACATTGTATACCTGAGATAAACTCGGAGGTAAAGCCACTCGGTATGAAACTGATCCAACTCTCTCAAGAATTTCATATGGTCCAATGAACCTTGGACTCAACTTTCCTTTCTTACCAAATCTCATCACACTTTTCCAAGGAGAAACCTTGAGAAAAACATGATCACCTACCTCGAAAGATAGATCCTTCCTCCGGTTATCCACATAACTCTTCTGCCTGCTCTGAGCTGTTCTCATGTGTTTCTGAATCAGCTGAACTTTTTCTGCCATCTCTTCTACCAATTCTGGTCCCATCAACTTTCTTTCACCCACTTCATCCCAGAATGCTGGAGTTCGACACCGCTTCCCATATAATGCCTGAAATGGTGCCATCTGTATACTGGAATGAAAACTGTTATTATATGAAAACTCAAACAAAGAAAGATGTTGGTCCCAACTTCCCTGATAATCCATAGAACAAGCTCGTAGCATATCCTCCAATGTCTGAATTGTTCGTTCTGACTGCCCATCTGATTGAGGATGAAAAGCTGTACTAAAATTTAATTCAGTACCCAACAACTTCTAAAGGCCTTTCCAAAAGTTAGAAGTAAACCTTGGATCACGATCCGATACAATGGAGAGAGGAACTCCATGTAACCTGACTATCTCTTTAATATACAAGCGGGATAGTTGATCAAGAGAGAAAGTATCTCGTATAGCAAGGAAATGAGCAGATTTGGTCAAGCGATCAATAATAACCCAGATTGCATTATTACCTCGAGATGTCTTCGGTAATCCAACAACAAAGTCCATGGATATATTCTCCCATTTCCACTCTGGCACTGGTAAAGGCTGAAGCATCCCTTTCGGTAACTGCCGCTCTGCTTTAACCTGTTGACATGTCAAACACTTCACAGTAAAATCAGCAATATCTATTTTCATTCCATCCCACCAGTAATACTCCCGCAGATCTCTATACATCTTAGTACTGCCCAAATGAACTGAAAACGGAGAACTATGAGCTTCACATAACAGCTCTCTCTTCAACTATGAATCACAAGGCACACACAATCTCTTCCCAAATCTCAAAACACAATCATTATCAATGTTGAATTCAGGAAACTTACCTTTCTGAACCAGCTCTACCTTTTTCTGCAACTCACTATCTTGCTTCTGTGCCTGCTTGATTCTATCTGATAGAGAAGATCTCACTGATACCTGAAACAAAACAGAAGGACTTCCTGCACCAACAACTTCTATGCCAATGTTCATCAAATCCTTAACCAAAGGATCACGTTCCAAACGCAACATTGTTAATGAAGCATTACTTTTTCGACTCAAAGCATCAGCCACTTTATTTGCTTTTCCTGGATGGTAATGAATTGTACAATCATAATCTTTGATTAATTCCAGCCATCTCCTGTGTCTCATGTTTAACTCTTTATGAGTGAATATATACTTTAAACTTTTGTGATCGGTATATATTTCACACTTTACTTCATACAAATGATGCCTCCAAATTTTTAAATCAAAAACAACAGCAGCTAATTCCAAATCATGTGTAGGGTAATTTACCTCATGAGTTTTCAACTGTCATGAAGCATAAGCAATTACCTGATCATTCTGCATTAGGACGCAACCAAGTCCTTTCTATGAAGCATCACTGTATATAAAAAACTCACCATTCCTGGAAGGTAGTGCCAAAACTGGAGCATTCACCAATCTTCTCTTCAATTCCTGAAAACAATCATCACATTCTTTTTTCCAGATAAACTTAACACCCTTCCGAGTTAGCTTAGTCATTGGACTAGATAACCATGAAAAATTTCTAACAAACCTTCGGTAATAGCCTTCCAAACCAAGGAAGCTACGAATCTCGGTTACATTTTTGGGTCTTGGCCATTCTTCCACAACTTTTGTTTTTGCAGGATCAACAGTTATTCCATCTTTGGAAACAATGTGACCAAGGAATGAAATTTGTTGCAACCAAAACTCACACTTTCGGAATTTCCCATACAGTTTCTTTTCTTTTAACGTTTGCAAGATAACCCTTAAATGTTTTTCATGCTCCTCTTTACTTTTAGAAAACACCAAAATATCATCAATGAAAACCACCACAAACTTATCCAAGAACTCATGGAAAATTCTATTCATTAAGTCCATGAATACAGTAGGTGCATTGGTTAGCCCAAAAGGCATTACTACAAATTCATAATGGCCATATCTCGTACGGAACGCGGTCTTCGGAATATCTACCTCATTTACCTTCAGCTGATGGTACCCCGATCTTAGCTCAATCTTTGAAAAAAACTGAGCTCCCTGGAGCTGATCAAACAAATCATCGATATGAGGCAAAGGATATTTGTTCTTAACAGTGATATTATTCAAGGCTCTATAATCAATGAAAAGTCTCATAGAACCATCTTTCTTTTTAACAAATAAAACAGGAGCACCCCATGGTGATGTGCTAGGTCTAATGAAACCTTTCTCTAATAAATCTTGCAATTGCTCCTTCAACTCTAAAAGTTCAATTTGTGCCATTCGATAAGGGGGTTTTGAAATTGGCATAGCATCAGGAACTAAGTCAACAGTAAACTCAACTTCCCGATCTGGTATTATTCCAGGAAACTCATCAGGAAAAACATCAGGATACTCATTTACCACTGGCACATCATTAATCTGAACAGTTCCTTTATTTTCAACGATGTGTGCAAGGTAACATTCATTTCCATCTTTTACAAGTTTCTCGGCCTCTTGATATGTTATCAAAAGTAAAGGTTCATTCTTGTAAACAAACTGAAAGTCTTTCTGAAAAGAAACTTCTTTAGCTCTACAGTCAATCTTAGCATGGTAAATAGAGAGCCAATCCATACCCAGGATAACATCAAACTCTACTAGAGGTAGAACAATAAGGTTTGCAAGTAGGTTCTTTCCACAGATAAGGATAGGAAGATTCTTATAAATTCTTTTTGCCTCGACACTTCCCCCAGGTGTTTTTACCAAAAGTTCAGGAGTCATTTCTTGAGATGGTATTCCCATTTTACTAGAAAAGGTTTCAGAGATGAAAGAATGTGTAGACCCCGAATCAAACAACACACTGGCATAATCTGAAAAAACAAACAAAGTACCTGATACAACTTCATTTGATGGCCCGACATCTGCTGAAGTAGTTGCAAAGGATTTCACCACCCCTTTCTGCTTGTAGTCTAAGTGCTTCCCATCACTCAAGCTCCTTGTCGGACACTCGTTTTCATAGTGACCCATCTCATTGCACTTATAACATTTCACTAATTGTAAATCAAATTTGTTCTTACCTTCACCTTGATCCTTTTCAGTGCAATCACGAGCCTTATGTCCCATATTACCACATCGGTAGCACTTCCCAGAATTCAAGAGACATTCCCCAGCATGTCTTTTGCCACATTTATCACAAACTGGAAACTTAGTTCTCTTACCATCAGACTTTTTTGAAGAATTCTTACCTTTCTCCTGCCACCTCGGTCTCTTCTTCTGCTGGTTGTTATAGAAAACTTGGTCATCGGAAAACTCCATTTCCACCTTATCAGCACATCGAACAAGCTTTTCATAACTTTTAAACTCACGAGAAGCTAATTCCCTTCGATACTTTGGCTTTAATCCTGAGTAGAAATGATTGATTTTACTATCAATGTCCCGGATAAAATTTGGAGCATACCTTGCCAATCGAGTGAACCTTTCTTCATAGGCAGCCACTGAGTCTTCCTCTTGCCTCAATTCCAAGAATTGCTTTTCCATCCTAAGTCGAACAGCCTTAGGAAAATAATTCTCAAGAAACATACCTTTGAATTCATCCCAGTCAAGAGCATCAATCTCATCGGCGTCCCGGATATTTTTAACCATAGACCACCACTGATCTGCTTCACCCTCCAAACGGTAAATAGCAAGAATAACCTTTTGATTGTCTGAACACCCCATGACATCAAAAATCTTCTCCAGTGCTTTAATCCACCCTTCAGCTAGCACAGGGTCAGATGATCCTCTGAATGATGGTGGATGTTGCCTCATGAAATGTTCCACCACTGACATGTTCCTCTGCGGTTGTTCTGGCTGATCTCGTGCATGGATACCACCGCCATTTATCGCTTGAGTCAACTGTTCCATTACTGCAAAAAACTGTTCAGTTCCAATTCCGACCATTTCTGGATGCTGATTCAGATGGTTATTTCCTTCTGTATGCCTTCCTAGAACTGCTTCCCTGTTTCCTCTGCGGAAAACCATTCTGAACAAACATGTCTTAGATGAAGCAACATGGTAATCTTTAAAAGCTATATCATTTCAAAAAAAAAAAATTTTGGATAATCATTTAATAGAATTCTAACTTCTAATGTTATCTAAACCGACCTTTGATACCAACTATAAGGCCCCAGCCATAAACCTTACTTAATCTTGAGTTATTACAAGATTACACATTGAGGATCTTTTCGGGTTTAGAGTTTTAGTGAATTAGATCATAAAACTTGCATTACATTCCACATATAAACAAATTGGTTACATAAAGATAGTATTCTTCATTCCCATCAATGGAAACACATTTAAAATAAAACATGGATAATTTCTTGACACATCCTTGACTCTATCATCTTATCATGTACCTTTCCCTTGACCTATGAAAAATATTTCAAAAACTTGGGATGAGAATAAAAACTCAGTATGGGTTATATAAAAAAAACTTGGAAAGGAAACATGAGTTCATATATACATAAGAATGAAATCATACTTTACCCATAAAAAATAGGAACTTTAACATACCTCATAAAATCATGAATAAATCATAGAAATCATAAGACATAAAGGTAACTTGAGGCATTCATAACATTCTTACGTAGGGAGTAACCTGCTTGGTTACGTTTGGAATACCCATCACAGTATATTCCCTAAAATATCTTCGGAGAAACCTTAACGTTTCACTCCTTCGCATTACCCAATGCATTGGAGAGCTATAACGGGCTCACCCGCCCATAGTTTATCACGGAACCACCCGTCTTCAAAATAATGCCCAAGAACCATAACATAATCGTATCACATAAAACATGCATAAAGGTAACAGAAAATTTCCACATTTCAATCACGAGATATCAATACAACACATTGATATAATAAAAACATTATGAAAACCATTTTCAATACCAAAGTACAAGAAAATTAAAACATGGTATTTAGTTTTCTTTTAAAAAGAAGGTATGGCTTGTAGAGGAAGCTGAAACTCAAATAACGGTCATGATGGTTGAGAAGTCGTTTTCGCCGCATACGTACGACAAAAACATTCCCTTTTGTCGTTTAGTAAACGCTTCGTATAAAAAAGATTCCTTTTGAGTAAACGTAAAAGTCAAAGGGGTTTATACACCATATAAAATAAAGTTGTGTATAAAATAAAATATGCCTCAATGAAAGGAGATTGAGACGAAGTCCCATACCTCGTTTCCGACTTGACCCGACCGTTCTTTAATATCCTAAATAATAAACTTGAATTAATCTCCACTTGCTTAAGAATCTTTTTCAAGTTCATTATTCCTTTTATACCATGTTATGAACATCATGTAATCATTTAAGTTAATAGTGTTCATTTTGTCGGTATTTGGTTCTTAAGTCAAAAATAGACTTCTTACACTTACATGTTGTTAATTTGGTCATAGGTTAGTTATATCCAGAATTATATTAATGATTTGAATAACATATATATCATATATATTCATCATATACATGTATTTATAATATTACATCACATTTAGAGGTAAGAAATGAAATGCACCGTTCATGGAGACGGTAAGCCGTACGTACGCATGAACGCTACTTCCATTTCTATTTCATATTTTCTGGAATGGAATCATAATGATATAAAGGTATATTATAATTAAAGTATAATATCATATATAATATCATATTTCCATCCTTTATATGTCCCACATATGGTATTTAACGAATCAAATCACTTTGAGGGGGCGGTAGTCCGCACTTCCTAAAATAAAGATATCGTGTTTACCCATAATGGAAACCATAAAGGTATGCCCAAAATGAAAAAAACAGAAGCTTAAAGAAAACATAAACATATTATATATCATATATAAAAATAGTTACATCATAATGGCCACCTTTTAAGGTGTTAAATGAGTGTTGAACAATCATCGTTTCGGGAGGCAGAATTTCGCCATCCACGGAAACCGTATGTTCTTTAACCATTTGATGTAGTTGTGTGAGAGTGTAGCTCAAATAAATAATATAACAACATAATTGTATATTTAATATACTGGTGTTGTTACAAAATAAGTAAATAAAAAGAGTTTAGGGGGTTGGAGAAGCAAAATAAAACAAATGAACATGAGAGAATGAATTACCTTTAAAAGTGTAACTCGTTTTGATTTGAGCCTAAAGGCTTCCTTTGAAAGGATTCTGCCCAATGGGAATCCTCTAGGATGAGGAGAGGGATGTGGAGAGATTAAATGGGTAGGGGTTGGCCAAGCCAAAGGCTTGAGTAGTGTGTGAAATGAGGTAGAGGTGGGGGCCTTTTATAAGAGGAGAGGAGGGGCACTTTTGGAAAGTAAAGAAATATTACTTTATTTGAAAATGTGTTTCGGTTTCAAAAGGTCACACATTGATATAATTCGTGGATACGGTGATAAGGCTTCGAAATCCACTCATCCAATAAGTTTTGGACATGTGTAGTTCATAGATTTTACATTATCTTTCCATTTTATTTAAATCGTCAAATAATGATGTCATCGCTGCATCATTATTATGTCATAAATAATTTAATTTATTTAATGTCTAAAAATCATAAAAAAAATACCATGATGTTGGAAATCTTTTTATCTTTACAATTACTATTTATAATCAAAAATCTGATCTTTATAACCCCATGTAAAAATTGTTTTCGTAAAACATATTATGTTTGTGTCATTTTTACGTTTACATTAAATAAAAAGTTATTTATGTCATTTCCCAACCAAAATGTCTCCATGGGTCCCCAAGTTGACCCATGGCTTGTCTTGGTCGGCCATGACACAACAAATAAGGTTGGTACATGTGTCTAGGTCATTTAATATTATTAAAGCATTATTTATACCTTAAACTACACTAATTACCACTAATCGCGATTAAAAACTTAATAAGTTACTATTCACAAAAAAATTATTTTAATCTCATTGAACCACATTTTACTTCTTAATGACAACAATGTATGTCATATTTTCAAAATTCAATACACATTAGTGGTAAACCTTCATTTAACTGAAAAATAAGTTTGCTTGATTACCACTTAGTGGTTTTACTATTCATCAAAAATTGAAGTTTTTCAGAAAATTACCAAAAATTCAACCTAACCTATATTTGATATTCCGAATTCAAAAATGAAGTATATTTTACAAAATTAAAATCATATAAGTCACATTAATTAATTTAACAATTAATTCCCGCTGCCAGAGCAAAAAGCGTGTTTTTACAAAATAATAAGTATCAAAAGATTGACACCAGTTTAAGTCTAATTTCAAAGTGAAATTGATTCCAATGACCACCATTGGATAAAATGGGAAAAATATATTCTAATTTCACTTCAAAACCAATTCAAAACATAATCTAATAATATAAATAAATTAGATTAAAATGCAGTTTTGATGTAAAATGCAGTATTTTTCGCTATTCATTAAAAAATGAACATTGTCAGAAAAATACCAAAAATTCACACAAGGTAAATTTTGATGTCACAATCATAATGGATAAGTTTATTTTGACAAACATAGTTTATAAAATTGTCAAAATATAGATTCAAAAATGGTTTTCCATCAAAAGGCAGTAAAACAATCTTTTAAGAATATTAGTGTATTCCATGCATAAGATTGTATTTATTTTCATTTTAAGCCTCTATAACACTATCTTAATCATTAATATACATAGATAAAAATATCTATTATTCATTACTTACTTGGGATGTTACATAGAATCTGTTGAAAAATATGATACTTGAGTTCACTAGATTCCTTCTTGGATATGACCACCTACCTCACATGTTATAAATTTCATGGTAATCGAATCCTTTAAACCACAGGATGAAAAACCAATGATGTATCTTTTGAAACATCATCAGTATATCAACAAGTGGTGCTTGAGAAGTCAATCTCTAGATACTCTTCCATGCCCTTTGACGGCTTAGTCGATATATGAAAAGGCACTCTCAATCTATTTAAAAACCACTTCTAGATGAATAATTATATCCACGAAAGAACATAACTAGGGGGAACTGATTCAATGGTTGTAGCAAGGCTGGATTCCTTGATAGTCTCACCCATTATAGTTGCATTATAGGTAAGGATCAAATTTTTTACCTCAATTCCTAGTACTTGTAGTTGTGATCCAAAATTTATATATGAATCAAGTAAACACCCTCAATCCCTTGGGGGGTGTGAAATGGTGGGGATATGAGGATTGGGAAACTAACCTCCAATTTTCAAAACATCAGTTCATTAAACATTTATACTGATATTGATTCTGAAAGAAGATGTTGTGGTGTCTTCAATGCATAATTGAGTTTTAGGGACATCCAAGGGTACCCAAGACTCTGGCCACATTTAACTAGGCCAACAACCTCTATATAAGATTCAAAAAGATCACGTAAAGAAATTAGGATTTCAGGAATACTTAGAATGGAAAAGAGATAATATCTAGATCTAAACCCACATGAATCGGTGCCATGGCCACTCTTTTAGTTGTAGAAAAGTATACAATGGCCCGTTCTAAATTTTCGTGATCCAAAATAGCAACATCCAATGTAAGTTTGACTTTTAAAGAAGTAGGATTAATAATATCAGCTGGAGAATCACCCCTAATGGAATTACCTCTAAATGGGAGGGGGCCATCTAGATTGGGGTGGTTGACTCCTCAAGACCTGGATCCCCTCTAGTAGCCTGAGAAAGATGGGGATATTCACTCGATTTTGCTTCTACTAGCGTAAATATCTCACCATTCTATATGGATGATGGATCAACATTTTCAGTTGGGATTTCAACCACTAAATTATCCTACTATATCAGGGCATGTGTTGTTTTAATTGGGGAAGGAATGTTGAGAAGACTTAAAATACCCCCAGTCTCTTCAGTTAGTCTTATATCTTTTCCCCTCTCAATCATGATTGATAGTTGTCCTTATGTTAACATAGAAGGAACACAAGCCACAAAAATCTAGGAAACTATTTCCTAATTACATATTGGTTTTATATCAAAATATACCAATGAAAAATGGATATAATGATAAAAGTGCTTGGTGAAATAGCAAGATAGGTAGAAATGGAAGTTACTCATAATCCCATTTCTAATGCATTTCGACAGTTGTAAAAAATTTCATCATTTCATGGTGAACCATGGGGATATATACCTAATGAGAATATCAATTAGAGCTTTAGGATATAATTCCCCCCATGTATTTGTAATAATTTCCACCATATGTTCTGTAGCACTGGGAGAAACTTCAACAGCAATTTCCACATCAAAAGGGACATGTTCCCTAGCTATAGTTCCCTCCGGCGTGTATACTGGAGAAAGAACCATCATTCAAGACTCCTCAAGTTCCTATAGGAGTAAAAGAGGATAGTTTAAAATCAACAGATGAAATGAAAAATAATGTTAGGGTTTTTAAATAGAACAAACACTACTTCGATATAAATTGTCTTTGATAATACCACCATCCATGCCACCTAGTCAGACTAGTAATGTCTATATTTGGAAGAATAGTGACACAAATATTTATCACTCAGGAATGTGGATACCACATCTGGATGTTCTTTAGGTGAAATAAATGTATTGGAAATGGATCCCCCAAAACCCATATGATCAGAGCACTCTCTTTGAGGTAGTTTCTAAATGTATTCCTCATATGCGTTCAACTTCAAGTCATCCTAGTCATTCCAAGCACTCAGAAATGTAATTTTAATGGGGATGGATAGTGCTGGAGAATTATCTTGGGGAAGCTGAGCGGGTTTCATTAGTCGCATTTTCTTCTTGGGTTCCTCTGTAGCCCTGGGAAGCTGAGGATCTAAACACTTATGAGGCTCTAAGTGAAAGTGAGCATCTTCCCTCACTCATGCCAGAACATAAATATCAACAATCTCTCGACCCTCTGAAGAGTGATCATCATCATCACCCACTTCACCAGTCTCAAATCGGAGCAAGACAAGTAATTGATGAAAGTATTTATAATGATTGTTCTAGGAATGTATTAGAGTTCCAAGGTCCTAAAGGTAACAATTTATCGTATTACACTCATCATCATTAGAAATGTATGTGAGTTCTAGAACATGGACAAGGTTTGTTTTTGAATCCCCTATCTCTTGGAGGAACTGCCATAATGCATGATGGGACTGATCATGAAAAGATTAGAGATTCTTTTAAATAACCCATTGCCTCTAGGTCATTGGAATAAAATCATTAGAAGGGATGGGTGGTTAATCCATGATGCAGCCTCAACAACTTTTGTAGTCGTTCCCCATTCTCGCAGGACCTTCTTTAGGTGTTCAGAACCGATAGACTTCTGAAGTACTTTCAAAAATAAAGAATGTCTTACAACATTATTTTTCTCCCCCTATCCTCAAATGACTTGGTGGTTGGTACACTGGGATCTATATCTTCTAGGGGCATCTAGATATAATTTAACCTAGACCTAAAAATATAATCTTGTAAGAAAGGGTATGTAACCTTAAGAATCATTAATCGTGACCTTTTAATGAGTATCCTATTCCATAAAAATTAGACACAACTTTTAGGATATCATATGATGTTTTTCTTCACAAGAATTGTTAAGGGCAGGAGGGACACCACATTTGAACATAGTTAAACTAATGACCAAAATTGTAAGGAACATATCCTTCACAGATAAGTTCTCCATCAATATGGGTAAAAAAATAATCTCTCTCAAATTAATTTGGAATCCTCAGTCAAACATTTATTTTAATTATCCTTAACAATGTTACCAGAAGGGGATGTGTAAGGATGATAGATGAATTAGTCATGATAGTTGATTCAATCCGTAAATTATTGTTCATTCTTTTTATTTAGGTCTTATGGCTTATCCTAGGTTACCCGACATGACGACATAACCCCACAGGTTCTTCCAAGGTATCATCAAAAAACAACATGTTGAACTACTAAGGTATTGATAAATGTGTATCCTCCTTTGTGGGATCATTTCTAGACTTTGAGGATTTAGAAGGGACCATTCATCCAATGAGGTGGCCTCCCTCACTAAACTAGTATAATGAGAATTATATTTTGGCCACGACTAGAATGTCCAGGTTAATGCATTTTCTGGGGTCCTATTGACCCACAATTATGAATCTCGTAACTCTCACAATGCCAGAGTATCATACTGGTAAATGCTAGCTACTCAAAAATATGGCCGAGAAGTATGCCAATTGAGACTAGTGGTCCATTCAAGGGATTAGTTCCTATCCCCATTCGTCGAACCAGCCCTCCTCTAAGGTAGGACTGTAAGAATATATTCACTATCTTATTTCCTTTGATGTAAAGGGGCTGGATCTATGCACATCAGAATCTTGATAACTGATATTTGTCAAAGAATTAGTCCACTTATAGAAAGAAATTAATTACCTAGGAAATGGGTCAACATTCATTAAAAGTATATTTTATTGTGTAAAGTGTACTTCAGCCAAAAGGGGAGTCCTCTCCAAATTGACCCAGGTGGAAGTATGAGGTAGAAACTCATCATACAGGTCCCTAAAAGAAGGGAACCCTGAAATTAGTCGAACAACATAGAAAAATTTCTACCTAATGGGACAAATGAGTCTTATTGGTATGAAAAATTCATATACTCCGAAGTTTTCTAGTGAGGGAATTTGTCTGATGAGCATAGGTATGGGATATCCAGACATCCTCATATACCCCCATGACCTACAATTTTACTATAAATTCTTTACAACCTTGATGGAACTAGAATGACCATCCCCAATCTATGGTAAACGAACCTCTATAGAGAAGAGCCCACATTGATGACCAGAAATATTTCTCATTTATTATGTCCCTTTATGCAATGATATGGTAGTAAGGGGCGGATTCATATGGCTTCCACCATGATTCCTATGTAGTTTGAGGATGATAGTTCTATAATAACCCAACAATTTTATATTCTACAATATGAATTGCCCCCAGGACAAGATAAGGATCTTAGGAATGGTTCTATGGATTATCCAGGAAGCTGTTTGGTCGACCACAAATTGTTCCAGAATGGATGCATCGAACAGTAGAAAAATCCATAAATGTGAATTCGGTCTAAGATTGGATAATACCTATGGGTGATGATATGTAGTTTCTCTATGGATTGATGTAGTGGGGTGGCTTGGATTATTTTTCTACATATTCTCACATAATTTTCATCATTTCATTAGTAAAAAAGTGGCATGAATAGATCAATAGAAAGAATGATAGATTTGGCAGAAATTGGAGGAAGATCAATCTATTTTCAACATAAAAAATACTATACAAAATGTTTAGTCCATCAAACAAATGGGTAAAAGACCAAAACAAGAATATCGACTACCATAAGTCCGCACAATAAGGCTCCATGTACGGAACCCCCAAAATAGTTCATGGATGGTATTTCATGGGAATTGAGAGTTCTCAAAACTAACCTTAGGATTCTATCTAGTGAAGCGATGTCCAACAAACCAAATGGTTTTTGGACTAGGTAAACCGTGTACCAAGCCTCATTACAAGGTCATCCAAAGTGAAGTATTAAAATTTTATGTTTTATATTTAAATTTTTGTATTTGGAATTGAGTTTTAATCTATGGATTTGGAGAAAATCATAGTGTCATATTATGATGTAGTTCAAACATATGTTTTATGTTTCATTGTTTAGTTTTCAAATTCAATGGCCATTTCATGGATCAGAATGACCATGAAGAGTTCAAAGATCATTTAATATAAATCATGATTCAGAAAGGGAGGATTTCACAAATGAACAAGTATGTGAATCCCGGGAAAGCCCAGAGTACATTGTGAAGAAATTTTATCTGAGAAACTTGGTAAATGAAAAATACTTGGTCCCCAATATATAGGCATTGTACCCCCAAATATTAGCACCTTTCTACCACATACCCATTCAGTTAAAGACCCCTTTAAACATTGGAAGAGCATCTTCATTGTCCCGATCAGATCCCATTCTAATAAGGGCCGTTTGTATGGTCATGAAAACACCACAAAAGAAAGGAAAATTATTCCACAAAATAGATGAAATAATAATACACATTTTCAATTGAAATCATGAGAAGAAGAGAAAGGAAATAAACTTTAGAAAGGGACCATGGTGGTCCATATACTGATTTCTAGTAACTGTACGATGATAGTATTGACCACGAAATGAATGAAATGCGAACATCCTAGGAAATTCTGGCTGATGAGGAATTTCCCATCAAACCAAAAAATAAATTAAGAATAGTGATGAACATCCATGAACCGTGCCATTTGTGGAATAGAGGTAGAGGAATTCCACCCATGAACCACAATCTTATGAACTACATCATTGGTGAAATAATGAAAAATAGGAATACCCCCACACACCATCACTACAAACTTGGTTCATAGATGGGGTGAGGGTAGTTGTTTCCCAAGAACTCCTTTGTTTTCAAGATTTATGTGGTGATTTTTCCCACCATAAACTCCATCCCCGCGAGCCTTATCCCAACAAACATCGGTTGACCATTTCATCCATAGACTGGGCAATTTTTTCTTGGGATTCCGCAAAAGGTGTTGTGTGACTTATATATAATGCAACCTTAGAAATGTATTAGAGGACATCCAGATGATGTAAAAAGGAAGTATTAATTTTTCAAAATGTGGATTTTAGGTATAGAAGACATCAAAGGAAAATATTTGATGAATTACACAGTAAAATATTGTTTTTAGCAGGTTTAAACCCACTCGGTACCATAAAAATAAGGAATCATAATAATATGGGGAATTTGAAAACCTAATTAGAGAATTGAGAACCACAATATCTTAATGGATGAGAATCCAGTGAAATGTTGGTCCACTTCTATTCTACAATCAGGCGTACCACATAGGTCCTTTCTACACGGATGAATCCATACCTTAAATAGTGTTCATCTATATGAATTGACTAATCATCGCATACCACCATAGTATGTGGATAGAACCCGATGATGTGTAACACTATGATAAAGGGACCACATCTAGGTCTGTGTGCCACCTTGGTATGCAGACAATATCCAGGTTAATGTACCAACTCAGTACACAGATGACCTTTCCTCCCAAATAGCAATGCGCTATGTGGAGGGTACCCTACCCTACATTAGAAAATGTTACGTGGAGTGGGGAACATTATGAAATTTTGCATTATGGTCTTGATCATATCCTTTTTTTTCATCTCATCCTCCAAATCCCATCCTCTAACTAGTTCATCAGCATTTTTCCAAATACTCTTCCAAAGTTGCTGGACCCGGATGATAAAACGGTCATGCACATTAGCAGGTCCTTTTGAGATTAAATAACCATGGTATGATGAGTCATGTGATTTATATTTTCAAGGGTGTGGGCCTCTAGAATGTATTTATGATTAAATTATTATGTAAACTTGGGTCCCAAACATAGTATACTCATGTGAACCTCCATGTTATAAGGATCATGGATAATCGTTGGATTTTTTCATTCACAGAGGGACAATGAAAAGAAAATGTGATCACACATAATATTAAATTTTATGTGAACCAATGATTCTCCCCTTTCTTATAACACATTTTAGGGAACTCTCCATGAGGTACTCCCCTATCCTTTCCACAGTAGTTGGTGCTCTGGATCCTCTTAGGCTCTGCACGGGATATTTCTAGATATATTTTCAAACATGGTTATCCTAGATTTCAACATGGGTGAAGAAATTGGAACCATCAAAGCCCCTTTCTCCCACCCTTTGGTCTCTAGTACCATCTATCAGTAGATGATGTGGGACTTGTTATCTACATATCCACTACCTCCTCTTGCTTCCCATACTAAGCATGAATTATGTGGGCTTAGGAGTTTTTGGTGATCATTAAATATTAATAACCTCAAAACATGGGCATAATCTTAGGTGTAAGCCCCAAACAAACCTTTAAATCATCACGGGTCCATATCCACCTCACGGTTCTAGAAAAATGGACATCTTCCATGCATATGGACCACCCAAAAGAACTAAGAGAATTGTGATTCCATGTTTGAACCGGATATGTATGATATCTGCTTATGGCTCGAGCTAAAGAGAAATTCTTCTTAAATTTCAGTCCTAATAAATATTCCCATGGATCATAAAGGAATCATCTTTTGGTATAATCCCCTTCATGACTCATCAAAAAGTGATTCCTTTTTAGTATAATCTCCAAATTAAATTGATCTATAGAGGATTTGATTCCCAACAAACTGGGAAACATAGGATGCCTCTCTAAGGTCCAAACCCAGCACCAAATCACCTGAGTGTTCACCGGGATATATTCATGGTATGGAAATATCAACCCATGAGACCATTCCTCTCAGAAGCATCCTAGGAGACATTGGTGTATGTTACACATGTAATATTTACTATGTATCAACCTCCAAGACATCCTCACCGCATGACACTAAACTGAATGTGTGGGTCCCCGTCACATAACCTTAAAAGGTGATGTGTCTAGTTAAGTGGAACCAAACATTGTGGGATCTAATTCATCTCACGAGGATATGTATGAAGCTATCTCATGGATTCAATCTCGATATCAAAGAAATTTACATCCATCTGAGATGCTGATAAGCTCAAGAGAGCCTCATTATTTGGATTAAATCATCATCATCTCTATAAAAGACTAAAAAATAATTACTATTTCTGAAAAAGGGTAACATTGATTATTTTACTAGAATACATTCATATGTCTTCATTAGTGAATATCCTCATATTCATACAGATGATTCCAGACCCATTCATATTTCTAATTGATCCTATGAAGTAGGGGAATCTGTAGACACATTCTAGGGAATGAACCAGGGATTCATGAACATATGAACATTTCCAAAATCTATAATACAGTTCCGGAGTTGGAAATAATTCCCCCAAAAGGGTGTGATGAGCCCTACCTCATATCCTCTCAACTAGTGGAGTCCTTATGTTTTGTTTTCCAAATGATCCAATGAGTGAACGAAGTTAGATAGTAGGTCTATGAATCATGAATAAATGGGAATTTGGGTGTTTCTGGATCCATGAATAAACTTATTGGATACCATATGATGAAATCATCCACAAAGAGAACTAATTAAAAACATACTCAACTCTCTTGAAATCACTATCCATGACAATTCAATTGCGGAACCTTATTAGGAATATAAAAATGAGACAATTTTTTGTCCTGATGAAACTATCTCTACCACTAAAAAGGTTCATGACATGAATTTGGTCAATATAAAATTGTATAACCGAAAAGAAACTCTATAATAAAAAGAAAATAGTTGTTATCTATAAGACTAGTTTTTTCCTAGTACGATACCAATTGGGTCAAAATAATGATGAAAATGAATAAATTAGGTTAAAACAAAGGTGTTTTAGATTGAAAATAAAGTTTCATGATATTCTACAAATGATTCCATGTTTTTATCACTATGAATATTGGTACTCACCCTATGCATTCTGATTTTGGTCATTGGATGAAACCCGAAGGAGTCATATTTCCCTTTAACATGATGGAGAAGATGATGATGATGAAAAACCAAATGGAATGTTGATAAGAGTGAAATATATCATGTTCATGACTAATTATGTTTCATGAAATAAGACTAAATGATATACTTTTACCGACACCCAAAATCACTAAAGAAGTGAATAAAATATATTTCTAGGATCTCCAGTGAGGATGTCCACGGAAAAAAGAAGGCCCAATTTCCATCATACATGAAATGTAGATAGAGACACCAAAGAATGCATGTTAATGGAATGAATAAATAATTTATGTGTGGTAATGATGGAAATGAAGCAACTAATCAACACGGAAAAATGAAGTGTATGATATAGGGAAATAAAAATAATCCAATAAATCCATTTGTAGTTCATTGACTTAAATGTGGGGAATCAATTCATTAACCAACCAAATTCCCTATTTTATAGGATAAACTCTAGAACATGGAAGGAACTACGTGAAAAAATTAATTACGTATTTATGTATAGTTTTTGTATGGAAAAAACCATAGTTAATAGGGTATCTAGTGATTAACCTTATTTCACGGATGTCCGTCATATTTCATTGGTCGTTATATTCATATGGTCTTAAAAAAAGGAAAACAAAAAATATGGTGAGAACCCATTGCATACGAGAAGACCATTGGGTTTGAACCCAGAATCAAAGAACAAAAAGGGGGGAGTGCCTTCCAGTAGCCTATGTGAAGTCCTTGTTAGCATGTGATTTTTTATATTATTTATATATCAAATGGATAATGTTTATTTTAAATTTAGGGATATTTGTTTTATAAAAAACATAACATTGGAAATTGAAAATTATTTGGTGATTAAATAAATATTGTAATTTTTTAAGAAGTTAACTATTTTAGGTAACCTATAATTTTAGGTAAATAGAATGAATTATATTTAGATGTAAAATATGATTTTATTGTGTAATTATGGCGATTTAGGTTATTTATGGAAATGATTAGAAATACCTTGAGATTATTATATTTATGAAATAAAATTTCTGGTGAAATAAATTAAGATACATTAATCTTACCTGGATGAATATGCGATCATATAATTATGATAATAGCTTTAAAACTTATTGTAGATTATTTTTAAGTATTGATATTTATTTTTTGAATGATTTATATTAATCTTTTGGTTTTACTGTAGAATTATGGCGAATAATTTTTGGTGAACTATCTTATTTTATCCTAAAATTTTTGGTTGTGGGTAATGTATAAAGATAATAAAAATATATAGTAATACTTTTGTAGATTTTTTGATCCGTATATATTGATTCTAAATCCACATTCATGAAAAATTCATATTAAATACTCATTTTTTGGAGAAAAATATGAGTTTGTGGAGAAATTTTTTTAAAGGATGAAACTCTACTTGTCATGTGTGTATGTTTCATGATTTTATTAGTATATTAAGTAAATAAATTCATTAAATATAGTGAAAATATTAGGAAACCAAAAATTTATCCAAGTACCTTCTTTTCTGATGAAGAAAATGGTCGCTTGGATCATCACAAATTTTTTTCTTTCTGAATGTTAGAATTCTCTTGATCTTTTTATATATATCTCTCTATCAGAACATGATGGTTATATATCTCTTAAAAATCCATGTTTTTCAATATGTATCCCTATTGTGTGTCTTCTTTTGTTACATTCACACTTCCCTTTATTTAATTTTATGTGGAGGTCTCATTAATCTATTTTATGATGTGGGGTTTCAACGAAGTGAGTTTGAACATTCAAACCCCTATTTTCTATCAAAAGTTTAAAATTGTGGGGAATAAATATTTAGAATAATGGGAGAGAATAATACTCCATTATTTTATGTTATGTATATTTTTTATGTTATTCTTTTCAAAATATTACATTCCATGAAACACACAACAAAAATAAACATTGAAATATTATTATAACCTGGAACATAAAATGATATGAATTAATAGTATTATTAAAATTTTTAAACTTATACATATTTTATATTTACTAAAATATATTTACATTAATTCAAAATTTTTAATTATAATAACACAATAATAAATCCAATTTTACTCATTAAAATAAAATATTTTTATAATTTTTGTTTTACATCCCTTTAATGGAAAACCTATTTTAAATACCTTTTGTAAATTTTACCTAAAATATTCGTCAAAATTAAATTATTATTTTAATTTTGAATATAAAAATTTACATTGGATGATTGTTTTGGTAATTTGTAGATATTTTTCTTGTTTTAATGAATAATGACAATTTATTTCCTTTAATTTTAAAATGAATTTTTAATCTAAATTATTTATTTTGTTAAATTATTATTTTAGTAAGTTTTGAAGAATAATTTAATTTAAAATATATAATTTAATAAAATTTGTGTAATTTTAATCAATTTTACATTGAATATGTTTATAAAAACATTACAATCTTTGGTACATTTTCACTTAAAAACTCACATTCCTGTTCCGTCAACGAGATTAATTTTAAATTAATTACGAAAAATTAGTTGTTTTGAATTTTGAAAAAATGATACCATATTTTTAATAAGTGGGTAAAAATTATTTAAATAGGTATCTTTTATTTTGGGGTCCATGAATAGTAAATTTGGTTATATTTTAATTATCATGGTTAAGGATAAATATGGTAATTATGAGTATAAATAATATTATAAAGACAATAAAAATACCAAAAAAGTTGTACAAGTTTAGTTGTGAAATTTATTTATAAAAAAATCATACAGGGGATGAAATTATAACCTTTTTAATCCACATGGTTGAGAGAATGAAAATTTTAATATTTTATTCAATGTAATTTCAATTTAATCACACTTTTGTTTTTAATAAGAGAAATATTATTAATGTGAGGTTATATATAAGATATTATTGACATTATAGAGTGTTTTTAAAGAAAAAATGTTTATTTACATTATAATAATATATTTATAACTTTTAATTACAAAATAATTACCTTAAATGGTGACACAATGATGATGTAGTAGTTGTTTAATTAAAGGGAATGTTAAATAAACTATATTAAAAAAACTAAAATAAAGATAATTTTTTAAATTTAATGTGATAGAATAATTTTGTATATTAATTTTAAATGTTAGTATGGTTTTCTAACAATTGTTTCAATTTTATCATTTTATGATATTTTGAAAAATTTATGTAATTTATAGAGTCAGTATTTACCCTAATGATATTTAAAAATAAATAATATTTCATTAAATGATTTAAGATTAATTAAAATCTGAAATTAGTCAAAATAATTAGGGAAAAGTTAAAAATGTATCCATTAGTCATTTTGGGATGTATTTTAGTTTTACAGAAATCTATTTACCCTTAATTAGTAAAAACACATGTTTCCACGATAAGAGTTTAAGATATTAAATAATGGATAATGAAAAAATAAACGGGTCAGAATGTGAAATAAAATTGTCTAAAAATAATTGGTTGAAAGTATTTTTAACCATAGTTAGCTTATCATAGAAATAAATCACTTTTAGACATGTTTAATTTAAAATTTATTTATATTAATTTAATATTTTGGGAGTTTTCTAATGTGCCCCTCACCCCGATTATTAAAGATCTCATTCTCCCTCACTTCCTCACACCATGTTGAGTATTATAGCTTGAAAAAACCCTAAATATTGACCCTAAAACAATCATTATACATGTTTTTTTCGTTTTATTCTTCCAAAAATAGAAACTTCATATCCCTTAAGAATATAAGTAAAGGAAGTCTGCCAAAGAAGAGGTATTCATTTTTACCAACTCATCCAAGTTTTTTTCTTCTTCAACCTAATAATTATGCCTCGTTCCCATTATAATGTAATAAATATATATTACTATAAATACATAGATGTTATTGTAATAATTGGAAAACCAATTTCTACCTTTTATCCATCATAGAAAAAAAATCATCATGTGTGTGTACGTATGTCTTACTGTCTCCATATCATGGTATTAGTTTTTTCATCGTCACATTGCATGTTTTGGTATAATGATATAAATAATGAATATATATTATATTTATGCATCATATTTTTCCTTTAGAAACTAATATTTACTAAACATCATTATCCTTTCACTAATTAAGTTAATGACACTATCACTCGTGCATATGTTCGACCAACCATTACCACTACACGATGTGATTCATTTTCCACATCCCACATTATAAAATGGATCAAAAAATGAATTTAATGATTAAATATAATATTTTTAACATTAATATAATTTTTTAAATAATATATTTATTTATATTATTTAGAATAACTGATACATTGACAATAAAACATGCATTATAAAATGAAGAAGTTAACACCTTAAATAAGGGTAACACCAAAATATTATCTACAAAAAGGTGATAAAATAACATAATAAGATCATATATAATATTATAAACAAGAACATTATTCTAGTATAAGTTAATATCATTATTAAAACTATTATATAGTAGGTTAAATAACATTTAACAAATTGAATGTACGTGGTAAGGGATTTTGGTATGACTTTTATTCTTATGGGACACTTGCCTTATACACTACACATTTATTCTATGTGGTGTATATACTACCCATTAATATATTTTAATAGTATTATCATTAATATTATGGTATTTTTATATCCATACAATTTTTTTTCTTTCATGTCGAATATAATATTACTGATTATAATGTTGTAAGTGTTTGTTTCACAATCTCATTATTATTTGGGATTTTCTGTATGTAAGTATCTGTTGGGTAATGTTTATCACCCATATCAATGTTTCATAAATATGATTTAAAAAATATTTTTACTATTATACTTCAAAATGTTGAAGACTTTTACCCATTTTCACCTTTCTATATAGTTTATTAAAAGGTTTCTTTTTTTCGTTTACCAAACGAGTTACTTTATGACATTTCAATAAAAATACTAATGAATTTTTTTTTGATTTATATGACGTAAGTGTATTTTTATGCCATCATGAAAACATAGTTTATTGATCATCTTTTACAAGTTTTAAATTTTAATTTCAACTAATATTTCTTCTTTTAATAATGTTCAGCCTTTTAAATAATTTATTTGAATGTAAAAATGTAGAATTTCTCATAAGAAAATTTTAATGATTTTTAGAGTGTTTTATTATTTATCCACATCCCTTGTTAAATAAAATGCATGATTGAGGTTGATCCCTTATGATAACATCTAAATTATTTTATTTAATTGGTTATGATCAATTTTACTGTGGATGTTCTACTTTCATAAAATTAACGGTTTATGGTTAAAATATTCCCATTTCATATTCTAGTTTTTAAATACGAATGTTTCTGTTTACTTTTGTTTTCATAAGAGGAATTCATTTGACTTAGTCCAAGATGTTATAGGACTACTATAACCCCTACATTAATTGGTAGGTGTCATGAGAAAAACATTTTTGGGAATTGGATGTGGCCTTACCCATTTCTGTATGGTTTGTCAGCTAAATCCTTAACAGTATGTTTACATTGTATGATATTTTTCATTTATAAAATATGAGATTAGTAATTTATATTCCCTTTTATTATTATATTAGTAGTATATCCATGTGATTATTTATGTGAAATTATTTTATTATCATTTATTCTATCCATATTATTCTCAATATTATGTTTAAATGTCTTTTGTTTCAGTTACACTCCTTGGCTTATGGTTTATATTTATTTGTTCATAATAGATTTTCCAGTATGTGTACCCTTACTAATCATTACAGCTAACCTTTTTCATATGTTTTATTTTTACATGGATTCTATGATGTGTTATATGACTAATACTTAGGGTTAATTTTGGATAATATTAAAACTTTCAAAGGACTTACTATATTGTACTTTATAGTTTCAATTGTAAGGTATAGTTAATGTATGTTATATGGATTTACAAAACTAAAAAATTGTTCTATATATTAGGATTTGATTCCTTGTAGTCATGAAAATTTAATGACATGATGCACTAGATTCAATTTATTGGGGTCAGGGCATTACATATGTTAATATGGAGATATTGTAATATCTCGAGTTTTTGAATCGGGTAGAAAACCTATCCATTTTTTGAATTTTGAATTGGTGTGTATTCTATTTTGTTTAACCATTGGAACCAAATTATGATTATTTTGTATCCCTATTATCTTATTTTTTGATGGTTTTAGAGGTTTTCTGAGTGGCTTAGGTTTTTGGAAGGTTTTCTAGAGTTTTTGAGATTCAATGGACTCTTTTTCAAGTTACAGCTAACGACAAAGAATTAGTGTAATCAGAGCATACTCTCCCAGCTGAATGTGCCTCCCAATTTTAAACTACCACATGATTTGGAGACCCACACAGGTTGGGATTCATGGCCATGCATGGAGTTTTTTTTACAAAGGCTTCCACATGGTTTGTACATGATTACTGAAAACTGTTCAGAATTCGCCAAGATTATTGTCACATCGGCAGTACCCACGCACCGTAGCTTACATTGTTTGTGAAACATTTGGGAAATCATGTGATCTAATAATGTGGCCCCATATTAGGGGTGAAATTACAAAAATCAACAACTTCTTTATTTGGTTTTCTTCCATGTATTCTCTTTTAGGGTGGCGTACAATTTTGTGGGAGGCTCTATTTATCTTCTCCTCTTAATTTTATACAACTCCATCATCGATTCCCTATTTATAGATCTTCTAGGTTCATTGGAACTATAATGGTAGGAATATACTAAAATATAACTCCTTCCTTATTTTCTTTGGCCACACAGAGCACTAAATCTGTTTGATTAATTTATCACTATTTTTGGAGCATTAAACATAATCGTACATTTATTAAAAATGCATAATGATAAAGGTTAATACTAGACATGCCTACATATATTTTCCCAAGGTAGGTGGTTCATAATTTTATTTTTTTTAGTCAATCATTTTGGTGCTTTAAATTTTATTGTGCCATTGAGTATTTGAGTGAGTCCCTTTTTAGTTTGATTGCTTGATGTTAAATTAGCGGTGTGGCCTAAACAGATATCTTTTGGAATTCCCTCTCCAAAAATTTTAGTGCATCGCCAGGTTAGAGGTTGTCGACCACCTTGGGTTGTTAGGCCGGGGTGCCTTCCTTACAAAATTTGGGGTTTTCTATTAGATTTGTACACCTCAATTGCATTTAATTTTTTGTTTATTTTCAATATTTATTTATGCTTTTCAATTAAATCACATTAAATTGAATTTATTATTTAATGTTAATTGGTTTATACGTATATGAATCGCTTGAATTCCATTTAATAGAATTGATGGGATTGTGATGGGATTGGCCTCAAGAATTGGGATGTCATGGCCATTGCGATTGAGTCGACGTGGCCTTCTAGTTGAGATTTTCCATGATATAAATGGGTGATGTGATCATAGGTTGGGATTTATGAATGACGGTTGTGGGAGTAAGGCTATCATGGTGGGGAATGGCCCGTGAAATTGGATGGATTGTCCATTAGAATTGATTGACATTGTCTCAGTTTAACGAGGTGCCTTTTGGATGTGTCTTATTTACTAATATGGTGATTTCCAATCACTAATGATAGCCATAGTGCATATTGGAGACGCGTGCACACAGGTTGACTCAATGATGAGTTGTTTTTGAATAATAGCGTGGGTGTAGGCACTCAATATCAAGGATTTGGAAATTGTATTGGGGTTAATTTCCATATAATTCCATAGGGAAAGCGAGGCACCTTTAGATTATAGAATTGAGGCTATCAGTTGAGGGACGAGGGTCATCATAGTGTGGATATTAGGATATGAATTACATTGAAGTACATATATTACCATTCCTCTAGAAATTATTCTATGAGATGAGGTATGTTTTCTTTTGAGGATATATATCAATGTGCCTTTAGATGTCAGGATTTGAGTCGATGTGTGATTTCAAGAAGGGGTCTGAGGGACTTGTTACTTCATCTGGGCTTGCTTTTGGGACATCATTGATTTGTTTGAGAAAAGAGGTGTCAAGAAGAAATAAGGTGTATGAATCTTTTCTGTAGGTTGAACCTAGGGCTTCACCTAGGATGTTTTACACCAAGGGATACCTTGGGCCATCAACCATAGATTTATTCTACTCCATTGATTATGACATTGGCCAAGACATGTTATATCTTCATGGTGGCTATTGAGAACTAGGGATGAATTATTTAAATTTTAGTGCATGGTGATACTTTATCATTTATTATAATTAAAAACATCTTACACACTTATGATGGATATGCACACTTGGGTGGTATCCTACTGAGACTCATTCTCACACCCTACATGGGCCCTTCGGGACATTCATAGACTAAATGATGACAGGTTTAGGAAAAGTTTAAGGCTCATGAGTTGGATCATAGTAGTTGTTTTTATTGGGATGTTGGAAAGGTACCTTGAGGTTCTTGACTCAACAAGTGTTAGTTGTGAGTTTTACTTTTGTTTATTTTTGTATCAGTATTCAATATATATATGTATTGTACTGAGGTCATCCATGGGTGACCCCTTTCAAGATATTGATATGTATAGACTATTATGATTTTGTGCTATATTTTCAAATTTATATTAATGGAATGTCTGGATTGTATATTTATTTCCACTATTTTTGTTCAGTTATGCTTCCACTATTTTTAAATATTGATTGTGCCTCCACTTTTGTCGGGTCTGTTCTGATTTTGTTGAGTCAATATTTCCAATTAATGTAATATACACATACATATATATATATATATATTTACTCAGACCAATGTTATATCATCCACTAAAGGTATATTATCCTAACTATTTTCCCTTTACACCCTCGCTTCTAGTCCACAACCATTGGAGTACAGGGAGGCATGCCTAAGTCCAGTGGTACCCACTCATATAGAACTATATTGGTGGACGAACAATATGGGAACTATATATCTATGAGCAATGAGAGTGATCAGGATCAGCCATGTAATCACCTGATAATTATACAATGATATTTATATATTTTGGTGCACATGCGGATCACCACTAGAGGTATTATAGAGTTTGATCTTATAGAAGAATGAAGGTGCAATGAGATCTATTCCACCTGATCATTAAAATATGCTATATTAAAAGTGGATATAATTTTATATAATCTGATAAATTAATTATTAAATATATGTAAAGATCATACTGTTATGGTTTTTGTATTTTTATATAGTCATGTAATCTAATAATTTCATAATACATGTAATTTTGATCATACAAAACAACACTTAAATATAAATTAAGGCTAAAAGCCTATTTGAAAACAACATCAAGGGATTATTTCACTATGTATTTATCCTACATGTTTTAGGGGTGTGATTTCAATTTTTGAACCTACCTTCATCAGTTCTTCCTTGTTTTTTGATCTTATTTATATTCTAAATCTACAGTGGTGAATTTCATTTATATTCCATCCCATGTTCAATTACAAATTATTTCTCATGGCCTAGTTAATGATGTCTCCACCAATGAGTGGAATTTTTATCTTTTATAATGATAGGAAAAAATAATCTTCATTTGATATCTAGACCATTTCATTATGGAGGTGGAGATGATTATGGGTTCAATGTGGTGTTTTGTTATTGGGAGGTGTTGAGGAATTTTTCTACTGATTTATTCCCCTAAACCAGTGACCCATTAGTCGCTCTATTTCTTCTATCCCCCTTTATTAGTTTCCCATTAAAATCGATGAAACTATCTAGTTTTTCTTTACCACATTGATTCCAATGATCTCCCTTATTGTAAATGAGAAAATAGAGACTCTCAATTTTTTTAATAAGATATTGGTACCATTTGTTGTTTCATACATATGTATTATTGGATGTGATCTAAACATGTACATGTTTGAGATGCATGTTCACAAGCATATGATGCATCATATATATATATATAATGATATTATATATATTTATAAAAAATGATATTATATATAGTAGACTTTTAATATATGCATATTATTCTTAGATATGATAAACATATATGATATATATATTCTTTATTTTCTTTAGAATTGCTTATTCAAAAGTTACAATCCATTAAAAATTGATTAAAGGTGTTATATTAAATTCATTGAAAACATTCAATGAATCACACTAAACATTTATTAACACATAAAATGAGTTGTGAATGGATATGTATTTGTATTTAGCTATATAATAGGATAATATCCTCTCCTATTAGGGGTGTGTGGTATATAATGTAACTGTAAAGACCCGTAAAATTCAAGGAAAATTTTTTCTTAATTTTCTTTAGAATTTTACAAGAGCGCGGTTTCAGACGGCACCTGATTCCGAGGCCCGGAGTGCCCGGAATCAATTTCCGAAGTTTGGCTCGGGTACGTTCAGTGAACGAACGAGCGGGAATTCCTAACTTTTGATCTGGTGCTCGGAATTGAAATCTGAGGGCACCGATGAACTCGCAGCACCGATATTCGCTTAAAGAGACCTTTTCGGAAGTTGCGTTTGTTGCGGGTTGAAAGTTAGTTTTGGGGTTTTTAGTTTGAGTTAAATAAAATTTGTGTAGAACAAATTTTATTATAACTTGATAAAACCTACCAAAGGGGGTTGGAAGTGGGACCCACACCCACATAACCTCCATTGGGAAGATTAAGTGTTGTGGGGCCCACACAAACCCCTAAACCTTTCATATTCCCTCAACTCCCTTAACGCCTCAATAAATGACTTGAGTTACTTATTTAATTATGGGAGTTAATCCTTTTGAATTTCAAACATTTGAAATTCTAGTGTGTTATGTGTTAATAAAATAAGATGTTGTCTTATTTTATTTTGGTTAATTGGTTGTCTTCTTGAGAGGTGGAGAGCTTTTTCTTCTTCTTCTTCTTCATCTCTGACGAAGATCACGAGGAACCCTCAACTTGACGAAGAACGCTCAAGTCCCGACGAAGAACGCCGCTCCGCTCTTCTTCGTCTTCCGTGTCAATGTGTGGGAACGCCGCTTCCTCCTCGGATTCCCTTCGTTGACAAAAGAAGTTTCGCCAACGACGTGTCTCTTCGGACGCATCCCTTCGTCATCGTTGACGAACGGCTACCGTGATGCCCGACCTCCGCGACGTCGTCTTCCGCGGAACGTTGACAATCGTCGAACCTTATACCAAGGTAGGGGTTGTTGATTATTGTTTAGTTATTCTTTTTTTTATCATGAATTTTAGCAAGTCTAACGTGTGGCTTTGGATTATTTAAAGATGTGTTATTGCTTAACGTGAGGGGGCCGGACCGCATGAACACGGCCGAACCCCCTCCATCGTTCTTGTTGTTTATTCTTGCGGGTGGAAGCAAAGTGGCGTGGTGCCGTCGTACCACGCGGATAATCGTGCAATTAATTTACGCGACGCCGTTGAGCCACGCCGAGGAAGAATCTTCAAGAACGCGACGCCGTCGCGCCGCGTTGAAAGGAATCAAGGCACGGCGAAGGGGCGCGGTGCCGTCGCACCGCGCCGGACGACGAACACCGCGGCCGGTTCCGGGCCGCGGAGGGATGAGGAGACCGCGGCCGGTTCCGGGCCACGGCGGGAAGAGAAGACCGGCGGCCGGGCCGCCGGCGTCGGAAGCCGAAGGGGGGACCGGAATTTCCTGTCCCGTTGGAAAAAAATGGCCGGCCAGCTGGCCGGCCGGAAGGCATTAAAACCGGGGGAATTAATCCCCCGACCAACTCACAAAACCCCCCCTATTTATGAGGGGGGAGGTTCTTTGAAGGGAGGGGGGCAGCCGGCCCCCCGGTTCCGCACAAACAGGCCCCCCACGTGGGGGGGGGGGGTGGGGCGTTTTAAAAAAATTGGGCGCGGCACAAAGGCCGTGCCGCTTTTCCAAATCAGCGGGGGCTTAGCCCCCGCATGCAGCCACCCCGCGGCGACAAGCCGCCGCGGCCCCCGCGCCGCCGCGCCGCCGGCCTGCCGGCCGGCCGGGCCGCCCAGGGGGGGGGGGGGGGTCGGGCCGGGTCGGCCCGGACCCGGACCCCCCCGTTTCGAACCAGTTCCGGTCTTTTGGCCATATCTTGAGCCTAGGACCTCCGAATGACGAACCGTCTCCGGAAACGCGATCCTTGGATCGAGACGGTCGTTTCGGTATATCGCCCTCAAGGTTTCAGATTACTTTGAGTTCGGCCGGGTTGGTTCGTTCACGAAACCAACCGGGCCTTCGGAGCGGAAACGCTCATATCTTGAGCTACGAACGTCCGATTGACGCGCCGTCAGTCACGTTGTGTTCCTCTTAGTGAGAAGGATCTTTTGGCATACTCCGCCCGAGGTTTGGATGCAGGTGGAGTACGGTCGGGTTGGTTTTGCCTTAAAAACCAACCGGGCCCCGGAGACGAAAATGCCAATAACTCTCAGACCGGGCGTCCGATCGACGCGCCGTCTGTTGTGTTGAGTTCCTGTTGTCGATATGGAACTTTTGGATACATCAACTCTGGTCTTTGTGACAGTTGATGTATCAGCCTCTCGGCTCGTGGAGCGGACCCTCCGAACGAGCTTGCTGTGTGCGGGAACCCTAGTGCTGGCTGCGACTGTTACTGCTACGACTGCTACTGTGACTGCGACGACGACAGTGCAGAGATCCTGTGTGGATTCGACGACGACGACTTCAGCACTCAGCGATCCTACGTGGATCAGTGCTACAGGTCCTGTGTGGGCCCGATCCTGTGTGGGTCCGATTCTGTGTGGGTCCTTGCGCTCAGCGGTTCTGTGTGAGCCAGCGCCTACAGGTCCTGTGTGGGCCCGATCCTGTGTGGTCTTTGCGGGGTTAGTTACCTATCGATCCTTCGTGGGTCCAACGACTTAGATGGATCAGTGATCATCTTTATCGTCCTTGAAGAAGTATACCTGTGTGAGCTGAATCCTATTGCAATCCTGTGTGGATTACGTTTTGCTTTCCTGTGTGGAATACGTTTACTTTCCTGTGTGGACTGAGTTGTACTTGGGCTCGGAGGATAGAGCGTATTTGAATTGATGACTTAGGTATATGTATGGGCATATACCTAAGCAGTGTCGGTTATTACTTCATGATTGTCACTTTTCTTCGTGGTTTATCCTTTGTGGATTTGAGAGACCTTCAGGGGTCTCAGGGTCCCTACTGAGTAGCTTATACTCACCCCTGCACGGGCTTTGCCCGCACTACGTTGTGTTGGTTGCAGACGACGGACAACGTTGACCTTAGCTGAGGCTTGCAGAGCGGGACGGTACCCGGAGGTGGACCACTGGGCGGGACGTGCTCGGAACGGACGGCGGGACCCGTGGAGCAGAGGAGCTATCTGTACCCACCCTTCAGGTGGGATTTCCTGTGGACAGCTCGGAGTAGCGGCTTTTACTTTTCAGTTGCTGTTTTCCCTTTCGAGTTGTACTTTACTTTCAGTTTGGGTTTGTATTCTGGCCCTTTTTCTTTTCCGCACTTTCAGTTGTACTCTGCTTTTGTTTAGTGTTTACTTTCCGCTTGTTTACTCTGTGGTGTTTGTTTACTTTACAAAGGCAATGCCTTCCCTTTTTACCGGGATTTACGCCTTGGTGCTAGTCGCCAGCCCCTGGCCTATGGAAGGCGGGCTTGGGGTAGTCACGACACGGACCCCGAGGGTGGGTCATGACAAATTGGTATCAGAGGAGTTCGGTTCTACCGCGAACTCTGATCTTTTCTATGTGAAGCAATAATGTTTAGCGTATTGAGTGTGGTTATCAGTCCAGGGAGTCCAGTGTTGGTGCGGTGGCCGACGTATCCGTACACCAGGACCCTGACTTCTGATTTCCGACTTAATGCACGAAAACATTGATTGCGTGTGTGATTCAAAGTTTTCTTTGTGAATACTTATATCAGCTCACCAGGTATACTATTCTAACCGTGGCGCACCTATTTCCTTTTCAGGATGGCCCCACGACGACAGCCAGCTAGGGTTCCGACAGTCGAGCGAGACGACAGCCCACTGAGTGACGAGGCCTCGGTGCAGGGCCCTTTGCCAGTAGTGGCACCGGAGGTAGCTTTACCCGCCGATCCCCCGATGCTTCCAGCAGCAGCCGCTGACGATGCACGTCGCCTCAGCGCACTGCATGAGTTTCAGCGCCAGCGACCACCCAGGTTTCGCGGGGAGACGGATCCCCAGGCAGTAGAGGACTGGCTGGAGGCAGTGGTTCGAGTGTTTACGCTAGTGAGGACACCAGCAGACCTCATGGTGATCCTCGCTACGAGCCTACTACACGCAGCAGCAGGACGATGGTGGAGCTTGATGCTCCAGGTGCACGATGAGACGTCTCTACTTTGGACGGACTTTGAGAGCCTATTCCGCTCGGAGTTCGTCCCAGCCACCCTTCGTGCGGTACGTATCCAGGAGATTCTACAGCTGCGGTAGGGCAGCATGACGGTCGCTCAGTACTCGGCGAGATTTACCGATCTCTCGCGCTACTCGACCGACATGGTACGGGACCCATTCTTCCGGGCCCGGAGCTTCGAGCAGGGTTTGAGACACGAGATCAGGGCATCGCTGATCTCCCTCAGCATACCGACTCAGACAGGAGTACTGGAGCGGGCTCTTCTGATCGAGAGCTTCCTTGCTGAGTCTACACCAGCACAGCGACCCACCGCAGGGCGACACGTGGCAGAGTCATCTGCAGCAGGCAGTCAATGGATGACTCAGGGGTCCAGACAGACCACACCTTCGGGCAGACGACCTCAGGATACTGGCTCAGCAGTGCGGGGCACACAGCGCGGAACCAGTCTTACGAGAGGCAGACAGTGCTACTCGTGCGGCGGGCAGGGCCACATGGCTCGTGACTGCCCGACCCGCCGTGCCGAGGAGCAGCAGACGGTTGAGGGACCACCGAGGCAGAGGTAGAGGGTCGACCGTGGCGGTCCGCAGGGAGGAGGCGGACGAGGCACAATAGCTGGACGAGCAGCCGGTGGTGGCCGACGCTTTGAGGCTCTACCACCACCACCACCAGGAGGTCCACCCCGACCACAGGGAGCTGGCGGGCAGCGATAGGCACAGCTCCAGGCAGCAGAGGCCTACGACCACGACGCACCCGAGATGATTCGAGGTACTATCTGTGTCTACTCCACCCTTGCTGCAGTTCTTATAGACACAGGAGCGAGTCACTCTTTCATAGCCGCTGCCCTTGTTCGGAGCTCGGAGATACCGACAGAGCCGTTGGCTCGATCCTTACGGCTAGAGACTCCTACGGGAGCAGACTCGATGATTACGCACTGGTGCCGGCAGTGTGAGCTTACTCTAGGAGGCGAGAGCTTCGACTGGGATCTTCTTGTAGCAGCGTCGAGGCCTTACGACGTCATCTTGGGCATGGATTGGCTATCTACGGTCCATGCACAGATTGACTGTTTTAGGCGCAAGGTGCGATGTGTACGCACCGATGGGAGCAGGTTCACCTTCACCGGCGAGAAGGGAGCCTTAGCAGCACAAGATGGACTTCCGCGGAGGAGAGGACAACCCATCACTCATCAGTTGGCTAGCCTCATCCTTGGAGCAGTTGACGTGCGGAGTCCTGGTTTTCCTACAGTGGTGGATCAGTTTGCGGACGTTTTTCCCGACGACGTTCCAGGGCTACCTCCTCACAGAGAGGTAGACTTTTATATTGACTTGTACCCCGGGATAGCCCCAATATCCACTCCAGCATATCGGATGGCCCCCGCCGAGCTTCGAGAGCTACGGGTACAGTTGGAGGACTTGCAGGGCAAGGGGTTCATCCGACCCAGTGTTTCACCCTGGGCTTCCCCGATTTTGTTCGCCAAGAAGGCGGACGGGAGCTTGCGACTTTGTGTTGACTATCGTCGCCTGAACCAGGTGACAGTGATGAACAAGTATCCGCTACCGAGGATTGATGACCTCTTTGATCAGCTCAAGGGAGAACGGTGGTTCTCGAAGATAGACCTCAGGTCAGGCTATCATCAGCTCAGAGTCAGAGACGAGGATGTGCAGAAGACAACCTTCAGATGTCGGTATGGCCACTATGAGTTCTTGGTTATGCCTTTCGGTGTAACCAATGCTCCAGCAGTGTTCATGGCTCTCATGAACAGGATCTTTCAGCCATACCACGATCGGTTTGTCGTGGTCTTCATCGACGACATTCTGATTTACTCTACGACAGAGGAGGAGCACGCCTATCACTTGCGAGTTGTACTAGACACACTCCGAGAGCACCAGCTTTATGGTAAGCTCTCGAAGTGCCAGTTCTGGATACGTGAGGTCCACTTCTTGGGTCACGTTATCTCTGAGGCGGGAGTTGCAGTGGATCCCGCGAAGATTGAGGCTGTGTTAGCATGGGAGCAACCCAGGAGCGTGACTGAGGTTCGGAGTTTCTTGGGACTAGCTGTATACTATCAGAGATTCATGCCAGACTTCTCTAGAGTTGCGGCATCACTCACAGCTCTAACGAAGAAGGGGAAACCCTTCGTGTGGTCAAACAGATGTTAGCAGAGCTTCCAGGAGCTGAGACAGAGATTGACTAGCGCACCTATCTTGAGGTTGCCTGAGGAGGGAGTAGGGTACGTAGTCTACTGCGATGCATCAGGGACCGGACTCGGATGTGTTCTGATGCAGGATCAGGCCGTGATCGCCTATGGATCACGTCAGTTGAGGCCGCATGAGCAGAACTATTCTACCCATGACCTGGAGTTAGCAGCAGTGGTCTTCGCTCTGAAGACATGGCGACACTATCTGATGGGCGAGCGCTTTACAGTCTTTTCCGATCATCAGAGTCTCAGGTATATCTTCTCTCAGAAGGACCTGAACCTGAGACAGCGACGATGTCTCGAGATCCTCCAGGACTATGACTTTGAGATAGTCTATACTCCTGGGAAGGGGAACGTAGTAGCCGATGCCCTCAGCAGGAGGACGGGCATTCAGATACTTGAGGAGGCGACGTAGCAGCTAGCCTCTTTGCAGATATCCTTCGTGGATAGAGATGGAACAACCTTTCTTCAGTCTCTCACAGTCACTCTTCCACTACAACAGCGGGTCAAGGAGGCATAGCGTGAGGATGCTGACTGTGAGACACGGCGTGCACAGATATCCTCGGGACATGCACCTGATGGTTTCTCCCTTGGAGCAGAGCACGACATCCTTTTCAGAGGACGTACCATGGTACCAGTTGCTTTGTGAGAGGAAGTGCTGAGAGAGTTTCACACTTCTCCTTTGGCGGTACATCCTGGAGTGGCGAAGATGTACCAGGACCTCAGACGACAGCACTGGTGGCCGGGCATGAAGAAGGCAGTAGCAGAGTTCGTTTCTCGATGCCTCACCTGCCAGCAGGTGAAGGCTGAGCATCAGATACCAGCGGGCTTGGTACAGCCCTTGGAGGTTCCGGAGTGGAAGTGGGACGGCATATCTATGGACTTCGTGACTGGACTTCCACGCACTTCCAGAGGTCACGACTCCATCTGGGTGATTGTTGACCGACTCACCAAGTCGGCACACTTCTTACCCATCAGAGAGCAGGGCTCAGTGGAGAGCTTGGGACGTCTCTACGTTCAGGAGATTGTGCGGCTCCATGGCGTGCCAACATCTATCGTCTCCGATCGAGATGCTCGCTTTACTTCCCGGCTTTGGAAGGGGTTACAGGAGGCGTTCGGGACGCAGCTACGTCTTAGCACCGCTTTTCACCCTCAGACGGATGGTCAGACGGAGAGGACCATTCAGACACTCGAGGACATGCTCCGCGCATGTGTCCTCGACTTTGGTCGTAGCTGGGAGGACCACCTACCCTTGGTGGAGTCTGCGTACAACAACAGCTACCATCGGGATGGCACCGTACGAGGCGTTGTACGGCCGACCTTGTAGATCTCCTTTGTGCTGGACAGACCCTGGAGAGTCAGCACTGGTAGGACCGGAGATGGTCCAGGCCACGATAGAGAAGGTCCAGGTCATCCAGGAGCGGATGAGGACAGCTCAGAGCCGGCAGAAGTCTTATGCTGACAGGAGGCGGAGACCACTAGAGTTCGAGGATGGCGACCACGTCTTCTTGCGGGTCTCACCTCGACGTGGTATTCGGAGATTTGGCCGAGGCGGCAAGTTTATCCACGCTTCATCAGACCCTTCCAGGTTCTCAGCAGGATTGGTGAGGTGGCTTATCGCCTGGCTCTACCACCTCAGTTGCACCGGGTGCACGACGCCTTCCACGTATCTCAGCTAAGGAGATACGTGCACGACCCGACGCACATCATTGACCATGGGGAGCTTGACGTTGACGATGGGGCGACTTTTACGGAGGTCCCGGTGGAGATAGAGGATCGACAGGAGCGGGTCCTGCGTGGGTGATCGGTTCCTCTTGTGCGCATCAGATGGCAGCACGGGAATCTCTAGGAGAGCACATGGGAGCGGGAGGCTCAGATGCGTGCTCAGTACCCTCATTTGTTTCCCTAGATTTTGATGTATCTTTACGGGGACGTAAAGCTCTGAGGTGGGAGTAATGTAAAGACCCGTAAAATTCAAGGAATTTTTTTTCTTAATTTTCTTTAGAATTTTACAAGAGCGCGGTTTCAGACGGCACCTGATTCCGAGGCCCGGAGTGCCCGGAATCAATTTCCGAAGTTTGTCTCGGGTACGTTCAGTGAACGAACGAGCGGGAATTCCTAACTATTGATCTGGTGCTCGGAATTGAAATCTGATGGCACCGATGAACTCGCAGCACTGATATTCGCTTAAAGAGACCTTTTCGGAAGTTGCGTTTGTTGCGGGTTGAAAGTTAGTTTTGGGGTTTTTGTTTGAGTTAAATAAAATTTGTGTAGAACAAATTTTATTATAACTTGATAAAACCTACCAAAGGGGTTTGGAAGTGGGACCCACACCCACTTAACCTCCCTTGGGAGGATTAAGTGTGGTGGGGCCCACACGAACCCCTAAACCTTTCATATTCTCTCAACTCCCTTAACGCCTCAATAAATGACTTGAGTTACTTATTTAATTATGGGAGTTAATCCTTTTGAATTTCAAACATTTCAAATTCTAGTGTGTTGTGTGTTAATAAAATAAGATGTTGTCTTATTTTATTTTGGATAATTGTTTGTCTTCTTGAGAGGTGGAGAGCTTTTTCTTCTTCTTCTTCATCTCTGACGAAGATCACAAGGAACGCTCAACTTGACGAAGAACGCTCATGTCCCGACGAAGAACGCCGCTCCGCTCTTCTTCGTCTTCCGTGTCAACCTGTGGGAACGCCGCTTCCTCCTTGGATTTCCTTCATCGACAAAAGAAGTTTGGCCAACGACGTGTCTCTTCGGACGCATCCCTTCGTCATCGTTGACGAACGGCTACCGTGACGCCCGACCTCCGCGACATCGTCTTCCGCGGAACGTTGACAATCGTCGAACCTTATACCAAGGTAGGGGTTGTTGATTATTGTTTAGTTATTCTTTTTTTTGATCATGAATTTTAGCAAGTCTAACGTGTGGCTTTGGATTATTTAAAGATGCGTTATTGCTTAACGTGAGGGGGCCGGACCGCATGAACACGACCGAACCCCCTCCATCGTTCTTGTTGTTTATTCTTGCGGGTGGAAGCAAAGTGGCGTGGTGCCGTCGCACCACGCGGATAATCGTGCAATTATTTTACGCGGCGCTGTCGCGCCACGCCGAGGAAGAATCTTCAAGAACGCGACGCCGTCGCGCCGCGTTGAAAGGAATCAAGGCACGGCGAAGGGGCGCGGTGTCGTCGCATCGCGCCGGACGACGAACACCGCGGCCGGTTCTGGGCCGCGGCGGGACGAGGAGACCGCGGCCGGTTCCGGGCCGTGGCGGGAAGAAGAGACCGGCGGCCGGGCCGCCGGCGTCGGAAGCCGAAGGGGGGACCGGAATTTCCGGTCCCGTTGGAAAAAACCGGCCGGCCAGCTGGCCGGCCGGAAGGCATTAAAACCGGGGGAATTAATCCCCCGGCCAACTCACAAAACCCCCCTCTTTATGAGGGGGGCGGTTCTTTGAAGGGAGGGGGGCAGCCGACCCCCCGGTTCCGCACAAACAGGCCCCCCACGTGGGGGGGGGGGCGTTTTAAAAAAATTGGGCGCGACACAAAGGCCGCGCCGCTTTTCCAAATCAGCGGGGGCTTAGCCCCCGCGTGCAGCCACCCCGCGGCGACAAGCCGCCGCGGCCCCCGTGCCGCCGCGCCGCCACGCCGCCGGCCTGCCGGCCGGCCGGGCCGCCCAGGGGGGGGGGGTCGGGCCGGGTCGGCCCGGACCCGGACCCCCCCGTTTCGAACCAGTTCCGGTCTTTTGGCCATATCTGGAGCCTCGGACCTCTGAATGACGAACCGTCTGCTGCAACGCGATCCTTGGATCGAGACGGTCGTTTCGGTATATTGGAATCAAGGTTTCAGATTACTTTGAGTTCGGCCGGGTTGGTTCGTTCACGAAACCAACCGGGCCTTCGGAGCGGAAACGCTCATATCTTGAGCTACGAACGTCCGATTGACGCGCCGTCAGTCGCGTTGTGTTCCTCTTAGTGAGACGGATCTTTTGGCATACTCCGCCCGAGGTTTGGACGCAGGTGGAGTACGGTCGGGTTGGTTTTGCCTTAAAAACCAACCGGGCCCCGGAGACGAAAATGCCAATAACTCTCAGACCGTGCGTCCGATCGACGCGCCGTCTGTTGCGTTGAGTTCCTGTTGTCGATACGGAACTTTTGGATACATCAACTCTAGTCTTTGTGACAGTTGATGTATCAGCCTCTCGGCTCGTGGAGCGGACCCTCCGAACGAGCTTGCTGTGTGCGGGAACCCTAGTGCTGGCTGCGACTGTTACTGCTACGACTGCTACTGTGACTGCGACGATGACAGTGCAGAGATCCTGTGTGGATTCGACGACGACGACTTCAGCACTCAGCGATCCTACGTGGATCAGTGCTACAGGTCCTGTGTGGGCCCGATCCTGTGTGGGTCCGATCCTGTGTGGGTCCTTGCGCTCAGCGGTTCTGTGTGAGCCAGCGCCTACAGGTCCTGTGTGGGCCCGATCCTGTGTGGTCTTTGCGGGGGTTAGTTACCTATCGATCCTTCGTGGGTCCGACGACTTAGATGGATCAGTGATCATCTTTATCGTCCTTGAAGAAGTATACCTGTGTGAGCTGAATCCTATTGCAATCTTGTGTGGATTACGTTTTACTTTCCTATGTGGAATACGTTTACTTTCCTGTGTGGACTGAGTTGTACTTGGGATCGGAGGATAGAGCGTATTTGAATTGATGACTTAGGTATATGTATGGGCATATACCTAAGAAGTGTCGGTTATTACTTCATGATTGTTACTTTTCTTCGTGGTTTATCCTTTGTGGATTTGAGAGACCTTCAGGGGTCTCAGGGTCCCTACTGAGTAGCTTATACTCACCCCTTCACGGGCTTTGCCCGCACTACGTTGTGTTGGTTGCAGACGACGGACAGCGTTGACCTTAGCTGAGGCTTGCAGAGCGGGACGGTACCCGGAGGTGGACCACTGGGCGGGACGTGCTCGGAATGGACGGCGGGACCCATGGAGCAGAGGAGCTATCTGTACCCACCCTTCAGGTGGGATTTCCTGTGGATAGCTCGGAGTAGCGGCTTTTACTTTTCAGTTGCTGTTTTCCCTTTCGAGTTGTACTTTACTTTCAGTTTGGGTTTGTATTCTGGACCTTTTTCTTTTCCGCACTTTCAGTTGTACTCTGCTTTTGTTTAGTGTTTACTTTCCGCTTGTTTACTCTGTGGTGTTTGTTTACTTTACAAAGGCAATGCCTTCCCTTTTTACCGGGATTTACGCCTTGGTGCTAGTCGCCAGCCCCTGGCCTATGGAAGGCGGGTTTGGGGTAGTCACAGCACGGATCCCGAGGGTGGGTCGTGACAGTAACACCCAAATAATTTAAAAATATATTTATTATAGAATTCATGGATCATGGAGTCTTTGAAAACACCAATTTGTTATACCCTAGCTATTTAAAGATATGTTTTCACTGCTATGATTTTAATTTTGAAGATATGACTTACACGGGTACAATCAGTAATTTATTTGGAGTATGATAAAAAAAAATTAATTTTTGGTGAATAGTAATTCAACTTTATGGATAGTAAAATTCCCGTATGAATATTAAAATACTATAATGAATAGTGATATACCATAATGAATTTTAACCATTCCTATGATATAATATAAACTATATTCATGTGGATGTATGATATACATGTGTTTTGAAATAAGTAAATAAATTTTTTAATACTATTTTTTGTAAAATAAATAATGGTATTAATTTAATGTTAAATTAATAATATTTATAAAATTATTGTTGGAAAATTGACTTCATTTTTGGAATCTACATGTCAATAAATGGTTAGGTTGAATTTTCTGTATTTTTCTAAAATAGTGGAATTTTTATGAATAGTGAGATATGGTAAAATAAGGTACATACAAATTATGAGTTAAATACACTATTTATGACATCATTAGTGGTGTAATCCCACATGGTTTAAACTCACATGAATTTATTAATATTCTTGGTCATTGAATAGTTACTATTTCTTGTCTTGAGGGATATTAATAAACTAATGAATAAAAATTATGAAAGCACACCCCTCCTCCACTATAACCCCCCATCACATCATCTTCTCTTCACTCCAATAAGCCTTGAAAATCTAAATTTTTTACCCAAATAACCATATCTTGTCACTCCCCATGTCCATGAAGCATTTTATTTTTCCAAAAGATCAAAATCTCATCCCCTATGGAGGTTCTCAAAGAGGTTATTTCAAGTGGTAAATCACCTTTCTTATTTATTTAGTTTCTTTTCAATTTATCTTCTTTTATTATCCTCTCCCCACCTCCTCTTACCAAATTACCATGATTGATATATTATCATATATACTCTAAAATTATATCATGTTAATTTACGAACCATAATCAATATCCTTACTCCCTCTCCCTTTTATTTGATAAACAAAATCAACGTCAGTGAGGTTCAAATTTATAACCTTCGTGGACGAAGATGTTTGATTCGTCAATTTCCCTTTAATTACCTATCATGAAAACATTTTTAGGGTTGAAAAAGACTCTAATATATTTATTACAAACAAATTAATTATCAAGAACCAATATATGTATATATTATTAAATCATATGACCAAACTAGTTCCTAATAATCAAAATATCACTTAAATAATATATGGGAATGTCATTAATGATTCATCTAATTATTCATCTGATATCCATGTAACCAAATGATGGAAATGACCATTTACAATTCCGGATGTTCATAAATAATATTTAATTTTAATTCTGAATATTTAAATAAATTCCACATGAACTCCATTAAATAAGAATATGTGAATCGATTATGAAAAAAAATGAAGACTCTAGAACGACCAAATTAAATATATAGTAACTAATAAATAAAAGAATAAATGAACTAAAAAGAATAATGATAAGCTAAATAAATTTCTAATAGGTTTTTCCATAAATTATTAATATGGTTAATTTCATACTAAAAGACCTTAATTTCATGAGAAAAACACATTCTGAATTAAGGTTAGGATTTCTTTATCTCACTTCTATTTTTGTGAGATATCTATAATCACTACTATTACTTTTGGGTGGGGTATGAAAACTATCCATTAATGTTTCATATCATGAATCTATTTATTTTAATGATATTCAGTTTATCATTTTATGATCATTAATTTTGGGGCATATGATTCAATTGATTGCAATGTTGTAATGGGTTTCCACCTGAACCACTATTTTCATTTGGGTTACATTTATTGTTTATTTACCTCAATGAAATTCTAAAGTATTATTGTTTAATCCAGATATATTCATTTTTAGTGTTCTATATATGTTTACCCACCCAAATAATTATTAATTTTCTAAGGAGTTACACTTTTTAAAAGGAACGTTCAAAATTATTTCTGAAATAAAAACCTAATTTGAGGGATCTTTTCTAATTCTTACCCATTTTTAAGTGTACACTAGAATCGGTTGTAAGACACCATTATTTTGATACACAAAATTTATCCTAAAAAATTATCTTTGATCATTTCTGAATTTATGGGAACAAATGTGCCTTTTCACATTTAAATTCTATATAATAATTTCTTTAAAATGATCTAAAAATGAAGTATCTTTAAAGAATCTTATGAACACTTATTACATGATTTCACTTTAGTGGGACATCATTTATTCCTAAAATAAGATTTCAATTTCCTAGTATTTTATTTTCTAGGATATTAATGTTTATAATCTGATTTCATATAAAATATAAATGATTTTTTAAAAGAACTCTTCATTGAAAAGTAAGAAGGATTTTTCTCATCTCACTTTATCTTTTATGAGATATATTCATTGTTCACGACTTATTTAGTTGAGGTGGTGTATGTATTGGTATTTGGTATATCATATCCAGATTCATCTTATTATTATTATATTCAATGTTATTATTATATTAATGTTTCAACGTGGTATGAGACACTTTGGAATGTTTAAGGATTATTTCCTAAATGATTTTTCCATGGTCTCATTTGAAAGTATAATCATTTATGTGAACATCCTATTGTTGAATCTTTTAATTCATTGGGATTTATATCCTATGATATCATCCACTATTTTTTATTTTATGATTAGTTAGATTATGTATGTGCAATTTTGAAATAATTCACCATATTACTCGGAATGGTTATTGCTTATGAATAATGATTGGGGAAAGTTATTTACATTTCATATGTTAGTTTCAATATTAATGTGTATGTTGTTTATGTTTATCCTCATTTTTAAGATTAATGAATTGGATACGATATGTGTTGGGTGGGGCCCTCTATAAGCCCTCGATGAATCGCTAGGTCTCATGAGACAAACTATAGTCTAGGCACATGGCCTTGACAAATTGATTATTTATGGTCCTAGCATAAGGCCATGATGGTATGGTGATGATGTCATGCATTATTAATTACCTCATTTTCAAAATTATATTGTTGGTTCATGTGTATATTGTACTAGTAGAATACCCATGATTATGTTTTATTATGGAGTTACTTACTCAACTCTTATTCCTGCAATAATATATTCATGTTTTTGTTAAAGGAATATGTTTTTAGTTATTCAAATTGCTTACTAATTATATATCTTCCACTTTATTGATTACACTTACTGAGAATTTGAGCTCAACCCTTATGATTCTTTTACTGAGGAAATGTTGAATTTTATTGTGAATTCCATGATGAAATAACATAGGAGTTATAAAAGTTCTCTAAGGTGTTTCTATGTTGTATTTATTTTGATGTAGTAATTTTGAACTTATGTATGTATCTGGCTTTCCAAAACTACTAAACCACTATATCATTTGGGATTTTTTCCCTTGTAATCATTCCAATGTAATTGAATAAGTCAATAGCTCCTGGAAACTGGGGTCGGGTCCTTACAGTTGGTATCAATGGTTGTTGAGATGAAATTCTAGAATCTAGATTTAGAAAACGTAGATTAGAGAATAAATCACTATGATAGTCTTTGCAGATAAGAATACAAGAATATCCTAGTATTTTATTAAGGAATATATTATGTTCATGTTTCTAAAAAATACATACCTATTTGGATACAAACAGGTAGAGATAGCTCTGGCATAGATATACCTAAGAGTGAATGCTCTGACATGGAGTTTCGAGCATGAACCTATAGGTATCCTGGTTCCCGACGATGGGCCTTACTGCACTCCTGGTTTGACACTCCTTGGGGAATATTCATAAGATAATTCACATTTTATTTACTGACCATTGATAAGGATTTATGACCCCATAGTAACGAAAGTATATGGTTATAGGATTTATGTTGCATAAATTTATGATATATGTTAGACCATGAATAGAGTTATGGAGAGTTCAAAATGTTATGAGATAATATATAATATATAATTGATTATAAATGAAACCTAAAAGAAGGAATGAGAACTTCAGCATTTCAATTGATGCAAAGAGCCTGAATGATCATATCTCTTATTGCCTCAAGACTCCATTTCAATGGAATATTGTATCTTATGTATCCTCATAATATTAAGAAATAGTATCATGTGTTGACGAGGTATGTAAAGACTTATCTAAGTACAATGGATTTTGCAGGAAGAAAAAGAAGAAGAAGATGGATGGGAAAAACAAGGTAAAAGGGAAGAAGGGAAATATGTAGTTTCCCATATGTGATAATTGTGGGAGGAAACACCATAGAATATGCTTTAGAGGAAAAGTATTTTTCTTCAATTGCAGAAAAAAATTCCACCATGCCTGTAATTGAAAGACAAGAAAAGTATTTTCCTATATTCAATTTTTCAACTACTAAGAGATGTGACATTATGCGATCCAAGGTCCCAAGCATCAAAGGAATGTACAAAAAATTATGATTTTGCATAATGATCAAGTTACAAAGATACCACAGATGAAGTACAATGATTAGTATGCCTAGTAATGAATCATATCATTTGAATATTTTTACTAATGTAATGGTTTTAAGAAATATGAGATATATGAGGATTGTACTATAATACCATTTCATTAAGGATTTGAGTTCATAAGATTAATTGTGAAAAGTAAAAGAGATTCAGTAGAATGATAATCCTTTTTAGAAAAAATCATGTTCGAGGGAATGACAACCCTTTTATGATGTTGAGTTAATTATGGAGAAATGATTGATTTAGATATGTACTGACTACTATGGAATTGATTATTGACTTGTTGAGATATGGTTTATGTTTTCATCGATGGAGTTTACAACACTTTTGATTATAAGGAATATATTCAATAACATGTATTTTACTTAAAGAAGACTGAATAAATCATGTTTCCAATATAGTTTTTATGCTATTTCATTTTATTTCCATATTTCAAAAAGATACGTAATGAATTTATTGAAATGTTTTGAATAACAAATTTAGAGATTCTTCAGGTTGGTTAAGGGTTAATGACAAGGTCATCTTGGAAATTTATAATACATAATTATAATGTGTTGAATCATGATATTTTGTAATTTGTAACCATTTATGAAATGTATTAAGTTGATCATTGTATGATATTTTAGAGGTTAATGCATTGATTCACCAAATGGCATAACCCATGCTATGTGATGAGGTATAGATAGTTCACGTGCAATAAAAGGATGATTTTGAATGTTGAAATATATATTTATACTCTTATAGTGTGTGATAATTCCTCGACTCAAGGAAAATAGTCTTAAATAAAATGTTTTCCTATTATCATAATCATTTATAATATCGATTATTTTTTTTACTTTCTAGTTTTTTATTAATCAACTTTCATCCGGACATGTCCTTTAAAATCATCCATAAAAACATAATAGTTATATTTTTCTCCAATGCCTGTGGTTTTACTTCAAACTAATGTCACCTCATTTGAAAGAATACTTTTTGGGGTGACCACCTCATCTCCCTTAAACATTTTTATTAGTATATTTTTAACCCCATTACTGATTTCTGTTTCTATAAGGGAGTATTCAAGTATAAATCATTATCTTTCAGAGATAAATTTCACATTTTGAGGATGAAATTTTTGTTAGGAGGGGATAATGTAACAACCCATGAATTTACAAATATATTATTTATAGAATGCGTGGATCTCTAAGTATCTAAAAACACTACATTTTTATAAACTAGCCATTTAAACATATGTTTTCACATCAATGATTTGAATTTTGAAAATCTGACAAACATGATTGCGATCAGTATGTTATTTAGAGTCCGATTAGAAAAACATAATTTTTTGGTGAATAGTAACTTACCCATATGAATAGTAAAATACCCTTAGGAATATTAAAATTCCCTTATGAATAGTGATATACAATAATGAATATTAACCTTTTGTATTATAGTATATAAATAATATTTAAGTGGAAGAATGATATACTGATGTTTTTGAATAAGTTAATAATTGTTTAAAAATAGTTTTTTAGAATAGAATATGATTTTAATTAAATATTAAATTAATCATAAATATAAAAATATTTTTGAAAAATGGACTTCATTTCTGGATTCTACATTTCCATAAATGTTTAGGGTGATTTTTTGGTATTCTTATCAAATCATCAAATTTTTGATGAATAGCGAAATATCGTAAAATATCGTATATTCAAATTATTAGTTAAATACACTATTTATGACATCATAATTGATGTAATCCCACTTGGTTCAGACTCACGTGAATTTTTTTCTATTATTGGTCATGTAATCATAAATATTTCTTGTTTAGAGGTAAATTAATAAACTAATGATTAAAAATTATAAAAACCCTCTTCTCCTCCACTATAAAACCTCACATCACTCCCTCTTCTATTCACTCCTTTAATCCTTGATTCCACTCATTGATTTTTCCAAATAAACATCCCCAGTCACTCCCCACATCCAGTAAGCTCTTGTTCGTTCCAAAAGGCCAAAATACTTTCCCTTAAGGAGGATCTCAAAGAGGTTATTTCAAGAGGTAAAGCACCATTCTTTTTCATTATGTTTCTTTTCAATTTATCTTATTTTTTAATCCTATCTTGACATTATTTGTCCAAATGACCATGATAGATCTAGTATTATATATATACGAGAATTATATCTTATGAATGGAAGAACCATCATCAATATACATACACTATTTCTATTTTATTTTATAAATGAAATCAACGTCGATGAGGTTTCAATTTAAAAACTTCGTGGACAACAAAGATTCATTATTAAATTTATCATTCATTACATGTAATGATACCATGTTTGTGGCTGAAAAAGGCTATAATATATGTATTTTAACCCATATAATATTCAGTAACAAATATTTGTACAAATTATTAAATCATATAACCAAACTAGTTCTTAATAATCATAATACAGCTCAAATAATATATGTTAATTTGATTAATAATTCATCTAATAATTCATGCTTTTTATATGTAACCAAATGATGTAAATGACCATTTATACTTTGTGATAATCATTGATATTATTTAATTAACATTATGAAGATTTACATCCATTCCATAAGAACTGCATTACTTAAGAACAAGTGAACTGATTATGAAAATAACGAAAATGGACACTCTACAATGACAAACTTCAAGATAATAACTAATAAATATGGGAATAAATGTTCTAAAAATAAATATGATAAATACATGTCTAATAGGTACTGAAATAAATTAATAATATGCATAATTTCGTATTTCATGGCCTTATGTTTAAATTGGAACACATTTGGACTTAAGGTAAGGGTTTATTCATCTCACTTCATATTTTATGAGATATTCCATAATAACTACTAATAATTGTGTCCGGTGTATGTATACTGCCCATTACTGTTTCATATCATTAATCTATTTATATTTATGATATTAAATTTATCCTTTTATGATCATTAATTTTGGGGCATACAATTCAATTAATTACAATGTTGTAAGGGGTTTTCCACCCGAACCACCATTTTCATTCTAGTTTCATTTATTTTATATGTACCTAAATTAAATCCTTATGTATTATTGTTTAATAATCATATATTCTGGATGAGTTTTCAATATATATTTACCAACTGGAATCATTCCTGATTTTATGGGTAGTTGCACATTTTAAAAGTAAATTTTAAATTTATTTATGAAATACAAACCCTATTCTTATAATCTTTTCAAATTCCAACCTGCTTTCAAGTGTACACCAAAATCTATTTTAAGAAAACATTATTTTTATAAAAACAATAATTTAATTATGAAAAATTATCTTTGATCATTTCTATATTTAAATGAATAAACATTCCTTTTCTCATTAATATTTTCTTTAATAAATTCCTTGAAATTATCAAAAATTATTTATTTCTATAGAATCTTATGAACTCTTTTTAATTGATTTCACTACATCACGACATCATTTATGCCTAAAATATTATTAAAATGTACTAGTCATTGATATTCTAGGATATTAATGTTTACAATATGATTTCATAGAAAATATAATTGATTTTTCAAAAGAACTCTTCATTCATGAATCACCTTATTTTTATGATATTCTAAGGGATTATGATTTGAATGTTTCAAAGTGGTATGGGAAACATCAGAATTATTAATGATTATTTATTCAATGATTTTAAGTTGACTCATTTAAAAGTATTATCATCATTGTTAGTGTCCTCGGTTGAATATTTTACTTCATTGATGTTTATCTATTATGATATTATACAGTAATTTTTTTTTATTTTATGAGTAGTTTGACAGTCAATGTGCTATCTTGAAACCATTCACAAAATTACATTTAATGGATAGTGTTTATGACTAATTATTTAGAAAAATTATTTACATTTTATAGTTTAGTTTCAATATGAATTTATGTGTTTTTTATGTTTATCCATGTTCATAATAAGAATGCATTAGAAATAGTAACTATCAGGAAGGGCCTGCTATAGCCCCTCGGGAATCAGTAGGTCTCATGAGAAAAGATAAGATTTTGGAACAAGTATTTGACAAATTAATAAGTTATGGTCTTCGCACAAGGCATTGACGATATGGAAATGATGTCCCACATTATGAATTACTTCATTATGAAAATAGTATTTCTGGTTCATATGGATATTTGACTTGGAGAATACCCATGATTATGTTTTATTATGGAATTACTTACTTAGATCCTTTTCCTTCCACAATGTGAGCATGTTTTTGTTAATCTAATATTTTTTTAGTTATTAAACATTACTAATGTTTGTATATCTTCTAATGTATTTCTTAACTTTACAAAGCATTTGTTCTCACCCTTTTCTTATGTTTCATTTTCTCAGTGCATGAAGAGTTTTATTTTGAATGATATGCTGGAATAACATATGAGGAATGAAAGATATCTACAAAGAGTCTATATTTTATTTCATTTCAGGTTGTAATTTTGAACTTATGTATATTTTTGGATTTTTAAAACTTCTATACTACTCAGTTATTCGAGATTTGATTTTTTGTAATCATTCCACTATAATCAAATAGGGCACCAGCTCTAGGAAACTGGGGTCGAGTCCTTACATATAATGTGTATTAGCCTATGAAAAACCCTTTTCCTCCAATTCCCCCTTTATCTCATTTGAGAAGGTACTAACATCCCTTTATATTTATAGTGTCTATAGAATGTGGTTTAGGATCCTTTTTCTGATTTAGTTGCTCGAAGGTATGATTTATTTTTCACTTCTTCTCATTATATTCCTTAAACACTCTATTTTGAAGGAAGATGGTATATTAAACTATTCGTAAAATCAAGGTACATAATTTTCATAATATTGAAATCTTAATTTCATAAAGATAGAGCTCCTATGTTTTTGGTTTGACTTAGGGTATAAATTGTCATGTTAGGATTATATGAAACCTATATGTGGTACCATATCCTAGTTCATTAAGATTTAGATTTGTTTAAAGCAATAGTTTTCAATAAAAAATGGTTTTTGTAAAACTGGAGTTGGATTATAGTCCCTTACATAAACTGTGTAATGGTAAATATTACTTACCCATATACAGGTTAGTTACTTTTAGGTCATAAACTTAAACAAGTCAGCTATGTAATAGTCAAACCCTAATCCAGGATGTCAATGTATGATTAACCAATTATTTTCTCTTTTGAAAATATTTTTTATAAAAGTAAAAAACTTACATCGTAGTGTTGCATAAAGGTATATATTCGTTTACCCTTATTTGATAAAATTACATAGAAGGTATACATAAGGATAACATTATTTTAACCTTTACGCAAATGGGTTGTGTAAAGGTAGTACTCTTTCAAAAAGTTGTTTGATAAAGTTAGTACCCTTACATAAGTATTTTTTTGTAAATTTAGTACCCTTATTTAAAGAGGATTTTGTAATGATCATTGTTGCGTTAAACTTATGTATAAATATATAAGAGATTTTTTGTAATGTTCTAGGATGTTTACCTTTATAAAACATATGAAATATTGGGATTACCCTTATCAAAAAGAGTTGTGTATGTGTAATACCTTTATTCCGGAGATCATCCAATAGTTATTATGTATATTAACATTATGAAGGTCTTTGAAAAAATTATTTACCCTTCCAAATATTTTATTTTTAAGGGTAAAAGGGTGTATAACCGTACACAAAGTATGGGTGAAGTATAATGGTAAAAAGTAAATTTAAAAAAAAAATTGTTTTTAACCTATGTAATGGTTTTTACGGTTTATAAATTGTTTATAATCATGTTAAAAGATAACATGGAATATTTTAATTTATAATGATTTTATAAATTAATTATTTAAATTAAAATTATTTATAAATATTCTAATAAATTTTTAGGGATAAATTTTTCCAATTATTAAAGGATAATAGTTTAAAATATTTTTTTTCAAATTAAATTGAATTCTTTATGATCTAGAAAGAAATGGTTTCTTTGGAAATAATAAGATGTTATTTAAAATGTTTTGTTAAATTAAAAAAAATATATGTTGTTTATAATATATACTATTTTTATATAATAGTTGTTGAATAATAAATTTTTTTATTCAGAAAAAAATATATATTTAATTTAATGAGAAATATTAAGGGGATCAATTTTAAATGAATATAAAATATATATAATATTGATATTTTATTAAATATTTATAATTCACTTTTATTTATGAATTGATCATAAATGTATCTTGATTAGGAAAAGAAAACAATTAATTATATATTTTTTAAATATCCTTGATATACTTTTTAAATAAATTATTTATGAAATATAAATTATTTTTAATCAATTTTATATAAATTACATCAATGATAGATCCCTTTATATTAAGAAAGGTTTCATAAAACATAATTTAGTTTTCATCAATCTTGTACGTTGTTCGTCATTTAAGTTATTATCTTTAGAAATGTTGTTTGGAATTTATTATACATATTAGGTGTTAATGTTTTCTAGAACATGATTATCACATGAGTAAAAATCCTTAGGTATATGGACTTGGCTTTAGAACACATAATTTTCAGGAGTTCTTGGGATTGGAAATTGAATTATGTTGGCGATCAATCCCTTTGACCATACTCATGTGAATTTTTTCCATCTCACATATATTTTTATTTTATATAAAGTATTCACGTACCATTTTTATATGATGAATTTGGATTTGTATATATATAATAAACTTCTATTTTTGTATGATTAATAAAAACATGTGGGATATATAAAGAGTTACACATTAATGTGGTGTGAACACATTAATTTGGTTATTGGATTAAGAACTTTCAAAACTAATTTAGTAGCATGCATACATGAGAAGATAATTATAAAATATTTTATAATAGTTATCCATTGAATAGGGATATGATGTATATTCAATTAGTGAGAATTTATAATAAAACAACAAAATTATAAGTGTACGATTTCTTATAAAGAAATTCTTTTCCCGACCACAATCATCCAACCGAGTAGGTCAATCTAAATATGGGTTCCCAAAGAGTATCTTTTGTACAGAAATAAATTAATGAGTGATTATGTATGATTTAGTAGGTTGTGTCATGATAAATATGGGATCCCTTGGATCTATCTTTCTTAGATTTGTTTTTGGAATTTTATTTTGGTTACATTATCTATGAGATCTTCATTGGATTACATTTTAAGAGAATAAAGTAGAGTGAATTCATATGATGGATTGGGATAAAGGGTCATCCAATCAACAACCCATGTGTCAGAACTGTTGTGATTAGGATGATACCATGGCTAAATAACATAGTGGCGAGGGATGTAATAAAGCCGAGTCAATGCATAGTGAAATATGGATATTGGATCACTAAATGAATATGATGATTGGGTAATCAATTTAAGTGATAGAACTTTTATGAATATTCCTTGATGAAAATATATAAGACATGATATTTATCTAATAAAAAGTTCTTTTATTCATAAATGTATAATAATCATTAAAATAAACATTATATTAATCCTCAAAACATGAATCATAGTGTAAAAAACCCCTAATATTGGTATATTAAGAATGGTTTTTAAGGAGAAATATTATACATGTTAGAATAATTTCATAATGGGTAACCAAGTGTTGAGGTTGTTCAAAAAGAAAATCAAGATTTATATAAAAGAATGAAATGATTTATTTATGGTTTGATAAGAATTAAATTTTAATAATTGTAGTATCTTATACTCAATATGATTTGGTATCACAATGATATTCAATTTTATTAAATATTTCTTGGGAGTATGAATAATTTCTATAAATACATTTCTGGGTAGAGAATTCATTTTATCTTCGTTTCTAGAAATTATATAAAATGATGTTTGAGTTCAATCAAATTTTACCCAATATTTATAATGCTTCAAGAATATATGAACATGGTATATGATGTATAATTTATATTACAATATAGATAGTACATGAAGTTAAAATCTCAAAACAAGAACAAATAATATTGGTATGTATAATAAAATTTATTTTAAAATATAATTAAGGTTACTTGAAACTTATGGATATCTCAGAAAGGAGTAATGATTTCATAAGATGGTATAATAATGTATACCTGAAGGGGTTTGGGAACACCAAGAAACTTCCATTTTTGGGTTATGTGTTATAGAAATAAACTATTAGTTTTTGAAGGGTATGTGATATCTATTATATATTTTTCAAGTTTGTATATATATATATAGGAGTTAAAATTGATAAGAAAAATTGAAAAAGATTATAGTTTACATTCAAGTGATGATGTAAACAAATTATTCATAAAAACTTTCAATGAAAAGTTTTTTATCAATATTTTATAATTCTATGTAAAGGATGTATATAATTTTCTCACTACACTTTTATGATAATTTGTGTTAAAAAATGAGTTGTTGAGAAAAACATGAAATGATTAATTGTATAAAATGTTTTTTTATTCTTTGGATTCATGGAAATATGTTGAGAAGAAGATATATATAAATTTTTTTATACACGATTTTGTTTTTTATCTATATAAAATCAAATAAAATTAAATTATGTATGATTTATGGAATTAATAGATTATTTATTATATATTATAATTAAAAATAAATAGGTTTTATTTCACAAAAAAATTTAGTTTCATTATTATTGAAAAGATATTTTGAAAAGAATAAAATTTATAAGATCCATGTGAGAGTATTTTTGAACATATATAAGTTCAATGTTAACAAACAAAATATTTAGAAATATTATTTTTATGTGATTCTCCACTACATTAACTAATTATTTATGATATGCGATAATAAATAAAAATATAAATATTTAAATTTAGTTACTATAAGAAAGTTAATATCACTAGTAACTAAAGGATAATAATATATTTAGATTATAATTATTATTCCCTTAATATCATAATAGATTTTAGGATATGTGATGCTATTGATAAATTTAAATAGTATTATTTAGTTGTAATAAAAAGTGGACATCACTATTCCCTAATGGATTATACCATATAATACACAATGTGTATCACCTAGTTTCGTAGTAGAGTGCTGGTCATATAGGAAAAAATAAATCTAAAGAGTTATATTAATTACCACAAAATGAATATATCGCTTTATCCGAAAAGTGTTTTGTATGTGCTGAAAAAGTGAAAATGTAAATAGTTACATTAATTAAAAATATTTCAATGAATTTTTTATATATAAAGGGATCCAAGGATGATACTGACATAATTAGAAATAGATTTAAGTAGAAAAAAGAAAACATTACAACATTTTATGTTATTATGTAAATGAGATTGAATAAATGTTCACATAATTGATCATCATGAATGTGATTCCTAAATCTCACCATTATTCAAGCTAGATTAATTTGTAGATTTTACTCAACAAATGGTTATTGGGAGTATTAAATCATATGGTATCATCGAAATGTGATAGGAATTATATATGGATGTAATGTTTAAAACCCATATCCACAGCAAAAATATGAACTAATTGTAGAATCTCTTAAAAAACTGATTGTAATGGTTGAAAACATATCATATATTTATAATAAAGGAAATATTAATTTATCATTCATTCATGTATATTCATATTTAATTTAAAGTAATGGGAAAGTGTTAAATATCCCTCAACATATAAACATTGAGTTGTCCCTAACCGAGGGTCAATACGGAGTATAATGGGTTATGATGAAATGTAAAAGTTATCTTGACTAAATTATTATATATTTTACATAAGGCAGTATATAAGATATTAACAATAAATTCATTTTGTAATAAAAATATACATATTAATTGGATGAATCTATGAATTTATATCACATGGATGTTCATATAATCATAGATATACATAGGGGTGTGGTCATATTATCTATCCTGCATACTAGAGGTTGGAAAGATACCATTAATGAGAACATTCATACATTGATACCCTACTCACAGAAGTAATCATATGAAGTTAGTAAAAATGGGGGTGGTTGCTTATGTTTCTTATTATATATTTTATTGGAGTGACACTATTATAGGATGTTTCCACTCGTAATCCATGAAAATAAATTTGTACCGTGATTAAATTAAAAAGAGGAAATGAATATCCATGCTTAGTTGTTTCATATATGATGTGTTAAACTACTTGGATAATTAAAATGTGATGTAATTATAAGACAAAATAATATCATGTGATGTATTCATTGACTTGGTATTTACATATCATAGAATCAACAAATAATGAAAGGGAAATACTATATTGGAATATTCTATGTCTATTTGTAACTAGATGCGATGGAAAAAAGGATTATATAGGTATACATATAATATATATGATATATAATATGGTGTACATGATTATATATAGATATTAGTATGTTTTATAGTGATTAAACATGTCCTTATGTAGCTTGGGCAGCACCGATTCTTTTCTAGAGGCTACTCTTTGCTTACATCTATGAATATAGGATTCCATAGTTGTTTTCAGTACTGTCAAGGCCTACAGGGTAATATAGTTAGTCCCTTGGATAAGGATAAATTTTTTGAAAATGTTTTTAATCAGTATTAGGAAAAATTAATCAAAACTATATCCAAAATAATATGGATTAATTCACAAAGTGTTGCGATGTAAATCATATAGTTCTTATTGAAATTCAGTATATGTTGGAGATTGTAGGATATTCACTAAAAATGTAAATGCATGAGAGAATATAAACAATTATATAATGCATGATTAATATATATAAATAATATTATATTATATATAGTGTACATTTAATATTGGAAAATGATGATTGAATATAAAATATTTATGACATATATATATTATTCATTTTCATCTGAATTTATTATTCATCATATATAATCCATTATGATTAGAAAAAAGTAATTTCATTAAATTTGTTGAAATAATTAAATAAATTACACCCAATAGTCATAAATGCATATGTTGTGTTATGAAAGAAGATTTCTTTGGATTTGACTATATAAGATGATGGGATCTCTTCTATTGGATGTGTTTGGTGCATGATATAAATAATACTTTTTCTAAACTCGACTATTACCGATACATAGTTTATATAATTTTATAGGTCGATAGAACTCCTTCATTTTTCAAGTATCCCCAAGAAGTATTCATGGATCATTTATCTAGATTACTCTCTCGGAGTAAGGGTGATTTTTTTCAGTACTCCTCACGATCATCCTCTAAAAATATCCATAAAATGATGATGGAAGTTATTTATATACATAAATTATGGGTACTTTGGTTATATAATTATTTAAATGTTAATTTCCTGATGATATATATCCAATGTTTTTGGGTTATCTTTCAATTCAATTGGTCATGTGATGATCATGGAAAGTCCACCATTTATCCCATGTATGGCTCTCTCAATCAAGTAGTACTCAATGCCAGTGATGTTTTAAGATACTGATGTTCCCCATAAATAGTTCATAGTAGTGGATTAACATTTTGGATATGAATATGTTTCAATTTTTTGGTGATTTTCATTGTGTTTTATTTAGTATTACTAGCTTTAATAATGTATGTAAGGTGGTGGTATAAAGAATAGCAAATAAAATTCACATATCGACTTGATTGTTAGGTTTCTAATCAAATAGATTCAAAATTTCTATTTTTTTTGTGGATGTTCGATGAATTTGGGGGTTAACATTCAAATCCAAAATCCAAATATTATTTAGATAAATGAAAAAATTGTTCTTCATTGAGCACCATCAATTTTATCAAATTTTTTTGTCAATTCCCATTTTTTTTCTCTGATGAAACCCATCTTTAATACGTTATCATTGGTGATTCAATGATGGCATGAAGTTACCCTAATCATATTCAATATAATGAACCCAATGGAACTTCATAAAACCCTTTCCCAAGTCCCATGACATCGACGATTCAACATATATATATAAATTTTAAGGAAACCCATTTGATGATGGCGTCAATTATTTCAGTGAAACTACCCATTGAATAAAAGGAGTTGGTTTTCTAATGAAAATGTAGTCTAGGTTTTCTACTAGAAGTGACAAAATATTATTAGAGATTTTTGTGGTTTTTAATTTTTTTTTGTTGGTTTATAAATTTTAGATTCTCATTGCGTAAAAAGAAAAATTACTATGTTGTTTATAATTTTTTTATGTTGATTAAACATTAAAAATGTTTAATTTCTATATTTTTCCTGTGAGAAAAGGCATTATGATTAATGTAAAAATACTTTTAATTAATTTCATTTAGTATTTGACATGTTCACATATAATTATTTTATAAAATGAATATGAAATTATTTTTTAGATTCAAACATAATTTTAGGTAACGTATAGTGGAGAACACTACTTTGAATTTTCAAATGGAAATAATATTTTTAATCACTATTGAAAATTTCAAGAGGGAATTTCACATGGAATTTCAATTGGTTCACCATTAGAATTTCTTTGAGGAATTTTATTGAATTATTACTGTATCAAATAATTGAAAAATTGAACTTGAAATCTCAAATGTGAATTTACACTGTTAATTTCAATAAATATAAAGTGGAAATATAATAAAAAAATACTAGTTTTATTTTACAGTTTTTCTGAGTGGGAATTTATAGTGGAAATTTATAATTTTCCCATGGAAATTTTAAATAGTTTTTTACAGTAGGAATTTTCCCCATTTTAAAATATTTCCATGTATATGAATTTAAATAAGGAATTTGTTGTGGTAATTAATATTAAAATTTCTTATAGAAATTTCTAATAGAAATTTCTAATATACTTAATGTGTGAATCCCATTACATTTAAGTATGACTTTTTTTAAAATTTTCTGTTTGATATTTTTGTTGGAATTTTAACCTTGATTTTTAATGGATTAAAAGTATAAAATTGATTTGAATTTTTTTTCTATGAATTTACATCTTATTCAAAATTGTTATTTCCCATAGGAATTATAAATTGATTCAAAATGGTTCATTATTTCCCAATATTTTTGTGTTTGAGAATTTCTCTTGCATCTTCGGAAGTGAATTTCCCTAGGAGCATTCTAGTAGAAATTTCAAATAATTTTCTGTTAGGAATTTACACTAGAAATTTTCAGTAGGAATTACCATTTGGGAATTTATATTATTTTACAATTTTAAATTTATATTGGGAATTCCCTGTGGAAAAATCCTATGGGAATTTATAAATGATTCAATGTGGAAAATTATTAAACTAAATTTCCCTAGTTTTCCTCGAGTATTTTCAACTAGATAGTGAGAAAGAAAATTGGATATTACTTATATTATTTCAACTAGAAATTTAGAGTTGGAATTTATAGTTGATTTTATTAGTAATTTAAAATTTTAATTTCTAATGGGAGTTCCTATTGTAAATTTCCTTCAAGAATTTTTAATTGAATCAAATACATAGTATTTCTCCCAGTGGTTTTCTATCATTTTCATGTTGATAGTGAGAATATTAATTATCAATTCACCATTTAAATTACATTAATAATTTACTATGTGAATTATTATTTAAATTTAAGATATAAATTTCCAAAGAAAATTTACAATTAAATAAAATATGAATTATGGATTGAATTTTCCTAGGTATTATTCTATCATTTTCATGTTAATACTTGGATTACCATTAAAAATTATTCTAGTAATTTCCAGTAGCAATTTTTTGTGTAAATTTTTTATTAAATCAAATGTTAATTAGGAATATAAATTTCCTTAGTTTTTTCTTTAATTTATAAGTATGAAAAAAATTCCATTTATAATTTACAACTATATTTTAAATTGGAACTCTCTATTGATATTTTAAATTGGTAATTTCCATTTGGGATTTTATGTTTTAATTTACAATTGAATCAATGTAAATTATGTATGGAATTTTTCCTGTTTCTTTCCAACATTTTCATGTTTGTTGTGGAAATTCCCATTACAATTTCATAGCATGAGTCGCATAATAAATTTATAGTATAAATTTTCAAATTTTATTTCTAATTGATTTAAATGTTATTTATATATATAATTTTCCAATTTTTTTACAAGTACATAAAAATTGATATTAGAATTTCAATTAAAAATTTCTAATAGGATTTTCTTCTTAGAATTTAAATTTGAAATTTCTGGTGATAATATCAATTGGATTTCCCAATGTAAATATACAATTAATCTAAATGTGAATTATGTATTGATTTTCACCATTTTTTCATAAAAATATTATTATATTATGGTAATTATCATTGGAAAGTACAAGTGTGAGTTCTATTGGGAATTTATAGTGGGAATTCTAATTGGGATATTTAGTGGATATTTTAAATGGGAATTCAAATTGTTAATTTTAAATTGAATCAAATTTGAATTATTCAGTAACGTTTCAATACTTGTTCAAAAAAATTTAATTTATAGAGTATAAATGTCCAATAAAAATTTAAAATGGTATTTTCAATATGAAATTAATAATGGGATTTTCCTTTAGAAATTTATAATGGGAATTCACAGAATCAATTTATTATTAAATCAAATGTGGTTTATGCATGAAATTTTTATTATTTTTTTCATATAGATTTCATGTAAAAAGTGTAAATTTTAAATGAAAATGTCAAATATTATTTTCAATTGGAAGTTTCTAATTATAACATCCATATGGGATTTTCTAGTGGGAATCCATATTGTTAATTTCTAATTGAAACATATTTTAATTATGCATGATGTTTTCCTAGTTGATTTCCTAAATATGAAATTAGGTTGTGTGAATGTCTATTATAAATATATGTTGATATTTAAAACAAGAAAATTTTAACTGTATTTTCCATAATAATTTGTAGTAGAAATTTACAATATAAATTTCTAATGCGAATTACCAGTGTAAATGACTACTGGACTCATGTGTGAATTTGTAATGAAATTTTTTCTAATTGTATTACATTATTCAAAAGTAGACAATAATAATTTCTTTTATCAATTTCCAATGATATTTTCCACTAGGAATTTATAATTTCTTTTTGTGGATATTTTATCTAGAAATTATTATTTTGAATTTTAAACTATTTTCTAGTTGAAATATAAATTGTTAATTTCAATTTAGAACACCCTTGCAGATTTCAATTATAAATTTAAAATTGATTTAATGTGGAAATTTGTTTTCAAAAATTTATTAAAGTGTTTTTTAAAAATTTAAAAATTTTGAAATTTTCATAAAATTTCAAATTTGTGAATTTTCATTGAAAATTTACACTAGAATGTGGAAATTCCCACTAGAAATTGAAACTATAAATTCAATCAAGAAAACGAAAAATAGAAATTTTAATTTGGATTTTACAATGGATTGAAATAGATAATTTCTTCAATGAATTTGAATTTGTTATTTTCTAATATTTATAAAAATGTAAATTTGTATTTGAATTTATAGAGGTAATTTACATTTTGAATTTCCATAGGTTTCCATGTTTTGGAATTTTAATTTTTGTTTTCATTGCTCATTTTTAGTTGATTCAATGTTAGAAATTATTAATTTAATTTTGTATAGTTTTCAACATTTTCATGTAGACAATGAGAATTTTAGATGTAAATTATTTTTGTTAATTGTATTCATGAAATAATCAAAAAAACATATAGTGGGAATTCCCAATTCATTTAGTGTGAAAATTTACATAAGTAATTTAAAATTAAATTAAAATGGAAATTTCAATTGGATTTCCAGTGGGAATATCCAATAAGAATTTCAACCGCGAATACCCAATGGGTTTTTTTTTGAATTCCCACCGGGAATATTGGGAATTACTATACAATATTTTCATTTATAATAATGATGAATATTTTTTATGGATAATATTTTTTAGGAAGGAACATGGCTCTAAATCAACTACTAGCTATTACCAGTCTTCAATGACTGATTTTGATAATTTATTGGATGATATTATGCCATATATTATTGAAAATTAAAACATGTTTCATAAAAGGATAATATATTGGTAGCTATTTTAAGAGTTTATTAATAATAGATTTTTGCTTGATAAGTGTAAAAAATTTTGTAAATCAATTTTATTGTTTCTAAAGAGGAATAATATAGATTTAAAAATGATTGATGTAGTGGATAGATTTAAGAAGATAACAACAACCTACTTCCAAAAAATATTTGCTATAAAAGATAATTTTTTACCTTTTTTGGATTCTTATTCATTATGGATGAATAGTTTTTTTTACTATTTATAAGGATGTTTCTAAATGTTTTCCATCTATTATTTTAAGGAGTGTTATATAAGGTTGTTATTGAAATTATTGAAGTTCGTTTAAAGGATGATTCTTAAAATGAAACATGTTTGATTTTACTCATTACATGCATACCATTTTTCACCTCTAAATATTTTTCCATTTTGTGTTGAAATTTTATAACATATTTTGATAACATTTAAAAATAAATATATTTTTTAGGGTATCTTGTATTCATAAAGAGTTGATTAGCCTAATGAAATAAAATAAAAAATAAATTTAAAAGTGATGTAATTTTCATCAAATTATTTTTAACGTATTAAATTTAATTAAATTTTTTATTATATTACGTTACTTAATCAATAAATAACATGATTTACTAATATTGAATTTCTTTTCTATGAAAATTGGTGCAGTTAGCATTAAAAGAGTGGGAGTTACTTCATTATTTTATCGGTGAATTGTTTAATATATTTATGTTTCAATACATGAAATTTTTAAAGATTCAATGCCACTAGAAAAGGTTAATAAAAATTCTTCTATTTCATCATTAATGTATGATTTTTATAGAATGTCTAATTGACTTATTCAAAGTAGTGCCTTTACAGGACACCAAATTTTATACAATTAGAATTTTATTTATTTATCTTATGTGTATAAAGTAATTAATTTATATGTTATAATTTTTGGATGATTTTTAACAAGTTATTGTGGGAATTTAAAGAGTTACATTGTTTGAGTGATGTAAGTATGAGTCATCCAACACCTCCTGTGTAACTATCAAACTGATGTTGTGGGCAATGGGTCGACACACTATTAGGTGAATGGTTTTGACAAACCATGTGACCTCACTGTAGAAAATGTGTGATGTTGGACCTAAGGGTATTTCATAGTTGGTTAATAGTTTTTCTAACCGTTTGAGTTAACTATACGAGGGGTATTTAGTGGTAGTGTTTAATTCATGGTAAGTGCAAGACTTTCACAACCGTGCACACCATAACCACTCAACATTAAAAAGGTTCCAACTTTTTTGATCTAATTTATATTAACTCTCATATTCATTTTTTCCTTAATCATACCCTAACTCGAATTCATCTCCCTACCAAAGTAATGAAGACCCTTTCTCATGATTTAGGAGGGTTCTGTTGGCGAATTGTAGTATATTAGATGTTAGATTATTTGGAAATTTCATCTTCTTGGGTTTTTGCTTAGTTTTATTCTTCTTCCCTTGCTAGGATTCATGAATATAGTCCATTGGGGGATAAATCCATGTTTTATAATGATAATAATGATGATATATTATTTTTTTTATTTCAATGGGAACAAGATATAATGAAGTATCAATTAGTTTCATGATGTTTTGATGAAATTTGTTTTGTTATTTATTTTCACAAATGGTTTCAAGGTTCGCGGCTTCACACTTCACTAATTTTATAAAAAAATGAGGCTTCATTTAAAATTTATTGAATCAATTATTTAAATTTTTGTAAAAAAATTAATGAAAACCCTCTTTAGTAATTGTTTGGAAAATTGTAGAAGATGGTTATTTTTTGGAATGCGAAATTAGTTACACATGATTTAAAAATGATGATCTTAAAATTAGTTTTTGGTTTTGATTAATGGAAAAAATAGATAATTTTTCAATAAATGTATTGCTTTATTTTAATGGTTTAGTATAATTGGGTTTTCAAGGTATTTGTCATGAATGCTTGGCTTGTTTTCATTTAAATTTTGGATAGATAAGTGTATTAAGATTCCCGTTTCAAGATGGAACATATAGGGGTATGAAATTTACGACATAAATACGGTTCCTTAAGTGACTACCTTGTGAATAGATGACTCAATAATCACAATTAATGGGATTCCCATTGCTGATGGAATGTGTGGATGTGTTTATGTGTGGAAATAAAGTGGGTATGACAAAATGGAAGTTAAGAAATCATATTAAGGGTTTGATTGGTAACATTCCTTGGATTTATTTTGAAATGGTTTCATATTTGATATAAAAAAATTTAAAATATTTTAAACTGTAAAATATAAATTTTCAAACTTGTTCCGTCCTTGTGGCATGGTTTGAGAAGACATTAGGGTAAATACTATTGGGTTTTACAGTAACCCCCTATTTGGGAACATTGATGTATTTTAATATGTCATATATCGAGATGTTGATAAATAAAATATATCTCATTCATTTAGTGAATCTTTATGATACCTTGGGCATAGATAGTTGAGTTAGAGATTAAATCTTGGATATTTTTAAGAGTTTCTTCTGGATGTATTCTTTTCTTAGAGATTTGGAATGATATATTCCTATTTATAAATTGATGTTGTTTGTGGTGTTAGTTTTCTTTTTCTATCATTTAGTTTATTTGATTTGTATTTTATTATACTCATGCATCATATTTTGTTTATTATATTATATCTTGGTGGGGTTGTTTTATTTATAAATGTAAAATCATCAGAAAAATGTTTATAATTTGAATGGAATTTATTTCCAATATTTGTTGTCTTGGGGATTTTACCTAAGGCCCGGGGAATCCCCACCAACATCCAAAGCCAATATTTAGGTGTAGGATGCTACAAATTGCATCGATTTTAGTCAATCCACATATCTTGTGGAATATATTGTAACATTTTTTTTCAGTACTTCATTTGAAAATTGTTTTATTTTATTTATAGGGATTGTAGTAAGAAATATTGTCTTCGGAACATATAATGTAGTCCATAAAAGGAATAGAAAACCTATTTAATTATGTTAAACTTCGTGTTACCAGAGTGTTTTGGAACATTAATTTTTTTGGACACTTCTATGTTGTGTAACCTCATCATCATGGTCTTAGACGATGATATGAGTATGAAATTCATTGATAGAAATTATTTTCTACCAGGTTTGGATATTATTTTTTGGGTATTAAATTTTGATTTTTTGAAAAAGTTATGATTTTTCAAAATATATGAAAATGGTTTTATTTTCAAAGTGCATGGTGAAATTTTGAAAAATGGATTGAATGTAAAAATTGTGGAATTTTAAAAATCTATTTTGGGATAAATTTTCATGTTAAAATTTTAAATTTTCATGTTAAAATTTTAAATTTTCTATGACTTTAACTGGTAGAACATGAGACAAAATGACTTTTTTTGTTATGTTGAACGAAATTGTTTAGGTGTTGATGAAACCAATTGGAAGAGGCTTCTAAAAATTTGGTTTCACATGAGTGATAGGTGATCTAAAAATGGGTGTAGTGTATTTTCCATGCTATAAGGGATGTGGATAGAGTTAATTGATGGGATTAAACTAGGAAAGTGGATCATTCTATTCAGTTCCGAAAAAATAATCCATAGATCTCTAAGGGAGATTTATAAATGGAGAAAGAAGAATCATAGATGAATATGATGAATATAATCTTCAATTTCCTTGGCACTCGAACTGAACGGAATGTGAAGTAGGCTAGATAGATGTTAGAACATATAGAATACAACTGCTTGGATTTATTAGTTTAAGATAAATTAGAACAATAAAATTAATGATAGGAATTTAAAGAATTGTTCAATAAAGAATTCTATCCTGACATGTTCATAATTTATAGAATGATGAACATATTTAGCCTGAAGTGTGAGAACCTCACAATGATAGACTATACGAATAAATTGAGGAATTTAGACTGCTTTCCACCATAATTTTGGGCTTGTCTATCATAAATGAAACAAATTTTTGGTTCAGAGATAAGGCCAATAATTCACTAAACGATTTTTGTACATTTTGTATCAGATTATACTGAGATGGTTAATATAACAAAGATTCCAAAAAGAGATATATTATGAACTAGAGGTCTATGAAGAATGTTAATTCCTGTGGGAAGTTTTGGGATATGTAATGCTGTGAATAAACAAAATATGGAAACCTATTTCCAAGGTAGTGTTATTACCTATGATTAGAGGTCTAGATCAGTGAATATCCCCCATAAACATAATAGTATGTCATGATGTTTCTAGAGTAGTTATTTTGATTACATGAACTGATATTGTTAATCTCCACCTCAAGAATGTCATAATTGAAACCATACCAGGCATCTTCAGTGGTATTATCAAATTTATCCAAGGAAATGTGCTCAAGATACATCTCACAATTCACATACATCACATGCTTTAATTGGTTGAGGGAATCATAATAATTCTAAAATGATGAAGTGAAAAATCCATGGTGATTCTAGGAATACAATGATTCCCCTAAAATTAAAATATCTACAATGTTATAAAGATCAATGTGTAGTGGGTAAGAAATTTTATTGACCTAAATAATTGATTACGGATGATAAATATGGACAATAAATGGTGAGAGGTTTGATTCATTTAAATTATAACCTCATTAACTATTTTTTTGATATAGGTTCATCCAATTCATTTATTTCTTCTCATATTTTCAATCTTCTTTGTTTTGATGTTGACATTATTCCATATATTTTGAAACATCAATCTTCTAGAGGAAAAAGAGGATGTCAAGCCTCTATGTTCCAATAGTTTCCTATAACACTTCATGGGTACAAATTGAAATGGGAATTTTATTGATCTTGAGAGGAATTTATTAAATAATATTGGGTATGGATTTTATTATAGTTTACCATGCTCATATCAAATATTAAACCTGAGGGGTTAGATTTAAGACTAATGATGTTGTCAAGAATATCTTTTGAGGAGACCAGAATTTAAAGATAGGTGTAGTGAGATTGTTGGAATAAAAGGTTTGAACTCTCTCATACTATTTAGTATCTTTAAACATTACATTAGTGGATTAGATCAGGGATACAAATCTTCTAACAATTATTGATCAGTTTTTGGAGTATTTTATAGATGATTTGTAATGGTTTCCAGCAACAATAGTAGGGGATTTTACTATTGATCTCTTACTAAGAATTTATCCTATATCTATTATATTTTATTAAATAGAACCAATACAATTAATGTATTTAAATTTATATATAGGAGAGCTAGAAGCTAAAGGGATTATTCAACCTTGTATAACTATATTGGCAACAGTAGTCTAGTTTGTGTAATAGAGGAAGAAAATGAAATGATTTGTGTTGATAATTCTCTGATTTACACATTTATGATAAAAAATTAGTTTCATATTGTGTTAATTGAAGGCCGATTTGATTAATTTATGGAGCCTAGTGGTTATTTAAAATTGAATTTAATCGATGATATCACCAATTGTGGTTTCAAAACAAGGATATTCAGAAAATAGATTTTAGTAGTAGATATGGACCTTTGGAGTATGGGGTTATAACATTCGGCCTTATGAATGCACTAACTGCTTTTCATGGAATTTATGAATCAAATATTCCAATTATATATAGATTATTTTATAGTGGTTTTTGCATAATACATTGTGGTGTATTTTTGGAATAAGGCTGAGCATGAGGAAAACATGGTGACATTGTTTGGTATTTTGTGGGATGGTCATTTTGGTGCCAAAATTATAATTTGTGATTTTTGATAAATGAGTTATGTTTCCTTATTAATGTAATATAAAAAAATGTGTTTTTATGGACCAAATAAATATAGATTCTACAATCTCATAGAAACCTATGAAAACAGTTTTTAAGACACACAATATCCTTGGAATACTTAGTTATTGTTGATCCATTCCAGTGAAATTTTATGAATCGAATAACCTATTATAGATTTAATAAAAAAACTGGTATATTTCAATGGAACTGCGAATGTTAGAACTCCTTTAAATCAATTTAATTTTATATTACTTTGGAACCAATTCTGATATTTCTTGAATTTAGACAAGGTTATGTGGTTTATTGTGACACTTTGGGATCATATTTGGGGTGAGTTCTCATGGAGGGAAAACATGTTATTTCTAATAGATAATGAAATATGAGGCTTCATGAGAATACTACCCAATAGAATATTTAGAATTATATTTCTTAGTACATTCATTAAATAAATTCATCATTACCTATTTTTTGAAAGAATTATAGTGTTTATAGATTATAATAGTTTTAAACAAAATTTTTGGAAAGATATTTGAATATGAGATAAATAATATTGGTAGAGTATCTCTAAATTTTTGATGTTAAGTTGATGTATATATCAGGTAAAGGAAATTCAGTGGTGGATTCATTAAATATAAATTCATATATTGAGTTGGCGAAAGATACTTTAGATCAATGGAAATATATGTTAGTGATAACCTGCAAGCACTTGGATTATGAAGACTGAGGTAGTGTTGTTGTTTTCATACTAGTTACGATAATTATTGATTTTGTTGACATCATTAAAGTGTTAGATAAATTAAATTATTAGTGTGTTTCTATGAGATCAAAACTCAACACGCAAAGACTATTGAGGGATAGTAGATGGATGAGAGTTCAATTTTTCTGTTTCGAGATCACATGGTCATACCCTGGCATTTTTAGTAACAACTTATTCATGTTTAACTCCATTTGAGATGGGTTTTTCATAATGGAATAAAAAATATGTATAACGACGCTAAATAAAAATTTTGGTGGTGTGGAATATATAGAAAAGTGACTATGTTTTTCTTGAGATGCATATACTTTCAATAGGTTCAGGCATGAAAGTAGTGGACAAACGACATATTGCAACCATTACATATTCTTATGTGGATGTGGGACATGGTAGATAAAAAATTTATGATTGGTCTACCAAGGACAGTTTGGAAACATGATACCACATGGGTGATAGTGTATCAGCTCACAAATTCATCCAATTTCATTTATATTTGTGAACATCTATGATAGAAGAATTTTCTAAAATCTATACCTCATAAGTATAAAATAGACATTGCGTACTAGTTTCAATAGAATCATATAAATTCCATAATTTTACCTCAATTTTTTAAAAATCCTTACATAAATCCCTTTGTACTTTGTTCACTATGATAATTGTGTATCATCCTTAAAAGGTTGGACAATCCAAAAGGACGATAAAAAAATTGGATGACAAACTTCGTGATTGTGTAATGGATTTTAGTGGCTCATGGGAGAAGCACCTAAAATTAGTGGAGTTCTTGAATAACAAATATTATAAGGAGTCAACATATATGAATCCTTTGGAATAATTTTATAGGCACACTATTCTATCCAAATTTTTTGGTGGAAACAAGTGAAACATTTTTGGATAGACCAAGCCTTCTTCCAGAGAAAATAAGAAAATTATTTTATCAGTAAGAGGATGAAGTAAACTCAATGTCATCCAAAATCATATGTGAATCATCATTTATGACCATTATCATTCTATGTGAGTGATTATGTGTTCTAGATAGTCTCTCAAAATATTGGGAAGCATTATTTTGGGAACAAATAATGTTATCTCCCTAATACATAGTCCATTTTGAGATACTTGAAAGAGTTGGTGAGTTGGAATATCATTGGGATTTGATTCCATAGTATAGTTCAATGTATAAATTGTTTCAGGTATCTCTATTAAAAAATTAACATCCTAATATGGAAAATGTGATTCAATGGCATAACACTACAATTGATCCATATTCAATGTTGGTAAATGATATACTGTGAATTGTGGATAGAATATTAATAGTCATTAATTGGAAAATCATATGTCTCATGTAGGTTTTATGGAAACGTAGTACGATTTAGGAAGAAACATGGGAACAGGAGAAGGAAATGGGTGAGAAATTAACCAAACTATTTGAGAAAAAAGGTTGTTTTCCCATCTCTATGGATTGAATGACCAATGGAAGAAAGAATATAATACCCCTAGTTTCTTGTAATTAACCATTTATTTAGGTATTTTATGTGTATATAGTAATTTTGTTGTGTGTTGGGAGGTTAAAATGAGTATTGAATGTTTTTATGGGATTTTTTAGAGGATCACAATTTCATTAATGTTAATAGAAGACGTAAAACACCTCCCAGTACACTGTGATTTTAAAATAGTTGGCACTGGGTATGCACATGATAGGTGCATGGTTTTGTCAAACCATGCAGCTACCTATTGGAAAATATGTGATATGGGATGAAGGGGTTTAACATGGATAGTTCATTATTTTTCTAACCGTGTGATATAACTATGTTAAGGGTGTTTAGAGGAAGTGGATAACACATGGTTAGTGCTCAATTTTTTTAGTTGTTCACCCACACCATGGAACATTAAAACCAAGATCAAAATTTAGTAGGTATAATTTAGATTACCTCATAAAGTACTCATTTTCTATTAATCTGATCCTAACTCAAATTCCTCTCTATCCGAATTCTTTAAAGACCCTTTCTCTGGATCTAGGAATGATCCACTGGTGAATATTGGTGTGTTGGAGGTTAGATTCTTTAGTAAGTTCCCATTCATGGAGGATTTCCATATTTTTTCCTTATTCATGCTCCTAGATTATCAATCTACATTGTTTGGGATAGACTAATGTTTTTATCCTAATCATGATGATATATAGATTTTTATTTAGGGGAAGAAGACATAGTTTTCATATTAAGGTTTTTTAAGCCAGTTGTTTTAAATATTTCTTTTGTTATTTGTTTTATCTTACGTTTGTGAGGTATGAAGATTCCCTATCAAATCATATTTTTTTACATAAAGTATTGTTTAAAAATTTATTAAATTTCTTTAGTTGACTTGTGAAACATATTAGAAAGTCTTGATGGAAACCCACTTTATTTATGGTTTATTAAATTGAATGAATTGATAATTTTTGGAAATTGATAATGGTTACATGATTTTAAAATTATGATTTTAAAATTGTAGTTTTGTTTTGATTTATAGCGAATGATTTTTAAGGATTTTTTCAATAAAATGATTTCATTATTAAAATATTTTGGAATATATTTTTGGAGTGGTATTTGGAATAAATGTTTGGCATGTGTTCATTTGAATTTAGAAAATATTAGGGTACAATGTCTCCCTCATGAAGATGTATTAGAAAATGTTATGAATTTTTACCTATCAGAATGGTTCAACAACTAATGGATTTGTGAAAGGATGAATAACTACTCGTGATTATATGGAGTTCTATGGATTCATTTATATATTGATGTGTGGAAATTAAATGGGTATACCAAAATGGAAATTTTTTGAATGATTTTAAAGGTTTTCTTGGTTTCCTTCACTGGTAAAATTTTATTACAAGTAATTATATTGGGTTTGATGTAAATAATATTAAATTTTATTAAATTTTTATATCAATGTGATAACATGTTCTATATTAGTGTCTTGAGTGGGAAATTCATTTGGGAAATCCAACAAAATTGTATACTCACCCCGTATATTGTAAATTTTGTGTGTTTTCAAGTGTGATATATTAAGATAGAGGTAAAGGTAATGTGTCAAATTTCATTAGTTTTTCTTCATGATACATTAGATATGTCATTTCGAGATTGATCTTGGAGCATGTTTTGAGTTACTACAATTTGTTTTGTGGTCTTGTAGATGTTTATTATTGGTTTATGCTTTGTAATTTCTGTGGTTCATAGTTGCAGTTAGGTTTTGTTATTTAATGGTTTATTTGAGTGGTATTACATTATACTCATGAATTATATATTCTTTGTTTCGTTATGAATACCATGGTTTGGTAGTTTTATTTTAAAAGGTAATATATTCCCATAATTATTTATGAATCCCTTGGAATTTATTACTAGCCTTCATAGTCCCTGAGATGTCACATAAATCCTAAGAATGTCCCACCCATCCCCAAGACAATGGGGAGGGGTGGGACGTTACATTCTAATGATGAAACTACATAATAATATAGTATTATCAATTCCCAATGAAGTTAAACAATCTATCAGTTGATTTTGGACAAAAATATCCATCACTTGCTATTAAATCATGGGTGAAAGTGGTTGGAAATAATGAGACTGTTGGATTTTATTTCTAGAATGTGAAACATTTTATAATTGTTAAGTGAATAGATTATCAATTAAAAAATGTAGAATATATAATTTTTTCTATTGAGATAGAGATTGAACTAGATAAAAAATAATGGTATGGGATCTATTTATTCCGAGGATAAATAATGTCTTGATGATGAGGTTGGGAACCAGTAAAAAAATAAAGAAAAAGATAAAGAACTAGTTGTTGTTTTTGAGTGTAGTAAACATCTAATTCAAGGAGAGGATATAGTTGTGAGGAAAACATGTAGTAACCTCGTAATCTTTAGAGACATATATGATATTGAAGAAACATTATGTATGAAATATGAAAAATTATTTTCACTCTCTTTATTTATTTTTAATTTCTAATAATATAATTTTATTTTTCCTGATAATAAAAATATTCTACCTAACCAAAACAAAGTAATATAAGAATCTATTGCGAAATCTTATTGGATTATTTTTAGGAACATTATTGGTTTGTTAAATATGAGGTGAACATCAAGTGTATTTTATGTCATTATTCTATTTTAATTTTCCCTTACAAATATTTTATATTTTTATAAGTTATATTTCTTAAACATGTCATAGATGGATACAATATTATAATTGAGAAAAGATGTCGACTATGTTAAATAGCTAGCATAATAGTATAAGAATATAGCTCTTTTTAAAGAACATTTATAGTAAGAGTGAACTTCAATTTTTATATAAGGAATCCCTATCCTTCCCTTGTTTATTTTAGATCATTCCTAGGGTTTTCCATAATAATGATTAAATGAATTTATTTATTTTTCTTATTGGATGTTAGGGAGTAATGTATTCATCATATAATACAATCAATGAAATCCTTTTGAGTTAGGAAACAATTAATGGTATGAGAAGATCCATGTTTTTATTAAACCTAGAAAAAATTGACAATATCCATTAGACTTTTTTAGTCATGGATATGAAATATAGGGTGTTTGGAATTTTTAACATGATGTGACCCATTTGTATAACATGAGAAATTAATCCCTATATTAATGAGGTTTTTGATGTTTTATGAACCTATAAACTACCCAAATTCATTAAAGACATTTAAATATGACATGATCATCCATTTAATTTAGTAAAAGAATAATATTTGGAAGAACTAGTGAGAAAATCTATTCCAGTATATATTGTCTAAAATAAATAGGATTTTCAAATCGAATTTATTATATTCCATGGAGACACCACATATGATTCTAGTTTCATTGTATATTATGTCATGGATCACACGGAAACATGATATTTAATTTCATAATGTTTTAATGGAAGGGAAGTTAGTGAAAAAAGAATGTCTATGGAATAATATTTTTAAATGATCATGGAAGGATGATGTTATATATAAATGTTGAGGTCAAGAAATATTTTTATCCTTGTAGATTCAATATAGATAGTTGATTTTTTTCCCATGAAACTAAAATTTTACTATTGATTAATAAATTCAAATGGTTGGATTTTTTCAAAAAAATTAAAGTGTGTTGGGATGGTTAATGTTGATTCATATCAATGTGTATTTTCTATGTGATCAATATATCCCACCCTATGAAAAAAATTATATTTTTATGGTGATAAATTCTTAATTTTTTTAAAAACTTTTATTGATTTTTTTGGATATTTATCTAACTAATTGGTATAGATACCTTGTAATAAATTCATTAAATTAACCTAGAGGAAAAAATTGGAGTACAATGAAAGAATGATGCCATAAATGTATGTAAAATCAATTAAATATCCCTAAAATGGAATTTAATAGAATTTGATAAAGATCCAAATAGATAATAAGGGATAAATAATTAAATGATATGAAATCCATGTCCCGCATTTGTATTTACAAAAACCTTTTTTCCTAAACAGGTAGATATAATAAAGACATGTACAAACCACATAAGTATTTACAAAAACTATTTTTCTAAAATATTAGATACTTTTAAGGCATCTTTTGTTGAAGTGGTAGATTTTATTAATTCTATAATTCTTTCATAGATATGTCAATTCCTGAAATATACCTTCTAAACTAATTTGAATTGAATGTTTTCAAAAAATAATTTTCAGAGTAACTAGTAAAAGAAAATTTCCCTCCAATGAAATAAAAATTGTTGTTTTTTTTCTTCAAGCATGTGGATTTCTTTATGTCTCCAACTAATTCTTAATAAAATCGTTTCTTGATTTGTTGAATCCTAGTGAGGAGTCACAGGATGCCTAACTTTTCAATTTTAATTAATTAAAATGGATTTTTTATTGGCTTTTAATCATAGTAAAAATTATTCATTTACAACTAGATATATATATATAGAAGTTGTGTGATAGAATATGAAATAACTCACCACCATGAGGTCTATATGCTGACAACTTACACAAAATGGACTACCATATAACTTTGAAATTATATAACATATGCTGTTGTCACCCTTAAAAATATGGTAAAGTAAATATCAATTGAATAAATTATATTAGTGTAACAAAAATTACATACTTATTTTTAGATATATATCATTATCCCCAAGGGATATATTATTGAAAATTTATTTAGTAGATTCCTAATACCACATGATAACATCACATACGAAGAATAATAAACAAATATTATAGTTCATTAATGTAAATAGATAAATGGATACCATTTTGTTTATTCCCAACTTTCAAATATTGAAGATTCTCTTTACTCATTTTCTTGGTGGCTCCATACAACTTTTGATCTTTTCACCCAATTACATTTATATATCTTCATGAATTCTATTTTATATCATTATAGAGGTTCTATGAATTTAATAGTACACTATTTTGAGGGTAAATTATATCTATCTTCTTGAAATTTCTTATATTAATTTATTTGTCATGAAAACCCACATATTTTTCCATATTAAAGATCATGGGACTCCATTACCAACTTATTGGAATTCAGGAAAAAAATGGCTACATTTTGGTATTCTTTTAATCAAATCCAATTCAAAATTATTAATTATTTTTTTCTTCCTAGTGGATGTCATGGGAATTTATCTTCCATAACATAAGTATATATAACTCTAACAAAAAAGGTACATCCGATATCTATAATATGTTTTATCTATGAAAAAATGAACATCGCTAACAGTCAAATTTTATAAAACTATAATGTGTTATAAAATATGAGTCTTCTCACAATAATACAGAAAATTCATTTTAGGAACTATTCATTTCAACAACAAACATTCATGGGAAAACAGATTCATCACAAGAATTATGGAAAAAAGCACTACAAAGTTGGTGTCCATACCGAAGAATACCCATTTTTAGTGTAGAAATTATGTACTTAAAAAATTATTGGATCACATACAAAATTATTATGTGGGATATTTTCCCTCCTAAGAAATGTATCCCCATTTTTTCATATATGTTATTCTCTAACACATGCTTAAATTTCTAAATAGATTCCATGACATCTATCTTATGATGCGTGTAATCATTTCAAACACCACTAAAATCTCAGTCAACCATGTGACTGAAATTCATATTGTCATCACACTCTTTATAAAACAATAATTCTATTTCTCTTTACTTGTATACATATTTTTATCATTTCAAATTTTAATTAATAAAATCTATTTGTATTTCTTTCCATAAATCTACATATGTTTAACTTTAATTAACCCAACACACACTTGATGGTATTTCCAAAAAATATGCCCCATTTTATATTATAGGTCCTAAGTGTTTAGTTACATTTTGTATTATGATTCAATTTCATAGGAAAAATCTTATTTTAGGTAGAGTTAAAGTATTGGATTTAGACATGGCTTTATCTTGATTAATGAAAATTATTTTTGGAATCAGCCAACATTGAAAATAAATACATCCTGTGAATGAACAACTAAAGGAGTTTGTTGTATCATCATATAATAATTACAAACATAAAATTAAAAATTAATTTAAATTTATTCTCACTAAATAATACTTCCAATGATATATAATTGTTTTCTGCATTAAATGCACTATTTACCACAACAACATCACCAAAATTCCCAAAGACCACTTTTATTTTGGGATCAACCCAAAAATATTAGTAATCTAACCACAAATATAAAAGATACATCAGGAAGAAAGATTATGTTTTCTCCCTAGATTACATCTCTATGTATTGTAACATACCATCAAAGTCATAAATAAGTACTTACTTTTATCTTTTTCAACAAAAAATTATTCTAGTAAACTAATGTATATCCCAGAATCTCAATACTAACTACAATGGTTTTAAGAAATGAACCAAAAAGATTATTCCAACATTACACTACTGGAAATGGGGTCTATCCCCACGCACCTATTCCCACGGTTCTTTAAACCGTGGGGATAGTATGTTTTTTTGATGTTTATACCCACGGTTTTATTAAAACCGTGGGTATTAATTTTTTTTCGAGCCCTTCTATCGGGCTCCTCCTCATTCTCTCCTCAAATCCGCGACGCCGCTCCCCGACCACTGACTCCCGACCCTCCCCTCTCCTCTCCGACTCCCCTCCCCGGCCTCCGACTCCCCTCCCCGGCCTCCAACCCCGGGCTCCGACTCCCGGCTCCGCCTCCCGGCTCCCGACTCGCGGCTCCCGACTCGCGGCTCCCGACTCGCGGCTCCCGACTCGCGGCTCCCGACTCGCGGCTCCCGCCTCGCGGCTCCCGGCTCCCGACTCCCGGCTCCCGACTCCCGGCTCGGCCTCCCGGCTCACGACCTGGACCTCCCGGCCTTCTCAGTAGTGATTTTTTTTATGCTGGAGTCCCAGATTTCCTGGTAATTTCTTAGTCTTGGCTGATTTCCCATAATTTCATCATATTACCTCTTGATAATCAATTAGTGTTGTAGTCAAAGGTAGCAGTTGATGCATTCATAGGTTAATGGAGTGGTTTGATTCTAAATTTTTTTAAGCAATTTCATTTTTTTATGATGAAATACTAAAAGATGAATGATATAAATATCCTGATTATCAAACCCAGTGAGAATATTTCCCCAAATTAATTTAGCATTGATAATCCTAAGATGCACTATTTTGGCCTTAAAATAGTATATATGAAGGTATGTACATACACATGTTGAGCAGTTCCGGGTGGTTGTTTATAAATCTATCAAGTTTCAGGTGTTGGCTTGGTTCCTCTTTGAGGAAGGGTACCCTTCCAATTCCTCAAATTTATTAATGCATTAATTAGTTTCTTACTACACGTTTTCTTTGTTTTTAGTTAATGCAGTGAATACATTAGATTAAATTCCTCTTAATCTTGAATTTAGTATGTTTCATGATTTAAGAGTTAAAGGTAATAAATGATTGTTTCATAAGAAATATCATGTTTATATATTAAAACCCCTCCAACGGAGGTGCGCTGTCTTCAAGTTAAAAAACAATTATTAGACTTTTAGGATTTATTGTCTTGTTGTACTGATATTTCTTTATGAATTGATGTTATGTTTGAATTATGTCATATATGACCCCTAATGGAATTAAAAAAACTAAGTTTTCCTTTTTAAATGATTAAATAACCAAGGAACCGTTTAAGTTCTTTGACCGGTTTTTATATTGGAATTACCCATGTAGAATTGTTTCCCATAATTTTCATTTTAGTATGTTGACATGTTTGAGCCACCATTCGGTGAGCCTTAGATTTAAATTTCTAAGGGTATGATTTTCTATATTAAATGGCTTGAATTATCTTTTGAATTTCAGAATGGAAATTACCCTGTATGCACAACATTTAACCCGCCTAATGTAAGTGCTTCAATGTAATAATAAACTGTGAAATAGAAATTGTAAAGTATACTAAGTACATGAATTAGCCGTATTAGATGTAATTGAAAAATATGTTGCGTATTCATAGAACCCCTTACCATGTTAATGGAAGGTACCAGAGTGAACCTTGATTATTGAAAATGCCTTAAATGGATTAAATGAGTGGTTTCAAGCTACATGGCCTTGTCACACTAATGAAAGGCTAGGGTTGAACAAAATTGACTTATTGATTAATTATTACTTGATTAAAGGGTTTCATGCTACTTGGCCTTGTCACACTAATCAAAGGAAAGGCTTGAACCAAATGGAATATTATATGAATTCAATATCAAAGTAGGTGTGGCCTGACTCAAGCTCACCTTGGATACTTGAGAGAAAGCCTTGAGCACTCAAGGACCCTATTCCGAATTCAAGGATACAACTTTCTTAGGTTGAGACCTACATAGAACCTGATCCTTGTCTAACTTTAGATGCCTGGTATGACACCATATAATCCCTCATGTATTACAACAAGATTCCTTAGATACACTCCTTGGTTCCAGAATTGACAAGTAGGTGCCATGGTTAAATCCTAGCCCAATCTTTTCTTAGACCCATTTTACCTTGGATGAACTTCTTAGACTAGATAGTCCTCTTATTGTGGAATTAGTTGGACGGTTATCCTTGGATTACACTCTTACCCCATGTGAGGCTATAGTTATTACTAAGTTGTTGACACTTGAGGTCTATGTTTCCTTGGTTATAACCTTGGAACTTCATTATTAAATATCATTACATGTTTTTTTCTCACATCTTAGAACCTCAATATCTTTCTCATATAAATTATATTTAAACTGGATAAAATTGATTAATGAAATGGTTACACATTCTGACACCAGTCAAAGGCTAAAGAAGGTATAACTGCTATGTGTCCCATAGGAACCTGTACGGGTGATGTTTATTTATCTCTCTATTATTATTCTATATACCAGTGAACTATATATTTTATACTGCACTATCTAGATTGGGCTGGACATCAGTGGTTCCATCCTATTATTATTTATATCTCACACCCTACTCAGGCCGCTATTACATTGGGATACTCGAGTATACTTTCATTTTCTCAGGACCTTGGACCTTGCTTTTCAATGTATGCTTGTAACTAGAGTTAGGAGAAAAGGACTGAGTTGGATCTCGGGATGCTCAAGGAGATCGCCCATGGGGTTTTGATGTGACTTTATTATTTTTTTATTTTATGGAAAATAATGATGTAATGTTTACTACTTTTAGATATGTATCATTACCATGTCATGCATTCATCTGTTGTTTAAACTACCATTGACCACTTTAATTCAGTTATAATAATATTTATCTTATGCTGCTTTGTCATTTATTTACTACCTCTTTCATTGTTGATTGTTATTTATTCAATTTTACCACTGTGTATATGTGATAAGAGGGTATAGTCCCCACTATCACCTCTCGAGACCCTCACTACAAGTCAAAAACCTCTAACGTATGGGGAGACTCACCAGCCCCCCTGCCCTACACAACCTCTCCCCCTCCCTCTACTGCACCAGTCCCTCCCCCTCCCCCTTCCCTTGCACCAGCCCCTCCCTTAACCCCCTGCTGCAACATCCCCTCCCCCTGCACCAGCCCCTCCCCCTCCCCCCTCTTGCACCAGCCCCTCCCCCTACCATGCACCAGCCCATCCCCCCCACCAGCCCCTACCCCCCCCCCCACTACACCAGCCAGCCCCTCCCCCTCCCCCCTTCCCTTACATCAGCCCCTCCCCCCCCACACTGCACCCCCACCAGCCCCTTACCCCATGCTTCCCCAGCCCCACCACCAGCCCCTCCCCCTCCCACTTTCCCTGCTGCACCGGCCCCTCCCCCTTTCCCTGCTGCACCAACCAACCCTCTCCCTCCCCCCTGCACTACTTTCCATGTGGAGTGTCTTTTTTAACTTTTTTCTTTAGTTTACATCTCAAGGAAGACCTTTTTCTCTTTTTCCCTACTTATTCAATCATGAACTCTTGTCATTAAATACTTGTCATTAAATATGTTTTGCTAGCTACTAATATGCTTTGATTGAATTAATAATAAAATTGATTGTAATGATTTTTTTAAATATGATTTACATTGTTGATTGAATGATAATTTTTTTTCTTGTTATAGAATGGATAGAAGCTGGATGTATCGTACCGATCGGATTTCAACCGAGTTTCAAAATAATTTGGAGAATTTTTTAGATTTTGCATTTAGCAATGCGTCAGATGGAGGTTGTATACAGTGTCCCTGCTATAATTGTGTTGGAAGACCATGGTTAAGACGAGAAGAAGTTAGTTACCATTTAACGAAATTTGGATTTCAAGCAAACTATAATGTTTGGTTTCACCATGGAGAGACGAGTCAATCTTCGACTGTTCATAAACGAAATGAACGAAGTGACATGGAGAATTTGATATTTGATCGGTTTCCATATGTGCATCATTCCGAGAGAGATAGCATGCCGGTGCAAGAAGACAATGATATCAGTACACATGAGGAAAATGCTGAAAATGATGATGTTGACATAGTGAAAAATTTATTGGATGATGCCAGAACTCCAGTATATCAAGAATGTACTAGAATGACCAAGTTGGAATTTTTAATGCGGTTATATCATGGGAAAACTATGTATGGGATTTCTAATACTGCCATTGATTATATTCTTACATTTTTGAAGGACTTGCTTCCTGATGGTGCAGATATTCCCTCAAATCATTACATGGCATGGAAGTTAATTAAGCAGCTTGGATTTGCTACTAATAAAGTCCATGCTTGTCCAAAAGATTGCAGTTTATTTTTGGAGGAAACAGCTGACCGTAATGACTGTAAAGACTGTGGTACATCTCGATGGAAGACAAATGTAGATGGAACACCGTCTCGTGTGCCACAGAAAGTCATGTGGCACTTTCCATTGATTCCCAGACTTCAAAATCTATTCATGTCTCCAGAAATCTCAGCCAATATGCGATGGCACGATGTTGAGAGAATTAAAGGAAATGATGAGCTGGTCCATCCAGCAGATGGATTAGCATGGCGGACATTTGACGCACAACATCCTGATTTTGCAGCTGAGGTGCGTAATGTCAGATTGGGCCTATCATGTGATGGTTTTAATCCGTTTGGTCAGATGCTTACTGCTCATAGCACGTGGCCGGTTTTTATTCATGTTTATAATCTTCCTCCGTGGATGTGTATGAAAAAACCTTTCACTTTCTTGAGTATACTGATATCTGGACCTTCGGATCCTGGTAATGACATAGATGTATACTTGCAGCCTTTAATAAAAGAGTTGAAACAACTTTGGGATTTAGGTGTGCAGACATTTGATGCATCTTCAAAGAATACGTTTCAGATGCGTGCTGCCCTTCTATGGACCATAAATGATTTCCCTTCCTATGCAATGATGTCTGGGTGGAGCACGAAGGGAAAACATTCATGTCCCGTTTGTATGAAGAATACACGATCGAGAAGGCTTAAATATCGTCGTAGTTTCAGTTTCATGGGGCATCGCCGATTCTTGCCAATGGATCATCAATACAGGAAGAATCGTCGGAGGTTTGATAATAATGTTGACACTGAAGAACCACCTCAACGTATGTCAGGAAGTGATGTGCTTGATGAATTGAAAGATTTCAGCTTTTCATTAGGAAAAGGTCATTTGACATCTCGAAAGAGGAAGAATGCTGATACTGAAGTCATTTACAATTGGAAAAAGAGAAGTATTTTTTTTGTGTTGCCATATTGGTCTACTAATTTGTTACGTCATTGTTTAGACGTAATGCATATTGAGAAAAATATATGTGAAATGTTGCTTGCAATTCTTTTGAATATTAATGGGAAGACCAAAGACGACTTCCGATCTCGTCGGGATTTATTGGATTGGGGTATTCGACCAGAACTACATCCTGTTTGTATCGGTGAAAACAAATGGAAAGTTCCCTGTGCTTCTTATGTGATGACACAGGCAGAGAAAGATCAATTTCTGGCAGTATTGGAGAATATTAAGGTTCCAGACGGCTATTCCAGCAACATATCTAAACGAGTCAACAGAAGACATTTGAAATTGAAATCCCTAAAAACTCATGATTACCACATCCTTCTTCATGAATTGATTCCAATAGCAATTCGACATTTGCTATCCAATAATGTAAGGGTGGCAGTGATTCGGTTGTGTCATTTTTTTAGAGACCTTTGTGCTAAAAGGTTATCCAAATCATTGTTGATAAAAATGCAGCAAGAGGCACCATTAATTCTGTGTGAGTTGGAAAAAATTTTTCCTCCATCCTTTTTCACTTGCATGCTGCATTTAACAGTTCATCTTCCAACTGAGACACTTCTTGGGGGACCAGTTGCTTTTCGGTGGATGTATCCCACTGAAAGAAATATGTGCACAATGAAATCATATGTCCGAAATAAAAATTATCCTGAAGGTTCCATTGTGAGGAGTTATCTGGCCCAAGAATGTATGGATTTTTGTTCAATGTATTTGTCTGATGTGAGCACAAGACATAATCGACCAATGAGAAATGAAGATGAGTAGTATGAGGAAATTCAACCCTCGTTTCCATCTCTTCCCCAAACAGGTGGAATTGTCGGGTCATATACATTGGTTACATTGAGCTCTGAAGAGCGGAATATGGCACATCGTACAGTCTTGTTTAATTGTGGTTTGTTCGATGCCTATATCAAGTAAGTAATTTGAATATATATATGTTATCTCATATGATATCATATCACATATACCTTATACTTTTATTGTTATTTTCTGTAGAGAACATAAACAAATTATAAGTAGAGTTCATCGGTCTTTGCCGTTGAGAAGGAGAGAGGCTATGCATAGCCAAGAGTTCCCAGCTTGGTTGAAATCTAAGGTATGACCATTACATTAAATACCTTAAAATATAGATATATATTTAATTATATTACTCATGTATTCCAGGTATTGAGTTTACCTGCTGACTTCATTTCTCAAGAATTAAGAGCGTTGGCTTTTGGTCCCAATTCTTTGCTTCGTGACTACAAATCTTTAATAATCAATGGATACAAATTTGTTACAACTGATAAAGCGGTGAAAATGAGAACACAGCATGATGGCGTTATGTTAATTGCTAGAACGGATTGTTATGCCAGTGCATCTGATAGTCGACCTCGATATGAAGATGTGTATTATTATGGACTGGTTGAGAAAATATTGTTATTGGATTACTACTCTCGAGGTCGAGTCACTATGATGCAATGTAAATGGTTTGATTCAATGACGCGCCATGGTACATTTATTGATGATTGCGGATTTAGAGTTATTGACATGAGTCGATTCCTGCATACTGATGAACCATACATTTTGGCATCAATGGCAAAACAAGTGTTTTATGTGAAAGATCATCTGAACCCTGATTACGGTGTCATTAATGAAGTAATCCCAAGACATATTTTTCATGATGCTGGGGATGAAATTGTCACCATTGACGCCCCCATCGGTGATAGCCAAAATATTGCATTTGATGACACAAATTGTCCCATTGTGAGGGATGATGTTGAACCTGAGGTAGTGGAGGGTAATATATAAAAGCAACCATATATATTCAGAGTTCATTCAGTTTACCTTGACGTGAGTTTCTCAGGTTGGTACTAATTTAATTACTTTAATTTACTTTTAGTTTGAAATGATATGTCTGTTTTAGTAATGTTTGGTTTCGTTTCATTTAATTCTATTTCTTTCAATTCAGAAAAGTGGTTTTAAAATGTGGTTTTAAAAATTGTATAACTTGGTTGTAAATTATCATTACTGAAAGATGTTATGAAATTTTTTAAGTAGTATCTATGATTTGTAAAAATTGTTGCTAAAAAATATTTATTTCATTCTTATGCAGATTATGAAGAAAACTACAGAAGCTCGCAGGAAGAGATTATTTGATGCTGATCCTGTTAGACGTGAGCGCGAGTTGTCTTCAGTGAGTATATTAATTTAAATATTTATCTTCTGCATTACAAATAATATGAAGTTCATATTTTTGATCCAATTATTTAGGGACATGTAACTCCAGAGAATCCTCTTCCCAGTATGGGACCGAGTAGGGATCCTCCTAGACCTAGGCGGAGATCCCGTCTTACCACTCCCCACACTGACCCATTAGTGGACATCCCATCTACCACACATGTCCGCCCTCCGCTTGAGACCCCTGGGATGTTCCCATACATGCCGCCATCATCATCCCGTTTACCCTCTTTTTCCCATTCCATGTCCACGCCGACTCGACCGATGTTCTCACCTGCACAGTTTTCATATCCATTCATGTATCCCCAGACCTACTATGCATATTCTGACATGTCTACGCCACATCCTTTTCCTACCATCCATCCTACACATATTGAGTCTGTTCCTTCAGTTTCCACTCCTGTTCATGAAGATCAGCCGGAGCATGCTGTGGAACAGATACTTCCTTCGGAGGATGCTGATCCAGCACAGTCTACGGATGCCTCACAGCCTATTCAGGAGCCTGCATCAGGTTTTTTTATTATAAATGTTTCAAATTATAGCATTTCACTTTTTTTCTATTGTATTGTCACCTAACTCTTCTCTTGTCACCTCTTATCTTATTTAGTGGGATCTTCTAGTAGGCGACGTGGGCGCACTCGAATGAGGGATGCTTGGAATCGTGAAACTCAGATTATGGTGGATTACAATTCTCAAAATCAAATGGTAGGTAAAAATGCTAAGGAGTGTAGAAGTTTCATGGCTACTTTAGCCAAATATCATGATATCGTTCCGGTGGAACCGGTCTCATGGAGACATATCAGTGCCGACATCAAGGATAGGGCATGGGCGCAGATATGGGTACGAAAATTTTATAAATTTATATTGATATTAGTAATGTATTTATATGACTTAACATGTTTGTTGCAGAGTCGATTTAACTTTCCTAACGGTGAAGCTGCCAAAGCTGCTAGGTTGAGTGATCTTGGAGAGTATTGGCGGTCATACAAGTATGAGTTACATATTGGTTGGAGGAGCAGAGTGGGTACTGAGTTAGAGGGTGTACCCACAAACCCTGACTGTCCAAAAAGTCAATATCAAAAAATGACCGCACATTGGAATACTGAACAGTATAAGGTACTACCCATCTTTACTGTTTTTTATATAAAATTTAATTTTTATTACTTGTATTGTTTTTTTGTTTCTTAGGAAGTGTCAGCGAAAAACAAAAAAAACAAAGATGAAATGACATATCTACACACATTGGGGCGCACTACAATGCCCGATAAAGAGAAGCGGCTGGTACGTTCATCTGAATTAAAATAATGTCCTTATTTATAACATGTCATCATAACTTATTCATGCTTTCCCTTGGTTAGTCCATGTCTTTACCTCAATGTTTGTGGGTCTTTGTTGCAACTCACTTCAATCCAATATTTTGCATTTATCATATATGGTTGTAATTCAAATTTGTGCACTTCTTATATGCAGCAAGCTGATTTGGGCATTGAAGGTCCTGTACCTCGTGCCAAATTATTCTGCTTCAGTAGGAAACACACTTTAGATATTGGAATCATTGAACACACATGCATTCTGAATGTCCAATTTTTTTTTTCCTGCTCGTTGGTTATTGGTTTTAATCTAGCTTCTTTCATTTGGTTGGCATTTCCGATCACTTTTGTGCTGAATATGTTTTCCATCTGTTGCTGGCAGGGGGACAAGCAGGACGACACCCTGCGGCGGTTACTCCTCCTTAGAGAAACATTGAATGGTTAGCTCTATAATTTTTCGTATTTCCTCATTCCTAAAATATATCTCCTCTCAGCGCTGCCTCTCATCCATCTTTCCACAAAACGTGCATAGCAGGTGGTACAAAAGCTCAATTCAACTGAAAACATTGGTTTGGAATTGTCTGGCATATTTTATTCCTCTAGGTATTCCTACACATTTCTAGATCTCCAAACCTCACCGAATTAGGTATATCAGGGGTCATCCAATCCTCTATTCATCACAGATTACCATTCATTTCTTTAAATCTTCTGAGAAAACATCCTCTCATGTTGTCCATATCATCCTATTTGAAACTAAGTGGAAGATGTTGCCCCGCGAATGTCGCTGGACCGGGCCAACACGCTGCGGTCACACTGCGGTCACGCCGCAGTCACGCCGCGGTCACGCCGCGGTCACCCCGCGGTCACGCCGCGGTCACGCCGCGGTCACGCCGCGGTCACGCCGCGGTCACGCCGCGATTTGGCCCTGCTCCAGGACGACACCCTGCGGCGGTTACTCCTCCTTAGAGAAACATTGAATGGTTAGCTCTATAATTTTTCGTATTTCCTCATTCCTAAAATATATCTCCTCTCAGCGCTGCCTCTCATCCATCTTTCCACAAAACGTGCATAGCAGGTGGTACAAAAGCTCAATTCAACTGAAAACATTGGTTTGGAATTGTCTGGCATATTTTATTCCTCTAGGTATTCCTACACATTTCTAGATCTCCAAACCTCACCGAATTAGGTATATCAGGGGTCATCCAATCCTCTATTCATCACAGATTACCATTCATTTCTTTAAATATTCTGAGAAAACATCCTCTCATGTTGTCCATATCATCCTATTTGAAACTAAGTGGAAGATGTTGCCCCGCGGATGTCGCTGGACCGGGCCAACACGCTGCGGTCACACTGCGGTCACGCCGCGGTCACGCCGCGGTCACGCCGCGGTAACGCCGCGGTCACGCCGCGGTCACGCCGCGGTCACGCCGCGGTCACGCCGCGGTCACGCCGCGGTCACGCCGCGGTCACGCCGCGGTCACGCCGCGGTCACGCCGCGGTCACGCCTCGGTCACGCCGCGGTCACGCCGCGATTTGGCCCTGCTCCAGGACGACACCCTGCGGCGGTTACTCCTCCTTAGAGAAACATTGAATGGTTAGCTCTATAATTTTTCGTATTTCCTCATTCCTAAAATATATCTCCTCTCAGCGCTGCCTCTCATCCATCTTTCCACAAAACGTGCATAGCAGGTGGTACAAAAGCTCAATTCAACTGAAAACATTGGTTTGGAATTGTCTGGCATATTTTATTCCTCTAGGTATTCCTACACATTTCTAGATCTCCAAACCTCACCGAATTAGGTATATCAGGGGTCATCCAATCCTCTATTCATCACAGATTACCATTCATTTCTTTAAATCTTCTGAGAAAACATCCTCTCATGTTGTCCATATCATCCTATTTGAAACTAAGTGGAAGATGTTGCCCCGCGGATGTCGCTGGACCGGGCCAACACGCTGCGGTCACACTGCGGTCACGCCGCGGTCACGCCGCGGTCACGCCGCGGTAACGCCGCGGTCACTCCGCGGTCACGCCGCGGTCACGCCGCGGTCACGCCGCAGTCACGCCGCGGTCACGCCGCGGTCACGCCGCGGTCACGCCGCGGTCACGCCGCGGTCACGCCGCGATTTGGCCCTGCTCCAGGACGACACCCTGCGGCGGTTACTCCTCCTTAGAGAAACATTGAATGGTTAGCTCTATAATTTTTCGTATTTCCTCATTCCTAAAATATATCTCCTCTCAGCGCTGCCTCTCATCCATCTTTCCACAAAACGTGCATAGCAGGTGGTACAAAAGCTCAATTCAACTGAAAACATTGGTTTGGAATTGTCTGGCATATTTTATTCCTCTAGGTATTCCTACACATTTCTAGATCTCCAAACCTCACCGAATTAGGTATATCAGGGGTCATCCAATCCTCTATTCATCACAGATTACCATTCATTTCTTTAAATCTTCTGAGAAAACATCCTCTCATGTTGTCCATATCATCCTATTTGAAACTAAGTGGAAGATGTTGCCCCGCGGATGTCGCTGGACCGGGCCAACACGCTGCGGTCACACTGCGGTCACGCCGCGGTCACGCCGCGGTCACGCCGCGGTCACGCCGCGGTCACGCCGCGGTCACGCCGCGGTCACGCCGCGGTCACGCCGCGATTTGGCCCTGCTCCAGGACGACACCCTGCGGCGGTTACTCCTCCTTAGAGAAACATTGAATGGTTAGCAGGGGGAAGGGGGGGGGGGGCTGGCAGGGGGAAGGGGGGGGGCTGGGCAGTGGGGAGGGGGGGGGGGGCTGGGCAGTGGGGAGGGGGGGGGGGGTGCTGGGGAGGGGGGGGGGGTGCTGGGCAGTGGGGAGGGGTGCTGGGCAGTGGGGAGGGGGGGTGCTGGCAGGGGGACAAGCAGGACGACACCTTGCGGCGGTCACGCCGCGGTCACGCCGCGGTCACGCCGCGGTCACGCCGCGATTTGGCCCTGCTCCAGGACGACACCCTGCGGCGGTTACTCCTCCTTAGAGAAACATTGAATGGTTAGCTCTATAATTTTTCGTATTTCCTCATTCCTAAAATATATCTCCTCTCAGCGCTGCCTCTCATCCATCTTTCCACAAAACGTGCATAGCAGGTGGTACAAAAGCTCAATTCAACTGAAAACATTGGTTTGGAATTGTCTGGCATATTTTATTCCTCTAGGTATTCCTACACATTTCTAGATCTCCAAACCTCACCGAATTAGGTATATCAGGGGTCATCCAATCCTCTATTCATCACAGATTACCATTCATTTCTTTAAATCTTCTGAGAAAACATCCTTTCATGTTGTCCGAACCAGATCATCCTCATCCTCTGCACATGTCGTCTGAACCGGATCAGCCTGTTGTGATAGAAATTCAATGTCTGCTTTTGACTGAATTTCACACCAAACCAAGAGATAATAAATGAGTCAAACAATCAGACAAATGGTTTAGGTTCTTTTTCCTCTGCTCACTACACCTGTGACTCTAAAACTCTGGATGCCACTGGCACTGCTATAAAAACCAGAAAACTCTCCACTAATCTAAACGTCATTCATACCACTGGTTGTCCTATAAAAAATAGGAATCCTCATATTAGTCTAAAGTCTCTTTAGGCTAAGGCACAAACAAAACACACTAACATGGATAAACAAGGTACCTTGACACTGGAACCTATAAAACATACAAAAGGAAGCAGGGGGAAGGGGGGGGGGGGGCTGGCAGGGGCAGGGGCAGGGGGGGGGGGGCTGGTAGGGGGCTGGCAGGGGGACAAGTAGGGGGAAGGGGGGGGGGCTGGCAGGGGCAGGGGCAGGGGGGGGGGCTGGGAGGGGGACAAGCAGGGGGAAGGGGGGGCTGGCAGGGGGACAAGCAGGGGGAAGGGGGGGGGGGCTGGCAGGGGCAGGGGGGGGGGGGTGCTGGTAGGGGGACAAGCAGGGGGAAGGGGGGGGGGGGGGGCTGGCAGGGGGACAAGCAGGGGGGAGTGGGGGGGCTGGCAGGGGGACAAGCAGGGGGAAGGGGGGGGGGGGGGCTGGCAGGGGCAGGGGGGGGGGCTGGTAGGGGGACAAGCAGGGGGAAGGGGGGGGGGGGGCTGGCAGGGGGACAAGCAGGGGGGAGTGGGGGGGCTGGCAGGGGGACAAGCAGGGGGGAGGAGGGGGGGGGGCTGGTAGGGGGAAGGGGGGGGGGGGGCTGGGCAGTGGGGAGGGAGGGGGGGCTGGGCAGTGGGGAGGGGGGGGCTGGGCAGTGGGGAGGGGGGGGGGGTGCTGGGGAGGGGGGGGTGCTGGGCAGTGGGGAGGGGTGCTGGGGAGGGGGGGGGGTGCTGGGCAGTGGGGAGGGGTGCTGGGCAGTGGGGAGGGGGGGTGCTGGCAGGGGGACAAGCAGGACGACACCTTGCGGCGGTCACGCCGCGGTCACGCCGCGATTTGGCCCTGCTCCAGGACGACACCCTGCGGCGGTTACTCCTCCTTAGAGAAACATTGAATGGTTAGCAGGGGGAAGGGGGGGGCTGGGCAGTGGGAAGGGGGGGGGGCTGGCAGGGGGAAGGGGGGGGGGGCTGGGCAGGGGGGAGGGGGGGGGGCTGGCAGGGGGAAGGGGGGGGGGGCTGGGCAGTGGGGAGGGGGGGGGGGGCTGGGCAGTGGGGAGGGGGGGGGGGGGTGCTGGGGAGGGGGGGGGGGTGCTGGGCAGTGGGGAGGGGTGCTGGGCAGTGGGGAGGGGGGGTGCTGGCAGGGGGACAAGCAGGACGACACCTTGCGGCGGTCACGCCGCGGTCACGCCGCGGTCACGCCGCGGTCACGCCGCGGTCACGCCGCGGTCACGCCGCGATTTGGCCCTGCTCCAGGACGACACCCTGCGGCGGTTACTCCTCCTTAGAGAAACATTGAATGGTTAGCTCTATAATTTTTCGTATTTCCTCATTCCTAAAATATATCTCCTCTCAGCGCTGCCTCTCATCCATCTTTCCACAAAACGTGCATAGCAGGTGGTACAAAAGCTCAATTCAACTGAAAACATTGGTTTGGAATTGTCTGGCATATTTTATTCCTCTAGGTATTCCTACACATTTCTAGATCTCCAAACCTCACCGAATTAGGTATATCAGGGGTCATCCAATCCTCTATTCATCACAGATTACCATTCATTTCTTTAAATCTTCTGAGAAAACATCCTTTCATGTTGTCCGAACCAGATCATCCTCATCCTCTGCACATGTCGTCTGAACCGGATCAGCCTGTTGTGATAGAAATTCAATGTCTGCTTTTGACTGAATTTCACACCAAACCAAGAGATAATAAATGAGTCAAACAATCAGACAAATGGTTTAGGTTCTTTTTCCTCTGCTCACTACACCTATGACTCTAAAACTCTGGATGCCACTGGCACTTCTATAAAAACCAGAAAACTCTCCACTAATCTAAACGTCATTCATACCACTGGTTGTCCTATAAAAAATAGGAATCCTCATATTAGTCTAAAGTCTCTTTAGGCTAAGGCACAAACAAAACACACTAACATGGATAAACAAGGTACCTTGACACTGGAACCTATAAAACATACAAAAGGAAGCAGGGGGAAGGGGGGGGGGCTGGCAGGGGCAGGGGCAGGGGGGGGGGGGGGCTGGTAGGGGGCTGGCAGGGGGACAAGCAGGGGGAAGGGGGGGGGGGGGGGCTGGCAGGGGCAGGGGCAGGGGGGGGGGGGCTGGCAGGGGGACAAGCAGGGGGAAGGGGGGGGGGCTGGTAGGGGGACAAGCAGGGGGAAGGGGGGGGGCTGGCAGGGGGACAAGCAGGGGGAGGGGGGGGGGGGGGGGCTGGCTGGGGCAGGGGGGGGGGCTGGTAGGGGGACAAGCAGGGGGAAGGGGGGGGCTGGCAGGGGGACAAGCAGGGGGGAGTGGGGGGGCTGGCAGGGGGACAAGCAGGGGGGAGGGGGGGGCTGGCAGGGGGAAGGGGGGGCTGGCAGGGGGGCAGGGGGGGGCTGGCAGGGGCAGGGGGGGCTGGCAGGGGGAAGGGGGGGGGGCTGGCAGGGGGGCAGGGGGGGCTGGCAGGGGCAGGGGGGGCTGGCAGGGGCAGGGGGGGCTGGCAGGGGGAAGGGGGGGGCTGGCAGGGGGAAGGGGGGGGGGGGGGGGCTGGCAGGGGGGGCTGGCAGGGGCAGGGGGGGGGCTGGCAGGGGCAGGGGGACAAGCAGGGGGGGGGGGTGGCAGGGGGACAAGTGGGGGGGGGGCTGGCAGGGGGACAAGCAAGGGGCAGGGGGGGGGCTGGCAGGGGGACAAGCAAGGGGCAGGGGGGGCTGGCAGGGGGACAAGCAGGTGGCAGGGGGGGGGGGGGCTGGCAGGGTGGGGGGGGGGGCTGGCACAAATTTTTGCTAGATGTTTTTATTTCCATGGCTTTTATTGATGTTTTAATGCATTTTAATTTATGTTGTGCAGCTTGAAAGTTTCTTTTATTATTAAATTCCTGTCTCCAAATCACTATTCTTGTTGAACATCTTTAATGCAATATCCATTATTCCCATTGTGCTGGTAGTATCTGTATTGCTTCATTTTTTCCCTGCGGTTTCAAGCTATAGCCATGTAATGTTTTCAATGCCTATAATTAGACTTATTTTTAACTTGCACATTGTTCCATGTAGGATGATCAGAAATTTGTTAAGCGGAAAACAGAACTTGGCGGAACTTTCTCAATTGCAAGCTGCATACTTTTTGTTCTTATATTTTGTCTTCAGGTAGAATTGTAGAGCCTGCTGCCAGGCCTGTGTTGATGCAGGGGACATTGCAAATACCCACGGTTCATTTGAACCGTGGAAATATCCTGGCGCTGGAAACATCTGTACCCACGGTTCACTTGAACCGTGGGTATATTCTGCAGCTGCAAAAAAGTATACCCACGGTTATAAAACCGTGGGAATACATATATACCCACGGTTCAAGTAAACCGTGGGTATATTCTGGAGCTGCAAAAACTATACCCACGGTTTTATAACCGTGGGTATACATATATACCGGAGCTGCAAACTATACCCACGGTTATAAAACCGTGGGTATACATATATACCTACGGTTTAATGAACCGTAGGTAATATAAAAATTTCTGGGTCTATACCCACGGTTTTTTAAAAACCGTGGGTATAGGGCTATTGCGACGGCATTCCAGCCCGCGGTTGGCGAAACCGTGGGTATACCCTATACCCACGGTTTCAAGGGCTATACCCACGGTTTCAAACCGTGGGTATAGGTGCAATTTCCAGTAGTGTTATCATTTGAATCTAAATATCTAACTTTTATATAACTAATATTTTTTGGGGACCATATAAAAACTAAAAGACATGACCAACTAATTAAATCACATAAAGAAAATATTTTGTTATAATACATTACTAGTACCTTTTAGTCTTAGATTTTTAGTGAATCATAAAAAAATATTCTTTAACAAAATCTATGTTCTTTTTATCAATTAAAAAGGTTTCCAATTATATAAGAAACACCATAATACAAAATGAATTTTCAATATCTATAAAAAAATATCCACATTATAAACTACCAAATAAATTTCATACTTTTCCTATCATAATAACATGTGGGAATACAAACATAATAAAGCAGGTAGATTAGATGGATAGTAAGGGTAAACGTATGTGATAAAAATAAACAATCATAAGTGAGAATAATATGAGAATATGGGTATAATCTAAAAACATAAGAGAGTTAAAACCAAAAAAAATAGATAATATATCATGGAATTAGTCCGGAAATATCATAATAAAATTATCAAAAGAGTCAGGAATCATGAGTAAATAAACATGAGTGAGATTCCCCAGACCCTCACATTCTAATCTACTATTGAATATGCATATTTTTTAAAAAATTTTATCACATGAGTTTTAATATAATCTCACGATCAAAAGTTAATTTTCATTGGAAACTATGTATAATTACAACCAAATACATTTTATAACACTTATTTATTCCAAAAAATATTTTCCACACTTTTAACTTCTTATATGTATCCATTTCATTGTTATTCTTATAGAATATGGGAAAACATAGAAAAAGATAAGCTACAAAGCCTAGTAAGTAAATAAACATGAGAATAAAGGATAACAAATGATTTGGAAAACATAACATTATAACATAAATGACTATTTGATTAATAAACATATTGAATCATAAAATAAAGAACAATGAATCAATGATCATGATATAACAGGAATGTGGCAGAAACATATAACATGACATAAACTTGAGTCATGTCTCACAGTAAATAATATGTCACATTGTGGAAGAAGTTCCATAATGGATTAGGTTTAGTCCCTAATACCATACATAAAATATCATAAGACTAAAAAATTACAAAATTCATTAGATCACTATCTTAGTGCACCCATAGTAACATGTTCATTCATACATATTCCATATAATGAATCAAACATAATGAAATAACATAAGGGTTACCCATTGAACGAAAAGGGATCTATTATCATGTTTGAAGTCATAACAAAGGGATTATGAAAATTTTATCCATGAAATAAGAGATTCAAATCATTCATGGTCATTACTAAAAGAATAATATTAATACATCATGAATGGAGATGTCTAAGTAAATTAAAAAAATTCAAGATACTAGCTAGGTATCTCTAGAATTGTGCCACTTAAGCAATGATATATGAAAAATATTAAAGAATATTAAAATAAGATATATATATATATATATATATTTATATAATACTTGAAATAAACCAATGATGTTTTCATGATATATTTATTGCTTCTATATAACAAATTGGAGGCTTAAAATATTATATGTAGTGTACATGAAAATGGGTAAGAAATAGATATGCTCCTTTAAATCGTGAATAATTGTAAAGGGAACATTTTAAAGCCTATAATTTCTCATTTAATAAAGATGAATTGAGATACATAGAAATTTTTGGTAGATATACATGGAATATATGATAAGTATATAAGAGTAATTTAATTAATAAATGAGTAATATATAGAGAAAGTGTAACCCAACGCAAATTTGTATGTTCAAAAAGACCCCTTACATTAGGTTTGAATGTGGTTTTCACTTGAATTTAATCTACTAATAATAAAAATAGATTCATTGATTACTAAATGAAGAAAATTATATATAAACATTTTTTTTGTTATAACTTTATTATGTTCATTTATTTCCATTAAAATTATGTATAATGATCAATTTTGTTGTTCTATGAGTGTCCATTTCATTGTTTAATGGACATTTCATTTGGGTATAATTAAGTATGCTCATGAGAAAGAAACATAAAAATTTAGAAGTGAAAAATTGGTATTAATGAACATAAAAATGATTAAATTTTCATAAATATCATTTTTATGAAATGAGGATGAGTCATTTGATAGAACATTAGTGATATAATTTTAGTTTATTTTTGTGGGTTTTCCGACCATCACAAACTAGTTTTGTTTTGCTTAATATTATGTCAACTAGCAGTTATAAATAATTAAATAATTTATAAAATACTAAATAAAATATGGTTTATCTCAAATAATAATTATGTGACCTTCCATGATGTAGGTAGTGAAAAATTAAAAATAATTATCCATAGATACAGTTAACCTCCATAGTATAGAAAATGGTTTCGTTTCTTTGAATAATTGGAGATAAAAAAAGTGGGGTATAGAAGATATTACATCAGAAATATTGAATTATAATATTTAAATGAAAATAGAGTTATTATGATATTATTGGTTAATTTATTGAAGATAAGTTTGAAAAAGTCAATAAATTATGTGAGTTTGTTTCAAAATATTACCATTTAATATAACATCCTAGAAGGACCCCTTAGAGATCTTGGAATTGGCCTTCGGGTGAGACTATTAGAAATAGGACTTCTGAAGAATATGTATTATATTTTTATCAGATATTTAAAGGGATTAATGGATTTTTAGATGAAAGGGGTTGGTGATATATGGTTTTTATACATGAAGAGGGGTGGTTTTAAGTGATTATATAATGATTATTTTATTTTTAAAGAAACCCACATTTGGATTGCATTAATTGAAATGAATTTGATTGATAATTATTGTGTTAAAGGATGTATCAGATCAATAAACACAACAACCCCTAATTATATGTTTTAGTATTTTTTTATATTTTAAGGCTTTACATTTTCAATTTAACTGACTTCACAATTTTACTTATACAACAATAACTTTTTTAATATGGTAAAATTTGTTTTATAAAAAATGAAATTATCCTTATTAACTAATTTTGACCCTCTAATTTAAAATATTCATTCAATTTTTTATGATTCAATTTATAAAAGTGGTAAAAATAAATTCTAATGTGCTACACATATAAGTCATAAAAGAGTATTTTAAAGCATAACATCATGTTTTTAAAAAATGCTAAGTGTGGGCCTCAAAACATAACACCTAATGTATTATGTTATTATACAAGTAAACTTTCATAAGGAATATGATTTAATGAAATTATAATTATGATCATAAAATAATTATTTCCTAATAGTTACATAAAAATAAAATTTTCATTTTTTAAACAAAAAATAATATTATTTAGAAAATTCCCAAAATACTACCCAAAGATAAATTTGGAATTATCAGTAAAAAATTACTTCCTTACATAAAAATTATAACCTAAAAATTATATTTTAATATTATAAATATATATACTTATTTATTTTAATTTTTCAATTTCATAGAAAAATAAACATTAACACCATTATAAAGAATACTTAGGACTTCATTAATATATATTATCAAGTAAAATGTGTGTTGTAATAATATTTCATGAATTTATATTTTATCAAGAGCTTCTCTATTTACAATAATATAAATTTTTAATAGAATATCATTATAGACACTAAAAAATATGCATTATTATTATATCATTAAATAATACTGAATATCATTTAAATGTGTCGATGTAACCCTCGATAATAATAACCAACTATTATAATGACTAATCGTAATAATGTTGATCAACTATATTTGTAGACAAACCTAAATATTGATGATCATATTTCTATATAAATAAACCATCATACTTACTCATTATTATTCACTTCAACTTAAATAAAGGGTTAATATCATTTTGAAAATGATTATTGTTTTACTAACTCTCTATTTCATTGATATAATGTAGTTCATGGGTGAAATGATTCTCGGTGATTGAGGAAAAAAGTTCTAATATTTGAATTTATTTATTATATTTAGGCTTTCAACTGTAATATTTTGATTAAATATATGAAATATTGTAGGCTGAATTTACAATTCAAATAAAGTAATGAAGTTTTGTTTGTTTCCTACTATGCATCTTCTATCCATTTAATATTCCTAATTGTTAAAATTCAACTCAACCGATGATGTAAAAATTTATAATGAACTATAAAAATATTTATATGTTATCATAAAATAATAGTTTTATTAATTACATAAAGAAAATTTCATGGAGTTACATTATCCAACCATAAAAAAACTACATCCTCACAATTTTACACATTTATTAACACTTAACTAAATCCAAATCTCAACATAAATTTCATCTATATAGAACTAACATTATTAAAAAATAAGAGATGTTAATCCAATGTGGTCATACAAGTTATAATTATCATAGTCTTCTAGAGAATAGTTTTCTCTATCTATGTCTACATTACCAAAAATTGAAAATCCTAATTCCTAGATATAACGAAACAATGATATGATACCAAATGTGACACCCTAGACCTGAAATTATTAATCAAGTTCTAAATATTATTTTTTATTTCATCATATAAATAAATAAAAAATCATAACAAAAAAATTTGAGTGTATTTGGAAAAAAGTTACAATTAAAAAAAACATATTGTATAATACTTATTTATTGAATAATGATTCTCCAAACATATATATTTATTATACATATCCCGTAATTCTTATTCATGAGGAAGAAATGGAAATTTTAAACAAGTGAGCTATAAAGCCCTGTAAATGAATGGACAAGGGAATGAAGCTTAAAAAATGAATTAGTGAACATAACATGATAACATAAAAGCATGGGTGATGAATAAACATATAGAAGCATAACACTAAGAACATAGAAAATATGATAATGGAAACATAGGAATATGGAAGCAACATATAACAAGAAACTAGAATGAGTCAAGGATAACATTCAAGACTATATCACATGGTGGGACAAGTTCCATAATGGATAAGATTTTCTCACATATCCCATTTATAATGTGTGAAGAGACTAAAACATTACCCTATACATTGGAGAGATATATGGGAACACCTATCAAAACATGATCATCAAAATGTGTTCCATATAAAGAATCAAACATAAGCAATAATCCTAAGGGTTACTTATAGAAAGAAATGGGTTTCATAATCATGTCATATGGCATAAAAAGGGTGTTTAAAAACTATATCCATTAAATAATGAATTTAAATCAGTTTTGGTCATTCATAAAGTAATAATAAGAATAGATCATGAATAATTATGTCTTTCTAAATAGAAAAGAAGAAATAGAGTGGATAGGTAGCTTCAGAAATGTGACACTTATGCATAGTTTTAAGGAAAATAACAACTATTATTTAAATAGGATAAATGAATAAATTATTACATAAGACCAAAAATAATATAAATTAGGTTTTCATGATATATTGAGTGGGTTTATAATTTTATTTGAGTTTTAAAATATTTTATGGAGTTTAATTGAAAATTGGTAAAAATAGAGATGTTCTCTTTATCGTGAGGAAATGAAAATGGAGGCCTTTAAAACATGAAATCTATTATATATACTAAACGTGGATTTCCCTTGCCTATGTGTCACCCTCCAAATTGTCCACATAGCCTCCAAATTAGATACCCGCCTATCCCATATGACCATCCCGCGGCAGAAATCCCATTCCCTCACGCGACAGATCGAGCTCTTCCTCCAGTCTAGGGTTTCTGTCGTGCAACGACACTCATTCAAATTACCTCCGCTCTCATCCCTCCATTACAAGACAACCCTCGAACATCTTCCTATTTCCACTACGCAGGTTGAATTACTCGAAAAATCCTACGGTATCATCTGCGGTTCCTTAGGGTTTGTGATCGACTGGTGTTTAAATCAAGTATCTTCCACTACTTTTTCTCGCATATCACTTCAAAGTTCCTATCAACACTTCATATTCTGGTCTCAGACAATCCGTAAGCTGCGTCAAATTCAATAACGTTCTACCTGTATCTATATTTACTCAATTTCTTTTGAACACGTGCATACAATGTCATACTCTTCATCCCCTGCGACCGCTGTAGATACAAGCTGTCCAAGTATTTTGATCTGCTACAACAACATGTGTCATCTTCTACACCACGACACTTCCCTATATCACAGAACTAATTCTACCTCTGTAAGTATTTACTTCCAAAGAACAACCATCCGTTTTATTCATATTCCATTTACAATATCATCGTTGACAAAAAAATGTGGTCCATGAAATATGAAGTTAGTTGATGTTTGTGCTATGAGATACCAACAAAAAAGCCAACCCCACTGCCTGTACACTATTAATCAAACTGAAAAAATATTATATTGTGTATGCTGCTGATAACCCTATATTATAAATCCGCTATTTGCAATAGGTGTAATACCAACCTTTTAGATATCGGAGTTTCTCTTCTCCACGTGCAACATACGGAAAGATCATCAATGGTACTAAAATCCATTCCGTCCTAAATTATTTATTAGGTAAAACAATTCTCATTTGATATTTCATCACATATCTCATCTTTATTTCATTTACAAAAAAGTACTCACCTTTTATCGATGCGTCTGTAGTTAATTAGTCCTATATTGATTCAGCATGATTTTTTTAATACTATGCCTTTTCTTTCTACCCTGCCATACTTGCTAGACATTGCAATTAAAAAAAACTACATGTTAGACTACTGTTATGCACGATATTCGAGTGTCTTCCCATTGTGTGTTTAATTAAATCTATCTACCCATAAACATACTATGGATACCTTAAAAAACATGTTAATTCAACACATAGAAAACCAATACAAAGATGCAAACACCATCAGCATCAATACATGCATGGTTTCAAAGGAGACTACGATTGAGAGAACAACAACAGGGTAGATAATAGATGTAACTTCTTTCAGTATGTCCATAATGTGGGATACTATTTTACATGTTCATACATGTCTAGGGATTTCATCTACAGCCTACGATCATCTGTTTCCTACTGGAATGTATGACGGTGTACAACTCCATTCCAATCATAACAGAGGTTTACACATACCACTTTCACGTTTATCAACCAATGGTTAGTTGAAATTTAATTTTATTAAACTGTGAAATACATTAGGTATGTCTATTGTAAATAACATTTACTAATTTACTTATTCTACTATAGACATAAAAGTTCCTCCATAATGTGGATCTTCAACACTAATATCTATTAGAACAAACAATATAACAGGTGATAGATGGTGTGATGAACTTTACTTGAGCTCAGTTTTGCTTCTTTTCATTATTGAAATACATTTCTTTATTTCCCAAAAATTTTGAACTTGTACCACCTGTGTAGATGTGTATTTCAATGGTGACTTCAATTACAAACTCCCAGTACATCGACAAAGAACATTACTTGTACTGTGCCCTGACATAGATTAGTTGCTACTATAACTAATTACAAGAATTCCATAGTGTTAGATACTCTTTTATAAGTTCATACATGTTCAGGTAATAAATCTGCAGACTACAATCACATATTTCTTACTGGAACATGTGAAGTAGTATAGCTGCATTACAATTTGAACAGAGGATCATGCAAAAAACTGTCGCCTTTAAAAACCACTTGTGACTTCAATTTCAATTTTTCAAAATTGTCAACTACCATCAATATGTTTACTCTAAATGAAGTCTACTACTTTACTTATTCTACTGTTGAATTCGCAGTGCCTCAGGAATGTGGAAATCCATGACCAATATCTATTAGAACAAGGAATATAAAAGGTAACAGTACAAAATTAAATGTACTTGATCTCATTTCTGCTTCTTTTAATTTATGAAATACATATGTTTTCTTTATTGAAATTTTTTAAAATGTACTGGCTATTGAACTATGTGGTATACTAACATTTTTTTTGTTAAAACATCTGAACCACTACAACGGATCTGCACCACTAAATGTGGAGCACGCATATCAATGACAGCTGTATCTTTGAATGGTGACTTCCATTCCAAAATTCCAATAAATTGACTATGAAAATTACTTTTAATATGTTGTGACATTGATTAGTTACAAATCTATTATATATAATTGATAGATCATCATGGCTGTGGAACATCATCAACAAAATATGTGAGATGTAGCAAGAGAAAACATATATCTGATTCCAATGATGAGAATTATCTCCCCATTTGTGAGGATTCTGTCAACGAATTCTTGTGAACAACTTTCAGGTTACGTCTTTTTTTTATTATAGATTTCATTTAATCTTCATTACTTTTTCTAGGTCTAACGACTGAGAGGAACAATTTCAGTTTCATATCGCCTACCTGTTTATCAGAGTGAGCACAAATTATTCCTTCAAATGTTTTTCAACTTTTACAGAATGTAATGTGTTCTATTCACCGTTTACAATATAGAATGTTTCTCTTCTTTAGTTACTGGAAATGAGGCTAATTGAACCGGCACATGTGTGTTGTAATGTGTAATGATGCTTTCTTATTTAAATGAATGTATAATAGATATCTACATGCGTTCGGTATTACATTGTGGTTTAAATGAAGATGGTACCCCACAACTAGAGGTGTCTACTATCTTGATTCATGTTACATCAGAAAGAGGCGAAACAACAACTGCTAAATTAGACGCTGAATGTAATCGTGCACCAGACTTTTCAGGTCTATGTTACTACACATTCAATGCAAGCTGTACATTTACTTCTCATTCAATAACATACTAAAATTAGTAAATACTATTGCAGTGACTATTTTACATATCAATATATTACGATTCAATTTATGACACCGTATGAAGTTTGTAGTGACTATTTTATTAACACCTACAATTCAATCATTATTCACCTACAGATTATTTGAACAGTGGAGATCTTTCGTATGTATGTCAACATTGTGGGTCTATCTTTTGGTATGATGAGAGAAATAAAAAAAGTAGTACCAATGGGAACCCACATTATACTCTATGCTTCTCACTTTGTAAAATTTATTCAGAATAACTCCTGTCATGTCCTCAGTATATTAGAATGTTAGTCTTTGATCGCAATTCTGCAGAGGCCAGAGTATTTCAGGATAATATACATATTTACAATTATATGTTTGCATTTACGTCAATGGGCGGGAAGGTTGATAGATTACTCAATAATGGAAGAGCTCCAAATATAATCAGATTGAATGGACAAAACTAACATCGCATAGATAGTTTGTGTCCTCCTGAGGTACAACCACCATGGTTTGCCCAGCTGTATGTGTATGATACTGTTAATGAGTCCAAAAATAGGATTTCAACAACAGGTAATACTTAAATGAGTAAGTTAACATGTTGACATACAACTGATATTTTCTCTTCTTTATCACCTCATTTTAATTTTCAGATATGACAGAGCCAATTCAAACACTACAATCGATTATAATATTTTTCTCAACCTACAAAATATGCTTCATGAAAAAAATTCTTTATATTGACATTTCAGATGTGAAAGGGATGTTCTTGATCTTCAGGAAATTCCAAACATAAATTTGGGACTACATAAGGGAAGACAAACATGTGCAACGACATACAACTTCCCTACTGCTTCTGATATTGCTATGCTTATCGTCAGTGACATTGAAGATCTCAACTGTGAAAGAGATATTATCATTCAAATCAAAACTGGTGAATTGCAGCGGATTGATGAGCTTCATCCCTTGTATCTTCCACTGCAATATCCACTAATTTTCACAAGTGGTCAGGATTGATACATTCACAACATATTACATCATTATTCATTATTGGGTTCAAGTATGAAGCTTAGAAAGGTTATAATGCGAGAATACTTCTCCTATCACTTGCAGTGTCGTTTCAATGATATGTCAACATTACAACATTCAAGAAGACTACTGCAACAATTTAGTGTTGACGGTTATACAATGATAGAGTCTCAGATACATTCTTTTATTCGCTTCAATTAGAAACACTTTAGGGTTAAGTTGTACAATGGGTATCAAGATGCTTTTCTTCGAGGTGACAGTGATGGGTACGCATGCGGGAAGCGAATTATTTTACCATATACATTTACTGGTGGTCCTAGGTATATGCTTCAAAACTACCAAGATGCTATGTGAATATGTAATTGGGCAGGATATCCAGATTTATTTTTAACATTTACATGCAATCCACTATGGACTGAAATCAGTAGATTTTTTCCACAATATAATCTTCATCCATCGGACTGTCCTCACATTGTATCCAGAATTTTAAATATTTAGGTGTATCAGTTAATGAATGATTTATGAGACGAGTGTTTCTTTGGGAATTCATGAGCAGGTAACTGACTTCGTACAAATGAGTAGTCGATAAATTCATTTTCTTATATATTGTATTTATTAATGAACACTGTCATTAACATCAAGGTTTTCTGTTCAGTTGTTCATATAGTGGAATTTAAAAAACGTGGACTGCCTCATGTACAAATTTTATTATTTTTATGCCGAGAAAAAAAATCAGTACTCTTGCGTACATTGATAATATTGTTTCTACTGAAGTTCCAAATCAAGTTGACTTCCCAAATCTACATGAAGCTATTAAAAAGTTTATGATCCATGGACCTTGTGGTGATGTAAATCGCAACTCGCTGTGTATGAATAATGGAAAATGTATTAAATTTTTTCCAAAAAAGTTTGTTGATAGTACAACAGTTGATAATGATGGGTATGTTATATACCGATGCAGAAATGATGGAAGCACTATCGTGAAAAATGGAATCCCTTTGGATAATCATTTTGTTGTACCATATAATCCTTTCTTGCTAATGAAGTATCATGATCATCTGAGTATTGAAGTTTTCAGCCCTTCAACTTCCATCAAATATTTGTTTACTTATATTAGCAAAGGTAATGATCATGTAACATCATCATTGTATCAGACCAACAATAAAGAGTTGTCAGGCAATAATGGTGATGAGATTAAGATGTATTATGATTGTCGGTATATCTGTCCTTGTGAGGATTCTTGGAGGATATTCTCTTACGATATCAGCTATAGATATCATCAAGTGGAAAGGATCCATTTCCATTTACCAGGACAAAATAGTGTTATGTACAATGACACCGATCATATTAAGGATGTCCTGAGTAAGGGTAACATTTTTGAGTCAATGCTTACAGTGTGATTTCAAGATAATGCTTCTTAACAAGAAGATATATGTCTCACATATGAAGAATTTCGAACAAGATTTGTATTCCACCAAAGAGAAATAAAATGGTATCCAAGAAAGCAGGGCTTCAGTATTGGTAGACTTTACTATCTGCCGCCAACAATTGGAGAACTATATTACCTGTGATTAATGCTCACAAAGATCAAAGGTGAAGCTTTTTTTTATTGTATTAAAAGTGTGTACAACATTAATCATGGGAATTTTTGGGAGGTGTGTTATGCATTGGGACTACTTGATGATGACAATGAATTAATTGATGCAATAAAAAAGGTATCTAATTTGGCTACAAGGGAGTCTATGAGTAGACTTTTTGCTAGCCTTCTATTCTCAAACAATATGTCTCAGCCAGACATTGTGTGGCATGAAACCTGGAAGATCCTCAGTGATGAAATTATTTATGCGCAACAGAAGAGGCTGCAAATGTGAGGTATATAATCTCACTTTTTATTCTATAGATTCTTAGCTATAGAACTATTCATTTTGAAAAAAATAATTTACTTAGAAAAACACTCTAAATATTATATAACAGTTTTCTTTATTTTCATTTAGATTTGACACTCAAAGATGATCAAAAGAAGTTGTATGCTTTCCTGATATAGAAAACATTCTTTAGAGGAATGGTCGATCTCTTCATTCCTATCCAATAATCCCGGTTCCAGATTCAGAAATCGTTTCTCAACGGAATCAATTGGTAGCGGATGAACTTAATTATAATAGAGACAACCTTCAGAATGTGTATCTGAATTTGCAGAGTAAGCTTACTGATGAATAGAGAGATTTCATGACGATCATTATGTCTTCATTAACTACTTGTGATGGTGGTTTCTTTTTCTTGGATGGGCATGGTGGTACAAGTAAGACCTTCCTTTGGAAAGTATAAACATCTCTATTACGGTCAGAAGGTAATATCGTTCTAGTAGTTGCATCCAGTGGAATTGCATCATTACTTCTACCTGGGGGGAGGAAAGCACATTCCAAATATCAAATTCCGGTATCTATTTCTGATAACTATGTCTGCAATATTCAACAAGGGAGTGATGTCACAAATTTCCTACAGTTGACAAAGATAATTATTTGGGATGAGGCCCATATGATCCATAAGTACTGTTTTGAAGCTCTTGACCTAATCCTGATCCTGAATGGCTCGAAGGCCTTCATTTTTATTGATTTGTTACCGTATATTAAAAGATATAATGTTAGTAAAAAGTGAAAATGCTTCAAACATACCATTTTGTGGTATAACTTTGGTCTTGGGTGGTGATTTTTGGAAAATACTACCTGTGGTACCAGGTGGAAACAGAAATGAAATAATGTCTGCATATATAGCATCGCCATACTTGTGGCAACATTGTCTTGTTCTAACACTAATAAAGAACATGATATTTCATTCCAATCCTTCCGAAATTTCAGATGAAGTTCATGACTTTGGTAAATGGTCTTTAGATATTGGTGAAGGTCGAATTTGAGATCCAAATGATGGTGAAGCTGAAATTCCAATTACATCGGCATATCTTCTTGCTTGGACTACGGATTTGATTTCAACAGTTGTTGAACATATATATCCAAATTTCATTGCTAAATATACTGATGTGAATTATCTTAAAGACTGTTCAATCTTAGCTCCAACTCATGATATTGTTGAAGAAGTAAATGAGTTCATGATGTCTCTCACATGTTCTGAAGGAAAACATTTTTTTAGCTCAGATTCAGTTTGCGATGCATGTTTTGATACAGACACGCCACAAAACATTTACACATCCGATATGTTAAATGGTATTAATTTTTCAGGGATTCCTGTCCATAAAATTACACTCAAAATTGGGGTTCCCATCATGTTGCTTCGAAATGTATATCAGTCTATGGGATTATGTAATGGGACTCGCTTGACTCTTACACATATGGGTGACCATGACATTGGAGCAAGAATTTTATGTGGTTGTAATTATGGATATCTTGCGTTCATTCCAATATTGAATATGACACACTCCGACTATCGATGGCCTATCAAAATACAAAGAAGACAATATCATTTGATTGTTTATTATGATATAACTATTAACAAGAGTCAGGGACAATCACTTTCTTCTGTTGGGTTGTATCTTTGAAAATCTGTGTTCTATCATGGTCAACTATCTATTGTTGTATCTAGAGTCATATCACCATTAGGATTGAAAATAGTACTTGGTGATAATAATCCCACTTCTTCTGAATCGACACAAAATATTGTCTACAAGGAAATATTTGATAGATTGTGTTAGTTATATTTATAATTAAATGTTACATTGTCAATGTTGGGTTTGTTATCCTTATTTATCTAGGATTTCGTTAGTATCATTTTTTCTAAATTTGATCTCTTTGTATACTCATTCAAACAGTACAGATTTTACAACATGTCGTGATCTATTACCCCTTTTAATGAGATCACACCGGAGACCGATGAGACATTGAAGATACAGTTGTGTATGTTCAATTTATGGTGCAACACACCATCCAGATACTCCAATGATGTTGTTGCGATTGATATGATTCTTGGAGATCAACAGGTGGCTTCACATTTAAAATTTACTACATTGTTATTACTTGAGTTATATTAGTGTTTTCGTTTTAACTACACAAAACATTGTCAACTAGAAATGTTTTATTTTCAATTATTAACAATCATGGAAATTTCTTCCTGCAGGTAACAGAGATACACTATACAGTAACTGGCTGTCAAATTATCCCTAAGTTCAAAAATTTGTTGCATGAGGGAAGTTTCTATTTTATATAAAACTTACTAATTGATGCTAATCAAGGTTGTTACTTAGGAAGTAGACATGCTTGTCGAATACTGTTCACATCAAAAACGCATGTTTGGCCTTGTGATGCACCACTGCCCCATTATAGTTTCAATTTTACATCTTTAGAACACATTATACAGAGAAGGGTTCTAGAACCAAATGTAATAGGTATATGTTTATTCGAGTTTCTGTAGAGACTTTAAAATGTTTATAAAGTTGATATTATCATCGGACTATATGTTGCAGCCCATAACGTTTTCTTATTTCTTATCTGTTTCAGAAATAATTTGTCATTTACGTTGGTCACATCCTCTTGAAAAATTGGGTAATTCAAATTGTAAGATTTAAATTGTCTTAGAGAATGAACGGTAGGTAATTATGGCCTTTTAGTATATCTCAACAGCCCTTTATAGTTAAAAATTAACAATACACTTTACTTATTTTTGTACAGTCGGTTAAAAGTTAAATATAGTTTATGGGGTGATTATACAAATCAGATGTCACGTTACTTGGAAGTCAATGTTGGGTCATCGACTATTATAATACTACAGCTGGTCAGAGTGAATAAATTGAATAGTAAACTTTTAATTAAGAAAATGTGTTAATGCCCTTTCGATTGTTTATTTCTATTTTCAGTTAAAAAGCATATCTCCCTTTGAATTGTTTTGAAAACTTCTTTCAGGTTCTGTTATAATAAAAACTACCATTAACACGACAAAAATCATTTTCAACATTGATATTGACGGTGTAGAAAATTTCAAACCGAGGTGCTCTAAATACTTAATGTAAATGTGAATTATATATCTGATGTCCAGTGTATACTGTATCATTAATCTACAGATTGCCTTTCATAGTTGACTTTTATTTTTCGTTATTCATATGTGGGTTTGTAATGGAATCAGAGAACAGTATTCTAGCAACAATATACCCAACTTCTTCCTCTTCGTCAATTCTTTATTGGGAAAATAAAAAACCATTTCTGAAGTGAACGATTTTGAAGAGGTATGTAATGTATGGTCAAATTATATCATTAATAATGTTTTTTATTATATTATAGGTACCCAGTCATTTATTGTGAAATTTAATTACCTACTGTCTTCCCAATGTTCCATAGCCTAAAAAATGATTAATTTCAATCACAATAAAAAAAACTCAAACCACTCACAACTGGATCTACGAATCATGCAATTCTTGCATGAAAAAAGGTCACAATGTTGATGGAAATATTTGGTGAAACAGTTGCAAAATCTCTCCAAATTGCACTACTCTAAGGTTCTTATTTGTTTTCTTCCATAAAATATTATTTGTCTTTCCTAATATTAACAGTACTGAATATTTTTACTAATATGTATTCCCTTTTTAATCACATTTATAAATCAACAGATTTAGAGTGAATCTTTTTTGACAGATAACACTGACTCCTTCTCAGTTGTCATATTTGATAAATAAGTTATGCGATTTGTAAGAAAGACAACTACTGATTTGAGAAAATAAATGATACAGGTATTACTACTAAATATAATAGCATGTTTCCAATATATGTTGTCTTCAATTGAACTGACACTAACTTTCATTTTCAAATTAGGATGATGATGAGTATGGATTTCTGGTAGATTTAAATGTTTTCAAATCAAAAAAGGTTCTGTTGTCAATAGTAGTATAAAATTTTAATATTCAAAACCATTATCATTCAGTAGAACAGAATGTATACAAGGTAATGTTCATCAGCGATAAGGAAAACTACATCAGCAAATTCAATGAAAGATTCACAGAAAATCAGGTTCTGTCTATTATATATTTCTAATTTCATTAATATGGAAAAAATGCGAACTGTTAATCCTATTATTATTTTTATATAGGATCATCAAAGCAGTGGCTATAAAATGTAAGTAGTGGGTATGAGGAAAGTTTGGAACAATATATTCCATTATCTTAAATTACTTTTCCCTACCTATAAATTCCAAGTAAATATACTATTCATTGTATCGTTCCATCATAGGATCATCACAGTGTTGAATCATTTCAACTCAGTGGAAATGTTGGCTCTGGATTTGATACATTATCTAAAGTTTTATAAAAAATTCTGGTATACATATGTTATCTTCAATATATTATTTTTAACAATGCATTATTTTAAACCTTGGATACAGTTTTGATGATAACCACTATTCCTTTTAAATACATTCTATATGCATAAAAACCTACTGTCTGAATTTGTTAGTGAAGATGTTTTTGATCAATCTCATCATTTACCACATGATAGTGTGGGTAGAACATGCTAGGCAAAAAATATGGAAATCCAAATGATGGAAAAATTAAAAGACATAACAGAAAAGAATGACCGATGATTTCATTAGAAATGGAAGGTAATACACTTTCAGCTGTTTGTTTCTTATATTTTTTTCACTTTAATGATATAAAATATTACATTCAATTATAGTTTTTCTATTTATATTCCACACTACCATTACATTAAATCAAATCTTCATAAATTGAACATTCAGTGATATGTGCTCAACAACAATACAAAAATCACAGGATGTACACTGATTATTGTTGTTGCTTTATAAGGTTATCTGTATTTTACATCATTGTTTGCATATTAAAAATACAGTATTACAATTATATTCAATAACTGTTTTTTTATATTTATTTACATTCAACGTAATAAATATTAATTCAGGGTGTCTTTAATGTGTTTAATGCAACATGGAATACCGTATCTTCATTTTGGACGTATACAACTTCAATGAAAAGACAAGATGTTAGGGGATGCATGAGCTGTGGATCTATTTCTAATGTTCCTGTCATTTGTTTCTTCTACCAGTCTTACTTATCAAATGTCAATCATGAATTTCAAAACCGGACCATTGTCTTTTAGAAGACTTACCAACCCTATTAACTAAGGGCGTTATATTTCCTGATTTTCATTAGTTAAGTGACCCTTTTAAAGGTGTAGTTTACCATTTTCCAATGTTCAGTAGTCAATCATCCTCTTTACATACAGGTATAACTTACAATACTCATTTTACAACTTCTATTTATGTGTGTATTTCCATTTCAAATGAAGCAGTTTTCAGTTTCAGGCAGTCTTACTGCCTTTATATGTATTCAACTTCATTACTATTGTCCTGTCTCTTATCAAATAGGTATACCTTAGGATTTATAATTTCCCACAACCATGTATCTGTGTAATTCTGTGTATGTTGAGGCAGATTTCAGGTGCAGGTAGTCTTACTACTTATAAATGTGTTCTCCTTCAACACAGTGATCCTACTACCTTCCATGCTGGTATACCTTATAATTTTTTATTTCCCATGCCCATGAATGTCTGTAATTCTGTTTATATAGAAGGATATTCCAACTACATGCAGACTTACTGCCTCTATTTGTGGTCCAAGTTTAATACAGTGATCCTGCCACTTTTCATTCAGTTATACCATACAATTATTATTTTCACACATCACTGTATGTGTGTATTTCTATTTATGTTGAAGAAAAATTTAGTTGCAGGCGGTCTTAATGCCGCTAACACTTTCAACACCATCATCATGAAGAAATACTTCTTCGCAATTGCAGCATGGTATGTCATTCCAGTCACATGAACACATTCTTTCTTTATCATCAGTAATATAAAATTAAATATTCAGTTAAATTTCAATTATAACTGAAAACATGCAATCTGAATGTTATATCAATGAATAGATCATATTAATAATAAGTATTCAACATCATCATACTATGTTTTTTCTGCTAAAGTGTTCTTGAGAATAAAATTTAATTGGAATCTTTTTTGAGTTACACCTTTCTTCAGACCGGGGGCATGAAATAAGAGGTGATCTGAGCTTCGCATGACCCCTCTCTAGTCCATCATTTCGCGTATGCATATATCTAGTTCATGTTATTTCAAAACATGGTCTACTTATAACTGCTGACTAAAGATGTTTAGGTTTATTGATGTCCACTACGTTGTAACCAGCATTTCACTTGGGTGGTTGCAAGGCTATTTAATTGCACAGCTCAATGTTTTGGAAATAGAACGTTTCTTTCTGATGCAATGTATTTCAAGCTGATAAAATATGAATCTCTAATTGACTACTTTGTGCAGAATCCTAGGGTAAGATGATAGTTCTATCATTATCAAATTAGTGTGTATTCCCCATATTATAAGTGCAATCTGCTCCAGTTTGGACCCTTTTTTCCTTTAAATTATTTTCTTCTAATCCGTGGTTCATGTTTGCATCTAAAGGTTAATCTTAAAAGGTTTATGACTGGGTTCCTTCATGGTTCTGCAGGTGCTGATGAAGCTGTATCAGTAGTGAAGTTATTTCCTCCTTCTAATTAAATAATGCACATGTATTTATGACCCTGCAAGACTGCTACCACTTATCTATACCTTAGGGATTTGATTTGGGTCTGTATTGTGTTCTATTTCAGTTTAGTTCATGTGTTGACTCCAAATTGTGTTCTCTTTCCATTCAGTTACTAAAATTGGTGAATTTATTGTTATGTTTCAGTTCAATTCATGTGACTATCCTTACATCCATCATTTTATTCTGATAAAAATGTTCTATTTTACAGGTGACAATTTAGTACATAGTACAAGACAGGGGAGGTAAGAGGAAAGGGTCAGAAAAAAATTTGGTGAGTGGGCAGGTGAGGGGAGGGGAGGGACTGGGAAGGTTGGAGTTGGAGGGGAGGATGAGGGTAGGGGTATGATGTGGGAATATGTTGGGTAGGGTTGGAGAGGGTGGGGGTGTGGGGAGGGGAGGGGCTGGGCAGGATGGAGGGGGAGGGGAGGATGAGGGAAGGGGGAATGAGGGCTGCTGTGGGAATAAGATGGACAGGGTTGGAGATGGTGGGGGTGTAGCGAGGGGAGGGTAGTGGGGGATGAGGGCATGGGGGAGTGGGATGGGTAGGCTGGAGGGGAGGGGAGGATGAGGGTAGTGGGGAGGGCCCTACTGGGTGAACAGTTTGGCCAGGGGGAGTGGTGAGGGATGTGGCTGGGAAGGGGTGAGGCTGAGATGGGAGGGGGACCTGCTGGGATTGGGAGGGAGACAAGCAGAGGAGGGGGATGGGGTGGTGTAGAGATGGGAAGGGGGAAAATTGGGTGGGGGTGTCAAGCAGGCCAGATTGACCACTTTTTCTATTTCAATTTGTACTAATTTTTCTATCATTACTATTAGTAGTGATTTTTCATTTTCATATTAACAATTATTTTCATTGAATTTTTATCAACATTCATTTCATAGATGACAACTGCAAACAAATAACCCATTATTTTTTGACATACTTATTTTTCACATGAGTACATTACCCAGATTTTATTTCATAGTAATATGACTCATTTACTCACATTAATGTCTTAATATATATTTTAGGGATCAATATAACTATCAACAAACATGACCAACTGCTACTGTACATCAATGATACATGGTAGTACAAGGACATATTTTGATGACATGAATTGTAATCTGATCTGCACACCCACTGTTGTTGAACATCATGGTTTCTATAATTGTTGTCAAACATGTATCTGCTACTTAAAGTATATTTATTCTCTCTTATCATGAATATATAAAATTCCGTAGTTCTATTTCAAAGGTGACATGAAAATGCAAACTAATTTCTATTTCCAATTTAAATATCTCTTACCATGAATCTGTTTCACTGTTTACCTATTTCAATATCTAGAAATTATATTTTCATACTTATTTCTTATGAATAGATTTATAATTTCAATACATTATTTATTTCCATGTTATCCATTGAAAATAAACTCTGAAACAATTGTTGTTTCAGTTTGACTGTTTCACTATTTATATTACTTATTCATAATTGATCTAAACTATGGGATTTTGAAGAACCTACTGAAAGGTTGGGTGATTAAAGATGATTTTTGAATAAGGGCCGAAGTCATCTAACAAAAACAATTTCAGGGAAGGTGGAGATTCTGGACAAAGAATCAGTGAGTTTTGTGTCTATTGTTGGGATGATTGACAGGAGGGTGGATTTAATGTCATATTCTGCCAGAAGACAAGAGATACAATACTTTACTCCCCTTGATGGCTTCCAAGTTATCATATGAGAATAAGGCTTTCATCATATCTATGGTTACAGACCACTGGGAGGTATCTTCCATTTTCATAAAAATCCCATCTTTGGTTATCTGCATACGGATAAATACTATTGATATTTCCAAAAAGACTTCTTGGGATCATATAAATTTTTGAATGGTGAGAACCTGTTTTATATTGTATTGTGTTAATTAATTTCCAATAACAAATAGGGAAGCTTGAGAGTTCAACATTCTTCTATATTCATTAATGGATGAATTTCAAGGTAAATGCAGCATAGAACACTTCCTCCTGCACTACCCCTCCACCGACCCCAAAACGATCATCATGTCCTTCCGGGGTATGCAGTCGTTCAATGCCAACGATTGTTCCACTGATGTTGACATTTCCTGGTACGAGCTCCCCGGCATCCGGAAAGCGCATACCAGCTTCATGAAAGACCTGGGCCTCCAGAAGCGATCCCCATGTATCTCCGATACTAAATGAAAAATATTTTTTTTTTCAGTGTGTGTTGGTTGAACCCAACAAGAACTACTTCCCTTTGAGGGTAGCGATCCCCATGTATGTTGGTGCGGTTTGGGAGTTGATCAGAATCTTCATGGCTCAATACATATGGGGTGAAGGTTTAAAGGACGGGAGGCTTCTAATATTTATGAGGGTTTTTCGGCTTATGTTCCCTACCCTGGTGGACGATGTTCTTCAGGATTATGATAATATCACTCATGTGGGGTCTCTCCAAATGAATCAAGCCCCTGAGTTCCCAAGCTGGGCCGACTAGATAAATCTGCACATCACTATCAAAATTTCCATGTGTGTTTTACGAATAAACTGCTGACTTCCAACTTGCCTATTTAGCATGTTTTCCATTCAATGATAGAAGCACTATGTTGAATATGCTCATTCATGTATTATGATTGCAATGAAATGAATTATATTTTTTCATTCTGGTTTATTGAATATAATTAATTTTATTTGATTTGTTCATGTGTGGTTTATTATGCTCCTTGCCTGTTAGGTTTGATTTCAAATACTTAATGTTATATGACCATTGATTTAGAGTTTTATTGATCTCAAATCATCAATTTGGTTGATGGAGAATGATGGAACTACTAAATAATTTCCATAAAACTGAAGTTATCATAGCCTTAATTGAGATAAATACATCACCGATTGGAGCCCTGGATGACGAGGTAATCCCTGCACTGATCAGAGCCCTGAATATTTATCCCTACTATTATTATGATGTTGTATATTAAATTTGTGGTTGTAGGTGTGTCCATTATTAGGGAGGATAGGGTACTCTTTCGTACTGAGTTGTAGTAACCAACATTTCATTCATTTATGTGGGAGCTCTATGATAGAGACTTCTTAATTGATGATAATTTTCCAGTAATATTATTTCCCCATGTTTTACTTTTTATTATTACTATCCACTTACTATTACACTATTGTTGATAATAACGGTTCCTGTAATTATTGTCAAACATGTATCTACTACAAAGTGTATTTATGTTCTCTTATCATGGTTAAATAACATTCCGTAGTTCAATTTCAAAGGTTACATGAAAAGGGCATCCATTGTCTGTTTCCAATTTTAAGTTCACTTACCATAATCCTGTTTCACTTCTTACCTATTAAAAGTATGTAGAAATTATATTTTTATACATTTTTGAGAATACATTTATAATTTCAATACATTATTTATTATTTTCCATTGATCACTTCTCATATTTCTAAGGCATTTTGTAGTTCAGATTTCATTTATGACGTCGTGTGTATGCACGAGCGATGTACTAGTTACACATAAAATAAGGATGAATTGTGATAAATACATAATTTTTGTACATATAAACATAATATAGACTAATTATATAAGACGAATGAAGTGTTAAATCCGAGAAAAATGAATCAATGTTTTACCAAAAGGAAATTTGCAGGTTCCGAAAGATCCATTACCTTATTTATGATTATGTTCGAAAATATCACTTAATGTTAAGTGTAACTGTAACACCCCAGGAAAATAAAGAATAACACATCTTTATATTTATCCATATTTTTGAATTAAATATTAATATTACTTTAAATGGGATGCTATGCTCAATGGCATACCCAATACGCAACAACGAGTTTCTTGGGAATCTTGCGTTGCACTTTAATAATAAAATAATATTATTTTAAATGGTAGTTAACTCCTATCCGTTGTAATGGCGGGAATGAACAGAACTAACTAAAAAATGATTATATATGTTTGTAAAATATTTTTTACTCTTTACAATAAATGTTATAGGATTAAAAATGCAAATGAATCCAGTTTTTAAGCGTAAACATTCTAATATTCTTTAAAAGGTCGATTAACCGCCTTTTGATGGCGAACCCCTTTTAAATGCACTTTTTGACAATTTTATCAGCTCTATTTTTCAAAATAAACACATTATTTATTATTGGGACATTTAAATTTACCTTGGGTTAATTTTTGGTATTTTTCTGAAAAAGTTCAATTTTTAATGAATAGTGAAAAATGTTGTATTTTAATTCAAAACCACTTTTTAATATAATTTATTTCTATGATTACATTATCTTTATAATTGGTTTTAAAGTGAAATTAGAATATATTTTTTCCATTTAATCCAATAGTGGTTAGTGGAATTAATTTCACTTTGAAATCAGACTTAAACTAGTGTCAATCTTTTGATACTTATTGTTTCAAAAAAAAACACGCTATTTGCTTTGACAGTGAGAATTAATTATTAAATTAATTAATGTGACTTATATGTTTTGAATTTTGTAAAATAGACTTCATTTTTGAATTTTGAATATCAAATATAGCTTAGGGTGAATTTTTGGGATTTTTCTGAAAAACTTCAATTTTTGATGAATAGTGAAACCACTAAGTGGTACTTATAAAAACTGATTTTTCGTTTAAATGAAATTTTACAACTTCTGTGTTTTGAAATTCAAAAATCCAACATATATGGTTTTAATTAATAAGTAAAATTTGGTTCAATGAGATTAAAATAATTTTTTGGTGAATAGTAACTTTTAAGTTCTTAATCGCGATTAGAGGTAATTAGTGTAGTTTAAGGTAAAAATAATGTTTTAATAATATGAAATGAACTTGACATATATCCTAACCTCATTGGATGTGTCATGTCCGACCAAGAAAACCCATGGGTCAACTTGGGGACCCCATGAATCCACTTTGGTTGGAAAATGACTTTAATATCTTTTTATTTAAAGTTAAAGTAAAAATGAGACAAACATGAAATGTTTTACTAAAACAATTTTTACATGGGGTTATACAAATATTATTTTTGAATATAAATATTCATTGGAAAGATATAAATATTTCATACATCATAGTATTTTTTTATAATTTTTAGACATTAAATAAATTAAATTATTTATGACATCATGATAATGCAGCGATGACCACATTATTTAACGATTTAAATGAAATGGAAAGATAATGTAATATATAAGACCTAAAAATGTCCAAAACCTATTGGATGAGTGTATTTATAACCCTTAGAACCTTATACAAGAATTATATCAATGTGGGACCTCTCAAATGCGAATATCATTTTAAAATAAAGTGACTTTTCATTACTTTCCAAGAGTGCCCCTCCTCTCCTATTATAAAAGGCCCCCACCTCTACCTCCTTACCCACACCTCTCAAGCCTTTTTCTTGGCCAAAATATGCCCATTTTGTCTTTCCACATCCCTCTATAACTCCTTGAAGCCTCAATTTGGGAATAATCCTTTCCAAGTAAGCCTTTGAGCTCAAATCAAAGGAAGTTACCTGATTTGAAGGTAATGTATTCACTTGTGTCCTTTTGTTTTATTTTGCTTCTCCAACCCCCTAAACTCTTTTTATTCATTTATTTTGTAACAAATACCATATCATCAATATACTAGGATGTTTTTATAAGAATTATTCAAGATACACTTACACACACATATATCTAATGGTTAAAGAACATACTGTTTCAGTGGATGGCGAATTTCTACCTCCCGAAATGATGATTTTTCAACTTTCTTCTAACACCTTCAAAGGTGGCCATTAAGATGACACTATATTTATATATGACATCTAATATGTTTATATTTTACTTATGATTCTGTATTTTTCATTTATGGCATACCTTTATGGTTTCCATTATGGGTAAACGCGATATCTTCATTTAAGGAAGTGCGGACTACCGCCCCCTCAAAGTGATTTGATTCGTTAATATCATATGTGGTACGTATAAAGGATAAACATAATGATATTATATATGATACCAGACTGGAATTAAAATACTATTATGTATCATTATTTTTTAATTCCATTAAATATGAAATATAAATGGAAGTAGCGTTCATGCGTACGTACGGCTTACCGTCTCCATTAACGGTGCATTTCATTTATTGACTCTAAATGTTATGTAATATTATAAATGCATGAATATACTGGATATATATGATATATATGATATCTATATCATGAATACAACTCTGGATATAATGAACCATTGACCACACGAACAACATGTAATTGTAAGTAGTCCACTTTCGACTTAAGAACCAAATATCGACAAAACAAACATTATTAACTTAAATGATTACATAATGTTTATGACATGGTAATAAGTGATATAAAAGGAATAATGAACTTGAAAAAGGTTTTTAAGGAAGTAGAAATCAACTCAAGTTTATTATTCAGGAGATTAAAGAACGATCAAGTCAAGTCGGACCCGAGGTAAGGGATCTTACTCCTCTCTTTCTTTTTAAGTACACTCTTTTATGTCATTCCTTCTAAAGCTCATCTTTCTTGTTATTGGGATGTTATTTTATATTAATCTTACTGTAATTTTTATGTTCATATGATGAGTGACCCTATTCTCTCTCATCAATCCATTTTTGAAGTTTTGAGTGGCGCCGTTATGCTGCCGAATTTTCGTAAGAGATCTAACCTCCCTCTTTCTTTTAAAGTACTCTCCTTTATGTCACTTCTTTTAAGCTCCTATTTGTTATGTTGGGGGATTTTCTTTTATATTCCTCTTTCGGTAAACTTTATGTTAATATTATGAGAGACCCTATTTGATCTCATCAATCCATTTTTTTAAGTTTTATGTGGCGCCGTTAGGCTGCCGAGTTTTCGTAAGGGATTTTTCATCTCACTTTTATTCCCGTGAGATTTATGCTACATTTGCCACAATTTCCTTTGAGTGGTGTATGTAATGCACATTATTTTACTCATTGTGTAATATAATTTTATTTATGAGTATTTAAATCAATGTTGTTTTGTTCTTCTTGACGGTGTGCATGTCTCGAAAGATACCCATGTCGCTAAGGGAACCTTTCAACCTCCTCTTTTTGTAAAAGACTTCTTTTGTTAGGTCTTTTAATTCACATAATATTATGTTGGGATATGTTCTTCTATATCCTTATTGATTTAAATTTTATGTCCAAGTGAAGAGATATCCCTTTATCTCTCTCATCAACCCTTTTTGTAAAATTTTATGTGACGCCTTTAGGCTGTCGAATTTTACCAAGGGAACTTCTTAGCCCAACTTCGATTTCTTTGGGTTCAACATATAGTTATTGAACATGTCATCCTTTGAATATGTGTGAATGACCTTTGATTGTTTTACAATTAATATCCACTTATATTGGGTGTATTTATATTTGTCACACATAATTATGAGATTTATTTATCCATAATTTAAGGATACCTTCTTTATAATGGATTTCATCTCATTTTACATTTCTTTTGAGACTTCATTGTTGTTATGAACCAATTCACTCTTATATTGTGTTTATACTATCCTTTGACATATTATATCCTTAATACCTTTATTCTTATGATATTATAAGGTTCTGATTAAATGTTATTCCGCAATTATTTGTATTCAAGAGTCTCTCATTTTGTTAAAAACCTTTTAACAAAAATATCGTTCTAGATGTTTTAAAGATTTATTATTCTAAATCATTATCTTTAATTTCCATGTTTTCAAAATGGTTTTCAGTATTTATTTATATGGAAATTAATGTTTTAAAATTATAATTCCATTAAAAGCTTCAAAGTGGTATGGGACACTTTGATTCAAAAATCTCTTTTAAATGGTTTTTGAAAATGGATTGATTAATTCAGTATCTGGGAATTACTTATTGTGATTGCAAATGAAATGTCGTTATTGAAATGTTTATATTTTCAATATTTTATGTGTAATAATGTTACTTGGACATTATGACGGGTGGTGCCATGATTACCAGGATGGGTGGTTACGTTATAACCTCCAATGCATTGGGTATGGAAGTCGGCCATATGGCTACTCCATTAAGTATGTATGGAAGTTGGCCGTATGGCTATTCTATTAAGTGATATGTGTGGAAGTCGACCGTATGGTTATTCACTACTGGAAAACTATCCTTTACCAACGGTTTGGAACCGTTGGTATAGGCCTCCAAATCGTTGGTATAGCCTATACCAACGGTTTGGAGAACCGTAGCCAAGTAAGTCGTAGGGATAGGTCTATACCAACGGTTTTCCAAAAACCATTGGTATAGACCTATACCAACGTTTTTGGAAACCATTGGTATAGGTAATATGAAATCTATACCAACGGTAATGGAACCGTTGGTATATAAATTCCAAAAATAAAACATCCGCTGGGATTTGATCCCAGGACCCCTCGTTTATAATCGAACGACTTAACCACTAAGCTAACATCACTTTTGTAAACATAATTTCATAAATATATATATGTATTATCATAATTATTTAAAATTTTGATTAATATAATGTTCTCGGTTAGTAGGTCTGGAAAAAAATTAAAGAACCTATCCCAACGGTTTTCAAAACCATTAGGATAGGTTCTGGGTGGGTGTTTTTTAGTTGGCCGAATGCTGGATTTTTTGGTGCTTTTTCCCAACGGTTCACCAAAACCGTTGGGAAAGGGCCTAAAAACACACCCTTTCCCAACGGTTTTGGTGAACCGTTGGGAAATGGTAGCTATACCAACGGTTTTTACAAACCGTTGGTATAGAAGTATTTGGAAAGATCATGTTTCCAGTAGTGATTCCACTTAAGTATGTTTATGTCCCAAGTTAACTTTATATTTTATGTGTTCTTTATATGGGTTTTATGGTAATCCTTTGTTTACAAAAGGGTATTCAATGATATTTTATTCAGTGAAGAGTTTTTACTACTTCATGAAGGTGAAGGTATTACTTTGATAAAGTATACATGGTTTACTTGTTGTTTTGAATAACTAACAGTTTTCATTCTTTGTGTATCCCTTAATGAGCTTTTTATGCTCATCTTAAGTTTTTGAAATGTTTTTCACAGGAATTAGCGTGGAATAGGGTCAAGGATGGGATCAAGAGAAAGTCATTCTACCTAAAACATGGAAGTAGACATGTTTCTTTTTAAGAGGTTTTTATTTTATGGAAATCTAGTATAAGCGACTACTTTGTAATCTTTTGAGATGTAATAGTTATGTCCCAATTCTCTAAAACTCTAAAAATAAAAATATCCTCGATGTGAATTACTCATTTAAATTCAATATTAAGTATGGTTTAAGGCTAGGGCCTTATAGTTGGTATCAGAGGTCAGTTTATATAACTTTAGAGGTTAGGGTATCCTCTAAACATACGTGACATTACCATAATGGTTAGGATTTCAGAAAGAGTCCTAGTTTTAGATAAAGTGAATGAGTAAGTATATATTAGCATTTATCTTCCTCATTAGTACATGATGGTTATGTTGATATACTCACACTGACCTTTTTGGTTTTAGTAACTGGCTAGATCTACCAGGCACCAAAGTGACAATTGGTTTGAAGGAAACTGTGGTGGTTCTCTGATTAAGAGACTGGATGAAATAGGGTATTCAATGAGGAAACTCGTGGTTGTTCTAAACCAACTATCAAAGAGTCATGATCAACCACTTGAACCTTGGTATGTTCTATAATGCATCATATACGACAATCGATGTGGAAGTTCAGGTAATAATTATAAAGGTAACCATTAGAGTTTATATGATCCTTACTTTTGAGGTAATTATGTGTTATTATATGATATGCTGGAAAATGAAAGGCATGAGATAAACTTGAGGTTAAAATATGTTATGATCATTTTTGAAGATTTTATCTTGTTTTGGGGAATGTTTTAAAATTATATAGTTTTGGAAAAAGGACAACACGCAGACCGTGTGACAACCCGTCACGTCAGACAATGCTGCGGGAATCGAACCCACAACCAAAGTGTGACTGTTATTTATCGCCTACCACTGGACTACGTGAAGTCCCTGGTTAGTTTGAATGATTATTTTTAGTTAGATGATTTTATGAATTAAGAGTAAGTAGATTTTGGGTTATCTATGGAAATTTATTAACCTATCATGGAGGATATGTGATTAGGTTAATTACTTTTCAATACGAGACTTTAGGAGAAACTGATGTTGTTTGGAGATAAATGTTACGATTTAACTTGGAAGACTATGTGACTAAATATTTCAAATATTTGGGTTTAAATCTTAGTTTGGTTTACATTGAATAATTTTATGGACAAATTGTTTATCGAATTGTCCTCGTTGAACTTTGGGTTTTGTTGGACATATTTTAGAGATTAAGAATAGATTTTCTTTTTATAAAGGGTTATCCTTTTCTGGATTATCTGATCTTGTACTAACCTTTTTGGTTTTGGTTTTGGTTAAAATCTAAAGACATGGTAAGTATATAGTTCTCTTTTTTGGATTAGGTGATTCTCTAGAAGTTGATTATAGTACTCTTAATGTGAACAAGTCTTCCTAAATACTCGTCTTTTGGAGAAAATATGAGTTTGTGTAAGGAATATAATAAAAGTTGAAAGCCAACATGATAAGTGATTATGTTTCCTTATGAATAAATTCCTCAATAAAAAGTAACTTAAAACGAAAATGTTGTCTATTAACTTTTCCTTCTGGGGAATCGAATACCATTTAACCCATCACAAGTTTGTGATTTTATTGTGGTTAACATTCCCCTAGACATGTTTTCTATCACTCTCCCTCAAGAACATGACCGTTTTCTTTTTCTTCCATGTCCATGTTTTCCTACACAGAATCCTATTATGGGTTAACTCGGGTGACCTTTGTACTTAACTTTCTTTATTTTAAGGTGATTGTTTTACCGACTCTTGTTCTGATGTGGGACATTCAAGGATGTTTCCAAGCCCAATTTTAAAATTGCGAGGATGCAATTCTCAAAAGGGGGGAAGGATGTAACACCCCAAGAAAATAAAGAATATGACATCTTTATATTTATCCATATTTATGAATAAAATATTAATATTACTTTAAAGGGGATTCTATGCTCGATGGCGTACCCAATACACAACAACGAATTTCTTGGGAATCTTACATTGCACTTTAATAATAAAATAATATTATTTTAAATGGTAGTTAACGCCTAGCCGTTGTAATGGCGGGAATGAACAGAACTAACTACAAAATGATTATATATGTTTGTCAAATATTTTTACTCTTTACAATAAATGTTAGAGGATTAAAAATGCAAATGAATCCAGTTTTTAAGCGTAAACATTCTAATATTCTTTAAAAGGTCGATTAACCGCCTTTTGATGGAAAACTCTTTTTAAATCCACTTTTTGAAAATTTTATAAGCTCTATTTTTCAAAATAAACATATTATTTATGATTGGGACATTGAAATTTACCTTGGTTTAATTTTTGGTATTTTTCTGAAAAAGTTCAATTTTTAATGAATAGTGAAAAATGTTGTATTTTAATTCAAAACCACTTTTTAATATAATTTATTTATATGATTAGATTATATTTAAAATTGGTTTTAAATTGAAATTAGAATATGTTTTTTCCATTTAATCCAATAGTGTTCAGTGGAATTAATTTCACTTTGAAATCAGACTTAAACTAGTGTCAATCTTTTGATACTTATTGTTTAATAAAAACACGATATTTTCTATGACAGCGGGAATTAATTATTAATTTAATTAATGTGACTTACATGTTTTGAATTTTTTAAGATAGACTTCATTTTTGAATTTGGAATATCAAATATATCTTAGGGTGAATTTTCGGGATTTTTCTGAAAAGCTTCAATTTTTGATGAATAGTGAAACCACTAAGTGGTACTTATAAAAACTGATTTTTCGTTTAAATGAAATTTTACCACTTCTGTGTTTTGAATTTCAAAAATCCGACATACATGGTTTTCATTAATATGTAAAACGTGCTTCAATGAGATTAAAATAATTTTTTGGTGAATAGTAACTTTTAAGTTCTTAATCGCGATTCGAGGTAATTAGTGTAGTTTAAGGTAAAAATAATGTTTTAATAATATGAAATGAACTTGGAACATGTCATAACCTCATTGGATGTGTCATGGACGACCAAGACAACCCATGGGTCAACTTGGGGACCCCATGAATCCACATTGGTTGAAAAATTACATTAATATCTTTTTATTTAAAGTTAAAGTTAAAATGAGACAAACATGAAATGTTTTACTAAAACAATTTTTACATGGGGTAATACAAATATGTTTTTGATTATAAATATTCATTGGAAAGATAAAATGATTTCCTAAATCATAGTAGTTTTTTTTATAATTTTTAGACATTAAATAAATTAAACTATTTATGGCATCATGATGATGCAGCGATGACCTCATTATTTAAAGATTTAAATAAAATGGAAAGATAATGTAATATCTAAGACCTACACATGTCAAAAACCTATTGGATGAGTGGATTTCGAACCTGTATCACCTTATCCTCGAATTATATCAATGTGGGACCTCTCAAATCCGAATATCATTTTAAAATAAAGTGACTTTTCTTTACTTTCCAAGAGTGCCCCTCCTCTCCTCTTATAAAAGGCCCCCACCTCTACCTCCTTACCCACACATCTCAAGGGTTTGGATCGGCCTAACTCGGCCCATTTATTCTCTCCACATCCCTCTATAACTCCTTGGAGCCTCACTTTGGGAAGAATCCTTTCCAAGGAAGCTTTTGAGTTCAACTCAAAGGAAGTTACCCGATTTAAAGGTAATGTCTTCACTTGTGTCCTTTTGTTTTATTTTGCTTCTCCAACCCCCTAAACTATTTTTATTCATTTATTTTGTAACAAATACAGTATCTTAAATATACTAGGATGTTGTTATAAGAATTATTCGAGCTACAATTACACACACCTTCATCTAATGGTTAAAGAATATACTGTTTCCGTGGATGGAGAATTTCTGCCTCCCGAAACGATGATTGTTCAACATTTTTCTAACACGTTCACAGGTGGCCATTAAGATGACACTATATTTATATATTATATGTAATATGTTTATGTTATACTTAAGCTTCTGTATTTTTCATTTATGGCATACCTTTATGGTTTCCATTATGGGTAAACACAATATCTTCATTTAAGGAAGTGCGGACTACTGCCCCCTCAAAGTGATTTGATTCTTTAATACCATATATGGTACGTATAAAGGATATTTTTAATGATATTAAATATGATACCATAATTTAATTAAAATACTATTATGTATCATTATGTTTTAATTCCATTAAATGTGAAATAAAAATGGAAGTAGCATTCATGCGTACGTACGGCTTACCATCTCCATGAACGGTGCATTTTATTTCTTAACTCTAAATGTTATGTAATATTATAAATTCATGAATATACTGGATATATATGATATATATGATATCTAAATCATGAATAAAACTCTGTATATAATGAACCTTTTACCACACAAACAACATGTAATTGTAAGTCCACTTTCGACTTAAGAACCAAATATCGACAAAACAAGCATTATTAACTTAAATGATTACATAATGTTTATGACATGTTAATAAGTGATATAAAAGGAATAATGAACTTGAAAAAGGTTCTTAAGGAATTAGAAATTAACTCAAGTTTATTATTCAGGAGATTAAAGAATGATCGAGTAAAGTTAGACCCAAGGTAAGGGATCTTACTCCTCGCTTTCTTTTTAAGTACACTCTTTTATGTCATTACTTCTAAATATCATCTTCCTTGTTATTGGGATGTTATTTTATATTACTATTACTGTAAATTTTATATTCATATGATGAGAGACCCTATTCTCTCTCATCAATCCATTTTGGAAGTTTTGAGTGGCGCCGTTAGGCTGCCAAATTTTCGTAAGAGATCTAACCTCTCTCTTTCTTTTAAAGTACTCTCCTTTATGTCACTTCTTTTAAGCTCCTCTTTGTTATGTTGGGGGATGTTATTTTATATTCCTATTTCTGTAAAAATTATGTTAATATTATGAGAGACCCTATTTGATCTCATCAATCCATTTTTGTAGGTTTAATGTGGCGCCGTTAGGCTGCCGAGTTTTTGTAAGGGATTTTTCATCTCACTTTTATTCCCGTGAGATTTATGCTACATTTGCCACAATTTCCTTTGAGTGGTGAATGTACTGCCCATTAATTTACACATTGTGTAATATAATTTCATTTATGAGTATTTACATCAATGTTGTATTGTTCTTCTTCACGGGGTGCATGTCTCGAAAGATACCCATGTCGGTAAGAGAACCTTCCAACCTCCTCTTTTTGTAAAAGACTTCTTTTGTTATGTCTTTTAATTCACATAATATTATGTTGGGATATGTTCTTCTATATCCTTATTGATTTAAATTTTATGTCCAAGTGATGATATACCCCTTTATCTCTCTCATCAACTCTTTTTTTAAAATTTTATGTGACGTCGTTAGGCTGTCGAATTTTACCAAGGGAACTTCTTAACCCAATTTCGATTTCTTTGGGTTCAACATGTAGTTATTGATCATGTCATCCTTTGAATATGTGTGAATGACCTTTTTTTATTTTACACTTAATATCCACTTATATTGGGTGTATTTATATTTGTCACACATAATTATGAGATTTATTTATCCATAATTTAAGGATACCTTCTTTATAATGGATTTCATCCCATTTTACATTTCTTTTGAGACTTAATTGTTGTTATGCACCAATTCACTCTTATATGGTGTGTATACTGTACTTTGACATATTATATCATGAATCCATTTATTCTCATGATATTATAAAGTTCGGATTAAATTTTATTCTACAATTATTTATACTCAAGAGTCTTTCATTTTGTTAAAAACCTTTTAACAAAAATATCGTTCTAAATGTTTTAAAGATTTATTATTTTAAATCTTTATCTTTAATGTCCATGTTTTCAAAATGGTTTTCAGTATTTATTTATATGGAAATAAATTTTTTAAAATTATAATTCCATTAAAATCTTCAAAGTGGTATGGGACACTTTCATTCAAAAATCTCTTTTAAATGGTTTTTGAAAATGGATTGATTAATTCAATATCTGGGAATTACTTATTGTGATTGAAAATGAAATGTTGTTATTGAAATATTTATATTTTCAATATTTTATGTGTAATAATGGTACTTGGACATTATGACGGATGGTGCTGTGAATACCAGGACGGGTGGATACATTATAACCTCCAATGCATTGGGTATAGAAGTCAGCCGTATGGCTATTCCATTAAGTATGTATGGATGTTGGCCGTATGGCTATTCCATTAAGTGATATGCGTGGAAGTCGACCGTATGGTTATTCCACTTAAGTATGTTTATGTCCCAAGTTATCTTTATATGTTATGTGATCTTTATATGGGTTTTATGGTAATCCTTTGGTTACAAAAGGGTAAGTAATGATATTTTAATCAGTGAAGAGTTTTTACTACTTCATGAAGGTGAAGGTATTTCTTTGATAAAGTATACATGGTTTACTTGTTGTTTTGAATAACTAACAGTTTTCATTCTTTGTGTATCCCTTTCTGAGCTTTTTATGCTCATCCCAAGTTTTTGAAAAGTTTTTCACAGGACTTAGCGTGGAATGGGGTCAAGGAAGGGATCAAGACAAATTCATGTGACCTAAAACATGAAACTAGACATGTTTCTTTTTAATAGTTTTTATTTTATGGAAATCTAATAGAAGAGACCACTTTGTAATCTTTTGAGATGTAATAGTTATGTCCTAATTCTGTAAAACTCTAAACATGAAAATATCCTCAATGTGAATTAATCATTTAAATTCAATATTATGTAAGGTTTATGGATGGGGCCATATAGTTGGTATCAGAGGTCGGTTTAGATAACTTTAGTGGTTAGGGTATCCTCTAAGCATAAGTGACATTACCATAATGGTTAGGATTTCAGAAAGAGTCCTAGTTTTAGATAAAGTGAATGAGTAAGTATATATTAGTGTTTATCTTCCTCATTAGTACATGATGGTTATGTTGATATACTAACACTGACCTTTTTGGTTTTAGTAGATGGCTGGATCTAGCAGGCACCAAAGTGATAATTGGTTTGAAGGAAACTATGGTGGTTCTCTGATTAAGAGACTGGATGAAATGGGGTATTCAATGAGGAAACTCGTGGTTGTTCTAAACCAACTATCAAGGAGTCATGATCAACCACTTGATCCTTGGTATGTTTTATATTGCATCATGTACGACAATCGATATGGAAGTTTAGGAAATAATTATAAAGGTAACCATTAGAGTTTATATGATCCTTACTTTTGAGGTAATTATGGGTTATTATATGATATGATGGAAAATGAAAGGCATGAGATAAACTTGAGGTTAAAATATGTTATGATCATTTTTGAAGATTTTATCTTGTTTTGGGGAATGTTTTAAAATTCTATAGTTTTGGAAAAAGGACAACACGCAGACCTTGTGACAACCCGTTGTGTCGGACAATGCTGCGGGAATCGAACCCACAACCAAAGTGCGACTGGTATTTATCTCCTACCACTGGACTATGTGAAGTCCCTGGTTAGTTTGAATGATTCTTTTTAGTTAGATGATTTTATGAATTAAGAGTAAGTTGATTTTGGGTTATCTATGGAAATTTGTTAACCTATCATGGAGGATATGTGATTAGGTTAATTATTTTTCAATACGAGACTTTAGGAGAAACTGATGTTGTTTAGAGATAAATGTTATGATATAACTTGGAAGACTATGTGACTAAATCTTTCAAATATTTGAATTTCAATCATAGTTTGGTTTAATTTGAATAATTTTATGGACAAATGGTTTATCGAATGGTCCTCATTGAACTTTGGGTTTTGTTGGACAAATTTTGGAGATTAAGAATAGATTTTCTTTTTATAAAGGGTTATCCTTTTCTGGATTATCTTATCTTGTACTAACCTTTTTGGTTTTGGTTTTGGTTAAAATCTAAAGACATGGTAAGTATATAGTTCTCTTATTTAGATTAGGTGATTCTCTAGAAGTTGATTATAGTACTCTTAATGTGAACAAGTCTTCCTAAATACTCGTCTTTTGGAGAAAATATGAGTTTGTGTAAGGAATCTAATAAAAGTTGAAAGTCAACATGATAAGTGATTATGTTTCCTTATGAATAAATTCCTCAATAGAAAGTAACTTAAACCGAAAATGTTGTCTATTAACTTTTCCTACTGGGGAATCGAATACCGTTTAACCCATCACAATTATGTGATTTTCTTGTGGTTAACTTTCTCCTAGACATGTTTTCTATCACTCTCCCTCAAGAACATGACCCTTTTCTTTTTCTTCCATGTCCATGTTTTCCTACAAGGAATCCTATTGTGGGTCAACTAGGGTGACCTCTATACTTATCTTTCTTTATTTTAAAGTTATTGTTTTACCGACTCTTGTTCCGATGTGGGACATTCAAGGATGTTTCCAAGCCCAATTTTAAAATTGCGAGGACGCAATTCCCAAAAGGGGGGAAGGATGTAACACCCCAAGAAAATAAAGAATATGACATCTTTATATTTATCCATATTTGTGAATAAAATAGTAATATTACTTTAAAGGGGATTCTATGCTCGATGGTGTACCCAATACACAACAACGAGTTTCATGGGAATCTTACGTTGCACTTTAATAATAATATAATATTATTTTAAATGGTAGTTAATGACTAGTCGTTGTAATGGTGGGAATGAACAGAAATAACTACAAAATGATTATATATGTTTGTCAAATATTTTTACTCTTTACAATAAATGTTAGAGGGTTAAAAATGCAAATGAATCCAGTTTTTAAGCGTAAACATTCTAATATTCTTTAAAAGGTCGATTAACCGCCTTTTGATGGCGAACTCCTTTTAAATCCACTCTTTGAAACTTTTATAAGCTCTATTTTTCAAAATAAACATATTATTTATGATTGGGACATTGAAATTTACCTTGGGTTAATTTTTTGTATTTTTCTGAAAAAGTTCAATTTTTAATGAATAGTGAAAAATGTTGTATTTTAATTCAAAACAACTTTTTAATATAATTTATTTATATGATTATATTATCTTTATAATTGGTTTTAAATTGAAATTAGAATATATTTTTTCCATTTATTCCAATAGTGTTCAGTGGAATTAATTTCACTTTGAAATCAGACTTAAACTAGTGTCAATCTTTTGATACTTATTGTTTAATAAAAACACACTATTTGCTATGACAACGGGAATTAATTATTAAATTAATTAATGTGACTTATATGTTTTGAATTTTTTAAAATAGACTTCATTTTTAAATTTGGAATATCGAATATAGCTTAGGGTGAATTTTTAGGATTTTTTAGAAAAACTTCAATTTTTGATGAATAGTGAAACCACTAAGTGGTACTTATAAAAACTGATTTTTCGTTTAAATGAAATTTTACCACTTCTGTGTTTTGAATTTCAAAAATCCGACATACATGGTTTTCATTAATAAGTAAAACGTGGTTCAATGAGATTAAAATAATTTTTTGGTGAATAGTAACTTTTAAGTTCTTAATCGCGATTAGAGGTAATTAGTGTAGTTTAAGGTAAAAATAATGTTTTAATAATATTAAATGAACTTTCCACATGTCATAACCTCATTGGATGTGTCATGGACGACCACGAAAACCCATGGGTCAACTTGGGGACCCCATGAAGCCACTTTGGTTGGTAAATGACATTAATATCGTTTTATTTAATGTTAAAGTTAAAATAAGACAAACATGAAATGTTTTACTAAAACAATTTTTACATGGGGTTATACAAATCCTATTTTTGACTATAAATATTAATTGGAAAGATAAAAAGATTTCCTAAATCATAGTAGTTTTTTTATAATTTTTATACATAAATTAAATTAAATTATTTACGACATCATGATGATGCAGCGATGACCTCATTATTTAACGATTTAAATAAAATGGAAAGATAATGTAATATCTAAGACCTACACATGTCAAAAACCTATTAGATGAGTGGATTTCGAACCCTTATCACCTTATCCTAGAATTATATCAATGTGGGACCTCTCAAATCCGAATATCATTTTAAAATAAAGTGACTTTTCTTTACTTTCCAAGAGTGCCCCTCCTCTCCTCTTATAAAAGGCCCCCACCTCTACCTCCTTACCCACATATCTCAAGCCTTTGGATCGGCCAAACTCTGCCCATTTTGTCTCTCCACATCCCTCTATAACTCTTTGGAGCCTCACTTTGGGCAGAATCCTTTCCAAGGAAGCTTTTGAGCTCAAATCAAAGGAAGTTACCCGATTTAAAGGTAATGTCTTCACTTGTGTCCTTTTGTTTTATTTTGCTTCTACAACCCCCTATACTCTTTTTATTCATTTATTTTGTAACAAATACAGTATCTTAAATATACTAGGATGTTGTTATAAGAAGTATTCGAGCTACACTTACATATACCTTCATCTAATGGTTAAAGAACATACTGTTTCCGTGGATGGCGAATTTCTGCCTCCCGAAACGATGATTGTTCATCTTTATTCTAACACCTTAAAAGGTGGCCATTAAGATGACACTATATTTATATATGATATCTAATATTTTTATGTTTTACTTAAGATTCTGTATTTTTCATTTATGGCATGCCTTTATGGTTTCCATTATGGGTAAACGCAATATCTTTATTTAAGGATGTGCAGACTACCTCCCCCTCAAAGTGATTTGATTCTTTAATACCATATGTGGTACATATAAAGGATATATTTAATGATATTAAATATTATAACATACTGTAATTAAAATACTATTATGTATCATTATGTTTTAATTCCATTAAATATGAAATAAAAATGGAAGTAGCGTTCATGCGTACGTACGGCTTACCATCTCCATGAACGGTGCATTTCATTTCTTAACTCTAAATGTTATGTAATATTATAAATGCTTGAATATACTGGATATATATGATATATATGATATCTAAATCATTAATACAACTCTGTATATAATGAACATTTGACCACACAAACAACATGTAATTGTAAGTCCACTTTCGATTTAAGAACCAAATATTGACAAAACAAACATTATTAACTTAAATGATTACATAATGTTTATGACATGGTAATAAGTGATATAAAAGGAATAATGAACATGAAAAAGGTTCTTAAGTAAGTAGAAATTAACTCAAGTTTATTATTCAGGAGATTAAAGAACGATCGAGTCAAGTCGGACCCGAGGTAAGGGATCTTACTCCTCTCTTTCTTTTTAAGTACACTCTTTTATGCCATTCCTTCTAAAGATCATATTCCTTGTTATTGGGATGTTATTTTATATTAATATTAATTTAATTTTTATGTTCATATGATGAGGGACCCTATTCTCTCTCATAAATCCATTTTAGAAGTTTTGAGTGGCGTAGTTAGGCTTCCAAATTTTCATAAGAGATCTAACCTCTCTCTTTCTTTTAATGTACTCTCCATTATGTCACTTCTTTTATGCTTATCTTTTTTATGTTGGGGGATGTTCTTTTATATTCCACATTCTGTAAACATTATGTTAATATGATGAGATACCCTATTTGATCTCATCAATCCATTTTTATATGTTTTATGAGGCGCCGTTAGGCTGCCGAGTTTTCGTAAGGGATTTTTCATCTCACTTTTATTCCCGTGAGATTTATGCTACATTTGCCACAATTTACTTTGAGTGGTGAATGTACTGCCCATTAAATTACACATTGTGTAATATAATTTCATTTATGAGTATTTACATCAATGTTGTATTGTCCTTCTTCACGGGGTGCTTGTCTCGAAGGATACCCATGTCGGTAAGGGAACCTTCCAACCTCCTCTTTTTGTAAAAGACTTCTTTTGTTATGTCTTTTAATTCACATAATATTATGTTGGGATATGGTCTTATATATCCTTATTGATTTAAATTTTATGTCCAAGTGATGAGATACCCCTTTATCTCTCTCATCAACCCTTTTTTTAAAATTTTATGTGACGCCGTTAGGATGTCGAATTTTACCAAGGGAACTTCTTAACCCAATTTCGATTTCTTTGGGTTCAACATGTAGTTATTGAACATGTCATCCTTTGAATATGTGTGAATGACCTTTTGTTGTTTTACACTTAATATCCACTTATATTGGGTGTATTTATATTTGTCACACATAATTATGAGATTTATTTATCCATAATTTAAGGGTACCTTCTTTATAATGGAATTCATCTCATTTTACATTTCTTTTGAGAATTCATTGTTGTTATGCACCAATTCACTCTTATATGGTGTGTATACTGTCCTTTGACATATTATATCGTGAATCCCTTTATTCTAATGATATTATAATGTTCAGATTAAATGTTATTCAGCAATTATTTGTATTCAAGAGTCTCTCATTTTGTTAAAAACCTTTTAACAAAAATATCGTTCTAAATGTTTTAACGATTTATTATTCTAAATCTTTATCTTTAATGTCCATGTTTTCAAAATGGTTTTCAGTATTTATTTATATGGACATTAATGTTTTAAAATTATAATTCCATTAAAATATTCAAAGTGGTATGGGACACTTTGATTCAAAAATATCTTTTAAATGGTTTTTGAAAATGGAATGATTAATTCAATATCTGAGAATTACTTATTGTGATTGCAAATGAAATGTTGTTATTGAAATATTTATATTTTCAATATTTTATGTGTAATAATGGTACTTGGACATTATGACGGGTGGTGCCGTGAATACCAGGATGGGTGGTTACGTTATAACCTCCAATGCATTGGGTATGGAAGTCGGTCGTATGGCTATTCCATTCAGTATGTATGGAAGTTGGCCGTATGGATATTCCATTAAGTGATATACATGGAAGTTGGCCGTTTGGTTATTCCACTTAAGTATGTTTATGTCCCATGTTACCTTTATATGTTATGTGTTCTTTATATGGCTTTTATGGTAATCCTTTGGTTACAAAAGGGTAAGTAATGATATTTTATTCAGTGATGAGTTTTTACTACTTCATGAAGGTGAAGGTATTACTTTGATAAAGTATACATGCTTTACTTGTTGTTTTGAATAACTAACAGTTTTCATTCATTGTGTATCCCTTACTGAGCTTTTTATGCTCATCCCAAGTTTTTGAAATGTTTTTCACAGGACTTAGCGTGGAATAGGGTCAAGGATGGGATCAAGAGAAAGTCATGCTACATAAAACATGAAACTAGACATGTTTCTTTTTAATAGTTTCATTTGATGGAAATATAGTAGAAGGGAATACTTTTTAATCTTTTGAGATGTAATAGTTATGTCCTAATTCTATAAAACTCTAAACATGAAAAGATACTCAATGTGAATTACTCATTTAAATTCAATATTAAGTAAGGTTTAAGGCTGGGGCCATATAGTTGGTATCAAAGGTCGGTTTAGATAACTTTAGAGGTTAGGCTATCCTCTAAGCATAAGTGACATTACCATAATGGTTAGGATTTCAGAAAGAGTCCTAGTTTTAGATAAAGTGAATGAGTAAGTATATATTAGTGTTTATCTTCCTCATTAGTACATGATGGTTATGTTTATATACTCACACTGACCTTTTTGGTTTTAGTAAATGGCTGGATCTAGCAGGCACCAAAGTGACAATTGGTTTGAAGGAAACTGTGGTGGTTCTCTGATTAAGAGACTGGATGAAATGGGGTATTCAATGAGGAAACTCGTGGTTGTTCTAAACCAACTATCAAGGAGTCATGATCAACCACTTGAACCTTGGTATGTTCTATATTGCATCATGTACGACAATAAATATGGAAGTTCAGGTAATAATTATAAAGGTAACCATTAGAGTTTATATGATCCTTACTTTTGAGGAAATTATGGGTTATTATATGATATGCTAGAAAATGAAAGGCATGAGATAAACTTGAGGTTAAAATATGTTATGATCATTTTTAAAGATTTTATCTTGTTTTGTGGAATGTTTTAAAATTATATAGTTTTCGAAAAAGGACAACACGCAGACCGTGTGACAACCCGTCGCACCGGACAATGCTGCGGGAATCGAACCCACAACCAAAGTCCGACTGGTATTTATCGCCTACCACTAGACTATGTGAAGTCCCTGGTTAGTTTGAATGATTCTTTTTAGTTAGATGATTTTATGAATTAGGAGTAAGTTGATTTTGGGTTATCTATATAAATTTGTTAACCTATCATGGAGGATATGTGATTAGGTTAATTACTTTTCAATACGAGACTTTAGGAGAAACTGATGTTGTTTGGAGATAAATGTTACGATTTAACTTAGAAGACTATGTGACTAAATCTTTCAAATATTTTAATTTCAATCATAGTTTGGTTTACTTTGAATAATTTTATGGAAAAATTGTTTATCGAATGGTCCTCGTTGAACTTTGGGTTTTGTTGGACAAATTTTGGAGATTAAGAATAGATTTTCTTTTTATAAAGGGTTATCCTTTTCTGGATTATATGATCTTGTACTAACCTTTTTGGTTTTGGTTTTGGTTAAAATCTAAATACATTGTATGTATATAGTTCTCTTTTTTGGATTAGGTGATTCTCTAGAAGTTGATTATAGTACTCTTAATGTGAACAAGTCATCCTAAATACTCGTCTTTTGGAGAAAATATGAGTTTGTGTAAGGAATCTAATAAAAGTTGAAATTCAACATGATAAGTGATTATGTTTCCTTATGAATAAATTCCTCAATAAAAAGTAACTTAAAAAAAATGTTGTCTATTAACTTATCCTACTAGGGAATCGAATACCGTTCAACCCATCAGAAGTTTGTGATTTTCTTGTGGTTAACTTTCTCCTAGACATGTTTTCTATCACTCTCCCTCAAGAACATAACCCTTTTATTTTTCTTCCATGTCTATGTTTTCCTACACGGAATCCTATTATGGGTTAACTCGGGTGACCTCTGTACTTATCTTTCTTTATTTTAAAGTGATTGTTTTACCGACTCTTGTTTTGATGTGGGACATTCAAGGATGTTTCCAGGCCCAATTTTAAAATTGCGAGGATGCAATTCCCAAAATGGGGGGAAGGATGTAACACCCCAGGAAAATAAAGAATATGACATCTTTATATTTATCCATATTTGTGAATAAAATATTAATATTACCTTAAAGGGGATTCTATGCTCGATGGCGTACCCAATACGCAACAACGAGTTTCTTGGGAATCTTACGTTGCACTTTAATAATAATATAATATTATTTTAGATGGTAGTTAACGCCTAGCCGTTGTAATGGCGGGAATGAACAAAACGAACTAAAAAATGATTATATATGTTTGTCAAATATTTTTACTCTTTACAATAAATGTTATAGGATTAAAAATGCAAATGAATCCAGTTTTTAAGCGTAAACATTCTAATATTTTTTTAAAGGTCGATTAACCGCCTTTTGATGGCGAACTCCTTTTAAATCCACTCTTTGAAAATTTTATAAGCTCTATTTTTCAAAATAAACATATTATTTATGATTGGGACATTGAAATTTACCTTGGGTTAATTTTTGGTATTTTTCTGAAAATGTTCAATTTTTAATGAATAGTGAAAAATATTGTATTTTAATTCAAAACCACTTTTTAATATAATTTATTTATACGATTAGATTATCTTTATAATTGGTTTTAAAGTGAAATTAGAATATATTTTTTCCATTTAATCCAATAGTGTTCAGTGGAATTAATTTAACTTTGAAATCAGACTTAAACTAGTGTCAATCTTTTGATACTTATTGTTTAATAAAAACACGCTATTTGCTATGACAGCGGGGATTAATTATTAAATTAATTAATGTGACTTATATGTTTTGAATTTTTTAAAATAGACTTCATTTTTGAATTTGGAATATCAAATATAGCTTAGGGTGAATTTTTGGGATTTTTCTGAAAAACATCAATTTTTGATGAATAGTGAAACCACTAAGTGGTACTTATAAAAACTGAATTTTCGTTTAAATGAAATTTTACCACTTCTGTGTTTTGAATTTCAAAAATCTGACATACATGGTTGTCATTAATAAGTAAAACGTGGTTCAATGAGATTAAAATAATTTTTTGGTGAATAGTAACTTTTAAGTTCTTAATCGTGATTAGAGGTAATTACTGTAGTTTAAGGTAAAAATAATGTTTTAATAATATGAAATGAACTTGACACATGTCATAACCTCATTGGATGTGTCATGGTAGACCAAGACAACCCATGGGTCAACTTGGGGACCCCATGAAGCCACTTTGGTTGGTAAATGACATTAATATCTTTTTATTTAAAGTTAAAGTTAAAATGAGACAAACATGAAATGTTTTACTAAAACAATTTTTACATGGGGTTATAAAAATCCGATTTTTGACTATAAATATTCATTGGAAAGATAATACGATTTCCTACATCATATTAGTTTTTTTTTTTATAATTTTTAGACATTAAATAAATTAAATTATTTATGACATCATGATGATGCAGCGATGACCTCATTATTTAACGATTTAAATAAAATGGAAAGATAATGTAATATTTAAGACCTAGACATGTCAAAAACCTATTGGATGTGTGGATTTAGAACCCTTATCACCTTATCCTAGAATTATATCAATGTGGGACCTCTCAAATCCGAATATCATTTTAAAATAAAGTGACTTTTCTTTACTTTCCAAGAGTGCCCCTCCTCTCCTCTTATAAAAGGCCCCCACCTCTACCTCCTTAACCACACATATCAAGCATTTGGATCGGCCGAACTCTGCCCATTTTGTCTTTCCACATCCCTCTATAACTCCTTGGAGCCTCACATTGGGCAGAATCCATTCCAAGGAAGCTTTTGATCTCAAATCAAAGGAAGTTACCCGATTTAAAGGTAATGTCTTCACTTGTGTCCTTTTGTTTTATTTTGCTTCTCCAACCCCCTAAACTCTTTTTATTCATTTATTTTGTAACAAATAAAGTATCTTAAATATACTAGGATGTTTTTATAAGAAGTATTCGAGCTACACTTACACACACCTTCATCTAATGGTTAAAGAACATACTGTTTCCGTGGATGGCGAATTTCTGCCTCCCGAAACAATGATTGTTCAACATTCTTCTAACACCTTCAAAGGTGGCCATTAAGATGACAATATATTTATATATTATATCTAATATGTTTATGTTTTACTTACGCTTCTGTATTTTTTCTTTTATGGCATACCTTTATGATTTCCATTATGGGTAAACGCAATATCTTAATTTAAGGAAGTGCGGACTACCACCCCCTCAAAGTGATTTGATTCTTTAATACCATATGTGGTACATATAAAGGATATATTTAATGATATTAAATATGATACTATACAGTAATTAAAATACTATTATGTATCATTATGTTTTAATTCCATTAAATATGAAATAAAAATGGAAGTAGCGTTCATGCGTACGTACGGCTTACCATCTCCATGAACGATGCATTTTATTTCTTAACTCTAAATGTTATGTAATATTATAAATGCATGAATATACTGGATATATATGATATATATGATATCTAAATCATTAATACAACTCTGTATATAATGAAATTTTGACCACACAAACAACATGTAATTGTAAGTCCACTTTCGACTTAAGAACCAAATATCAAAAAAACAAACATTATTAACTTAAATGATTACATAATGTTTATGACATGGTAATAAGTGATATAAAAGGAATAATGAACTTTAAAAAGGTTCTTAAGGAAGTAGAAATTAACTCATGTTTATTATTCAGGAGATTAAAGAACGATCGGGTCAAGTCGGACCCGAGGTAAGGGATCTTACTCCTCTCTTTCTTTTTAAGTACACTCTTTTATGTCATTCCTTCTAAATCTCATCTTCCTTGTTATTGGGATGTTATTTTATATTAATATTACTGTAATTTGTATGTTCATATGTTGAGAGACCCTATTCTCTCTCATCAATCCATTTTGGAAGTTTTGAGTGGCGCCGTTAGGCTGCCAAATTTTCGTAAGAGATCTAACATATCTTTTTCTTTTAAAGTACTCTCCTTTATGTAACTTCTTTTAAGCTCCTCTTTGTTATGTTGGGGGATGTTATTTTATATTACTCTTTCTGTAAGCATTATGTTAATATTATTAGAGACCCTATTTGATCTCATCAATCCATTTTTCTATGTTTTATGTGGCGCCGTTAGGCTGCCGAGTTTTCGTAAGGGATTTTTCATCTCACTTTTATTCCCGTGAGATTTATGCTACATTTGACACAATTTCATTTGAGTGGTGAATGTACGGCCCATTAATTTACAAATTGTGTAATATACTTTCATTTATGAGTATTTACATCAATTTTGTATTTTCCTTCTTCACGGGGTGCATGTCTCGAAAGATACCCATGTCGGTAAGGGAACCTTCCAACCTCCTCTTTTTGTAAAAGACTTATTTTGTTATGTCTTTTAATTCACATAATATTATGTTGGGATATGTTCTTATATATCCTTATTGATTTAAATTTTATTTCCAAGTGATGAGATACCCCTTTATCTCTCTCATCAACCCTTTTTTTAAAATTTTATGTGACGCCGTTAGGCTGTCGAATTTTACCAAGGGAACTTCTTAACCCAATTTCGATTTCTTTGGGTTCAACATGTAGTTATTGAACATGTCATCCTTCTAATATGTGTGAATGACCTTTTGTTGTTTTACACTTAATATCCACTTATATTTGGTGTATTTATATTTGTCACACATAATTATGATATTTATTTATCCTTAATTTAAGGATACCTTCTTTATAATGGATTTCATCTCATTTTACATTTCTTTTGAGACTTCATTGTTGTTATGCACCAATTCACTCTTATATGGTGTGTATATTGTCCTTTGACATATTATATCATGAATCCCTTTATTCTCATGATATTATAAAGTTCGGATTAAATGTTATTCCGCAATTATTTTTATTCAAGAGTCTCAAATTTTGTTAAAAAACTTTTAACAAAAATATAGTTCTAAATGTTTTAAATATTTATTGTTCTAAATCTTTATATTTAATGTCCATGTTTTCAAAATGTTTTTCAGTATTTATTTATATGAAAATTAATGTTTTAAAATTATAATTCCATTAAAATCTTCAAAGTGGTATGGGACACTTTGATTCAAAAATCTCTTTTAAATGGTTTTTGAAAATGGATTGATTAATTCAATATCTGCGAATTACTTATTGTGATTGCAAATGAAATGTTGTTATTGAAATGTTTATATTTTCAATATTTTATGTGTAATAATGGTAATTAGACATTATGACGGGTGGTGCCGTGAATACCAGGACGCGTGGTTACGTTATAACCTCCAATGCATTGGGTATAGAAGTCAGTCGTATGGATATTCCATTAAGTATGTATGGAAGTTGGCCGTATGGCTATTCCATTATGTGATATGCGTGGAAGTCAGCCGTATGGTTATTCCACCTAAGTATGTTTATGTCCCAAGTTACCTTTATATGTTATGTGTTCTTTATATGGGTTTTATGGTAATCCTTTGGTTACAAAAGGGTAAGTAATGATATTTTATTCAGTGAAGAGTTTTTATAACTTCATGAAGGTGAAGGGATTAGTTTGATAAATTATACATGGTTTACTTGTTGTTTTGAATAACTAACAGTTTTCATTCTTTGTGTATCCCTTACTGAGCTTTTTATGCTCATCCCAAGTTTTTGAAATTTTTTTCACAGGACTTAGCGTGGAATAGGGTCAAGGATGGGATCAAGAGAAAGTCATGCTACCTAAAACATGAAACTAGACATGTTTCTTTTTCATAGTTTTTATTTCATGGAAATCTAGTAGAAGAGACTACTTTGTAATCTTTTGAGATGTAATAGTTATGTCCTAAATCTATAAAACTCTAAACATGAAAAGATCCTCAATGTGAATTACTCATTTAAATTCAATAATAAGTAAGGTTTAAGGCTGGGGCCATATAGTTGGTATCAGAGGTCAGTTTTGATAACTTTAGAGGTTAGGGTATCCTCTAAGCATAAGTGACATTACCATAATGGTTAGGATTTCAGAAAGAGTCCAAGTTTTAGATAAAGTGAATGAGTAAGTATATATTAGTGTTTATATTCCTCATTAGTACACGATGGTTATGTTGATATACTCACACTGACCTTTTTGGTTTTAGTAAATGGCTGGATCTAGCAGGCACCAAAGTGACAATTGTTTTGAAGGAAATTGTGGTGGTTCTCTGATTAAGAGACTGGATGAAATGGGGTATTCAATGAGGAAACTCGTGGTTGTTCTAAACCAACTATCAAGGAGTCATGATCAACCACTTGAACCTTGGTATGTTCTATATTTCATCATGTACGACAATCGATGTGGAAGTTCAGGTAATAATTATAAAGGTAACCATTAGAGTTTATATGATCCTTACTTTTGAGGTAATTATGGGTTATTATATGATATGCTGGAAAATGAAAGGCATGAGATAAACCTGAGGTGAAAATATGTTATGATCATTTTTGAAGATTTTATCTTGTTTTGGGGAATTTTTTAAAATTATATAGTTTTGGAAAAAGGACAACATGCAGACCGTGTGACAACCCATCGCGTCGGACAATGCTGCGAGAATCGATCCCACCACCAAAGTGCGACTGGTATTTATCGCCTACCATTGGACTATGTGAAGTCCCTGGTTAGTTTGAATGATTCTTTTTAGTTAGATGATTTTATGAATTAAGAGTAAGTTGATTTTTGGTTATCTATGGAAATTTGTTAACCTATCATGGAGGATATGTGATTAGGCTAATTACTTTTCAATACGAGACTTTAGGAGAAACTGATGTTGTTTGGAGATAAATGTTACGATTTAACATGGAAGACTATGTGACTAAATCTTTAAAATATTTGAATTTCAATATTATTTTGGTTTACTTCGAATAATATTATGGACAAATTGTTTATCGAATGGTCCTCGTTGAACTTTGGGTTTTGTTGGACAAATTTTGGAGATTAAGAATAGATTTTCATTTTATAAAGGGTTATCCTTTTCTGGATTATCTAATCTTGTACTAACCTTTTTGGTTTTGGTTTTGGTTAAAATCTAAAGACATGGTAAATATATTGTTCTCTTTTTTGGATTAGGTGATTCTCTAGAAGTTTATTATAGTACTCTTAATGTGAACAAGTCTTCCTAAATACTCGTCTTTTGGAGAAAATATGAGTTTGTTTAAGGAATATAATAAAAGTTGAAAGTCAACATGATAAGTGATTATGTTTCCTTATGAAGAAATTCCTCAACAAAAAGTAACTTAAAACGAAAATGTTGTCTATTAACTTTTCCTACTGGGGAATCGAATACCGTTTAACCCATCACAAGTTTGTGATTTTCTTGTGGTTAACTTTCTCCTAGACATGTTTTCTATCACTCTCCCTCAATAACATGACCCTTTGCTTTTTCTTCCATGTCCATGTTTTCCTACACGGAATCTTATAATGGGTTAACTCGGGTGACCTCTGTACTTATCTTTCTTTATTTTAAAGTGATTGTTTTACCGACTCTTGTTATGATGTGGGACATTCAAGGATGTTTCCAAGCCCAATTTTAAAATTGTGAGGACGCAATTCCCAAAAGGGGGGAAGGATGTAACACCCCAGGAAAATAAAGAATATGACATCTTTATATTTATCCATATTTGTGAATAAAATATAAATATTACTTTAAAGGGGATTCTATGCTCGATGGTGTACCCAATACGCAACAACGAGTTTCATGGGAATCTTATGTTGCACTTTAATAATAATATAATATTATTTTAAATGGTAGTTAAAGCCTAGCCATTGTAATGGAATGAATGAACAGAACTAAATACAAAATGATTATATATGTTTGTCAAATATTTTAACTCTTTACAATAAATGTTAGAGGATTAAAAATGAAAATGAATCCAGTTTTTAAGTGTAAACATTCTAATATTCTTTAAAAGGTCGATTAACCGCCTTTTGATGGTGAACCCCTTTTAAATCCACTTTTTGAAAATTTTATAAGCTCTATTTTTCAAAATAAACATATTATTTATGATTGGGACATTGAAATTTACCTTGGTTTAATTTTTGGTATTTTTCTGAAAAAGTTCAATTTTTAATGAATAGTGAAAAATGTTGTATTTTAATTCAAAACCAATTTTTAATATAATTTATTTATATGATTAGATTATCTTTATAATTGGTTTTAAAGTGAAATTAGAATATATTTTTTCCATTTAATCCAATAGTGGTCAGTGGAATTAATTTCACTTTGAAATCAGACTTAAACTAGTTTCAATCTTTTGAAACTTATTGTTTAATAAAAATACGCTACTTGCTATGACAGCGGGAATTAATTATTAAATTAATTAATGTGACTTATATGTTTTGAATTTTTTAAAATAGACCTAATTTTTTAATTTGGAATATCAAATATAGCTTAGGGTGAATTTTTGGGATTTTTCTGAAAAACTTCAATTTTTGATGAATAGTGAAACCACTAAGTGGTACTTATAAAAACTGATTTTTCGTTTAAATGAAATTTTACCACTTCTTTGTTTTGAATTTTAAAAATCCGACATACATGGTTGTAATTAATAAGTAAAACGTGGTTCAATGAGATTAAAATAATTTTTTGGTGAATAGTAACTTTTAAGTTCTTAATCGCGATTAGAGGTAATTAGTGTAGTTTAAGGTAAAACTAATGTTTTAATAATATGAAATGAACATGAAACATGTCATAACCTCATTGGATGTGTCATGGCCGACCAAGAAAACCCATGGGTCAACTTGGGGACCCCATGAAGCCACTTTGGTTGGAAAACGACATTAATATCTTTTTATTTAATGTTAAAGTAAAAATGAGACAAACATGAAATGTTTTACTAAAACAATTTTTACATGGGGTTATACAAATCCGATTTTTGACTATAAATATTCATTGGAATGATAAAACGATTTCCTACATCATAGTAGTTTTTTTATAATTTTTAGACATTAAATAAATTAAATTATTTATGACATCATGATGATGCAGCGATGACCTCATTATTTAACGATTTAAATAAAATGGAAAGATAATGTAATATCTAAGACCTAACCATGTCTAAAACCTATTGGATGAGTGGATTTAGAACCCTTATAACCTTATCTTAGAATTATATCAATGTGGGACCTCTCAAATCCGAATATCATTTTAAAATAAAGTGACTTTTCTTTACTTTCCAAGAGTGCCCCTCCTCTCCTCTTATAAAAGGCCCCCACCTCTACCTCCTTACCCACACATCTCAAGCCTTTGGATCAGAAATTATCTGCCCATTTTGTCTCTACACATCCCTCTATAAGTCATTGAAGCCTAACTTTGGGAATAATCCTTTCCAAGGAATATTTTGAGCTCAAATCAAAAGAAAGTTACCCGATTTAAAGGTAATGTCTTCACTTGTGTCCTTTTGTTTTATTTTGCTTCTCCAACCACCTATCCTCTTTTTATTCATTTATTTTGTAACAAATACAGTATCTTAAATATACTAGAATGTTTTTATAAGAATTATTCGAGCTACACTTACACACACCTTCATCTAATGGTTAATGAACATACTGTTTCCGTGGATGGCGAATTTCTGCCTCCCAAAACGATGATTGTTCAACTTTCTTCTAACACCTTAAAAGGTGGCCATTAAGATGACACTATATTTATATATTATATCTAATATGTTTATGTTTTACTTAATATTCTGTATTTTTTCATTTATGGCATACCTTTATGGTTTCCATTATGGGTAAACGCGATATCTTCATTTAAGGAAGTGCAGACTACCGCCCCCTCAAAGTGATTTGATTCTTTAATACCATATGTGGTACGTATAAAGGATATATTTAATGATATTAAATATTATACCATACTGTAATTAAAATAATATTATGTATCATTATGTTTTAATTCCATTAAATATGAAATAAAAGTGGAAGTAGCGTTCATGCGTACGTACGGCTTACCATCTCCATGAACGGTGCATTTCATTTCTTAACACTAAATGTTATGTAATATTATAAATGCATGAATATAATGGATATATATGATATATATGATATCTAAATTATGAATAAAACTCTGGATATAATGAACCTTTGACCACACGAACAACATGTAATTGTATGAAGTCCACTTTCGACTGAAGAACCAAATATCGACAAAACAATCATTATTAACTTAAATGATTACATAATGATTATGACATGGTAATAAGTGATATAAAAGGAATAATGAACTTGAAAAAGGTTCTTAAGGAAGTAGAAATTAACTCAAGTTTATTATTCAGGAGATTAAAGAACGATCGAGTCAAGTCGGACCCAAGGTAAGGGATCTTACTCCTCTCTTTCTTTTTAAGTACACTCTTTTATGTCATTCCTTCTAAAGCTCATCTTACTTGTTATTGGGATGTTATTTTATATTAATATTACTGTAATTTTTATGTTCATATGATTAGAGACCCTATTCTCTCTCATCAATCCATTTTGGATGTTTTGGGTGGCGCCGTTAGGCTGCCAAATTTTCGTAAGAGATCTAACCTCTCTCTTTCTTTTAAAGTACTCTCCTTTATGTCACTTCTTTTAAGCTCCTCTTTTTTATGTTGGGGGATGTTATTTTATATTACTCTTTCTGTAAATATTATGTTAATATGATGAGATACCCTATTTGATCTCATCAATCCATTTTTGTATGTTTTATGTGGCGCCGTTAGGCTGCGGAATTTTCTTAAGGGATTTTTCATCTCACTTTTATTCCCGTGAGATTTATGCTACATTTTCCACAATTTCCTTTGAGTTGTGTATGTACTGCCCATTATTTTACACATTGTGTAATATAATTTCATTTATGAGTGTTTACATAAATGTTGTATTTTCCTTCTTCATGGGGTGCATGTCTCGAAAGATACCCATGTCGGTAAGGGAACCTTTCAACCTCCTCTTTTTGTAAAAGACTTCTTTTGTTATGTCTTTTAATTTACATAATATTATGTTGGGATATGTTCTTCTATATCCTTATTGATTTAAATTTTATGTCCATGTGATGATATACCCCTTTATCTCTCTCATCAAACCTTATTGTAAAATTTTATGTGACGTCGTTAGGCTGTCGAATTTTACCAAGGGAACTTCTTAACCCAATTTCGATTTCTTTGGGTTCAACATGTAGTTATTGAACATGTCATCCTTTGAATATGTGTGAATGACCTTTAATTGGTTTACACTTAATATCCACTTATATTGGGTGTATTTATATTTGTCGCACATAATTATGAGATTTATTTATCCTTAATTTAAGGATACCTTATTTATAATGGATTTCATCTCATTTTACATTTCTTTTGAGACATCATTATTGTTATACACCAATTCACTCTTATATGGTGTGTATACTGTCCTTTGACATATTATATCATGAATCCCTTTATTCTCATGATATTATAAAGTTCGGATTAAATGTTATTCCGAAATTATTTGTATTCAAGAGTCTCTCATTTTGTTAAAAACCTTTTAACAAAAATATCGTTCTAAATGTTTTAACGATTTATTATTATAAATCTTTATCTTTAATGTCCATGTTTTCAAAATGGTTTTCAGTATTTATTTATATGGACATTAATGTTTTAAAATTATAATTCCATTAAAATCTTTAATGTGGTAGGGGACACTTTGATTCAAAAATCTCTTTTAAATGGTTTTTGAAAATGGATTGATTAATTCAATATCTGGGAATTACTTATTGTGATTGCAAATGAAATGTTGTTATTGAAATGTTTATATTTTAAATATTTTATGTGTAATAATGGTACTTGAACATTATGACGGGTGGTGCCGTGAATACCAGGACGGGTGGTTACGTTATAACCTCCAATGCATTGGGTATGGAAGTCGGTCGTATGGTTATTCCATTAAGTATGTATGGAAGTTGGCCGTATGGCTATTCCATTAAGTGATATGTGTGGAAGTCGGTTGTATGGTTATTCCACTTAAGTATGTTTATGTCCCAAGTTACCTTTATATGTTATGTGTTCTTTATATGGGTTTTATGGTAATCCTTTGGTTACAAAAGGGTAAGTAATAATATTTTATTCAGGGAAGAGTTTTTACTACTTCATGAAGGTGAAGGTATTACTTTGATAAAGTATACATGGTTTACTTGTTGTTTTGAATAACTAACAGTTTTCATTCTTTGTGTATCCCTTACTAAGATTTTTATGCTCATCCCAATTTTCTGAAATGTTTTTCACAGGACTTAGCGTGGAATAGGGTCAAGGATGGGATCAAGAGAAAGTCAGGCTACCTAAAACATGGAACTAGACATGTTTCTTTTTAAGTGTTTTTATCTTATGGGAATCTAGAGAAGTGACTACTTTGTAATCTTTTGAGATGTAATAGTTATGTCCTAATTCTCTAAAACTCTTAACCTGAAAAGATCTTCAATGTGAATTACTCATTTAAATTCAATATTAAGTAAGGTTTAAGGTTGGGGCCTTATAGTAATAAAGATATATTAATTAATATATTATTTCATACCCTTTCCTATATATATATATTTGCTTTACTATAATTTAAATAAGTTCAATTATTCCCATTACAATGAGTTCTATGTTAGGACCAAGATGATGAGGAAGGTGATTGTATTCAAGTGTTGCCTTTTTTAATGAATTTTAAGAAGGAAGGGAAAACAACCTCTCATTGTATTTGGAAAATATTGTTTTTAATATCATATTTTATAGAATCAGACATAATATGCATCAAAAGGTCCATTGTATTTAGGAGAGGTTGAATTATAGAAAATACTCATCATATTCACACTGATTCCGTAAAAATGGAATGATTGTATTGAGGTTGAATCTTGATATTAGTTAATGGTCATCAGATTCACTCTGAATCTACTATGGAAGATTAAATCGTAATGGTTGATAATTATAGACTGTATTACTATGATAAAACAAATGTGATGATGCTTGATGTTATTGTATTTATCATAATTCATTAGTTATTAATAAAAATTGTGATATAGGATTTATGAAAGAAAAGGGGCGTGAAATAGATGCGACCAATTGAATACAAAATACACAGAAGAGAAAAATGGTGTTGAAGATTTTACTCTTCCTGAATATATTTAAGAAAATCATATTCAGGACAATTGTATTGCAACCAATCGTATTCATGGTGAGTTGTAAAGTAATGTGTTTCTGAATGAATAGTATTTTATAATACATTCAAATCTATGTATGATGATGATGAATATGATCATAAATGTATTCAATGTCAAGAAGGAATTCATGACACATGAATAATTTCTTATAAGAATAATGTTGTTGAAGCTAAAGCTTTTTGATCATAGTAATGGGTTAATGAGATTCATAAAAGCTGATATGTTCTATAAAATTTTAAAAACTAATAGGGAAGATTTTTAGTTATAACAAATGAGAAAAGACACATATCATATGATTATGAATTGTATGGGAAAATATAATGAATTTTTCAAGTGGTGTCATGTTTATAAGAGAATGAAGTTGTAGATTGTGGTCTATCAGGCATAGTAGGTTATCTTAATTGGAGGCCAAATTGTATGGGATCGATGAATTCAAGGAAAAAAAATAATAGGGTGACCAATATCAAGTGTAATTTCAATGTTTAATTAATAATAAATTCAACCATTTAAAATTGGTTGAATTTATTTATTTACAGTTCAAGTGGGTCAAGAGAGGAGATTCAAATGATGTTTTGTATCTCAAGTGGGAAAAGATAACAGATAAAAAAGAATCCATTGTTTTACATTTGATACAGATTATAATGAAAATTCAATTTTAAATCATACTTGAGTTTATTAAAATATTGATTGAAGTTTTTAGAATTGTTGTCACGGAGAGGATTTTATTCAGCAATAAGAATGGTATCTATTTCCTCACACAAGAAATTGGTATATAACATCATAATGAAAGAGTTTTATTGAGGAAATCAGATTCAGACTGATGTCTGTAAAGAAATTTTTAAGGGATTTGATGTATTAAGATGATTTTATAAGGATCATGAATAATTGAGAGGTGATTATGATGTAAACATAAACCCAAAATTCAAGGGAAATCATGATTTCGGGCAATTTTCATTAGAGGGTATTTTTTTTATTCCTCCAAAAACCATCTATAGGTCACCTATAAAAGATGAAATAACGTTGTACATTCTCGGAGGGATGTATTTTTCAAAGGAATAGAGTGAATATACGATGTTTTGAAGCAAGAAGAAGAAGTATTCAATGTTATTTTGTTGAAGAATCCTTTCAGGATTGATGTGAAAGGTGAAGAGAAATGATTGTAACATATTTAACTGATCATCATATTATATGATCGTCATATTCATTTGTCTGTCAAATTCTGATTTTCATCATATTCGGCTAATCATTGTATCAGGTTGGATAATTAGATCATGATTTCAATATTCAGATTTACGTATTGAAAAGGAACGGTTTTGAATTGTATCTAACGTATTCTAACAGAGTTATATATATCATATTCTGGAATCAGATTTGAAGATTGGTTCTGAATAATTATACCAGTTAGATCAGACATGGAAATCAAGCTAATTTCTATATAAATGGTCATGATGTTCATACATGCTTCTTTGTAAAAAAGTGAATAATTTTTTCAAAAGAATACATTTTTGGAAATTGAACAGAGGCTCATGTAAAATGTGTTGTTAAACAAAATTTTTTTAACATTATTTTGGATAAGTGGAAGAAAACACACTATGGGATTATTTTCAAAGTTCTACATGAGTGAAAGGACATATACTATTCATTTTATTTCAAAAAAAGTATTTTTTTATAGTGGATTATATTGTATTGTATTATTTACCAACCATACAAAGGATTTAGCTATTCTTATTTAATATTGAACACTATAAATTATTTTGTTCCTCTAGATATGGGTTTAATTTTTTTTTTCAACAGGGAATGAAATATTTAATAGGAGGTGAAAGTTGTTTCATTTTCAAGGAATCATAAAAGAAAATGTATCACTGATTCACCCCTCCTCTCTTAGTGATAGGATTATCCTGACTCGACATGTTCAACTGGTATCAGAGTTGAAGGTTCAATTCTCTAATTATTTTATGATAGAGAATTGGAATTGTGTGAATATTAATGGTATTCCAGTTTTCAATTGAAATAATATTTATATTTTGAAATATATAGTGTTTCCTTATCTTATTTCAATTGGATATGATGTTCAGAAATCATAAATAGATGGGTTCCCTTTAATTGATTATAATGTTCCTATTACAACTATTGATAAAAAGAATCATGAAAATGATGGAAGGGACATGAATGATTTGTTATCATCACATTCTGAAAGTAAATTCGTATGGTTGTAAGGTGTTTCAATAACTAATGATAAATGAGAAATTTTGAATAACATATATGAAAGAAATACAAAATTTAAGAAAAAAATATAAATATTTGGAGGCTGATCTATGAAGATTTTATGGTAAGAGAATAAGAATCTTTTGGGGTATTCATTATAAGGGTAAATGAAAATTTTAACACTATTATATGCCATGGTTAATAATTATAATATTATATAGTTGTTGAAAAGATATTGAAATTCTTCCTAAAATTTTTTATACAAAAGTATCTTAATTGGAAGATAGATATCATGAATAATTATCTCTTAATGATTTATATAGACCTCTAATAACATATTAAATGAGAATGAATAATTAAATGAAAAGAATAAAATGTTTATAGAGGAATTTATTTTAATGCTTCTGAGAAAGAGAATCTAAAGAGGATTAATATTGAATTTGGTGGTTGTGATTCTGATTCTAAAAATGATGTTTGTAAAAATATTGTTGACATTTTTATCCATTTTTGGTAAAAATGTATGAAGAGGGACATAGAAATAAAAAGGAAAAAATGCGTCGAAACATTTTTAATGTGGATTCGATGTTCAATTTCATAATAGTTATCATTATAAAAATAATGAAGAGGAAAGTAACAAATAAGAATGATAGCCAAGAAGATTGTGGAAGAAACTAGTACCTAAATGAAAATAATATTCCATAGGGAAATAATGAAAATTCAATAAATCAAAAAGATTAATTTCTTAATATATAGATAAAGAATAAAAAGGTAGCGATGTTGACTATAAAAATTTAGCATGAGTATAGTGATGATAATACATTTATTGAAATATTGAATGATGACAGATTCTGAAAAAGTAATTTAGAAGAAGAAGAAACACATATTGAATTTCAATTGAAAGAACAGTTGAAATTACTTTTAGTTAATATTACCAGTATTTAAAAGAAAATGAATATATTTGAAGATGAATGTACATTAACATGAACTAATGAAGGTTTTTATAATCATAATGTGAAGCTGATGAATTAAATTAAAAATTTGAATAAATATCTGAAGGTAAAAAATTATATTTATGATCATATATAAGTGAAGCTAAATGAAAAGAAATTATTGTTGCAAATTTTCGAAAAATGCATTCTAATGATGAAGATAAAGGTACAGGTTTAAAAAAATATATCTCGGAATTTTGTGAATGGTCTCACAAAGAGAAACTTGGCAAGGTTAAACAAATGTTACAATTAATGTGTGATAAAAAAAGTGAAAGTGTTTCCAAAAAGAATGTTGTGAAAGCTATGTATATGTCCAATACCAAAGAAGTTGGAAATTAGAAGTTTAAAAATTCCTTGAGTCCGATAATGTTTCCAAAAAATATAAATCTGAAAATATTTTCAATAATATTGTATCCAAAAAATAGAAAAAGAAACATACTACTTTGATTGATAATAGAATAGTCGATGGGTCCGAACAGATTGAAAAGAAGGTTACGTAAAAACATATTCACACTTTTTGTTAGTATTGATGAATTAGAGGACAATAATCTTTCAATGTATATTTCTATAATTGTGGTGGATTTGGACACAATGAAAATATGTTTAGGTTCAATAAAAAACATAACTGTTATTCTATAAGATATAGAAGAAAGATTTTGATGTGGAGTTAATCTCCTCAATGAAAAGAGTATGTGAATTCTATTTTAATGAATCATGATAAAGATTGAGTAATGATTTAAAATAGGTTCCAACCATTGACAACTATTTATGAATTATATAAACAACTTGGGAACCTTAAAAAAGGATGTCTTGTTTTGATAACAGCACAAAAAAAGTCTCCTAACAATTTTAAGATACAATAAGTTAAGAAAGAAATAGAATAAGAACATGATCTATTTTTTGAAACCACATTGAAGGCTAGAAATGTTTGAAGTACATGGATTCTTCCTTGTGGGTTTTATTCTCACATGAAAGTAGATATGAATTTTTTAATGAATTTGAAAGACATTAGATAAGGAATAGTGACATTTAGAAATGATGAATCCATGCAAATCAATGGTTTTGGGTCTACCATATTTGTGAAAGAAAAGATGAAATCCAAGAAAACATTGTATATTTATGGGATGAAACAAAACTTTCTATGTGTTTCACAAATTTATTGATTAGGGTGACAAATATATATTTAGAATATATAGATTTTTTTATGAAAAATTATGAATAGGGAATAATAGTTCGAAGAGGCCAACATACAAATGGAATCATATTTTAGGATGGTGAAATACAAAAATCCTGTTACATTAGTATAGTGTAAGAGAATTAATTATGGAATAAATGATGGAAAAAAATGTCAAAGAAACATGTGAAACTTATGTAAAATAATATTTTGCTTGTAATTATTGATTTTATAAGAATAATAGATATGTATAGCACTATTTTTCACAAAGGAATGATTACAAATTAGTTCATAAGAATGTTTATATTTTTTCAAAACACCCCACGGAGCTGATTCATTCCGAAAGTTGGGGTCCAATGAGGTAACAATCAACAAATATAAATAAGTAATTCATTATTTTTATTGTTTATTTTAATCACATTTCTTGTGATATGTATATGAAACACAAACTAGATGCTTTCAAAATGTTTAATAGTTTCATAAGGAATGCTGAAATGGGATGATTATTAAATAATGAAGTTGGGAAATAAATTGTAGTGAAAATATAATTGAATAATTTTAATGATATCTTGAGAGGTTTGTAAATAATCATGAGTATAGTTCCCTATACACTCCACAACAAGATGGGTTTGTTGAAGGAATGAACCATGGCCTTCTGGAAATGGGAAGAACTTTTTTACATGAACATGATCTTTTTAATTACTATTTGACGTAATCTATAGGTATTTTAGTTTATTTTAAAAACCATTGTTTCAACATTAATCATTCAAATATGAATCCATATGAATTTTTTATGGAAAAATCCATGTTAGAAACACTTAAGAGCCTTCGAGAGTCCATGTATTATAAAGGATAATGGAGGAAACATTGGAATGTTTGACTAGAAAGGTGAAGATTTAATATTTCTTTTCTATTCTCTAGAATGGAGAGAATAAAGATGTTTCCAAAAAGAAACATGAAGAGTTATTTATTCTGTTGATTTGAATGTAATTTAATGATCAGAGGAATAAAAACAAACTCTGATAGATAAATATGTTTAGAAGGATAAGGAAAATAATTTTGATAAGGATAAAAACAATTATAATCCTACTAATGAAGAACTATTTGGCTCATAAAATTCCAATGATGTGGAAGATACTCTAAAATCACTTCTAAGGTCTAGGAAACATGTTGAATAATAGAATATCAATTCGGATCTACATTAGAAGGTTTGACCAAGAAAAAAAAACTGTATCACACATACTTTCTATTCAAAAGTGTTGTGGAATGAAGTAAAAGACGATTTTCAGTTCCCAAAATAGGTTCAACACACAAATTCATAGTTGTAAAATTTTAAAAAGAGTGATACATGGGATTTCATACAAATTATAGATAACATAAAAATTATTGGCACAATGTGGGATTTCGACAACAAGATGAATGAATAAGGTAATATGATTTAGAATAAGGTAATATTAATTTCCAAAGGGTTTTCAAAAATTGAAGGAATTGATTTTTCATTAAACCTTTACTATAATTTCTTGTTTATAAAAAATAATATTATTTCATTCTATTGTTGCACAATGAGGTTATAAGATATTTCAAATAGATGTTAAATATTAGTTCTTGAATGATGATGTAGATGAGGATGTTTACATTTAAAAAACTTATGGATTTATTATTGGGATAAATGAATGTTATCTTTGAAGATTGAAGAAGGATTTTTATGGGTTAAAAGAATATCTGAGGGCATGGTATTAAAAATTGGATACCTGATTAATGAAGAGGATTTTAAAAAAATAAATAGTGGATATATATAATTACATCAATGAATTTAAACTATAATCCCTCATCATAATTATCTGTGCTGATGGCATTATCTTTGATGGGAATAATGAAATAACATTGAATGATTAGTAAAAAAATTATAAAGTGTGTTGAGATGTCCATACTAGAAGAAATGGAATACTTCATTGGGATAAAAAACCTATAAAAGGATAAACACACTATTATTTCTCCAAATGTGTATTATATGGATATCCATAAGTTGTTAGACATGTAAAAATAAAAACCTGTTTCCATACCGATTTTAGTTGGAACAATGTTTTCTAGAAAAGGAGAATGAATAGAAGTCGATCTCAAAGAATTATAGAAGTTTATTGGGGGATTGTTGTATTTGACTTCCCTAAGACCCAACATTTTTTATGTTTTAACATTATGTGAAATATTTAAGATTTCTACAAAAGAGTCACATTTACTCTTTAGAAAAATAATTCTTAGTTACATCAAAGGCACAATTTTTTTTGGAATTATGTATAATAGTTCATATAGTATAGATATTTTTGGGTAATCATATGATGATGTGGACAGAAATATCAATGATAAAAGATCCAAATATGTTGGATTACACTTTCTGGGAATGAATTGTTTTATCTCTCATACAATGAAATTGAATTTATTAACTCCTTGATTGATAGAAACTGATTATGTTATTTCCACAGAAGTCATTACTCAACTTATGTGGATAAAAACTCAACTAGAAATCTTAATTGTTGAAGTGGTGTTTCCCTTTCTCTTGGATTGGGAAAATAATATCAAATTAATATCAAATATAATCCAGTTTTACCATATCACTCAAAACAAATTAACATCAATATAATTTCATCATAGAGAATGTGTAAAATAATGAATTAATATTGGATTATGTTCGTATGATAGAATAATTTGCATCCATATTCATAAAAACATTACCATAGGAGTCCTTATCAAAATTGAGGTCAATCATGGGTGTCCAACCTCTTTCTCAACAAGGTTGAGGTATTCATTTTGTCCGCTATTTCATTATACCTTTGGATAATGATTTCAAGGGGGGGTAATTGTTTTAAAAATCTGTCCTATTGAATGCATGTGAAAAGGGGTATTGGGGTATATATTTTGAATTCAACATTTTATTGTGTGTGAACTATTATAATTTTTTATTGGAGTAGTTGTAGGAAACTAATTTTTATTCCATGATTGTTGAAGTTCCAAGGAAGAAAATATGAGTAACTAATATGAATATGGTCTTCAAAATCACTTCTTATAGGAAAAATAATTTTTCTAACAATAGTTAATATTTCCTGTATCCAATTATCTCATGTAGGAATTCATTTTTTTTATAAGTAATCAATTTCATGAGGATACAACGTTAAGTGATTTTCGAAACTTGGTTAAAAACAAAATCCAAATGGGAATATTAATAGGACCATGCTCATGAGGAAGTTGATAGTAATCAGTGGTTGTCTTTTGTATCCAAATAAGTTTAAAAGGAATGGAAAAATTCCCTGACATTATATTAGGTAAAAATTATATCGGTTTTAATATTCAATATAATTAGACTCATAATGATTAGAAAGGTCCATCATATTAAAGAAAATTTGGATAGAAGGAAAGGCTAACCAGATTCACACTAAATTTTGAATAAAATGATCAATTGTATTGAAGATGAATCTTGCAGGATGTAATTGTTCATCAGATTCAATTAGAATCATGTATGGAAGATGAAATCATAATGGTGGAGAATCAGAGTCTGTGTGACAATGATAAAAAAAATTTTATGATACTGTAATTCTAATAATTCATATGATAGTGTTAAAAGATGTAATGAATGATTGATGAAAGAAAGAAAGAAATAAAGTGAATTTTCCAATCATATTCAGATTTCATAGAATAAAAAACAACATTGGATGTTATTTTCATCCTGAATGTATTCATGTCAATCAGTTTATGGTCAATTGTATTACAAAAAATTTATTCAGGAAGAGTTGGAAAGATTTTTTTTTTGAAATAATATAATGATATACCAATTTCCAATGTAAGTCGGGCGATGATAATGCAGATATTAAATATATTTAATGTCTTGAAGTAAGTCATGATACAAGAAGATGTTTGAAGAAGAATAAATATGCTGAATTTGAAAATTTAAGATCACCATAATGGGTGAATCAGATTCATAAAGGCTGAGATTGTTTGTGAAAAATGTGAAAACCTAATGGATATAGTTGTCTGTTAGAATAAAATCCCAAATAAAAAATATTCAAAGAATGATGTTGATAGGAAAAGAGAAATACGATTAGTGGTGGAATCATATTCAAAATAGAATGAAGTTGTGGATATCGGTCCATCAAACACAATATGTTCTCATAATGGGATGAAATCTTGTTTAGGGCCTACTAAGGAAAAGAAAACAAATGAATGGAGTGACCAATAAAATGAAGAATTTGAGAATTTAATTAACAATGTAGCCAACCATTTAAAAGGGTTTGATTTTATTTATTTACTATTCATGTGGTTCAAGAGAATAGATGATGATGATGTTTATTATTTCAAGCGTTTCAAGATAAAAGATGAGAAGAATCCATTGTTTTAAATTTGAGAAATATCATAATCAAAATAAAAATTGAAATAATACACAAGTGAAATAATAGTTTGAATGAAAATTTTGGAATTGTTATCAATGGGAAAATTTTATTCCGTAATCAGAATGGTATCTATTTCCTAGTTCCATAAATTGGTACAATGTATCATAATGAAAGTTTCATATTGGGGAAATCATATTTAGACTGTTGTTTGTAATGAAATCTACAAGTGAGATAAAGTATTTAGAGTTTTCAATAATGATTGAGATGAATTTAGAAGTGTTGGAGAATTAAAGAGGCTCCCGAAATTCAAGGGGAATCATGATTTGGGTTAATTGGTTGAGTTGGAATGTATTTGGGATTCCCGAGAAAACCTTCCATGGTTCGACTATAAAAGGTAAAAATACATTTTTACTTTCTATGAAGGATGTATTGATTAATGGAAGAGAGAGATGCTATGAATTTTTAAGTGGGAATAAGAATTATTAAATGTTGTATTATTGAAGATGTATTGTTAGATTTATGTGAGAGGAGAAGATACAAGATTGGAATGTATTCATAATAACATTATATTCAGTGAATATTGTATTCATATGTATATCCTATTTTCCTTGTCATCGTATTAACATAGTCAAAATTGAAGGATGGATAATCAGATCTAGATTTATGTATTGATAATTAATTACCACAATTGACTTAACCATATTATGAAAGAGTTATATTAATCTGATTGGGAAATCAGAGTTGAAGATAAGATGTCAATAATTTCAGTGGGAAGATCAAACTGTGAAATCCTATTGAGTTGTATTTCAATGACCATGATGTTATTACTAGATTTTTTCATACGAATGTGAATAATTTCATCAAATAATAAATTTATTATAATTGAAAATCAGCATAGGTAACATGTGTTGTTGCACAAACTTTTTCTTACCCTATCTAGGCTAAGAGATAGCACACACATTATTGGATTTTATTCAAAGTGCTATATGAGTGAAATGAAGTATTATACTAATTTTTGAACACACAAATATATTGTTTACTACTAGATTGTGTGGAATTTGATTTTTTCCAAACCATAATATCTATATAGCTATTCTTATTTAAAAGGCACTACAAAATATTTTACTTTTTCCAATAGGAGAATATATTTCAGTAAAAGTGTATTTTTTGTTAGTAAAACTTTTTTCCAACATATATGTCAATGTCACTAAATTGTTGGAAAAAACTCTGTCACTAATTGTTTTTGCGAGTGATAAAATAGTTTAGTTACAATTATAATAAAACCAATAGATAATATATATTTTCGTAATGTGTTTAACAACAAGTTTTAATGTCAAATTTATTTACTGGTAATAATAATATTAGCATATAATATTTTTTTTATAAATTACATTTGAATAAAAATTATAAACAAAAATTTCTAATAAAATTTTATATTATATTTATTAATTTATCATATTAAAAAACTATATGATGATTTATAAACAAATTAAAAAATTAATTATAATAATAATGAAATTTAATTTAAAAAACTAGGTCCTCAACAGGATCCCCCCAACAAGATCCTCCCCCACATCCATGTCCTGCCAGTGAGCTAGCTCCAACACAAGGGACCTACCAGTGAGTCAGCTCCAACACTCCATGCCAAATCCAACCAACGAGTCATCTCCATCACTCCACGCTAGGGACCAGAACTAGGGACTAGACAATGAGTCCTCTCCAACCAACTAGTCTTCTCCAAAATGTCATGCCAACTATAACACTAGGGACTAGGCAATAACTTATCTCTGGAAATTCATTTGGTGTGTATTTCTATTACACATCAGTCATCATTGTCCTGGTTCACACTGGTGGTTGGAAAGACCTAATCATCTCAACTCACACACACATCCCATTTCTTTCACATATGGATGAAAAAAATTACATCTCCAATCTAACACTTATATTAAAAAGATATAAAGGATTAGACATTTTTAAAAAAAAAATATCAAAAAAAATAAGTAAATTGCATATTTGAGTCAAACATAAATAATATCATTTATTTTTTAACAATATCATAAAACATCTTACATACCAAACACATACCCAACAGACATATTTTAAACAATTTTACAATAAAAATATCAATAAAATTAAAACTATAAAACAATGTCTCATTCTAAAAAATATATCAAAATCAATGAATCATGAAGATGGAGAAAAAATGTATCTTATAGTAAATAAATTTCTTATTTTGGGCCATAAAGCACAAACCATGACTTAAGAAGAATCCAAAAATAATGCAGTCAGAGAACAGAATTTAATATTATGTATATAAAAACTTTAGTTATTGATTAAGGCAGACATGTGGTGAGAAAATTTATGAGATTCTTTTAGACTAAATGGGCTCCTGAAAATTTGGAGCTCATGAATTATTTGGAAAAACATATATATCATGTATTAAATTTTAACTAGGGCATTAAAATATATATAGATTAATGAAAACTCAAATGCATACAATGTATCACATACAGAAACATGATGTAAGTATACATTCTAAATGAAAATTTTACAGCAATACTAAACAAGATGGAGGTTGATGATACTAGAAAATTGATGTAGTGATACAAGTCCATGATTCAACTGTTACAATCTATGAAATTATTCATGCTGTACAGTTTTACATTTCTACGAGGATAAATTCAAAATGGTGTTACTAACTAGAGTTGAGAGATTAAAGAAAATTTTCCCTGAGTTTCATGTTTTCCATCCTGGATAGACATAACAAGACATGGCCTCCATATGCATTCAACTATGAATATTGAGATTTAAGGCCTATAAAATTTTGTAATATCATTTATATGAATATAAGAATTTTTTTGGAATGAAAACTAAGTCAAATAATAAGAATAAATAACATTATTTCTAGTATTAATTCATTCTTGTATGAACGGTAAACGATTTATTTTTCACACCATCTTGTTTGAAAATATTTTGAAAATGAAATATAAATAGATGAACGTTAAAATCAAATTAGATATCTCCATTGTTTTTGTATGGGTGAGGAAATTGTTGGTTTGGTTAAAACTGTACAGAATATTCAAAAACCAAAATTACCAACCAATGATTTTTTTAATAATGGACCCTACTGATTTATAATCCAAAACCTAAATAACCCAAAACAATATGAAATAAAAAAATTAATTGTTTAGAAGTATCCAAAATAACCATGATTAAAATATCATTTCATTTTCTAAAAAAATCAAAAGTACTAGTGTCTGGTATTGCAGGCCTCTTCTTCAAATTTCTATTACCACCTGCATTCCAAATGCCCAACCAATTACATTCCAAATGACTGGTAATAATATCACCAAACCCTCAAATGTCTATTTTCATAACTAATATGTATTAAAACTCCAATGAATAAATTCAAAATGAAAAAATATGAATAGCCAATATTGTATTTACAAAACTAAAAATACTATAAATGTGCAGTTGACTTTGTTTTATAATGACGAGATAATAAATAAGAAATTACAAATGATAAAACATGAAAAATAAATAATGCATTTACAAAACTACATTTACCATATATATGTTCTTCAAGTCTTACGATAAATTATGTGTCAATGTTATAGTATTTCTATTTGATAAGTTAGTGAAACACTTATTTTTGTCCCTAAACCAAAATAAAAAATCCACATATGAACTAAATATAAAAAACACTTCAATTAAAATAAATCAAATAAAAAAAACCCTTCTAACTGAAGGAGAATATCCCAAGGACTAACCTATGTGTATCCTATGGAACTACAATATATACATTAGGCCATTAATGGATATAGCACAACCAAATATGCCTAAAATTAAATATAATTATAAAACTATGAATTCATTCTTTTAATAGATACATGTAAAACATGGTAGGATATCATACCACAAAAATGAAAAAAAAAATCAAAAACATCCGGTCACTCTTTATGAAAATTCCATGGCACATCTAATGTTCTTGTCTTCCATTTAATCTCAAAAAGGAGAACCATCAATGAAAAATGACCTAAAAAGAGGTGGAAAACATAAAAAATTCATTCTCCTTAGAAATAAAGTGATGTTGGATAAATCTACAAAAAAAATCATTAAGATACTATACACATATGAAATAATTGAAATCATATGCAGATGAAATATATGACAATTTTTATTTATACATGACAATTTTTGAATAACATTAATCTAGAATTTAAATTATACAGCAGTATGTATCAATAATTGAAACCATACACAAATTAAATATGAAAATGAAATTTTTTAAAATCAAATTTTCAAAAATGAAACTATATGCATAATGATTTATTAATTTGACCAAAAATATATGTAAATGATATATGTGTACAGTTTTAAAATGAATTATAGAACAAAATTATTCATACAATTGGAAAATGAATTAATGAAACCCTTTCCAATTATGGATTAATATGATAAATGAAGAAAATTTACTCATATATACATAGTTAACTTATATATGTATATAGTTTGAAATGTTCCACATCATTCCTGTACAGTATATGCAGTAAACTGATACCCATTTACTTTTCCTAAATGTTTGGCGAATTCCATATATAGAATTGGTTATAACTTTTCATCTGATATATGATATTGAATTGTGAGATTACACCGTAAAATATCATGGGATCTACATCATTTCTATAATGTTTTATTAGACATTATTCATTTACAATATATAGATACATTTTAAATATATATGCATACAATTTATTCTTATTAGTTACACATTTTGTTTCCTAATGAATTATAATTGAATTTTCCATCATATTTATGAAAATAAATTATGAAATTGTTACAATATGAAGAAACAATAAAGTATATTTAAACAGTTTTCCTCTAATAGAATATAAAAAAATGGATATATACTACAAAAATGTTTAATTTAAATATTGTTGTCAATTGACTAACATGATATAACCATGTAACAATACTGTATAGTTATAAATATTTGACGTACATCACTGAGTTCACGTTAAAAAACATATTCTACTTTGTTTATCTCATTTTACTCTATAATAATTGATTTCCATGCTACAAACAAATTCATTTTAGAGACAGAACTTGATTATGATTAGGAGACCTTTTCTGAAAGAGATCATGTCCAAACAGTTTTCATCGAAGACACTTCAACATCATATGACATTAAAAAAAGAAAATATAGATCAATTCATGATTAAAATAAAATTTTAATAGAAAAATAATTGTGTGAAATGTATTGGTTCCCTAATTGGAAATTACTTTTTATGGTTGACTGAATCTCAGTGTTTTTTTATTTTATGTATTAAATAGTAATTAATCTTGCATTTTTTTTCATTCTATATTTCATTTTTAATTAATATTAGATATATCTTGTCTCATGATAATTCATTGTTGGTGGTTTTATTAGTTAGATCTAGTTTTCATTGATTTAAATGCAATTTTGTCCTTGGAAATTAAACGGGTGGGGTACTAGTGTGAACATACGTTTTGATTGAAAATTTTATATAAATTTATGACAAAACATATGTTTTATATTTTTATTAATAAATTGAATTGAATTTATAAATTTCAAATAAAATTAATTTTTAATTATCATTTATTAGTTTTTATAACTTTGAAATAAATTTTTAAAATAACATGATAAAAATATAAAATATCATTTTATTTTAAATGAATCATGTGTAATAATATATTTAATTGACATGTATATGAATTAAAAAAATGTTTTATATTTTTTTTATTAGCTCTTCCAAGAGTGGTTCACTGGAATGGATTGTGCTTCCTTCTTTACAATAACATTCCATGACTTCCATTCATTGTTCCATGTTAGATTTGATGCGATGAATTTAGGACAAGATATGATAAATTATGGGTATCTTTTAATCTAAAAAATAAAGTGAATATGGATTTAGAAACAATGTTTTAGAAAGTATCATTTTATGTGTTCTGATTACAAAGATAATGGTTATAATTGATGTTAAAGAAATTAAATTCATAATGAATGTACGATTCTGATAGTTTGTTATCTAGAAATAATGAAGTTTCTACCAAAACACAAATAGAAGTTCTGAGTGTTATTACATGTGCATTTTTCTATATTTAACTGTTGAAATGTCTCTTATGTTCGTGTGGAAGTCTATATCATTTTTGTAATAAAATGGATTCCACTGCACAATGGGTTTGGAAAAATACTAGACCAGCTTACCTAGGTAAATGAGAAACATCAAGACACACTTTTAATTAAATAATCCATATAAACCAACATCTATTAAAAACTTAACCCTCATCGCCTACCAATTTTACTCTCTAGTACATATTAGTACATAAATAAAATTGTGAATCACATCTTTAAAGTGTTTAAGAAGCAAAAATGATAATACTTAATGTTTCTTCTGACAAAATGCTTCTATATTGCGGTGTTCAATTTTTCTTTGAAGCATAACTCATTATAGGAATGTTTCAAATTTTAGGAATGTCAAGGATTCTCACAAGGACCAAATGTGGTCATAACCAACAACTCATTTGTTAAGGAATACTATATAAGAGAGCAGTCATAAAAGGGTACCCTATTATTGAAGTCATTCCAAAGCCACAAGGATCTCTATTAGGAAGTAATCTCTGACCAACAAGTATATAATAGTAAGTGTAGATAACCAGTAGTTTTTATTTTTTTCATTCAATGAAAACCTTCAAGGAGTAATATATGGTTAAGAATTTCCATAGTTCTATTTAACATGAAATGTTGGTTGTTAATAATTTCAAAAAATATTAAACAATTAATAGAATGTAGAGATAAGAAAAATCACAAAAAAACATATTCAAAATAATATTTGAAAAAACATATGCTAAAACCCAACCACTCTACAATCAAAATCATGACCCTTAAAATAATGAAGGGGGGATTCATTGTTGATGGTGAAACCCATGTAGCAGTGGTCATGTATTTCAATTTAATGAGAACCATCAGTGACTCCCCATCAATGCATTTATATAATGTACATGACAATAATATGGTAGAGTATTCATTTGTTGAGACACCCAACTGATGTCAAAAAAAGATATAAATTGATTAATTTTTTTGAAGATGATCCAAATAGGTGGAGGTGATGCAATCACAAAAAATAAAATCTGATTATCCAATGAGCATACTAAAATCATTAATAAATAAAAAACAAAATATTATTTTAAATTAATTTCAAAGAAACCCAAACTAAAATTCAATTCAAACAATAGATTCCCATGATTTCAAGAGCTTAAAACCTAAAGAGAATAAATACATTCCTATAACCTCATGCATAGACCAACAAAATGACAACAGGGTTTCAGTCCATGATCTTTCCAAATTCTAGGCATTATAGTTGAAACAAGATAAAATCTATCGAACATCAGTGGACAAAGTTATATAAGAATTTTTAGAGAATTTAGGGCGTAGATGTAGATGCAGGTGACTATGAGGAACATAGCCTTTGACAATAGTAGATACTCATTGAGGTGTTTGGTGTGGAGACAAAACTGATGAAAAAGCCGAGTGTAAGGGGGCATGTCGTTTGGGTAAAACCCAAATGTGGGGATCATGTATTTGTTGGATATTTATAATTTATTTTTCATTTTACCTTTTTTAGTTATTTATAACTCACCCCCATAAAATTTGTCTAATATATAATTATAATTTTTTTCATATAAAATATAACATAAATTATATTTTCAATTTATGATAAATATTTATTATGATCATAATGATAATGTGTACATTATTTTTTGCGATTAAATTAATTAAATTTCTTATAACAATTTTTTTATTATCAAAAATAATTTTTTCTAATAAACACTAAATTGGTGTTAACAAATATTTCTATTTTTCAAAAATTTATATGTAGTAAATAAGTAATAAAATTTTGATATATTGACGAAAAAACTATTTGTAATAGTAATTATTAAAAATAGTTATATTTCATTGTAAAAAAATTGTCGATGTTATTGTTATAAAGTGAGAAATTAAATTGCAGTTAAAATATTTTTGGTTTTAAACAATTAATAAAAATAGATATATATGTTGGTAAAGTTAAATGTTGTTATTTGAATATAGTATCAAAAAAACTCAGTATCTATTGTAATTTCCCATTTCTTAAATGAGATATATTATATGTCCCTGAACTTCTGTTGGTATAAGTCATTTTTTTGTAGTGAGTGATCTTTGTAAATTCTTGTATTCATGTGGATGTGTGTTTGATTTTTTTTTTAAGTAGGGAATGATATGTTTAATAGATGGAAAGGGTATTTTTATTTACAATGAATCATTAATGAAAAAAGTATCACTGGTTCACCCCTCTCCCTCTCAGTGATATAATTTCTTTTATGGGAACTTCCACTATAAAGATCACTTTCATCATTCTGGGAGAGATTTTCTCATGGTTTCATAGCCTATTCATCTTTGTATTGTTAATGAAGTTCTAGTAAAATGAATATTAAAAAAGTTTGAAATTAATTGGAATTAATAAACTTAAATAAGATTAAATTGTTCTATATATCTTTTTTTCACAAGGAATAATCATTTGATAAAAAGTTAAGGATAACTGTTTATATTATTTTGGTGGTTTTGTTGACAATCCAGAACTAGTTTTCTTTTATCTAATATTATATATATATATATTAGTTAAAAAAAATTAAATTAGTTATTATATACCTATTAAAATCTTAATAATCTAAAACAACACTTTTATATTTATCCATGTGAACATTAATGGGAAATGAAAAGGGGTTATCAACGGAGAAGATTAACCATCATAATTGGGGCAATGGGTTAACTTCTTTGAATAAGAGAAGATGACAAAAGTGGTGGATAGAATATATTCAATTACATATATAATTATAATTTATATAAATCATACTATATCTATAATGATTATATGGATGAATGGGTAGATGATAAAGAAGGGAAATGAAATAAATCAGAAGACATTGTTTGAGAATGTAACCACTTGAACATCATATACATGAAGGAACCCTTATTGAACTTGGAATTTGTATTTTAGTGAGGAATGAAACACAAAGACATAGGTAGTGTTTGGAGGTTATGTTTTGGTAGATATTATATTATTTTAAAGGGTTTTGTGGAGAAAAGGGACGGTGATGGGTGATATTTATACATGAGGAGGTGTGGATTTATGTGATTAAATTATAAGGATTTTATATACAAAGACGACCACTTTTTTTTGGAATTAATTATAATGATTTTTTAAAATAATTAATGTTGTAGTGGATGTTTAAGAGCAATAAATACATCCAATTCCCATTAAATTTTATAAATTTTTTGTATTTTAATTCATTATCTTTTAACTTTTACATGCTAACCAATTTACCTTATACAACGATATGTTTTTTAAACATGATAACATTTTGTATCTATAAAAAATAAAATTGACCTTATTACATAACTTATTCCTACTTAATTCATATATTAAATTCATTTTTATTTATAAAATTTATAAAAGTGATAAATATGAATTCTAATATGATACATGTATAAATAAAAAAAATAGTTTTTTCAAGGATAAAATCATGATATTCAAAAATGTAGAAATCATGTTTCTAAATATATACTACCTTATTAATTATGTCATTTCCTAATTACATATTAATTAAGAATAATTTTTAATAAAATTTAAAAAATTATCATATAATTATTATTTTTTATGATTTATGTAAAAATATTAATTTGAAATTTTAACCCAATAATCAATTTTTTAGAAAATTACATAAATGATAACCTAAGACTATTTCGATGTGCCAAGTAAAAAAAGGAATTTTATTCCTAATAAAATTTAATGAATATTGATATTTATCTTTTACTTAAATATCATTATTTATCAATATTTTTAATTTCAGAGAAATTTAAACATTCTGACCAATATAAAAATGAAATAGGACTTCATTAAAATGTATTATCATGTTAAAATTATTTTATATGATTATTTCATGAATGTATCTATTGTATATATATTACATATTCACCATAAAAATATTTTTAATATAATATATTTATATGATTCAAAATTAAGATAAATTTTATTATATCATTATAAAATCTCAATGGTCATTTAAAAGTGTCAATTTAACCAACAACAGTAATGAACAACTATTTTTTTGAATAATGATAAAAATGTTGACAATAAATATTAGTTTAAAAACATAAATTATAAAGTTCAGATTTTACTACAAATACACCAACAAACATACTCTTTAACAATAAATTATATTCAAATAAAGGTTCAGTATAATTTTCAAAAGCAATATTGTATTACTATATTCATTTCATTTCTATATATTTATTCATTGGTGGAATTATTCTAGGGGATCGACATGACCCTAATTTTTATATTTTACATTTTTATTCTCTAATAGTATTTCAATTTCAATATTTGGATTAATAATTGGAATTCATTTGACTGAATGAACTATAATTAAATAAAGTAATAAATTGTTTTTAGTTTTATAGTAAGTGTCTTCCATCCTTTTACTCTTCATGGTTGTAATAATTCATCTTAACCTATGATTTAAAAATTTATTTTGATATGTAAAAGTTTTTCGATGTTCTCATAAATTAATTGTTCTATTAATTACGTAATAAAATTTAAAGGTCATTATAATAGGCCATGAGATCATTATATTGGAATAATAATAAGAAAAATGTATGAAATATCATGGGAAAAAATATAAATATAGAACAATCACATGATTATGAAATCCTTTATATTAAAACACATTATTTCCAAACTTGTGTAAGAAAACACATTATGAATATTATTGACTATATAAAGAGATATGAACTTAATCCAATACCTCGGAAGGATATATAGGAATAAACACATCATCATCCATATATATGTGCTCCATGTAAAATCATTCATTTCTTAAAAACCCATGGAATGAAAATGAATTTCATTTCTTTTTAAAATTTAATTGTATTAAGAAAATATTCATTTTTTTTAATTATCATAAAATGATATACCCATGGAAAATTAATTGGTATCCAATGATATTCAATAAGATCTAGGTAGATACCATTCAATCAAGATAACATAGTATTTTGTATTTACACCATTTAAATAATGGATATACATTATGTTCAATAATTTCCCCAATAAATCTATGTATGTCAACAAGTTAAAAATTCATTAATAAAAAAAGATAAAACATAGAAATCATAGAGGAAATATTTTTAATGAATGTTTATTCCTACTGAGAGGTGATGAATTGGCAATACAAAGGCCGTGATTGATCATTTTACATTGAAAATCCAAAGAAAGAAGTTGGATGGTAATATATGAAGAATATCTATGATTCAAGAATATAATATATCATAGGACAATGAATTAGATGAATGAAAATTTATATGAGTTTTAGAAAAACCACTTTGGAAATAAGAAATTTCTTTGTTCTATTGGAATAATTTTAGAAGATACATTTTATAAAACATGGAGAAAAATAATTTCATTTAGAAAACCCAAAAACATAAAAGGAATGTATCTTGTAAAATTATATATTCAGAATAAATATGTGTTCATAGGGTAGAAAAAAAATTTAATTTGTATTTAGAAAATATATTTTAGTTTATCATAAAAATAATAAGTCACATGTCAATATAATTTTTTTTTCTAAAATGTGAAGTGAATATTTTGAAAAAAAAGTACATTTGAAAAATACAATCCATTAAGAAATCATTAAATTTTTTTAGAAAACAATGCGGTGTCGAAGATAAAATTTATTATTATGAAAGGATATAAAATAATTTTTAAATACTTAGAAATATCGTTATTTCAAAATATAAATCAATAAATTAGTATTGAATTTACCTTTTGAAAGGGAAGAAGTAAAATTATAAGAATCATAAAAAATATTGTATATTATGTGTCATAAAAATCTGGAGAACATTAGAAGGAATGAAATTATTAAAATAGAAAAAAATATTCATTGGTAAAAATGAGATTTTTTCATAAAAATGATACACACATAATTTAGAAAAAATTTTACAAATGAATTATTTATTGACGATGAGAATTAATTTCCATAGAGTAAAAAAGGGAATAATATATAAAATAGGGTAATTATAAGATTAATGAAATAATGAATGTTATCCTCATCTAAGAAAGAGTATGTCCATATTAATAAGAAAAAGAGTTGATGAAATGCTAATGGAGTTGGTAACGTAAGAATAAAAGGATCATGAGAATAAAATCATTAAATAAATCTTAAAATCTCATGAATGGAATTATATTTTCATCTTTGAAAACAATATTTTAGTGAATATGATAATTAAAAGAAATTATTGTGCACAATATCAAACCTGTAACAAACTAGATTTTATAAATTACATTTTTCCCTAAATATATTTGTGTTATATTTTATTCTATAGTATTGTACCCATACACCCCATAGAAAAGATAAAAACACATTATTTAATTAAAGGATATTGTCTCATTATTAAGAAACTAGACATATGGAATGAACAATATTTCAATTTGAAAAAAATAGAAAATAAGTAACGAATAATGTGACAATTTGGATCCTTTCAATTGTGATAATTATAGCCCTCATAAACAACACTACAGAAAAGAAACCGAATATTTGTAAATCAATCAAAATCTTAGAAAATGAAAATATATAACCTTTGGTAGAAATTTTAGATAATTTTTAATTTTGACCTGAAGATATATTTATAGTAGGTAATAACTAGTGGAATAGTAACCCAGCCATTAGGGATAGTAACTTGACCAATGGGAATAGTAACATAACTATTGGGAATAGTAATTTTACATCAAAATAAAAAAAATATAATTTAAATAATATTTATAATGATGTATTTATGAAATTATAAATATTATAACTTCATTAAATAAATATCATGATTTAAAACATAGTGTAAATATATGTATATTTTTAACAAACAATATTTTAATAAATTTTATAAAAATTGTAATTTATACTAATATATTTAAATACCTACATTAGAAAATTAATTTTATAAAATAACTTTTATTTTTTAAATCAAAATATTAAAATGAAACAAATTTAAATATTTATAAATTTTATGAAATACATCAATTTTAATGTGAATCGTAACAATACTATTTTGTAAAAACCACATGTTTTATGGTGAAATGATGAATCAATAATGACTTAATAAATTATAAATATTTAATTTTACCCATATTCAATTTATTGTGGTGTGTGGTTAATATAATAATACTAATAATAATTCGAAAACCTAAAATATAATTACAAAATCATAAAACTCTAATGTGACCTTTTTAATAAACATTTTTTATTCATTTATCTCATTACTTATAATTAAAATAATAAATTATAATTAATCATTGATTAATATTACTCAAGTGATTTTTTCCCATTAATTTTATTAACGTAAAAAATATTACTTTTGAAAGGTTTAGCTTGTATATTATATTTTATTCAATATTTCATCCATAAAATAGCCCTCTCTACTAATATAAAAAACCGTCACCCACCCATGATAAACCAATTCTCCCTTACTTTCCAAATAAAATTATAAATCAAAAATCCCTCTTTAAAGTCTATTATAATACTAAATGATGTTCTATAGTAAAAAACTCCAACCAGTCAAGGAATCTAGCTCTAAATAAAAGAAGAAACAATGAGAAAATAGGGTTTGTTTTCATTTTCATTTCCTATCTTTTATATTATCTTTTCTTTATTCTCAATTCCTTTGAAAAAAAAATTTCTAAAACTAATTGACATGTATGCTAAAATAATAACAATGATTTTAAACAATTATAATAATAATATTTATTAGGTATTTATATTTCATACATCTCTTCCTCCACTTTTAGTAATTTTTAATAAATAGATGGTTAACTGCAAATATGGATGTTTCAAATTATAATAATATCACCACCCATACAGATAGTTATAATAAATATTTTATGACATAAATATGTGTAAATATGTGTATTTTCATGCTTCTAGAATTAATTTCACTTATGTATTTTAATTTCTTGGACCATCCTAGTCTATTACATTTCCAAATTATGGTTTTTGGGGTGTCCTAGACACCATCAGTGATTCAGGAGGGCATCAGTGTCCTGGAAGAGTGTCATCATGGTGTCACGAATCAGTCTCACTAATTGATTCCGCACCTAAATGGTGCCACTGTGGGGCTTCAAGTTTCTTTCCTCATTTTAACCATAATGTATCCTCTGAGTGTTATTACCTATGTTAATGTGACATAATACCATTTTAAGGCTGGTAATGGTTATTTGAAATCCCTTTAGAGTTGGGTGATCCTTGACATACCAAAACTTATGGCCTTTTTATCAGTTTCACACCCATTGACATGTTTCCATTTATGTCCCAGTTACGTGTTTTTCTAATCATATATGTAACCTATCAACTCACATCTATCTACTGGTCTATTACCAAATTTTTCGAAGGGATTTATTCAATATCAATTAATTCCAACATGTGAAACCACCCATACACATGGTCAAACCACAATCTTAATTTCAATAACATCAAGATTGAACATCCCATAACTCTAGGAGTGTCCCTCGTTATAACAGAAAGATCATCTTCTTCCATGGTCTCCTAATATTCCCTTGGTGCGCGTGGATTCCTTCCTCTTGTGACAAGTAATGCCTCTGTGAAAGACCTCCCATTTGGCTATTCTTGTAGTTTCTTATAGCACGAACCTAGTTTTTGGAGCAAGGAAAAAACATCGATCCTTGATCATTCAAGTAGGGGTTATTCCTTCATCTCCCTTTAATGTGAATCATGCAGGGCAGTTATGATGATGTTCACTTGGGATGTCGATGAAACCAACTGTAAGATAGATAATATACATACATTAAAGAATGAAGGGCTTGGAATGATGATGATGTTTCTATATTTTTACAATTTTTATGTAGTGAATTTTATGGGCTCATGCCCACATAAAATCATGGTCGTTTCTGGAACTTTTTTGCATAATAATGAATCGATATTTTCTAGATAATCTTCTGATTGAAGGACTACAACATGGAAATGGGTTATTCAAATAATATTGGTTGATTAAATGGACTATATATGGATAAGAACCATTGTGTGATCACCCTAGTTAACCAAATTTAATGAACCAACATAATGAATGGTGTTGGAAAAATGTAAAAAAATCCCTTGCTCTGTTCTAATAATATGAATGGTTGTTCTAGTTAATTCTTTGTAGGGAGATGTGGATGGGAATATAATATCTGGCTAAGAGGTTGTTGGTTTTAGAATATGAGCCCATGTATATCCAGAGGTACATTTTCTGGACCAGAAAATTGGGGGATGGTTTAGTTCCCGCACTTGTAGGGATCTCACGAGATCCCATTTTGATGTTATCACATAAAATTGAACTGAGAGTGAATTCTTAATGCATACTTGACTATTTCACTAGATTTATTATTTGGACCTGTGGTTATTCCAGATATTTTCTTTGCAGTGAAGGAATATTTAAATGGAATCACATGAACATGATAATGAGAATGGGAAGATTGGGGAACTGAATTCCAGATGTGGGTTGTGCGCTGGTTGTGGTTGTTGTGTAGTTTTTCTTGTCGGGGTAGCAGCATGAGTTATTTTATGAAGGCTTGTTTTTGGATTCGGGACCCTTATGTTGGGATGAGTGATTGATTACATATATGTACAAAATTTTGTTATTTTATTTTATATACTAACCCCACCCATGTTGAGAACATCATGCCAAATCCACCCTTTTCAGGGGGTAGGGTGTTTTTTCAACAATTCTATGAGTGGATGGTTATTAGCTCTTTTCTACTTCCTCTCCCTAGTAGCCCACGAATCTTTGGTCATGATGTAATAGCCTGGTGTTAATAATGTCCCAAGACTCTTTAGGTAGGGTGTGTTGTGGTGGTTGGCCCAAGTCTGTGGGTTAGGTTGTTTCCCAAGTGTCTCCGAAATGAGGCATTGGTGTCTTGAATCATGGATGTGGTTGATACTGATTAGGTGCCTTTAGGGATGGTAGTGGTTATTGTGGCCCAGGTGTCTATAGGGAGGATGTTTCATTGTGGTGGCCCAGGTGTTTGTAGGTGGGATGGATGTGTGGTTGGGGTGGAACATATGGTTGTTGTTGTGGTGGTAGTGGGACTGTAGTGGGGTTTTTGGAGGAGTTATGATGCATGGGATATCCTAAATAACTAGTTTTAAAGCAGTGTAGGGTATCCAAATATCGATGTGATATTACAATTTTTTTTACCTGACTTGCATTATTTGGTGAGTATTCCTTGGAGAGGCTGGGTGGATAGTTTTCCTTCATATTTCTTCCAGCTAGCTCTAGTTTTTCAGGGGGAATTAGAATGTCTTCTCACTTGTGCATGATAGATTTTCATTTACATAATGACTATACCTATATACTCACCCTCTGTATGTAAAACTATTTTTAGGTTTTCAAGAAGATGTTGAGGACCATGTCAGACCTTACTATATCAGGCATTAGTACAGTTGTTGATGATGCTTTTCATTTTGTTGATACTTTCCATTAGCATTTTTATATGAATTTGTATAAGTTTATTTTGAACATGCATATGGGAAAATGGGTATTACTTTTAATTATATGTTCGACAATTTGAGTTGTTTGGGATTTACCGTCTTATCTCCCAATCTTGTTCTATATAAAGTGTAAATCGTTCCATATTACATGAGATTCTATACCCATGGCCATTGAATCCACCCAGAGGCCTATTGAAGGCGGTACTTGGGGGTGGGGGTTTCTGTCATTCAACTTGAAGAAGGATGTGTCTAGAAATTTTCTATTCCTTCTCTCATCATGGAGAAGGTGGATCATGATTGAATGGTATCAAAGGAGATGATTGACAGATATAATAGACTTCGGGGTGAAACACAGTGTGGATTGCATGTGATGGTAGCACAACAGTTTAGATAATCATTGATGTTAAATAATCCAGGGAAGGCAAGCTAGGACACGAGTTGTAAATTCTCCATATGGTCCGACGCAAGGGCTCAGATCCTACTAAATGACCATGCTATCCTATATTGATTTCAGTGTAGATACCCTAGGAATGCTACATGAATTATAATGACTTGCATTCCTGCTTTATGTTTGTTTCCTTGGAAAAAATCGAAATAATTAATAAATAAGTACATAAGTAAATTAATTTCTACTCGAGATTAGTCATTCCCTGTTTACCTTCCAGTTATGGCACCCATACATCATCCACGTGTAGTGCGGGCAGTTAAGGACTAGTATATTGATTTGATTGATCAGTATAGGGAAGATTGAGCGGAGGATCAATGGCCTTTTTGACTATTTGAAGGGAGAAGGATGGTTTTCTAAGATCGACCTGCAGTCGTGATATCACCTATTGAGGGTGAAGGAGGGTGGGATCCGGAAGATTTATTTCAGATGCAAGAACAAGCACATTGAATTCTCGGTCATGTCATTTGGCCTTACAAACACACTACTAGTTTCCATGGGGGTCATGAACTCTAATTTTCATGAGTATCTTGACCAGTTGATGGTTATGTTAATCAATGACATTTTGATCTACACAAGATCATAGTAGGTTCATGTTGAGCATCTAAGGGATGTTTTGGTGGACTTCCAAAAAAACCATCTCAACGGGATGATTTCCATGTGCATGTTATGGACATGATAGGTGCACTTCCATGGACATGTGCTGTCCCAATAGGGAATAGAAGAAGTCTCATCAATGGTTGAAGTAGTTTTTCCATGGGTAACACACAAGAACCTAGAAGAGGTTCATAATATCATGGAATTGGAACGAAATTATCAGAAGTTCATAACTGACTTTTCTCGAGTTTCATTGCCATTAACAGATTTGACCAAGAATGATCGAGCATTCAATTGGAGAAATTAATTCCATGAAACTTTTACTTATCTGAAACTGAAGCTAGTTAGTGCCCCATTGATGAGGTTACAAGAATAAGGGGTGATGTTTGAGGTGTTCTATGATTCTTTCGGTCTAGGAATGGGGTGTGTACTGATGCAGCAGTGGGGAGTGATCTCCTATTGTTCTACGCAGTTATTCCTTAATGAGCGTAACTATGCCACCCATGACCGAAAGATTTCAATAGTAGTGCTCGCGCTAAAAATGAGGCGGTATTACCTCATCAGAGAACTCTTCATGGTCTTCACAGATCACAAGAGCCTTAGGTATGTCTAATCCTAGAGAGACCAGAACTTTTGGAAGTCGAGGTGGATAGTGTTTTTTAGGACTACAACATTGAGATATCCTAGAACATAGGAAATGGGATCATGGTGGTCGATTCTCTAAGCATGAGATCACAGAAGGATGTGGTTTGGGAGTTATTAGATGATTGGAAGGAAATAGAGGAGTTGGATGATTTATATATGGGCGTGAGAGTGGATTATGGTAGATGTTTTCTATTTTAGATGATAGTGAAGTCTTCTTTTGTACAATAAGTAGAGGAGTATCGGTGGGGAGAGTCAGATACCAAAGTAATTTATGATTACATTGATAAGGGAAATGCCACAGAAGGTTTGTCAGAGGATATTTAGAATAAGATCCTATTCAGTGGGATGTTTTTGTTCTCAATATTGATGCATGAGGGACATCTTGGTGAGTTGTATAACTCTACACTAGAGGTACATCTATGAGTTTCAAATATGTACTAAGGCATTAGAGGTCATTTTTTGTTTCCCAATGTGAAGCAGGTATTAGTGGAGTTTATTGTAATGTGCCTTAACTGTAAGTAGGTGAAGCTTAAACATTGAATTCTTGGTGGCTTGTTACAGCCCTTAGACATTTATTAGTGGATGTGGGATAAAGACTTGATGGTTTTTTTCACAGGAATACCAAGGTCGGAGGGAGGCATTGATTTCATCTGGATAGTGGTAGACCGATTGACGAAATTGGCTCACTTCTTAGTGGAAATAGAGTTGAGCGTTGAAGATGCGTTAGCACATAAGTAAGTAGGTTATGTTGTTTTTAAGTAGAGATTTCCCAAAACAATCATTTAATATCATGATACACACATTACATTATGACCCAACAAAGGATTATAATAAGATTTTGGAACCCACCTATGCCTTAGCACTGCTTTCCACCCTTAGACGGATGGGAAGATGGAGAGGAACATCCAAAGGTTGGAATATATATTGTAATCATGTGTTCTAGATTTGGAGGATCTTGGGAAGACACTTTACCTTGGGGGAGTTTCTCATCATTACTATCTATCGCTCCTCCATTGGCACGACACTATTTGAAGAATTTTATGGAATACTATTTCATTCACCTATGTACTGGGCAGAGGTTCAAGTGGCAGGTGTTCATGGCACATAGGTAGTGTAGAGAATGATGGAGAGGGTTCAACTTCTGTGTGAAAGGATGAAGGTGTCTTAGTACTAGAGAAATTCATTTTCCGATCATTGGAGGAGACCACAATAGTTTGAGGTTGGGGACCATGTTTTCTTAATGGTCTCCCCTCAGCGGGGACATTAGAGGTTTTTCATGTGGGTGTAAGCTTTCACCTGGGTTCATCAGGCCCATCACCGTGTTGGGACAAGTCGACAAGGTGTCATATCTGTTGATGTTACAACCGCAGTAGGGGAGGATCCACGACATCTTCCATGTCTCTCATCTTCGTCAGTATCTACACGGTGACTCCCACATCTTCGAATGGGGAGATATAGAGATTGAGGACAATGTGACGTTCGTGGAGAAACAAGAGAGAATCGAGGATCATAATGAGAAGGTACTTCTTAGAGGGACTATTCCCTTGTTTGTTTTGTTTTATAGAGGAATGGTTTCCTTGAGAAGGGTGCCTAGGAAGAGGATGCGCAGTTGCTTGCCTAGTACCTAGAGCTGTTTGGAGCATTACTCTTATGTTTTTCATTGTGCTTTGTATGTTGTAGATCCCTTACATTTTTTATGAGATGAGTTATTTCCCTTATTCTCTGAATGTGTATGATATTTCTTGATTGTGCAGAGGGGAGAACCTGGTAACTAATCATGAATCATTAATGTGGATGTCATTAAACGCCTCATGGCAACTCAGTGCCACCGAAAGGGGATAGTATCTGGACATGGAAAAAGTAACTCCCTAATCCATATGTGTGGACAATGTGTATTTTTGTGTTTGTGTGGTTACATAGTATTTATATAATATTTCAAAAGGTAGATGAGAGAGGGGTTCTTGGATATCAAGGATTTATTCCTGTTTTTTAACACATGGTGGTTTACTCCAGAGAGGTTTCTTACGAGGTTGTTTTTCTGACCTCTCCCCTTTTTACAGGTTTTATTTTTCAAATTCCAGTTTTTTTGGTGTCTTGGACACCATCAGTGAGTCTGGAGGGCATTGGTGTCAGTGGAAGGGTGTCATCATGATGTCACTTGTCTGTGCCACCAATCAGTACTGAACCCAAATTGTGCCACCTAGGTTTATCAGGTTTATTTCCCCATTTTACCCATAACATCTCCAATTACTTTTATTACCTCTATTATATTGACTTATGAACATTTTAAGGCTCATGAAGGATATCTAAAATCAACTAAGAGTTGGTAAATCATTGAATTACTAAAACATGAGGCTATTTTATCAGTTTCACACCCTTTTTTGTGTTTCCAGTTACGCACCCATTTTTCATTTCACTTTTCTTAAATGTTACATATTAACTCAAATCCATCTTCTAGTCTATGTACACAATTGACAAATAGATTTATTAAATCAAAATTAATTACAATGTGTGAAACCCCCAACAACATGGTAAAAAAATCCACTATTGAAGTTATTAGAGATTGAAAATCCCATAACACAAGGATCGTGCCTCCTTATTACACCATGATCTTCTTCTTCATTAGTATTTTTAGTTTACCTTATTGTGATTTGATTCCCTCTTCTTGATATGATTTGTGTCTTTTTGAGAGACATCATGTTCAGTTCTTCATGGATTTTTCTGTAGCGTGACCCCAATTCTTAGACCGTGGAGAAAAAATTGATCATTGATCATCCGATTAATGGGTTTCCTTCATCTCTCATTAATGTGAATTATACGGGGTGAGTATTATTATCTTCTCTTTGTATGTAGATGAAACCAACTTTAATGAAGATAATAAAAATACATTAAATAATTATGTTGTTAGAAAGATGATGATGTTGTTGAATTTTTACCTTCATTTTTATGTATTGAATTCTCTGGGGTCATGTCCACTGAATATCGAAGCCATTTATAGTACTTTATTGAAATCTAATAATTCTATGTTTTCTGAGTAATATTGTGATTGAAGAAATGTAACATGGAAATCGATTAATCATGTAAAATTAGATTATTAGTTAGATTCCCAATGGATAAGAACCCCTGTCTGATCACCTCAACTAACCTAACAGATGGAAGGAACTTAATGAATGGTGTTTTCAAAATATGAAAATCTCTCTTCCTCTGTTCTGATAATATGAGTGGTTGTTCTCGTTGATTATTTTTGGGGTGATGTAGATGCAAATGGAATATCTGGCTAAGAGGATGTTAGATTTTGAATCTGAGGCCATATGAAGAAAGTGGTAAATGATCTAGACCCTAAAATTTGTTTCTTGGTTTTGTTCTTATATATTGGGGGATATCACAAGATCCCATTATGAAGTTATCATGTAGAAGAGAACCCAGGGTGAATGATTAACACATTCTTGACTATTTTCCTTCATTTGCAGTTTTGACTTGTGGTTATGCCTGATAGTTTCCTAATAGTGATTGAATATTTTAATGGAATTACCATAACATGATAACAACAACAAGAACAATGTGGAACTGTCTTCCAGAGATGGGTTGTTCTCTGGTTCTAGCTGTTGTGTACTTATGAATCTATAGGTAGCAACTAGAGTTCTTGTAAGAGATATGGATGTTAGTTTTGGGACCGTTAGGTTGGGATGAGTGCTTTATTACCTATATGTATATAATTTCATTCTTTTGTTTCTTATACACACCCCATACATGTTGATCGCATAGTACCAAACACCCTCATGTTATGGGGGGGGGGGGTATTTTCCCGACATTCCTATGAGTGGCTGGTTATTAGATTTTTTCTTATCCTTCTCCTCAGTAGCCCAAAAATCTTTAGGAAAGCTATGACAGATTGAGGTTTGTTATGGACTAAGACCCATTGGGCAGGGTGGGTTGAGGTAGTTGGCCAAGGTGTGCGCGGGCAAGTTGCTTCCCAAGTGTCTTCAGGATGTTGCCCAGGTGTCTTCATGCAGGGTAGTGGTTACTATGTCTGAAGTGTCCACAAGAGGGATGTGTGGTTGTGGTCACCCATGTGTTTGTGGGTGGGATAAACTTGGGGTTGGGGTTTCCCATATAGTTTTTGTTGGGGAGGTAGTGGGATTACAATGGGATTTGTGGGAGAGGTCGGATGCCTATGATTCCATAAATAACTAGTTTGAAAGCGGTGTGTGGTACCCAAATATTGATGTGCTATTAAAGTTATTTTTACCATATTTGTGTTATTTTGGGAGTGTGCCTTGGTGAGGATACAAGGACATTTTATCTGGCCAGGTGTTTTGGTTACCTCTCTTTTTTCCATGAGTCATTAGAATGTCTTGCCACATGTGCATGAGGGCATTGGGTTACCCTACTTAGTATACTTGTATGATCACACTACATATATAAAACGGTTTTTAGGATTATAGGAAGACTTTGAGGACTATGACAGACATTACTAGCTTGGGTGTTAGGATAGTTTTCGTTTCTGCTTTTCGTTCTTCTAGAACATTCCTTCATAGGTTATTGTACAATGTATTACTTTATTTTGAATGATCATATGGGGAAAAGGTTTTTGTATTTACTTTTATTTTTGGAATTTTTTATTTTTTTGTATTTATCATCTTATCTCATGATGATGTTCTATAAAAAGGTTAATGACTTCCATATTATGTGACATTTTATAGCCTTGGCGCTAGTTGCCACCACAGGGCCTATTGAAGGCATGACTCAATGGTCATTATCTCTCCTTCAACATGAAGAATGAAGGGTCAGGAATTTTTATGTTTCTCCACTCATCTTGGAAAAGGTGGGTCATGACATGTATAAATGGCCCTACCTGAAAATATTTAAATCAAAACAAGAAATGTTAATTTGTGGAAACTATGGTATCCAATCATTTCACCATTAATATTAAGACCGACATTAAATGTTACATAATCTTGTGTTATGTCAATAATTAACATTTTTTTAAATTAAATATCATTTCAGGATTAGATTTTTAGATAATTAAGGCATAATTATTACATATCCACTCTAAGATTATAATATAGAAAAATCTACACACTATCCATTTTTCTCACCAAATAAAACTCTTTAAAATAAATAATGATTTATTTTCCTTGATTAATGCTTCATAAAATTAATCATGGCATCATCCTTTCACATAACCATCCTTATCCCATATAAAAAACATTTAAAACTTTGAATATAAAAAAAATCTCACTAAGAGACATAAAAGTTGGAAAGAAGTGTTAGTCTATGAATATTTTAAACTGATGAAAACATTATAAAAAAATCACATTTTTCACCAATAAACTATAAAATCATAATCTAAAATCCTAAAATAATAATATTTCTATAAAACTACATAGAAATAATAAATCAGAAATGTAACCTATGGAATCCATATAATTCTAATAGTATAACATTAATGGATACATAGGGAGTAACCCTTACATTTACATTTGGAATACCCATAGTGGTATATTACCTAAATATTATATAAGGAACCCTACCATTTAACAATGTCTCATTACTCAATTCGTTAGAGAGATATCACATGTTAAACTGCCATTAGTTTATCATGGGACCACCTGTATTCATAAGAAATTCCCTAGAACCAAAAATATAAGCGCAACACAGAAATCATTCATAAAGAAAAAAAATAATATTTCAACATTGAATTCACATTTCATTTTTTACAAAGCCATGCACTCATAAATAAATGATATTATCTGATAATAATGAGTTAAAATTGTAAAGGATTCATAAAAACATTAGTGATACTGAAAATAAAGAAAATTATTATATGTTGTATATGTTAAGAAAATTCATATTGGCTTCTGTAAAAATCATTAAAAGAGTTACTTTTAAAGTGATTTATAAAATAAATTCCCTTACCTAGAGTATGAATCCTCTCGTATGTTATTTATCTTACTAAATAAAAAGAATAGGTTAATTTATACTTTATTTTGAATATTTTTCATGTTAATTATTTTTTTAACATTTATTACCATGCTATAACAATTACTTAATTATTTATCTTCACATTGTGTGTATTGTAAATGTTAGATACCTGAGTTTAAAAATGAACTTGGTATGTTTTAAATAGTCTAAGTTGTCATTAGTCCTTCACACCAAGAATGATTTTCATGTGATAATTATCAAATTTATACTTTATTATACTTTAAAATTAAACTATAAATTATGGTTTTGTAAAATGAACTATGTTACAATCATTGAGAAGGTAAGGTGCTCGTATGCATGAGTAACAATTTCATTTTTCAATGTTCATTATAAAAAGTAGTTAGTAAATATTTAATCTCTCCAAAATTATTATAATATCATAAATATTAGTTTAATATATGTATATATTATTCAAGTGATGTTTTGATTAAAACCGAATCACATCACTTCGTGGAGATGTTAGTTAACACGCATGCACGATTAACAATATCATTTTTACGTGAATGAAATGTAACAGAATAAATTATATATTATTTATTTATAATGATAAACTTGTAATTAACATAACATATTAACAATGATTCAATCATTATAAACAGTATTCATAGATGATTATAGAAAACAAATTATACATGTTTGTGGATGTGATAGTTCAAATGTATGCATAGACAATTAGTTATTTTACAATTTTATAGAAGTTGAGAGATATTTATGTGATGATATTTACATAATAAAATCTCAATATATTGAAAATATGGGATTTATTATAACATCATGGATGAATAATTTTTCAAGGAAGTGGAAGAAGAAATAAAATCGAAACACTTAAATAAAAACATTAAATTTTCATCAGATGTCACCATTATGAACACTATAACACCACTATAGAGCGTGTTATTCATATAATAAGGATTCTAGAATTTGGAGATGTATTTTAGGAATGGTTTTAGGAAGGTATTGTCTAAACTAAAATTCTTTTTAATTGTAATGAATAAATAAGAATGGGTTCTTTATTATATAAATGAAAAGGGGAACCCTTATAAACATTAAAAATATTTAATTAATAAAAATTAATTTTATATTACAAATGGGACCAAATTGTAATATATCAAATATAATATGTGTATAGTTCTAAATCATATAATAATATATTTTTTATAAATGTATTGATTTTATTTTACACATTTTCTTTTTCCTTTAAACACTTATTTGAACTTTGTAATTCTTACCATGATATTAGGAAATGATTATATTGAGGGTTAAAATAATTACTAGAACATGCCAAAGGATCCATAAATGAATCAAACACAACATTATATTTATTATCCCATATATTTTGGTATATAATTTTTTTTAAAAAATTTATATCATTTAAAAAAATATCTTATTTTTTAAATACTATAAGTATATATTTTTGAAACTATTAATTTCATGATTTTTTAAAAAATAATAAAAAATTTAGTCCTTAAAAAATCTACAGCAATACATAATTAACATTTCAAGTACTTCTATCAAGTATTTGTATGGAATAAATTTTTCAAATTATATTTATTTTAAAATTATTATTTAAATTTATTTGATTCTCTTTTTAATAATGTTGTTACTGCATCTTCATTACGTCAAAAGAAATTAATATTTAATGTATAAAATTTATAAATTAATTATACTGATTTAGAAAAAAAATATATATTTAAAATGACTGTTTTTAGTTGAATTTATATTATATATAACCCTATATTAAAAAATCATTACATATTAAAATTATGGGTATGAAAATTTTAACATATCTAAAATTAAAATATATTAAATGTCATATTATTACACAAATAGATTAAAAAGGATTTAATTTAGACCTCAGTGTGATATTGGTCGAAACCCACTCTTTCAATGAAAATAGGACAATTTTTAGGGAAATTTGATAATATTATAATATTATTTTTACCTTCAATTATTTGTGTTTCCCTTAACTATGGTAAATACAAGAGTAATGTTAATATTCACAAAAATTATGTTGTTCATATTAGAACAAAATTTTTTAACTAATAAAAACCTTGTATATCCGTTTTTTAAAATTTAATTCATATAAGTGACTAAACGATGTTAAACACTAATCTCAAAGATTTGGTTAGAAGGCAGGTAAAAGAAACGTTCATAGTTTTAAATATGTTATTATATCTAATTCAATATGAAAATTATCCTAATTACTTATATTATAATAATACAAGTATTGATGAACAGTTATGAATTTTAAATTCTCTATAATTTAAAGTAATTATTTAAATGAATTGTATATTTTTATCCAAAATTTATTATTTTTCAATTTTCATGAAAAATGAATCTTTTAAAAAATATTCCAAAAGATAAAATAACCAAAATTTTGATACTCATGTTCTAAAAAAGTTTAATATCTCATAAAATATTTAAAAAAGTGAAGAAACTATATTTATAATGGGTTTTCCATCAAAAGGTGGTAAAAATAAGATTTAAAAATATTATACAATTTTCTGTTTAAAATTTGATTTGTTATAATTTTATACATGTAAAATATTTTAGATGGAAGTCAACACATTTAATAAACATGTTTATACATAATATAGTTTATTCCTTTCATATCGGTTGATACAAAAACCAGTTTATAAGTACCACTTAAAATAATAGTATCAATAATATATTATTTCTTGGTATATCTCAGTTTACATGCCACATTATATTTTAGAGAAACAGATTTTTGTGTATTGAGTATGCTATAAAAAATTGAGTACCCATTAAGGTAAATTAATTATATAATTCACAAATATTTATAAATTTTGAAAAAATATCAATCTATAATTACTTGAGATATTACATTTAGTAATGAGAACTAATAAATATAGTCCTATAATTATAATTGATAAATAGTAAAAATAATAATATAATTTACTTATGGTTCCATACATTAATTAACATATGCTTAGTTTGTAGGTGTTTGAAAATGGATGAAATAAAGCGGGATTTATTCTAAGTGGATTCTCAAACCCAAACCCCTTTTTTTAATTATTCACCATTCACATTAATTTTTGTATGTTTATTCCTATAATGGAAGTAAAATTAATTTTAACAATATTTTTCCTTTTATTTCAAGGATAAAATAGTTCTTACCTTGTTCAAATTATTTCAAAGACAATTTTTTAGATTCATGAAAATGAATTTATTTTCCCAAAACATCATGTTAACACTTTTTGAGTTATTTATTCTCGACTCATGAATGGTTATTTTTTATTCCAAAATATGATTTCAATTACTCATTTGGAAATAAAAAATTCTATTCCTTAAAGTATGATATATGAAATCCTTATGAAACCCATTTCTTTCCATGAGATTACTACATTATTAAGTGTGTTATATGTTCTTTGTGGCATGCAAGATTAAAATCATTTTATGATGTGATAGGCAGTCCCAAAATAATTTATCCCTCCAATGAATTGGGTAATGTAATATATCTCATTGGATTATTGGTATTATGAATGACCATATGTCTATATTTGTCCAAAATTATTATTTTATGATTTATACACATATTCTTGACATGATCATGAAGCCAGATTTTTCCACAACTATGTGTGGTATCTGACCACTATTTTATGATGTATCATAATTATGCATATAACACATTCTATTAATTTATCAATTGTTTCCCTCATGGAAATGATGATTATCTTATGCGATTGATATGATTATATTATATATTTACACCCACATACTATTGATTTATGACCCTTATTCATCCCCTTATTGGGATTTTAACTCACCCATATCATTGATGTATATCCTATAGTGATTACATATTCAAATGAGAGAATGAGAGATTTTATAAGTACAAAATAATATCATTTAAATAAATACTTATGTTTAATTATGTACAAGTGATGTATGAACCTAACCTACCCACGATAATAATCCTTTGGATCATGGATTTTATTATGGTTATGTTTTTATCTAAAAATTATATAATATATATATATTTGAAGAATTTGGGTCTCTATTGATGGTATGAGAGAATGGTTAAGGAAATTTTGTAATTATGGTAAGATATATTTTTTGAAACCATAAGGATAGGTCTATGTATAGGTAAAAATCCAAAATTTTAGTATATTATAAGACTATGTGGATTATGAGTAATGAAATCTTTCTCTCTATAATAAAAGTGGAATAGACTTTTCCATATTTATAGTTTGGTGTAATAACTATAAATGAGAGGATTGGGTGTTGGCTTAATCATTATCTGGTGAATGAAATAGAAGAATTTCTATACACCTTGTTTGATACTTTTGTGGGATATGTTTTGGTTAATCATCAATTGTATACCAACCATTATAAAGGATAATGACCTAAAGCAATTATTCATTTTAATGTTATAAAATGATTAATGTATATAAAACAAAACGAATCCTTTTATGAAAAGACTAAACATTGGGATCCAAAAAAATATATCATTGGAATTAATTTTCATAAAATAATAAATTATTCATTTATTAATTTTTTACTTATGTTTTGTTCAAACCTATTCTATTATATAATATCATTGAAACATGGAAAAATCATAACAATAATCTATCTGAGGGATAATTCTATGATTTTATGAGCGATATCTCCAATTTCATTATAGGTGGAGTTTAAAACCTCTTTGAAATTCTTACCCAGCTGTCTTAGGATAAGAAAAATAGCTTGAACCTTGTAAAATCTCTCCCTTTTCACAAAAATGATAAACTAGAAAACTAGTATTTTAAGAAGAAATTGCCATCGATTTTTAGCATATCTCAAAAAATATATATCATGAAACAATGGGTTTGCTCAATGTAGAATATTTTTTCAATGATCCAATATTCTGAGAAGGATAATGTTAGTGTAGATATATATCATTTATATGGAGAGGCTGGTAAATGGTGGTTGTTGATAAATAATACCAAGATGAAGGATGAAATAGAAGAAATGTAGTGTTACAAATTTTTGAATCTATTTATTGACAAGTATTTCCCTTAATGTATTTGAAAAAATATTGAGAGAGAGTTATTATATATTATGATAAATCTGAGTGAATATTTTATGACTTATAAGGACAAATTCACAAGGCTCTCATGATATTACTCATGATTTATTATCAATAATTTATGAAAAATAGATAAATTATATTGTAATAATAAACATAATGTTCAAAAGTGTTAATCAATTAATGAAATTTGGAGATAAGTAGAATTAGTTCAATGTGATAACAAATTATATATGAATTTAGAAAATTACCCCATGGATATAGAGATAAGAAATGAAATATGAAGTTTCAAGCTAGCAGATCAAATGAAATAGAATGAACTAAGAAGGAACCACCTATATGTAATAAATTAGGAAATAATTATCATGTGATTTTCATCAAATGGAAAGGGAAATTATTCAAGTCTATGTGAGAAGCACACCATGCTCATGAATCGAAAAGAGACAAGAATATATCGACCAACATAATGTTGGAATAGAAAGGGAGACATGCGGTTTAATGTTTCAACTATAGGGATAAAGGAAACTATATAAAGAAGTGGACTAAATCATGGGTCATTGAGGGAAAGAAATTTCAGTAAAAACCAATGACATAGGATCATGGGGAAGATTATTCCATCATTACCACCAGGGTGAAAAATGAAAATAAACTCATTCAAGGTACAATTCCTATTATATTTATAATGGAAAAGATTTATTTGATTATCATTCATCACATTCCTTTGTAACCTAGATGTATGTCTGAACCATTAAATCAAAATTTCAATACATTGATATCGTGAGATTATTAAAAATCCATAGTTGGTAGATCAATAAAACCCATGTCTTGGAATCATATCTTATTAGTGTTTGTGGGATGATTTATCTAATGAATCATGATATCCCAACTGTTTTAGAACTTGATGATATATTAGGAATGAATCGGCTCTCGTTATATAGGTTTCACATAAACTTTTGGGAAAAGGAAGTCGCCTTCTATATTTTGAACCATCCCATGATCCTATAAAAATTCAAGCAATATCCTGAATCACCATTGGAAAAATCCTCAACAATATTGGTGTTGATACCCAATGATTAATTATACCATTACTATATGGTTAAGTCAATATAAAGTATTAAACTTTTAGAAATTCCAATTATAAGGAAATATAATGTGGTATTTCTTAATGTGTTACTTGAAAATCTCCCAAATCACAAGGTAGATTTAGCAATAGTGCATATACATGGAGCCACTCTTATCTCCAAATTCCCCTACAGTATGGCCATGATCAAATTTTGGGAGCTAAAAAAGATACATCCATAGAATTTGGACCAAGGATTCATACATCATACTGCATCTCATTGGGGTTGTTCAGTTCCTTTTTTTAAAGGATGGATCAATGTAGTTGTGTATTGATTATCAAGATCCCAACAAGATCCCCATAAATGAAAAGTATCCCCTTACAATGATTTATGACTTGATTGATCTATTTTAAGAAGATAAATAATTCTCAGAGGTGTATCTTCATTATGAATATCATGAATTTATGGTGAAGAATAAATATATTCAAAGGATAACCATTTCGATGATATATAGATTCCATGAGTTCATAGTGATTCAATTCATACATACCAATTTCCCAGGAATATTTATGGATTTTCTGAATATAGTCTCTAGAGAATAACATGAAACTTTTGGGGTAGTATTTATTGATGAAATTATCATTTACTACTGGTGAAAGGATGAACATGAAGTTAAATTTAGGATTTTGTTGATGACATAAAAATTTGAGATCATATATTATATGTTTAGTAAGTGATAATTTTGGATATATCAAGTCAACTTCTTGGGGAATGTGCATACAAGAGATTGATTTTTTGTTGGCCCTTCAAGGACAAAAGAAAATTAATAATGTTAATAGCCCTTGAGTTTCAAAAAAATATATTTTTTTCATGGGTTTGCGGGGTACTACTAAGGATTTATAAGAAAAATCTCATGATTATCTGGCCCACTAACTATTTAAACATGAAAAGGGGTTAAGTATATATAGATGATTAAATGTTAGACAATACCTAAGATGATTTATAAGAGTATAATCTCTACACCTAAGAAAACAATAATAAATTAGATACGGATTTCTGATATAGAATAATGTTTCAACTAAATGATTGGGTCCTTTACACATGTAGAATAATAATGTGGTATCCCATGCCTCAAGATAATTTATGATCCCTAATAATAACTAATCAAAACATGATCTATAATTAGCAACTATTTTATTTACATTGAAATTTAGAAGCACTACCTCTATGGTGAGACGTATATTATATATATATATCACATTTTTATAAATTGTATATTAATATATAAATATCTCAATACATGTCAGTAAAGATTGTTAGACATGACAAAGGATGTCAACTTCTCTATTCACAATCATCATGTAATGGAGAACAAGGTAGTAATTTCACTATGTATAAAATAGCCTTCTTATCAATCAATGATGTGGATTGAGAAATGCCATATCTTCTTAGATATGAAAATTATGGATCTGTAAATCATAATGAAAGGAAATATATCCTACCTTTCTCAAATTATTTCCTAACCATCAAAATAATATAATTTCATGGAGGGACAAATAGAAGATTCAGAGCTCCAAAAAAGATGTAAACAATAATGTAAGTGAATGATTACGAATTAAAAATGATTAAGAGGGTGAAAATCGATTTGGAACTACAATTTGTGTGAATAAATCAAATAAGAATTTGAACGATCTTTTGGATATGGCACAAAACCCATTTTCTACATCCATTATGGAAGTACCAAGATGTACCACAATCCTTGAGAGAACTTTTGGTGATAAAAAAAGAATAAATGGGTCACTAAGTATTCATTAAGGTGCTTGTAATATCAGCATGAAAATGTCGAGTGACATAAGCCCAATGTGATGTTGAAACAATTTCCTTGACCCACATGGAAATGGGAGAATATCACCAGGTTTTTTATCACTGTTCTCCCAAATACATCCAACAGAAGTAATGCAATATGTTTTATGGAGAATCAACTCACCAAGTATTCTCACTTCATCGCTATTAGGGAATACTTATTTATTTAACATCATACTATGATACATTTAAATACAATGGTGATTCTTCATGGGTACCCAATTTGGATCATCTCAAATCATGATCTATGATTCACTTAGAAATTCTGGAGAAGCCTTCAACATGATACAAAGACTATTTTTTATTTTAGTATGGATTATAACCCTCAAAATGATGGTGAATCAGAAAGGACAATTAAAAAATAAGGGAATATTGAGAGCCTGATTAATGGATTTTAAAGGAGGATGGGATCAATATCTCAAATTAGTTGAGATTACATACAACAATATCTCCGACTCAACTATTCAGATGGAGTTTTATAAAGATCCATATGGGAGGAAATATATAACAAATTTTATTGGAATGATGTAACAGAACAAAATGCACATGAATTTGATACTATGAATGTGATAACATTAATTTTTCAATCGTTCCAAATACATAAATAATCTTCTCAAAGTCGGAAGAAGTGATATGTTTACAGTTATCCATGGTACATGGAGTTCGATGTCGGAGACAATTTTTTTTACATTGAATACCACCATGGAAATGAGTCATATGGTTTGGAAGGAAATGAAATCATATTCCTAAGTACGTTGGTCCCTTCAATATCCTTGATTGTATAAGAGTGTTTTCTTATTAGCTTGAACATCAAATAATCATGTCCCTTTTTTATATTGTGGTCCACATATATCTTTGGAGGATGTAAATACCTAATCCCTCACATGTATTGATTCCATAAGTGATACTACTAAATAATGAATACTATTATAAGAAAAATATGACGATGATATTGGACAGTAGATACATTGTTCTATAAAATTAGAAAAATACCATTGTCAATGTGATGTGGAAGAAGATTATATATGAATAAGCAATGAAAGAAATAGATGAAATGATTAAACCGAAGTACTGTAAATTTTAATCAACTATGATTGTGAGTTAAAATATCAAGGATGAGATTTCTAAGGAGTGAAATATGTATTTTTCTTAGACTCTATAAAAGATACGTTTTCCCCAAATAAATGTGTGTTTTATTACATTATATAGAATTATACACATAAAACACATAGAGAACTAAGAAGACATATATTAATTACGGTATAAAATTACATTAATCAGAAACTACACCTATGAAAACTCCAAGAATTTAAGTTGAATTAATAGAAAAAATGGAAACCAAAATGGTAAGATTTGGATTCTTCTAATATTCTAGAATCATCACCCCCACGAACAACACTATAGAAAAGAAACAGAATATTAGTAAACCAATCAACATTTTAGAAACTTAATGTATAATATTGAAAGAGGAGTTATAGTAAATGATGAATGAAGGAATTAAGTGGTTTATATAGGAGGAAATGGGACCATCAGAATAGTAATATGACTATTGAAATATTAGTCTGACCATTGTTAGTAGTATCATTACCATCAGGAATAGTATAATTATCATTGGAAATAGAGATTTGATCTCAAAATAAAAATAAATTAAATTTAAATAATATTTATAATTATAATTTTAAGAAAATATAAATATTATAATATTATACAGAATATAAATATTTTAAAAAAAAAATTAAGCACATATTTCATCAACTGTATTTTTGTGAATTCCATCAAAAAATAAATTTTATATCAAAAAATAAAAATAAATATGTTATAATTTTTTTGAACATATATATTTCAATTTTAGAATCATAACATCAATTTTTTTCGAAGATTTTTTTTTTGAAATACATAAATTTTTATGTGAATAATAAAATTAATTGTTCCCAAATGCCTCATGTTTTAGGACATAATGGTGATTCAATAATGACATAATAAATAATAAATTGGTTATTTTGGCCAAAAAGTTTTTAATATCATATATGGTTTATTTAGAAATAACAAACATAATTTCAAAACCTAAAATTTAATATCCTAATCCTTAAAGTCAAAAGTATACCTTTAAATAAACACTTCGTAATTTTTATCTTCTCATTTTTATTAAACTAATATAATTAAATTATAAAGTGATTAAGTGTCATAAAATCTTGTTTTATTTATCAAATATATTTCTTAATTTTAAAAATGTTACTATTCAATGGTTTACCTTGAATATTATATTTTATTCAATGTTTTATCCTAAAAATACCCCTCTACTCATGTATAAATAAACCATCAACCCTACTATGAAAAACAACCTATCCCTCACTTACCAAAGATACTTATCTAAACAAATTCCCTCTCTCAAGCCCCATATAGTACTTAGATACATTCTGGAGTGATAGACAACCAGACCCCTTGAGTCTTAGGATGTATAAAATAAGAAACATCTAGAAAAGACGGTATGTTTTCATCATCTTTTCCTAACTTTTATCTTATAATTATTTTATTATATATTCATTTAAAAAAAAATTATATATGACTATTCGATAAGATTTTTTTAATTATATTAATTTTTTTACAACCTATAATGATAAAATTTATTATTTATTTAAATATTATACATAGCTTCCACCTATTTTATTAATTTTATGTTAATAGTCTATTAACCATCACAAAATATAAATCCAATTATTTTCCTTTCATAACCATTATGTATGGTTAAACTAAAATAATTATGATAAATAAATTAATAGACATATTTATTTTTAATCTTATATAATTATTTTTAATTATTTAAAAATGACATTGAACAAAATTAGAGAAATTGAAGCAAGATGGGATATTTTATCGAAAATATGTTGCAAAAACGTTCACATTTACCAATGAGAATAAATAAATAAATTCCAATGATTTTAATTGATAAATAGTAACAAGAAATATAATTAAATATTGTTTCTATGCTTTAATGAACATATTTCTATTACACATGAGGTGGAAAAAATAATAAATTAAACTGTATTTATGGGAAGGGATTCTTGAACCCCAACTACTTATTTAATGGTTTATCTCCCTTTCACATATTTTTTTAGAATGGATAATAATCAATAGTCGTTGAAATAGAAATTAAATAACTTTTCTATTTAATTTTTTGATATACATTTTCTTATCCTATATAAATTATTTATAATCTTATTTCATTTAGTCTTCAAAATAATTCTATTTTCCAAAAACATCGCATATACTCTGCTTGAGTTATTTCTTGTATTCCATAGAATTATGATGATTTATTCCAAAATTTTATTTCCTTTGTTCATTTGGGAACCCCAAAGGATTATAAATAAATTATGATAAATGGAGTCCTTATAATACCCATCCTCTTCCATGGTTTTATTTCATGACTATGATTATTATATTTTATATTTGGAATGCATGATTATGAGAGTTTAAGGATGTGGAGGGTGAGACATAAATTATATATACCTCCAATGCATTTATTAGTTTGATACATCTCTTGAGATTATTTGTATTATGTTTGAACATGATGCTAAATACGATTACAATTATGATGCTGGGATTTATAGACATATGTTATGCGTTAATATTATGTTAGTATGTTCAAAACATTGAATGGCATTTGACCACCATGTTATCAAGTATGTTTATTATGTATAATTAATACTATATGCCTTTATAAACTGTTTACCTCTTGATAATAACGATGATACTATTCATATGATATGATAATGTCGATTATTCTCACCTATGTACTATTTGTTTATTTCCCTTATTCCCCCCTTATATGGATTTTAGCTCACCCCATTATTTTATGTATATCCTCAAGTTGTTAGATGTACCAAGGTGATCGTGATAGATTTTAGGAAAATAATGAAATACATAAATAATGGTTTATGTATTATTATGTACAAGTAGTGCATTAGTTGAATTTTACCATGAAACAATACCTTTTTATCCTGTATTAAATTAAAATTATGTGATTCATATTATAAATTATGCAATTTCCATGAAATTAAAAATAGGATTGATATAATACATGTCCCATGGAGAAAAAATTGAGTCCAAAAAAGCCTTACCACATTTCACCACTATTTAAAATGAAATCTAGGATCCCATATAATAAATATAAATATCATAATAATCTATTATAGAATTTTAATCATATATATGACCATTTAAAAAAATTGTTATTATTCTCTACATATATTTTAGTCAGCTATTATCTATTTTCTATATCGGGTCCGAGTAATGTTTATTTTTTTGAAGTAGTTTCATTAAATCAATGTCATTTCTCATTATTTTTGCAATATTCACCTTTAGCTGATCTTTAATGTTATTATTAATTTTGATATAAAATAATTTATTATATTTTAAATTCATTTCATGAGACTTTTATCCATTTTCATTTAATAAGAAATCATTAACAAGCTTGTTTTAGGGATTCTAGAAATACAAAATAAGTTTATTAAATTAATGAGTGTAATAATAATTATACCATTCTAGAACCAACGAATAACTATTTGTGTATTAATATCATATTATACTAGTAATTATTTTTCTATATTCATCCAGGATACAATTTCATAACATTATTCAAATATGCGATTAAATCGAACAAACAAGTATATGACATGATTAATGGATAATTATGTGTTAGTTTAGATGTGATATCATTATACGGGAAGAATAATGATCATAATTAGTTTTCATTAGGTTTTTATATCAAAATTTTAGGGATTTAAAAAATAAGTAAAGGATATTAAAATATTACATAATATGAATAAATTTTTTTTTTTCATGTTTAGTTTGATTTTTTAAGATGATTAATTTTATAATGATTGTTTATCATTCCTGACATTAATATGAAATTAAATTTATATTAAAATATAATATTTATTCCATAAGAATATTTATCTGTGAATATAATTCTTAGAGCCATCCATAAAGTGAAGTAATGAAAAACCGGATATAACATTCTTTGGTGGCGGTAGTCCGGAGGCATGCATTAATGATGATTTCATTTTCCATAAAACATGAAAAAAGAGTAATATATTATTTTAATTTACGAATAAAAAATATTTCATAAATATCATACATATATATAGAATTCCCCATTAGTACTAAACATGAAAGGAATTGAAGGATAATGAAACACATTACGATGTGGAGGTGATAGTCTGCACAATGCATGACTACCAGTTTCTTTTATTCTTAATATAAATTTGAGAAAGGTAGTCAATGAGAGTACCATAATTATAATAACATAACTTTATAATAATTATACTTATGTTAAAATTTTAGATTGTTATAATTTATTTTTTAAAAAACAATTTCTCACAAATAATCATAAAAGTGAAATCAGTATTTAAAAATTTATACCTCACGTCATTGACTATCTTAGATTAAAATAGATAGTTTATATAAGTAAATGTATTTGGAGAAGAAAAATCTTATTTACTATTTCATGGATCGTTTAATAGATATTTTTGTAGTGTTTGGTCCAATTTATGTGGGATGTTGTGTGATATTATATGAGGGGGGGGGAGTGCCTTTTTATATGGAAAATGGGATGACATTTTTGTAAGTACCCAATGTTTTTCAACAATGGAAATTCAATATTAAAGAATCTAACTCCAAAATTGTGAAATAATGTAATGTTCCGGAAATAAGATCAATCAAATTCTCAAACACTCAATTAAAAATGTATTTTTTTTAGGCCCTTACCACTTAGGTTACTTAATTTTATCATCTTCATTTTCACCATAGTAACTATTTAGTACCTATGTAATTAATCATTTATTCGAAAATTTTTGTTGTTACTTGTTAAATAATTTTTAACTATGGATTAAAAATTATAAATCTATTTCATTTTAATAAATTTATATAAATGATTAAAATTAATTTTGAAATTATAAATATATAATGTATTATGATTATATTTCATGGAAAAATTAACTTATGTTCTAAAATGTAAAATATGGGTTTGTAAATTTAAACTAAATTTTTAAAAAATAAATGTCCACATATAAAATAAATATGTTGTCTTATAAGTTTTTTTCATGGATTTATAATTAGAACTTATATGCTAATTTTTTCCTCATAATAATTTTTTAAACGGAAATTTTCACTATTCGCATAAAAATAAAACTTTTTAGTAATATTAAAATAATTATCATAATATAATATTTTAATTATAAATTAAAAAAATGATGTTATTGTTTTTCAAATTTATAGTCTAAATTTATAAATCATTTTTTAATGATAAAAAGTATATAATGAAAATTTATTTAAATAAAGACTTTTTTAAACATTAAGTGTTTTTATTATTATATCATATAGATTTATAAATGATTCAATATTAATGAATTACATTGTAAATATAAATAATATAAATTTTGATAAAATTATAACTATTATCAATTAAATTTATTAATGTAAAATATGATACCCAATTTTAAATTGTTCTTCCAAAGGAATTTTTTTATAAAATATTATTCAAATAAAAAACAATGTGTATCTATTTTAATTGAATAGAATATTTTTATTTACTAATTATTGTATTATTAATGTAATTTTAATTTATCACTATTTAATCTAGTTGGGTGTTTCTCTGGATTAGTGTTCCATGTGTAGGAAATCAAGAATAGATTATTTATTTAAGGAAAATATAGAGTGAAATCTCTGGTTTTTTGTGACGTCATCAGATGCATGGTTACTATATAGTGTAATGGATGGTTATTATGCTATATAAGTTTCATATACACATACAATTTATTGTAAATATAAATAATTCACATTCTTATAGGACAACCTGTCTATATTTCTATATCAGAATGTTTGACATTGATATCATGTTTTTATTCTTTTCTATATCCTTCTATGATATATGTAGAAATATATATATTTCACTAATATTTTTTCCTTATAATGTTTGTAAACATATACCTTTTATAAAATTACACTAACCATACCTTCACAATCAACTTAAAATAAATAATATTTAAATTCTGATTTATAATCCTGATCAAATCAGTAATTCCATGTAGTGCATTATTAATTTATTCTATTAGATGGGGCTGATTTATTTTTAATATGGAACATAATTTCAATAAAATAACCTTTCATCATTGTAATTTTATTTTATAATTTAATCATTTTCCCCTCATTTTATTAAAAGATGAATACCAAAATATATTGAAAATTTTAAAATTTATGTATTTTGAATTTTGTATGCCTTGTACATTTTTCTCAATGAAAACAATTCTAAAAAATAAAAATAATATACAAAATTAAAAATAACTTCTTTTAGATAAGATTTTTTCAATGAAAATTTTTAGTAATGCTACATATTGGGATAATGTATAGGTAATTTATATTGTAAACCAAATTAGGAATTTTCACATAGAAATACATATTGAAATGTTCCACAACAAAAATATAATATTAATTATCACTGTAAACAAGAATTGAAAACTCACATTGTTATCATATAGTATAAATTTCAAAGAGGAACATATATTGCAATGTTAAATTGAAAATGTCTAATGTAAATCAATACTGGAAACTTGTACTAAAAATTCCCACTATTATTCTGAACTAGATATTTTTACTAAGAAATATCATTTGAATCTTCCAATGAAAATATTATAGGTCCTTTTATTAAAAAATACCACTGGGTACATGTAGTGAAAAGTCTCTTTGAAAATTTATGATGTAAAATTTCATTAGAAACATGCACTGAAATTTTCAAATGGTATTTTCAATTTAAATTTCCATTATTAAACTGCATTGGAAATTTCCACAGAAAATTTTCTATGTCCCAACAGAAAAAAATTTCATGGTGAATATGCAGTGAAAATTTCATTAAGAAACTTATGATTTAAATTAATAATGAAAAATAGAATTGAATATTTACACTAGCGTTTTACACGATAAATTACCACCAGTAAACTATAATATGAATTTCCATAGTATATTTTCCTTGCCCCCGTATTAAATATTTCCAAAGATAAAATATAGTTAAAAGATCCTATAGAAACTATTGTGTTGTGATCATCATTTCATTAGATGTTGGAAATATAATATAATTATAAAGGGAAAATCTAGTAACCTTATTTTTTTACAATTTTATCAAGATGGGATGAGAAAGGAAATATGTCAGTAAACTAGAATATTTGGTATAGAGAAAGAAAAAGACCATTAAATGTTTAGTTACTAAAGGATATACAAGATTTCAAATTGGTGATATCTTTAGAAGGGAGAAATTTCGCCAATTTGGGTATGTGGAGGTGGTGGATCAAGATAATCTGAAAACGGTTCCTTTATGGTTCTCAGAGGAGATGAAAATCAACCCATGAATATAATATACTAATATTTAGTGGATTCTATACAATGACTGTGCTACATATATTAGGGTGGATCACCTTTGAAAAGGGAAAAAATTTAAGAAATAATTGTTATTGAGATCATTCTAATATTTATCCATGATACATTGAATAAAGTGAAGCATAATCCCCACATGGGTTAGGGTGTAAGAATGAACCACACAATCTATTTATGTTTTTTTACGTTCATATTTTTATACCAATAATTGTTTTTAATCATCTTACACGTATTTTTTGGGTTGTATTGTGTTGTGTTATAGTTACTCGAGTGCTCGTTCATACATGATCTAGGTGTCACATGTGTGGTTCATTTTGATTGTTTTTTACATTCACATATTACTATATATTTGAGTTTATTATGATAGTTTAATAAATATTAATCATTAATCCAAAAAATATTCATCAAAACTTTTGTTTAGAGTGATTCCAGAGGATCAATACCTTACAATGGTCTTCTAGAGCTGAATTCAATAGTGGTTCCTTCCTTTTTCTTTATAGGATATTATCGTTAAGAATTTCCAAAAATCTTGTTTTTTATTTTTAATGGAAGTAGTTAAAGCTTAAAATTTTATATAGGATGATGATTGATAAGGTAATTGAATTATTGGAGAATTTCAATATAATATATTTTGGTTTTTAAAAAATACGTATAGATGATTTTTATCTTGATTGATCAAAATATTTTATTTGTTGGAGTTAAGACAAAAAATGAAAAGGGGACTGAGAAGTTATATGTAATAAACCATTGAGTTCAGGCATATTTCACCTTATCAGAATATATATTTCAAAATATGGGAAGTAAGAAAACACTGAAATAGATTAATAAAATTCATTATTTTTATGAGAATCACAAAGTGATTGTCAATGTGTTCTTGTTAAGGAGATCACGGAATGTATATTCTATAACGAAGGTCTATGATTGATCATATAAATTAATTCTTTATAATCTGAAGTCATATGGATTCCACAAAGGTATAATTTAGTGACTATATTTGGGAACTATTATTACCTTCCTCTCTTACCAAGCCATGGGGTTAATTTATGATGGTTATGAGTGATTCTAGATGAAAGTCAATTTTGATGTTCATGGGCATATGTGAATTGATCTTAAATGATGAAATTCCTCCAATAGAGATCTATAAGCCTATTAGTAACTCTTATCATATATAATATTGAATGATTATTTCTAGATGAATATGTTACTGGATAGGTTACTTTTAGAGGAAGTAGAGAAATAGTAGCTCAAGGGATGGTTCACTATTTTGTAGGAATTGTGGAAAGAATGCCATATAAAAACGATTATAGTAATTAAAGGAAGAACTCTAGAATATGAACTTATATTCGTGGTTTTACAATCCCTATGGATGTAGAATGTAGTTGTTATCTTTTATGTACTTACATATCACATTAATCATTTGTTATCAATTTTGGAGATTCATTCCATTCAATATATGAGAGGGGGTGTATGAAATGTTACATCTTCATAAGGTTAGATCGAGTTTTTATGGTGCATGAGAAAGATATATAGACTATTAGAATTGGTGATGTATCTATCAAAACAAGGAATAAAATATTGTTGAACACTCAATGTGTGTGTTACATCCCCATATTAAGGAAGAAATTAATTTCCCTGGGAGAACATGATGATTCATGATTATATACAATGTTTGTAAATGGAACATAAAAAACATTATGTCACTCTATGTTTGTTACAAATGGTGTAGAGGATGGTACATTGAATCATAAATTTTCATCAAAATTAGTGGTTCGTACTAGAGGGGTATCTTCCACTTAACTCTGGAATTGCTATTTTGTCCACCTCAGTGAGAAAATAAGGAATATTTTACCTATCAATTTATTAATGAAGATCAGAAACATAGAGTATGGAGCATGTGAGTATTATGTATTTGGAAAGAAAAAATGTGTATTTTTAAATGTAATTGAAACCAAAAAATATGTAAAAGTTATATTTTTTTGCACAATTGTTTTGGAGCTATCTCTGGTTCATTCTCATGGCGGTTTAATTTAATACATGGATTTCATCAAATATTACACACAAAATTATTTGGTTTAATTAATCATAATAATGTATAAGGTGCTTGAGAATTTCAAATAACAGAGGAATACAGTGTATAAGGGAACAAAAATAATGTTAAAGTGCTTATGGTAAGACAAAAGTGTGGAGTACGAAAGCAAGTACTTCCAAAGGTTCATCTAGTTGATAGGAATTTGTTTTGATAAGACCAACTGAGGGAATATAGAGTAAAATGTTGTTTCTGATTGGATGAATAGGACTTATCTATAAAATACTATGATATTAAGGATTATTGTGAGGTTCGTAATTGCATTCTTGGTAGAGGTAGTAAACTGTCAAACACATTTAGCCAACAAGATTTCATATCCACCCATGTGGCGTATCATTTGGAGAATTTTTATTCTATATATATGGTAGATTTGAAACACATCAAATTAATTGGTGCACTCAAAAATTATTACATTTATAAAAAATATGAGATAATATAGAGTAAAAGTATTGATTATATTGCATTCATGGCTATGGTGATAACGATTTTTAATTTCATCTCTCTGATAATGATTCTTGGAAAATCATCATAAGTCAAAGTGTGATATCAATTGAAGATATCCCATTGATGTATTGGAACATTTCATGAAATTATGATGGAAGAAGAGTATCATTAGAATTTGAGTACCACCTAAATGGGTGATTAGAAGATAGAAATCTTTTTAAAAATTATGAAATCATGATAGTCCAAAAAATAGGACTATCTAATAGAGTTATAATAAAAAATGGTTCATGTTCTAATAGTGTTTATCATGTAAGATGTATCTGAGTGATCATGGACTATGGAACCTCAAGAACTAGAATATCATACTCTAATAGTTATAGTATCAAAACGAGATCATCAATAGGGAAAAATTTGGATATTTACAAGGTAAAGGTACAACGTCCAATGTCATGGGAGTAATTTTCATTATTCACGAATAATAGATGAAAAAAATCCAGAATTCATATATGAGGAAAATATTTTAATGGATTAAAAATAGTAGGAGTTATCCATGATCGATTAACAAGATTAACTCCATGTGTCTTTTACAATGAAGTTGATATAGATAACTATTGGGAAGAATTTTTTTCATAAAAAGGGAGTTTATTTGGTTCATTGAATTTGAATATGGTTGGAGTGTCACGAACCATCCCGGGTACCCTGGTAACCAGATAACTAAGTTGTTCCTAACATAAATCGATGGGAATTTCTGATCACCATGGGTCAGTTACTAGAACCTGACATCTTACAACATACAAATGGGAACGATTTCATCCACATGAAAGCGAAAGAAAAATAAAAAAATTGTATTCATATCAAAAGAAAACTCCACTAGGATTATTGTACCCAAATAAAAAAACACATAAAACCAATGTAATGAAACAAAATTACTAAAATAGGGAAACATTCCCAAAGTCCCTAAGGACACAACTCACCATGTCCAAATCTCAACAGCTGGATCCACTTCCAAGAGATTTGATCCCTTTTCACGAGACTGGAAGAAGAAAGTCTACAGACACCTGATGAAAAATGTATAGTGTGAGACTAACCATAGTAGGATACCCCCAATGATTCCATAATAAGTTCAAAATATATATTATCCATGAAAAGATTTCAATTTTAAAAATAAATAGTTTTAGAAATTGAAAATCATATTTCAACAAAATATGATAAATAGTTTCAATATGATGGAAATTATCCTTAATGCCTAGGAATTACATTAAAAAAATGGAATATATCTAAAATAATTGATTAAGTGAAAAATTTATATAAAATCATTTATATAAATTTACCAGGAATGTCATTCAGTTCAAACTAACTATGGCATACATTTATATCTGAAATATAAATAATCTATCAAGATATATTGTCATATGAAAAAAGGTATGATATTATTAACCTTATATAGGATTTCTCAATCTCTAATTAAAATCATAATAATGTTTATACACACATACTTATGAAACTGGCCAAATAAAACTCATCACTATACTTTTAGGGATGTGACCCACTACATTTATTTAGAACATTGTCATAGTGTAGAGTGTATCCATACTACTAACTAATTACATAAGGATTTAATGCAATCTTACATTATGGGATAACTATTTTAATGCTTCTAAAAATATGAACAATACCATTATTCAATTTATTAATTTCCCATTTCATTCCATTTATAAACAAAAAACGTTTATTAAAAACATGCCTTTTTCAAAAGATAAAACGACTAGGTTTCTTGAATATCTTTTTAATCAATTTTCATTAGCTTGAAATCCATTAAAAACCAATTACATTATTTCCAAAATTCATTTGCAATATTAAACTCAACTATTTAATTGAAAAAATTACTATAAAGATCCAGCATGAAAATTTAAAAATTTAAATTGACCAATTTCTATAAACATGACCTAATTTAACAAAATTGGGGGTTTTCTAAATTTATGACCCCTAAAGAATTCAAATATCCCAAATCAGTAGATTTTGGTTTTCATAATGAAATTTAAATCAGCTTTAAGAAATTTAATTTAAATCAGAAATTAAAATAAACCAAAAAAATAAAATTTAACAAATTTTTGAAATTGGAACGAAATGACCTACCTCTATCCCAATGAACGACACTCGTAATGTCACCCTCCAATGAGATCGAAGGTGAAGGAGTCCTAAAAACTCTACATATTAGCAATATAAAACACTATAAGACATGGATACATCAATCCCATGATGATATATTAAAATACCAAGAGGGGAGAAGGATAGAAACTCGAAGAACAAGGGAGAAACCTTACCCTAGAATCACATTACAGATGAAACGAAGATCTGAAGATGTTAAGATCCAACTGGAAGGAGGGGACGCTCTAAAAATCACCAAGGGAGAGTCTAGGGACAAGATCCAAGATTTATGGGAATAGTAGACTTGGTAGTACTTCCAAACCCATTACATTATGCGTGGTGTGGGTTGAGTCATGATGTGTACCCCAGGGTCACAATGTGTAGTCCATGGTGGATAAGTACGTTGAAAAACCCATCACCTTAGGTTGGAAGACCACAATTTAACCCCTAAAATACATGTACCATAGGTACTAAATGGATAAAATCTCACTTCATGATCTCCCCATTCATGATGTGATCTCCTAGTCAACAACATGCAACCAACACCAAGTAAATGATGTGAACTTCATGTACACGATGTGTACCTATTTTACAGTCTTTAGATAACCTATAGAAACACATAAAAGGATTTTGAACCAAAAGAAAAAATTGAAAAGGTGAAAAACATAACTGATAAAGGTAACATGATGGTACAAACACCCCACCATAAAAACATTCTTCCCAAATTAATCCTATGAAGAAGATTTCATTCAAAAAAGTTAGGGCCCCCACTCATTCATTAGTTCCTAGTGTCCCCGTGTCTCATGACTATCAAAACCATGAAACTAGAGAAGAAAACCCATGTGTATCTTCCTCCCATGAAGTTCCTTGGTCTCAGAATCAACTATCCTAACTGGTCACACAATCAAAGATAGATCAGACATGATCTAAAGATAAGTATAGCTCAAAATGTGAGATGGATCAGATCGATACTTTCTCAGCAATGATACATGGAACACATTATGTATCAACGTCAACTACGGTGGGAGTTCCAAATAGTACACAACATTCCTCACAAGATCAAGAACCATGAATGGTCATTCAAAGGGAGGTGAAATAATCCCTTTCCTACCAAGGTGTCGATGACCCAACCAGATGATTCCTTTTAGAACAAATGGGTGAAAATAGAAATCTCCAATGGTATACCACATCAATCAACATAATACTTATATCAGATTTGTGCTGTCAGCATCCTTTAGTGATCATATGAATCCCCACAATGTAAATTTATAAGGATGTCCATACAATGACTCAAAATATGTCATTCTAATAGAGGATTACTAATTGTTGTTATAAGATCAACCAACACAAAGTGATCATTCCAAGCCCCACCAAATTCATGGACATAGGCATAAAGCATATCCTCAAGAATCTATAAATATATATCCGTCTGAATGTCCAACTAAAGATGGGAGGACATTCTCAAATGAACCTGAGATACCAGTTCCTCATGAAGGCCTCTCCAAAATAGACAAGTAAACCGTGGATCCCAATAGAAGACTATATAATATAGAACTTAATGAATATTAACAATATATTTCACATAGATTTCACCCCACTCTTCAACATTGATTGTATAATGAATGGGTATAAAGTGATCCGACTTGGTCAGCCTATCTATCACAAACCATATCACATATTTCTTTGTCTAGGCACGAGGTTACCCAAAAAAAATTTAATAGTGAGCTCATCCCACTTACAGTAGGGAGTAGATGTGTTTGGTGAAAACACAATGGTTTCTGGTGGTCAACATTATCATGCTAGAATGTATAGCAACAAGATACAAACTCACCAATGTCTCTTCTCCTTCCACACCACCAGAACATGTGACTAATGTCATAGAACATTTTTGTGGTTCCCGGATGCAAAACCCCTGATATCTATGACAATCTCCCGTCACATCCTTCATTACTATTAACAGCACAACAATGAGGATCTAATGGCATAGAATACCCTCTTTTGGAAACAACAAAATGGAATATTTATCTCCAACATAATGGGATTATCTAATCATACAAAACATTTCATCAAGATGTTGGTCTCAGAGAATCATATTGAGAATAAAATATGTCAACCGAATGATAGCTAAAGAAACATCCACTCCTTCATCCTTATAGAGACCCAATCATGACGTACATAGAAATTACATTACTTTTGCGGAATACTTAATAAATAACAAAAATAGACAACCAATTATTGTAATAGTTTAATGTCTTTGGAAAACTGGAACATATTCTCCTAATCCTGATGAATGATCTTCAACATATCCCATAATGATATTACCATTTTTTATTCTTTCATTAAACCTTTCATTATATCCTAGGGAAAATTAAACATAATAAGGGTGAGGTAAAATGATCAGTAAGGTTAAGCATGGATTAATTAAAACAAACCATATACATTTGAACTTAAAACATGATCATAAAGATTAAACATAAAAAACAGGAGTTGGGAAATAAATATTGGTTCTATGTAAGGCATATATAATAAAGGAACATTAATCATGACAAAATAGCTTGTAAATAAAACATGTAATTGTGGCATCCATTAAACACATGTTATGATTACCATAGTAGTCAATTCATTGCTTCAAAGACCATTATAGTGGACAAAGTACATTACTGAACCAAGTTTACTTGTTTTTTTAGCCCTGTATTACTGAACTGGATTCACTTTCCAGTCCAGCCATGTCTATCTCCTGAGATATAAATCTTTAGCCAATGCATTGGAGGGAGATATAGGTCCCACCTATCTCGTATAGAAATCATTCTTATGTGTGCCACAAAACAATCCGAAATCAATCATCATAACCCAAAGAATAAAATGGGTTTCATAAACATCATCCCTTCATAACATAATCCATATAAAAAATGGATGTCATTTCATCATAAGAAAAATCAAACCATGTAAATAATAGAGACATTATGTAACACCTGAGATTTTTATGAGAAATATTTTGTTTTTATGTTATATAAATCATCAAAGAAATCATTCACTACACACAACACTATCTTGGCTTGCTTTACATGCAATCATGGCCTTCTTCAATAGCTTGTGCTGTACGCAATACCGAGTTTTACTATACAACAATATGTAATTAAAATATTATTAAAACTAGCCATTATGAATAGTAATACCCACTTTTTAAAATTTTATAAATTTTATCTTTCAAAATGGACTTCATTTTTGGATTCGGAATATTGAAATTATCCTAGGGTCAAATTTTTGAATTTTTCTGAAAACATTCAATTTTTGATGAATAGTTGAAACACTGTGTTTCTATTTAAAAACCGACTTTTTATTTAATTAATTATTTGTTTTACAAAAATTTATTTTAGGTCAAAATTGATACATAATACCAATATAAGTTAAATTTAATTCATTGGAGTCATTTTATAATAATTTTAGATATATAAAAATATTATTGAACTTTTCACTGTCTTTTACCCACCTCTTAGGAGAATTTGCAAATTTACATAAAACATAATTTTACCACTTTTGTGAGTGGAATTTCTAAAATTTGATAGACACAGTAAATATCAAGGACTAAAATGGTATTCAATAAGATGAATTTTTCTTGTTGAATAGTAACTTTTTACTTTTATTTACCACGGTTAAAAGTAAATAGGTTAATTAAGCGTAAAAATGATATTATAATTACCCTAACACATGTCCTAATTCGAATGGATAAGTTTAATTTGACCAAAACCAACATTAAGAATAAAATATGACCATTTATATTCACTTGGATTAGATTACAACATTTACTATTAATTTATTTAATGAAGGTTTAAAATAGTTAAAATCAACGTTTAATAACTAAATCATTTTTAATATAGGGTTATACATAAAATAAATTAGACTATAAATATACATTAGAACGATAAAATTATTTCATACATAATGGTATTTTATTTATAATTTTTAGACATTAAATAATTTAATTTATTTATGACACAATGATGATCAAGTAATTATCTTATTAATGAAATATAAACATAATTGATGTTATAAATACCCAAATAAATACAATTTGAGACTATTTAGTAATTACACTAATTTTATAGGTTCATATGACATGTTAGTATTGATTTAATTAACATTTTTAGAACTAATAATGATGTTATGATTTTTAAAAAAATCAATTACCAAATAGTGTCAAAATTGACATAAAATAGTTATTAAAACAAATATTATATTATAAATTGTTATTTTATTCCTAAAAATATATGGTTTGGAAAACAGACATAGATAAGGATATATATATTAATAATGAACCACTTGGGGTTTTTTTTGGATTGTTATAGTATGTTTATTAACCTTATAGTGTAAGAAAACAAGAATACATGGTAAAAGTTAAATTATTTAACTTAGAGTCAAATCTAAATAATAAGGTTAAAATTGTAACCTAAACTTGTATAAAATCCATTTTTGAGAGGCTTTCGACCCATCCCCACCTTAGCTTTGAAATAAATAAATTTGGAGCTAATAAAAACCGAATATGACGTTATAATAAAATAATATTTTATGTTTTTCCTAAGGTTCCCCTCTCCTTCCTTATAAACGGGAACCTCATCCCTCTATTCCTCATACCACATTGAGCTTTCTGGCTCGGCCAAACCCTTCCAATTTTTCTTCTCCACTTCCCTAGAAACATCCTAGAGGTTTTGGTATTCTTCAAAGACCATATTTAGTGCCCTAAGAGGACGTTAAGAAGTGGCGCTTCAAAGAAGAGATGTGTCCATTATTATGGAGGATAGGGTACTCTTTCTTACTGAGTTGTAGTAACCATAATTTCATTCGTTTATGTGGGAGCTCCATGATAGAGACTTCTTAATTGATGATCATTTTCCAGTAATATTATTTCCCCATGTTCTAATTTTTATTATTACTATCCACTTACTATTACACTATTGTTGATAATCACGGTTCCTGTAATTGTTGTCAAACATGTATCTGCTACAAATTGTATTTATGTTCTCTTATCATGGTTAAATAACATTCTGTAGTTCTATTTCAAAGGTGACATGAAAATGAAATCCATTGTATGTTTCCAATTTCAAGTTCACTTACCGTAATTTTTTTTCACTTCTTACCTATTAAAAGTATGTAGAAATTATATTTTTATACATTTCAATGAATACATTTATAATTTCAATACATTATTTATTATTTTCCATTGATCACTTATCATATTGCTAATTCATTTTGAAGTTCAGATTTCATTTATGACATCGTGTGTATGCACGAGCGATGTACTAGTTACACATAAAATAAGGATGAATTGTGATAAATACATATTTTTTGTACATATAAACATAATATAGACTAATTATATAAGACGAATGAAGTGTTAAATCGGAGAAAAATGAATCAATGTTTTACAAAAATTTTTTTTGCAGGTTTCGAAAGATCCATTACCTTATTTATGATTATGTTCGGAAATATCACTTAATGTTAAGTGTAATAAAGATATATTAATTAATATATTATTTCATACCCTTTCCTATATATATATATATTTGATTTACTATAATTTAAATAATTTCAATTATTCCCATTACAATGAGTTCTATGTTAGGACCAAGATGATGAGGAAGGTGATTGTATTCAAGTGTTGCCTTTTGTTTTTAATGAATTTTAAGAAGATAGGGAAAACAACCTCACATTGTATTTGGAAAATATTGTTTTTAATATCATATTTTATAGAATCAGACTTAAAATGCATCAAAAGGTCTATTGTATTTAGGAGAGGTTGAATTGTAGAAAAGACACATCATATTCCCACTGAATCCGTAAAAATGGAATGATTGTACTGAGGCTGAATGTTGATATTAGTAAATGGTCATCATATTCACTCTGAATCTACTATGGAAGATTAAATCGTAATGGTTGACAATTATAGACTGTATGACTATGATAAAAAAAATGTGACCATGCTTGATGTTATTATATTTATCATAATTCATAAGTTATTTATAAAAATTGTGATATAGGATTTATGAAAGAAAAGGGGTGTGAAATAGATGCGACCAATTGAATACAAAATACATAGAAGAGAAAAATGGTGTTGAAGATTTTACTCTTCCTGAATGTATTTAAGAAAATCGTATTCAGGACTATTGTATTGCAACCAATCGTATTCATGGTGAGTTGTAAAGTAATGTGTTTCTGAATGAATATTATTTTATAATACATTCCAATCTAAGTATGATGATGATGAATATGATCATAAATGTATTCAATGTCAAGAAGGAATTCCTGACACATGAATAATTTCGAATAAGAATAATGTTGGTGAAGCTAAAGCTTTTAGATCATAGTAATTGGTTAATGAGATTCATAAAAGCTGATATGTTCTATAAATTTTTTAAAAACTAATAGGTAAGATTTTTAGTTATAAAAAATGAGAAAAGACACATATCATAGGATTATGAATTGTATGGGAAAATATAATGAATTTTTCAAGTGGTGTCATGTTTATAAGAGAATGAAGTTGCAGATTGTGGTCTATCAGACACAGTAGGTTATCTTAATTGGAGGCCAAATTGTATGGGATCGATGAATTCAAGGAAAACAAAATAATATGGTGACCAATATCAAGTGTAATTTCAATGTTTAATTAATAATAAATTCAACCATTTAAAATTGGTTGAATTTATTTATTTACAGTTCAAGTGGGTCAAGAGAGGAGATTCAAATGATGTTTTTTTATCTCAAGTGGGAAAACATAACAGATAAAAAAGAAACCATTGTTTTACATTTGATACAGATTATAATGAAAATTCAATTTGAAATCATACATGAGTGCATTAAAATATTGATGGAATTTTTTATAATTTTTTTCATGGAGAGGATTTTATTTAACAATAAGAATGGTATCTATTTCCTCATACAAGCAATTGGTATATAACATCATAATTAAAGTGTTTTATTGAGGAAATCGGATTCAGACTTATGTCTTTAAAAATTTTTTGAGGGCATTTGATGTATTAAGATGATTTTATAAGGCTCATGAATAATTGATAGGTGATTATGATGTAAACATGAACCCAAAATTCAAGGGAAATCGAGATTTCGGGCAATTTTGATTAGCGGGTATTTTTTTATTCCTCCAAAAACCATCTGTAGGTCACCTATAAAAGATGAAATCACGTTGTACATTCTCGGAGGGATGTATTTTTCAATGGAATAGAGTGAATATATGATGTTTCTAAGAAAGAAGAAGAAGTATTCAATGTTATTTTTTTGAAGAATCCTTTCAGGATTGATGTGAAAGGTGAAGAGAAATGATTGCAACATATTTAACTGATCATCATATTATGTGATCGTCATATCCATTTGTCTGTCAAATTATTCTTTTCATCATATTCGGCTAATCATTGTATCGGGTTGGATAATTGGATCATGATTTCAATATTCAGATTTATGTATTGAAAATGAATTGTTTGAATTGTATTAAACGTATTCTAACATAGTTATATATATCATATTGTGGAATCAGATTTGAAGATTGGTTCTGAATGATTATACAGGTTAGATCAGACATGGAAATCAAGATGATTTGTATATAAATGGTCATGATGTTCATACATGCTTCTTTGTAAAAAAGTGAATAATTTTTTCAAAAGAATACATTTTTGGAAATTGAACAGAGGCTCATGTAAAATGTGTTGTTAAACAAAATTTGATTAACATTATTTTGGATAAGTGGAAGAAAACACACTATGGGATTATTTTCAAAGTTATACATGAGTGAAATGTCATATCCTATTCATTTTATTTCAAAAAAGTATTTTTTTTCTAGTGGATTCTATTGTATTGTATTATTTACCAACCATAAAAAGGATTTAGCTATTCTTATTTAATAATGAACATTATAAATTATTTTGTTCCTCTGTATATGGGTTTAATTTTCTTTTCAACAGGGAAGGAAATATTTAATAGGAGGTGAAGGTTGTTTCATTTTCAAGGAAACATAAAAGAAAATGTATCACTGATTCACCCCTCCTCTCTTAGTGATATTATTATCCTGACTCGACATGTTCAATAGGAGGTGAAGGTTGTTTAATAGGAGGTGAAGGTTGTTCCTCTGGATATGGGTTTTATTACCTTGCACTTTAATAATAAAATAATATTATTTTAAATGGTAGTTAACACCTATCCGTTGTAATGTGGATTCGATGTTAATTTTCCTAATAGTTATCATTATAAAAAGAAAGAAGTGGAAAGTAAGAAAGAAGAAAGATATCCAAGAAGATTGTGGAAGAAACTAGTACCTAAATGAAAATAATATTCCATAGGTAATTAATGAAAATTCAATAAATCAAAAAGAAGAATTTATTAATATATAGATAAATAATAAAAAGGTAGCGGCGTTGAATATAAAAATTTAGCATGAGTATAGTGTTGATAATACATTTATTGAAATATTTAATGATGACAGATTCTGAAAAAGTAATTTCGAAGAAGAAGAAACACATATTAATTTCAATTGAAAGAATAGTTGAAATTACTTTTAATTAATATTACCAGTATTTAAAAGAAAATTAATATATTTGATGATGAATGTACATTAACATGAACTAATGAAGGTTTTTATAATTATAATGTGAAGTTGATGAATGAAATTGAAAATTTGAATAAATCCTTTAAGGTAAAAAATTATATTTATGATCATATATAAGTGAAGCTAAATGAAAAAAAAGTATAGTTGCAAATTTTCGAAAAACGCATTCTAATGATGAAGAGAAAGGTACAGGGTTCAAAAAATATATCTCAGAATTTGGTGAATGGTCTCACAAAAGGGAAACTTGATAAGGATAAACAAATGTTACAATTAATGTGTGATAAAAAAAGTGAAAGTGTTTCCAAAAAGAATGTTGTGAAAGCTATGTATATGTCCAATACCAAAGAAGTTGGAAATTAGAAGTTTCAAAATTCCCTGAGTCCGATAATGTTTCCAAAAAATCTAAATCTGAAAATATTTCCAACACTTTAGTATCCAAAAAATAGAAAAAGAAACTTACTACTTTGATTGATAATAGAATAGGCGATGGGTTAGAATAGATTGAAAATAAGGTTACGTAAAAACATATTCACACTTTTTGTTAGTATTGAAGAATTAGAGGACAATATTCTTTCAATGTATATTTCTAGTATTGTGGTGGATTTGGACACAAAGAAAATATGTTTTGGTTCAATAAAAAACATTACTGTTATTCTATAAGATATAGAAGGAAGATTTTGAGGTGGAGTTAATCTCCTAAATGAAAAAAGTATGTGAAATCTATTTTATTGAATCATGATAAAGTATGAGTAATGATTTAAAATAGGATCCAAACATTGAAAACTATTTATGAATTATATAAACAACTTGGAAACCTTAAAAAAGGATGTATTTTTTTGATACCAACACAATAAAAGTCTCCTAACAATTTTAAGATACCATAAGTTAAGAAAGAAATAGAATAAGAACAAGATCAATTTGTTGAAACCACATTGAAGGTTAGAAAAGTTTGAAGAACACAGATTCTTCCTTGTGGGTTTTATTCTCACATGAAAGTAGATTTGAAATTTTTAATGAATTTGAAAGACATTAGATAAGGAATAGTGACATTTAGAAATGATGAATCCTTGAAAATCAATGGTTTTGGGTCTACCATATTTGTGAAAGAAAAGATGAAATCCAAGAAAACATTGTATATTTGTGGGATGAAACAAAACATTATATGTGTTTCACAAATTTATTGATTAGGGTGACAAATATATATTTAGAATATATGTATTTTTTTATGAAAAATGATGAATAGGGAATGATAGTTCGAAGAGGCCAACATAAAAACGGAATCATATTTTAGGATGGTGAAATACAAAAATCCTGTTACTTTAGTATGGTGGAAGAGAATTAATTATGGAATAAATGATGGAAAACACATGTCAAAGAAACATGTGAAACTTATGTAAAATAATATTGTTCTTGTAATTAGTGATTTTATAAGAATAATAGATAGGTATAACACTATTTTTCACAAAGGAATGATTACAAATTAGTTCATAAGAATGTTTATATTTTTTCAAAACACCCCATGGAGCTGATTCATTCTGAAAGATGGGGTCCAATGAGGTAACAATCAACAAATAGAAATAAGTAATTCATTATTTTTATTGATTATTTTAATCACATTTCTTGGGATATGTATATGAAACACAAACTAGATGCTTTCAAAATGTTTATTAGTTTCATAAGGAATGCTGAAATGGATGATTATTAAATAATGAAGTTGGGAAATAAATTGTTGTGAAAATATAATTGAATAATTTTAATGATATCTTGAGAGGTTTGTAAATCATCATGAGTATAGTTCCCTATACACTCCACAACAAGATGGGTTTGTTGAAGGAATGAACCATAACCTTATGGAAATGGGAAGAAATTTGTTACATGAACATGGTCTTTTTAATTACTATTTGAAGTAATCTATAGGTATTTCAGTTTATTTTAAAAACCATTGTTTCAACATTAATCATTCCAATATAAATCCATATGAATTTTTTATGGAAAAATCCATGTTAGAAACACTTAAGAGCCTTCGAGAGTCCATGTATTATAAAGAAGAATGGAGGAAACATTGGAATGTTTGACTAGAAAGGTGAAGATTGAATATTTCTTTTCTATTCTCTAGAAAGGAGAGAATATAGATGTTTCCAAAAAGAAACATGAAGAGTTATTTATTCTATTGATGTGAATGTAATTGAATGATCAGAGGAAGAAAAACAAACTCTGATAGATAAATATGTTTAGAAGGATAAGGAAAATAATTTTGATAAGGATAAAAACAATTATAATCATACTCATGAAGAACTATTAGGCTCATGAAATTCCAATGACATGGAAGATACTCTAAAATCACTTCTAAGGTCGAGGAAGCATGTTGAATATTAGAATATCAATTCTACATCAGAAGGTTTAAACAAGAAGAACAAAAAACTATATCTCACATACTTTCTGTTCAAAAGCAGTGTGGAATGACGTAAAAGATGATTTTCAGTTCCCAAAATAGGTTCAACAAACAAATTAAGAGTTTTATCATAATAAAAAAGAGTGATACATGGGATTTTATACAAATTATAGATAACATAAAAATTATTAGCACAATGTGGGATTTCGAGAACAAGATGAATGAAGAAGGTAATATGATTTAGAATAAGGTAATATTAATTTGCAAAGGGTTTTCAAAAATTGAAGGAATTGATTTTTCATTAAACCTTTACTATAATTTCTTGTTTATAAAAAATAATATTATTTCATTATATTGTTTCACAATGAGGTTATAATATATTTCAAATAGATGTTAAATCTTAGTTCTTGAATAATGATGTAGATGAGGATGTTTACATTTAAAAACCTTATGGATTTATTATTGGGATAAATGAATGTTATCTTTGAAGATTGAAGAAGGATTTGTATGTTTTAAAAGAATATATGAGGTCATGGTATTAAAAATTGGATACGTGATTAAGTAAGAGGAGTTTTAAAAAATAAATAGTGGATATATATAATTACATCAATGAATTTAAACTGTAATCCCTCATCATAATTGTCTGTGATGATGTCATTATCTTTGATGGGAATAATGAAATAACATTGAATGATTAGTAAAAAAATTATAAAGTGTGTTGAGATGTCCATACTAGAGGAAATGGAATACTTCATTGGGTTAAAAATCCTATAAAAGGATAAACACACTATTATTTCTCCAAAAGTGTATTATATGGATATTTATAAGATGTTAGACATGTAAAAATAAAAACCTGTTTCCATACCGATTTCAGTTGGAAGAATGTTTTTTAGAAAATGAGAATGAATAGATGTCGATCTCAAAGAATTATAGAAGTTTATTGGGGGATTGTTGTATTTGACTGCCCTAAGACCCAACATTTGTTATGTTGTTACATTATGTGAAATATTTAAGAGTGCTCCAAAAGAGTCACATTTAGTCTTTAGAAAAATAATTCTTAGTTACATCAAAGGCATATTTTTTTTGGAATTATGTATAATAGTTCAGATAGTATTGATATTTTTGGGTAATCATATGATGATGTGGACAGAAATATCAATGATAAAAGATCCAAATATGTTGGATTAAACAATCTAGGAATGAATTTTTTTATTTATAATACAATGAAATAGAATTTATTAACTCTCAGATTGATAGAAACTGATTATGTTATTTCCACAGAAGACATTACTCAACTTATGTGGATAAAAACTCAACTAGAAAACATAATTGTTGAAGTGGTGTTTCCCTTTCTCTTGGATTGGGAAAATAATATCAAAATAATATCAAATATAATACAGTTTAACCATACCACTCAAAACAAATTAACATCAATATAATTTCATCATAGAGGATGTGTAAAATAATGAATTAATATTGGATTATATTCGTATGATGGAATAATTTTCATCCATATTCATAAAAACATTACCATAGGAGTCCTTATCAAAATTGAGGTCAATCATGGGTGTCCAACCTCTTTCTCAACAAGGATGAGGTATTCATTTTGTCCGCTATTTCATTATACCTTTGGATAATGATTTCAAGGGGGGATAATTGTTTTAAAAATCTGTTTTATTGAATGCATGTGAAAATGGGTATTTGGGTATATATTTTGAATTCAACATTTTATTGTGTGTGAACTATTACAATTTTTTTTCGAGTAGTTGTAGGAAACTAATTTTTATTCCATGACAGTTGAAGTTCCAAAGAAGAAAATATGACTAACTAATATGAATAAGGTTTTCAAAATCACTTCTTATTAGAAAAATAGTTTTTCTTACAATAATTAATATTTTCTATATCCAATTATCTCATGTAGGAATTGATTTATTTATAAGTAATCCATTACATGAGGATACAATGATAAGTGATTTTCGAAACTTGGTTAAAAACAAAATCCAAATGGGAATATTAATAGGACTATGCTCATGAGGAAGTTGATAGTAATTAGGGGTTGTCTTTTGTATCCAAATAAGTTTAAAAGGAATGAAAAAATTACCTGACATTATATTAGGTAAAAATTATATCGGTTGTAATATTCAAGATAATTAGACTCATAATGCTTAGAAAGGTCCATCATATTAAAGAGAATTTGGATGGAAGGAAAGGCTGACCAGATTCACACTAAATTTTGAATAAAATGATCAATTGTATTCGAGATGAATCTTGCAGGATGTAATTGTTCATCAGATTCAATTAGAATCATGTATGGAAGATGAAATAATAATGGTGGAGAATCAAAGTCTGTGCGACAATGATAAAACAAATTTGATGATATTGTAATTCTAATAATTCATATGATAGTGTTAAAAGATGTAATGAATGATTGATGAAAGAAAGAAAGAATGAAAGTGAATTTTCCAATCATATTCAGATTTCATAGAATAGAAAACGACATTGGATATTGTTTTCATCCTAAATGTATTCATTTCAATCAATTTATGGTCAATTGTATTACAAAAAAATCGTATTCAAGAAGAGTTGGAAAGAAATTTGTTTTTGAAAGAATATAATGATATAATAATTTCTAATGTAAGTCGGGCAATGCTAATGCAGATATTAAATATATTTAATGTCTTGAAGTAAGTCATGATACAAGAAGATGTTTGAAGAAGAATAAATATGCTGAAGTTGAAAATTTAAGATCACCATAATGGGTGCATCGGATTCATAAAGGCTGAGATTGTTTGTGAAAAATGTGAAAACCTAATGGATATAGTTGTTTGTTAGAATAAAATCCCAAATAAAAAATATTCAAAGAATGATGTTGATGGGAAAAGAGAAATACGATTAGTGGTGGAATCGTATTCAAAATAGAATGAAGTTGTGGATATCGGTCCATCAATCACAATATGTTCTCATAATGGGATGAAAACTTGTTTAGGGCCTACTAATGAAATGAAAACAAAAGAATGGAGTGACCAAAAACAAGAATAATTTGAGAATTTAATTAACAATGTAGCCAACCATTTTAAAGGGTTTGATTTTATTTATTTACTATTCATGTGGTTCAAGAGAATAGATGATGATGATGTTTATTATTTCAAGCGTTTCAAGATAAAAGATGAGAAGAATCCATTGTTTTAAATTTGAGAAATATCATAATCAAAATAAAAATTGAAATAATACACATGTGAAATAATAGTTTGAATGAAATTTTTGGAATTGTTATCAATGGGAAAATTTTATTCCGTAATCATAATGGTATCTATTTCCTAGTGCCATAAATGGTACAATGTATCATAATGAAAGTTTCATATTGGGGAAATCATATTTAGACTATTGTTTGTAATGAAATCTATAAGTGAGATAAAGTATTTAGAGTATTTAATAATGATTGAGATGAATTTAGAAGTGTTGGAGAATTTAAGAGGCTCTCGAAATTCAAGGGGAATCATGATTTGGGTTAATTGGTTGAGTTGGAATGTATTTGGGATTCCCGCCAAAACCTTCCATGGTTCGACTATAAAAGGTAAAAATACATTTTTACTTTCTATGAAGGATGTATTGATTAATGGAAGAGAGAGATGATATGAATTTTTAAGTGGGAATAAGAATTATTAAATGTTGTATTATTGAAGATGTCTTGTTAGATTTAAGTGAGAGGAGAATATACAAGATTGCAATGTATTCATATTATCATTTTATTCAGTGAATATTGTATTCATATGTATATCCTATTTTCCTTGTCATCGTATTAACATAGTCACCATTGAAGGATGGATAATTAGATATAGATTTATGTATTGATAAATAATTACCATAATTGACTTAACCATATTATGAATGAGTTATATTAATCTGATTGGGCAATCAGAGTTGAAGATAAGATGTTAATAATTATAGTGGGAAGATCAAACTGTGAAATCCTATTGAGTTGTATTTCAATGACCATGATGTTATTACTAGATTTTTCATACGAATGTGAATAATTTCTTCAAATAATAAATTTATTATAATTGAAAATCAGCATAGGTGAAATGTGTTGTTGCACAAACTTCTTCTTACCCTATCTATGCTAAGAGAGAGCACACACATTATTGGATTTTATTCAAAGTGCTATATGAGTGAAATGAAATATTATACTAATTTTTGAACACACAAATATATTGTTTACTACTAGATTGTGTGGAATTTGATTTTTTCCAAACCATAATATCTATATAGCTATTCTTATTTAAAAGACACTACAAAATATTTCACTTTTTCCAATAAGAGAATATCTTTCAGTAAAAGTGTATTTTTTGTTAGTAAATCTTTTTCCCAACATATATGTCAATGTCACTAAATTGTTGGTAAAAACTCTGTCACTAATTGTTTTTACGAGAGACAAAATAGTTTAGTTACAATTTTAATAAAACCAACAGATAATATATATTTTGGTAATGTGTTTAAAAACAAGTTTTAATGTCAAATTTATTTATTGGTAATAATAATATCAGCATATAGTATTTTTTTATAAATTACATTTGAATAAAAATTATAAAAAATTTTTTTATAAAATTTTATATTATATTTATTAATATATCATATTAAAAAACTAGATGATGATTTAAAAACATGTTAAAAAATTAATTATAATAATAATGAAATTTAATTTAAAAATATAGGTCCTCAACAGGATCCCCCCAACAAGATCCTCCCCCACATCCATGTCCTGCCAGTGAGCTAGCTCCAACACAAGGGACCTACTAGTGAGTCAGCTCCAACACTCCATGCCAAATCCAACCAACGAGTCATCTCCATCACTCCACTCTAGGGACCAACACTAGGGACCAGACAATGAGTCCTCTCCAACCAACTAGTCTTCTCCAAAATGTCGTGCCAACTCTAACACTAGGGACCAGCCAATAAATTATCTCTGGATATTCATTTGGTGTGTATTTCTATTACACATCAGTCATCATTGTCCTGGTTCACACTGGTGGTCGGAAAGAGCTAATCATCTCAACTCACACACACATCCCCTTTCTTGCACATATGGATGAAAAAATTACATCTCCAATATAACACTTATATTAAAAAGATATAAAGGATTAGACATGTTTGAAAATAAAATATCACAAAAAATAAGTAAATTGCATATTCGAGTCAAACATAAATTATATCATTTATTTTTTAACAATATCATAAAACATCTTACATACCAAACACATACCTGACAGACATATGCTCAACAATTTTACAAGAAAAATATCAATAAAATTAAAACTATAAAACAATGTCTCATTCTAAAAAATATATCAAAATCAATGAATCACGAAGATGGAGAAAAAATGTATCATATAGTACATAAATTTCTTATTTTGGGCCATAAAGCGCAAACCATGACTTAAGAAGAATCCAAAAATAATGCCGTCAGAGAACAGAATTTAATATTATGTATATAAAAACTTTAGTTATTGATTACGGCAGACATGTGGTGAGAAAATTTATGAGATTCTTTCAGACTAAATGGGCTCCAGAAAATTTGGTGCTCATGAATTATATGGAAAAACATATATATCATGTATTAAATTTTAACTAAGGCATTAAAATATATATAGATTAATGAAAACTCAAATGAATATAGTGTATCACATACAAAAACATGATGTAAGTATACATTCTAAATGAAAATTTGACACCAATACTAAAAAAGATGGAGGTTGATGATACTAGAAAATTGAAGTAGTGATACAAGTCCATGATTCAACTATTACGATCTATGAAAGTATTCATGCTGTACAGTTTTACATTTCTACTAGGATAAATTCAAAACGGTGTTACTAACTAGATTTGAGGGATTAAAGAAAATGTTCCTTGAGTTTCATGTTTTCCATCCTGGATGGACATAACAAGACATGGCCTCCATAGGAATTAAACTATGAATATTGAGATTAAAGGCCTATAAAATTTTGTAATATCATTTATATGAATATAATAATTTTTTTGGAATGAAAACTAATTCAAATAATAAGAATAAATAACATTATTTCTAGTATTAATTCATTATTGTATGAACGGTAAAAGATTTATTTTTCACTCCATCTTATTTGAAAATATTTTGAAAATTATATATAAATAGATAAACGTTAAAATCAAATTAGATATCTCCATTGTTTTTGTATGGGTGAGGAAATGGTTGGTTTGGTTAAAACTGTCCAGAATATTCAAAAACAAAAATTACCAACCAATGATTTTATTAATAACGGACCCTACTACTTTTTAATCCAAAACCTAAATAACCCAAATCAATATGAAATAAAAAAATTAATTGTTTAGAAGTATCCAAAATAACCACGATTAAAATAGCATTTCAGTTTCTAAAAAAATCAAAAGTCCTAGTGTCTGGTATTGCAGGCCTCTTCTTCAAATTCCTATCACCACTTGAATTCCAAATGCCTAACTAAATACATTCCAAATGACTGGTAATAATATCACCACACCCTCAAATGTCTATTTTCATAACTAATATGTATTAAAACTCCAATAAATAAATTCAAAATGAAAAAATATGAATAACCAATATTGTATTTACAAAACTAAATATACTATAAATGTGAAGTTGTCTTTTTTTTATAATGACGAGACAATAAATAAGAAATTTCAAATGAAAAAACATGAAAAATAAATAATTCATTTAAAAAACTACATTTACCATATATATGTTCTTCAAGTCTTACGATAAATTATGTGTCAATGTTATAGTATTTATATTTGATAAGTTAGTGAAACACTTCTTTTTGTCCCTAAACCAAAATAAAAAATCCACATATGATCTAAATATAAAAACCACTTCAATTAAAATAAATCAGATAAAAAACTCCCTTCTAAATGAAGGAGAAGATCCCAAGGACTAACCTATGTGTATCCTATGGAACTACAACATATACATTAGGCCAGTAATGGCTAGAGCACAACCAAATATGCATAAAATTAAATATAATTATAAAACTATGAATTCATTCTTTTAATAGATACATGTAAAATATGGTACGATATCATACCACAAAAATGAGAAAAAACATTCAAAAACATTCAGTCACTCTTTAAGAAAATTCCATGGCACATCTGATGTTCTTGTCTTCCATTTAATCTCAAAAAGGAGAACAATCAATGAAAAATGACCTAACATGAGGTGGAAAACATAAAAAATTCATTCTCCTTGGAAATAAAGTGATGCTGGATAAATCTACAAAAAAATTCATTAAGATACTATACACATATGAAATAATTGAAATCATATGCAGATGAAATATATGACAATTTTTATTTATACATGACAATTTTTGAATAACATTAATATTGAATTTAAATTATACAGCATTATGTATCAATAATTGAAACCATACACAAATTAAATATGAAAAGGAAATTTTTTAAAATCAAATTTTCAAAAATGAAACTATATGCATAATGATTTATTAATTTGACCAACAATATATGTAAATTATATATGTGTACAGTTTTAAAATGAATTATAGAACAAAATTATTCATACAATTGGAAAATGAATTAATGAAACCCTTTACAATTATGGATTAATATGATAAATGAAGAAAATTTACTCATATATACATAGTTAACTAATATATGTATATAGTTTGAAATGTTCCACATCATTCCTGTACAGTATATGTAGAAAAATCTTACCCATTTACTTTTCCTAAATGTTTGGAGAATTCCATATATAGAATTGGGTATAACTTTTCATCTGTTATATGATATTGAATTGTGAGATTACACTGTACAATATCATGGGATCTACATCATTCCTATAATGTTTTATTAGACATTATTCATTTAGAATATATAGATACATTTTAAATATATATGCATATAATTAATTCTTATTAGTTACACATTTTGTTTCCTAACGAATTATAATTGAATTTTCCATCGTATTTATGAAAATGAATTATGAAATTGTAACAATATAAAGATACAATAAATTATATTTAAACAGTTTTACTCTAATAGAATATAAACAAATGGATATATACTACAAAAATGTTTAATTTAAATATTCATGTCAATTGACTAACTGAATATAACCATGTAACAATACTGTATAGTTATAAATATTCGACGTACATCACTGAGTTCATGTTAAAAAACATATTCTACTTTGTTTATCTCATTTTACTCTATAATAATTGATTTCCATTCTACAAACAAATTCGTTTTAGAGACAGAACATGATTATGATTAGGAGACCTTTGCTGAAAGAGAGCATGTCCAAACAGTTTTCATCGAAGACACTTCAACATCATATGACATTAAAAAAAGACAATATAGATCAATTCAAGATTAAAATTAAATTTTAATAGAAAAATATTTGTGTGAAATGTAATGGTTCCCTAATTGGAAATAACTTTTTATGGTTGACTGAATCTCAGTGTTTTATTTTATTTTATGTATTAACTAATAATTAATCTTGCATTTTTTTTCATTCTATATTTCATTTTTATATATGATTAGATATATATTGTCTCATGATAATTCATTGTTGGTGGTTTTATTAGTTAGATATATTTTTTCATTGATTTACATGCAATTTTTTCCTTGGAAATTAAACGGGTGGGGTACTAGTGTGAACATACGTTTTGATTGAAAATTTTATATAAATTTATGAGAAATTTTTTTTTTATATTTTTATTAATAAATTGAATTGAATTTATAAATTTCAAATAAAAGTAATTTTTAATTATCATTTATTATTTTTTATAACCTTGAAATAAATTTTTAAAATAACATGATAAAAATATAAAATCTCATTTTATTTTAAATGAATCATGTGTACTAATATATTTAATTGACTGGTATATGAATTAGAAAAATGTTTTCAATTTTTTTATTAGCTCTTCCAAGAGTGGTTCACTGGAATGGATTGTGCTTCCATCTTTACAATAACATTCCATGACTTCCATTCATTGTTCCATGTTAGATTTTATGCGATGAATTTAGGACATGATAGGATAAATTCTGGGTATCTTTTAATCTAAAACATAAAGTGAATATGGATTTAGAAACAATGTTTTAGAAAGTATCATTTTATGTGTTCTGATTACAAAGATAATGGTCATGATTGATGTTACAAAAATTAAATTCATAATGAATGTACAATTCTGACAGTTTGTTATCCAGAAATAATGAAGTTTCTACCAAAACAAAAATATAAGTTCTGAGTGTTATTACATGTGCATTTTTCTAAATTTATGTGTTGAAATGTCTCTTATGTTTGTGTGGAAAACTATATTATTTTTGTAATAAAATGGATTCCACTGCACAATGGGTTTGGAAAAATACTAGACCAGCTTAACTAGGTAAATGAGAAACATCAAGCCACACATTTAAGTAAATAAACCATATAAACCAGCATCTATTAAAAACTTAACCCTCATCGCCTACAAATTTTACTCACTAGTACATCTTAGTACATAAATAAAATTATGAATCACATCTTTAAAGTGTTTAAGAAGAAAAAATGATAATACTTATTGTTTCTTATGACAAAATGCTTCTATGTTGTGTTGTTCAATTTTTTTTGAAGCATAACTCATAATTGGAATGTTTTAAATTTTAGGCATGTCAAGGATTCTCACAAGGACCAAATGTGGTCATAACCAACAACTCATTTGTTAATGAATACTATATAAGAGAGCTGGCATAAAAGGGTAACCTATTATTGAAGTCATTCCAAAGTCACAAGGATATCTATTAAGAAGTAATCTCTGACCAATAAGTATATAATAGTTAGTGTAGATAACCAGTAGTTTTTATTTTTTTCCTTCAATGAAAACCTTCAAGGAGTAATATATGGTTAAGAATTTCCATAGTTCTATTTAACATGGAATGTTGGTTGTTAATAATTTCAAAAAATATTTAATAATTAATAGAATGTAGAGATAAGAAAAATCACAAAAAAACATATTCAAAATAATATTTGAAAAAACATTTGATAAAACCCAAACACTCTACAATCAAAATCATGACCCTTAAAATAATGAAGGGTGGATTCATTTTTGATGGTGAAACCCATGTAGCAGTGGTCATGTATTTCAATTCAATGAGAACCATCGGTGACCCCCCCTCAATGCATTTATATAATGCACATGACAATAATATGGTAGTGTATTCATTTGTTGAGACACCCAACTGATGTCATCAAAAGATATAAATTGACTAATTTTTTTGAAGATGATCGAAATCGGTGGAGGTGATGCAATCACAAAAAAGAAAATCTGATTATCCAATGAGCATACTAAAATCATTAATAAATTAAAAACCAAAATATTTTTTTATATTAATTTCAAAGAAACCCAAACTAAAATTCAATTTAAACAATAGATTCCCATGATTTCAAGAGCTTAAAACCTGAAGAGAATAAATACATTCCTATAACCTCATACATAGACCAACTAAATAAGAACAGGGTTTCAGTCCATGATCTTTCCAAATTCTAGGCATTATAGTTGAAATAGGATAAAATATATCGAACATCGGTGGATGAAGTGGTATAAGAATTTGTGGAGAATTTAGGGCGTATATGTAGATGCAGGTGACTATGAAGAATATAGCATTTGAGCATAATAGATACTCATTGAGGTGTCTGGTGTGGAGGCAAAACTGATGAAAAAGCCGAGTGTATGGGGGCATGTCATTTGGGTAAAACACAAATGTGGGGATCATGTATTTGTTGGATATTTATAATTTATTTTTCATTTTACCTTTATTTAGTAATTTATAACTCACCCCCATAAAATTTGTCTAATATATAATTTTAATTTTTTTCATATAAAATATAACTTAAATTATATTTTCAATTTATGATATTTATTTATTATGATCATATTGATAATGTGTACATTATGTTTTGCGATTGAATTAAATATATTTCTTATAACATTTTTTTATTATCAAAAATAATTTTTTCTAATAAACACTAAATTGGTGTTAACAAAGATTTCTATTTCTCAAAAAATAATATGTAGTGAATAAGTAATAACATTTTGATATAATGAAGAAAATCTATTTGTAATAGTAATTATAAAAAATATTTATTTTTCATTGTAAAACAATTGTCGATGTTATTATTATAAAGTGAGAAATTAAATTGCAGTTAAAATATTTTTGGTTTTAAACAATTAATAAAAACAGATATATATGTTGGTAAAGTTAAATGTTGTTATTTGAATATAGTATCCAAAAAACTTAGTATCTATTAGAAGTTCCCATTTCTTAAAGGATATATATTATATGTCCCTGAACATCTGTTGGTATAAGTTATTTTTTTATAGTGGGGGATCTTTGTAAATTCTTGTATTCATGTGGACGTGTGTTTGATTTTTATTTCAGTAGGGAATGATATGTTTAATAGAAGGAAAGGGTATTTTTATTTACAATTAATCATTAATGAAAAAAGTATTACCGGTTCACCCCTCTCCCTCTCAGTGATATAATTTCTTGTATGAGAACATCCACTATAGAGATCACTTTCATCATTCTGGGAGATTTTATCTCATAGTTTCATAGCCTGTTCATCTTTTTATAGTTATTGAAGTTCTAGTAAAATGAATATTAAAAAAACTGAAATGAATTGGAATTAATACACTTAAATAAGAATAAATTGTTCTATATATCTTTTTTTCACAAGTAATAATCATTTGATAAAAAGTTAAGGATAAATGTTTATATTATTTTGGTGGTTTTGTTGACAATCCTGAACTAGTTTTCTTTTATCTAATATTATATATATATATATATTAGTTAAAAAACATGAAATTAGTTATTATATACCTATTAAAATCTTAATAATCCAAAACAATACTTTTATATTTATCCATGTGAACATTAATGGGAAATGAAAAGGGGTTATCAACGGAGAAGATTAACCATCATAATTGGGGAAATGGGTTAACTTCATTGAATAAGAGAAGATGACAAAAGTTTTGGATATAATATATTCAATTACATATATAATTATAATGTATATAAATCATACTATATCTATAATTATTATGTGGGTGAATGGGTAGATGATAAAGAAGGCAAATGAAATAAATCAGAAGACATTGTTTGAGAATGTAACCTCTTGAACATCATATCCATGAAGGACCCCTTATAGAACATGGAATTTGTATTTTAGTGAGGAATGAAACACAAAGACATTGGTAGTGTTTGGAGGTTATGTTCTGGTAGATATTATATTATTTTAAAGTGTTTTTAGGAGAAAAGGGACGATGAGGGGTGATATTTATACATGAGGAGGTGTGGATTTATGTGATTAAATTTTAATGATTTTATATACAAAGCCGACCACTTTTTTGTGGAATTAATTATAATGATTTTTTTCAATAATTAATGTTGTAGTGGATGTTTAAGAGCAATAAATACATCCAATTCCCATTAAATTTGATACATTTTTGGTATTTTATTTCTTTATCTATTAACTTTTACATGCTAACCAATTTACCTTATACAATGATATGTTTTTTAAACATGATAACATTTTGTATCTATAAAAAATTAAATTGACCATATTAAATAATTTTTTCCTACTTAATTCAAATATTAAATTCATTTTTATTTATAAAATTTATAAAAGTGATAAATATGAATTCTAATATGATACATGTATAAATAAAAAAATAATAATTTTTTCAAGGATAGAATCATGATATTAAAAATTTAGAAATCATGTTTCTAAATATATACCACCTTATTAATTATGTCATTACCTAATTACATATTAATTAAGAATAATTTTTAATAAAATTTAAAAAATTATCATATAGTTATTATTTATTATGATTTATGTAAAAATATTAATTTGAAATTTTAACCCAATAATCAATTTTTTAGAAAATTACATAAAAGATACCCTAAGAATATTTTTATGTGCTAGGTAAAAAAAGGAATTTTATTCCTAATAAAATTTAATGAATATTGATATTTATCTTTTACTTAAATATCATTATTTATCAATATTTTTAATTTCAGAGAAATATAAACATTATGACCAATATAAAAATGAAATAGGACTTCATTAAAATGGATTATTGTGTTAAAATTATTTTATATGATTATTTCATGAATGTATCTATTGTATATATATTACATATTCAAAATAAAAAATATTTTTAATAGTATAAATTTATATGATTCAAAATTAAAATAAATTTTATTATATCATTATAAAATCTCAATGGTCATTTAAAAGTGTCAATTTAACCAACAACAATAATTAACAACTAATTTTTTGAATAATGATAAAAATGTTGACAATAAATATTAGATTAAAATCATTAATTATAAAGTTCACATTTTACTGCAAATACACCAAAAAACATACTCTTTAACAATAAATTATATTCAAATAATGTTTCAATATAATTTTCAAAAGAAATATTGTATTACTATATTCATTTCATTTCTATAGATTTATTCATTGGTGGAATTATTATAGGGGATCGATGTGACACTAATTTTAATATTTTACATTTTTTATTCTCTAATAGTATTTCAATTTCAATATTTGGATTAATAATTGGAATTCTTTTGACTGAATGGACTATAATTAAATAAAGTAATAAATTGTTTTTAGTTTCATAGTAAGTGCCTACCATCCTTTTACTCTTCACGGTTGTAATAATTCATTTTAACCTATGATTTAAAATTTTATTTTTAAATGTAAAAGTTTTTCGACGTTCTCATAAAATAATTGTTCTATTAATTACGTAATAAAATTTAAAGGTCATTATAATAGGCCATGCGATCATTATATTGGAATAATAATAAGAAAAAATGTATTAAATAGCATGAGAAAAAATTGAAATATAGAACAATCACATGATTATGAATTCCTTCATATTAAAACACATTATTTCCAAACGTGAGTAAGAAAACACATTATGACTATTATTGACTATATAAAAAGATTTGAACTTAATCCAATACCTTGGAAGGATATATAGGAATCCACACATCATCATCTATATATATGTGCTCCATGTAAAATCATTCATTTCTTAAAAACCCATGGAATGAAAATGAATTTCATTTCTTTTTAAAATTTAATTGTATTAAGAAAATATTCAAATTTTTTTAATTATCATAAAATGATATACCCATGGAAAATTAATTGGTATCCAATGATATTCAATAAGATCTAGGTAGATACCATTCAATCAAGATAACATAGTATTTTGTATTTACACCATTTAAATAATGGATATACATTATGGTCAATAATTCCCCCAATAAATCTATTTATGTCAACAAGTTAAAAATTCATTAATAAAAAAAGAAAAACATAGAAATCATAGAGGAAATATTTTTAATGAATGTTTATTCATATTGAGAGGTGATGAATTAGAAATACAATGGTCGTGATTGATCATTTTACATTGAACATCCAAAGAAAGAAGTTGGATGGTAATATATGAAGAATATCCATGATTCAAGAATATAATATATCATAGTATAATGAATTAGATGAATGAAAATTTATATTAGTTTTAGAAAACCCACTTTGGAAATAAGAAATTTCATTGTTCTATTGCAATAATTTTAGAAGATACATTTTATAAAACAAGGAGAAAAATAATTTCATTTAGAAAAACCGAAAACATAAAAGGAATGTATCTTGTAAAATAATATATTCAGAATGAATATGTGTTCATAGGGTAGAAAAAATTTTAATTTGTCTTAATAAAATATTTTTTAGTTTATCATAAAAAGAAAAAGTCACACGTCAATATAAATTTTTTTTTTCTAAAATGTGAAATGAAAATTTTGAAAAAAAATTACATTTCAAAAATACAATCCAGTAATAAATCATTAATTTTTTTTAGATAACAATGCGGTGTCGAAGATAAAATTTATTATTATGAAAGGATACAAAATCATTTTTAAATACATAGAAATATCATTGTTTCAAAATATAAATCAATAAATTAGTATTGAATTTACCTTTTGAAAGGGAAGAAGTAAAATTATAAGAATCATAAAAAAACTGTATATTATGTATCATAAAAATCTAAAGAACATTAGAGGGAATGAAATTATTGAAAAAGAAAAAAATACTCATTGATAAAAATGAGATTTTTTCATAAAAATGATACACACATAATTTAGAAAACATTTTACCAATGAATTATTTATTGACGATGAGATTTAATTTCCCTAGAGTAAAAAAGGGAATAATATATAAAATAGGGTAATTATAGGATTAATGAAATAATGAATGTTATCCTCATCTAAGAAAGAGTATGCCCATATTATTAAGAAAAAGAGTTGATGAAATGCTAATAGAGTTGGTAACGTAAGAATAAAAGGATCATGAGAAGAAAATCATTAAATAAATCTTAAAATCTCATGAATGGAATTATATTTTCATATTTGAAAACAATATTTTAGTGAATATGATAATTAAAAGAAATTATTGTGCACAATATCAAACCTGTAACAAACATGATTTTATAAATTACATTTTTTCCCAAAATATTTTTTTTATATTTTATTCTGTATTATTGTACCCATACACCCCATCGAAAATATAAAAACACCTTATTTAATTAAAGGATATTGTCTCATTATTAAGAAACTAGACATATGGAATGAACAATATTTCAATTTGAAAAAAAATGGAAAATAATTAACGAATAATGGGACAATTTGGATCCTTTCAATTGTGAGAATTATATCCCTCATAAACAACACTACAGAAAAGAAACCGAATATTTGTAAATCAATCAAAATCGTAGAAAATGAAAATATATAACCATTGTTAGAAATTTTAGATAATTTTTAATTTTGACCTGAAGATATATTTATAGTAGGTAATGACTAGTGGAATAGTATCCCAGCCATTAAGGATAGTAACCTGACCAATGGGAATAGTAACATAACTATTTGGAATAGTAATTTTACATCAAAATAAAAAAATATAATTTAAATAATATTTATAATGATGTATTTATGAAATTATAAATATTATAACTTCATAAAATAAATATCATTATTTAAAACATAGCGTAAATATATGTATATTTTTAACAAACAATATTTTAATAAATTTTTTAAAAATCGTAATTTATACTAATATATTTTAATACCTACATTAGAAAATTAATTTTATAAAATAACTTTTATTTTTTAAATAGAAATATTAAAATGAAACAAATGTAAATATTTAGTAATTTTATGAAATACATCAATTTTAATGTGAATAGTAACAATACTATTTTCTAAAAACCACATGTTTCATGGTGAAATGATGAATCAATAACGACTTAATAAATTATAAATATTTCATTTTACCCATATTCAGTTTATTACGTTTTGTGGGTAATATAAAAATAATAATAATAATTCGAAAACCTAAAATATAATTAAAAAATCATAAAACTCTAATGTGTCCTTTTTAATAAACATTTTTTATTCATTCATCTCATTGCATATAATTAAAATAATAAATTATAATTAATAATTGATTAATATTACTCAAGTAATTTTTTCCCATTAATTTTTTTAACTTAAAAAATATTACTGTTGAAAGGTTTAGCTTGTATATTTTATTTTATTCAATATTTAATCCATAAAATAGCCCTCTCTACTAATATAAAAAACCGTCACCCACCAATGATAAACCAATTCTCCCTTACTTTCCAAAGAAAATTATAAACCAAAATTCCCTCTTTAATGTCTAGTATAATACTAAATGATGTTCTATAGTGAAAAACTCCATCCAGTCAAGGAATCTAGCTCTAATGAAAAGAATAAACATTGATAAAATAGGGTTTGTTTTCATTATCATTTCTTATCTTTTATATTATCTTTTTTTTTTATTTTCAATTCCTTTGAAAAAAAATTCTAAAACTAATTGACATGTATGTTAAAATAAAAACAATGATTTTAAACAATAATAATAATAATATTTATTAGGTATTTATATTTTATACATCTCTTCCTCCACTTTTAGTAATTTTTCATAAATAGATGGTTAACCGCAAACATGGATGTTTCCAATTATAATAATATCACCACCCATACATATAGTTATAATAAATATTTTATGACATAGATATGTGTAAATATGTGTATTTTCATGCTTCTGGAATTAATTTCACTTATGTATTGTAATTTCTTGGACCATCCTGGTCTATTAAATTTCCAAATTATGGCTTTTGGGGTGTCCTAGACACCATCAGCTATTCAAGAGGGCATCCGTGTCATGGAAGAGTGTCATCATGGTGTCACGAATCAGTCTCACTAATTGATGCCGCACCTAAACGGTGCCACTGTGGGGCTTCAAGTTTCTTTCCTCATTTTAACCATAATGTATCCTCTGACTGTTATTACCTATGTTAATGTGACAAAATACCATTTTAAGGATGGTAAAGGTTATTTGAAATCCCTTTAGAGTTGGGTGATCCTTGACATACCAAAACTTATGGCCTTTTTATCAGTTTCACACCCATTGACATGTTTCCAGTTATGTCCCAGTTATGTGTTTTTTTAATCATATATGTAACCTATCAACTCACAACTATCTACTGGTCTATTACCACATTTTTCGAAGGGATTTATTCAATATCAATTAATTCCAACATGTGCAACCACCCATACACATGGTCAAACCACGATCGTATTTTCAATCACATCAAGATTGAACATCCCGTAACTCTAGGATTGTCCCTCCTTATAACAGAAATATCATCTTCTTCCATGGTCTCCTAATATTCCCTTGGTGCGCGTGGAGTACCTCCTCTTGTGACAAGTAATTCCTCTGTGAAAGACCTCCCATTTGGTTATTCTTGTAGTTTCTTATAGCACGAACCTAGTTTTTGGAGCAAGGAAAAAACATTGATCCTTGATCATCCAAGTAGGGGTTATTCCTTCATCTCCCTTTAATGTGAATCATGCAGGGCGGGTATGATGACGTTCACTTGGGATGTCGGTGAAACCATCTGTAAGATAGATAATATACATACATTAAATAATTAAGGGCTTGTGATGATGATGATGCTGTTGTATTTTTACAATTTTTATGTAGTGAATTTTTTGGGCTCATGTCCACATAAAATCATGGTCGTTTCTGGAACTTTTTTTTCACAATAATGAATCTATATTTTCTAGATAATCTTTTGATTGAATGACTACAACATGGAAATGGGTTATTCAAATAATATTGGTTGATTAAATAGATTATAGATGGATAAAAACCATTGTGTGATCACCCTAGTTAACCAAATTTAATGAACCAACATAATGAATGGTGTTGGAAAAATTTAAAAAAATCCCTTGCTCTGTTCTAATAATATGAATGGTTGTTCTAGTTAATGGTTTTTAGGGAGATGTGGGTGGGAATAGAATATCTGGGTAAGAGGTTGTTGGTTTTAGAATATGAGCCCATGTAGATCCATAGGTAAATTTTCTGGACCAGACAATTTGGGGATGGTTTGGTTCCAGAACTTCTAGGGATCTCACGAGATCCCATTTTGATGTTATCACATACAATTGAACTGAGATTGAATTCTTAATGCTTACTTGACTATTTTACTAGATTTATTATTTGGACATGTGGTTATTCCTGATATTTTCTTTGCAGTGAAGTAATATTTAAATTTAATCACATGAACATGATAATGAGAATGGAAAGATTGGGGAACTGTATTCCAGATGTGGGTTGTGCGCTGGTTGTGGTTGTTGTGTAGTTGTTCTTGTCGGGGTAGCAACATGAGTTATTTTATGAAGGCTAGTTTTTGGATTCGGGACCCTTAGGTTGGGATGAGTGATTGATTACATATATGTACAAAATTTTGTTATTTTGTTTTATATAATAACCCCACCCATGTTGAGAACATCATGCCAAATCCACCCTTTTCAGGGGGTAGGGTGTTTTTTCCAACAATCCTATGAGTGGATGGTTATTAACTCTTTTCTACTTCCTCTCCCTAGTAGCCCACGAATCTTTGGTCAATATGTAATAGACTGGTGTTAATAATGTCCCAAGACTCTTTAGGTAGGGTGTGTTGTGGTGGTTGTCCCAAGTGTGTGGGTTAGGTTGTTTCCCAAGTGTCTCCGAAATGAGGCATTGGTGTCTTCAAGCATGGACGTGGTTGTTACTGATTAGGTGTCTTTAGGGATGGTAGTGGTTATTGTGTCCCAGGTGTCTACAGGGAGAATGTGTCATTGTGGGGGCCCAGGTGTTTGTAGGTGGGTTGGATGTGTGGTTGGGGTGGAACGTATGGTTGTTGTTGTGGTGGTAGTGGGACTGTAGTGGGGTTTTTGGAGGAGTTCTGATGCATGGGATATCCTAAATAACTAGTTTTAAAGCAGTGTAGGGTATCCAAATATCGATGTGATATTACTATTTTTTTACATGACTTTCATTATTTGGTGAGTATTCCTTGGAAAGGCTGGGTGGATAGTTTTCCTTCATATTTCTTCAAGTTAGCTCTATTTTTTCAGGGGGAATTAGAATGTCTTCTCACTTGTGCATGATATCTTTTCATTTACATAATGAGTATACCTATATACTGACCCTATGTATGTACAACTTTTGTTAGGTTTTCAAGAAGATGTTGAGGACCATGTCAGACCTTACTAGATCAGGCATTAGTACAGTTTTTTATGACACTTTTCATTTTGTTGCTACTTTCCATTAGTATTTTTATTTGAATTTGTATAAGTTTATTTTGAACATGGATATGGGAAAATGGGTATTACTTGTAATTATACGTTTGACAATTTGAGTTGTTTGGGATTTACCGTCTTGTCTCCCAATCTTGTTCTATAAAAAGTGTAAATCGTTCCATATTACATGAGATTCTATACCCATGGCCATAGAATCCACCCCGAGGCCTATTGAAGGCGGTACTTGGGGGTGGGGGGTTTCTGTCAATCAACTTGAAGAAGGATGTGTCTGGAAATTTTCTATTCCTTCCCTCATCACGGGGAAGGTGGATCATGATGGAATGGTATCAAAGGAGATGGTTGATAGATATAATAAACTTCGGGGTGAAACACAGTGTGGATTGCATGTGATGGTAGCACAATGGTGTTAGATAATCATAGTGGTTAAATAGTCCAGGGAAGACAAGCTAGGACACGAGATGTAAATTCTCCATATGGTCTGACGCAAGGGCTCCGATCCTACCAAATGACCATGTTATCCTACATTGATTTCAGTGTAGAGACCCTTGGAATGCTACATGAATCATAATGACTTGCGTTCCTCCTTTATGTTTGTTTCCATGGAAAAAATCTAAATAATTAACAAATATGTACATAAGTAAATTACTTACTACTCTGTATTAGTCATTCCCTGTTTACTTCCAGTTATGGCACCTGGACATCATCCACGTGTAGTGCGGGCAGTCAAGGACTAGTAGATTGATTTGATTGATCAGTAGAGGGAAGATTGAGAGGAGGATCAATGACCTTTTTGAGCATTTGAAGGGAGAAGAATAGTTTTCTACGATCCACCTGCAGTCGTGATATCACCTATTGATGGTGAAGGAGGGTGGGATTCCGAAGATTTATTTCAAATGCAAGAACAAGCACATTGAATTCGCGGTCATGTCATTTGGTGTTACAAACACACTACTAGTTTCCATGGGGGTCATGAACTCTAATTTTCATGAGTATCTTGACAACATGATGGTTATGTTAATCAATGACATTTTCATCTACACAAGATCATAGGAGGTTCATGTTGAGCATCTAAGGGATGTTTTGGAGGTCTTCCAAAAAAACAATCTCAACGGGATTATTTCCATGTGCATGTTATGGACATGATAGGTGCACTTACATGGACATGTGGTGTCCCAATATGGAATAGAAGAAGTCACATCAAAGGTTGAAGTAGTTTTTCCATGGGTAACACACAAGAACCTAGAAGAGGTTCATAGTATCATGGAATTGGAACGAAATTATCAGAAGTTCATAACTGACTTTTCTCGAGTATTATTTCCATTAATAGATTTGACCAAGAATGATCGAGCATTCAATTGGAGAAATTAATTCCATGAAACTTTCACTTATCCGAAACTGAAGCTAGTTAGTGCCCCATTTATTAGGTTATAAGAAGAAGGGGTGATGTTTGAGGTGTTCTAGGATGCTTTCGGTCTAGGAATGGGGTGTGTACTGATGCAACAGTAGGGAGTGATCTCTTATTGTTCTACACAGTTATTACTTAATGAGCGTAACTATGCCACCCATGACCGAAAGCTTTCAACAGTAGTGCTCGTGCTAAAAATGAGGCGGTATTACCTCATCAGGGAACTCTTCATGGTCTTTACAGATCACAAGAGCCTTAGGTATGTCTAATCCTAGAGAGACCTGAACTTTTGGAAGTCGAGGTGGATAATGTTTTTTAGGACTACAACATTGAGATATCCTAGAACATAGGAAATGGGATCATGGTGGTCGATTCCCTAAGTATGAGATCACAGAAGGATGTGGTTTGGGAGTTATTAGATGATTGGAAGGAAATGGAGGAGTTAGATGCTTTACATATGGGAGTGAGAGTGGATGATGGTAGATGTATTCTATTTCAGATGATAGTTCAGTCTTCTTTTGTACAATAAGTGGAGGAGTATCGGTGGGGAGAGTCAGATACCAAATTAATTTATGATTACATTGATAAGGAAGATGCCACAGAAGGTTGGTCAGAGGATATTAAGAATAAGATCCTATTCAGTGGGATGTTTTTGTTCTCAATATTGATGCATGAGGGACTTCTTGGTGAGTTGTATAACTCTACACTAGAAGTACATCTATGAGTTTCAAATATGTACTGAGGCATTAGAGGTCATTTTTCGTTTCCCAAAGTGAAGCAGGTAGTGGTGGAGTTTATTGTAATGTGCCTTATCTGTAAGCTGGTGAAGGTTAAACACTGAATTCATGGTGGCCCGTTACATCCCTTAGACATTTATTAGTGGATGTGGGATAAATCCTTGATGTTTTTTTTCACAGGAATACCAAGGGCGGAGGGAGGCATTGGTTTCTCCTGGATAGTGGTAGATCAATTGACGAAATCGGCTCACTTCATAGTGGAAATAGAGTCGAGCGTTGAGGATGTGTTTGCACATAAGTACGTGGGTTATGTTGTTTTTAAGTAGAGAGTTCCCAAAACAATCATTTAATATCAGGATACACACATTACATTACGAGCCAACAAAGGATTATAATAAGATTTTGGAACCCACCTATTCTTTAGCACTGCTTTCCACCCTTAGACGGATGGGAAGATGGAGAGGAACATCCAAATGTTGGAATATATGTTGTAAGCATGTGTTCTAGACTTTGGAGGATATTGGGAAGACATTTTACCATGGGGGATTTTCTCATCATTACTATCTATCGCTCCACCATTGGCACGACACTATTTGAATACTGTTATGGAATACTATTTCATTCACCTGTGTACAAGACAGAGGTTCGGGTGGAATGTGTTCATGGAACATAGGTAGTGTAGAGAATAATGGAGAGGTTTCATCTTGTGTTTGAAAGGATGAAGGTGTCTTAGTACTAGCGAAATTCGTTTTCCGAGCATTGGAAGAGACCACAATAGTTTGAGGTTGGGGACCATGTTTTCTTAATGGTCTCCCCTCAGCGGGGACATTAGAGGTTTTTCATGTGGGTGTAAGCTTTCACCTGGGTTCATCAGGCCCATCACAGTGTTGGGACAAGTTGACGAGGTTTCATATCTATTGGTGTTACCACCACAGTAGGGGAGGATCCACGACATCTTCCATGTCTCTCAGCTTCGTCAGTACCTACATGGTGACTACCACATCTTCGAATGGGGAGAAATAGATATTGAGGACAATGTGAAGTTCGTGGAGAAACTGTAGAGAATCAAGGATTATAATGAGAAGGTGCTTCTTGGAGGGACTATTCCCTTGTTTTTTCGTTTAATATAGGAATGGTGTCCTTGAGGAGGGTGCCTAGGAACAGGATGCACTGTTTCTTGCCTAGTACCTAGAGCTTTTTGGAGCATTACTCTTATGTTTTTCATTGTGCTTTGTATGTTTTAGATCCCTTACATTTTTTATGAGATGAGTTATTTCCATTATTCTCTGAATGTGTATGATATTTCTTGATTGTGCAGAGGGGAGAACATGGTTACTAATCACGAATCATTAATGTGGATGTCATTAAACGCCTGATGGCAACTCAATGCCACCCAAAGGGGATAGTATCTGGACATGGAAAAAGGAACTCCCTAATCCATATGTGTGGACAGTGTGTATTTTTGTGTTTGTGTGGTTACATAGTATTTATATAATATTTCAAAAGTTATATGAGAGAGGGGTTCTTGGATATCGAGGATTTATTCCTGTTTTTTGACACATGGTGGTTTACTACAGAGAGGTTTCTTACGATGTGGTTTTTCTGACCTCTCTCCTTTTTCCAGGTTTTATTTTTCAAATTCCATTTTTTGTGGTGTCTTGGACACCATCAGTGAGTCTGGAGGGCATTGGTGTCGGTGGAAGGGTGTCATCATGATGTCACTTATCTGTGCCACCAATCAGTACTGAACCCAAATGGTGCCACCTCGGTTTGTCAGGTTTATTTCCCCATTTTACCCAATAACATCTCCAATTACTTTTATTACCTCTATTAAATTGACTTATGAATATTTTAAGGCTCATTAAGGATATATAAAATCAACTAAGAGTTGGGAAATCATTGACTTACTAAAACATGAGGCTATTTTATCAGTTTCACACCCTTTTTTGTGTTTCCAGTTACACACCCATTTTTCATTTCACTTTTCTTAAATGTTACATATTAACTCAAATCCATCTTCTGGTCTATGTACACAATTTACAAATAGATTTATTAAATCAATATTAATTACAATGTGGGAAACCCCCAACAACATGGTAAAAAAAATCCTCTATTGATGTTATTAGAGATTGAAAATCCCATAACACAAGGATCGTGCCTCCTTATTACACCATGCTCTTCTTCTTCATTAGTATCCTTAGTTTACTTTATTGTGATTGTATTCCCTCTTCTTGATATGATTTGTGTCTTTTTGAGAGACATCCTGTTCAGTTCTTCATGGAGTTTTCTGTAGCGTGACCCCAATTCTTAGACCAAGGAGAAAACATTGAACATTGATCATCCGATTAATGGGTTTCCTTCATCTCTCATTAATGTGCATTATAAAGGGTGAGTATTATTATGTTTTCTTTGTATGTAGATGAAACCAACTTTAATGAAGATAATAAAAATACATTAAAGAATTATGTTGTTAGAAAGATGATGATGATGGTGTATTTTTACCTTCATTTTTATGTATTGAATTCTATGGGATCATGTCCACTGAATATCGAAGCCATTTATAGTACTTTATTGAAATCTAAAAATGCTCTTTTTTCTGAGTAATATTGTGATTGAAGAAATGTAACATGGAAATCAATCAATAATGTGAAATTAGATTATTAATTAGATTCCCAATGGATAAGAACCCTTGTCTGATCACCTCGGTTAACCTAACAGATGGAAGGAACTTTATGAATGGTGTTTTCAAAATATGAAAATCTCACTTCCTCTGTTCTGATAATATGAGTGGTTGTTCTCGTTGATTATTTTTGGGGTGATGTAGATGCGAATGGAATATCTAGCTAAGAGGATGTTATATTGTGAATCTGAGGCCATATGAAGAAAGTGGTAAATGATCTAGACCCAAAAATTTGGTGCTTGGTTTTGTTCTTGTATATTGGGGGATATCACAAGATCCCATTATGAAGTTATCATGTAGAAGCGAACCCAGGGTGAATGAATAACACATTCTTGACTATTTTCCTACAGTTGCAGTTATGACTTGTTGTTATGCCTGATAGTTTCCTAGTAGTGATTGAATATTTTAATGGAATTACCATAACATGATAACAACAATAAGAACAATGTGGAACTATCTTCCAGAGATGGGTTGTTCTCTGGTTCTAGCTGTTTTGTACTTATGAATGTATAGGTAGAAACTAGAGTTCTTGTAAGAGATATGGATGTTAGTTTCGGGACCCTTAGGTTGGGATGAGTGCTTTATTAGCTATAAGTATATAATTTCATTCTTTTGTTTCTTATAAAAACCCCATACATGTTGATCTCATAGTACCAAACACCCTCATGTCATGGGGGGGGGGTGTTTTCCCGGCATTCCTATGAGTGGCTGGTTAATAGATTTTTTCTTATCCTTCTCCTCAGTAGCCCAAAACTCTTTAGGAAAGCTATGATGGATTGAGGTTCGTTATGGACTAAGACCCTTTGGGCATAGTGTGTTATGGTAGTTGGCCAAGGTGTGCGTGGGAAAGTTGCTTCCCATGTGTCTTCAGGATGTGGCCCAGGTGTCTTCATGCATGGTAGTGGTTACTATGTCCTAAGTGTCCACAAGAGGGATGTGTGGTTGTGGTCACCCATGTGTTTGTGGGTGGGATAAACTTGGGGTTGGGGTTTCCCATATAGTTTTTATTGGGGAGGTAGTGGGATTACAGTGGGATTTGTGGGAGAGGTCGAATGCCTATGATTCCATAAATAACTAGTTTGAAAGCAGTGTGTGGTACCCAAGTATTGATGTGCTATTAAAGGTATTTTTACCATATTAGTGTTATTTTGGGAGTGTGCCTTGGTGAGGCTAAAAGGACAGTTTATCTTGCCAGGTGTTTTGGTTTCCTCTATTTTTCACATGAGGCATTAGAATTTCTTGCCACATGTGCATGAGATCATTGGGTTACCCTACTCAGTATACTTGTATAATCACACTACATATATAAAATGGTTTTTAGGATTATCGGAAGACTTTGAGGACTATGCCTGACATTACTAGCTTGGGTGTTAGGATTGTTTTCGTTGTTGTTTTCGTTCTTCTGGAACATTCCTTCATAGGTTATTATACATTGTATTACTTTATTTTGAACGATCATATGGGGAAAAGGTTTTTGTATTTACTTTTAGTTTTGGAATTTGTTATTTTTTGTATTTATCATCTTATCTAATGATCATTTTCTATAAAAAGGTTAATGACTTCCATATTATGTGACATTCTATAGCCCTGGTGCTAGTCGCCACCACAGGGCCTATTGAAGGCAGGACTCAATGGTCATTATCTCTCCTTCAACATGAAGAATAAAGGGTCATGAAGTTTTCTGTTTCTCCACTCATCTTGGAAAAGGTGGGTCATGACATGCATAAATGGCCCTACCTAAAAATAGTTAAATCAAAACAAGAAATGTTAATTTGAGGAAACTATGATATCCAATCATTTCCCCATTAATATTAAGACCGACATTAAATGTTACATAATCTTGTGTTATGTAAATAATTAACATTTGTTTACATTAAATATAATTTCAGGATTAGATTTTTAGATAATTAAGGCATACTTATTACATATCCACTCCAAGATTACAATGTAGACAAATCTACTCACTATCCATTTTTCTCACCGAATAAAACTCTTTAAAATAAATAATGATTTATTTTCCTTGATTAATGCTTCATAAAATTAATCATGGAATCATCCTTTCACATAACCATCATTATCCCCTATGAAAAACATTTAAAATTTTGAATGTTAAAAAAATTCTCACTAAGAGTCATAAAAGTTGGAAAGAAGTGTTAGTCTATGAATATTTTAAACTGAATAAAACATTTTCAAAAAATCACATTTTTCACCAATAAACTATAAAATCTTAATCTAAAATCCTAAAATAATAATATTTCAATAAAACTACATAGCAATAATAAATCATAAATGTAACCTATGGAATCCATATAATTCTAACAGTATAACATTAATGGATACATAGGGAGTAACCCTTACGTTTACATTTGGAATACCCATTGTGGTATATTCCCTAAATATTATATGAGGAACCCTACCATTTAACAATGTCTCATTACTCAATTCATTAGAGAGCTATCAAATGTTCAACTGCCATTAGTTTATCATGGGACCACCTGTATTCATAAGGAATTCCCTAGAACCAAAAACATAAGCGCAACACTGAAATCATTCATAAAGAAAAAAATAATATTTCAATATTGAATTCACATTTCATTTTTTACAAAGCCATGCACTCATAAATAAAAGACATTATTTGATAATAAAGAGTTAAAATTGTAAAGGATTCAAAAAAACATTAGTGAGACTGAAAACAAAGAAAATTATTATATGTTGTATATGTTAAAAAAATTCATATTGGCTTCTGTAAAAATCATTAAAAGAGTAACTTTTAAAGTGATTTATAAAATAAATTCCATTACATAGAGTATGAATCCTCTTGTATGTTATTTATCTTACTAAATAATAAGAATAGGTTAATTTATACTTTATTAAGAATATTTTTCATGTTAATTATTTATTTTTAACATTTATTACCATGCTATAACTATTACTTAATTATTTATGTTCACATTGTGTGTTTTGTCAATGTTAGATACTTGAGTTTAAAAATGAACATGGTATGATTTAAATAGTCCAAGTTGGCATTATTCCATCACACGCAGAATGATTTTCATGTGATAATTATCAAATTTATACTTTATTATACTTTAAAATTAAACTATAAATTATGGTTATGTAAAATGAACTATGTTACAATCATTGAGAAGGTAAGGTGCTCGTATGCATGAGTAACAATTTCATTTTCAATGTTCATTATAAAAAGTAGTTAGTAAATATTAAATCTCTCCAAAATTATTATAATATCATAAATATTAGTTCAATATATGTATATATTATTCAAGTGATGTTTTGATTAAAACCGAACCACATCACTTCGTGGAGATGTTAGTTAACATGCATACACGGTTAACAATATCATTTTTAAGTGAATGAAATGTAAAAGAATAAATTATATATTATTTATTTATAATGATATACTTGTAATTAACATAACATATTAACAATGATTCAATCATTATAAACAGTATTAATAGATGATTACAGAAAACAAATTATATATGTTTGTGGATGTGATAGTTAAAATGTATTCATAGACAATTAGTTATTTTATAATTTTATAGAAGTTGAGAGATATTTATGTGATGATATTTACATAATAAAATCTCAATATATTGAAAATATGGGATTTATTATCACATCATGGATGAATAATATTTCAAGGAAGTGGAAGAAGAAATAAAATCGAAACACTTAAATAAAAACATTAAATTTTCATCCGATGTCACCATTATGAACACTATAACACCACTAAAGAGGGTGTTATTCATATAATAAGGATTCTAGAATTTGGAGATGTATTTTAGGAATGGTTTTAGGAAGGTCTTGTCTAAACTAAAATGAATTTTAATTGTAATGAATAGATAAGAATGGGTTTCATTATTATAGGAGAGAAAAGGGGGACCCTTAGAAACATTAAAAATATTTAATTAATAAAAATTAATTTTATATTACAAATGGGACCAAATTGTAATATATCAAATATAATATGTGTATGGTTCTAAATCATATAATAATATATTTTTTATAAATGTATTGATTTTATTTTAAATGTTATCTTTTTTGTTTAAACACTTATTTTAACTTTGTAATTCTTACCATGATATTAGGAAATGTTTATATTGAGGGTTAAAATAATTACTAGAACTTTCCAAAGGATCTATAAATGAATCAAACACAACATTATAATTATTATCCCATATATTTTGGTAAATAATTTTTTTTATAAAATTTATATCATTTAAAAAAATATCTTATTTTTTAAATACTTTAAGTATATATTTTTGAAACTATTAATTTCATGATTTTTTTAAAAAATAATAAAAAATTTATTCCTTAAAAAATCTATAGCAATACATAATTAACATTTCAAGTACTTCTATCAAGTATTTGTATGGAATAAATTTTTCAAATTATATTTATTTTAAAATTATTATTTAAATTTATTTGATTCTCTTTTTAATAATGTTGTTACTGCATCTTTATTGCGTCAAAAGAAATTAATATTTAATTTATAAAATTTATAAATAATTTATACTGATTTAGATAAAAATTTTATATTTAAAATGATTATTTTTAGATGAATTTATATTATATATAACCCTATATTAAAAAATCATTACATGTTAAAATTATGGGTATGAAAATTTTAACATATCTTAAATTAAAATATATTAAATTTCATATTATTACACAAATGGATTAAAAAGGATTTAATTTAGACCTCAGTGTGATATTGGTCGAAACCCACTATTCCAATGAAAATAGGACAATTTATAGGGAAATTTGATAATATTATAATATTATTTTTACCTTTAATTATTCATGTTTACCTTAACTATGGTAAATACAAGAGTAATGTTAATATTCACAAAAATTATGTTGTTCCTATTAGAACAACAAATTTTAACTAATAAAAACCATGTATATCCATTTTTTAAAATTCAATTCATATAAGTGACTAAATGATGTTAAACACTAATCTCAAAGATTTGGTTAGAAGGCAGGTAAAAGAAACATTCATAGTTTTAAATATATTATTATATCTAATTCAATATAAAAATTATCCTAATTACTTACATTATAATAATACAAGTATTGATGAAGAGTTATGAATTTTAAATTCTCTATAATTTAAAGTAATTATTTAAATGAATTATATATTTTTATCCTAAATTTATTATTTTTCAATTATCATGAAAAATGAATCTTTTAATAAATATCCCAAAAGATAAAATAAACAAAATTTTGATACTCATGTTCTAAAAAAGTTTAGTATCTCATAAAAAATTTATAAAAGTGAAGAAACTATATTTATAATGGGTTTTCCATCAAAAGGTGGAAAAAATAAGATTTAAAAATATTAGACAATTTTATGTTTAAAATTTGATTTGTTATAATTTTAAACATGTAAAATATTTTAGATGGAAGTCAACACATTTAATAAACATGTTTATAAATAATATAGTTTATCCCTTTCATATCAGTTGATACAAAAACCAGTTTATAACTACCACTTAAAATAATAGTATCAATAATATATTATTTCTCGGTATATCTCAGTTTACATGCCACATTATATTTTTGAGAAACAAATTTTTGTGTATTGAGTAAGCTATAAAAAATTGAGTACCCATTAAGGTAAATTAATTATATAATTCACAAATATTTATAAATTTTGAAAAAATATCAATCTATAATTACCTGAGATATTACATTTAGTAATGAGAACTAAGAAATATAGTCCTATAATTATAATTGGTAAATAGAAAAAATAATACTATAATTTACTTATGGTTTCATACATTAATAAACATATGTTTAGTTTGTAGGTGTTTGAAAATGGATGAAATAAAGCGGGATTTATTGTAAGTGGATTCTCAAACCCAAACCCCTTTTTTTAATTATTCACCATTCACATTATTTTTAGTATGGTTATTCCTATAATGGAAGTAAAATTAATTTTAACAATATTTTTCCTTTTATTTCTAGGATAAAATAGTTCTTACCTGGTTCAAATTATTTCAAAGAGAATTTTTTAGATTCATGAAAATGAATTTATTTTCCCAAAACATCATGTTAACACTTTTTGAGTTATTTATTCTCTACTCAAGAATGGTTATTTTTTATGCCAAAATATGATTTCAATTACTCATTTGGAAATAAAAAATGTTGTTCCTTAAAGTATGATATATTAAATCCTTGTGAAACCCATTTCTTTCTATGAGTTTACTACATTATTAAGTGTGTTATATGTTCTATGTGGCATGCAAGATTAACATCATTTTATGATGTGATGGGCAGTCCCAAATTAATTTATCCCTTTAATGAATTGGGTAATGTAATATATCTCATCAGATTATTGGTATTATGAATGACCATAATGCTATATTTGTCCAAAATTATTATTTTATGATTTATACACATATTCTCGACAGGATCATGAAGCTAGATTTCTCTACAACTATGTGTGGTATTTGACCACTATTTTATGATGTATCATTATTATACATATAACACATTCTATTAATTTATCAATTGTTTCCCTCATGGAAAAGATGATTATCTTATGTGATTGATATGATTATATTCTACATTCACACCCACATACTATTGATTTATGACCCTTATTCATCCCCTTATTTGGATTTTAACTCACCCATATCATTGATGTATATCCTATAGTGATTACATATTCAAATGAAAGAATGAGAGATTTTATAAGTACAATATCATATCATTTAAATAAATACTTATGTTTTATTATGTACAAGTGATGTATGAACCTAACCTACCCACGATAATAATCCTTTGGATCATGGATTTTATTATTGTTGTGTTTTTATCTAAAAATTATATAATATATATATATTTGAAGAATTTGGGTCTCTATTGATGGTATCATAGAACCGTTAAGGAAATTTTTGAATTATGGTAAGAAATATTTTTGGAAACCACAAGAATAGGTCTATATATAGGTAAAAATCCAAAATTTTTGTATATTATAAGACTATGTGGATTATGAGTAATGAAATACTTCTCTCTATAATAAAAGTGGAATAGCCTTTTCCATATATATAGTTTGGTGTAATAACTATAAATGAGTGGATTGGGTGTTGGCTTAATCATTATCTGGTGAATGAAATAGAAGAATTTTTATACAACTTGTTTGATACTTTTGGTGGATATGTTTTGGTTAATCATAAATTGTATACCAACCATTATAAAGGATAATGACCCAAATCAATTATTCATTTTAATGTTATAAAATGATTAAAGTATATGAAACCAAACAAATCCTTTTATTAAAAGACTAAACATTGGGATCCAAAAATATATATCATTGGAATTAATTTTCATAAAATAATAAATTATTCATTTATTAATTTTTTACTTATGTTTTGTTCAAACCTATTCTGTTATATATTATCATTGAAACATGGTAAAATCATAACAATAACCTATGTGGGGGATAATTCTATGATTTTATGAGTGATATCTCCAATTTCATGGTAGGTGGAGTTTAAAACCTCTTTGAAATTCTTACCCAGCTGTCTTAGGATAAGAAAAATTGCTTGAACCTTGTAAAATCTCTCCCTTTTCACAAAAATGATAAACTAGAAAACTTGTATTTTAAGAAAAAATTACCATCAATTTTTAGCATATCTCAAAACATATATATCATGAAACAATGGGTTAACTCAAAGGAGAATATTTTTTCTATGATCCAATATTCTGCGAAGGATAATGTTACTATGGATATATATCATTTATATGGAGAGGCTGGTAAATGGTGGTTGTTGATAAATAATCCCAAGATGAAGGATGAAATATAAGAAATGTAGTGTTACAAATTTTTTAATCTATTTATTGACAAGTATTTCCCTTGATGTATTTGAAATAATATTGAGAGAGAGTTGTTATATATTATGATAAATCTGAGTGAATATTTTATGACTTATGAGGACAAATTCATAAGGCTCTCATGATATTACTCATGATTTATTATCAATAATTTATGAAAAATAGATAAATTATATTGTAATATTAAACATAATGTTCAAAAGTGTTTATCAATTAATAAAATTGGGAGTTAAGTAGAATTAGTTCAATGTGATAACAAATTATATATGAATTTATAAAATTATCCCATGGATATAGAGATAAGAAATGAAATATGAAGTTTCAAGATAGCAGATCAAATGAAATAGAATGAACTAAGAAAAAACCACCTATATGTAATAAATTAGGAAATAAGTATCATGGGATTTTCAGCAAAGGGATAGGGAAATTATTCAAGACTATGTGAGAAGCACACCATGATCATGAATCGCAAAGAGAAAATAATATATCGACCAACATAATGTTGGAATGGAAAGGGAGACATGCGGTTTAATGTTTCAAATATAGGGAGAAATGAAACTATATAAATAAGTGGACTAAATCATGGGTCATCGAGGGAAATAAATTTCAGCAACAACCAATGACATAGGATCATGGGGAAGATTATGCCATCATTACCACCAGGGTGAAACATGAAAATAAACTCATTCAAGGTACAATTCTTATTATCTTTAAAATGGAAAAGATTTATTTGATTATCATTCATCACATTCCTTTTTTAACCTAGATGTATGCTTGAACCATTAAATCAAAATTTCAATACATTGATATAGTGATATTATTAAAAATACATAGTTGGTAGATCAATAAAACCCATGTCTTGGAATCATCTCTTATTAGTGTTTGTGGGATGATTCATCTAATGAATCATGAAATCCCAAATGTTTTAGAGCTTGATGATATATTAGGAATGAATCGACTCTCATTATATAGGTTTCACATAAACTTTTGGGAAAATTAAGTCTCTTTCTATATTTTGAACCATCCCATGATCCTATAAAAAATCAAGCAATATCCTGAATCACCATTGGAAAAATCCTCAACAATTTTGGTGTTGATACCCAATGATTAATTATACCATTACTATATGGTTAAGTCAATAAAAAGTATTGAACTTGTAGAAATTCCCATTATAAGGAAATATAATGAGTAATTTCTTAATTTGTTACTTGAAAATCTCCCCAATCACATGGTAGATTTAGCAATAGTGCATATACATGGATCCACTCTTATCTCCAAATTCCCCTACAGAATGGCCATGATCAAATTTTGGGAGCTAAAAAAGATACATCCATAGAATTTGGACCAAGGATTCATACATCATACTGCATCTCATTGGGGTTCTTCAGTTCCTTTTTTTAAAGGACGGATCAATGTAGTTGTGTATTGATTATCAAGATCCCAACAAGATCACCATAAATGAAAAGTATCCCCTTACAATGATTTATGAATTGATTGATCTATTTCTAGAAGATAAATAATTCTCAGAGGTGTATCTTGATTATGAATATCATGAATTGATGGTGTAGAATAAATATATTCAAAGGATAACCATTTCGATGATATATAGATTCCATGAGTTCAGAGTGATTCAATTCATAAATACCAATTTCCCAAGAATATTTATGGATTTTCTCAATATAGTCTCTAGTGAATAACATGAAAATTTTGGGGTAGTATTTATTGATGAAATTATCATTTACTACTGGTGAATGGATGAACATGAAGATAAATTTAGGATTTTTTTGATGACATAAAAATTTGAGATCGTATATTCTATGTTTAATAAGTGATAATTTTGGATATATCAAGTCAACTTCTTAGGGCATGTGCCTACAAGAGATTTATTTTTTGTTGGCCCTTCAAGGAAAAAAGAAAATTAATAATGTTAATAACCCTTGAGTTTCAAAAAAATCTATTGTTTTCATGGGTTTGTGGGGTACTACCAAGGATTTATAAGAAACATCTCATGATTATCTGGCCCACTAACTATTTAAACATGAAAAGGGGTTATGTATATATAGATGATTAAATGTTAGAGAATATCTAAGATGATTTATAAGAGTATAATAGCTATACCTAAGAACACAATAATAAATTAGATACAGATTTATAATATAGAATAATGTTTCAACTAGATGATTGGGTCCTTTACACATGTAGAATAATAATGTGGTATCCCAGGCCTCAAGATAATTTATGATCCCTAAGAAAAACTAAACAAAACATGATATAGAATTAGCAACTATTATATTTACATTGAAATTTAGAAGCAATACCTCTATGGTGGGATGTATATTATATATATAGATCACATTTTTATAAATTGTATATTAATATATAAATATCTCAACACATGTCAGTAAAGATTGTTAGATTTCACAAAGGATGTCAACTTCTCTATTCACAATCATCATGTAATGGAGAACGAGGTAGTAATTTCACTATGTATAAAATAGACTTCTTATCAATCAATGATGTGGATTGAGAAATGCCCTATCTTCTTAGATATGAAAATGATGGATCTGTAAATCATAATGAAAGGAAATATATCCTACCTTTCTCAAATTATTTCATAACCATTAAAATAAAATAATATCATGGAGGGACAAATAGATGATTCAGAGCTCCAAAAAAGTTGTAAACAATAATTTAAGTGAATGATTATGAATTAAAAATGATTAAGAGGGTGAAAATCAATTTGGAACTAGAATTTGTGCGAATAAATCAAAGAAGAATGTGAACGGTCTTTTGGATATGGCACAAAACCCATTTTCTCCATCCATTATGGAAGTACCAAGATGTACCACAATCCTTGAGAGAACTTTTGGTGATAAAACAAGAATAAATGGGTCACTGAGTATTCATTAAGGTGCTTGTTATATCATCATGACAATGTCGAGCGACATAAGACTAATGTGATGTTGAAACAATTTCCTTAACCTACATGGAAATGGGAGAACATCACTAGGTTTTTTATCACTGTTCTCCCAAATACATCCAACAGAAGTAATGCAATATGGTTTATGGAGAATCAACTCACCAAGTATTCTCACTTCATCACTACTAGGGAATAATTCTTTATTTAACAACATACTATGTTACATGTAAATGAAATGGTGAATCATCATGGGTAACCAATTTGGATCATCTCAAATCATGATCTATGATTCACTTATAAATTCTAGAGAAGCCTTCAACATGATACAAAGACTATTTTTAATTTTAGTATGGCCTATAACCCTCAAAATTATGGTGAATCAGAAAGGAAAATTTAAAAATAAGGGCATATTGAGAGCCTAATTAATGGATTTTAAAGGAGGATGGGATCAATATCTCAAATTAGTTGAGATTTCATACAAAATTATCTCCGACTCAACAATTCAGATGGACTTTTATGAAGCTCTATATGGGAGGAAATATATAACTAATTTTATTGGAATGATGTAACAGAAAACAATGTACATGAATTTGATACTATGAATGAGATAACATTAACGTTTCAATCCTTCCAAATACATAAAAAATCTTCTCAATGTCGGAAGAAGTGATATGTTTACAGTTATCCATGGTACTTGGAGATTGATGTCGGAGACAAATTTTTTACATTGAATACCACCATGGAAAAGAGTCATATGGTTTGGAAGGAAAGGAAAACATATCCCTAAGTACGTTGGGCCCTTCAACATCCTTGATTGTATAAGAGTGTTGTCTTATTAGCTTGCACTTAAAATAATCATGGCCCTTGTTTATATTGTGGTCCACATATATCATTGGAGGATGTAAATAACTAATCCCTCACATGTATTGATTCCATAAGTGATACTACTAAATAATGAATACTCTTATAAGAAAAATATGATGATGATATTGGACTGTAGAGACATTGTTCAATAAAATTAGAAAAATACCCTTGTCAATGTGATGTGGAAGAATAATATATATGAATAAGCAAAGTAAGAAATATATGAAAGGATGAAACCGAAGTACTGTAAATTTTAATCAACTAAGATTGTGAGTTAAAATATCAAGGATGAGATTTCTAAGGTGTGAAATATTTATTTTCCTAGACTCTATAAAAGATACTTTTTCCCCAAATAAATGTGTGTTTTATTACATTATATAGAATTATACACATAAAACACATAGAGAACTAAGAAGACATATATTCATTACGGTATAAAATTACATTAATCAGAAACTACACCTATGAAAACTCCAAACATTTAAGTTGAATTAATAGAAAATATGGAATCCAAATTGGTAAAATTTGGATTCTTCCAATATTCTAGAATCATTGCCCCCACGAACAACACTATAGAAAAGAAACAGAATATTAGTAAACCAATAAACATTTTAGAAAATTAATGTATAATATCGAAAGAGGAGTTATAGTAAATGTTGAATGATGGAATTAAGTGGTTTATATAGAAGGAAATGGGACCATCAGAATAGTAATATGACCATTGAAATATTAGTCCGACCATTGTTAGTAGTATCATTACCATCAGGAACAATAAAATTATCATTGAAAATAGAGATTTGATCTCAAAATAAAAATAAATTAAATTTAAATAATATTTATAATTATAATTTTAAGAAAATATAAATATTATAATACAATAAAAAATATACATATTTTAAACAAAAAATATAAGCACATATTTCACCAACTCTATTTTTGTGAATTCCATCAAAAAATAAATTTTATATCAAAAAATAAAAAAAAAAATATAATAATTTTTTTGAACATATATATTTCATTTTTAGAATCATAATATCAATTTTTTCCAATATTTTTTTTTATTTTTTGAAATACATAAATTTTTATGTTAATAATAAAATTAATTGTTCCCAAATGCCTCATGTTTTATGACATAATGGTGATTCAATAATGACATAATAAATAATAAATTGGTTATTTTGGCCAAAAAGTTTTTAATATCATATATGGTTTATTTAAAAATAACAAACATAATTTCAAAACCTAAATTTTAATATCCTAATCCTTAAATTCAAAAGTATACCTTTAAATAAACACTTCATAATTTTTATCCTCTCATTTTTATTAAACTAATATATTTAAATTATAAATTGATTAAGTGTCATAAAATCATGTTTTATTTATCAAATATATTTCTTAATTTTAAAAATGTTACTATTCAATGGTTTACCTTGAATATTATATTTTATTCAATGTTTTATCCTAAAAATACCCCTATACTCATGTATAAATAAACCATCACCCCTCTTATGGAAATAAATCTATCCCTCACTTACCAAAGATACTTATCTAAAAAAATTCCCTCTCTCAAGCCCCATAAAGTACTTAGATACATTCTGGAGTGATATACAACCAGACCCCTTGAGTCTTAGGATGTATAAAATAAGAAACATCTAGAAAAGACGGTATGTTTTCATCATCTTTTCCTAACTTTTATCTTATCATTATTTTATTATATATTCTTTTAAAAGAAAAATTCTATATGACTATTCAATAATAATTTTTTAATTATATTAATTTTTTAACAACCTATAATGATAACATTTATTATTTATTTATATACTATACATAGCTTCCACCTATTTTATTAATTTTATGTTAATAGTCTATTAACCATCGCAAAATATGAATCCAATTATTTTCCTTTCATAACCATTATGTATGGTTAAACTAAAATAATTATGATAAATAAATTAATAGACATATTTATTTTTAATCTTATAACATTATTTATAATTATTTAAAAATGACATTGAACAAAAATAGAGAAATTGAAGCAAGATGGGATATTTTATAGAAAATATGTTGTCAAAACGTTCACATTTACCAATGAGAATAAATAAATAAATTCCAATGATTTTAATTGATAAATAGTAACAAGAAATATAATTAAATATTGTTTCTATTATTTAATGAACATATTTCTATTACACATGAGATTGAAAAAATAAGAAATTAAACTGTATTTATGGGAAGGGATTCTTGAACCCCAACTACTTATTTAATGGTTTATCTCCCTTTCACATATTTTTTTAGAATGGATAATAATCAATAGTCATTGAAATAGAAATTCAATAACTTTTCTATTTAATTTTTTGATATTCATTTTTTTATCCTATATAAATTATTTATAATCTGATTTCTTTTATTCTTAAAAATAATTCTATTTTCCAAAATCATTGCATATACTCCACTTGAGTTATTTTTGTATTCCATAGAATTATGATGTTTTATTCCAAAATTTTATTTCATTTGTTCATTTGGGAACCCCAAAGGATTATAAATGAATAATGATAAATGGAGTCTTTATAATACCCATAACCTTCCATGGTTTTATTTCATGACTATGATTATTATATTTTATATTTGGAATTCATGATTATGAGAGTTTAAGGATGTGGAGGGTGAGACATAAATTATATATACCTCCAATGCATTTATTAGTTTGATAGATCTCTTGAGATTATTTGTATTATGCGTGAACATGATGCTAAAAACGTTTACAATTATGATGCTATGATTTATAGACATATGTTATGCGTTAATATTATGTTAGTATGTTCAAAACATTGAATGAAATTTGACCACCATGTTATCAAGTATGTTTATTATGTATATTTTATACTGTATGCCTTTATAAACTGTTTACCTCTTGATAATTACGATGATACTATTCATATGATATGACAATGTCGATTATTCTCACCTATGTACTATTTGTTTATTTCCCTTATTCCCCCTTATATGGATTTTAGGTCACCCCATTATTTTATGTATATCCTCAAGTTGTTAGATGTACCAAGGTGATCGTGATAGATTTTAGGAAAATAATGAAATAGATAAATAACGGTTTATGTATTATTATGTACAAGTAGTGCATGAGTTGAATTTTACCATGAAACAATACCTTTGTATCATGCATTAAATAAAAATTATGTGATTTATCTTATAAATTATGCAATTTCCATGAAATTAATAACATGATTGATATAAAACATGTCCCATGGAGAAAAAATTGAGTCCAACAAAGCCTTAGCACATTTCACCACTATTTAAAATGAAATCTAGGATCCCATATAATAAATATAAATATCATAATAATCTATCATACAATTTTCATCATATATATGACCATTTAAAAAAATTATTATTCTCTACATATATTTTAGTCAGCTATTATCTATTTTCTATATCGGGTCTGAGTAATCTTGATTGTTTTGAAATAGTTTCATTAAATCAATGTCATTTCTCATTATCTTCGCAATATTCACCTTTATCTGATCTTTATTGTTATTATTATTTTTGATATAAAATAATTTATTATATTTTAAATTCATTTCATGAGTCTTTTAGCCTTTTCATATACTAAGAAATCATTAACAAGCATGTTTTAGGGATTCTAGAAAAACAAAATGAGTTTATTAAATTAACGAGTGTAATAATAATCATACCATTCTAGAACCAACGAATAACTATTTGTGTATTTATATCATATTATACTAGTAATTATGTTTCTATATTAATTCAGCATACAATTTCATAACATTATTCAAATATGTGATTAAATCGAACAAACAAGTATATGACATGATTAATGGATAATTATGTGTTGGTTTAGATGTGACATCATTAGACCAGAAGAATAATGATCATAATTAGTTTTCATTAGGTTTTTATATAAAAATTTTAGGGATTTAAAAAATAAGTAAAGGATATTAAAATATTACCTAATATGAATAAATTGTTTTTTCATGTTCAGTTTAGTTTTTTAAGATGATTAATTTTATAATGATTGTTTATCATTCCCGACATTAATATGCAATTAAATTTATATTAAAATATGCTATTTATTCCATAAGAATATTTATCTATGAATATAATTCTTAGAGCCATCCATGAATTGCGGTAATGAAAAACCGGATATAACATTCCTTGGTGGCGGTAGTCCGGAGGCATGCATGAATGATGATTTCATTTTCCATAAAACATGAAAAAAGAGTAATATATTATTTTAATTTACGAATAAAAAATATTTCATAAATATCATTCATATATATATAGAATTCCACATTAGTACTAAACATGAAAGGAATTGAAGGATAATGAAACACATTACGATGTGAAGGTGATAGTCTACACAATTCATGAATACCAGTTTCTTTTATTCTTAATAGAAATTTGAGAAAGGTAGTCAATGAGAATACCATCATTATAATAACATGAATTTATAATAATTATACTTATGTTAACATTTTATGTTGTTATAATTTATTTTTTAAAAAATAATTTCTCAAAAATAATCATAAATGTGAAATCAGTATTTAAAAATTTATACCTCACGTCATTGACTATCTTAGATTAAAAGTGATAGTTTATATAACTAAATGTATTTGTAGAAGAAAAATATTATTTACTATTTCATGGATCATTTAATAGATATTTTTTTAGTGTTTGGGCCAATTTATATGGGATGTTGTGTGATATTATATGAGGGGGGGTGCCTATATATTTGTGAAAAGGGATGACATTTTTGTAAGTACCCAATGTTTTTCAACAACGTAAATTTAGTCGCAAAGAATCTAACTCCAAAATTGAGAAATAATTTATTGTTTAGAGATAAGATCAATCAAATTCTCAAACACTCAATTAAAAATATATATTTTTTTAGGCCCTTACCACTAAGGTTACTCATTTTTATCATCTTCATTTTCACCATAGTAACTATTTATTACGTATGTAATTAATCATTTATTCAATAATTTTTTTATTACTTGTTCAATAATTTTTAACTATGGATTCAAAATTATAAATCTATTTTATTTTAATAAATTTATATAAATGATAAAAATTAATTTTGAAATTATAAATATATAATGTATTAAGATTATATTTCATGGAAAAATTGACTTATGATCTAAAATGTAAAATATGGGTTTATAAATTTAAACTAAATTTTTAAAAAATAAATATCCACATATAAAATAAATATGTTGTCTTATAAGTTTGTTTCAAGGATTTATAAGTACATCTTATATGCTAATTTTTTCCTCATAATAATTTTTTAAACGTTAATTTTCACTATTCGCATAAAAATAAAACTTTTTAGTAATATTAAAATAATTATCATAATATAGTATTTTAATTATAAATTAAAAAATGGTGTTATTGTTTTTCATATTTATAGTCTAAATTTATAAATCGTTTTTTAATAAAAAAAAGTATATAAAGAAAATTTATTTAAATAAAGACTATTTTAAACATTAAGTTTTTTTATTATTATATCATATAGATTTATAAATAATTCAATATTCATGAATTACTTTGTAAATATAAATAATATAAATTTTGATAAAATTATAACTATTATCAAATAAATTTATTAATGTAAAATATGATACCCAATTTTAAATTGTTCTTCCAAAGGAATTTTTTTTATAAAATATTATTCAAATAAAAAACAATGTGTATCTATTTTAATTGAATATAATATTTTTATTTACTAATTATTCTATTCTTAATGTAATTTTAATTTATCACTATTTAATCTAGTTGGGTGTTTCTCTGGATTAGTGTTGCATGTGTAGGAAATCAAGAATAGATTATTTATTTAAGGAAAATATAGAGTGAAATCTCTAGTTTTTTGTGAGGTCATCAGATGCATGGTTACTATATAGTGTAATGGATGGTTATTATTCTATATAAGTTTTATATACATATACTATTTATTGTAAATATAAATAATTCACATTCTTATAGGACAACCTGTCTATATTTCTATATCTGAATGTTTGACATTGATATCATGTTTTTATTCTCTTCTATTTCCTTCTATGATATATGTAGAAATATATATATTTCACCAATATTTTATCCTTCTAATGTTTGTTATCATATACCTTCTATAAAATTACACTAACCATACCTTCACAATCAACTTATAATAAATAATATTTAAATTCTGATTTATAATCCTGATCAAATTTGTAATTCCATGTAGTGCGTTATTAATTTATTCTATTAGATGAGGGTGATTTATTTTTAATATGGAACATAATTTCCATAAAATAACCTTTCATCAATGTAATTTTATTTTATAATTTAATCATTTTTCCCACATTTTATTAAAAGATGAATATCAAAATATATTCAAAATTTTAAAATTTATGTATTTTGAATTTTGTATGCCTTGTACATTTTCCTCAATCAAAACAATTCTAAAAAATAAATTTAATATACAAAATTAAAAATAACTTCTTTTAGATAAGATTTTTTTCAATGAAAATTTTTAGTAATGCTACCTATTGGTATAATGTATAGGTAATTTATATTGTAAACAAAATTAGGAATTTTCACATAGAAATACATATTGAAATGTTCCACAACAAAAATATGATATTAATTATCACTATAAACAAGCACTGAAAACTCACATTGTTATAATATAGTATAAATTTCAAAGAGGAACATATATTACAATGTTAAATTGAAACTGTCTGATGTAAATCAACACTGGAAACTTGTACTAAAAATTCCCACTATTATTCTGAACTAGATATTTTTACTAAGAAATTTCATTTCAATCTTCCAGTAAAAATATTATAGGTCCTTTTATTAAAAAATACCATTAGGTACATGTAGTGAAAAGTCTCATTGGAAATTTATGATGTAAAATTTCATTAGAAACTTGCACTGAAATTTTCATATGGTATTTTCAATTTAAATTTCCATTATTAAACTGCATTGGAAATTTCCACAGAAAATTTTCTATGTCCCAACACAAAAAAATTTCATTGTGAATATGCAGTGAAAATTTCATTAAGAAACTTATGATTTAAATTAATAATGAAAAATAGAATTTAATATTTACACTAGAATTTTACACGATAAATTCCCACCAGTAAACTATAATATGAATTTCCATAGTAAATTTTCCTGGCCCCCGTATTAAATATTTCCAAAGAGAACATATAGTTAAAAGATCCTATAGAAACTATTGTGTTGTGATAATCATTTCATTATATGTTGGAAATATAATATAATTATAAAGGGAAAATCTAGTAACCTTATTTTTTTACAATTTTATCAAGATGGGATGAGAACGGAAATATGGTAGTAAACTAGAATATTTGGTATAGATAAATAAAAAGACCATAGAATGTTCATTTACTAAAGGATATACAAGATTTCAAATTGGTGATATCTTTAGAAGGGAATTTTTTTTCCAATTTGGGTATGTGGAGGTGGTGGATCAAGATAATCCGAAAATGGTTCCTTTATGGTTCTCAGAGGAGATAAATGTCAACCCATGAAGATAATATATTAATAATTAGTGGATTCTATATAATGACTGTGCTACATATATTAGGGTGGATCACCTTTAAAAAGGGAATTTCTTTTTAAGAAATAATTGTTATTGAGATCATTCTAATATTTATCCATGATACTTTGAATAAAGTTAAGCATAATCCCCACATGGGTTAGGGTGTAAGAATGAACCACAAAATCTCTTTATGTTTTTTACGTTCATATTTTTATACCAATAATTGTTTTTAATCGTCTTACACGCATTTTTTGGGTGGTATTGTGTTGTGTTATAGTAACTCGAGTGCTCGTTCATCCATAATCTGGGTGTCACATGTGTGGTTCATTTTGATTCTTTTTTACATTCAAATGTTACTATATATTTGAGTTTATTATGATAGTTTAATAAAAATTAATCATTAATCCAAAAAATATGTATCAAAACTTTTGTTTAGAGTGATTCCAGAGGATCAATACCTTACAATGGTGTTCTAGATCTGAATTCAATAGTGGTTCCTTCCTTATTCCTTATAAGATATTATCGTTATGCATTTCCAAAAATCTTGTTTTTTATTTTTAATCGAAGTAGTTAAAGATTAAAATATTATATATGATGATGATTGATAAGGTAATTGAATTATTGGAGAATTTCAATATAATATATTTTGGTTTTTAAAAAAAATACTTGTATATGATTTTTATCTTGATTGATCAAAATATTTTATTTGATGGAGTTAAGAAAAATAATGAAAAGGGGAATGAGAAGTTATATGTAATAAACCATTGATTTCCAGCATATGTCACCTTATCATAATATATATTTCAATATATGGGAAGTAAGAAAACATTGAAATAGATTAAGAACATTCAATCTTTTTATGAGAATCACATAGTGATTGTCAATGTGTTCTTGTTAAGGGGATCATGGAATGTATATTCTATAACGAAGGTCTATGATTGATCATATAAATTAATTCTTTATAATCTGAAGTCATATGGATTCCACAAAGGTATAATTTAGCGACTATATTTGGGAACTACTATTACCTTTCTCGCTTACCAAGCCATGGGGTTAATTTATGATGATTATGAGTGATTCTAGAAGAAAGACAAGTTTGATGTTCATGGGCATATGTGAATTGATCTAAAATGATGAAATTCCTCAAATAGAGATCTATAAGCCTATTAGTAACTATTATCATATAGAATATTGAATGATTATTTCTAGATGAATATGTTACTCGATAGGTTACATTTAGAGGATGTAGAGAAAGAGTAGCTCAAGGGATGGTTCACTATTTTGTAGGAATTGTGGAAAGAATGACATATAAAAAACGATTAAAGTAATTAAAGGAAGAGGTCTAGAATATGAACTTATATTCGGGGTTTTACAATCCCTATGGATGTAGAATGTAGTTGATATCTTTTATGCACTTCCATATCACATTAATCATTTTTTATAGATTTTGGAGATTCATTCCATTCAATATATGAGAGGGGGTGTATGAAATGTTACATCTTCATAAGGTTTGACAGAGTTTTTATGGTGCATGAGAAAGATATATAGACTATTAGAATTGGTGATGTATCTATCAAAATAAGGAATAAAATATTTTTGAACACTCAATGTGTGTGGTACATCCCCATATTAAGGAAGAAATTAATTTCCCTGGGAGAACATGGTGATTCATGATTATATACAATGATTGTAAATGGAACATAAAAAAATTTATGTCACTCTATGTTAGTTACAAATGGTGTAGAGGATGGTACATTGAATCTTAAATTTTCACCAAATTAGTGGTTCATACTGGAGGGGTATCTTCCACCTAACTCTGGAATGGCTATTTTTTCCACCTCAGTGAGAAAATAAGGAATATTTTACCTATCAATTTATTAATGAAGATCAGAAACATAGAGTATGAAGCATGTGAGTATTATGTATTTGGAAAGAAAAAATGTGTATTTTTAAATGTAATTGAAACAAAAAAATATCTAAAAGTTATATTTTTTTGCACAATTGTTTTGGAGCTATCTCTGGTTCATTCTCATGGCGGTTTAATTTAATACATGGATTTCATCAAATATTACACATAGAATTATTTGGTTTAATTCATCATAATAATGTATAAGGTGCTTGAGAATTTCAAATAACAGAGGAATACAGTGTATAAGGGAACAAAAATAATGTTAAAGTGATTATGGTAAGACAAAAGTGTGGAGTACGAAAGCAGGTACTTCCAAAGGATCATCTAGTTGATAGGAATTTGTTTTGATAAGACCAACTGAGGGAATATAGAGTAAAATCTTGTTTCTGATTGGATGAATAGGACTTAGCTATAAAATACTATGATATTAAGGATTATTGTGAGGTTTGTAATTGCATTCTCGGTAGAGGTAGTAAACTGTCAAACACATTTAGCCAACAAGATTTCATATCCACCCATGTGGAGTATCATTTGGAGAATTTTTATTCTATATATATGGTAGATTTGAAACACATCAAATTAATTGGTGCACTCAAAAATTATTACATTTATAAAAAATATGAGATAATATAGAGTATAAGTATTGATTATATTGAATTCATGGCTATGGTGATAACGATTTTTAATTTCATCTCTCTGATAATGATTCTTGGAAAATCATCATAAGTCAAAGTGTGATATCAATTGAAGATATCCCATTGATGTATTGGAACATTTCATGAAATTATGATGGAAGAAGAGTATCATTAGAATTTGAGTATCACCTAAATGGTTGATTAGAAGATAGAAATCTTTTTAAAAATTATGAAATCATGATAGTCCAAAAAATAGGACTATCTAATAGAGTTATAATAAAAAATGGTTCATGCTCTAATAGTGTTTATCATGCAAGATGTATCTGAGTGATCAAGGACTATGGAACCTCAAGAACTAGAATATCATACTCTAATAGTTATACTATCGAAACGAGATCATCTATAGGGAAAAATTTGGATATTTACAGGGTAAAGGTACAACGTCCAATGTCATGGGAGTAATTTTCATTATTCACTTATAATAGATGATAAAAATCCAGAATTCATATATGAGGAAAATATTTTAAAGTATTAAAAATAGTAGGAGTTATCCATGATGGATTAACAAGATTACCTCCATGTGTCTATTACAAAGAAGTTGATATAGATAACTATTGGGAAGAATTTTTTTTCATAAAAAGGGAGTTTATTTGGTTCATTTAATTTGAACATGGTTGGAGTGTCACGAACCATCCTGGGTACCCTGGTAACCAGATAACTAAGTTGTTCCTAACATAAATCGATGGGAATTTCTGATCACCATGGGTCAGCGACTAGAACCTAACATCTTACAACATACAAATGGGAACGATTTCATCCACATGAATGCGAAAGAAAATTAAAAAAAATCCTATTTATATCAAAAGAAAACTCCACTAGGATTATTGTACCCAAATACAAAAAACACATAAAACCAATGTATTGAAACAAAATTACTATAATAGGGAAGCATTCCCAAAGTCCCTAAGGACACAACTCACCAAGTCCAAATCTCAACAGCTGGATCCACCTCCAAGAGATTTGATCCCTTTTCACGAGACTGGAAGAAGAAAGTCTACAAACACCTGATGAAAAATGTATAGTGTGAGACTAAGCATAGTAGGATACCCCCAATGATTCCATAATAAGCTCAAAATATATATTATCAAAGAAAATATTTCAATTTTAAAAATAAATAGGTTTAGAAATTCAAAATCATATTTAAACAAAATATGATAAATAGTTTCAATATGATGGAAATTATCATTAATGCCTAGGAATTACATTACAAAAAATGGAATATATCTAAAATAATTTATTAAGTAAAAAATTATATAAAATCATTTATATAAATTTAGCAGGAATGTCATTCAGTTCAAACTAACAATGGAATACATTTATATATGAAATATAAATAATCTATCAAGATATATTGTCATATGACAAAAGGTATGATATTATTAACCATATATAAGTGTTCTCAATCTATTATTAAAATCATAATAATTTTTATACCCACATACCTATGAAACTGGCCAAATCAAACTCAGCCCTATACTTTTGGGGATGCGACCCACTGCATTTATTTAGAACATTGTCATAGTGTAGAGTGTATCCATACTACTAACAAATTACATAAGGATTTAATGAAATCTTACATTATGGGATAACTATTTTAGTTCTACTAAAAATATGATCAACACCATTATTCAATTTATTAATTTCCCATTTCATTCCATTTATAAACAAAAAACGTTTATTAATAACATGCCTTTTTCAAAAGATAAAACCACTAGGTTTCTTGAAGATCTTTTTAATCAATTTTCATTAGCATGAAATCCATTAAAAACCAATTACATTCTTTCCAAAATTCATTTGCAAAATTAAACTCAACTATTTAATTTAAAACATTACCATAAAGATCCAGCATGTAAATTTAAAAATTGAAATTGACCAATTTCTATAAACATGCCCTAATTTAACAAAATTGTGGGTTTTCTAAATTTATGAACCCTAAAAAATTAAAATATCCCAAATCACTAGATTTTTGTTTTCATAATGAAATTTAAATCAGATTTAAGAAATTTAATTTAAATTAGAAATTAAAATAAACCAAACAAATAAAATTTGACAAATTTGGGAAATTGGAATGGAACTACCTACCTCTATCCAAATGTACGACACTCGCAATGTCCCCTTCCAATGAGATCGAAGGTGAAGGAGTCCAAAAAACCCTACATATTAGCAATATAAAACACTATAAGACATGGAACCATCAATCCAATGATGATATATTAAAATACCAAGAGGGGAGAAGGATAGAAACTCAAAGAACAAGGGAGAACCCTTACCCTAGAATAACATTGCAGATGAAACGAAGATCTAAAGCTGTTAAGATCCAACTGGAAGTAGGGGATGCTCTAAAAATCACCAAGGGAGAGTCTAGGGACAAGATCCAAGATTTATGGGAATAATAGACTTGGTAGTACTTCCAAACCCATTACATTATGCGTGGTGTGGGTTGAGTCATGATGTGTACCCTGGGGTCACAATGTGTAGTCCATGGTGGATAAGTACGTTGAAAAACCCATCACCTTAGGTTGGAAGACCACAATTTAACCCCTACAAGACATGTACCATAGGTACAAAATGGATAAAATCTCACTTCATGATCTCCCCATTCACGATGTGATATCCTAGTCAACAACATGCAACCAACACCAAGTAAATGATGTGAACTTCATGTACACGATGTGTACCTATTTTACAGTCTTTAGATAAACTATAGAAACACATAAAAGGATTTTGAACCAAAAGAAAAAATTGAAAAGGTGAAAAACATAACTGATAAAGGTAACATGATGGTACAACCACGCCACCATAAAAACATTCTTCCCAAATTAATCCTATGAAGAAGATTTCATTCAAAAAAGATAGGGCCCCAACTCATTCATTAGTTCCTAGTGTCCCCGTGTCTCATGACTATCAAAACCATGACACTGGAGAAAAAAACCATGTGTATATTCCTCCATTGAAGTACCTTGGTCTCAGAATCAACTATTCTAACTGGTCACACAATCAAAGATAGATCAGACATGATCTAAAGATAAGTCTAGCTCAAAATCTGAGATGGATCCGATCGATACTTTCTCAACAATGAAACATGGAACACATTATGTATCAACGTCAACTACGGTGGGAGTTCCAAATATTACACAACATTCCTCACAAGATCAAGTACCAAGAAAGGTCATTCAAAGGGAGGTGAAAGAATCCCTTTCCTACCAAGCTGTCGATGACCCAACTGGATGAGTCCTTTTAGAACAAATGAGTGAAAATAGAAATCTCCAAAGGTATACCACATCGATCAACATAATACTTATATCAGATTTGTTTTGTTAGCATCTTTTAGTGATCATCTAAATCCCCACAACGTAAATTGATATGGATGACCATACAATGACTCAAAAGGAATCAATCTAATATAGGATTACTAACTATTGGTATAAGATAAATCAACCAACACCAAGTGATCATTCCAAGCCTCACCAAAATCATGGACATAGGCATAAAGGATATCCTCAAGAATCTATATATCTATATCTGTCTGAATGTCCAACTACAGATGGGAGGCCATTCTCAAATGAACCTGAGATACCAGTTCCTCATGAAGGCCTCTCCAAAATAGACAAGTAAATTGTGGATCCCTATAGAAGACTATAGAATATAGAACTTATTGAATATTAACAATCTATTTCACATAGAGTTCACCCCACTCTTCAACATTAGTTGTATAATGAATGGGTATAAAGTGATCCGACTTGGTCAACCTATCTATCAAAAACCATATCACATATTTCTTTGTCTAGGCATGAGGTTACCCAAAAAAAATTTAATAGTGATCTCATCCCACATACAGTAAGGTGTAGATGTGTTTGGTGAAAACACAATGGTTTCTGGTGATCAACATTATCATGCTAGAATGTATAGCAACAAGATACAAACTCACCAATGTCTCGTCTCCTTCCACACCACCAGAACATGTGACTAATGTAATAGAACATTTTTGTGGTTCCCGGATGCAAAACCCCCTGATATCTATGACAATCTCCCATCACATCCTTCCTTACTATTAACAGCACAACAATGAGGATCTAATGGCATAGAATACCCACTTTGGGAAACAATGGAATGGAATATTTCTCTCCACCATAATGGGATTATCTAATCCTACAAAACATATCATCAAGATGTTGGTCTTGGAGAATCATCTTGAGAAGAAAATATGTCAACCGAATGACAGATAAAGAAACATCCACTCCTTCATCCTTATAGAGACCCAAGCATGACGTACATAGAAATTAATTTACTTTTGCAGAATAATTAATAAATAACAAAAATAGACAACCAATTATTGTAATAGTTTAATGTCTTTGGAATCTTGGAACATATTATCCTAATCCTGATGAAAGATATTCAACATCTCCCATAATGATATTACCCTTTTGTTTTATTTCATTAAACCATTCATTATATCCTAGGGAAAATTAAACATAATAAGGGTGAGGTCAAATGTTCAGTAAGGATAAGCATGGATAAAATTAAACAAACCATATACATTTGACCTTAAAACATGATCATAAAGATTAAACATCAAAAACATGAGTTCGGAAATAAATATTGGTTGTACGTAAGGCATAGATCATAAAGGAACATTAATCATGAAAAAATAGCTTTTAAATAAAACATGTAATTGTGGTATCAATTAAACACATGTTATGATTACCATAGCAGTCAAGGCATTGCTTCAAAGACCCTTATAGTGGAAAAAGTACATTACTGAACCAAGTTTACTTGTTTTTCTAGCCCTGTATTACTGAACCGAATTCACTTGCTAGTCCAGCAATGTCTATCTCCTGAGATATAAATCTTTACCCAATGCATTGGAGGGAGATATAGGTCCCAACTATCTCGTATAGAAATAATTCTTATGTGTGCCACAAAACAATCAAAAATCATTCATCATAACCCAAAGAATAAAATTGGGTTCATAAACATCATCCCTTCATAACATAATCCATATAAAAAAATGGATGACATTTCATCATAAGAAAAATCAAACCATGTAAATAATAGAGACATTATATAACACCTGAGATTTTTATGAGAAATATTTTCTTTTTATGTTATATACATCATCAATGAAATCATTCACTACACACAACACTATCTTGTCTTGCTTTACATGCAATCACGGCCTTCCTCAATAGCTTGTGTTGTACGCAATACCGAGTTTTACTATACAACAATATGTAATTAAAATATTATTAAAACTAGCCCTTATGAATAGTAATACACACTTTTTGAAATTTTATAAATTTTATCATTCAAAATGGACTTCATTTTTGGATTCGGAATATTGAAATTAGCCTAGGGTGAAATTTTTGATTTTTTCTGAAAAAATTCAATTTTTGATGAATAGTTGAAACACTGGGTTACTATTTAAAAACAGACTTTTTATTTAATTAATTATTTGTTTTACATAAATTTATTTTAGGTAAAAATTGACACATAATACCTATAGAAGTTAAATGTAATTAATTGGAGTCATTTTATAATAATTTTAGATATATAAAAATATTATTGAACTTTTCATTGTGTTTTACCCACCTCCTAGGAGAATTTGCAAATTTACATAAAACATAATTTTACCACTTCTGTGAGTGGAATTTCTAAAATCTGATAGAAAGATTAAATATCAAGGACTAAAATGGGGTTCAATGACATGAAAATAATTTTTTTTGAATAGTAACTTTTTACTTTTATTTACCATGGTTAAAAGTAAATAGGGTAATTAAGGGTAAAAATGATATTATAATTACCCTAAACATGTCCTAATTCGAATGGATAAGTGTAATTTGACCAAATAAAACATTATGAATAAAATATGAACATTTAGATTCACTTGGATTATATTACGACATTTATTATCAATTTATTTAAAGAAGGGTTAAAATAGTTAAAATCAACGTTCAATAACTAAATCATTTCTAATATAGGGTTATAAATAAGCTAAATTAGACTATAAATATTCATTATAATGCTAAAATGATTTCATACATAATGGTATTTTATTTATAATTTTTATACATTAAATAATTTAATTTATTTATGACAAAATCATGATGAAGTAATTATTTTATTAATGAAATATAAACATAATTGATGTTATAAATACCCAAATAAATACAATATGAGACTATTTAGGAATTACACTAATTTTATAGGTTCATATGACATGTTAGTATTGATTTAATTGACATTTTTCGAACAAATAATGATGTTATGATTTTTAAAAAAATCAATTACCAAATAGTATCAAAATTGACATAAAATAGTTTTTAAAACAAATATTATATTATTAACTGTTATTTTATTCCTAAAAATCTATGGTTCGGAAAACAGACATAGATAAGAATATATAAATTAATAATGAACCACTTGGGGTTTTTTTGGATTGTTATAGTATGTTTATTAACCTTATAGTGTAAGAATACAAGAAGACATGGTTAAAGTTAAATTATTTAACTCAGAGTCAAATCTTAATAATAAGGTTAAAATTGTAACCTAAACTTGTATAAAATCCATTTTTTGAGAGGCTTTCTACCCATCCCCACCTTATCTTCGAAATAAATCAATTTGGAGCTAATAAAAACCGAATATGACATTATAATAAAATAATATTTTATGTTTTTCCTAAGGTGCCCCTCTCTTTCCTTATAAAAGGGCACCTCCTCCCTCTATTCCTCGTACCACATTGAGCTTTCAGATCGACCAAACCCTGTCAATTTCTCTTCTCCACTTCCCTAGAAACATCCGAGAGGTTTTGGTATTCTTCAAAGACCATCTTTAGTTCCCTAAGAGGACGTTAAGAAGAGGCACTTCAAAGAAGAGGTAATGTCCATTACCGATTCTTTCAACATTATCTATTATTCTACTTCTTATTATTTTATTGTTTCATTATGATGTGATAACATTAGTATCACTCATATACGGATATGTTATTATACATTTTAAACAAACCTATGTCACCTTCTATCAATCCTACGGAAAACGAAATCACCGCGTGTGCGTACGTACAGAATACCGTCTCCACGCCATGGTGTAATCTGTTTTCCACCACCACCTTACTTGGATGGGAATAATGGTGTATATAATAACTATATATGATTATTGTAATGTTATATTGATTCTGAAATTTTATAAATACTCTTCAATAAAATTCCACGATCATAGAAATGATATCATCGCTCCTGCGTACGTACGGCCTACCGTCTCCACGATGTGATGCGACTCATTCTACATGATCTTAATTATACAATGATTATATAAATGAATTGAATTAATATATATGATATATATTACACTAATACTATTCTGGAAATGAGGTATCTATAATCTAAAAAAAAGAATAAAAATTTATTTGAAAAAACACGCATAAGAACAAAAAGCAATAAACACCCGAATAACAAGTAGTAATGAAATATTACTAATACGAAGATAAGAATATGACCATATATGATATAATAAAAATGAGTAAGATTATGGAATAAGTCAATAACATTATTTAAATCATTATACAGGAGGTTCAGACATGTACAAAGCAAATCCGACCTAAGGTAAGGGAAAATATCGCAATCTCAATTTTTATCTAAGATTGTTTATACATAGATAATTACTGGGGGCATATTTATCATCCACATCCAAGTTTCATCAATTTGTAATATTATTTCTATCCAAATACAATTGATTAAATCAAATTTTACCCATTGTTTTGTTTTTAGTAAATGATATGAATGGAATCTTTTGTCGTTTTTTGTACGAGGTACTTTTTGACTTTTTCGCCCAAAGTACGAGAAGAATGTTTTTTATCTTATACGGCATGAATGGATTTTTAAAACATTATTTTAATGAAGATTCCTTGAACAAGTTTTCATGTTTATTTTTAATCAACTTCTTTAGTTTAAAATTATATTACATTTTAAGAAAGGAAAATGTTTTTGTAGTAGAAAGGATATTTTCCTCAAAAATGGAGTTCAAGTGTTCTATCAAAATTATTTTCCATCTAAGATAATATAGGGTTCTATTTATATCCCTATTTTCTCATTTATTTGATTATGTTATGATGTCATTATTTTTATGAAGTCCTTTTATCTTATATGGATTATGTTATGATGGCATGATGTTTAAGAATCCAATTTTTATTACAGGGTTATGTAATGCTTTATGATTTATGATTTTGTGGAAGACATAGGAATGGTTTAATTATAAGATGGGTGTGACCTTTATCTCCATCCAATGCATTGGGTAAATATTAATGTTGATCCCTCTGGAAGATTGCTGATTTCATGTTTATAACTGATGTTTTAATAATCACAAATCATCACAACTCATTGATGCTTAATCTGGTTTGATGTCTCATAAACATAATTCCAATCTATGAATGAATCAGTTATCATGTTTTTAACTATGCTTATTGACTTACAAAGTATGTTGGAAGTATTCTGGACTCACCGATCCATCAGACTCACGGATCCATCAGACTCACCGATCCATCAGACTCACCGATCCATCAGACGCACCGATCCATCAGACTCACCGATCCATCAGAGTCACCGATCCATCAGACTCACCGATCCATCAGACTCACCGATGCAAATGAGTCACCGATGCAAATGAGTCACCGATCCAAGGACTCACCGATGCAAATGACTCACCGATCAGATGACAGACCGATGCTGATCTATCTGAGTCACCGATCATTACTCTAATACTGATGACCTACCGATCTCTTGAACAGTCATAAAAAACTGTTTGAATTTCTTTATCTTTATCTATATTTATTCTAACCAACGGTCATATTAGTTATATTTTAATGCTCTGACAGATTATTAATAAAAGGTTGTCGGATGTCAGGAAACCGTACCTCGTACCTGCGGAAAGGAAACCTTTTCTGTCCTTCGGAGCACGTGACATAAATACAAGAAGACGTTGCTGAAAGATAAAACAATAACAGAGACAACAAGGAGAGAACACACATAGAGACAAGGAAGCATATCAAGCCTACTCAAGAAGAGTGGTGTGCATACAATAAAATATTGAAGAGATTCATCGACTACATCTCACTGCCTGTGAACCTGAAGCATACGACACTCTGCTTCTCAAACAAAATCGAGAAGAGGACTCAGAATCACTTCTGATTAATTCCAAAACGAGTCCAGTGCTACACTGAAATCACTAGAGCCATTCCTAAACTCTACATCTCTGCTCTGTGATTTATTTATTCTACATTTTGAGCAGTGTGTGTTATATGCTGTATTAAACACACACACTGACTCCTGTACTTTCACTGGAGGATCTGTAAATCCTCAGCAAACCTTTTACACTTCACTTCCCACTGTGGATAGTGGTAGAGGTCTTGTGACCTGGACAGCTGGCTGTTGTTGTTTGTTTTCCCACGTAGAACTGTGGTAGAGGTCTTGTGACCTGGACAGTGTGTTCACTGTTGTTAACCCCGATCCAGGGTGTGGATCACTTTTATATAAACTTTTGAGAGGACTAAGTCTCGGCTTGAGACTGAACCTCTTGGTTACTTCTCTGTGTTTATAGTTACTCTATATCCATACTATACATATTTATTTCATATTCCGCTGCTATTACTTTGAAATATAATCTATCTTCAAAGCTACTTTGATAATTAACTTTGCAAGTGTTTATATTTATTATAAATCAGTAAATTAGTTTCAAAAGTTAATTTAATCATAAGATTAAGTTAACTGAGAACTAATCAATCTTTGAGAAGCTAATTGAACCTTTATAATCTATATAAATTCACTACAGTTTAATTTGTTTTTGAAATTGGGGGATTTTATTAGAAATTGTTTTTAACAGAAAATTTTAATTGGAACTCAATTCACCCCCCTCTTGAGTGTCCACTCCGACCAACACTTGGTATCAGAGGAAGTAAATACTTTCTAAAAGTGCTCTGCTTTTGACCTGTGATTTTAGTTGTATTTTAAAGTTCTTAAAATTTCTGCTATTTCAAAAATTTTATCTCTTTAAAATTATTTTTTGTAATATTATGGATAATAGACTTGAGGGTGCTGCTACTAACCTGCCACCTTTTTTCAATGGAACTAATTATGCTCAGTGGAAACTGAAAATGAAAATTCATCTAGAAAGCATAGGTTTTGATATTTGGACTGCTATTGAATCTGAATACAAAATTCCCACTACTGCTAGATCTACTTGGGATGAACCTACAATGTAAAGACCCGTAAAATTCAAGGAAAATTTTTTCTTAATTTTCTTTAGAATTTTACAAAAGCGCGGTTTCAGACGGCACCTGATTCCGAGGCCCGGAGTGCCCGGAATTAAGTTCCGAAGTTTGGCTCGGGTACGTTCAGTGAACGAACGAGCGGGAATTCCTAACTTTTGATCCGGTGCTCGGAATTGAAATCCGAGGGCACCGATGAACTCGCAGCGCCGATTTTCGCTTAAAGAGACCCTTTCGGGAGTTGCGTTTGTTGCGAGACGAAAGTTAGTTTTTGGGAGAATTATAAAAAGTTGAATAAAAAAAATGTGGATTCTTTTTATTTCACTTTTGTAGGTTAACTCCTCTCAAAAGGAGTTGGGGGTGGGACCCACACCCACTTAACCTACTTTGAGAGGATTAAGTGTGGTGGGACCCACACGAACCTAAACCTCTCAACTTCCCCCTTAAACTCCCCTCTCTCCCTCTTAATTGTTTGTAAACTTAACATCAAATTAATTACACATGACATGTTAATTAATTAAGTGTTATGTTTGAATTTTGAAGTTTTGAATTCCTAGGCTTGGTAAATAAAATAAGGAGAGACCTTATTTTATTTTGTTAGCCAACTTGTGTGGATTTCATTTGAGAGCTCCTCCTCCATCTTCTTCATCTTGACGAAGAACGTTCATCTTGACGAAGAACGCTCAAACTCCGACGAAGAACGACGCCTCTCTTCTTCGTCCTCGGTGTCAACAAGAGGGAACGCCGCATCCTCCTCGGGCCTTCTTCGTCGGCAAACAAAGATCCGCCAACAACGTGTCGCATCGGACGTAACTCTTCGTCAACGGATTTGACGAACGACGACCGCGACGCCCGACTTCCGCGACGCCGTCTTCCGCGGAACGTAGAAGATTCTTTGAATCTCAAACCAGAGGTAGGGGTTTTTGTTTTCATTTTGGTTTCCTTACTCCTTTTCTTGATCATGAATGATAAGTATAACGTGTGGCTTATTTATTTAAGTTTCGTTTTTATTTCTTTAACGTGAGGGGGGCCGGGCCGCACGAACCCGGCCGAATCCCCCCTCCATCGTTCATGTTTGTTTATGCTGGTGGAAACAAGTAGCGTGGTGCCGTCGCACCACGCGGACGATCGTTCTTTTATTTTGTACAACGCCGTCGCGCTTCGCCGAGGAGAGTCTTCAAGAACGCGACGCCGTCGCGCCGCGTTGGAAGGATTCATGGCACGTCGAATGGGGCGCGGTGCCGTCGCACCGCGCCGGACGACGAACACCGCGGCCGGTTCCGGGCCGCGGCGGGACGAGAAGACCGCGGCCGGTTCCGGGCCGCGGCGGGACGAGAAGACTGCGGCCGGTTCCGGGCCGCGGCGGGACGAGGAGACCGCGGACGGTTCCGGGCCGCGGCGGAAGGAAAGACCGGCGGCCGGGCCGCCGGCGTCGGAAGTCGAGGGCGGGACCGGAATTTCCGGTCCCGTTGGTAAAAACCGGCCGGCCAGCGGGCCGGCCGGATGTCATAAAAACCGGGGGATTAAACCCCCGGCCGGTCCTTCAAGACCCCCCTCTTAATGAGGGGGGCGGTTCATTTAAGGAGGGGGGGGCAAAGCCCCCCCCGGTTTTTTTTCAGCCGGCCCCCACTTGCGGGGGCCGTTTCTTTTGCAAGGCACGGCACAAGGCCGTGCCACTTGACAAAAACGCGGGGCTAAGCCCCCGCGTGCCTCCCGCCGCCGCCACGCGGCCCGCCGCCGCCACGCGGCCCGCCGCCGCCCCGCGGCCCGCCGCCGCCCCGCGGCCCGCCGCCGCCGCCGCGCGGCCAGCCGCCGCCGCCGCCACGCGGCCCGCCGCCGCCGCCACGCGGCCAGCCGCCGCCGCCGTCCGCCGCCGTCCGCCGCCGCCGTCCGCCGCCGCCGGCCGCCGCGCCGTCCAGAGGGGGGGGTCGGGCCGGGTCGGCCCGGACCCGGACCCCCCGTTTCGGACCAGATTCGGTTCTTGGCTCATAACTTGAGCCTCGGACCTCCGAATGACGAACCGTCTGCGGCAACGCGATCCTTGGATCGAGACGGTCGTTTCGGTATATCGCACTCAAGGTTTCGGTTTACTTTGAGTTCGGCCGGGTTGGTTCGTTCACGAAACCAACCGGGCCTTCGGAGCGGAAACGCTCATATCTTGAGCTGCGGACGTCCGATTGACGTGCCGTCAGTCGCGTAGTGTTCCTCTTAGTGAGACGGATCTTTTGGCATACTCCGCCCGAGGTTTGGACGCAGGTGGAGTACGGTCGGGTTGGTTTTGCCTTAAAAACCAACCGGGCCCCGGAGACGAAAATGCCAATAACTCTCAGACCGGGCGTCCGATCGACGCGCCGTCTGTTGCGTTGAGTTCCTGTTGACGATACGGAACTTTTGGATACATCAACTTCGGTCTTCGTGACAGTTGATGTATCAGCCTCTCGGCTCGTGGAGCGGATCCTCCGTACGAGCTTGCTGTGTGCGGGAACCCTAGTGCTGGCTGCGACTGTTCTACTGCTACGACTGTTACTGTGACTGCGACGACAGTACAGAGATCCTGTGTGGATTTGACGACGACAGTACAGAGATCCTGTGTGGATTTGACGACGACAGTACAGAGATCCTGTGTGAATTTGACGACGACAGTACAGAGATCCTGTGTGGATTTGACGACGACAGTACAGAGATCCTGTGTGGATTTGGCGACGACAGTACAGAGATCCTGTGTGGATTTGTCGACGACGACTACAGCACTCAGCGATCCTACGTGGATCAGTGCTACAGGTTCTGTGTGAGCCCGATCCTGTGTGGGTCCTTGCGCTCAGCGGTTCTGTGTGAGCCAGCGCCTACAGGTTCTGTGTGAGCCCGATCCTGTGTGGGTCTTCTGCGGGGGTTAGTTACCTATCGATCCTTCGTGGGTCCGACGACTTAGATGGATCAGTGATCATCTTTATCGTCCTTGAAGAAGTATACCTGTGTGAGCTGAATCCTGTTGTTTTCCTGTGTGGATTGTGTTGTGAAATCCTGTGTGGATTATATTTTGCTTTCCTATGTGGAATACGTATACTTTCCTGCGTGGACTGAGTTGTACTTGGGCTCGGAGGTTGGAGTGTATTTTAATTGATGACTTAGGTATATGTATGGGCATATACCTAAGCTGTGTCAGTTGTTACTTCGTGTTTGTACTTTTCTTCGTGGTTTATCCTTTGTGGATTTGAGAGACCTTCAGGGGTCTCGGGGTCCCTACTGAGTAGCTTATACTCACCCCTGCACGGGCTTTGCCCGCACTTCGTTGTGTTGGTTGCAGACGACGGACAGCGTTGACCTTAGCTGAGGCTTTCAGAGCGGGACGGTACCCGGAGGTGGACCACTGGGCGGGACGTGCTCGGAGCGGACGGCGGGACCCGTGGAGCAGAGGAGCTATCTGTACCCACCCTTCAGGTGGGATTTCCAGTGGACAGCTCGGAGTAGCGGCTTTACTTTTCAGTTGCTGTTTTTCCCTTTTCGAGTTGTACTTTACTTTCAGTTTGGGTTTGTATTCTGGCCCATTTACTTTTCCGCACTTTCAGTCGTACTCTGTTTGCTTAGTGTTTACTTTCCGCTTGTTTACTATGTGGTGTGTGTTTACTTTTCAAAGGCAATGCCTTCCCTTTTACCGGGAATTACGCCTTGGTGCTAGTCGCCAGCCCCTGGCCTATGGAAGGCGGGCTTGGGGTAGTCACGGCACGGACCCCGAGGGTGGGTCGTGACAAATTGGTATCAGAGGTGGTCGGTTCTACCGCGAACTCTGATCTTTTCTATGTGAAGCAATAATGTTTAGCGTATTGAGTGTGGTTATCAGTCCAGGGAGTCCAGTGTTGGTGCGGCGGCCGACGTATCCGTACACCAGGACCCTGACTTCTGATTTCCGACTTAATGCACGAAAACATTGATTGCGTGTGTGTTTCAAGTTTTCTTTGTGATTACTTGTGTCAGCTCACCGGGTATACTGATCTGCTTTATGAAAGTCTCAAGTTTTCCTTGTGATTACTTGTGCCAGCTCACCAGGTATACTGTTCTAACCGTGGCGCACCTGTTTCCTTTTCAGGATGGCCCCACGACGGCAGCCAGCCAGGGTTCCGAGAGTCGAGCGAGACGACAGCCCACCGAGCGACGAGGCTTCGGTGCAGGGCCCTTTGTCAGCAGTGGCACCGGCGGTAGCTTTACCCGCCGATCCCCCGATGCTTCCAGCAGCAGCCGCTGACGATGCACGTCGCCTCAGCGCACTGCATGAGTTTCAGCGCCAGCGACCGCCCAGGTTTCGCGGGGAGACGGATCCCCAGGCAGCAGAGGACTGGCTGGAGGCAGTGGTTCGAGTGTTTAGGCTAGTGAGGACACCAGCAGACCTCATGGTGATCCTCGCTGCGAGCCTACTACACGCAGCAGCAGGACGATGGTGGAGCTTGATGCTCCAGGTGCACGATGAGGCATCTCTTCTTTGGACGGACTTTGAGAGCATCTTCCGCTCGGAGTTCGTCCCAGCCACCCTTCGTGCGGTGCGTATCCAGGAGCTTCTACAGCTGCGGCAGGGCAGCATGACGGTCGCTCAGTACTCGGCGAGATTTACCGATCTCTCGCGCTACTCGACCGACATGGTACGGGACCCATTCTTCCGGGCCCGGACCTTCGAGCAGGGTTTGAGACACGAGATCAGGGCATCGCTGATCTCCCTCAGCATACCGACTCAGACAGGAGTACTGGAGCGTGCCCTTCTGATCGAGAGCTTCCTTGCTGAGTCTACACCAGCACAGAGACCCACCGCAGGACGGCCCGTGGCAGAGTCATCTGCAGCTGGTAGTCGGCGAATGACTCAGGGGTCCAGACAGACCAGACCACAGGGCACTGGCTCAGCAGTGCAGGGCACACAACGCGGAGCCAGTCTTTCGAGTGGAAGACAGTGCTATGCATGCGGCGGGCGAGGCCACATGGCTCGTGACTGCCCGACCCGCCAAGCGGAGGAGCAGCAGACGGTTGAGGAACCACCTAGGCAGAGGCAGAGGTTCGACCGTGGCGGTCTGCAGGAAGGAGGCGGACGAGGCAGAGGAGCAGGCCGAGCAGCAGGTGGTGGACGACGCTTTGAGGCTCTACCACCACCACCACCAGGAGGTCCACCCCGACCGCAGGGGAGAGCTCAGCTTCAGGCAGCCGAGGCCTTCGATCATGGAGCTCTGGGAGCCGATGGACAGGAGCAGAACTAGTGGTTACATCCTTTGTACTTCTGGTTCCTTGTTGCTTTTGTGTAGCGTCTTGTTTTACGAGCTGCAATAATAAAAGACGCATACCTTGTGATGTTTTCGTTCCTGTCCTCTATCGTAATGTTACTAAGAGGTTCCAGTTTTGGCTGTTGACTTGACCCTCACTTGTGAGACATCTACTGGAGGAGGCCCAGTTACCACACACTGATGCCGACAGTGTGACACAACCCTTGGAGGCGAGAGTAACGGTTGAATCTCTTAGTAGTAGCGTCGAGGCCTTACGACGTCATCCTTAGTATGGATTAGTATCATCCATGTTAAGATTGACTGTTTTAGGCAAAGAATGTGGTTCATCCAGGGGATGAGACCAGGTTTCTCTTTTCGGCAAAGAAGAAATCTTGCAGCTCTTGTGGGACCAGAGATGGTCCGGGCCACGTCAAAAGAGGTCCATGTCATCCAGGAGCGGGTCCTACATGGACGATCGATTCCTCTTGTGCGCAACAGATGGCGGCACAGGAATCTCCAGGAGAGCACATAGGAGCGGGAGGCTCAGTTGCGTGCTCAATATCCTCTTTTTGTTTCCCTAGTTTTTGATGTAGCTTTACGGGGACGTAAAGCCCTGAGGTGGGAGTAATGTAAAGACCCGTAAAATTCAAGGAAAATTTTTTCTTAATTTTCTTTAGAATTTTACAAGAGCGCGGTTTCAGACGGCACCTGATTCCGAGGCCCGGAGTGCCCGGAATTAAGTTCCGAAGTTTGGCTCGGGTACGTTCAGTGAACGAACGAGCGGGAATTCCTAACTTTTGATCCGGTGCTCGGAATTGAAATCCGAGGGCACCGATGAACTCGCAGCGCCGATTTTCGCTTAAAGAGACCCTTTCGGGAGTTGCGTTTGTTGCGAGACGAAAGTTAGTTTTTGGGAGAATTATAAAAAGTTGAATAAAAAAAATGTGGATTCTTTTTATTTCACTTTTGTAGGTTAACTCCTCTCAAAAGGAGTTGGGGGTGGGACCCACACCCACTTAACCTACTTTGAGAGGATTAAGTGTGGTGGGACCCACACGAACCTAAACCTCTCAACTTCCCCCTTAAACTCCCCTCTCTCCCTCTTAATTGTTTGTAAACTTAACATCAAATTAATTACACATGACATGTTAATTAATTAAGTGTTATGTTTGAATTTTGAAGTTTTGAATTCCTAGGCTTGGTAAATAAAATAAGGAGAGACCTTATTTTATTTTGTTAGCCAACTTGTGTGGATTTCATTTGAGAGCTCCTCCTCCATCTTCTTCATCTTGACGAAGAACGTTCATCTTGACGAAGAACGCTCAAACTCCGACGAAGAACGACGCCTCTCTTCTTCGTCCTCGGTGTCAACAAGAGGGAACGCCGCATCCTCCTCGGGCCTTCTTCGTCGGCAAACAAAGATCTGCCAACAACGTGTCGCATCGGACGTAACTCTTCGTCAACGGATTTGACGAACGACGACCGCGACGCCCGACTTCCGCGACGCCGTCTTCCGCGGAACGTAGAAGATTCTTTGAATCTCAAACCAGAGGTAGGGGTTTTTGTTTTCATTTTGGTTTCCTTACTCCTTTTCTTGATCATGAATGATAAGTATAACGTGTGGCTTATTTATTTAAGTTTCGTTTTTATTTCTTTAACGTGAGGGGGGCCGGGCCGCACGAACCCGGCCGAATCCCCCCTCCATCGTTCATGTTTGTTTATGCTGGTGGAAACAAGTAGCGTGGTGCCGTCGCACCACGCGGACGATCGTTCTTTTATTTTGTACAACGCCGTCGCGCTTCGCCGAGGAGAGTCTTCAAGAACGCGACGCCGTCGCGCCGCGTTGGAAGGATTCATGGCACGACGAATGGGGCGCGGTGCCGTCGCACCGCGCCGGACGACGAACACCGCGGCCGGTTCCGGGCCGCGGCGGGACGAGAAGACCGCGGCCGGTTCCGGGCCGCGGCGGGACGAGAAGACCGCGGCCGGTTCCGGGCCGCGGCGGGACGAGGAGACCGCGGCCGGTTCCGGGCCGCGGCGGAAGGAAAGACCGGCGGCCGGGCCGCCGGCGTCGGAAGTCGAGGGCGGGACCGGAATTTCCGGTCCCGTTGGTAAAAACCGGCCGGCCAGCGGGCCGGCCGGATGTCATAAAAACCGGGGGATTAAACCCCCGGCCGGTCCTTCAAGACCCCCCTCTTAATGAGGGGGGCGGTTCATTTAAGGAGGGGGGGGGGCAAAGCCCCCCCCGGTTTTTTTTCAGCCGGCCCCCACTTGCGGGGGCCGTTTCTTTTGCAAGGCACGGCACAAGGCCGTGCCACTTGACAAAAACGCGGGGCTAAGCGCCCGCGTGCCTCCCGCCGCCGCCACGCGGCCCGCCGCCGCCACGCGGCCCGCCGCCGCCACGCGGCCCGCCGCCGCCGCCACGCGGCCCGCCGCCGCCGCCGCCACGCGGCCCGCCGCCGCCGCCACGCGGCCCGCCGCCGCCGCCGCCACGCGGCCCGCCGCCGCCGCCACGCGGCCCGCCGCCGCCGCCGTCCGCCGCCGTCCGCCGCCGCCGTCCGCCGCCGCCGGCCGCCGCGCCGTCCAGAGGGGGGGGTCGGGCCGGGTCGGCCCGGACCCGGACCCCCCGTTTCGGACCAGATTCGGTTCTTGGCTCATAACTTGAGCCTCGGACCTCCGAATGACGAACCGTCTGCGGCAACGCGATCCTTGGATCGAGACGGTCGTTTCGGTATATCGCACTCAAGGTTTCGGTTTACTTTGATTTCGGCCGGGTTGGTTTGTTCACGAAACCAACCGGGCCTTCGGAGCGGAAACGCTCATATCTTGAGCTGCGGACGTCCGATTGACGTGCCGTCAGTCGCGTAGTGTTCCTCTTAGTGAGACGGATCTTTTGGCATACTCCGTCCGAGGTTTGGACGCAGGTGGAGTACGGTCGGGTTGGTTTTGCCTTAAAAACCAACCGGGCCCCGGAGACGAAAATTCCAATAACTCTCAGACCGGGCGTCCGATCGACGCGCCTTCTGTTGCGTTGAGTTCCTGTTGACGATACGGAACTTTTGGATACATCAACTTCGGTCTTCGTGACAGTTGATGTATCAGCCTCTCGGCTCGTGGAGCGGATCCTCCGTACGAGCTTGCTGTGTGCGGGAACCCTAGTGCTGGCTGCGACTGTTCTACTGCTACGACTGTTACTGTGACTGCGACGACAGTACAGAGATCCTGTGTGGATTTGACGACGACAGTACAGAGATCCTGTGTGGATTTGACGACGACAGTACAGAGATCCTGTGTGGATTTGACGACGACAGTACAGAGATCCTGTGTGGATTTGACGACGACAGTACAGAGATCCTGTGTGGATTTGGCGACGACAGTACAGAGATCCTGTGTGGATTTGTCGACGACGACTACAGCACTCAGCGATCCTACGTGGATCAGTGCTACAGGTTCTGTGTGAGCCCGATCCTGTGTGGGTCCTTGCGCTCAGCGGTTCTGTGTGAGCCAGCGCCTACAGGTTCTGTGTGAGCCCGATCCTGTGTGGGTCTTCTGCGGGGGTTAGTTACCTATCGATCCTTCGTGGGTCCGACGACTTAGATGGATCAGTGATCATCTTTATCGTCCTTGAAGAAGTATACCTGTGTGAGCTGAATCCTGTTGTTTTCCTGTGTGGATTGTGTTGTGCAATCCTGTGTGGATTATATTTTGCTTTCCTATGTGGAATACGTATACTTTCCTGCGTGGACTGAGTTGTACTTGGGCTCGGAGGTTGGAGTGTATTTTAATTGATGACTTAGGTATATGTATGGGCATATACCTAAGCTGTGTCAGTTGTTACTTCGTGTTTGTACTTTTCTTCGTGGTTTATCCTTTGTGGATTTGAGAGACCTTCAGGGGTCTCGGGGTCCCTACTGAGTAGCTTATACTCACCCCTGCACGGGCTTTGCCCGCACTTCGTTGTGTTGGTTGCAGACGACGGACAGCGTTGACCTTAGCTGAGGCTTGCAGAGCGGGACGGTACCCGGAGGTGGACCACTGGGCGGGACGTGCTCGGAGCGGACGGCGGGACCCGTGGAGCAGAGGAGCTATCTGTACCCACCCTTCAGGTGGGATTTCCAGTGGACAGCTCGGAGTAGCGGCTTTACTTTTCAGTTGCTGTTTTTCCCTTTTCGAGTTGTACTTTACTTTCAGTTTGGGTTTGTATTCTGGCCCATTTACTTTTCCGCACTTTCAGTCGTACTCTGTTTGCTTAGTGTTTACTTTCCGCTTGTTTACTATGTGGTGTGTGTTTACTTTTCAAAGGCAATGCCTTCCCTTTTACCGGGAATTACGCCTTGGTGCTAGTCGCCAGCCCCTGGCCTATGGAAGGCGGGCTTGGGGTAGTCACGGCACGGACCCCGAGGGTGGGTCGTGACAAATTGGTATCAGAGGTGGTCGGTTCTACCGCGAACTCTGATCTTTTCTATGTGAAGCAATAATGTTTAGCGTATTGAGTGTGGTTATCAGTCCAGGGAGTCCAGTGTTGGTGCGGCGGCCGACGTATCCGTACACCAGGACCCTGACTTCTGATTTCCGACTTAATGCACGAAAACATTGATTGCGTGTGTGTTTCAAGTTTTCTTTGTGATTACTTGTGTCAGCTCACCGGGTATACTGATCTGCTTTATGAAAGTCTCAAGTTTTCCTTGTGATTACTTGTGCCAGCTCACCAGGTATACTGTTCTAACCGTGGCGCACCTGTTTCCTTTTCAGGATGGCCCCACGACGGCAGCCAGCCAGGGTTCCGAGAGTCGAGCGAGACGACAGCCCACCGAGCGACGAGGCTTCGGTGCAGGGCCCTTTGTCAGCAGTGGCACCGGCGGTAGCTTTACCCGCCGATCCCCCGATGCTTCCAGCAGCAGCCGCTGACGATGCACGTCGCCTCAGCGCACTGCATGAGTTTCAGCGCCAGCGACCGCCCAGGTTTCGCGGGGAGACGGATCCCCAGGCAGCAGAGGACTGGCTGGAGGCAGTGGTTCGAGTGTTTAGGCTAGTGAGGACACCAGCAGACCTCATGGTGATCCTCGCTGCGAGCCTACTACACGCAGCAGCAGGACGATGGTGGAGCTTGATGCTCCAGGTGCACGATGAGGCATCTCTTCTTTGGACGGACTTTGAGAGCATCTTCCGCTCGGAGTTCGTCCCAGCCACCCTTCGTGCGGTGCGTATCCAGGAGCTTCTACAGCTGCGGCAGGGCAGCATGACGGTCGCTCAGTACTCGGCGAGATTTACCGATCTCTCGCGCTACTCGACCGACATGGTACGGGACCCATTCTTCCGGGCCCGGACCTTCGAGCAGGGTTTGAGACACGAGATCAGGGCATCGCTGATCTCCCTCAGCATACCGACTCAGACAGGAGTACTGGAGCGGGCCCTTCTGATCGAGAGCTTCCTTGCTGAGTCTACACCAGCACAGAGACCCACCGCAGGACGGCCCGTGGCAGAGTCATCTGCAGCTGGTAGTCGGCGAATGACTCAGGGGTCCAGACAGACCAGACCACAGGGCACTGGCTCAGCAGTGCAGGGCACACAACGCGGAGCCAGTCTTTCGAGTGGAAGACAGTGCTATGCATGCGGCGGGCGAGGCCACATGGCTCGTGACTGCCCGACCCGCCAAGCGGAGGAGCAGCAGACGGTTGAGGAACCACCTAGGCAGAGGCAGAGGTTCGACCGTGGCGGTCTGCAGGAAGGAGGCGGACGAGGCAGAGGAGCAGGCCGAGCAGCAGGTGGTGGACGACGCTTTGAGGCTCTACCACCACCACCACCAGGAGGTCCACCCCGACCGCAGGGGAGAGCTCAGCTTCAGGCAGCCGAGGCCTTCGATCATGGAGCTCTGGGAGCCGATGGACAGGAGCAGAACTAGTGGTTACATCCTTTGTACTTCTGGTTCCTTGTTGCTTTTGTGTAGCGTCTTGTTTTAAGAGCTGCAATAATAAAAGACGCATACCTTGTGATGTTTTCGTTCCTGTCCTCTATCGTAATGTTACTAAGAGGTTCCAGTTTTGGCTGTTGACTTGACCCTCACTTGTGAGACATCTACTGGAGGAGGCCCAGTTACCACACACTGATGCCGACAGTGTGACACAACCCTTGGAGGCGAGAGTAACGGTTGAATCTCTTAGTAGTAGCGTCGAGGCCTTACGACGTCATCCTTAGTATGGATTAGTATCATCCATGTTAAGATTGACTGTTTTAGGCAAAGAATGTGGTTCATCCAGGGGATGAGACCAGGTTTCTCTTTTCGGCAAAGAAGAAATCTTGCAGCTCTTGTGGGACCAGAGATGGTCCGGGCCACGTCAAAAGAGGTCCATGTCATCCAGGAGCGGGTCCTACATGGACGATCGATTCCTCTTGTGCGCAACAGATGGCGGCACAGGAATCTCCAGGAGAGCACATAGGAGCGGGAGGCTCAGTTGCGTGCTCAATATCCTCTTTTTGTTTCCCTAGTTTTTGATGTAGCTTTACGGGGACGTAAAGCCCTGAGGTGGGAGTAATGTAAAGACCCGTAAAATTCAAGGAAAATTTTTTCTTAATTTTCTTTAGAATTTTACAAGAGCGCGGTTTCAGACGGCACCTGATTCCGAGGCCCGGAGTGCCCGGAATTAAGTTCCGAAGTTTGGCTCGGGTACGTTCAGTGAACGAACGAGCGGGAATTCCTAACTTTTGATCCGGTGCTCGGAATTGAAATCCGAGGGCACCGATGAACTCGCAGCGCCGATTTTCGCTTAAAGAGACCCTTTCGGGAGTTGCGTTTGTTGCGAGACGAAAGTTAGTTTTTGGGAGAATTATAAAAAGTTGAATAAAAAAAATGTGGATTCTTTTTATTTCACTTTTGTAGGTTAACTCCTCTCAAAAGGAGTTGGGGGTGGGACCCACACCCACTTAACCTACTTTGAGAGGATTAAGTGTGGTGGGACCCACACGAACCTAAACCTCTCAACTTCCCCCTTAAACTCCCCTCTCTCCCTCTTAATTGTTTGTAAACTTAACATCAAATTAATTACACATGACATGTTAATTAATTAAGTGTTATGTTTGAATTTTGAAGTTTTGAATTCCTAGGCTTGGTAAATAAAATAAGGAGAGACCTTATTTTATTTTGTTAGCCAACTTGTGTGGATTTCATTTGAGAGCTCCTCCTCCATCTTCTTCATCTTGACGAAGAACGTTCATCTTGACGAAGAACGCTCAAACTCCGACGAAGAACGACGCCTCTCTTCTTCGTCCTCGGTGTCAACAAGAGGGAACGCCGCATCCTCCTCGGGCCTTCTTCGTCGGCAAACAAAGATCTGCCAACAACGTGTCGCATCGGACGTAACTCTTCGTCAACGGATTTGACGAACGACGACCGCGACGCCCGACTTCCGCGACGCCGTCTTCCGCGGAAAGTAGAAGATTCTTTGAATCTCAAACCAGAGGTAGGGGTTTTTGTTTTCATTTTGGTTTCCTTACTCCTTTTCTTGATCATGAATGATAAGTATAACGTGTGGCTTATTTATTTAAGTTTCGTTTTTATTTCTTTAACGTGAGGGGGGCCGGGCCGCACGAACCCGGCCGAATCCCCCCTCCATCGTTCATGTTTGTTTATGCTGGTGGAAACAAGTAGCGTGGTGCCGTCGCACCACGCGGACGATCGTTCTTTTATTTTGTACAACGCCGTCGCGCTTCGCCGAGGAGAGTCTTCAAGAACGCGACGCCGTCGCGCCGCGTTGGAAGGATTCATGGCACGACGAATGGGGCGCGGTGCCGTCGCACCGCGCCGGACGACGAACACCGCGGCCGGTTCCGGGCCGCGGCGGGACGAGAAGACCGCGGCCGGTTCCGGGCCGCGGCGGGACGAGAAGACCGCGGCCGGTTCCGGGCCGCGGCGGGACGAGGAGACCGCGGCCGGTTCCGGGCCGCGGCGGAAGGAAAGACCGGCGGCCGGGCCGCCGGCGTCGGAAGTCGAGGGCGGGACCGGAATTTCCGGTCCCGTTGGTAAAAACCGGCCGGCCAGCGGGCCGGCCGGATGTCATAAAAACCGGGGGATTAAACCCCCGGCCGGTCCTTCAAGACCCCCCTCTTAATGAGGGGGGCGGTTCATTTAAGGAGGGGGGGGGGCAAAGCCCCCCCCGGTTTTTTTTTCAGCCGGCCCCCACTTGCGGGGGTCGTTTCTTTTGCAAGGCACGGCACAAGGCCGTGCCACTTGACAAAAACGCGGGGCTAAGCGCCCGCGTGCCTCCCGCCGCCGCCACGCGGCCCGCCGCCGCCACGCGGCCCGCCGCCGCCACGCGGCCCGCCGCCGCCACGCGGCCCGCCGCCGCCACGCGGCCCGCCGCCGCCGCCACGCGGCCCGCCGCCGCCGCCACGCGGCCAGCCGCCGCCGCCGTCCGCCGCCGTCCGCCGCCGCCGTCCGCCGCCGCCGGCCGCCGCGCCGTCCAGAGGGGGGGGTCGGGCCGGGTCGGCCCGGACCCGGACCCCCCGTTTCGGACCAGATTCGGTTCTTGGCTCATAACTTGAGCCTCGGACCTCCGAATGACGAACCGTCTGCGGCAACGCGATCCTTGGATCGAGACGGTCGTTTCGGTATATCGCACTCAAGGTTTCGGTTTACTTTGATTTCGGCCGGGTTGGTTTGTTCACGAAACCAACCGGGCCTTCGGAGCGGAAACGCTCATATCTTGAGCTGCGGACGTCCGATTGACGTGCCGTCAGTCGCGTAGTGTTCCTCTTAGTGAGACGGATCTTTTGGCATACTCCGTCCGAGGTTTGGACGCAGGTGGAGTACGGTCGGGTTGGTTTTGCCTTAAAAACCAACCGGGCCCCGGAGACGAAAATGCCAATAACTCTCAGACCGGGCGTCCGATCGACGCGCCGTCTGTTGCGTTGAGTTCCTGTTGACGATACGGAACTTTTGGATACATCAACTTCGGTCTTCGTGACAGTTGATGTATCAGCCTCTCGGCTCGTGGAGCGGATCCTCCGTACGAGCTTGCTGTGTGCGGGAACCCTAGTGCTGGCTGCGACTGTTCTACTGCTACGACTGTTACTGTGACTGCGACGACAGTACAGAGATCCTGTGTGGATTTGACGACGACAGTACAGAGATCCTGTGTGGATTTGACGACGACAGTACAGAGATCCTGTGTGGATTTGACGACGACAGTACAGAGATCCTGTGTGGATTTGGCGACGACAGTACAGAGATCCTGTGTGGATTTGTCGACGACGACTACAGCACTCAGCGATCCTACGTGGATCAGTGCTACAGGTTCTGTGTGAGCCCGATCCTGTGTGGGTCCTTGCGCTCAGCGGTTCTGTGTGAGCCAGCGCCTACAGGTTCTGTGTGAGCCCGATCCTGTGTGGGTCTTCTGCGGGGGTTAGTTACCTATCGATCCTTCGTGGGTCCGACGACTTAGATGGATCAGTGATCATCTTTATCGTCCTTGAAGAAGTATACCTGTGTGAGCTGAATCCTGTTGTTTTCCTGTGTGGATTGTGTTGTGCAATCCTGTGTGGATTATATTTTGCTTTCCTATGTGGAATACGTATACTTTCCTGCGTGGACTGAGTTGTACTTGGGCTCGGAGGTTGGAGTGTATTTTAATTGATGACTTAGGTATATGTATGGGCATATACCTAAGCTGTGTCAGTTGTTACTTCGTGTTTGTACTTTTCTTCGTGGTTTATCCTTTGTGGATTTGAGAGACCTTCAGGGGTCTCGGGGTCCCTACTGAGTAGCTTATACTCACCCCTGCACGGGCTTTGCCCGCACTTCGTTGTGTTGGTTGCAGACGACGGACAGCGTTGACCTTAGCTGAGGCTTGCAGAGCGGGACGGTACCCGGAGGTGGACCACTGGGCGGGACGTGCTCGGAGCGGACGGCGGGACCCGTGGAGCAGAGGAGCTATCTGTACCCACCCTTCAGGTGGGATTTCCAGTGGACAGCTCGGAGTAGCGGCTTTACTTTTCAGTTGCTGTTTTTCCCTTTTCGAGTTGTACTTTACTTTCAGTTTGGGTTTGTATTCTGGCCCATTTACTTTTCCGCACTTTCAGTCGTACTCTGTTTGCTTAGTGTTTACTTTCCGCTTGTTTACTCTGTGGTGTGTGTTTACTTTTCAAAGGCAATGCCTTCCCTTTTACCGGGAATTACGCCTTGGTGCTAGTCGCCAGCCCCTGGCCTATGGAAGGCGGGCTTGGGGTAGTCACGGCACGGACCCCGAGGGCGGGTCGTGACATACAAAGACTGCTTACAATAACAATTGTAAAGCTATGAATGCTCTGTACTGTGCTCTAGGAGATGAAGAGTTTAATAGAATTTCTGCATGTAAAACTGCATATGAAATTTGGGATACCTTAGCTGTTTCTCATGAAGGAACAACTAATGTTAAGGAGATGAGATTGAATACCTATACTATTAAGTATGATAATTTTAAGATGAAGCCTGATGAACCCATTTCTGATATGTATCTCAGGTTCAATGAAATTTTCAACACAATGACCTCTCTGGGAAAGGATGTTCCAGCAAAGGAACAAATTATGAGAATTTTGAGATGTCTACCTGAAAGATGGAGAGGAACCTCTGTCTCCATTAGAGAATCCTGTGACATTGCTGCTCTACCTGTCAAGGAAATAATTGGTAAGATGATGATGTATGAAGAAGAGCTTAATGTAAATAAAGAAGAAGATGATGAACCTAAAAGGAAGTCTATTGCCTTCAAGACTACAACATCAAAGAATAAGGATAAGGAAAAGCTTCAAGCTATCAATGAAAGTTCAAGCAGTGAGGAAAGTGAAAATGATTCTGACAGTGATGATGAGATGGCTCAAATAGCCAAGATATTCAAAAAGTTCTATAGGAAAAATAAATTCTTTAGGAAACCAAATTACAAGGGAAAGTATGACCAACAGGGCAAATGGAAAAAGGATTGGAAGAAGAACGACAAATCAGATGATGTTGTCTGCTATGAGTGTAAGAGGAAAGGACACATTAAAGCCGACTGTCCAAAGCTGAAGTATAAAAAGAAATATGAATACAAGAATAACAAGTAAAAGAAGGCCATGAAGGCTACTTGGAGTGCTTCAGAAGACAGCACAAGTGAAGCTGAATCTTCAGACTCTGAAAAGAATCGGGCCAACATGTGTTTCATGACAAACACTTCTGAGGTAACATCAGAGACTCCTGCTTTTAATTCATACTATTCTGTAGAAGATTCTGGCTCAGAAAACATGTCAAAATCTGAATTGTTTGAATACTGTGACATGCTAGAAGAAACATGTAATGAGCTTAAAGATAAATATAAAGGTCTAAAGAAACAGTATGCTTTAAGTGTTAAGCATAAATCTGATCTGGATATAGAAGTAGAAAAGAATGCTCAGCTGCTTAAAGAGAATACTGAACTAAAATTGTCTAATGAGCAACTCAAGAAAGACTTAGAGAAGTTCACCAATGGTAAAAATACTTTAACACAAATGCTAGGAAAGCAAGTTGCACCTAGATACACTACTGGTATAGGATACCAACCTGGACAAAGGAAAGTTGCCAAAACTAGATTCATTCCTAAATCTGGACAGAAGATAGTTAATTCTAGAACTTCTTATGCCTCAACCAGTTATATTCATAGTTATGAATCTAATAAGGTTTATCTTTCAAAGAATGTTATTTCTACAAATTATATGAGACCCATTAGACAAATATGGGTACCTAAATTGTTATTGGCTAACCTGTCTGGACCCAAGAAGATCTGGGTACCAAAATCATCTTCCATCTAAATCTGTTTTGTAGGAGACCTGCTTGAAGAGCTGTTACAAGAAGATATGGTATTTGGACAGTGGGTGCTCAAGACACATGACTGGAGATTATTCTTGCTTCAAGAGCTTAATAAAGGTTGATGGAGGTCATGTCACCTTTGGTGATAACTCTAAAGGAAAAATCATCGGCCTAGGCCAGATTGGTAACACTGATTCAATTTTGATTTCTAATGTTTTATTTGTTGATGGACTTAAATATAACCTGTTAAGCATTTCTCAGTTATGTGATGATGGTTTTCATGTTAAATTTGAAAATGATTCTTGCAATGTTTTTAACTCTAAAAATGTTTTAGTATTTTCTGCTTTAAGAAATGAAAATGTCTATGCTGTTGATTTAGATTCTTTAGCTAAACAGAACATTCCTTGTTTAAATGCTTTTCATAAAGAGTCTTGGCTTTGGCACAGAAGATTAGGACACTGCAATGTGCACTCACTTAGAAAACTTTCTAGGAAAAACTTGGTTAGAGACTTACCCAAACTTGAATTTCCAGCAGACAAAGTTTGTAATCCCTGTCAAAAGGGAAAACAATACAAAGTTTCTTTTAAATCAAAGAAAGAAGTTTCAACTTCTCAACCACTTGAATTGGTTCACATGGATTTGTTTGGACCATCAAGAGTTTCTAGTTTAAATGGGAAGCACTATGTCTATGTTCTCATAGATGACTTTTCTAGATATACTTGGGTATATTTTCTAGCTCACAAAAGTGAAGCTTGTTCTTACTTTGTTAAATACTCCAAGTCTGTAGAAAATCTTAGCGGACTCAAGATTAAGACCCTAAGAAGTGATCATGGTCATGAGTTTGAAAATCAAGATTTTGAATCTTACTGCTCACTCAATGGCTATTCTCATAACTTTTCTGCCCCTAGGACACCCCAACAGAATGGTGTAGTAGAAAGAAGAAACAGAACCCTGCAAGAAATTGCTAGGACCATGCTCAATGAATATGACCTGCCAATTTACTTTTGGGCTGAAGCTGTTAATACAGCTTGTTATGTCATTAATAGAGTCTTGATCAGACCTGTTCTAAAGAAAACCCCTTATGAGTTGTGGAACCATAGGAAACCTAAGGTTAACTACTTCAAAGTTTTTGGCTGCAAAGTCTTTATTCTGAATACTAAAGATAATCTGGATAAATTTGCATCCAAGAGTGATGAAGGAATTTTCCTAGGTTACTCTATCTCTAGTAAATCCTATAGAGTTTTCAATAAGAGAACCAAATGTGTGGAAGAATCTGTTCACATCAAATTTGATGAAACTGATCCACATGAGCCTAAAACCTCTCTTGGGAATCTTGAAGAAGATTTGTCTATTCTGGACCTTAATGATAAATCTAAAGAACCTGTTATAAAAGCATCCAGTTCTGGACATTCTCCAGAATCTGCTTATGTTGAACCTCAATCTCTAGATGAACCTGAAATTTCTAGCCCTATCTTTTCAAGACCATCTAGGACTCTAAAGAACCATCCTTTAGAAGCTGTTGTAGGAAATCTAGATAGAGGGACACAGACTAGAGCTTCTCTAAGAAACCAGGTTGAACATCAAGATTTCCTTTCACAGTCAGAACCTAAAAATATCAATGATGCTATCAACGATGAATTTTGGGTAATGGCTATGTAAGAAGAATTAAATCAGTTTGAAAGGAACAAAGTCTGGGAATTAGTTGACAGACCTAAGGACACTTTGACAATAGGCACAAAATGGGTGTTTAGAAATAAAGTAGATGAATCTGGAAATATAGTTAGAAAAAAAGCTAGACTAGTTGCACAAGGATATAGTCAAGAAGAAGGTATAGACTATGAGGAAACTTTTGCACCTATAGCTAGACTAGAAGCCATTAGGATCTTACTTGCATATGCTGCACATCTGGATTTCAAATTATATCAAATGGATGTTAAAAGTGCATTTCTAAATGGTTTTATAATTGAAGATGTTTTTGTAGAACAACCACCTGGATTTACTAATCCCCTTTTTCCAAATCAAGTTTTTAAACTTTCTAAAGCTTTGTATGGTTTGAAACAAGCTCCAAGAGCTTGGTATGATAGACTTAGCAATTTCCTTATTTCAAAAGGTTTTACTAAAGGGATTGCTGATCCAACTCTTTTCATTAAAATAATTTCTAAAGATGTTTTAGTTGTACAAATATATGTTGATGATATTATTTTTGGATCTTCTAAAAACTCCTTATGTACTGATTTTTCAAAGGTTATGCAAAATGAATTTGAAATGAGCTTAATGGGAGAGCTTAAGTATTTTCTTGGATTTCAAATCTTTCAAACTAAAAATGGTATTATTTTGAATCAAAGTAAATATACAAAGGATCTTTTAAAATGTTTTGGATTGGATAGTATTAAGGAAAGTAATACACCTATGAGTACTACCTGTAAATTGGATGTTGATGAAACTGGGAAACCAGTTGATCAAACCAATTACAGAGGTATGATTGGAAGCTTACTTTATCTTACTGCTAGTCGACCAGATATTATGTTTAGTGTGTGTATGTGTGCTAGATTTCAAGCTAATCCGAAAGAATCACACTTATTAGCTGTTAAACGGATTTTTAAGTATCTTAAGTATACTATAAATTTAGGTTTGTTTTACCCCAAAGGACAATCCTTTGAGTTAATGAGTTATTCAGATGCTGACTTTGCTGGTTGTAAGTTAGATAGAAAAAGCACATCAGGAACATGTCATTTGCTTGGAAAATCCCTAGTATCATGGTGTAGTAAGAAACAGAATTCAGTTGCATTGTCTACTGCCGAGGCAGAATACATAGCTACTGGTAGCTGCTGTGCACAAATTTTGTGGATGAAACACACTCTATTGGATTATGGATTTGATCATAAACATGTTTCAATTAACTGTGACAACACTAGTGCAATCAACTTATCCAAGAACCCTATGTCTCACTCTAGAACTAAGCACATTGATGTCAGACACCACTTTCTAAGAGATCATTACCAGAAGGGTGATATTTCTCTAGAATTTGTTAGTTCTGAAAATCATTTAGGTGACATCTTCACAAAGCCCTTATGCTCTGAAAGAATGAAATTTATTAAACACGAATTGTGTATGACTGATCTGTGAAACTGATCTGTAAAACTGATCTGTGAAACTGATCTGTGAAACTGATCTGTGAAACTGATCTGTGAAACTGATCTGTGAAACTGATCTGTGAAACTGATCTGTGAAACTGATCTGTGAAACTGATCTGTGAAACCGATCTGTGAAACCGATCTGTCACACTGTTCTGTCAAACTGATTTTTTTTAAAATTACTTTTTATTAATTAGTAAATCACTTTTTATGGGAACCCTAAATGATAAAATAAATGATACGCGGCTATTTATCTTCCCTAAACCTTTGACCTTTCATTTCCCGCCGAACCTCTCAACCTCTCTTCCCCTCTGCTTCGAACCTTCGAATCTTCGAACCTTCGAACTCCTGCCTCTCCAAAATCCTCGAATGGCTAAGCAAAAGAGACCGAGCAAAGGAACAGATAGCCTTGTACCTTCAAAGCGTGCTCGAGGCGAGTCGAGCAGTACCTCTCAACGCTCAGTAAATCCGAACCTAGAAACTCGGATTGTTGCTGTAGAAAAAGAAGTAAACTCGGCGTGGCTTCTGTCAAGTAAGTCTCTGTTGCTACAAGTTCTTGAATCGCAAGGATGGATAGACTGGTTTTCAGAAAACTCCTGAATAGATTATCCAAAGCTAGTACATGAGTTTTACATGAACCTGAAAATCACGCTTGATGGTGTAGAAGCTGCTAGTATGTCGTCTGTTGTAAAAGGAAAGAAAATATCTTTCTCATCTAAGGAATGGGCTGAATGTTTAAACGTACCTCATGAAGGTCGATATGAGGACTATTCTGGCAATATACCCCCAGTCACTGACTATTTTTCTTATGAGCTACCGCTAGAGCTTCTAACTGGAAACAGAGAATCAAGGAGAATCACAGCTTCAGAATTAGATGGTGAAAGCAGACTCCTATTCAAGTTTATTCAGCACCAACTTTTCCCTCGAAGAAGAGATTTTGCTGCTGTTAAGTTTCAAGATGTTTTTCTATTGTTTCTGCTCAAAACCCATGAAAAGATAAACCTGTGTAGATATGTGATGGTCCACATAGCTAGTATGCTGAAACCTTCCAAGAAAGCCACAGCGTTGTTTTATTCAAAAATGATATCTACTATGCTCCAGAATCTGGAATGTGTTGATGAAGATGATGAAGTTGTTGAAACAGAACGTACCTTCTGCCTCAACAAAAAGATCTGCAAGAGGATGAAAATCAATTGGAATCCATGGAATAAATGTTGGGTTGCAGATGAAGATAAGTTGTATGAAGCCTACAATCCCATAGATCATGGCCAGAGGCCAAAGGATTTGAGAGATCCTGGATTAAAACCAGATGAGGAACCAATTTATTCTGATGATAATGAGCAAGAAAAAGCTGCAACTGAAGAAGGAAGTGTGTCTTCTCCTGATGATAGGAGTGATCCAGACACTGCTAGCCCCAAGAAAAGAATAGAATTTGGACCTGCTAGTCCACCCTTAACCCTACCAGAGTCAAAACCTATTCTTGATGATGATGAAGATTCTGATACTGAGGAATATCACAGTGAAGCCTCTGAGTAGAGTCATAATGAGCAAGGTGATGCTGATGACAATCTTGGTGGTGATGATGATGATGCTGATGATGTTGAAGCTGCTGTTGATGGTGTTAACAGACCGGTGGATGGTCTTGCTGTAGATCAAGTGGAACAACCTCACTCAGTACCAGAAATCCATATCAGTGGCAAGGCTGACTCATCAAAAATCAGTGGAACAGCAAGCTATGAAAAACCCAACTACACCCTGTGTGCTGCTGTTTGGGATGACTACCCTGGATATGCTGTTTTGGGCTTAGAATATTCTGAAGAAGAAGACGATTTTCCAGAATCTGCTGCAGCTGTGAAAAGGAACCTTCCAAGAGAAGCAAGGTCTATTCCTACTGTTGATCCTGTAAATATGAATTTACCTGGTTCTGAAATCTCTCGAGATGATCTTGATAAGTTTAAGACTGATTTGCTAACCACTGTGAGAGATATAGTCAGAGAAGAACTTTCCAATGCCCTTCATCAAGTATCTCTGCAAGTTTCTGAAACTTCCTTGAAAGCTTTTTCAACGGCAGTCTCAGATGTTCTCAAGCCAGACTTGACTGCTACTGGTGAATTTGTTGGTAGGCACATAGCCTCTTTGAATCAAACTTTGAAGGATCTCCAAGTTAGCTTAGTTTCTCTATCAAATGAGTTCAGATCAACCATCTCTGGTATGATGGAAGTTTTGAGAAATCTGATTGAACATCTCAACAAGTCTGACCTGAGGAAGTTGAAAGCTGAACTAACTCACATAGTCGGTCAAGCCAGTACAGGCAAGGTAACCAAAATCACTACCCGTGAGATAGAAGATCTCAGAGAAGTTGTGCATGCAGAGCTAGCTGCTGTAAGACAAATTCTTGACTTAGAATCTTTGAGGAGGATGAAGGAGCTCTGTGATAATAGTCATAAGATGGCCTTAGTATATTCAGCAGATGCTAAGAAAGCCCTGCAAGAGATCAATGAAAAAGTTGATACTTACTTTTCCAAGATTTATACAAAACATGAGATGGCTGCAAACTTCAAAGTCTTGGCAGAGAATCTGAAATTACCTCCAGTCACTCAGGCCTTCAACACTCAAGTTCGTCAATTGCAAGATTTTGTCCCTTCCTTGGCACAGTTCATGGAAAACAAGGATGATTTTGAAAAAGCTATGAAGTATGGAGCAGAAGTCATTCAGGACTTCATTCATCTGTTGAAGCCTTACTTGGATGCACAGGCCACTGCAATTGTACTCCCTACTTCTGAACCTCTCAGTGCCTCTGATGTCGCTCCAAATCAGCTGTCTGTTGCCCAAGCTCTATCTCAGTTGCGGCCAGTCTCTCAGAAAGCTTCTCATCCAGCTCCTTCTCCTTCTCAACAACCCTCTGTGACACCTTCAACTGCACCTGCCCGAGTTGTCCTGCCACCACTTCAGCTCCGTGAACCACAGCCTGCCTCCAAGCCTTCTACCATACCTACCATTGATCCAAAGGATAAAGGGAAAGCCCCTTTTTATCTCAACAAATAGCCATGTATTGTTTTTGATGGGGTGATCTATGTATTGCTTATCCCTTTTCTGTGACTTTATCAAATTTGTTTTTCCTTTGTGTTATGTTCTATCCTCTCTGCACCCTGCTTCTCTTTTCCTTTATCTGTTTTCTCTCCTTTTTGATTATCCCAAAGGGGGAGAAATATATATATAATGGGAGAAAGATATATATAAGGGGGAGAAAGATATATATAATGGGAGAAAGATATATATAAGGGGTATATCTAAGGGGGGGTAGTCTATATATGAAGAGGGAGATCAATATCTCAGGGGGAGAAATCTGAATACTATATATATGAAGATTTGTGATTATCAAAAAGGAGGAGATTGTTGAGCCCTCTGGAAGATTGCTGATTTCATGTTTATAACTGATGTTTTAATAATCACAAATCATCACAACTCATTGATGCTTAATCTGGTTTGATGTATCATAAACATAATTCCAATCTATGAATGAATCAGTTATCATGTTTTTAACTATGCTTATTGACTTACAAAGTATGTTGGAAGTCTTCTGGACTCACCGATCCATCAGACTCACCGATCCATCAGAGTCACCGATCCATCAGAGTCACCGATCCATCAGACGCACCGATCCATCAGACTCACCGATCCATCAGTGTCACCGATCCATCAGACTCACCGATGCAAATGAGTCACCGATGCAAATGAGTCACCGATCCAAGGACTCACCGATGCAAATGACTCACCGATCAGATGACAGACCGATGCTGATCTATCTGAGTCACCGATCATTACTCTAATACTGATGACCTACCGATCTCTTGAACAGTCATAAACAACTGTTTGAATTTCTTTATCTTTATCTTTATTTATTCTAACCAACGGTCATATTAGTTATATTTTAATGCTCTGACAGATTATTAATAAAAGGTTGTCGGATGTCAGGAAACCGTACCTCGTACCTGCGGAAAGGAAACCTTTTCTGTCCTTCGGAGCACGTGACATAAATACAAGAAGACGTTGCTGAAAGATAAAACAATAACAGAGACAACAAGGAGAGAACACACATAGAGACAAGGAAGCATATCAAGCCTACTCAAGAAGAGTGGTGTGCATACAACAGAATATTGAAGAGCTTCATCGACTACATCTCACTGCCTGTGAACCTGAAGCATACGACACTCTGCTTCTCAAACAAAATCGAGAAGAGGACTCATAATCACTTCTGATTAATTCCAAAACGAGTCCAGTGCTACACTGAAATCACTAGAGCCATTCCTAAACTCTACATCTCTGCTCTGTGATTTATTTATTCTACATTTTGAGCAGTGTGTGTTATCTGCTGTATTAAACACACACACTGACTCCTGTACTTTCACTGGAGGATCTGTAAATCCTCAGCAAACCTTTTACACTTCACTTCCCACTGTGGATAGTGGTAGAGGTCTTGTGACCTGGACAGCTGGCTGCTGTTGTTTTTTTTCCCACGTAGAACTGTGGTAGAGGTCTTGTGACCGGGACAGTGTGTTCACTGTTGTTAACCCCGATCCAGGGTGTGGATCACTTTTATATAAACTTTTGAGAGGACTAAGTCTCGGCTTGAGACTGAACCTCTTGGTTACTTCTCTGTGTTTATAGTTACTCTATATCCATACTATACATATTTATTTCATATTCCGCTGCTATTACTTTGAAATATAATCTATCTTTAAAGCTACTTTGATAATTAACTTCGCAAGTGTTTATATTTATTATAAATCAGTAAATTAGTTTCAAAAGTTAATTCAATCATAAGATTAAGTTAACTGAGAACTAATCAATCTTTGAGAAGCTAATTGAACCTTTATAATCTATATAAATTCACTATAGTTTAATTTGTTTTTGAAATTGGGGGATTTTATTAGAAATTGTTTTTAACAGAAAATTTTAATTGGAACTCAATTCACCCCCCTCTTGAGTGTCCACTCCGACCAACAATTAATATTTCATGATATAGACATGGCTAGAACGACAGGTTAATCCGGTTCAGTGAAACAGGACTGAAACGAGGAGTGAACTCAGTTCAGAAATGGACTTTGTCTGCTAAGATAGACTTGGAAATGTGTATTGACTACTAAGAAATGGTTCTCTATGATTATGTGTGTATTCCACAATGTTTCGTGTTTTATGTTATGATTATTGGGATTATATTTCACTACTTTGATTTATCCCATGTTATGATATTATGATCACTTTTGCAGGTTAAAATTTTCAAAATGCTATGTTCTTATGAATATGATATTTCGTTTGTTTACCCTTACTAAGCATTTGTGATCACCCTTTTATATGTTTTCTTTCCCCAGGTAAGGAATAATGTTATTATGTAGGATATGCCAAAAGGGACTCTAGATATGATTAAATAAATGGGAGAGAATATAGATGTTTTATGAACCAGTTGTTTATGAATTCCAGTTTCTAAAGACACTATACCTATACGGTCCTACCATGGGTTTGTTATATGTTGTAATAATTATGATTCAACTCTAAATTAATAACAATGTATGTAAAGTGTGGTTCATTATAGTTGGTATCAGAGAGAGGGTATAGTAAACCTTTAGAAACTAGGATGTAAAAGCCTTAGTAAGAACCCTATGGATATGTCTAAGCATATGACAAAATATTAGTGTTTTAGAAATGTCCATGAACAACCTATGAAAAGACCTTAAGTGTGAAACATTATTCTTGATTATGTGGATTTACTATTATAATTAGTGTTTCTCACACTATTATTCTTGGTTTTAGTCAATGGCTGGAAGTCAAAAGAATCGTGTTAATGCGGAATGCGACGGGCAATGCAATGATTGTCCCCATGAGCAAACAAACGTTATGGGAGTTGGAATTCCAAATCTTATAGCCATGCTCAGACAAATTTCTCAAGATATGAATCATGCAGGAATTCCAAACGAGCAATGTATGGAGAAACATTATGTTGAATCCTTCATGAGGCATTGTCCACCCTCATTCAGCGGGTCTACTGATCCATTAGTGGATGAACAATGGATCAGTACCACTGAAAAGATATTTTCAGTTCTTCAATGTTCTAAACATAATAATGTCGTCTTAGCAGTATATCGTTTGGAAGGTGAAGATGATCAATGGTGGAATATTATTAAGAATATGAGGCAAAGGGATGAAATTGATTACATGGAATGGGATTAGTTCAAGAACTTATTTTTCAATAAGTACTTCCCTCGTATTCTTCGAACAAAGTTGGAGAAAGAGTTTCTTCAACTGAATCAAAAGGATGATGAATCGGTTGGTACCTACGAAGAAAATTTTACAGGACTTGCAAGGTACACTTCTAGGATTATTATCCAACCGAGAGTAAGATTTATTGATTCTTTAGTGTCTTAAAACCAAGTCTTCAAAGGGCGTGAGCCATAAGAGACTTCAATAGATATGAGGAAATCGTTCAATGTGCTCTCAAGGTTGAGATGGAGATTGGAGTAACCCATTAGTCATATGGGTTTGATAAGAAAAGGAAAATGGAATTCAGAGGAAAATCTAAAGATCACACTGAAAAGAAGATGATTTTCCACTTATGCTCAATGTGTGGAAAGAAACATGGATGGAGTTGTCTTAAAGGGACACGTAATTATTGAAAATTTGTAAAAGAAGGTCATCCGGCATTTGAATGCCACAGTGATGGGAAGAATATGTCTAGTGATGCGAACATAGAAAAGGATACACAGAGTGAATCTCCTACTCTTCAATGTTACAAGTTAAAGGAAATGGGGAATTATGATAATCAATACCCTAATCCATGGGTTGTTGATGATGATCGACGTCAAGAAACTCTTAAGGATAAAGACAAAGGAAATTCACATGCAATTTCTATCAGTGATGTGGAGTTTGATAATGAAGTGGTAAAATGTACACATACCATCCACTCTATAGTAGAAAATATATTATTTTTTTCTATATCCACCCAATCTTTTATTTCTGAAGAATTTTATAATGGTATTACCATATTACCTCAACAATTAGATGTTTAGTTAGCAGTGACAACTCCTAATGGCACAACAGTCGCATCAAAAGTTTATAATTCTTCTCTGATTGACGTTTGTGGGAAAGTGATTCCTGAAAATATGGTGATCCTTCCTATAGTGGAATTTTATGCGTTTCTTGGCATGTATTCTCTTCCTTTATATGGAGCTCAAATCACTTTCCAAAGAAGGGAAGTCACATTTCATATTCCTGATCAATCTATGATCATCTATCGATTCAAGGATGAACATAAACTTCCGGTGGAAATCTCATCCATCTTATGGGTCTTGATTCCACTAAATTAAGGTTATTTATCTCAAATGGTTGGAGAGAAACTCACAATTAAGAATATTCCCATTGTACATGAGTTTGCTGATGTCTTTCATAGGAATTTACAGGTCTTCCCCCAAATCATGAAGTTGAGTTTTCAATAGAACTCGTACCGGGTGCTTTGCCTATTTCCAAGACACCTTATAAAATGGACCCAATTGAGTTGCAGGAATTGAAGAAGCAACTCCAATAGAATCATGATAAAGGATTCATATGCCCTAGTGTTTCACCTTGGTGAGCGCCTGTTCTGTTTTTTAAGAAGAAGGTTGGATCAATGAGACTCTGCATTGATTATCGAGAACTTAACAAGATCACTATCAAGAACAAATATCCTCTCCCACGCATTGATGACTTATTTGACCAACTACGTGGAGCTCAATTATTTTCCAAGATTGATATTCGTTCAGGGTATCATCAATTAAGGTTCAAAAGAGAGGATATACCAAAGACATATTTCCTTACAAGGTATGGGCACTATGAATTTATAGTGATGCCATTTAGTCTTACTATTTCCCCTGCTATCTTCATGGATCTAATGAATAAAGACTTTAGAGACTATCTTGATCAGTTTGTGGTAGTATCTATAGACGATATTCTTGTCTATTGAAAGAGCAAGTAAGAACATGAAGATCACATGAGAATTGTATTGATGACCCTGAGAAAGATAAGCTTTATGCCAAATTTACCAAGGGTGAATTTTGGCTTCAAAAAGTTTCATTTTTGGGTGACATAATCACAAAAGAGGGGATATCTGTCGATTCAGCACAGATAGAGGTTGTCGAAAGATGGTCGAGACCAACAACAGTAACTGAGATCTGAAGTTTTCTTGGTTTGGCTGGATATTATCGACGTTTTGTGAAATATTTTTCACGAATATCTAATCCACTCACGAGGTTGACTCGAAAAGTAGTTATGTTCGTTTGGAAAGAGGAGTGTGAAGAGAATTTCAAGGAGTTAAAAAGAAGGTTATCTAGTGCACCTATGATCAAACTTACTTGTAGTGGAGAAAGGTTTTTGATCTACAGTGATGCATCCAATAAGGGGCTAGGGTGTGTTATTATTCAAAATTATATGGTGATAACTTATTCTTCACGACAGTTGAAAATTCATGAGAAAAATTATCCAACTCATGATTTGGAGTTACCTGCAGTAATGTTTGAATTATAGATCTAGAGTCCTTATCTTTATGGAGAAAGGTGTGATATTTATATTGATCATAAAAGTTTGAAGAATATTTGGACACAAAAGGAGCGGAATATGTGCCAAAGAAGATGGTTAGAGCTGATTAAGGATTAAAACTTCTCAATTCATTACCACCCATGGAAATCAAACATGGTGGAAGATGCATTAAGTCGACAAGACCATGATAGCTTATCCGTGATGAGGATCACAAAAGATCCAATATTTATGGATTTACAAAGGATGGATCTTGGAATTATAATGGAAGGGGAAAATCGTATCTTTCTCAAATGAATGTTCAACAATCTATACATTTGAAGATTAAATAGGAACATAAAGAGGATGTAGAGTTACAAAAAAAGGTCAGAAATGTTCATGAATTAAACCTTGATTGTGATGGGATAATAAGGTTCAAGAATCGGGTTTGAGTTCCTCCCATCCCATAATTAAATAAGGAGCCACTGGATGAGACTCATTGTTCTTCATTATCTATTCATCTTGAATCCATGAAGATGTATAGGGACCTGAAAGAGTACTTCTGGTGGGATGGAATGAAAAGAGATGTTGTTGAATATGTGTCTCGATGCTTGGTTTGTCAGCAAGTTAAAGCTGAGAGACAAAAGTCTCAGGGGATGTCACAACCATTACCGATACCTGAATGGAAATGGGAAAACATCACTATAGAATTTGTCACCAGACTTTCTAAAACATCCAAAGGAAATAATGCTATCTGGGTCATAGTTGTTCATCTTACGAAGTCAGCACACTTCATTGCTATTAGAGAAGATTTCTCTCTGGATCATCTTTCCATGATATAAGTAAAATAAGTGGTAATATTGCATGGAGTACCACTTTCCATTATATCTGATCGGGATCCGAGGTTTTCCTCAATGTTTTGGCGAAGTCTTCAGCATACTCTGGATATAGAGTTGAGTTTCAGCACTGCTTATCATCCACAGACAGTCGGTCAGTTTGAGGGAAGAATTCCAATTCTAGAAGATATGTTAAGAGCTTGCTCTATGGATTTAAAAGGTGGTTAGGATCAACATATACCTTTTGTGGAATTTTCTTATAATAATATCTTTCCCTCCAGTATTTAGATGGATACTTATGAAGCTCTCTATGGAAAGAAATGTAGGACTCCAACTTGTTAGGATGAAGATGTCGAAATAAAGCTATTAGGACCTGATCTTGTTGATGAGATGGTGGAATAGGTCAGATCTATTCAACATAACATAAGAGAAGATCATAGTCGACAAAAACGTTATGCCGAAAACCAAAGAAAAGACATAGAGTTTGAAGTGGGTGATAAAGTGTACTTACGAATATCTCATTGGAAAAGAGTAATGAGATTTATAAAGAAGGGAAAGCTGAGCCCTAGGTACATCGGTCCTTTCGAAATAATAGATCGTGTTGGGAAGGTTGCTTATCAATTGGCGCTTCCACCGAATCTCTCTCAAGTTCAGGATGTGTTCCATTTATTTCTCCTGAGAAATGACATACCCAATCTTTCAGATGTACTCAGCTTTGAAGTTGTACCGTTGGAGCAAGATCATTCTTATGAAGAATGGCCGATAGAGATTCTGGATTGTAGCAAAAAATTCTTTCGGAACAAGACCACTCACTTGGTGAATGTTTTATGGAGGAACAACCAATTAGAAGAAGCTACCTGTGATCTTGAGGATATGATGAGGGAGATGTATCCTCATCTGTTTGTTAAAAAGTGACGAATTTCGAGGGAGAAATTCATTTTAAGGAGGGTAGAATGTAACATCTAATATTTTTATGCGAATTATTTTGTTTTTATGTTATATACATCATCAAATGAATATTTCAATACACACGACACTATCTTGTCTTGATTTACACGCAATCGTGGCCTTCCTCGATAGCTTGCGTTGTACACAATACCGAGTTTCCCTATACAACAATATGCTATTAAAATATTATTAAAACTAGCCGTTATGAATAGTAATACACAATTTTTGAAATTTTATAAATTTTATCTATCAAAATGGAATTCATTTTTGGATTCATAATATCTAAATTAGCCTCAGGTGAAATTTTGGTATTTTTCAAAAAACGTTAAATTTTTGATGAATGGTGAAAACACAGGGCTACTATTTAAAAACCGAATTTTTATTTAATTAATTAATTATTTTATTTAAATTTATTTTAGGTAAAAATTGAAACATAATACCTATATATGTTCAATGTAATTTTTTGGAGTCATTTTATAATAATTTTAGATATATAAAAATTTTATTGAACTTTTCACCATCTTTTACCCACCTCCTAGGAGAATTCGCAAATTTACATAAAACATAATTTTACCACATCTGTGACTGGAATTTTGAAACTCTATGAGACACAGTTAATATCTAGGACTAAAATGTGGTTCAGTGAGATGAAAATAATTTTTTGTGAATATAAACTTTTTACTTTTATTTACCACGGTTAAAAGTAAATAGGGTAATTAAGGGTAAAAATGATATTATTATTACCCTAACACATGTCCTAATTATATTGGATAAGTGTAATTAGACCAAAAACAACCTTAGGAATAAAATATGACCATTTATATCCACATGGATTAGATTAGAACATTTATTATTAATTTATTTAAAAAAGTGTTAAAATAGATAAAATCAAAGTTTAAAAACTAAATCATTTTTAATATAGGGATATACATAAGATTATTTCGAATAAAAATAATCATTATAAAGATAAAAATATTTCATACATAATGAGATTTTATTTATAATTTTTAGACATTAAATAACATAATTTATTTATGACTCAATGATGATGCAGTAATTATATTATTAATGAAATATTAACATAATTGATGTTATAAATACCCAAATAAATGTAATTTGAGACATTTTATGAATTAAACTAATTTTATAGGTTAATAGGATATGTTATAATTGATTTAATTAAATTTTTTCTAACTAATCATGCTGTTATGACTTTCACAAAAATAAATTAGAAAATAGTGTCAAAATTGACATAAAATAGTTTTTAAAACAAATATTATATTATTAATTGTTATTTTATTCCTAAAATACTAATATTCATCAAAATGACTTAGATAAAGACATATATATTAATAATGAACCACTTGGGGTTCGTTTGTTTTGTTATAGTAAGTATATTAACCATATAGTGTAAGAAAACAAGAAGACACGGTAAAAGTTAAATTATTTAACTTAGAGTTAAATCTAAATGATAATGTTAAAATAGTAACCTAAACTTGTCTTAAACCCATTTTTTGAGAGGAGTTAGACCCATAACCACCTTATATTCGATATAAATCAATTTGGAGCTATTAAAAACCGAATATGACTTTATAAAAAAATAATATTTTAAGTTTTTCCTATCGTGCCCCTCTCCTCCCTTATAAAAGGGCACATCCTCCCACTCTTCCTCACACCACATTGAGCCTTCAAGCTGGGAAAACCCCTTAAAATTTCTATTATACACTTCTATAGAAACATCCTAGAGTTTCTGGTGTTCTTCAAAGACCATCTTTAGTTCCCTAAGAGGAGGTTAAGATGAGGCGCTTCAAAGAAGAGGTAATGTCCGTTACCAATTCTCTCAACTTTATTTTTTTCTACTTCTTCTTATTTAGTATTTTCATTACGAGGTAATAAAATCAGTATCAATAATATACTGATATGTTATTATAAATATGAAACAACCCTATTTTACCTTCTATCCATCCTACAGAAAACGAAATCACCGCTCGTGCGTACGTATGGAATACCGTCTCCACGCTGTGGTGTAATCTGTTTTCCACCACCACCTTACTTGTATGGGTATAATGGTGTAGATAATAACTATATATGATTATTTTAAATTGATATTTATTCTGAAATAGTATACATACACTTCAATACAATTCCACAATCATGGGATTGATATCATCGCTCGTGCGTACGTACGGCTTACCGTCTCCATGATGTGATGCGACTCGATCTACATGATGTTCATTACATAATGATTATATAAATGAATTGAATGAATAAATATGATATATATTACACTAATACCATTCTTGAAATGATGTATCTATAACCTAAAATGAAGAATAAGAATTTATTTGATAAAACACGCTTAAGAACAAAAGGCAATAAACACCCGAATAACAAGTAGTAATGAAATATTACTAATACGAAGCTAAGAATATTACCATATATGATATCATATAAAATGATTAAGATTATATAATAAGTCCATAACATTATTTAAATCATTATACAGGATGTTTGGACACGTTCAAAGCAAATCCGGCCTAAGGTAAGGGAAAATCTCACAATCTCAATTGTTTCTGAGATTGTTTATACTTCGGTAATTACTGGGGCATATTTATCATCCACATCCATTTTTCATCAATATGTAATTTTATTTCTATCATCCAACAATTTTATTAATCCAATTTTACCCATTGGTATGTTTTTAGTAAAAGATATGAAAGGAATCTTTTGTCATTTTTCATATGAGGTACTTTTTGACTTTTCTGGCCAAAGTACGAGAAGAATGTTTATTTAACTTATACAGCATGAATGGATTTTTAGAAAATTATTTAAATGAAGATTTCTATAAAATATTTCAAGTTTATTTTTAATCAAAATTTTTTAGTTTAAAATTTTATGACATTTTATGAAAGGAAAATGTTTTTGAAGTAGAACTAATATTTTCCTCAAGAATGGAGTTCAAGCATTTTATCAAAATTATTTTCCATATAAGATAACACATGGTTCTGTTTATATCCCTATTTTTTACATTTATTTGATTTTTTTTATGATGGAATTATTTTTATGAAGTTCTTTTATCTGGTATGGATTATGTTATGATGGCATGATGTTTAAGAATACCATTTGTATTACATGGGTTATGCTATGATGTATGATTTATGATTTTTTGGCACACATAAGAATGGTTTAATTATGAGATGGGTGAGACCTATATCTCCCTCCAATGCATTGGGTAAAGATTTTTATCTCATGAGATTGACATGGATGGAATGGAAGGTTAATCTGGTTCATTGAAAGAGGACTGAAACGAGGAGTGAACTCTGTTCAAAAATGGACTTCGTCCGCTAAGATAGTCATGGCAATGTTTCTTGACTACTAAGAAATGATTATCCATGATTATGTGTGTATGACACAAAGTTTCATGTTTTATTTTTTGATTATTGGGATTAAATTTCACTACTATGATTTATCCCATGTTAGGATATTATGATCTCTTTTGCTGGTTATGATTTTCGAAATACTATGTTCTTATGAATATGATATTTTCTTTGTTTACCCTTACTGAGAATTTGAGCTCACCCTTTTGTATGTTTTCTTTCCCCAGGTCAGGAAAAAGGTTATTAAGTAGGATATTCCAAAAGGGTCTCTAGACATGATGAAATAAATGGGAGACAATGTAGATGCTTTATGAACCAGTTAATAATGTTTCCCATTTTCTAAAGACACTATACCTATACGGTCCTACCATGGTTTTGTTATATGTTGTAATAATTATGCATCAAATTTGAATTAATTACAATTTATGTAAAGTGTGGGTAGTTATACATTATACTTGAAACATAAGCATACTAAATAATTTCATCTTAGATTGTTAATAGTTTTGATAAAACAGTTGAAATGAATTCTTGAGGAAAATATCCTATCTTTTTCAAATCATTTTCTTTTCAAAAAATGCAACATAATTTTAAAAGAATGTATTTTGTGGAAAATAATCATGAAATCTTGTATAGGAAGCTTCTTGAAAATATAGAATTATGAAACTGTAAAAATCGATTCATTCTGTATAAGTTAAAAAATCAATTTTCATGTACTTTTGTTGGAAAAGTCAAAAAGTACCTCATATGGTAAACAAAATAAATATTCCATCCAAACCATGTGGTAAAATTAAAATAAGGGTAAAATTGAATTTAAAAATACATGATTTTTTTTAGAAATCATGGACATGGATGATAAATATAACCCTTGTAAATACTTACGATTAAACAATCTCGGTTATGAATGAGACTGGAATAATTATCCCTTACCTTATGTCCAATTTCTTCCGTATGTGTCTGAGACTGCTGTATAGTGGATTTAAACATATTATTAACTTGTAATATAACCATAATAATATTTATGATATCATATATGATTCACTTATGACTTTATATTACCCGTTCATTTGTAATTTCCATGTTAAAGCAGGGTTTTGGGTAAAATTGTTTCATTTGTCGTACATGTTTTGACATCTAATTATTCATATGATTACTTAGATCATGATTACATATTTCCAGAATTTAAAACATGATTTATATATAATATATATTCATCATATAAATATATATAATATATCGATAAATGGAATGAAATACACCGTTCATGGATACGGTAGGCCTATGTACGCATGAACTTTGTTTTCGTTTCCTTATTAAATTGAATGGAAGTAAATGAAATATACATATACGTAAACTGTCAAACACATTTAGCCAACAAGATTTCATATCCACCCATGTGGCATATCATTTGGAGAATTGTTAGTCTTTATATATGGTAGATTTGAAACACATCAAATCAATTGGTGCACTCAAAAATTATTACATTTATAAAAATTATGAGATAATATAGAGTATAAGTATTTATTATATTACATTCATGGCTATGGTGATAATGATTTTTAATTTCATCTCTCTGATAATGATTCTTGGAAAATCATCATAAGTCAAAGTGTGATATCAATTGAAGATATCCCATTGATGTATTGGAACATTGCATGAAATTATGATGGAAGAAGAGTATCATTAGAATTTGAGTATCACCTAAATGGGTGATTAGAAGATAGAAATATTTTTAAAAATTATGAAATCATGATAGTCCAAAAAATAGGACTGTCGAGTAGAGTTATAATAAAAAATGGTTCATGTTCTAATAGTGTTTATCATGCCAGATGTATCTGAGTGATCAAGGACTATGGAACCTCAAGAACTAGAATATCATACTCTAATAGTTATAGTATCAAAAAGAGATCATCTATAGGGAAAAATTTGGATATTTACAAGGTAAAGGTACAACGTCCAATGTCATGGGAGTAATTTTCATTATTCACTTATAATGGATGATAAAAATACAGAATTCATATATGAGGAAAATATTTTAAAGGATTAAAAATAGTAGGAGTTATCCATGATTGATTAACAAGATTACCTCCATGTGTATATTACAAAGAAGTTGATATAGATAACTGTTGGGAAGAATTTTTTTCATAAAAATGGAGTTTATTTGGTTCATTGAATTTGAATATGGTTGGAGTGTCAAGAACCATCCCGGGTACCCTGGTAACCAGATAACTAAGTTGTTCCTAACATAAATCGATGGGAATTTCTGATCACCATGTGTCATTTACTAGAACCTAACATCTTACAACTTACAAATGGGAACGATTTCATCCACATGAATGCGAAAGAAAAATAATGAAATCGTATTCATATCAAAAGAAAACTCCACTCGGATTATTGTACCCAAATACAAAAAACACATAAAACCAATGTAGTGAAACAAAATTACTAAAATAGGGAAACATTCCCAAAGCCCCTAAGGACACAACTCACCATGTCCAAATCTCAACAGCTGGATCCACCTCCAAGAGATTTGATCCCTTTTCACGAGAATGGAAGAAGAAAGTCTACAAACACCTGATCAAAAATGTATAGTGTGAGACTAAGCATAGTAGGATACCCCCAATGATTCCATAATAAGTTCAAAATATATATTATCCAAGAAAAGATTTCAGTTTTAAAAATAAATAGGTTTATAAATTCAAAATCATATTTAAAAAAAATTTGCTAAATAGTTTCAATATGATGGAAATTATCATTAATGCCTAGGAATTACATTACAAAAAATGGAATATATCTAAAATAATTGATTAAGTAAAAAATTTATATAAAATCATTTATATAAATTTAGCAGGAATTTCATTCAGTTCAAACTAACAATGGAATACATTTATATCTAAAATATAAATAATCTATCAAGATATATTGTCATATGACAAAAGGTATGATATTATTAACCTTATATAAGATTTCTCAATCTCTAATTAAAATCATAATAATTTTTATACACACATACCTATGAAACTGGCCAAATCAAACTCATCACTATACTTTTGGGGATGTGACCCACTGCATTTATTTAGAACATTGTCATAGTGTAGAGTGTATCCATACAACTAACTAATTACATAAGGATTTAATGCAATCTTACATTATGGGATAACTATTTTAACGCTGCTAAAAATATGATCAATACCATTATTCAATTTATTAATTTCCCATTTCATTCCATTTATAAACAAAAAATGTTTATTAAAAACATGCCTTTTTCAAAAGATAAAACCACTAGGTTTCTTGAAGATCTTTTTAATCAATTTTCATTAGCATGAAATCCATTAAAAAACAATTACATTCATTCCAAAATTCATTTGCAAAATTAAACTCAACTATTTAATTGAAAACATTACCATAAAGATCCAGCAAGTAAATTTAAAAATTTAAATTGACCAATTTCTATAAACATGCCCTAATTTAACATAATTGGGGGTTTTCTAAATTTATGAACCCTAAAAAATTCAAATATCCCAAATCACTAGATTTTGGTTTTCATAATGAAATTTAAATCAGCTTTAAGAAATTTAATTTAAATTAGAAATTAAAATAAACCAAACAAATAAAATTTAACAAATTTTGGAAATTGGAACGGAACCACCTATTTCTATCCCAATGAACGACACTCGCAATGTCACCCTCCAATGAGATCGAAGGTGAAGGATTCCAAAAAACTCTACATATTAGCAATATAAAACACTATAAGGCATGGATCCATCAATCCCATGATGATATATTAAAATACCAAGAGGGGAGAAGGATAGAAACTCGAAGAACAAGGGAGAACCCTTACCCTAGAATCACATTGCAGATGAAACGAAGATCTGAAGCTGTTAAGATCCAACTGGAAGGAGGGGATGCTCTAAAAATCACCAAGGGAGAGTCTAGGGATAAGATCCAAGATTTATGGGAATAGTAGACTTGGTAGTACTTCCAAACACATTACATTATGCATGGTGTGGGTTGAGTCATGATGTGTACCCTGGGGTCACAATGTGTAGTCCATGGTGGATAAGTACGTTGAAAAACCCATCACCTTAGGTTGGAAGACCACAATTCAACCCCTACAAGACATGTACCATAGGTACAAAATGGATAAAATATCACTTCATGATCTCCCCATTCACGATGTGATCTCCTAGTCAACAACATGCAACCAGCACTAAGTAAATGATGTGAACTTCATGTGCATGATGTGTACCTATTTTACAGTCTTTCGATAACCTATAGAAACACATAAAAGGATTTTGAACCAAAAGAAAAATTGAAAAGGTGAAACACATAACTGATAAAGGTAACATGATGGTACAACCACCCCACCATAAAAACATTCTTCCCAAATTAATCCTATGAAGAAGATTTCATTCAAAAAAGATAGTCCCCCACTCATTCATTAGTTCCTAGTGTCCCTGTGTCTCATGACTATCAAAACCATGACACCGGAGAAAAAAACCCATGTGTAGCTTCCTCCCCTGAAGTAACTTGGTCTCAGAATCAACTATCCTAACTGGTCACACAATCAAAGATAGATCAGACATGATCTAAAGATAAGTCTAGCTCATATTTTGAGATGGATGAGATTGATACTTTCTCAGCAATGATACATGGAACACATTATGTATCAACGTCAACTACGGTGGGAGTTCCAAATATTACACAACATTCCTCACAAGATCAAGTACCACGAATGGTCATTCAAAGGGAGGTAAAAGAATCCCTTTCCTACCAAGCTGTCGATGACCCAACTGGATGAGTCCTTTTAGAACAAATGAGTGAAAATAGATATCTCCAAAGGTATACCACATCGATCAACATAATACTTATATCAGATTTGTGTTGTGAGCATCCTTTAGTGATCATCTGAATCCCCACAACGTAAATTGATAAGGATGTGTATACAATGACTCAAAAGGCGTCATTCTAATATAGGATTACTAACTGTTGTTATAAGATAAATCAACCAACACCAAGTGATCATTCCAAGCCCCACCAAATTCATGGACATAGGCATAAAGAATATCCTCAAGAATATATATATCTATATCTGTATGAATGTCCAACTATAGATGGGAGGCCATTCTCAAATGAACCTGAGATACCAGTTCCTCATGAAGGCCTCTCCAAAATAGACAAGTAAACCGTGGATCCCTATCGAAGACTATAGAATATAGAACTTAATGAATATTAACAATCTATTTCACATAGAGTTCACCCCACTCTTCAACATTGATTGTATAATGAATGGGTATAAAGTGATCTGACTTGGTCAGCCTATCTATCAAAAATTATATCACATATTTCTTTTTCTAGGCATGAGGTTACCCAAAAAAAAATTTAAAAGTGAGCTCATCCCACATACAGTAGGGAGTAGATTTGTTTGGTGAAAACACAATGGTTTCTGGTGATCAACATTATCATGCTAGAATGTATAGAAACAAGATACAAACTCACCAATGGCTAATCTCCTTCCACACCACCAGAACATGTGACTCATGTCATAGAACATTTTTGTGGTTCCCGGATGCAAAACCCCCTGATATCTATGACAATCTCCCATCACATCCTTCCTTACTATTAACAGCACAACAATGAGGATCTAAAGGCATAGAATACCCACTTTGGGAAACAACGGAATTGAATATTTCTCTCCACCATAATGGGATTATCTAATCCTACAAAACATATCATCAAGATGTTGGTCTTGGAGAATCATCTTGAGAAGAAAATATGTCAACCGAATGACACCTAAAGAAACATCAACTCCTTCATCCTTATAGAGACCCAAGCATGACGTACATAGAAATTAAATTACTTTTGCAGAATACTTAATAAATAACAAAAATAGACAACCAATTATTGTAATAGTTTAATGTCTTTGGAAACTTGGAACATATTCTCCTAATCCTAATGAAAGATATTCAACATCTCCCATAATGATATTACCCTTTTGTTTTCTTTCATTAAACCTTTCATTATATCATAGGGAAAATTAAACATAATAAGGGTAAGGTGAAATGATCAGTAAGGATAAGCATGGATAAAATAAAACAAACCATATACATTTGAACATAAAACATGATCATAAAGATTAAACATAAAAAACATGAGTTGGGAAATAAATATTGGTTGTACGTAAGGCATAGATCATAAAGGAACATTAATCATGACAAAATAGATTTTATATAAAACATGTAATTGTAGCATCAATTAAACACATGTTATGATTACCATAGCAGTCAAGGCATTGCTTGAAAGACAATTATAGTGGACAAAGTACATTACTGAACCAAGTTTACTTGTTTTTCCAGCCCTGTACTACTGAACCGGATTCACTTGCCAGTCCAGCCATGTCTATCTCCTGAGATATAAATCATTACCCAATGCATTGGAGGGAGATATAGGTCCCACCTATCTCATATAGAAATAATTCTTATGTGTGCCACAAAACAATCAAAAATCATTCATCATAACCCAAATAATAAAATGGGTTTCATAAACATCATCCCTTCATAACATAATCCATATAAAAAAATGGATGTCATTTCATCATAAGAAAAATCAAACCATGTAAATAATAGAGACATTATGTAACACATGAGATTTTTATGAGAAATATTTTGTTTTTATGTTATATACATCATCAAAGAAATCATTCACTACACACAACACTATCTTGGATTTCTTTACATGCAATCACGGCCTTCCTCAATAGCTTGTGTTGTATGCAATACCGAGTTTTACTATACAATGATATGTAATTAAAACATTATTAAAACAAGCCATTATGAATAGTAATACCCACTTTTTGAAATTTTATAAATTTTATCATTCAAAATGGACTTCATTTTTGGATTCGGAATATTGAAATTATCCTTGGGTCAAATTTTTGAATTTTTCTGAAAACATTCAATTTTTGATGAATAGTTAAAACACTGGGTTACTATTTAAAAACCGACTTTTTATTTAATTAATTATTTGTTTTACATAAATTTATTTTAGGTAAAAATTGATACATAATACCTATATAAGTTAAATGTAATTAATTGGAGTCATTTTATAATAATTTTAGATATATAAAAATATTATTGAACTTTACACTGTCTTTTACCCACCTCCAAGGAGAATTTGCAAATTTACATAAAACATAATTTTACCACTTCTGTGAGTGGAATTTCTAAAATCTAATAGACACAGTAAATATCAAAGACTAAAATGGGGTTCAATGAGATGAAAATAATTTTTGTTGAATAGTAACTTTTTACTTTTATTTACCATGGTTAAAAGTAAATAGGGTAATTAAGGGTAAAAATGATATTATAATTACCCTAACACATTTCCTAATTCGAATGGATAAGTGTAATTTGACCAAAACTAACATTATGAATAAAATATGACCATTTATATTCACTTGGATTAGATTACGACATTTATTATTAATTTATTTAAAGAAGGGTTAAAATAGTTAAAATCAACGTTTAATAACTAAATCATTTATAATATAGGGTTATAAATAAGATAAATTAGACTATAAATATTCATTAGAATTATAAAATGATTTCATACATAATGGTATTTTATATATAATTTTTAGACATTAAATAATTTAATTTATTTATGACACAATGATGATGAAGTAATTATCTAATTAATGAAATATAAACAGAATTGATGTTATAAATACCCAAATAAATACAATTTGAGACTATTTAGGAATTACAATAATTTTATAGGTTCATATGACATGTTAGTATTGATTTAATTAACAATTTTAGAACAAATAATGATGTTATGATTTAAAAAAAATCAATTACCAAATAGTGTCAAAATTGACATAAAATATTTTTTTAAAAAAATATTATATTACTAACTGTTATTTTATTCATAAAAATATATGGTTCGACAAACAGACATAGATAAGGATATATAAATTAACAATGAACCACTTGGGGTTTTTTTGGATTGTTATAGTATGTTTATTAACCTTATAGTGTAATAAAACAAGAAGACATGGTAAAAGTTAAATTATTTATCTTAGAGTCAAATATAAATAATAAGGTTAACATTGTAACCTAAACTTTTATAAAATCCATTTTTTGAGAGGCTTTCGACCCATCCCCACCTTAGATTCGAAATAAATTAATTTGGAGCTAATAAAAACCGAATATGACTTATTATAAAATAATATTTTATGTTTTTCCTAAGGTGCCCCTCTCTTTCCTTATAAAAGGGAACCTCCTCCCTCTATTCCTCATACAACATTGAGCTTTCAGGCTCGGCCAAACCCTGCCAATTTCTCTTCTCCACTTCCCTAGAAACATCCTAGTGGTTTTGGTATTCTTCAAAGACCATCTTTAGTTCCCTAAGAGGACGTTAAGAAGAGGCGCTTCAAAGAAGAGGTAATGTCCACTACCGATTCTTTCAACATTATTTCTTCTTCTACTTCTTATTATTTTGTTGTTTCATTATGATGTAATAAAATTAGTATCACTAATATACTGATATGTTATTATACATTTTAAACAACCCTATTTCACCTTCTATCCATCCTACGGAAAACGAAATCACCGCATGTGCGTACGTACGGAATACCGTCTCCACGCCATGGTGTAATATGTTTTCCACCACCACCTAACTTGGATGGGTATAATGGTGTATAGAATAACTATATATGATTATTGTAAAGTTATATTGATTCTACAATTTTATAAGTACTCTTCAATACAATTCCACGATCATGGAAATGATATAATCACTCGTGCGTACGTACGACCTACCGTCTCCACGATGTGATGCGACTCATTCTACATGATATTAATTACACAATGATTATATAAATGAATTGAATGGATATATATGATATATATTACACTAATACTATTCTGTAAATGAGGTATCTATAATCTAAAAAGAATAATAAAAATTTATTCGAAAAAACACGCATAAGAACAAAAAGCAATAAACACCCGAATAACAAGTAGTAATGAAATATTACTAATACGAAGATAAGAATATGACCATATATGATATAATAAAAATGAGTAAGATTATGGAATAAGTCAATAACATTATTTAAATCATTATACAGGAGGTTTAGACATGTACAAAGCAAATCCGACCTAAGGTAAGGGAAAATATCGCAATCTCAATTTTTATCTAAGATTGTTTATACTTAGATAATTACTGGGGGCATATTTATCATCCACATCCATGTTTCATAAATTTTTAATATTATTTCTATCCTACTAAAATTGATTAAATCCAATTTTACCCATTGTTATGTTTTTAGAAAATGATATGAATGGAATCTTTTGTCGTTTTTTGTACGAGATACTTTTTGACTTTTCCGCCCAAAGTACAAGAAGAATGTTTTTTAACTTATACGGCATGAATGTATTTTTAAAACATTATTTTAATGAAGATTATTTTACAAGTTTTCATGTTTATTTTTAATCAACTTATTTATTTTAAAATTATATTACATTTTAAGAAAGGAAAATGTTTTTGTAGTAGAAAGGATATTTTCCTCAAAAATGGAGTTCAAGCATTCTATCAAAATTATTTTTCATCTACAATTATAGAGGGTTCTATTTATATCCCTATTTTTTTCATTTATTTGATTATGTTATGATGTAATTATTTTTATGAAGTACTTTTATCTTTTATGGATTATGTTATGATGGCATGATGTTTAAGAATCCAATTTTTATTACATGGGTTATGAAATGGTTTATGATTTATGATTTTGTGGAACACATAAAAATGGTTTCATTATAAGATGGGTGGGACCTATATCTCCCTCCAATGAATTGGGTAAATATTTATATTTCATGATATAGACATGGCTAGAACGGCAGGTTAATCTGGTTCAGTGAAATAGTACTGAAACGAGGAGTGAACTCAGTTCAGAAATGGACTTTGTCTGCTAAGATAGTCTTGGAAATGTGTATTGACTACTAAGAAATGGTTCTCTATGATTATGTGTGTATTCCACAAAGTTTCATGTTTTATTTTATGATTATTGGGATTACATTTCACGACTATGATTCCCATGTTATGATATTATGATCACTTTTGCAGGTTAAAATTTTCAAAATGCTATGTTCTTATGAATATGATATTTCTTTTGTTTACCCTTACTGAGCATTTGTGCTCACCCTTTTATATGTTTTCTTTACCTAGGTAAGGAATAATGTTATTATATAGGATATGCCAAAAGGGACTCTAGATATGATTAAATAAATGAGAGAGAATATAGATTCTTTATGAACCAGTTGTTTATGAATCCCAGTTTCTAAAGACACTATACCTATATTGTCCTACCATGGTTTTGTTATATGTTGTAATAATTATGATTCAACTCTAAATTAATAAAAAAGTATGTAAAGTGTGGTTCATTATAGTTCGTATCAGAGATAGGGTATAGTCAACATTTAGAAACTAGGATGTGAAATCCTTAGTAAGAAACCTATGGATATGTCTAAGCATATGATAAAATATTAGTGTTTTAGAAATGTCCACGAACAACCTATGTTAAGACCTTAAGTGTGAAACTTTATTCTTGATTATATGGATTTACTATTATAATTAGTGTTTCTCACACTATTCTTCTTGGTTTTAGTCAATGGCTAGAAGTCGAAAGAATCGTGTTAATGCGGAATGCGACGGGAAATGCAATGATTGTCCCCATGAGCAACCAAACGTTATGGGAGATGGAATTCCAAATCTTGTAGCCACGCTCAGATAAATTTCTCAAGATATGAATCATGCAGGAATTCCAAACGAGAAAAGTATGGAGCAACATTATGTTGAATCCTTCATGAGGCATCGTCCACCCTCATTCAGCGGGTCTACTGATCCATTAGTGGCTGAACAATGGATCAGTACCACTGCAAAGATATTTTCAGTTCTTCTATGTTCTAAACATGATAATGTCATCTTAGCAGTATATCGTTTGGAAGGTGAAGCTGATCAATGGAGGAATATTGTTAAGAATACGAGGAAAAGGGATGAAATTGATTACATGGAATGGGATGTGTTCAAGAACTTATTTTTCAATAAGTACTTTCCTCGTATTCTTCGAACAAAGATGGAGAAAGAGTTTCTTCAACTGAAGCAAAAGGATGATGAATCGGTTGGTACCTACAAAGCATCTTTTACAGGACTTGCAAGGTACACTTCTAGGATTATTATCCAACCGAGAGTAAGATTTATTGATTCTTTAGTGTCTTAAAACCAAGTCTTCAAAGGGAGTTAGCCATAAGAGACTTCAATAGCTATGAGGAAGTCATTCAATGTGCTCTCAAGGTTGAGATGGAGATTGGAGTAACCCATTAGTCATGTGGGTTTGATAAGAAAAGGAAAATGGAATTCAGAGGTAAATCTAAAGAGCACACTGAAAAGAAGATGATTTTCCACTTGTGATCTATGTGTGGAAAGAAACATGGAGGCAGTTGTCTTAAAGGGACAGGTAATTGTTTCAAATTTGTAAAAGAAGGTCATCCGGCATTTGAATGCCGCAATGATGGGAAGAAGATGTCTAGTGATGCGAACATAGAAAAGGCTACACAGAGTGCACCTCCTACTCTTAAATGGTATAAGTTAAAGGAAATAGGGAATTATGCTAATCAATTCCATAATACATGGGTTGTTGATGATGATCGACGTCAAGAAACTCTTAAGGATAAAGACAAAGGAAATTCACATGCAATTTCTATCAGCGATGTGGAGTTTGATAATGAAGTGGTAAAAGGTACACTTACCATCCACTCTATCGTAGCAAATGTATTATTTTATTCTGGATCCACCCAATCTTTTATTTCTAAAGAATTTTATAATGGTATAACCATATTACCTCAACAATTAGATGTTGAGTTAGCTGTGACAACTCCTAATGGAACAACAGTCGCATCAAAATTTTATAATTCTTCTCTTATTGACGTTTGTGGGAAAGTGATTCCTGCAAATATGGTGATCCTTCCTATAGTGAAATTTGATGCGTTTCTTGGCATGGATTGGATTTCTTTATATGGAGCTCAAATTAATTTCCAAAGAAGGGAAGTCACATTTCATATTCCAGATCAATCTATGATCATCTATCGATTCAAGGATGAACATAAACTTCCGGTGGAAATCTCATCCATTTTATGGGTCTTGATTCCACTAAATTAAGGTTATTTATCTCAAATGGTTGGGGAGAAACTCACAATTAAGAATATTCCCATTGTATAAGTGTTTGCTGATGTCTTTCCAGAGGAATTTCCAGGTCTTCCACCAAATCATGAAGTTGAGTTTTCAATAGAACTTGTACCGGGTGCTTTGCCTATTTCCAAGACACCTTATAGAATGGCCCCAATTTAGTTGTAGGAGTTGAAAAAGCAACTCCAATAGAATCATGATAAAGGATTCATATTCCCTAGTGCGTCACCTTGGAGAGCACATGTTCTGTTTTTTAAGAAGAAAGTTGGATCAATGAGACTCTGCATTGATTATCAAGAACTTAACAAGATCACAATCAAGAACAAATATCCTCTCCCATGCATTGATGAATTATTTTACCAACTACGTGGAGCTCAATTATTTTCCAAGATTGATATTCGTTCAGGGTATCATCAATTAATGGTCAAAAGAGAGGATATACCAAAGACATATTTCCTTACAATGTATGGGCACTATGAATTTATAGTGATGCCATTTAGTCTTACTATTTCCCCTGCTATCATCATGGATCTAATGAATAGAGTCTTTAGAGACTATCTTGATTAGTTTGTGGTAGTATCTATAGACGATATTCTTGTCTATTCAAAGAGAAAGGAAGAACATGAATATCACATGAGAATTGTATTGATGACCCTGAGAAAGGGAAGCTTTCTGTCAAATTTACCAAGGGTGAATTTTGGTTTCAAAAAGATTCATTTTTGGGTCACATAATCTCAAAAGAGGAGATATATGTGGATCCAGCACAGATAGAGGTTGTCGAAAGATGGTCGAGACCAACAACAATAACTGAGATCTGAAGTTTTATTGATTTGGCTGGATATTATCGACGTTTTGTGAAATATTTTTCACGAATATCTAATCCACTCACCAGGTTGACTCGAAAAGTAGTTATGTTCGTTTGGACTGAGGATTGTGAAGAGAATTTCAAGGAGTTAAAAAGAAGGTTATCTAGTGCACCTGTGATCAAACTTCCTTGTAGTGGAGAAAGGTTTTTGATCTACGGTGATACATCCAATAAGGGCCTAGTGTGTGTTATTATTCAAAATGATATGGTGATAACTTATTCCTCACGATAGTTGAAAATTCATGAGAAAAATTATCCAACTCATGATTTGGAGTTACCTGTGGTAATGTTTGAATTATAGATCTAGAGTCATTATCTTTATGGAGAAAGGTGTGATATTTATATTGATCATAAAAGTTTGAAGAATATTTGGACACAAAAGGAGAGGAATATGTGCCAAAGAAGATGGTTAGAGCTGATTAAGGATTACGACATCTCAATTCATTACCACCCAAGGAAATCAAACAAGGTGGAAGATGCATTAAGTCGACAAGACCATGATTGCTTATCCGTGATGAGGATCACAAAAGATCCAATATTTATGGATTTACAAAGGATGGATCTTGGAATTATAATGGAAGGGGAAAATCGTATCTTTCTCAAATTAATGTTCAACCATCTATACATTTGATGATTAAAGAGGAACAGAAAAAGGATGTAGAGTTACAAAAAAAGGTGAGAAATGTTCATGAATTCAACCTTCATTGTGATGGGATAATAAGGTTCAAGAATCGGGTTTGAGTTCCTCCCATCCCATAATTAAATAAGGATCTACTGGATGAGGCTCATTGTTCTTCATTATCTATTCATCTTGAATCCATGAAGATGTATAGGGACCTGAAAGAGTACTTCTGGTGGGATGGCATGAAAAGAGATGTTGTTGAATATGTGTCTCGATGCTTGGTTTGTCAGCAAGTTAAAGATGAGAGACAAAAGTATAAGGGGATGTCACAACCATTACTGATACCTGAATTGAAATGGGAAAACATCACTATAGAATTTGTCACCGGACATCCTAAAACATCAAAAGGAAATAATGCAATCTGGGTCATAGTTGATCATCTTACGAAGTCAGCACACTTCATTTCTATTAGAGACGATTTCTCTCTGGATCATCTTGCCATGATATAAGTAAAATAAGTGGTAAGATTGCATTGAGTACCACTTTCCATTATATCTGATTGGTATCCGAGGTTTTCCTCAATGTTTTCGCGAAGTCTTCAGCATACTCTGGATATAGAGTTGAGTTTCAGCACTGCTTATCATCCACAGACAGTCGGTCAGTTTGAGGGAACAATTCCAACTCTAGAAGATATGTTAAGAGCTTGTTCTATGGATTTAAAAGGTGGTTAGGATCAACATCTACCTTTTGTGGAATTTTCTTATAATAATATCTTTCACTCCAGTATTTAGATGGATACTTATGAAGCTCTCTAAGGAAATAAATGTAGGACTCCAACTTGCTGGGATGAAGATGTGGAAATAAAGCTATTAGGACCTGATCTTGTTGATGAGATGGTGGAATAGGTCAGATCTATTCAACATAACATAAGAGCAGCTCATAGTCGACAAAAAGGTTATGCCGAAAACCAAAGAAAAGACATTGAGTTTGAAGTGGGTGATAATGTGTTCTTACGAATATCTCATTGGAAAAGAATAATGAGATTTATAAAGAAGGGAAAGCTGAGCCCTAGGTATATCAGTCCATTCAAAATACTGGATCGTGTTGGGAAGGTAGCTTATAAATTGGTGCTTCCACCAAATCTCTCTCAAGTTTAGGATGTGTTCCATGTATTTCTCTTGAGAAATTGCATACCCAATCTTTCAGATGTACTCAGCTTTGAAGTTGTACCGTTGGAGCAAGATCATTCTTATGAAGAACGGCCGATAGTGATTCTGGATCGTAGAAAAAAATTCTTACGGAACATGACCACTCACTTGGTGAATGTTTTATGGAGGAACAACCAATTAGAAGAAGCTACATGGGATCTTGAGGATATGATGAGGGAGATGTATCCTCATCTGTTTGTTAAAAAGTGACAAATTTCGAGGGCGAAATTTATTTTTAGGGGGGTAGAATGTAACATCTAATATTTTTATGAGAAATATTTTGTTTTTATGTTATATACATCATCAAAAGAATATTTCAATACACACAACAATATCTCGGCTTTCTTTACACACAATCGTGGCCTTCCTCGATAGCTTGCGTTGTACACAATACTGAGTTTCCCTATACAACAATATGCTATTAAAATATTATTAAAACTAGCCGTTATGAATAGTAATACACAATTTTTGAAATTTTATAAATTATATCTATCAAAATGGACTTCATTTTTGGATTCAGAATATCGAAATTAGCCTCAGGTGAAATTTTGGTATTTTTCTGAAAACGTTCAATTTTTGATGAATGGTGAAAATAGTAGGTTACTATTTAAAACCCGAATTTTTATTTAATTAATTATTTATTTTATTTAAATTTATTTTAGGTCAAAATTGATACATAATACCTATATATGTTCAATGTAATTCTTTGGAGTCATTTTATAATAATTTTAGATATATAAAAATTTTATTGAACTTTTCACCGTCTTTTACCCACCTTCTAGGAGAATTTGCAAATTTACATAAAACATAATTTTACCACATCTGTGAGTGGAATTTTGAAACTATGAGAGAAACAGTTAATATCTAGGAATAAAATGTGGTTCCGTGAGATGAAAATAATTTTTGGTGAATATAAACTTTTTACTTTTATTTACCATGGTTAAAAGTAAATAGGGTAATTAAGGGTAAAAATGATATTACTATTACCCTAAAACATGTCCTAATTCTATTGGATAAGTGTAATTCGACCAAAAACAACCTTAGGAATAAAATATGACCATTTATATCCACTTGGATTAGATTATAACATTTATTATTAATTTATTTAAAAAAGTGTTAAAATAGATAAAATCAAAGTTTAAAAACTAAATCATTTTTAATATAGGGATATACATAAGATAATTTCAAATAAAAATAATCATTATAAAGATAAAATTATTTCCTAAATAATGGGATTTTATTTATAATTTTTAGACATTAAATAATCTAATTTATTTACGCCTCAATGATGATGCAGTAATTATATTATTAATGAAATATTAACATAATTGATGTTATAAATACCCAAATAAATGTAATTTGAGACATTTTATGAATTAAACTAATTTTATAGGTTAATAGGACATGTTAGAAGTGATTTAATTAACTTTTTTTTCTAACTAATCATGTTGTTATGAGTTTCACAAAAATCAATTACCAAATAGTGTGAAAATTGACATAAAATATTTTTTAAAACAAATATTATATTATTAATTGTTATTTTATTCCTAAAATACTAAGATTCATCAAAATGACATAGATAAAGACATATATATTAATAATTAACCACTTGGGGTTCGTTTTTTTTGTTATAGTCAGTTTATTAATCATATAGTGTAAGAAAACAAGAAGACACGGTAAAAGTTAAATTATTTAACTTAGAGTTAAATCTAAATGATAATGTTAAAATAGTAACCTAAACTTGTCTTAAAACCATTTTTTGAGAGGCTTTAGACCTATAACCACCTTATCTTCGAAATAAATCAATTTGGAGCTATTAAAAACCGAATATGACTTTATAAAAAAAAATATTTTATGTTTTTCCTATGGTGCCCCTCTCCTCCCTTATAAAAGGGCACATCCTCCCACTCTTCCTCACACCACATTGAGCCTTCAAGCTGGGAAAACCCCATAAAATTTCTATTATACACTTCTCTATAAACATCCTAGAGTTTCTGGTGTTCTTCAAAGACCATCTTTAGTTCCCTAAGAGGAGGTTAAGATGAGGCGCTTCAAAGAAGAGGTAATGTCCGTTACCGATTCTTTCAACTTTATTTTTTTCTACTTCTTCTTCTTTAGTTGTTTCATTATGAGTTAATAAAATCAGTATCAATAATATACTGATATTTTATTATAAATATGAAACAACTCTAATTCACCTTCTATCCATCCTATGGAAAACAAAATCACCGCTCGTGCGTACGTATGGAATACCGTCTCCACGCTGTGGTGTAATCTGTTTTCCACCACCACCTTACATGCATGGGTATAATGGTGTAGATAATAACTATATATGATTATTGTAAATTGATATTGATTCTGAAATAGTATACATACACTTAAATACAATTCCACAATCATGGGATTGATATCATCGCTCGTGCGTACGTACGACTTACCGTCTCCATGATGTGATACGACTCGATCTACAATATGTTCATTACATAAGGATTATATAACTGAATTGAATGAATTGAATGAATAAATATGATATATATTACACTAATAACATTCATCAAATGAGGTATCTATAACCTAAAACGAAGAATAAGAATTTATTTGATAAAACACGCTTAAGAACAAAAAGCAATAAACACCCGAATAACAAGTAGCAATGAAATATTACTAATACGAAGCTAAGAACATTACCATATATGAAACTTAAAAAATTAGTAAGATTATATAATAAGTCCAAAACCTTATTTAAATAATTATACATGATGTTTGGACACGTTCAAAGCAAATCCGGCCTAAGGTAAGGGAAAATCTCGCAATCTCAATTTTTTCTGAGATTGTTTATACTTCGGTAATTACTGGGGGCATATTTATCATCCACATCCATTTTTTGTCAATATTTAATATTATTTCTATCATCCTACTATTTTATAAATCCAATTTTACCCATTGGTATGTTTTTAGTAAATGATATGAAAGGAATCTTTTGTCATTTTTCGTACGAGGTACTTTTTACTTTTCTGGCCTAAGTACGAGAAGAATGTTTCTTTAACTTATACGGCATGAATGGATTTTTAGAAAATTATTTAAATGAAGATTCCTATAAAATTTTTAAAGTTTATTTTTAATCAAATTTTTTTAGTTTAAAATTATATGACATTTTATGATAGGAAAATGTATTTGAAGTAGAACTGATATTTTCCTCAAGAATGGAGTTCAAGCATTTTATCAAAATTATTTTCCATATAAGATAACATAGGGTTCTGTTTATATCCCTATTTTTTAGATTTATTTCATTATTTTATGATGGAATTATTTTTATGAAGTTCTTTTATCTGGTATGGATTATGTTATGATGGCATGATGTTTAAGAATACCATTTTTATTACATGGGTTATGCTATGATGTATGATTTATGTTTTTTTGGAACACATAAGAATGGTTTAATTATGAGATGGGTGGGACCTATATCTCCATAAAATGCATTGGGAATTATTTTTATCTCATGTGATAGACATGGATGGAATGGCAGGTTAATCTGGCTCAATGAAAGAGGACTCAAACGAGGAGTGAACTCGGTTCAGAAATGGACTTCGTCCGCTAAGATAGTCATGTAAATGTGTCTTGACTACTAAGAAATGATTATCTATGATTATGTGTGTATGAAACAAATTATCATGTTTTATTTTTTGATTATTGGGATTAAATTTCACTAATATGATTTATCCCATGTTAGGATATTATGATCTCTTTTGCTGGTTATGATTTTCGAAATGTTATGTTCTTATGAATATGATATTTCCTTTGTTTACCCTTACTGAGCATTTGAGCTCACCCTTTTGTATGTTTTCTTTCCCCAGGTCAGGAAAAAGTTTATTAAGTAGGATATTCCAAAATGGACTCTAGATATGAGGAAATAAATGGGAGACAATGTAGATGCTTTATGAACCAGTTAATAATGTTTCCCATTTTCTAAAGACACTATACCTATACGGTCCTACCATGGTTTTGTTATATGTTGTAATAAGTGTGTTTCAAATCTGATGTAATTACAATTTATGATATGTTTGGGTCGTTATACATTATACTTGAAACATAAACATACTAAATAATTTCATCTTAGATTGTTAATAGTTTTGATAAAATAATTGAAATGAATTCTTGAGGAAAATATCGTATCTTTTTCAAAATAATTTTCTTTTCACAAAATGGAACATAATTTTAAAAGAATGATTTTTGTGGAAAATAATCATGAAATCTTGTATAGGAAGCTTCTTGAAAATAAAGAATTATAAAACTGTAAAAATCAATTCATTCTGTATAAGTTAAAAAATCAATTTTCTTGTACTTTTGTCGGAAAAGTCAAAAAGTACCTCATATGGTAAACAAAAGAAAGATTCCTTCCAAACCATGTGGTAAAATTCAAATAAGGGTAAAATTGAATTAAAAAATACATGAAAACTTTTTTAGAAAACATGTACATGGATGATAAATATAACCGTCGTAAATACTTACGATTAAACAATCTTGGTTATGAATGAGACTGGAATAATTATCCCTTACCTTATGTCAAATTTCGTCCGTATGTGTTTGAGACTACTGTATAGTGGATTTAAACATATTATTAACTTGTAATATAAACATAATAATATTTATGATATCATATATGATTCACTTACGACTTTATATTACCCGTTCATTTGTCATTTCCATGTTAAAGCAGCATTTTGGGAAAAATTGTATCATTTGTCGTACATGTTTTGACATCTAATTATTCATTTGATTACTTAGATCATGATTACATATTTCCAGAATTTAAAACATGATTTATATATAATATATATTCACCATATAAATATATATAATATATCGATAAATGAAATGAAATACACCGTTCATGAATACGGTAGGCCTAAGTACGCATGAACGTTGTTTTCGTTTCCTTATTAAATTGAATGGAAGTAAATGAAATATACATATAAGTAAATCCAGTAAAATTATTATGTCACATATTTCATTATTACTTATTATATATATACACTTTATAGTCATTCTTTAATGGTTAAAATGGATAATGAATCTCATCGCATCGTGGAGACGGCAATCCGTATATACACACGGGCGATGATATCATTCCCAGAATTATTGAATGGAATTGGAGTGGATGATATAATATCTCATAATTATAATCATCTTATAATAAGAATATGGATTTATTATTTCTACCATTATTCCGATCAAAGTAAGGTGGTGGTGGAAAAACAGATTACACCATAACGTGGAGACAGTATTCCATACATACACACACACGATGATTTCGTTTTTTGTAGGATTAATATAAGGTGAAATAGAGTGGTTTAATATTTATAATAAAATATCAGTATATTAGTGATACTTATGTTATTACATTATATTGAAACAAATAAATAAGAATAAGTAGAAGAGGAAATAATTTTTAATGAATAGGTAAAGGATATTACTTCTTCTTTGGAACACCTCTTCTAAACCTCCTCTTAGGGAAATAAAGTTGGCCTTTGAAGAAGACCATGACCTCTAGTATGTTTATTGGGATGTTTAGAAGATAATTGGACAGGGTTTGGGTGAGCATGAAGGCTCAAAATGTTGTGAGGAGGAGAGGGAGGAGGTTCTCTTTTATAGGAGAGGAGAGTGGTAGTTTTGGAATCCTCTAAAATATTAATTTATAATAAACTCAAACTGCACTTAAAAACATCCATAAATGAGTCAAATTTAAAGGTTAGATGATATATGGTTGTAATCTCATCAACTAATAAAATTTAGTCATGTTGGGAATATAATTTAAACCTTATCGACATGATTTATCCTTATTTAATCTATTTAATTTTATTTGGGGTAATAATATTCATAATTTTAAATTGTAATACATAATTACTAATGTGTTTTAAATTGTCCATAATTTGATACATTATGACATTTTTGACGATATAAATTTCAATTTAAAATTTTTAAATATTTTTCTGATTTTTAAACAATTTCATAATATGTTATTTTTTATAAAATAACAATAGTGTCGATTTTGAAACTATTAATTTATTTGAATTTAAATAAAATACACACAGAAAGTAAATTCGAAAATAAATATTTAATATGTTCTTAACTTGTCATGTTAATCTATAAAGTTAGTGGAGAATATTAATTAGTTCATATAATATTAATTTTAATATTTTTAAAACCACTTATTTTATATTTCTCTTAATAAAATAATTACTACAACATTTTTGTATAATTATTTAATATACAAGTTTGATGCATAAAAAATAAAAATAAATATTATGATGAAGATAAATCTAATAGATTTTATAAGAATATTTTTAATATAATTTATCTTCTAAAAAACCCATCTTTTAAAATGTTATGTTTATTAAATTATGAAGGTGACAACTCTGACATCATTTAAAATAAAATAATCTAAGTGTCATAATCTCTTTTATAAGTCTGAAAATGATCCAAATTCGACCTTTGGATTAATATGGTTTATATTTATATGACCGATAATTTTTTCTCGGGTATTGGGGAATTTATGGGTATTATTAGTTTAATAACAACTATATTATTGATTTTTCATTAAATATATAATTTATGCATCATTAATGTATAAGATATTAAAGTAATTATATATTTCTTAAAAATTACAAATAAATTAAAATGATAAATAGAAACAATTTTGCATTAAAATCAGTATTTATAAGTGAATTTATATTTTTTATAACCTTATATTAAAAAAAATTAATTATTAAATATTGAGTGCGACATATTTCAGTTTCGTTTTAAAAAAATAAATTAAGTATTTTAATCACATACAAGTGGGTTCTAATACATTTCATTTCGACCCAAGTATATTTTATGACTAAATATAATCATCCAATTATATTAAGACATTTTGTATGGTAATTTTATAATATTATTTTTACCCTTAATTACATAATGTACCATTTACTGTGGTAAATAAAATTTACCGTAGTTATTATTCATAGTGTCTAAAAAATGTATCCTATTTACATAATTTAAACCTAATGATTCCAAATATAGAATCCATTTTTCCAAATTCAAGACACAGAAGTTGCAGTATTTTTTTTAAAAATTAATCCTGTTGTTGAGAAAACGTGTTTTAAAAGTTAAAACATTGCAAAATATTGAAATGTTTTTACCTATGAATTCATTGTCAAATTAATGATAATGACTTTAATTATATTAAATGGTTAAAATATATTATATTTATACTTTAAAACCATTCAACATTATAATTTAACCATATAAATTATCTTGATGAATAATGTTCCTTTTAATTAAAATTTAGCGTATTTTTACTATTCATCTAAATATTAACATTTTCATAAATATATGAAAACATTATCCAATGTAAATTTTTATATTACGATTCCACGTAAGAAGTTTAATTTTTCTTATTGAACTCATAAACATGTCAAAAACTAGTTTTAACGTTGGTGCACCATCAAAAGGTGACAAAACTGCATTTTTAAAAAATACTTATTTTACCTGAAAAAATTATTTTGTTCTCCTTCTATGTTCTATAATATGTTTAAGATTAATTATTATATAATAAAATTCAAAATTTAGTTATTTCTATTCATATCAACTAGTTTATAAAAATATAACATTGTTTAGTGAAACTCGGTATTGCGTACAACACACGTTACCGAGGAAGGTCACTCTAGCGTACAACACAAGAGATAAAAGAAATTAAAAAGAATATTTCACATAAAATCTCAGGGTGTTACATTATACCCCCCTTAAAATGAATTCCGCCCATAAAATTACTCCGGCTTATAAATCATTTACTACTTGAATGTTTCTTTCATGGAAACCCACATTATAAAATGTAACACTAAAACTCAATTTTAGAAAGGATAGATATAAAAATAATGGTCACCCAAAGTAACTCAACACTGGGTTTCCACATTAGATAATATAGGTGAAAATATAGATATTGAAGAGAAATATAAAAATCATGTTCTGATGAAGAGTGGTAGAGAACATGGTAATGAAAAATCCATCAATCACAGAGCCATAAATTTGTGAGGACATAATGTACCATCTAATTCCATAGATATGAGGGTAATAGGACAACATTTTTGGTTTTCAAGATCATTTCCCCAAAGTTGGTGAATTTGAATTAGAAGAAATACTTAACTGATTTTGGTACAATCTCAATGATGGTCATTCCTTGAATTTTTTTTCACTTAATATCTTAAAGAAATGAAGTTGAATTTGTCATTCATGAAGGGTTAGAAAATCATCTAATAGAATGATGGTTCATTCCATCTATCTCAAACAAAAGGTTAGAAAAAGTTATTAAATATATATAAGTCCATATATGGTGATATTAATCATATATGGCTCCAAAAATGTGCTTATACTTCATATATTACACTACTTAATAAAATAAAACTAATCTCTACAAACTAGGGACTTCATGTAGGCTAATGATAAGTGTCAAAGGCTTGTCTCACATCAGCTGTGGGTTCGATTCCCACATCCTTGTCTGACGCGACAGGTTGTCTCTCGTCGTTCAGGTTGTCCTATTTCAAAAACCATACTATTATAACATTTCAGAAATAATATCAAAAAGTTCAAACCTTAAACAACACTATCTGATGTACAACATAATCAATTCCATTCCTTAGACTTATCTAAAATACTTCTATCCAATCTCATAGTATAAAGAAAATGATTACTAGCAAGCATGTGAATACAATCATATATCCCCATATATCATAAGATATATCTTGTTGGTCGTATTCCAAACATGTGAATACCATAATCAAGTATTCTCTTGAAATATTAATACCCATTGAACCTTAGTAAAAATATGAATGCTGTCAAAAGTTAACTCTTTCCACATACAAAATCCCAAAATTTCTATATACTCAATCAATGATATCACGTTGTCCTTATATCAGTCATGACCCTTTTAATACTATCATACATATTATTTTATCCTTATCCATTCATTATGCACATATTATCTATATTACAAAAATATCTGAATATACATTCATGGTTACTGGTACCATTCAACATAGTACCATTAGATATTTCTTTATTCCATAGTACCATTAAATTACCAAGAAAAAATAACTCTTGATAAACATACAATCATTCCACTACATTTTTAAACCATTGAACGAGGTTCATCATTTTATTCCTCTACACTTCATTTATCTCATATATCATTTGTAGTCTCTTCATCATCATCAACATAAATACTACCCATACGACCATGCTGATTCTCTTCCTGATATTTTCCCTTAGGGAATTGGTTTGAATAAAGCCTGTACATTCCACATTTAAAACATTTAATAGTTATTGATGTCTTAGAAATACTATTATCCTTGTCTATGGTGTTAACTGAACCTTTTCTTTTTCAATTACTAGATTTGTGTCCTTCTTTTCCACACCCAAATCATCTTCCACTTCCTTTGAAACATTCTCCTTGATGTATCTTCCCACATGATTTACATGAAGAAAATTGAACTTTCTTTCCTCTATGATCATCATGAAGCTCCATCTTTCTCTTATTAGCTGAGTCTGGAAACTTACCAAAGTTGAGATTATTGATCATATTATGATATTGTAGATTAGGAATAATAAAAATGTTTCTCCTTCCAAATCCTGTTTCATTTTCTTGAACATGAAGAATATCATTCAGTTTTTCATCATATTTAGCATTAATGTGAATCTTCTTGTTTCCAGCCATTTTCTAAATCCCAAATAAATAGTGTGAGAGGAAAAAATCACACTAGGAAAACAACATAATCAGGGGGAGTACTTTCAATCTCTAACATCATAGGTTTAATCATACGTTATTCAAGATCATTATAATAATTCTAGGACTGTATCCTATAATTATACTTATCCTTAGTGACATACCAAGACATACCTTTGAAATATCTCTAGGATCTCACTAAAGTTTTCGCATCCGTGTTTCCAAAGGTAATCTAAACCTTCACTCTAATTCTGACTATAGAGACCCAAGCTTGACATACATTGACATTACAATAGTTTTGTGGAATACTTAATACATAACAAAAGAAGACACCCAAGGACTGCAATAGTTTAGTGTCTTTGGAAACTCATATCATAATCTTCTAATCATGGTAAAAGATCTTCAACATCTCCCATAAAGATATTCACCTTCTTTTTCATACATAAAACCTTTATTTATATCTCGGGGAAATGAAAACATAATAAGGGTGAGCTCAAATTCTCGGTAAGGGTAATCATGGATAAAAAAACCATATATATTTGAACATAAAAACATGAACATAATGTTTAAACACCAAAATCTTGAGTTGGGAAATAAATCATGGTAGTATGTAAGGCATAGATCGTAAAGGAACATTAATCATTATAAAATAGAATTTTAATAAAACATGTAATTGTGGCATCCATTAAGAACGTATTATGATTTCTATAGTAGCCAAGGCATTTCTGTCAAGACCATCATTGTGGACAATGTCCATTAATGAACCGGGTTTACATGCTATTCCAGGCCTGTATTACTGAACTGGAATCAATTGCCTTTCCAGACATGTCTATCTCATGAGATATAAATATTTACCCAATGCATTGGATGGAGATATATGTCCCACCAATTTCATATTGAAATCATTCTTACGTGTTCCACAAAACAATCATAAATCATTCAATATAACCCAATTAATAAAATGGGTTTCATAAACATCATCCCTTCTTCACATAATACATATAAAATAAATGGATTTCATTTCATCATATAAAAAAGCCATGTAAATAATAGAGGCATTATACAAGAAACATAAACATACTAAATAATGTCATCTTAGATGAAAATTGTTTTGATAAAACACTTGAAATGAATTCTTGAGGAAAATATCATTTCTTCTTCAAAATCATTTTTTTCAAAAAATGCCTCACAATTTTAAAAGAAAGTAATTTTGTGGAAAATAATCATAAAATCATGTAGAGGATTCTTTTTGAAAATAAGGCATTATGAAACCATAAAAATCCATTCATGCCGTAGAAGTTAAAAAACATTCTTCTTATAATTTTTTTTGGAAAAGTAAAAAAGTACCTCGTCTGGTAAACAAAAGAAATATTTCTTCCATACCATGTGGTAAAAGTAAAATATGGTAAAAATGATTTTAAACATACATGAAAACATTTTTAGAAAACATGTACATGGTTGATAATTATAACACGAGTAAATAATTACGAATAAACAATCTCGGTTAAGAACGAGATTGGAATAATTATCCCTTCCCTTATGTCCAATTTCATCCGTCTGTGTCCGAAACTTATGTATAGTGGGTTTAATGATATTATTAACTTGTAACATAACCATAATAATTTTTATGATATCATATTTGTTTCAGTTACATCTTTATATTATTCATCCATTTGTCATTTACATGTTAAAGTAGCATTTTGGGTAAAATTGTTTCATTTATGGTACATGTTTTGACTTGTAATTATTCATATTATTACATAGATTATGATTACATAATCACATAATTTAAAAAATGATTTATATATAATATATAATCATCATATAAATATATATATATATATATATATATAATAGATCGATAACTGGAATGAAATACAACATTCATGGTCACGGAAGGCCGTATGTACGCATGAACGTTGTTTTTATTTCCTTATTAAATTGAATGGAATTAAATGAAATATTTATACAAAAATATAGTATCATTATCATGTCATGTATTTCATTATTAGTTTTTATATATATAATTTATAATCATTCTTGAATGGTAGACATGGAGAATGAATCTCATCACATCGTAGAGACGGTAATCTGTATGAAAGCACAAGCAATGATATCATTCCCGTAATTATTGTATGGAATTGGAGTGGATTATATAATATCTCATAATTATAATCATGTTATAATAGGCATATATGTTGGGAAAAAATCCCACATGGCATCATTGAAGCATTTTTGAGGTGATTGTGTTTTTTGACAAATAAGGCCTCCTTGTTGTGTTTGTTGACAATGTAGATGATGATATATGTTTGTGTCGACAAAGGGGGTTTACATGGTGATTTCTCGAGTTCAAGGGATGCTTATAGCAATCTATTATTAAATGAAGAAGCTCGATAAAGGGATAGACGATCTGGAGGTGGTACAAAAAGAGGAGGTACAAGGTGGAACCGTTTTCTAGTGTTTGCCAAATTTATGGGCCTGAAAATCGTAAAATGGAGAGATATGTTTTTGGAAAAGGGTGTGGCGTGCAAAAGGAAAGAGGTGCATGGAAAAAGTATTTATGGAATGCAAAATTTGTGGGATGCGTGAAAAATTTAAGTGGCGCGCGGAAAAAGCGGGATGCGCGGAAAACAGCGGGATGCACAGAAAACAGCGGGTTGCATGAAATTGAGGGATGAATTATTTCATGCAAGAGGTGTTTCACGGTCCAAAGATTGAAATTTGGACAAGGCATGAGGTGCGTTATATTTTTGAGAAGTTCGGGAAAAATGGTGTTGCGCGGAATATTTGTTTTTCGCGCTCAAAGTGGATTATGCGCTCAAGGAGGGTTTTTCGCGCGGGGTCGATTTTGCCTATAAATATGATGTGACCCCCCTCCATTCGGCATAGTAAAAGATATAGAGAATACCCAAGCACTGGTATATGAAATTGAGGTTCTAAAGGGAGTTGCGTTTAAACTTTAAGTTTACACGTAAAAATTGGTGTTGGCGTGGAAAAGTTGTGTTGCACGAAAAGTGGATTTCACGCAAAAGAAGAAAATTGTGCGCAAGGAGGTTTCCAGGATGCGTGTAAATAGTAGAGGTTTCACGTAAGAAAGGTGTTGTGCGAAAATTGTATTTCGTGAAAGTCAAAAAAATTGCACGCAAGGTGTCGTAAGGGCTGCGTGTAAAAATTTGGGTTGCCCGGTACACCTGGTGTAAAGGGAGATTCATCTATGGGTGAAAGATGGATGTAAACAGAGAATATATCAATAGTTAAGGATGAAAATTTCATTAGTGATAATTAAGATACCTACATGTTATAAAATATGAGAGGATTCCTTCCTGTGTAGTGAGAAAAGAAGAGGAAGAAGGTGATCCACTCTACCGGCAGTGATCCAGAGAGAGAGAGAGAGAGACAAAGAGTGACCCTTGGGAAAGCATTGAGCTGGCCCTATATCTTGTAAAGGCAATGAGCTTGGGCATAAAAGTAATCTAGCTCGAACCTTATAAACAATAGAGTGCTTTAGTGAATTTGGTACATCGGCTCATCGTCGTTGTATGCTCCTTGGACGTAGCCCATTGAGTATGAACCAAGTAAAAATTGATGTGTCATGTGCATTCTTTACTTGCTATTTATATTGTGCAGCGGGAAAGAGAGAGAAGAGTTTTTTTCTTAATAGTGAAACAAGATCAGAACGGGCTATAATTTTTAGTTTTCCATACCCTGATTCACCCCCCTCTTAGGGTATTCAGCCTTGTAGACCTATCAATTGGTATCAGAGGGAAAGGTTGACAATAGTTCTTCTCTCAATGGAGGTCACTAATCATAAAGGTACTCCAATATTTGATGGAAACAATTTTCAGCTATGGAAGAATCAGATGCAACACTACTTCCGATCTTTATGAATGGATGTGTTCACATCAGCAATGCATGGTATAACAGCTGATATTAACAGTCGTGCATTATCAGAAGCTGAGCGTATAGAGATGGATGCTGATGCCAAAGCAATCAATGCCTTAGAGGGAGCCCTATCAAATCCTATATATACAATGGTGATTTCTTGAAAAACGTCACATTCCATGTGGAAAAAACTATTGAATATATATGAATGGGATACAATGGTGAGAGAGGAAAAGCTGCAAGTGTTGTTGAACAAGTATGAAAATCTGAAGATGAACCCGAATGAGTCTGTGGATGCATTCTTTGACAGGGTACATATTGTTAAGGAAGATATGCAGTGTCATGGTGAAATTATCAATGATAGAAAGATTATGAAGAGAATATTTAGAAAACATCCACCTCAGTTCAATCCGAAAGTTTATGTTTTGGAAGATAAAGGCCCAAAAGAACTGACATTGGATTACCTGCACATCACTATTGTTTCCTATGAAATTAGAAATGATGACAACGATGTTGTGGAAAAGGAGAAATCAAAAGAAGTGGCATTCAAGGCCATGAAGAAGCTCACCATTGAATATTCTCAAGAAGAAGAAGAGACAGATGTGGTGATGTCATTCCTTTCTTCAAATCTGCAAAGATGAAGGGGATAGTTTAAATGGAAACTTCCGCTAGCATGATTTCGATGTGGAAAGGTTGGTCATGATGTGGCAAGATTCCCTAAGAAGTTTCGAGAAATTGATAATGATGATGATGAAGTTGAAATTCCCAAGAAGAAGACTTCAGCATTTGTGAAAGGGAAGAAACAATTCAAGAGAAATTTATTCAAGAAGAAGAATATTCTTTCACAAGAATTTGAAAGTTCAGATGAGTCTGAGGATGAATAGGTTGAGGAGATAGAAAATTGCAGAGATCGTGGGGTAAATGCCTTGGTGGCGATTGTTGGTAGTTCATAGAAAAAGGATTAAGCAGATGCTGATGAAGAAGAAGAAATTGAATGGATAGTTGACATGGAAGCTAAATTAGAAGCAACTCTTGAAGATATAGAAGTTTGGAGGGAATTAACAAAGAAATCCAACAAGGTGGTACATGATGACAAACTATACAGGCAACAACAAGAAGAAGAGAAGTCTGAGTTGATGGAATAAATTGAAAAGCTCAAGTTATAAACACCAGATAACTCAGAATCAGTTAGTGAGTATAAGCTCATGACTCAAGAACAAAAAATGGAGATCGATGGCTTGAACAAAAAAGTGAAAGATCATGTCATGCGTATCAAAGATCTTGAAGAAGAAGTTGTCGGTCTACAGAGAAAAGTTAAAGACCAAGAAAAACCCATGCTTCCCAATACATTCTAGGGAAAATAAGTTCATTATGAAGACTGAAAAGATGAAATTGGAGCCTAGTACTTCAGCAGGAAAGAAGCAACAATTGAGCTCAAATATTAAGGCTGATTCAGGGCTTGATCAGATGCAAAAATCTTTAGCAATTAAAGTCAGAACGCAAGCACCCATCCCGAGATTGAAAGTTGATTTGGGAACAAAGCAGAATCATAATATTCCCAGATCCCAAGGGGGAACTCGTAGTGGTGAAATATCATGAAGGAATGCACCTTATATCAGGTTTTATTGTTGTGGTAAGGTTGGGCATTCAGAATATGTGGGTTCCATATCCAAAAGATACCGAAGGGAATAAGAAAAGAGGTGGCAGCTAAACAGAGAGAGGTTTTCTAGAACATATTTTGAAGGAAACTGTTTTTTGGTACGGAGGGTTTGGGCACATATCTACGTACTGCAATTCGACCATTCAGAGAAATTTGCCAAATCAAAATCAAAATGTTTGCAAGCAGCATATCAATAAACTGACAAGTGAGTTAAAAGTTCAGAATATATTTTCATCTCTGCAAGATGAAGCTGGTCTATTGTACTCTGAGAATGATCATGAGTCTCAATCTATACCGAGTATGTAGACAAAAATATAGACCAAGAAGAAGAGTGCAGAGAAGGAAATAGTTGGTAAAATTGCCTTTAAAGCATCAAATCATTGTGGTGTGTGGATTTTTGATAGTGGTTGTACATCTCATATGACATGGAACAAGGATCTGGTTACAGGCATAAAATATGAAAAGAAAGAGTTTTTAAGTTTGGAAATGATAAAGGCCTAAAAATAATTATATCAGGAAATGATAGGTTTGGGGGTAAAGAAATCAAACGTGATGATGTCTTGGTTGTAGAAATTCTCAGTCACAATTTGCCTAGTGTTAATCAATTGTGTGACTCAGGACATTCTATATGGTTTACCAAGAAGACATGTAGTATCACGGGAAAAGATGAGGAAGTTGTACTGTAAGGAAAAAGGACGAAGGGATATCATTACCTTGTAAGTGAGAAACAAGATATATGTCTTTTATCCAAAGAGGAATAAAACCAGCTATGGAATAAGTGACTTGGTCATATATTCCAACCATCTATGGAAGATCTGGTAATGTGTGATGCTTCTAGAGACCTTCCCGAACTATCACGTGATCGTGCTCATACATGCGATGCTTGTCAACAAGGGAATATCATCAGAAAAAAATACAGGCCAATGTAATAGAAATTATCCAGCGTGCTCGAATTGGCACATGTTGATGTTTGTGGACCTATTTCACCATGATATATAAATGGGAAAAGGTACTATGTCCTTTTAATTGATGATCATAGCACAATAGAATGGGAATTCATCATTACCTATAAGAAAGAGGTGTTCAATTGCATAAAGCATTATATGAGGGAATCAGAAAAGAAGCTTGGAAAGAAAATTCTGATGTTTCGTTCTGATAACGGTACAGAATTCACAAACAGTCAAGTTGAAAACTATCTCGAGAAACATGGGATAAGGCATCAAGTTTCATCAGTAAGAACTCCCCAACAGAATACAGTGGTTGAAAGGAGAAATCGGATCATCAACAACATTTCTAGAATGATTCTTATTGATAAAGAACTACCAGAGAAATTTTGGAAGGAAGCAGTTTTGACATTGGTCTATGTTTCGAACAGGTCTCTGTTGTGTCCGAAGCAAGGGAAGAATCCGTATGAACTCTTGTATGGAAAGAATCCAATGATGAAATACTTTTGAATCTTTGGAAGTAAGTGTTTCATTCTCAACAAAGAAAATCACAGGATGTTTGAGGAACGAGGAGACGAGGGGATATTCCATGGTTACTCAGGGAAAAGCAAAGTATATAAATGCTTCAACAATAGTTTTGGAAAATTTTTTGAGAGAAATGATGTCACTATAGTCGAAAATGAACAGAATACTCAAAAACATAGTGAAAAGTTTCTAGATGAAATTGATTATGAGGTAAGCAACACAGGGGGAGTAGACATGTCTGATGCTGAATCAGAAGAAGATACTAATGATGAGAAAGAAGAAACAAAATCTGAATCTGCTAAGAATCCAATGAGTGGAGCTAAAATTGATAGGAAAAATATCATCGGTGACCAGACAACTCCATTCCAAGATCGAAGAAAGAAATCATCACACCAAACATCATTTTTTCTCAGGTGGGGCCGAAATGTTTTTCCGATGCAGCTGAAGAAGAGTACTGGGTTCTGGATATGAATGATTTATTAGAACAGATTAAGAAGAACCAGACATGGGATATTGTTTCAAGACCTGTAGATAATAATGTAATCAGAACTAAATGGGTCTATCGCAACAAGATGAATGAATATGGTGTAATAGTTCAAAACAAAGAACCTCTAGTGTGGAAAGGGTACTCCCAAAAAGAGGGAATTGATATTGATGAGACATTTGTATTGGTTGCAAGGCTGGAGGCAATCAGATTATTTTTGGCCATTGCACTGCAACAGAAGTTCAAAGTCTTCCAGAAGGACGTAAATTCTGTATTACTGAATGGGGTTCTAGAATAATAAGTGTATATTGAGAATCCATATGGTTTTCTCATTCATGAAGATGAGTGAAACATTTGTCGGCTGAAGAAGGCATTGTATGGGCTGAAACAAGCACCAAGAGCATGGTACTCAAGGCTTGAACAGTATTTTAAGAAGCAAGGATTCCAGCATGGTGGAGTAGATTACAATCTCTATTTCAGTAATGAAAGTAATCAAAGGATGATGGAATTGTTTTATGTCAACAACATAATTTTAGGCAGATTGGATGAATCTCAGTGCAGAAAGTTTTTTGAATTCATGAAAAATGAGTTTGAGATGTCAATAATTGGAGAGCTAACATTTTTCCTTGGTCTACAGGTGACTCAATGAAGGAATAGAACATTAATTTCTCAATCCAAATATGCCAAGGAGGTTCTAAGAAGGTTTGGAATGGAGAATTCCAAGGAGATGAAGACTCTGATTGCTACCCGGATGAAATTATCAAAAGATGAGGATGGAAATGTAGTTAATATCACAGAATACATGCAAATTATTGGAAGAGTGTTGTACATGACCGCGACAAGGCCTTCCATTGTTTTTGCTGCATGCCAAGCAGCAAGATATCAGATTAATCCCAAGGAAAGATAAATGCTTGCAGTGAAAATAATACTTCGGTATATCAAGGGTAGGTTGGAGTTCGGCTAGACATATAATGAAAAATCTCAGACAGAGTGATTGGGATATACTAATGGCAATTGGGCCGGTTCAGCGAATGATAGGAAATCAACATCTGGAGGTGCATTTTATCTTGGTGGACTGTGTATTTTTTGGTTAAGCAAGAAGCTGGATTTCATTTCTGTTTCCGACGCTTTCGCCGGGGCGCGCGCACATCCGTCTGTGAGGACGCGCGGCTGTGTTGCCCCGCATTCCCGCTTTCCAAAGGCGGGCGGCATTCGTTCCTTGTTCAGGTACGTCTGCTCCTTGATCGAAACGGGATGATGGGATGTCGGTTCTTCCTCCTGTGGATTCCTCCTCAGAACTCGTCACCTAGTCCGGGTCTCCCTTATAGATTTAATACGTAGTTCGTGAAACTCTTCCCGGTGCCATATCGTCATGGACGCCGGTTAATTACACTACTTCCGTCAAGACTTTCCATAGGGTCTTGACATGGTAGCGACCTTCGGTCGGAGTAGACGGCAACATCAGGAATGTCGGGGCATCTATGGGTGCGTGGACATTGGGGAACCTGTATTCTTCCTCATAAGAGGGCATCTCAAGGGCGAAAAACCCGAGGCATACATCTGAGGTTTTCCTCAGCTTCCAGTGTTTAGCACAGGGTATGTCGCAAGATTAACGTCTAGCAGAGACGGTTACACCAAAGGCGTTCCATCCGAGGTTTTCCTCAGGCATCTCATGTTTATCACGAGGTAGGCCGCGAGTTTAACGTCTTACGGAGACGGAATGAGGGTGATCAGAACGTCCCATAGAGACGGACCAGATTGGTATATCCCTAGGAGGGAACACCTGGAAGGTTTACCAAGGCGATGGATCAGAACGCCCAATGAGGACGGATCCGAGGTGGTGCACTCCCTAGAGGGGGAAAAGGGTGATGAATCGGGGTGTACACAGAGGACAACGACCAAGAGATATGATGGGGCTTACACGTGGAAAGCGGCCCATGCGCCGCTAGGAGCAGCGAGGAGGTGGATGGCATGATCCCACCGGGATGTGGCGGCCCGGGTGAGAATCAGGATGGGTGGTGGATGAATGAATGAAGTGGAGGGGGAATGAAATAGGACCATCGCAGGGGGGCGACAGTGGAGTTGGGCTTGAGCCTTGAAGAGGCTTCCTACGTATCCCCGTGGCAGGGAATCAAAGTCCGCGTAGTTCAGGATGGTGCCGGTAAACCGACGTGAATTGGGTGATGGGTGGGCTTGAACCTCGTGGAGGCTTCCTACGTACCATGCCTTAACACGGATCAAAGACCTCGTAGTTCAAAAGGTGATGATCACAATGGCTTACCACTGGACCAGGATGGGACCCGACGTGAAATGACGGGTGGGTGTGTCGGTGAGCCGACGTGAAAGTGGACCTTGGTCCAATGGGTGGTGGGCTTGAACCTCATAAAGGCTTCCTACGTACCATGCCTTGACACGGATCAAAGACCTCGTAGTTCGGAGAATACAGTTTAACGTCATGCGGGACGAAAGTGACCCCTGACGTGAATAAACGATGGGTGAGCTTGAACCTCGTGGAGGCTTCCTACGTACCATGCCTTGACATGGATCAAAGACTTCGTAGTTCAAGAGGTCACAACGGCTTACCGCTGGACTGGAATGGGACCCGACGTGAATGAGCGACGGGTGGGTGTGTCGGTGAACCGATGTGAAAGTAGACCTTGGTCCACTATTGGTGGGCTTGAACCTCATAAAGGTGTCCTACGTACCATGCCTTGGCATGGATCAAAGACCTCGTAGTTCAGGTGGTCACAACGGCTTACCGCTGGACTGGAATGAGACCCGACGTGAAAGAGCGACGGGTGGGCTTGAACCTCGTGGAGGCTTCCTACGTACCATGCCTTGACATGGATCAAAGACCTCGTAGTTTAGGTGGGTTGGGTCGCAATGGCTTACCACTGGACCAGAATGTAGTTTAACGTCATGCTGGACGGGGGTGAAACCCGACGTGAAAGACGGGTGGGCTTGAACCTCGTAGAGGCTTCCTACGTACCATGCCTTGACATGGATCAAAGACCTCGTTGTTCAAATGGTGAGTAGACCTTGGTCCACTATTGGTGGGCTTGAACCTCGTGGAGGCTTCCTACGTACCATGCCTTGACATGGATGAAAGACCTCGTAGTTCAGGTGGGTTTCATCAGGGTCGGTGCTCACTCTAAGCCCACGTGAGTCATGCTCGGTGTGAGAAACAAGAGGTTGCAAGGACCTGACGATCACGTCGCGAAGGGTGCGTCCGTGAGAAGCGAAGAGGGGCTTACGCGTTGAGCGGCCCATGGTGTTGGGACTTACTCCAGGATGGAGGCCCAGAACGGCTTACCGCTAAATTGGGTCACAACGGCTTACCGCTGGATTGGGTCACAACGGCTTACCGCTGGATGGGGATGTCAACGGCTTACCGCTGCATAGGATCACAACGGCTTACCGCTGGATGGGGATGTCAACGGCTTACCGCTGCATAGGATCACAACGGCTTACCGCTGGATGGGGATGTCAACGACTTACCGCTGCATAGGATCACAACGGCTTACCGCTGGATGGGGATGTCAACGGCTTACCGCTGCATAGGATCACAACGGCTTACCGCTGTATGGGGATGTCAACGGCTTACCGCTGCATAGGATCACAACGGCTTACCGCTGGATGGGGATGTCAACGGCTTACCGTTGCATAGGATCACAACGGCTTACCGCTGGATGGGGATGTCAACGGCTTACCGCTGCATAGGATCACAACGGCTTACCGCTGGATGGGGATGTCAACGGCTTACCGCTGCATAGGATCACAACGGCTTACCGCTGGATGGGGATGTCAACGGCTTACCGCTGCATAGGATCACAACGGCTTACCGCTGGATGGGGATGTCAACGGCTTACCGCTGCATAGGATCACAACGGCTTACCGCTGGATGGGGATGTCAACGGCTTACCGCTGCATAGGATCACAACGGCTTACCGCTGGATGGGGATGTCAACGGCTTACCGCTGCATAGGATCACAACGGCTTACCGCTGGATAAGGATCACAACGGCTTACCGCTGGATGGGGGTCGCAACAGTGGATGGGGCTTACGCGAGGAAGCTGCCCGGGTGCCACTAAGGAGCGACACTGGTGAATGGGGCTTACGCAAGAAGCTGCCCGGGTGCCACTAAGGAGTGGCACTGGTGAATGGGGCTTACGCTAGGAAGCTGCCCGGGTGCCACTAAGGAGTGGCAATGGTGAATGGGGCTTACGCTAGGAAGCTGCCCGGGTGCCGCTGAGGAGCAGCACTGGTGAATGGGGCTTGCGCTAGGAAGCTGCCCGGGTGCCACTAAGGAGTGGCAATGGTGAATGGGGATTACGCAAGGAATCTGCCCGTAATGTCTTCCTCATGTCTGGCCATGAGGGCATCCCAACTCACTGGTGAATTGGGCATCCTATCATTTGTTAGATAGGGAGAATACTACAGTTTAGAGTCATGTAGGTAGGACTATTGGCATCTTATACTAGGAGCATAAGGCATCTCTCGTATAGGGCAAGAGGCATCCTGTCATTTGTTAGATAGGGAGTGCTACAGTTTATAGTCTTGTAGATAGGACTATTTGAGGCTCATGCTTGGAGCATGAGGCATCTCTCGTATAGGGCGAGAGGCATCCTATCGTTTGTTAGATAGGGAGTACTACAGTTTATAGTCTTGTAGATAGGACTATTAGGCAGAAGGTGCCTAGAAATGGTTGGTGTTGGGACTTACCCAAGGGCGGCCCTTTCTGGTTGAACCTGGCATAGGAGCCAAGTGATTGGGTTTGGAGGAGTTACCTGAGGAATGGTTCGACTCAAGGTACCCGGGGAATTGATGATGAGAATCTCGACTCACGACATGGAATGAAACCAAGAGGAATATGTCAACTCAAGGTGTTCCATGGTGTGTGGAGGAGTATCTCAAATCATGGTGTCCCATAGGTGGTAGGTGGGAGCGCATAAGGGCGCAATGGAAAATCCCGGCATCCCGGCCCGAAACGTTCGCGGTGCGACTCTCCATTTTTCATGGGGGTCTGTGACGGTAGCGAAGGGACCGGCCCAGAGGGCCGGGACCGCAGCCCGGCACTGACCCCGAGCGGGGGGTGCGGGGGAGCAGCCCTCGCGGTATGGAGCGGTGGGCGCGAAGGTGGGATCCTCGCGAAGGATGGGTCTTCGCGAAGTAGCTTCGCGAAGCATGGCCTCGCGGAGCAAGGGTCTCTCGCGGAGCAAAGGGGTCTCGCGGAGCATGGTCTCGCGGAGCAGCATCGCGGAGCTTGGTCTCGCGGAGCAGCATCGCGGAGCAAGGGCTCGCGGAGCAAAGGGCTCTCATGGAGCTTGGTCTCGCGGAGCAGCATCGCGGAGCATAGGCTCGCGAAGCATGGACTCCTGGAGTCTTGGCTCGCGGAGCAGCAACGCGAAGGAAGCTGCTCGCGGAGCATGGCTTCGCGGAGCCGCAATGCGGAGCTCCGCTCGGCCGCCCAAGGGGCGAAGTGGTCGTGGCCGTCCTCCCGAGAAGGGGGGTGAGCTGGGTATTTATAGGAAGGGGCGCCGCGAAGCAGAACTTCCGCGCCGCCTCAGGAGCTTCGCGGCGCGCTCGCGAACGTCAAATGCGTTCGCGGAGCATCACCGCCTATGGAGCTTCGCGGCGGCTCGCGAACGTCAAATGCGTTCGCGGAGCATCACCACCTCTGGAGCTTCGCGAGGGGTCTTCGCGGCGCATCTCAAACGTCAAACGGGTTCGCGGAGCCTCTCGCCTCATTTCTTCGCGGCGGCGCTCCGCGATCACGGAGGGGGGCTTCGCGGATGGGCTTCGCGAACCAGATTTCCAGCCCAACTTCAAACGTCCATAACTCCTAATCCGTAACTCCGTTTGGGCCCTACGACCTACCAAATCGAAGCTTGCAAAATGGACTACAATCTTGGATCATGTATGTAAGCATTTGGAAAATTTTGGGGACGCGTTTTTCGGGGTCTACAATTTCCTTAAGCACCGTAGAGGCTGAGTATATTGTGGCCACAGAGCAACAGGTTGCAGACATTCTAACAAAGGCATCACCCAAGGAAGCTTTTGAGAGGCATCGACTGGATCTGGGAGTTCGGTCGACTCCCCACACTTAATAGAGTGTGGACGTAGACCCCCCCACCCCTCTCCCCGAGGTATGCTATGTTTTTCCTTAATGTGCTGATATGTGTTCTCTACTCTGTTACAGACTTAAAAGGAGTGACCTTTGGTTTCATTGACAAAGGGGGAGAAAATAGTAAGAGTTCAAGGGGGAGACAATGTGGCAATTTGATTCATGAATGATATGGGGAGAAGCTGACAAGTGGAGCAGTGAGATAGGGGGAGCAATGAAAAAGGGGGGATCGTTTTAAATCTGATGATGATAGAAGTGATCGATAAAAGAATAGATATCATGATAGCTGAGGATCGTGATAAAATCAGAAAAATTATGTTGTAATGGCGTGAGAAGGTTTCCAGCCATCCCCAATTGGTAATAGTGTGATTCAAGAATTGGTATCAGTTTCTCAATTGGTATCAGTTTGGTATCAATGGTTGGTGACTTCAATGAAGTGATTCATTGATTAAATTTTCATTTACTCTTGTTTACCACGCCGAGCATTGCTCGTGTGGGCTTAGAGTACGTGTTAAGTGAATCCTTGAACGCTATCAGAATCACAAGAGGCGAATGGTGGTAGTGGATGGAAGGAGCTATAATGAGATATCAATGTGTAACGAAATTTTATGGGAAGAGTTTTCAACAAACCCAAATGGGGATATTGTTGGGAAAAAATCCCTCACGACATCATTAATGCATTTTTGAGGTGATTTTGTTTGTTGAAAAAGCATGCCTCCTTGTTGTGTTTGTTGACAATGTAGACCATGATATATGTTTGTGTCGATAAAGGGGGTTTACATGGTTGTTTGTCGAGTTCAAGGGATGATTTCAGCAATCGATTATTGAATGAAGAGCCTTGACAATGGGATAGATGATCTGGAGGTGGTACAAAAAGAATAGGTACAAGGTGGCACCATTTTCTAGTGTTTTCCAAATTTTTGGGACTGTAAATCTTAAAATGAAGAAATATTATTTTGGCAAAGGGTGTGGCACACAAAAGGAAAGAGGTACGCGGAAAAATTATGTATGGCACACAATATTAGCGGGATGCGTGAAAAATTTAAGTGGCGTGCAGAAAATAGTGGGATGCGTGGAAAACATCTGGTTGCATGAAATAGAGGGATGACATATTTTGTGCAAGAGGTGTTTCACGGTCCGAAGCTCGAAAATTGGACAAGGCATGAGGTGCGTGAAATTTTTGAGCAGTGTGCGAAACATTTTGTTGCGTGGAAGATTTGTTTTTCGCGCTCAAAGTGGATTATGTGCTCAAGGAGGGTTTTTTGCACGAGGTCTATTTCGCCTATAAATATGATGTGAACCACCCTCCATTCGGAAGAGTAAAAGACATAGAGAATACATGAGCTCTGGTGCAAAAAATTGAGGTTCGAAAGGGAGTTGCACATAAACTTTTAGTTTGCACCTAAAAGTTTGTGTTAGCGCAGAAAAGTTGTGTTGCGCGAAAAGTGGATTTTGCGCAAAAGAAGAAAATTGCATGCTGGGCAGTTTCCAGGCTGCGCGTAAAAAGAAGAGGTTTCGCATAATAATGGTGTTGCGTGAAAATTGTATTTCACACAAGTCAATGGAATTCCGTGCATGGTGCTGTATGGGCTGCACGTAAAAATTTGGGTTGCCCGGTACACCTGGTGCAAAGTGAGATTCATCTACGGGTGAAAGTTGGACGTCAACAGAGCATCTATCAACAGTTAAGGATGCAGATTTCATTAGTGATAAGGAAGAGACCTACATGTCTATAAACTGTGAGTGGATTCCTTCTTGTGTAGTGAGAAATGAAGAGGAAGAAGGTGATCCTCTCCACTAGCAGTGAGCCAGAGAGAGAGAGAGACAGGGAGTGACCCTTGGGAAAGTAGTGAGCTGACTCTAAATCTTGTAAAGGCAGTGAGCCTGGGCAGAGAAGTGATCTAGCCCGAACCTTGTAAATAGAAGTGTGCTTTAGTGAATTTGGTACATCGACTCATCACCGTTGTGTACTCCTTGGACATATCCTAGAGAGTGTGAACCAAGTAGAAATTGATGTGTCATGTGCATGCTTTACTTTCTATTTATATTGTGCAGTTGGAAAGAGAGAGAAGAGTGTTTTTCTTAACAGCGAAACAAGATCAGGATGGGATATATTTTTTAATTTGTCACACCCTAATACAACCTCCCCCTATTAGGGTATTCAACCCTGTAGACCTAACAATATATTGTTATTATTTACACCATTATACCAACCCAAGTAAGGTGGTGGTGGGAAAACAGATTACACCACGGCGTGGAGACGATATTCCGTACGTATGCAGGCGCGATGATTTCATTTTTCATAGGATGGATAGAATGTGAAATACTGTTGTTTCCTATTTATAATAACATATTCATATATGAGTGATACTGATTTTATTACTTTATAATGAAACAAATAAATAAGAGAAAGTATAATAAAAAATAAATGTGAACGAATCAGTAAATGATATTACCTCTTCTTTGGCGCGCCACTTCTGAACACCCTCAAAGGGCACTAAATTTGGTCTTTGAAGAAGACTAAGACCTCTAGTATGTTTCTAGGGAATTGTTGAAGAGAAATGGACATGGTTTGGCTGTTATAGAAGGCTCGAAATGTTGTGTGGATGAGAGGGAGGAGGTTCCCTTTTATAAGAGATGAGAGGGGCTCTTTTGGAATCCTCTAAGATATTAATTTATAACAAACTCAAACCCCAATTAAAAACCTCCAAAAAAGACTCAAATATAAATATGGGATGTGATAGGGTTGTAATATTATAATCCAATAAAATTTAGACATAGTGAGAATTTATTTTAAACAATATCAACATGATTTATCCTTATTTAATCCATTTAATTTTATTTGTGGTAATAATATTCTTAATTTTAAATTGTTATAAATAATTACTTATGTGATGTGAAGTGTACATAATTGTATACTTTATGACATTTTAGACCATATAAATTTAAATTAAATTTTTTTATATATTTCTGTGATTTTTAAAAAATTTAATAATATGCCATATTTATAAAATAACAATAGTGTCAATTTTGACAGTATTCATTTATTTGAATTTAAATAAAACAAAAACAGAGTGTATATTCGAACCAAATTATTTAATAGGTTCCTAACATTTTATATTCATCTAGAAAAGTTGTGCAGAATATTAATTAGTTCATATAATATTAATTTTGATATTTTTAAAACCATTTATTTGATATTTCCACTAATAAAATAACTAGTACAACATTTTTGTATAATTATTTAATATACAAATTTTTTGCGTATAAATTAAAAATAAAATATTATGAGGAAAAGAAATCTAATATATTTCATAATAATACTTTTAATCGAATTTATCTTCTAAAACACCGAAATTTTAAAATTTTATGTTTCTTAAATTAAGAAGGTGACAACTTTGACATCATTTAATATAAAATAATATAAGTGTCATAGTCACTTTTATAAGGCTCCAAATGGCCAAAAATTCAATGTTTTATTATTATATATTATATTTACACAAAAAATAATTTTTTTTCAGGTATTTGGGATTTTATGGGTATCATTAGTTTAATGAAAACTTTATTATTGATTTTTCACTAAATAAATAATTTCTGCATCATTAATGTATAACCTATTAAGGTAATTATATATTTCCTAAAAATTACAAATAAATTACCATTATAAAGAAAAATATTTTAGATTTCAAATAATTATTTATAACCGAATTTATATTCTGTAAAACCTTATATTAAAAATAATTTAATTATTAACATTTGAGTGTGACATATTTCACTTTCATTTAAAAAAATAAATTAATGGTCATAATCAAATACAAGTGGGTTATAATAGATACCATTTGAACCCAAGTAAATTTTAAGACTAAATATATTCATCCATTTATTTTAAGAAAAGTGTTATGGTAATTTTATAATATCATATTTACCCTTAATCACCTAATTTACATTTAAATGTGGTAAATAAAATTAACTGTTGTTACTATTTGAAATGTCTAAAAATAAGTATCCTATTAGCATAATATGAAAACTGATTCCAAATATGGGATCCATTTTTTCAAATTCAAGACACAGAAGTTTCAGTATTTTATTTAAAATTAATCCCATCATTGAGAAAACGGTTTTTAAATGTTAAAACGTTGCAAAACATTGAAATGTTTTTACCTATGAATTCAATGTCAAATTAATGATAATGAGTTTTTTTGTATTAAAAGGTAAAAATATATTATATTTATACTTTAAAACCATTCAAAATTATAATTTAACCAAATAAATTTTCTTGATGAATAAATTTTCTTTTCATTAATATTTAGTGAATTTTTACTATTCATCAAAATATGAATGTTGTCATACATATATCAAAACATTATCCAAAGTAAATTTTTATATTACAATTCCAAGGAAGAATTTTAATTTTTCAAACTGAACTTATAAACATATCAAAAACAATTTTCAATATTGGTGAACCATTAAAAGGTCACCAAACTGCATTTTTAAAACAAATACTTATTTTACCTGAAAAAATTATTTTGTTCTCCTTCCATGTTCTAGAATATGTTTATGTTGAGTTATTATGTAAAAAAATTCCAATTTTAGTTAATAATATTCATAATAACTAGTTTATAATAATATATCTTTGTTTAGTGAAACTCGGTATTGCGTACAACACACGCTATCGAGGAAGGTCTCTCTAGCATACAACACAAGGGATAAAAGAAATTAAAAAGAATATTACACATAAAATCTTGGGGTGTTACATTAAATCCCCCTTAAAATGAATTTCTCCCTTAAAAATAGACGGGGTTATAAATCATTTTCTACAAGAATATTTCTTTCATAGAAACCCACATTTTAAAATGTAATACTAAAACTCAATTTTAGAAAGGATAGATAGATACATAATGGTCACCCAAAGTAACTCAACACTGGGTTTCCACATAATATAATATAGGTAAAAATACAGATATGGAAGAGAAATATAACCATCATGTTCTGACGAAGAGTGGTAAAGAACATGGCAATGAAAAATCCATCAATCACAAAGTCATAAATTTTTGATGATCTAATGTACCATCTAATTCCCAAGATGTGAGGATAATATGAAAATTTTTTAGGTTTTCAAGTTCATTTCCTCAATGTTAATGAATTTGAATTAGTAGAAATTATTAATTGATTTTGGTACAATCTCAGTGTTGGTTGTTCCTTTAACAATTTTTCACTTCATATCCTAATGAAATGAAGTTGAATTTTTCATTCATGAAGGGTTAGCAGATCATCTGATAGAATGATGGTTCATTCCATCTATCTCAAACAAAAGGTTAGCAAATGTTATTAAATATAGATAAGTCCATATATGGTGATATTAATCATATATGGCTCCAAAAATGGACTTATACTTCATATATCAAACAACTTAATAAAATAAAACTAATATCTACAAACCAGGGACTTCCTGTAGGTTAATGTTAAGTGACAAAGCCCTGTCACACATTAGCTGTGGGTTCGATTCCCATATCCTTGTCCGACGCGACAGGTTGTCTCCCATCGCACAGGTTGTCCTATTTCAAAAACCATACTATTAAAACATTTCAGAAATAATATCAAAAACTTCAAACCTTAAACAAAACTATCTGATGTACAATATAATCCATTTTATTCTTTAGTCTTATTCATATTACTTTTATCCAATCTCATAGTATAATGAAAATGATTACTAGCAATCATATGAATATCATCATTTATCCCCTTATATCATAAGATATATCTTGTTGGTCATATTCCAAACATGTGAACACCATAATCAAGTATTCTTATGAAAGATTAATACCCATTGAACCTTAGTAAAAACATGAATGCTGTCAAAAGTTAAATCTTTCCACATACCAAAATCCCAAAATTTCTATGTACTCAAACGATGATATCACATTGTCCTTATATCAGTCATGAGCTCTTTAATACTATCAAACATATTATTTTATTATTTTCCCATCATTATGCGCATATAATCTATTTTACAAAAATATATGAATATACATTCACGGTTACTGGTACCATTCAACATATATATTCAAATATACTTGGAAAAAGAATAGTGTAACAATCCTTAGATGTTTCTTTATTCAATTGTAACATTAAATTACCTAGAAAAAATAACTCTTGATAAACATACAATCATTCCACTACCTTCTTAAACCATTGACTGAGCTTCGTCATTTTATTCCTCTATACTTCTTTTATCTCATATATCATTTGTAGTCTCTTAATCATCATCTACATAAATACTACCCGTACGACCAGGATGATTATCTTTAATAGATATCCCTTAGGGAATTGGTTTGAATAATTCATGTACATTCCACATTTAAAAAATTTAACAGTTGTTTATGTCTTAGAAATACCATTATCTTTGTCCATGGTGTTAATTGGGCCTTTTCCTTTTCAATTACAAGCATTATGTCCTTCTTTTGCACACCCAAATCATCTTCCAGTTCCTTTGAAACATTTTCCTTGATGTATCTTCCCACATGATTTACATGAGGAAAATTGAACTTTATTTCCTCTATGATCATTATGAAGCTCCATCTTTATCTTATTAGGTGATTCAGGAAACTTACCTAAGTTGAGATTATGGATCATATTATGAGATTGTTGATTAGGAATAATAACAATTTTTCACCTTCCAAATCCGTTTTCATTTGCTTGATCATGATGAATATCATTCAATTGTCTATCATATTCTCCATTAACGTGAATCTTCATGTTTCCATCCATTTTCTAATACCCAAATAAATACTGTGAGAGGCAAAAATCAGACTAGGAAAAAAATATAATCAGGGAGAGTACTTTCAATCTCTAATATCATAGGTTTAATCATACATTATTCATGATCGTTATAATAATTCCTGGACTATAACCTATAATTATTCTTATCCTTAATGACATCCCTAGACATACCTTAGAAATATCTCCAGGAATCTCACTAAAGTTTTTGCATCCTATTTTCCAAAGGTTAACTAAACCTTTTCTCAGATAACAACTATAGATACCCAAGCTTGACATACATGGACATTACATTACTTTTGCGGAATACATAATACATAATAGAAACAGACACCCAAGGACTGTAATAGTTTAGTGTATTTTGAAACTCAGATCATAATTTTCTAAATATGTTGAAAGATCTTCAACATCTCCCATAAAGAAATTCACCATATATTTTCATACATAAAACCATTATTTATATCATGTGGAAATGAAAACATAATAATGGTGAGCTCAAATGCTCGGTAAGGGTAAGCATGGATAAAATAAAACAACCCATATACATTTGAACTAAAAAACATGAACATAAAGTCTAAACATCAAAATCATGAGTTGTGAAATAAATCATGGTAGTACGTAAGGAATAGATCATAAAGGAACATAAATCATGATAAAATAGAATGGGAAAAAACTTGTAATTGTGGCATCCATTAGGAATATATTATGATTTCTATAGTTGCCAAGACATTGGTGTCTAGACCATCATAGTGGACAAAGTCCATTACTGAACCAGGTATTATATGCTGTTGCAGCCATGTATTAATGAACTAAAATCAATTTTCATTCCATAAATTTCTATCTCATGAGATATAAATATTTATCCAATGCATTGGATGGAGATATAGGTCCCACCAATTTCATATTGAAATCATTATTACGTGTTCCACAAAACAATCATAAATCATTCAACATAACCCAAAGAATACAATGGGTTTCATAAACATCATCCCTTCATAACATAATACATATAAAACAAATGGATTTCATTTAATCATAAGAAAAATCAAACCATGTAAATAATAGAGAAATTATACATGAAACAGAAACTTATTAAATAATGTCATATTAGACGGAAAATAGTTTTGATAAAACACTTGAAATGAATTCATGAGGAAAATATCCTTTCTTCTTTCAAAATCATTTTGTTTTCACAAAATTCTAGACAATTTTAAAAGAAAATAATTTTGTGGAAAATAATCATAAAATCATGTAGAAGAATCTTGTTGAAAATAAGGCATTTTAAAACTGTAAAAATCCATTAATTCCTTATAAGTTAAAAAAACATTCTTCTTGTACTTTTGTCAGAAAAGACAATAAGTACCTCGTATGGTAAACAAAAGAAAATTTCTTGCATACCATGAGGTAAAAGTAAAATAGGGAAAAAATGATTTTAGACATACATGAAAACATTTTTAGAAAACATGTGCATGGATAATAAGTATGACCCGAGTAAATACTTATGAATAAACAATCTCCGTTTTGAACGAGATTGAAATAATTATCCATTCCCTTATGTCCAATTTCTCTCGTATGTTTCCAACACTACTGTATAGTGGGTTTAAAGATACTATTAACATTTAACATAACCGTAATAATATTTATGATATCATATATGATTCACTTATGACTTTATATTACTCATTCATTTGCCATTTACATGTTAAAACAACGTTTTGGGTAAAACAGTTTCATTTATCATACATGTTTTGACTTGTAATTATTAATATGATTGCATAGATCATGATTCATATTTCCATAATTTAAAACATGATTCATATATAATATATAATCATCATATATATATACATATATATATATATAATAGATCCATAACTGGAATGAAATACTCCATTCATGGTCACGGTAGGTCGTACGTACGCATGAACGCTGTTTTCGTTTCCTTATTAAATTGAATGGAAGTAAATGAAATATATATACATAGATCCAGTATCATTATCATGTCATGTATTTCATTATTACTTTTTATGTATATAATTTATAATCATTCTTGAATGGTTGACATGGAGAATGAATCTCATAGCATCGTAGAGACGATAATATGTACGTAAGCACGAGCAATGATATCATTCCCATAATTATTTAATGGAATTTGAGTGGATGATATAATATCTCATAATTATAATCATTTTATAATAAGAATATATAATTATTATTTACAATATTATAACAACCCATGTAAGGTGGTGGTGGAAAAACAGATTACACCACAGTGTGGATATGGTATTCTGTACGTACGCACGCGCGGTGATTTCGTTTTTCGTAGGATGTATGGAATGTGAAATATAGTTGTTTCCTTTTTATAATAACATATCCATATATGAGTGATACTGATTTAATTACTTTATAATGTAACAAATAAAAAAGATAAAGTATAAGAAAAAATAAATTTGAAAGAACTGGTCAAGTATATTACCTCTTCTTTGACGAGCCTCTTCTGAACCTCCTCTTATGGCACTAAAGTTGTCCTTTGATGAACAAAAAGACCTCTAGTATGTTTCTAGGGAAGTGGAGAAGAGAAATAGATAGTGTTTTTCCAATCTTGAAGGCTCTAAACATTGTGAGGAGGAGAGGGAGGAGGTTCCCTTTTATAAGAGAGGAGAGGGGCACTTTTGGAAACCTCTAAAATATTCAGTTATAATAAACTCAATCCCCAATTAAAAACCTAAAAAAGACTCAAATATGAATATTGGATGATATAGGGTTGTATTATTATATTCCAATAAAATTTAGACATGTTGGAAATTTATTTTAAAACATATCAACATGATTTATCCTTATTTAATATATTTAATTTTATTTGTGGTAATAATATTCTTAATTATAAATTGTTATAAATAATTACATATGTGTTTTGAATTGTCCATAATTGGATAATTTATGAAATTTTAGACCATATATATTTAAATCTAAAAAAAATTATATTTTTTTTAGTTTTAAACAATTTAATAATATGTCATATTTATAAAATAACAATAGTGTCAATTTTGACAGTATTCATTTATTTGAATTTAAATAAAATAGACATTGAGTTTATATTCGAACCGAAATTTTTAATAGGTTTATAACATTTTATATTCATCTATAAAAGTCTTGGAGAATATTAATTAGTTCATATAATATTTATTTTAATATTTTTAAAACCATTTATTTGATATTTCCCTTAATAAATTAATTACTACAACTTTTTTCTATAATTATTTAATATACTAATTTTTTGCATATAAATTAAAAATAAATTATTATGATGAAAATAAATCTAATATATTTTATAAGAATAATTTTAATTGAATTTATCTTCTAAAACACCGAAATTTTAAAATGTAATGTTTATTAAATTATGAAGATGACAACTTTGACATCATTTAAAATAAAATAAAATAAGTTTCATGGTTGATTTTATAAGGCTCAAAATAGTAAAAAATTCGACCTTTGTATTATTATGTATTATATTTACACTACCAATAAGTTTTGTTCAGGTATTTGGGCTTTTATAGGTATCATTAGTTTAATAAAAACTATATTATTGATTTTTCACTAAATAAATAATTTCTGCATCATTAATGTATAAGATATTAAGTTAATTATATATTCCTTAAAAATTAAAAATAAATTACCATTATAAATAAAAACATTTTAAATTTCAAATAATTATTTATAAATGATTTTATATTCTGTAAAACCTTGTATTAAAAATAATTTAATTAATAATGTTTGAGTGTGACATATTTCACTTTCATTTAAAAAAAAATTAAAGGTCTTAATCACTTAACAGTGGGTTATAATTGATACCATTTCGACCCAAGTAAATTTTAGAACTAAACATATTCGTCCAATTATGTTAAGACAAGTGTTATGGTAATTTTATATTATTATTTTTACCCTTAATCACCTAATTTACCTCTAGCTATGGAAAATAAAATTAGATGTAGCTACTATTTGAAATATCTAAAAAATAAAATAAGGCTATTAGCATAATTTGGACCTACTTATTCCAAATATGGATTCCATTTTTCCAAATTCGAGACATAGAAGTTGCAGTAATTAATTTAAAATTAATCCCACTGTTGAGAAAAGGGGTTTTAAAAGAAAAAACGTTGCAAAAGATTGAAATGTTTTTACCTATGTATTCAATGTCAAATTAATGATAATTAATTGAATTATATTAAATGGTTAAAATGTATTCTATTTATACATTAAAACCATTCAATATTATAATTTAACCACATAAATTATCTTGATGAAAAAAGTTGTTTTTAATTAAAATTTAGCGTATTTTTACTATTCATCATAATGTGATTGTTATCAGAAAAATATCAAAACATTATCCAAAGTAATTTTTTATATCATGATTCTAAGGAAGAAGTTTAATTTGTCACACTGAACTTATAAACATGTGAAGAACTAGGTTTAATGTGGGTGTGCCATTAAAAGGTGGCAAAACTGCATTTTTTAAAAAATACTTATTTTACCCGAATAATTTATTTTGTTCTCATAACATGTTCTAGAAGATATGTATGATGAATTATTTTGTAATAAAATTCAATATGTAGTTAATACTATTCATAACGTCTAGTTCATAATAATATATTGTTGTTTAGTGAAACTCGGTATTGCGTACAACACATTCTATCGAGGAAGGTCCTTCTAGCGTACAACACAAGACATCAAAGAAATTAAAATGAATAATTCTCATAAAATCTCATAGTGTTACAATCCTAAACTCCAATATGATGCTATGTATAAAGATTAATCAAATTCTAATCTTCTGAATATTCTTTCCCTTTCTGAGGTGTTATTTTTCAGTTGAAAGAATTAGCAATGACATTCCCTTTCCCTTGGGTAGAGGAGAAGTCACTGTCGAAAGACTGTAGGTACTCTACCCAACATCTCAGCCGGTGATTCAAATATTTTTGGGAGAAGATATAACTCAGGATTTTGTGGTCAAAATACACCAAAAACCATTTTTTAAAAAGGTAGTGCTACCAAATCATAAGAGAATGCATTAGAGATGGAAGTTCTAGGTCACGTGTAGGACAATTCATCTCATGTAGACTAAGATGAAAAGATCCATATGCTACAAGATGATCACCATTCATAAGAACACTGGCCAAACTGGATCCTGATCCATCAAAAATGGATAAATATATCTACCCACCTTCTAGAAGAGTCAACATCAGCTGAGTAGTCAACATACATTTCAACTCAACAAAAGTAATCTGAAATTCATCATCCCACGTAATCCTCACCCCCTTCCGAGTCAGATGAGTCATTAAAGAAGACAGCTTCCAGATGTCTATCTTGAACCTGTAGTAATATTCGGCTAATCCATAGAAGCTCTAAATCTCATAGTCATTTTTCAGTTTTACTACTTCATAATAGCCTCCACCTTTTTTTGGATCAAATGATACATCCTATTTGGACACCACATGTCCCATTAATTTCACTTCTCGAATCAATATATCAAACATTGAAATATTGACATAAAGGTATTGATTTCTCAACAGTCGCAAAACTGTTCTTAGATATTGCACATGATCCTCCTCAGGCGTGGAGTAGACGAGAATTTCATCCACACAGACTACCGAAAAGGTTTCCATATGCTCATTGAAAATTGTTTTCATCAAGGTTATAAAAGATGTTGGATAATTTGTTAAACCAAAGGGCATAAAAATGTACTCATAGTTGACATACCTATTATCATTGCGGTTTTGTAAATAGTAGATTCATTTATCATCAACTGATGGTAACCAGATCAATGGATTATCATTGAAAACCAATTCAACCCATTTAGATGATCAAATAGATCATCAATCTGTGGAAACATATATTTTTTCTTTATCATAACTAGATTGAGATTTCCCTAATCAAAAAATAAGAGAATATATCCATCAGCCATCATAGAAAAGAGAATCAGCACTACAAAAGGTGACACAACTAGAAGAATAAACACTTTCTCATGAAGATCATCCAACTATGACTTCCTCTCTTTCAACACAACTGGTGCCATGCGGTATGCAGGGACATAGATCAGTTGAGTATTGGGAATTAATTCAATATAAAACTCAACCTCTTTAACCGGTGTAATACTGGATAAATTTGTAGGGAACATGTCAAAAAACACAGAGACCACTAGAGGAAGATCACCAACCATTGAATCTCAATCCATGTCAAAAGAAAAAACTGATATCACATTCCACAACTATTTATAAGATTTTTTATCTAGGTTCCACCTAGCATCCCATGCTACATGAAATACAAGAGGCACACCAATGGGTGTAGTGATGTAGACCCTTCAAAAATAACAATAAATTCAGGCTTTGTGTGCAATGATCCAATATATCCTGAATATTATGTCTAGATATTTCATATCATGAACCGGAAAAATCCATGCTAGATCGACATATAATAGATATAAGACAAAAGTATGACTATAGAGATCCTATTCTCTTTTTGTACCTAGGGGTGTATTAATATCTAATGCACAACAGAGTTTATCCATTGGAATATTTTTCTAATTAACAATACATGATGAAAAAAAGATTATGATGCACCAATAGTAAAAAGATTAGTCAATAATGATGAATCAATGTAAATGGTACCTCTCACAGTTTCCAGACCAATGTCTGCTTCATCTGAAGACTCCTCCACTATGTAAAGATGCTTTATTCTGGATTTTGTGGTTGGAACCCTGTTATTAATTAAGTATATGATTAACCCACTATTTTAGGAGGATCAAATGATCCTATCCCAATAAGTGAAGTAGATACGTGATCGATGATCCTCTATATATTCCTTGAACTTCCACAGGACCTAGTGTTTTTGGGTGCCTCCATGTAAACCCTCCTAGAATATCCTCTCATTTCATAATAATATGAAGTCAACAAACTACCTCATGGTGCAATTGGAGGTCTAGAAAGAATCGTCCATCGAGAACTACCATGAGGATCATCTAGATTCCATTTTACATTGAAGGAACCAATACTCCTAGTGGGTGAAAATGAACTCCCTTCAACCCTAAGATTTCGAAAAAAAGTCAATATCAACCTTCATTGCCCTATCGAGCACATAGGAAATAGTGTGAAGCTTCATTAAGAAATCCTAATAACAGATATATGATAGAAGTCCCCACTCGAACCATTGATCCTTCATCCTCTCATGAGATATATTCTTAGGTTAAATCTGAACCAGCTCAAAAAATCAATTTCAATACTCACTCATGGTTTTGTGTCCATGCTCATTATTAAAGAACTCCTCAACCTAATCCAACACCATAGACACTGGATAGAATTTATTGGTGAAAAGAACATTGATATCCTTCCACTCTATGACCTCATGTTTCCATATTTTCACCATTGTGTCCCACCATCTCCTTCTTGGTCCCTCCAATATGATGGTGGAACACTTGACTTTGATCACATATAGTGTCACCATGAACTTAAAAAGAATTGTATCTTGAAAAAACATTCCTCAGCATGTTGAGGATCATTGGAAATTTTAAAAACTAGTGGCTTCTGGAAATGTAAATCTTTAGAATGTTTTTAATGAGTATCCCTCTGAGGATCCATAGCTAGAAACTGATTGGGAACTGGTGGTGGTGCATATCCTAGAGCTTGGAAAATGTGCACAATCACCTAGAACAGATTTGGATCAAGAAAAAAAATTATTTTTGAGGTTTAGTAGTATCCTTTTCCGACATTTGATTCTCACATCTTATTAGATTCATGATAATACACAACATCATAAAATAAAAGGATAACATTAGACTAAAAATCAATCTGCGTAGACAGATAGAATATTTTCAACAGAAGGGACAAAAAATATTTGGATTTTCCTATATGAATGTCTCAAAAGGGAAAAGTGTAGAACTCAACCAGAAGTCTTATTTCCAAAACCACCATTGGTGGATTAAGGTTCTTTGTGTTGATATATAGATAGGATCTCAGTCACTACTACCTTTAAAGTCTTGACAAGATTTAAAAAATGCTTAATGAATTCAAGACTTGCTGATCAACCTCTATTTGATTCCAATTTGTCTTGAACCGGCCCTGGTTCCCTAGTAACTCAATAACCATGCCAGTCTTAACAAAACCCAAAGTATATTCCCCATATCCATGGGTCAGTTACTGGAGCCTTTCATCCTAAAAAATACAACTAGGAATAATTTCTACCATATGAATGTAGAAGCAATAGAAAAAAATAATAATATTTGTTTCAATAGAAAACTCCACTGGTAGTACGATACGAGAATACACAATGGCTTAAAGAAAAATTACTAAATGGAAGTAGTAAAACATGAAAACACTCCCAAATTTATTAATGACACAACTCACCCAATCTAGAGCTAAATAGATATATCATCCTCTAAGAGATAACTTCCCTTTTCCAGATCCTCGAAGAATAATGTCTATAAACACTCAGAGCCAAAAGGAGGGTGTGATCCAGAGCCTAATATGATACCAAAAAAGATTCAATAATAGATTCCAAATATATATTATACAATGAAAATCATTTTGTTTTCAAAATAAATAGATTTGGAAATTTAAAAGAATATTTAAACAAAAAATTCTTTACAGTTTCTATATGATTGACAATTTTTTTAAATAAAAGGATTTACATTACAAGAGAGGAAATATTTATGAAACAATGGCTAAAGTAAAACATTTATATAAAAAAATTTACATAAATTTAGTAGGCATGTTTAAAAGTTAAAATAATATTGGAATGTATTTATATATCAAATATTAATAAACAATCGAAACATATAGTCAAATTACAAAGGGTATGATTGTATAAACCAGCTATAGTATTCCATACTCTCTACGAGAACTCATCAAAATGTGTATACACACTTACATATGACACTGGAGAAAGGATACTTATCACCAACTCATCAAGGATGTGACCTATTAAATGTATATTTCAAAATGTTATTATAGCATAGAGTGTATCCTAATGACTATCTAACTACCTAAGGAATTCATTCACTCTTAAAAGATGGGAGAACTATTATAAGAATACATAAAATTTGACCAATCTCATTCCTCCATTTCAAAATTTTAATTTCATTCTATTTAAAACAAAAAAATGTTTATTAAAAAACAAGCCTATTTCACAAGATAAAACCACTGATTTTCAATCAGATCTATTAAAGCCATTTTCATTATCTGGAAATCCATTAAAAACCAATTCCATCCTTTTCAAAAATTGTTTTCACCACTAAACTCAAAAAGTTATTTAAAAAAAATTCAATCAATACCCACCATTTAAATTCAAAAATTTAATTCAACCAATATCCATTAACATTCCCTAATTCAATAGAATTGGGAGTTTTCCAAATTATTGTGACATAACCAATAAAAATCTCATAATTAACTGGAATTGGGTTTTATTAAAGAAATTTAAATCTAGGTTAAGTAATTGAATTTAAATCAGCGATGGAAATAATCCATGAAAATCAATGTTAACCGATTGGGTAAATCAGATTGGAACCAACTTACTCTTTCCTGAAGAATGACAATCGCAATGACAACATCCATTGAGAATGAAGAAGAAGTATCCCATTAATATCTACAAAGTAGAATGATCCAACAATAGAAAAAAATTATCCATTAATCCCAATGTTATCAATTTAAATCCCAAGAGGATATAAGGAGAGAAACTCAAAGAAATAGGGAAAACCCATGTAAAGACCCATAAATTTCAAGGAAATTTTTTTTCTTAATTTTCTTTGGAATTTTACAAGAGCGCAGCTTCTGACGGCACCTGATTCCGAGGCCCGGTGTGCCCGGAATAATTTTCTGAAGTTTGGCTCAGGTACGTTCAGTGAGCGAACGTGCGGGTTTTTCTAACTTTTGAACCGGTGCCCGGAATCGAATTCTGAGGGCTCCGATGAAATCGCAGCGCCGGTATTCGCTTAGAAACGCCTCTTTCGGAGTTGCGTTTGCTCGGGTGTGGTTTTTAATTTTCGGGCTTAAAGTTAAGAAATAAAATAATTTTGCGACAACTTTATTTCATTTCTCTTAAGCCACTTGGAAGCCACTTGAAGACACTTAAAGTCGGCTTGAACTGAGTTGAACTGGATAGGATGCTATCCAGAAATATCCTACCCCTTGGTAGGATATTTGTGAGGTGGGGCCCGCACGAGCCCCGCTGTTTCTTTCCGCTAATTAACGCACCCGTGAAAACCCGTCTTTATGAAAGTCAACTGATGCGTTTTCTTAAATTCTTAACAGACCATTTAATTGGGCGGTTTATTTCGTAAATTAAATGAGCTGTTTCTTTGGTTGAATTAATTCTACGAATTAATGGTTCGTTTCTTATCTTTTGAAATTCAAATGTTTAGTTGTGTAAATAAAATAAGGCTTAATCTTATTTTATTTTGGGTTGAAACTTGTGGCGTGGAGAGGATTTGGAAGAAAGTGTTCTTCTTCGGCGAAGAACGCGAAGAACGCCAAACCTGCGGAGATCGACGACGCGAAGCCTTGTACCGCGACGCCAACGGATCTCCCTTCGCGACGCTTCTTCCGCGACGATCCAACCCCGCGACAGCCTTCGATCGATAACAACCAAGATCGTCGACGCGACGCCCTTACGCGGTGTGACGATCACCTCCTTCTGCGACGGTCAATTCCGCGATGACCTCGCATCCGACAGCGACGGCGAGGTAGGGATTTATTTTGGGAATTACCCCCCTTTTCTTTTTATATTCCCGTAATTGTTTCTTTAAAAAGTTAAAGAACAGGATTTGTGAACAATTTTAAAATTATTAAAATTGTTGTTTCCGTTTAAATATGGAACCCGTTTTTCGGAAACAATTTTATTTCATTAAAAATTGTTTCGGATATGCGTTCATGTGTTGAACTTTAATTTCTCCCGTTGTTTATATCTAACGCAGAGGGTGCGGGCCAAACAAACACGGCCCGACAACCCTCCGCCGTTCTTCGTTCTTGTGCGGATTTGACGGGAAACAACGGAACGTGCCGCAACGGATGTTTGATGATCCCGCAGTAAATAACGGAACCGGGGAGGAACAACGGCGCAGACGGGAAGGAAAACGGGCCACCGGAGCGACTCCGGCGGCTGGAGGCGGCGGCACCCCGCGGGTGTCAAGCGCGACACCCCGCGGGTACCGCGTGGTTGTCACGTGACACCCCGCGGGTGTCCAGGGCGGCACCCCGCGGGTGTCGCGGGGTTGTCACGCGGCACGTCCGGCTGTCTGGCCGACACCCCGCGGGTGCCGCGGGGGTGTCACGCGTGGCGGCGGCTTTCCCCCGCGTCGGCCGCTCGGCCGCTCGGCCGAGCCGAGCCTGACCGGCCCTGGCCGGGCTGGGCCGGGCCAACCGGGTCTTACCCGATCCGGTTCGGGCCAACCAGGGGGGGTCGGGCCGGGTCGGCCCGGGCCCGGACCCCCCGTCTTCGGACGACATTCGTTCAAACGCCCGTAACTTGAGCTACGGGCCTCCAAACGACTCGCCGTCAGCGGCAACACAATCCTTGGAGCGAGTCGGTCGTTTCGGTTTATCGCACTCAAAGTTTCGGAATACATTGGGTTCGGCCGGGTTGGTTCGTACACAAAACCAACCGGGCCCTCGGAGCGGAAACGCTCATATCTTGAGATACGGACGTCCGATTGACATACCGTCAGCTTTTTTAGTTTCCTCTTAGTGAGACGGATCTTTTGACTCACTCCGCCTGGCGTTTGGGCGTAGGTGGAGTACAGTCGGGTTGGTTTTGCCTTAAAAACCAATCGGGCACCTGGGACGAAAAAGCCAATAACTCTCAGACCGGGCGTCCGATTGACGCGCCGTCTGTTGCGTTGAGTTCCTGTTGACGATACGGAACTTTTGGCATCCTTCGCCCAAGTTTTGGATACAGTTTGTAGTGGCCGGGTTGGATCGCACCCGAAATCCAACCGGGCCCCTGGAACGGAAAAGCTGATAACTTTCAGACATGACGTCCGTTTGATGAACCGTCAGCGGCGTTGACGATCACGTTGAGAAACGGTCCATATGAGTATACCCTATGAGAGATCAGGGTACAGTTGAGATACGGCTGGGTTTGGTTCACCCACGAAACCAACCGGGCCCCTGGGACGAAAAGGCTTATAACTCACTGACCGGACGTCCGATCGACGCGCCGTCTGTTGCGTTGAGACCCCTGTGACGAGGCGGTCCTTTGAGTTACTTCTTCGTGGGACCTTGAGATACTTGGAGTATCAACTTTCAGCTCATGGAGCGGACCCTCCCAGAGTCGAGCGTGCGGAGTACGGAGACCGTGTAGCCGACTGAGACCTGACGACTTCTTGACCGACTCAACTTGGAGTGAGTCGACTAGCCCAGTGGACGGAGCACTACTTTGTTTGGGTGTAGACCCATGGCGGACAGAGCACTACCTGTGTGATAGTGCAGACCCGCGTTACTCGTCCGGAGAGTACCTCAGCAGGCTACTAGGGGGTGTGCACTACTGTGTTTGGGTGACATACCTCACCGGGAAGCACTACTGTGTTTGGGTGGCTGGCCCGCGGTACTCAACAGGAGGAGTACCTCAGCAGTCTTAGGTTAGTGAGCAGTACCTCGGAGTCGTGACAGGACCACTGTACACTCTAGAGACGGAGCTCTTCAGTAGTTACGGTTTCGATAATGAAAATCCTGGTTTGAGCTGATACTTTTGACCGTGTGTTTACATCATGATTGAGATGGGTCACTTGATAACTTAGGTATATGTATGGTCATATACCTGGGTAGTAGTTATCCGTTGATTTCACAATCCTTGTGTTTCCTCATGATTGAGATGAGTTACTTGATAACTTAGGTATATGTATGGGCATATACATAAGTAGAGGTTATCTGTTGGGATCTTATATGTGGTTATCCTTGTTGGTTTTAGTGAGACCTTGAGGGTCTCGGGGTCCCTACTGAGTATCGTTATACTCACCCCGGCACGGGCTATGCCCGCACCTCGTTGTGTTGGTTGCAGAAGACGACCAGTACTGACAGAGGCCGAGTGTTCGAGGACTGGACGGTACCTGGAGGTGGACTATACGACGAGACGGTACCCAGAGGTGGACGTGACGACGAGGCGGTACCCGAAGGTGGACTACTGGGAGGGACATACTCGGAGCGGACGACGGGACACGAGGAGCAGAGGAGCTGTCTGTACCCACCCTTCAGGTGGGATTTCCAGTGGACAGCTCGGCGTAGCAGCATTACTTTTCAGTTGCTGTTTTCCCTTTCGAGTTGTACTTTACAGTTCGGCTTGTATTTCCGGCCCCTTTTTTACTTTCCGCACTTACTGTTGTACTCAGTTTTTACTTAGTGTTTACTTCTTCCTCTTGTACTCTGTGTGATTGTTTACCTTACAAAGGCAATAACTTCCCTTTTTATCGGGATTTACGCCTTGGTGCTAGTCTCCAGCCCCTGGCCTATGGAAGGTGGGCTTGGGGTAGTCACGGCACGGGCCCCGAGGACGGGTCGTGACAAATTGGTATCAGAGGTGGTCGGTTCTACCGCAGACTCTGATCTTTCTTTCTGTGAAGCAATAGTGTTAAGGGTACCGAGTGTGGTTTTCAGTTCAGGGAGTCCAGTGTTGGTGCGGGCGGCTGACGTATCCATACACCAGGACCCTAGCAACTGATTTTCGACTTTGTGCATGAAAACACTGTTTTCGTGTGTGTTTTCAAAGGTTTCCCCTTAAAACCGCTCAAACCAGGTCAGCTCACCAGGTATAATCGTTTGACCATGTTACGTTGTTTCTTTCAGGATGCCTTTTCTCGGACAACCAGCTAGAGCCTAGAGGGGTGTGCGTGCTGACAGCCTGTCGAGTGACGAGGCTTCGGTACAGGGCCCTCTTGCAGTTGAGGCACCAGCGGAGGCGCCAGCGGTACTACCATACGTTGGGCCACCGATGCCACCAGCCCCAGCAGTAGGCGATGCCCGCTACTTGAGCGCACTGCATGAGTTCCAGCGCCAGAGGCCACCCAGGTTCAGGGGAGAGACAGACCCACAGGCGGCTGAGGATTGGATGGAGGCTGTGGTGGGAGTCTTCAGGCTAGTGGGGACTCCATCAGACTTCATGGTGACCTTTGTTGCCAGCCTTCTTTAGGCAGCAGCAGGCAGGTGGTGGAGCCACTTGTTCCAGTTTTGCGATGGGATGGCTTTCACATGGGAAGACTTCAAGACCTTCTTCAAGGTGGAGTTTGTGCCAGTAGCTCTACACCCCGAGCGTGTTCAGGAGATTCTGCCTTTGCCGCGTGTTTTTCGATCAGAAGCCGAGTCATCTGTGGGCAGTAGACAGATGATGCAGAGGTCCAGGAGGACCAGACCAGTAGTTGGGCGATCTCGGGTTTTAGGACCGGTGGTGCGGGGCACCCGGGGTGGGGTCAGAGCCAGGCGTGCAAGAAGCAGACTGTGTTACTCGTGCGGTGGAAAGGGGCACCTGGCACGTGACTGTCCGACTCCTCGTACAGTTGATCCATAGGCTTTTGAGGAGCCACCGAGGCAGAGGCAGCGACGAATGCTTGAGCAACAGTAGAGCAGTGGACAAGGAAGTAGAGCTCCTGGAGTAGGTGGACAGGAGCGGAACTAGTGGATACGTCTCTTGTACTTCTAGTTCCATGTTGATGTTGTTTTTTGTGTCTTTTTACCATGAGCTGCAATAAAATAAAGACACTTATCTTGTGATGTTTGCTTTCCTGTCCTCTTTTGTGATGTTACTAAGTGGTCCTGGTTAAGACTGTTGACTTGACCCTCACATTCGAAATTCCTACTGGAGGAGACCTAGTGACCTCACACTGATGCCGACAGTGTGACTCGACCCTTGGAGGCGAGAGTGACAGTTGGATCTCTTAGTAGTTACGTCGAGGACTTACGACATCATCCATGGCATGAATGCATCCTTCATGCCAGGATTGACTGTATTAGGCAATGGGCGTGGTTCATCTAGAGAGTGGATGAGACCAGGTTTCTCTTTTCGGCAAAGGAGAAATTTTAGCAGCTCTTCCAGATCGTATGCAAAGGAGGTGCAGTTCATCCATGAGCGGATGAAGACTGCACAGTGCAGTAAGAAACAGGAAACCAGTGCAAGTCTTAGAGACTCGGGCGTGTTAAATGTTTCAAGAAGAGTAATATTAAAGGAGAGATGAGTCTACAAAGCAGCAGACGTGGAGGCACAGCTAGGTGAGCGGCATGAGGTGGTGTACATCCTAACATGGTACAACCACCCGCCTTAGTTATTCCCGCCAGGCTCAGGGAGCTGGAGGGCGGTGGAAAAATGCGGCTGCATGCGGTCAAGAAGTGTGACCCAATGGTTCTAGAAATGATTCAAGGGACTGTCTGTGTCCACTACTAGCTGTTGTAGTAACATACGTTGATATGAATCATTCCTCACTTTCACAAATCTTGTTCCAAACCTAGAGTTTCCGGTAAGCCGTGGACTTGACCCTCACGTCTGGAGATACCTTGGGAGGAGACTCGATAATCACACTTACGCCGACGGTGTGGTCAGACCCTCGAGGCGAGAGTTCTGGTTGGAATCTCTTTGCGGCAGCGTCGAGGCCTTATGACGTTAGTTTGAGTATGGAATGGCGAATAACTGTTCATAATCAAATTGACGGTTTTAGGCAAACGTTGGGATGGGTTTTCCTTGGTCGGCGGAAAAAGAAACCCCAGGCAGTGCAGGGTAACTCTTGCACAGGAGGGTGCGACCGATCACTCTTGAGTCGGTCAACCTTACCCTCATAGCAGCAGTCGTTTTGAGTTTTAGTTCTAGCATAAATGGAGACCTCTGGAGTTCTAGGATGATGACCACGTCTTCTTACGGGTCTCACCTCGACGAGGTTTACGGAGATGTGGCCAAGGCAGCAAGTTATCTCCAAGGTTCAACGAACCTTTCTAGGTCCTCAGCTGGGTAGGAGGGATGGTTTACCACTTGGTATATCCATCTCAGTTGCACTAGGTGCACGACGTTTCCACGTATCTCAGCGGAGGAGATACGTGCACGACCCGACACAAATCATTGACCATGGGGAGCTGGTCTTTGGTGATGAGGTGACTTTTACGGAGTTTCCTGTGGGGATCGAGGATCGACAAGAGAGGATCCTAGGAGGACGGTCGATTCCTCTTGTGCACTTTCTTTGGTAGCTCGGGAACCTCCAGGTGAGAACATGGGAGCGGAAGGCTCAGATGCATGCTCAGTACCGCTTTGTTTCCCTAAGTTTGTGGTGAAGCTTTACGGGGACGTAAAGCCCTGTGGTGGGAGTAATGTAAAGACCCGTAAATTTCAAGGAATTTTTTTTTCTTAATTTTCTTTGTAATTTTACAAGAGCGCAGCTTCTGACCGCACCTGATTCCGAGGCACGGTGTGCCCAGAATCATTTTTTGAAGTTTGGCTCGGGTACGTTCAGTGAACGAACATGCGGGTTTTTCTAACTTTTGAACCGGTGCCCGGAATCGAATTCTGAGGGCTCTGATGAAATCGCAGTGCCGGTATTCGCTTAGAAACGCCTCTTCCGGAGTTGCGTTTTCTCTAGTGTGGTTTTTAATTTTCGGGCTTAAAGTTAAGAAATAAAATAATTTTGCGACAACTTTATTTTATTCCGCTTAAGCCACTTGGAAGACACTTGAAACCACATAAAGGCGGCTTGAACTGAGTTGAACTGGATAGGATGCTATCCAAAAATATCCTACCCCTTGGTAGGATATTTGTGAGGTGGGGCCCGCACGAGCCCCGCTGTTTATTTCCGCTAAGTAACGCACCCGTGAAAACCCGTCTTTATGAAAGTCAAGTGACGCGTTTTCTTAAATTCTTAACAGACCATTTAATTGGGTGGTTTATTTCGTAAATTAAATGAGTTCTTTCTTTCATTGAATTAATTCTACGAATTAATGGTTCGTTTCTTATCTTTTGAAATTCAAATGTTTAGTTGTGTAAATAAAATAAGACTTAAGCTTATTTTATTTTGGGTTGAAACTTGTGGCGTGAAGAGGATTTGGAGGAAAGTGTTCTTCTTCGGTGAAGAGCGCGAAGAATGTGAAGAACGCGAAGAACGCCAAACCTGCGGAGATCGAATACGCGAAGCCTTGTACCGCGACGCCAACGGATCTCCCTTCGAGATGCTTCTTCCGCGACGATCCAACCCCGCGACAGCCTTCGATCGACAACAACCAAGATCGTCGACGCGACGCCCTTCCGCGGTGTGACGATCACCTCCTTCCGCGACGGTCAATTCCGCGACGACCTCGCATCCGACAGCGACGACGAGGTAGGGATTTATTTTGGGAATTACCCCCCTTTTCTTTTTATATTCCCGTAATTGTTTCTTTAAAAATTTAAAGAACTGGATTTGTGAACAATTTTAAAATTATTAAAATTGTTGTTTCCGTTCAAATAAGGAACCCGTTTTTAAGAACAAATTTTATTTCATTAAAAATTATTTCGGATATGCGTTCATGTGTTGAACTTTAATTTCTCCCGTTGTTTATATCTGACCCGGAGGGTGCGGGCCAAACGAACACGGCCCGACAACCCTCCGCCGTTCTTCGTTCTTGTGCGGATTTGATGGGCAATGACGGAACGTGCCTCAATGGATGTTTGATGATCCCGCAGTAAAGAACGGAACCCGGGAGGAACAACGGCATAGACGGGAAGGAAAACGGGCCACCGGTGGCGGCGCGGGTTGCCGGCAGCACCCCGCGGGTGTCCAGCGCGACACCCCGCGGGTGCCGCGGGGTTGTCATGCGACACCCCGCGAGTGTCCAGGGCGGCACCCCGCGGGTGTCGCGGGGTTGTCACGCGGCACGTCCGGCTGTCTGGCCGACACCCCGCGGGTGCCGCGGGGGTGTCACGCGTGGCGGCGGCTTTCCCCCGCGTCGGCCGCTCGGCCGAGCCGAGCCGGACCGGCCCTGGCCGGGCCGGGCCGGGCCAACCGGGTCGGACCCGACCCCGTTCGGGCCAACCAGGGTGGGTCGGGCCGGGTCGGCCCGGGCCCGGACCCACCCGTCTTCGGACGACTTTCGTTCAAACGCCCGTAACATGAGCTAAGGGCCTCCAAACGACTTGTCGTCAGCGACAACGCAATCCTTGGAGCGAGTCAGTCGTTTCAGTTTATCGCACTCAAAGTTTCGGAATACTTTGGGTTCGGCCGGGTTGGATCGTACACGAAACCAACCGGGCCCTCGGAGCAGAAACGCTCATATCTTGAGCTACGGACGTCTGATTGATGTACCGTCAGCTTTGTTAGTTTACTCTTAGTGAGACGGATCTTTTGACTCACTCTGCCCGGGGTTTGGGCGCAGGTGGAGTACGGTCGGGTTGGTTTTGCCTTAAAAACCAACCGGGCCCCTGAGACGAAAAAGCCAATAACTCTCAGACCGGGCGTCCGATTGACACGCCGTCTGTTGCGTTGAGTTCCTGTTGACGATACGAAACTTTTGGCATCCTTCGCACGAGTTTTGGATACAGTTGGTAGTGGCCGGGTTGGATCGCACCCGAAATCCAACCCGGCCCCTGGAACGGAAAATTTGATAACTTTCAGACAGGACGTCCGTTTGATGAACCGTCAGCGGCGTTGACGATCACGTTGAGAAACGGTCCCTATGAGTATACCCTATGAGATCTCGGGGTACAGTTGAGATACGGCTGGGTTTGGTTCGCCCACGAAACCAACCGGGCCCCTGGGACGAAAAGGCTAATAACTCACTAACTGGGCGTCCGATCGACGCGCTGTCTGTTGCGTTGAGACCCCTGTGACGAGGCGGTCCTTTGAGTTACTTCTTCATGGGACCTTGAGATACTTGGAGTATTGACTTGCAGCTCGTGGAGCGGACCCTCCCAGATTCAAGCGTGTGGAGTACGGAGACCGTATAGCCGACTGAGACCTGACAACTGCTTGACCGACTTGACTTGGAGTGAGTCGACTAGACCATTGGACGGAGCACTACATTGTTTGGGTGCAGACCCATGGCGGACGGAGCACTACCTGTGTGATAGTGCAGACCCGCGGTACTCGTCCAGAGAGTACCTCAGCAGGCTACTAGGGGGTGTGCACTACTGTGTTTGGGTGACATACCTCGGCGGGAAGCACTACTGTGTTTGGGTGGCTGGCCCGCGGTACTCGACAGGAGGAGTACCTCAGCAGTCTTAGGTTAGTGAGCAGTACCTCGAAGTCGTGACAGGACCACTGTACACTCTAGAGACGGAGCTCTTCAGTAGTTACGGTTTCGATAATGAAAATCCTGGTTTGAGCTGAGACTTTTGACCGTGTGTTTACCTAATGATTGAGATGGGTCACTTGGTAACTTAGGTATATGTATGGGCATATACCTGGGTAGTAGTTATCCGTTGATTTCACAATCCTTGTGTTTCCTCATGATTGAGATGAGTTACTTGATAACTTAGGTATATGTATGGGCATATACATAAGTAGAGGTTATCTGTTGAGATCTTCTATGTGGTTATCCTTGTTGGTTTTAGTGAGACCTTGAGGGTCTCGGGGTCCCTACTGAGTATCGTTATACTCACCCCTGCACGGGCTATGCCCGCATCTCGTTGTGTTGGTTGCAGACGACGGCCAGTACTGACAGAGGCCGAGTGTTCGAGGACTGGACGGTACCTGGAGGTGGACTATACGACGAGACGGTACCCAGAGGTGGACGTGACGACGAGGAGGTACCCGGAGGTGGACTACTGGGCGGGACATACTCAGAGCGGACGACGGGACACGAAGAGCAGAGGAGCTGTCTGTACCCACCCTTCAGGTGGGATTTCCAGTGGACAGCTCGGCGTAGCAGCTTTACTTTTCAGTTGCTGTTTTCCCTTTCGAGTTGTACTTTACAGTTGGGCTTGTATTTCCGGCCCCTTTTTACTTTCTGCACTTACTGTCTTACTCAGTTTTTACTTAGTGTTTACTTCTTCCTCTTATACTCTGTGTGATTGTTTACTTTACAAAGGCAATGCCTTCCCTTTTTACCGGGATTTACGCCTTGGTGCTAGTCGCCAGCCCCTGGCCTATGGAAGGCGGGCTTGGGGTAGTCATGGCACGTGCCCCAAGGACGGGTCGTGAAAACCCATTCCTAGAAATCAGACCATAGATGAAACAAAGATACAGTGATGATCAAATTGAACTAGAAGGTGGGAGCCTATGAAAATTGTCGAGGAAGTGTCTATATCTGAGATACAGGTGACTTGGGGATAAAATACTGAGATGTGCTTCCAAACACAATACTTTAGCATGGGTGTGGGCAGAGACATAACGTGTACCCATGGGTCACGATTTGTAGTCCACGTCGGATAAGAATGCCCAGAAACCCATAAACATGGGTTGCAAAATAGAAATTTATACCGTAAATGAAATTTAGCATAGGTACACATCATGTACTAGCTCGCAACATGGTCTCCCCATTCACGAAAAGATCTCCCCGTCCACAATATGCAACCAGCACCAAGTACACAACGTGTACCTATTTTGCAGTCTACAATAATCACAAGAAAACACATAAAAGGATTTAAAAAAAATGTATCATAGAAAAGGATGAAATACTACCTGATCATGTTAAAGGGATGTTATATGGATAAAGTACAAAAAAGTCTATTTGTGAAAGAATTTAAATAGATTGAAGGAGTGTATTTCTGTAGATTTTTTTCTAATTGTTAATTACATGAATATCTTAACATTTTTTTCTATAGTTTTATTAGATTAAATTTATCTTGAGTAGATAGAAATAAAGGGAAATTAAATAATATATATTTAAATTTAGGGATATATATGGGTCATCAAACTGGTTTTCATGGTCAACAAAAAGAAGTACATGTTTTTAATCTCAAATGAATACATTACGATCAGAATCAAACACATAAGTGTTGGAATTAAAATATCAATAATTTCATGATGTGTAATATGTTTTTATAGAGATATACATGCCACTGTTGTTATTGTAAGGAATTTTTTTATGGGATTTTCATCATCACTCTACATTTTGTGGATGATATGATGCAATTGGATCCATTGAAAGAAAGGATCAATGAGAAAAAGTAGACTTATCTAAAATATTTAAGATCAAGGATCTCAGTCCATCAAAGTGGAATTATGGGGATGAGGATTAGAAGAGAAAGAATTTATAATATATTATACAATACCTAAACATACTATATTTAAAAAGTGGTGGAAGATATTAGTTTTCGATATGTGAAAGATGTGACCACACACTTGGCTTGAAATTTCTCACTAAGTAGTGAGAAGTCGTCATGAACAGAAGACGATTTCAGTTACATGATGATGTTTCCATATGAATTATCTATAATAATTTTGATGTATTCAATGGTTTTCACTCATTCATAAATTGAATGAGTCGTTATACTTGTTTTAATGTTTATGTCGAACCATGGAAGGAAACATTGGGAGTCTACAATATAGATTCTATGGTTCATGATGAGTAATATAGAATCAACACATTACTTAAGAACACATGAGTATCTTCAAAGATTTATATACTCTTTCTTTTTATGATATTTAGATTCACTGAATGGGATTACATTAAATGTGTTGAATTTCGGAGGAGTGATAGTAAGTTAGATATTCAGACTTCAACTGTTGTTCCCACTTTTAATAATGGAAGAATATTAAATTGATTTGATAGGAGAAGGTAAGGACATGGAGTGTCTTAAGGGGTTTTTTAGAGGATCTTACAAAAGCATACATAGTCTGTACATTTATTTTGGGATCACAATCATGATTAATTTTAGTATAGATTCAATGTTTCATTATCAGTAGAAGAACATTTATATGAAGTACCACTTAAGGAATACATTGTGAAAGGAAGGGGTGTTGAACCTATGAAAGATAAAAGAGATGTGAAATCCAACAGACATTCTAAAAAGGCCATAAATTGGTTTGTTCTTACAAGATGATATGCCCTATTATGTTTTAATTTACAAGATAGGAGGCATGAAATTGATCCACGTAGCTTCAAAACATAATCAAATGAGGAATTCTAAATTTTAGATGATATAGAACATTATAAGAAAATTAAAATGAATCTTAAGTGGGAGACTATTGAGGTGTGATCATTATTTCATCTTAATTTAGATATGTAGTATTTAAAAATGAGGAAAATCAGATATCATTATTTCTGGAAACCACTCGAAGATGGAGCGATAATAAATGGTTGTTAATACACCACAAGAAAAAATCTTTCATATGAGTGATTCCATTAAAAGTATATTTACTAGTAGTTAAGCATGATTTCCAATATATGATATCTTTAGAAGTTGAAAAGCTGACTAAGAGGGAGGATAAGGTGGTGGATCAATATGAATAAATAAAGGGTTCCTCTATGAATCTCAGAGGAGGTGGATGTTATCCCTTCTATATTGGTTGGTGATGTCCACTAGTATCACTAGAATGAATCTGGTATATATAGTAGCGTGGATATAAAATTAAATGGATATACATTTTATAATTAGTTAGTGATATTGAGGTAATTTTACTATTTCACCTCAAAAAATTGAATAACGTGATGAATTATTCCACAAAATATTAGGGCATGATATTGAACCTTATAATCTCTTCATGTTAATTATTCAATTTCATATTTTTCATTCAATTTTTTCTATTTGATTGTTTTTTTTTCATCTAGTGGTATTACATTTTAGTGGGGGAAATATAGGTACTCATTCTTCCACGTTTTTTTGGTGTTAGAGATGTGTGGATTGTTCAAGTGATTTATTTTTCCATGTATGATGATCCAAAAGAGTTTCTTCCAACAGATTAATTACAAGTTGGCTGTCATATTTATAGAAATTCTGATGTATATTACCACTAGTAACATACACTACAAATCTTCTCTGTTATTTTCACTAAACATTTCCAAGTGTAAATTTCATTGGAAATTGAAACTAAAATTTTCAAGGTCTTTGCACTAAAAATTTCCACAGGGAACATATAGTGACAAGATCTGCTAGAAACATATTTTTTAAATTACCACTGAAAGAATGAAATGAAAATTTTTATTTGTATGGTTCACAATAAATATTCATTGGATAATTTCATTTTAAATTTCCCCTGTGAATTTCATAAGTACCTTCCTTAATAATTTCCATTGGGAGCCTATAAAATAATTCACTTAAAAAAATTTCAATTTTTGTTAAGATTAATAAACATATATAGAATAGAATATATATCATCAAATTTCCACTCCAAACATACATTGGAAATATTAGACAACATATAGTGTCATAATAAAATATATAAACAACTGATGTCATGTTTAGAAAACAAAAACTAGAAAAAAAATACACCTTCAAAATATGTATCCTTCCACTATATAACACCAAATGACTATTTATAAAATTATGAGTATAGTACCAATTACCTATATTCTACTAGTATTTCCATCAAACCTAGTCGAGAAACAATTATGGGTAAATATGGAAGGAAAGAATAGAATTCTTCTTCATTTATTGTATTTTTACGAACATCTTAATTTTTAAGTAACCATTATTAGATCCATCAAGATTCTATTAATCCATATTGGTATTATCCTATGTCTAAAAAAACCATTACGTTATGAGGTGAAATGGAAGAAATATTAATTCATGGAGGTACATTTTGTGACCCTTCCTTTTTGTTTTATACACATTGAGGAATCTTTTTAGAGATAGGCATTGAGATGATGCGTGGTTTTGGGGCACTGTGTTCCCAAAATTACTTTTTTTGAAAATATTAATTATATTTTATCACATATACATGTTTTTTCAGAAATATTGGAATTTATTCTAAAAAATAGACTCAGATCAAAAACCTGATCTACAATTTAATCTATAATGCGAGGTTCACATTAGGCACAACCTATAATTGGTCTGTTTGGGATATTAAGATTAGCTGACTATGAGAGGGTACATTATGTGAATTAATTAAAAATTTTAATTATTTCATTTAATCCTACTACATGTAATAAATAAACTATTATATATAATCTCCAGGGTCGGCTATGTAACACATCATTTTTTTATTGAATGTTCTACCATGCATCATTAGAAAATTTTGATAGTCAGGTCAAATGATCAAAAGATCAAGGTGAATCGAGATACAACGATCACAATAAATATACTCCATCATTGAAAGAATCATTATTTACTGGTGATTGATAAATATCAATCTCAGACCCATAATGTTTTGATTCCACTATTACTATTAAAATATTTATTATGATTAATTCCTTTTATTTGAACTTTGTTAAACATAGCTTTTACACGAAACCTTGTATCTAATTTAGATTTTTTATTTGATTTATCTATATTGTGCCTTGTTTCTCACACTATTTTCCCATGATATATATTTTTGGGCCATGAACACTTTTAAAAAAATTGCTTCACCCTTATGTATATCTTTTTCCCCTTTGTTCGTAATGATCTTAACCATTGGACTATATTGTTACATTTTTTGTGATATCGGGAATGTTCGAGAGTGATCAAACACCTAGATTCATAGATTATTTTCATGAAATTAATTGATAAAGAAACATGGGATAAATTAACATAGTTTTTTGTATTTTCATAATTCCACCTTGGATCACGAATCTAATGAGGCAATGGGAGATGGATAGAGATAGAATTTTGTGTGAGGGTATTGAACAACAAATTGAAACTATAATTTCTTCCCACAGAACCGTTGTAAACAGTGGCTGAAGGTGATTAACACTAATTAGGGGTGGTCAAATGGATGATTTTTATGTGGAGAGGTCAGATATATTATTACCAAATAAAATATAAGATTCCTTAAAAACCAACATTACACAGCATGTAGTTGGATGAAAACATACCATGTAGTGAATTAATTGCGATGTCAATGGTTTTTGGGTGATTTAAAAATCACACATATTTGCGGACCTCCACAGACCATGTGAAAGGACCCATTTACTATCCTAGTAAGATGATAGATATTCGGAATCATTGGTGTAAATCTTATAAATACAGAAAAAATATTTTTCTTCGGATGGGTTGTGACATAGAGATCCCTTTTCTCCCTCATATCGGTTTCTATAATGAGCATAAATTCTACTGATTGGTTTTTGTTTTCCATATTTTTATGGGTTGTGTTGTATACTTCTATCATATATCATAATACGTCCCCTTTAGCTTTCATGGAATAGTAATGTGTATGTATATACTCATCCAACATGTTATTTTCACACATGTGTCTTGTAAAATAATGATAAAATACATATAAATAGTGATTATAAAGGAGAATAATTATATCCTAATGAATTTTATCGTGTACTGTGGTTAGGGAATAAAGATATGGATATGAGATATCACAAAATAAACTTTTCTAGTATTTACTTTTTAGACATATTTCTAGTTTTGTGGGTATTTTTCGCTTTTTATTTCCCAGATTACATTGTCATACACTTTTATTCCCTATAAGTTGTTACATAATTGATTGTTAATCTATATGTTACTATATATTTTCTTATTACTCTACAATTTTTTTGGAGACGGTTGTGTGTGTACATAAAAGTTTTTATATTCCTTATTGATTTTGAAACATATCTCTAGCCCCAAGCCTATGGAGGTAGTATTAGGTTAGTTTCAAGTCCATCCCCATAGGGTCAGGTCCTGATAGTAAAGAGGGAACCTCCACTAACCTTATTAGTGTAAAATATAGGAATTAGATTATATTTATTCAAATTTAATTCCTTCTTTTTTGATTTTTATTATGATTGTTTGTTGTTTTTTAATTCTTAGATTGCTATCCATTTAAATCATCTTGTACTAGTTATAGAAAAACCAATAATTATACCCTCTTATATTACTCAAAAATATATCATTAATGGTACTATAAATGGGAATCATCGGTGATAGAAAAGTAATGAATACCTGTGCAGGATAAAATGTCCTTGTCTTTTATCAGTGAAAAAATGAACTGTTAAAGGGTGCCTCAATTGGCACTAAAAAAATACTAAAAACTGGGAACTTTATTAGTGCTGATAAAGGACCCATTTATCATGGATTTTAGTACGCGTTGTTAATGGCACCATTTATCATCACTTCTAAATGAAATGATAAATATACTTTTTTGCAGTGATTTTAAAAGAACTAATAAATTTTATCTTTATCAGTTCATGTAAAAGAAATGATAAATGATTCTGTTATCATCAGTTTGAAAAGCAATGACGAAGGTCCATAATGTAGTGACCTGTAACAGCACACTGTAGCACTTGGAAAATGTACTGTAACGAAACACACCACCACCAGAAACACACTAGATATAAAAAATTCCCAATACATAAATTTAATGAAATTGAATTTACATAATAAATAAAAGAAAATAAAACTATATTACAGATATTTCATACAATGTTTTATACAGTTAAAAAGGTAAAAATTATAACATAGATTTAAAAACATTAATGTCCCTTTGTCTTTTGATAAGGACCCCGAATCATGTTATTTCCGAACAAACCCCCTATTAATGTAACATAATGTACCTATATAAAATATTTATTCTTATGTTAGTAATAATATAAAGAAATAAATTTAAAGAAATTGATAATTTTACTAAAATTGATGTCAATTTAATAAAAGACACATATAAATTCATACCGGTCACACAATGCATTGAATTATGGTAAGAAAAATTCAAAAATTATCTCAAATGACACGTGAAACCATTTACTAAAGTATCAAAACATTATGAATATATTCTCCTAGTTTTTTATGTATGTTATATCTTTTACTAAAATTCCATTTTTAGTTAAATACATGAACTTTTAACTCATTTTGATCACGATATGTATCAATTTAATGTGAAACCGATTCCTACACTTCATTAAATGAGATATGAATCATTTTACAAAACTATTAAGGAAATATTAATTCATTTGTTCAGATTTCCGTAAGTGAAATGTTTTGAACATAAATGTTGATTTTAAAATGATAATGGACACATTGATTCTTGCTGGGAACATCATATATCAGATTGAGGTGTGTCTTATTTATACCCATAAAACATGACTTAGGGGTCATTTTTGTATTGTATAAAAAAAAATTAAAATGTGTACTCTTAGTTTTGAGTAGGTTATATTTTCATTATACTAAAGTTTTTGTCTATTTTAAGTAAAAATTTCACATTGATTCATACCTATCACACTGTATGTCAGATTGAGGTGATGATTATTCCTACAAATCTCAAATGACTTATGCATAATTTCCCTTAACTAAAAAAATGATTTACATTTGTTTACTAGATTTTGAGTATATCAGTTGCCTTTTTCTACTAAAATGTCATTTTAATGTAGAAACACAAACATTGGCTCAATCAAATAACATTGTGAATCAATTTGATGTGAAAATCACTCCTAAATGTCATAAATGAATTTAGAATTTTTTTCTAAATTATCAAGAAAACAAAAGTGAATTTGATCACTTTTTAGTGGGTGATACTTTTTGAACTAAAATATAAATTTTAAAATGATAACGGATACATGGAGTCATACAGGGAACATCATATATCATATTGTGGTTTTCCTGATCCCTAAATTTTATAAATTACTTATGGATAAATTCAATAAAATAACAAAATAATCAAAAATATTTCTCTCAACATTGAGTAGGGTTGTTGTAAATTTTTATAAAATTGATGTTATTTTCTAAATAAAAAGATGAACATGGAGTGATACCTGTCACATCGTGCGTCAGATTGAGGTGCAACTGATTCTTACACATCCAAAATGAATTATGGATCATTTTAATTTATTATTAGAATAATATGAATTTGTATTATTTATTTTTAGTGTGCCACATTTCTTTTTTACTGAAATTTCATTTTAATATTGAAACATACACTTTAACTCATACCGATAACATCATGAATGTATTTATTGTTAGGTAAATTCATACACATCAATGATGATTAATGAATCAATGTCATAAATTATCAAAAAATATGAGTGTGTTTTCTTAGTTTTGATTGAATGAATTTTTTTGAAATAAAATATTGATTTTAAACTGATAATAGATACATTGTGTCATATCAGGCACATTGTGCATCATATTGAGTTGCACTTAATTCTAAGACATAAAAAAAACCTATGGATCATTGTACTAAATTAGTAAATCAATATGAAAACATTTTCCCAGTTTTGATTTTGTCAGTTGTCCTTTTTAGGAAAATTGATATCAATATTAAATAAAAATATGTTCTTTGAGCCATACTAGTCACACCATATGTTAGATTGAGGTGATGCTGATTATTATATGCCTCAAATTACTTAGGTATTTTTTTCTAATGTATCAAAATAATATAAATTTGTATTTTTTGTTCTATATATGTCATTTTTCCTTTTTTACTAAACTAGATGTCAATTTTAAATAAATATGCATGTAGAATCATATGGGTCACACCCTGCTTCAAATTGAGGTGCATCTAATTACTACCCATTCAAAATGAGTTATGGATTGCTGTCCTAAAGTATCAACACAATCTAAATGAGTTTTATCATTTTTTATTATGTTACGTGTATTTTTTACCAAAATCGCATTTTAAACATGAAATATGTAATATTACTCATATGGATCACATTGTGTATTTATTGTACACGAGAATTATTCTTACACATCACAATATATTTATGAATTGATTTCCTAAATTATCAATAAAATACAATATTATTTGGTAAAATATATAAATTATATCACAGAAATACCATTACATCATTCCAATGAAATTCATTCATTATAGATTATTCATTCTTGAGATTGGTAAAAACCTCATGTGTAGAATAAATAGTCTACATGAGTAGTCAAAAATTTAAATTATATTATGTTAATGCTTTATAGAACAAATAATGTTATGAGGAAAATTGTATTTTAAAAAACCCTTTTTCCTTCCCACTGAACAGTCTTTTTATATTTGAAAATTTTCAAGGATTTTTTTCCTCTACTGAGCATCAAAATAAAATGTTTGTGGTCCCATCTAATATACAAAATATTTTACACACTGGGAACGACATGAAGTGATTGTGATCTCGCAATGAAAGGGTCATCCTCTATTGATATTTCATCTACCGTGACCTTTATTTTAGACACCTTAAATACAATCAACCAATTCATATTTATTGGATCGTAGACATAAAATACTTGAACTTATTGTTATTCTAATATCAATGACTCATCTTTTTCCCTTTCCACACTGAATTTCACCTTCATGAATCCCATTTCGTCAACATTCACTACACTGATATTGTCATCCCATTTTCAATAGGAAAGGAAAACATGAAATTTTTCATAATCTAACACATATATTTGTTCGATAATGCCAAAATTTTACATATTTTTATAAATTACATTTATAACCTTATAACTTGATATGTGAAACGCATCTGCTACAACTGTAACACCACTTTTTTTAATCATACTACAACCATAATGTTGTTTTCTATATAATTTATAACCATTAAAGTTCAAAACTTGTGTAAGATATACCATTTAAATGAATTCCGATGTCTATACATTTAATTCATTCCACAATTGAATTTTTATTTTTAGATAACTCATTAATAATTTGATCTCAGAACCATCCTATAAAATTTTTATTATCAGTTTTTTATATCCATCCTTCATTCCTTGACGAATTCGAATATCTATGAATTTAATTCATATCATCAATATATGTTTGAAAATCATTATTATTATGTAAAATGAAAAGGTTATTTTGCTCACTCTCTGTCAAGGTAATTATAACAACATCTCTTCATGAAATCCATTCACCCAAAATGTGTTTGTAATGATGGAACTTTTAGAGATTTATTCTATAACCATATGATTGGTAATTGGTATAGAATTCAATTTCTTCTTTAATAATATATCATTCGGCAATAAAACCTTTGGTTTGACTGTGATTCTTGATATACCCTTTCAAAATCATCATATTCTAATCATTAGGGTACATCAATCTTTAATAAACTTGAATACATAGTTGAACCTCTCTAACCAAGTGAACCAACAGGTGGACCATTATAGAAATGTGTAATGGCTGTAAGAACATCTATAAGTCACATAATATGGCTTCATCCTCCTTATTCATTATTACAATCTTAATTGGGTTCATAACATTACTACATGTGGATTTTAAAAGGAAGTATTGTCAAGTTAATATATGTCATACATTTACCGGAAGAATGTAATAGAATGAAATAGAAATTATATCATTCATCCAAACATGACACTCATGTGATTTTAGTCCAGGTAACTTTAAATTATTCATTAACACAACATTATTGATATTTGATGAATACCCATTTGGGTCTTTTACACTATTAAAAAAATATAAAATTGATATTTTTTCTATCTGGATAGAGTGTAAGCTACTGGAGGAATAAAATTCCACCTTTTATCCCCACTAGTTCCAACACTTCCCTTACCCTCGTATAAATCTATTCCAACCATGCCATGATTCCATCTTTCATTTTTCTCTTAAAATTTAGTAACATGGAAATAAAACTATAACATACATTTTTTTTCTACCGAAATGTTATCAAGAAAATGCCTTAAATTCAAAAAATTCCAAAATGGCAATTCAATTAAAATTGATATCTTCATCCAACATGATTTTGTAATGATTTTTGAAAATGTTTTACTGAGAATAATATCAACATATTTTAATTTTTAATATAGTTGATCACCCATTACTGGAGAATATATTGTACCATGTTTGATATTACCATTGAATGATGTTGTTCATGATTAGTATTTATTTAATTGAGTTAAAACTTTATGATTTTTTAAAAATACAGTATTCAATGAATGTTTTAACAGAACTCAGTATATGCATTTTTCAAAAATATGACACCTCAACCTTCCTTTAATACTAATGCATGATAATTTTAAATACGTTTGAAATCCATTTATCATTAAATATAACATAGCCCTCAACATGATTTACACACTTATCTGAGCATCATATATTATAACACATATATCCCACATCAATTTCATATCATCAATCAATGGATCTAAATACACATCAATATCAAAACGATGTTTCATTGGAATAAATATAATCATAGACAACAAAATTAATTTTAAATTCTTGCATAACCATAGAAAAAAGATCTAATTTTTCAACATGAAGGCCCATGTACTATGAGTACTAGTAATTACACTAAAAGGATTTATCCCATCTATAGATAATGAAATATAATTGTTTCTCAAATCATTTCCAAATTCCGGATTCTCGTAATTAATTTACTTCTACTAATTAGAATCTTTTAGATGACATAAGTTAAATTTTTTGGTTCTCGTATCTACTTTCCTTGTGAATTGTATCATGGTTTATTAACATCCATATAGTCACTGAAGCTGTTGAAATATAGGAATGAACCAAACATAATTCAATGGACTTGATTGTTTTTTCTAATATTGAACTCTACTAAACCTATGGAATTTTATAATTCATTCAAATTTCATTTAAATAATATGAAATATTTTGGGAAAGATTATATATTTAGAGATCATTACCATTGAAAGTAACATTCACCTAGCATCATATTCTTGTCACGATAGTTCATCTTTTTCTGGTAGCATATCATTAAAGAAGGCAAGTTGTTCTATAAAGTTGGTGTCACTCCATCCACTGATAGTTTTCAAATTATATAACTTCAATAATGTTAACAATGTTGTCTATTTAGTAAAAATGATATATAATGGTTTTTTGGAACAACTATTTAACTGCTCAATTTTTTTTGTAATTCTTGAAAGTTATCTTCAATTTCCATTTGCATTTTTTCCAGGTGATCTCTATCATCATTTAAACCAATATTACTATCAAATGATTCATAAACCAAGGAATCATCACAATTAGATTCCACAATTATTTTTTCCCTATGTTTATTCGAAATTTTATAGATCTGATCTATTTAGTGAAAAATCAAATGTTTTTCTAACTCATTAGTCCAATTTTCCAAGAATAACAATAATTAATACAAGGACATAGTATTTGAGAAAGGTCATATGCAGGCTCACTAGCAAACTAGATGAACTATTTAACTGAATAATTATACAATTTTCTCAAAAAAATTATCATGCATACATTTTTAAATCATATCCATCAAATTGGGTCTTTTAAAAGATTAAATGTTTATAGTAAATAATTAAATAGACATAAGATATTAATTGTCATTGTTGATTTTTATAGACAGTTCTATTAATTGAATCTCAAAATTGATTGTTTCAAATAATTTTAGTATGTTGAAAAAATTGGGTAATTGAATTTAAGAGATGAATTAATTCATAATTATAGGTTTTATCATATGATTTCATTTTATGGTTAATGTTATAGACAACACATCCTCATCAAAATATCTCCCAGACATTTATCATTGAATTTTTTTGTTTGGAACATCATTCATCTCTTGTGGACCAGAACCTATGTTGCTTGAAATAATATAAGAAGTAGTCATCAATGAGATTAATAATGATTAGAATAGTAGAAGTAACTCAGAAGAGATGGGGGATGATTTTCAAGCAATAAATTGTAATAATGAAAATCTGGGAGGTGAGGTTCATGAGGATGAAAATTGTATATAAAAGCGATTGAGGATGAGTCTTAAGAAAAACGTTGCAATAATAACTATTGTTAAACACACATAATGTCTTTATTAAATCCCCTAAAAAATGAAAATATAATATAGGTTATTAAGGGGTATTAGAAAACCCAAATATCATTAATAATAATAATAAACACTCATTAAATAAACTAGAATATATAAAAATGTATTAATAAACATTTCAAAAATAAAATGTTATTTCATATTCATGGATGGTACTCAGACATTCCTAGGGGTGGAACCAATAAATTTTGAAATATATCAAGGAATACCTAAAAATAATTTATAATATCTAGAATCTAATAAAATCCATTATATTTTTTGGAACAAGTGATGCAATATCCTAAGGAATTATTACATTTAAAATTAATTATATATCAAATAATTGAAAATATATCAAGACTCAAGGGATGTGATATCACCACACTAAACCACCCCAAGGTATATATGGAGGTCATTATATCAGATCTAACCATCTGGGGGATTTTGGGGAGGACATCTAACAAACATTGAGCCGTCCTTGAGACTCTATAGAGGTCCAAAAAAAAGTTTGTATAAAGAAAAAATACGCATCAACAAGATATATCTCAAATAATGGAGATAAAAAAACCAACCCTTATGATTCTTATCCCCCCCCACACACAAATACATATATATTACATGGAATTTATAATACACATAATTTCAAAATAAATGAACATTTAAAAATTATTTTTCAAGAAATTAAATATAATCCTTTCGTAGTTTGGAAATCTAGAATCATAATTTGTGAATAAATAATTATAAAATATACCTAACATTATGAGATCTAAAATTCATATAAATGTATAGAAAGATATATATTTACATATATATATATATATATTAATATATATATATATATATTAATATATCATTCCAAAATAAACTATAATTTATAAAAACGTATTTAACCCTTATTGCAGAATATCACTACATAGTAAAATAAATAGAACTCCATAATAATTTTAAAAATAGAGTACCATTGAAAATAAATAAACATGGTATCACCCTAACTATAGTTTCCCTTAAAATAAAATAACACACTTCCCAGAACTTACATTTTTATGGAAAAACCCTTACACCATATTATTAAAGCATAATATAAATTACTTAATTCAATTAAATGAATTTCATAAAATCAGCATCTGGTATTCTTTTTCACCAACACAAGACATAGAATTTATTTGCTGAATCAATTTTATTATTTGATTAATGTTTTTATATCCAAAACATCAATTTTTTCTACAGTGGAATAAATATCAATTTAATTATTATAACTGCAGACTAGAGGTGATTCTCTATGATTTCAAAATGTCAAAAAATTATTGTTGTGGGTAAAAATTAAGTATATATGTATATATTGCAGAAATTAGATTCAAAATAATAATTTAAAAATACCTAAACATGATATCCAATTTGGTAGTGAAGTAAACAATGAATCATAAAAAAATATTTCCTAGTATAATAGAAAAATAGTATAAAAGTACCAAACAAAAACTAATTGATGACATCTTAAATTAAGAAATAAAAAATGAATAAAAAATACAGAATGATAATAAGAACCTCTAAAAAACATTGGCCAAACTCACTAGGTTGAAGGAAATATGAGACCCTCAGATCTAGATCGTGATGTTTTCATCAAGAACCTAAACTAATAATAAAAACTAGTTGTCGGAATATGTTTGATCAACTTGTGGTAGTCGAGTGGGTTTGTGTGATTCGAGCATTGATACATTGAGGAGGATAACATACAATGGGTGGCTTATGTATAATGCTTCTGATATTTTGGCAGATTAGGCACTGGTTAGAGTTTTTAAATAGATCGGGACACTTTAATAAGTGCTTCCAAAAAATCTTTGATAAATGGTACATTTATTATCTCTTTAGTAATATGTTTTGATAAATAGATAATTCATCAGTGCTTTTTTAGCGCTGATAACATTTAGGCCATTATCTGTGCTAAAATATTGTCATGGATAAATATTGATTTTATCAGTTCTCTTTCCGCACTGATAAAAGATTTATAATTATAATTATAAATAGAAAATTTATTCATACATATATATATATATACTTAATTACATGTTTAAATATATTTATTATAATTTTATAATTATTTAAATATATGATTAATTATTTAGCATTATATAAATATTTTTTAAAATTATTATTTATATCCACATATATATTTAAATAATTATATATTTATTAAATAAATATATATAAATATAAATATTTTTAATATATTAATTATTTATTTTAATTTATTATAAATTTAAAATAATTTAAATATATATATAATTATTTATAATTGTATAAATACATTCAAAAGTATTTACTTAATTATAACTATACATTTAAAATTGAATATTTATCTCATTTTACTTATTTTTAATTTTTAATTTTTCCTTTCTCATATATGTATATGTTTAATATATACCATATACTATTAATTATAATTTATATATTGTATATTAAATTTTTTAATTTTTTTCATTAATTATTTAATTAATTAAATTTGTAAATATTATTTAATAATCTCATTTTTTAAATTTTTTTTAATTATTTCATTTTATATATTATAAACTTTATCAATGATAAAAAATCAATGATAAAGGGTTAAATTTATCTGCAATTTTTTATCATTGATAAAGATGCAATCTGTCAGCGGCTTTGCTTGTGTGGATAAATACCAGCATTGTTAGGGTCCAGTTTTGTTGTAGTGTTCGTTAAAAAAATAGTTTATTTGAAATTTTTAATAATTATATACCATATAAAATCATATATGACCTTAAGTCATCATGGGGATGGAAACGGGTAAGGTACCAATGAAATTTTGGTACCTTCAACCTAAACCATTTATTTTTGTGAAACCCTACCCCAAAACCCTAGCGCTTTTATTTCTTAAATTCACTACCCTAAATCTACCTCAGTTTAATTTAATCCACACATTTACTACCCTATCAATTTTAATTACATGATTTTAAATTCAAATATTTATATTTTAATTATAAATATATAATAACAATATCACTATATTTTTTAAAATATATCTTGTAATTGAATATTATTTAATAACTTATAGTTAATGAATTAGTAAAAATTATCTAACAAAAATTTAAATTTAAAATATATTTATAAATATAATAATAATGGATCTCATTAAAAATAAATATATTTTTTAGTTATAATGTCATTTATATATTTATTATTGATAAATTAATAATAATTTTCATAGTTAGGTTTATGTTTATAATACCGTAAGAGTATTATCTTAACCATAGCTATTTAATAACCGTGGTTCAATTGTATAATCTAACCCTATAAGTACCAATTTAACCACTACCCTAAACCTAATTAATCTAGTTGAGTTATGGAATGCATCCTTTGGATAACATAATACATTTATTACAATATACAAATTAGAGAATATTTTAATGGTTAGTTTTGTGGGAATCCGAAAAATAATATATGGAATGATAAATATTTTTAATCTACATGAAAGGATAATACCTGGCTTCATCCTATGTAAATTTATTGTAACTATTATATTTGGGATATACATCAATTTAAAGGGGTGATCATGATTCCTATAAAGGGAACATGAAAGGTAAACAGTTTACATGTGACAATGAGGAATATCAATAAAAGCATGAGAAATATAATTATGGAATGATAAAGATATTTCATCGTATATCATAAAAAAATTACTTTTATAATTAAATGGAAATGTGGCTACACCATTTAAATGGTAAATTCATAATAATATCATAAAGGTGTCCTAAATGATAATTTTTAGGTTATTCACCAAGGTATCATAAAATATTAAATACACTGATATTAAATTCTTTACACAATGTATTGGAGTTCTATAAGGGTGTACCCATCATATGTATTAATTAATGAGAGTTACATATTTCATAATAATTTTTTTTGAAAAAACCCATGGAGAATAAAGATTGTGTTTCTTATCAAAATCATGGTGTTCACAAGTTCTTAATGACATAATTATTATATCATTATTAACCCAAGGAAAGCGAATGAAATTATTAAGTATGTTAATCCATGAATAAAAGAAATAGTTTTTAAATTTAGGTTAATAACATAAAAAAGTTAATAGGTCTAGTACTCGTAAATAGAAAAGAAAATAGAATTTCTTATGTATAGAGACAAACATTGAGGAGTAAATTCAGCTGCATGATGAGTATAAAGCACAATTTTAAAAAAATGGTAAAATGATAATAGTAAAGGGCCTCCTAAAGATAACTAACAATTATAATACAAGGGTATGAAAAATAGTGTAATAAAACTGTGTAACCATAATGTTTAGAAGTCAAATGAAAAAGTGGTTATAAAATTGAAGATAGGTGAAGGATAATTCCCTTACCTTGAAGAGTTAATCCAAAATCATGATGAATGGATCAGGGGGGACCTGAATACACATTGGGGGGACAATTGGGACAAAAATATAACAGAACATGATATAAAAAAGATTTATAGTTAATGGAAATGGATAAATGGGTGGGTAATAAATAAAAAATTGGGAGATTTCATTAATATTTTCCAAATACGGGACTAAGAAATCTAGGTTTGTGGAAAATAAAAAACAATTAACTTATACATGGTTTTTTTTACCTTGGTATTGTACATTTGAGTCATATTTTGTGTTATTTTAACCAACAAGAACTGAGTATTATTTTATATTACTTATTTTGGGCTTGTAAAATTAAACATTCCACAAGGTAATGTTTTTAGAGTCGTGTAGTTTATTTTAGATTTTGGATTGTCATTTATAAGTATTAAAATTGATTAAAATACATTAAAATATTTACCATCAATAAAAAATAATAATTTAGGTCTTCTAGTGGGCTTAACTAATTATTAGGTCATTGTGAAATAATTATGTATTTAATAAACATATTGAAAAACCAATGTTGAATTTTTAATAATCAAGGGAAAATAATTTATTTTAGGAAATTCCCATAAATTTAGTCTAACCTAATATTGATGATATTATTTGAAAAATTATGCATATTTGAAAATAGTAATTTTCTATATATTATAATGTTTACATTTAAAAATAAATTTCTTTCTTTACTAAAAATATAGTAGGTTGTAAGGCATTATAATATTTCTGAAACCTAAAAATTTCCTATGAAATAATAAAATTATTTTATTATTTATATTTAAATAAGAATGTTTTTCAAAAACTATAAAATGAAAATAAATTTAATTTAACATATTTTATTTAATTATATGAAATTATATTTTAACTAAAAATTATAGGTTGTGTCTAAGAAATATATTTATTAAATTTAATGTCAACAAAACGTATATTTTATAATAATGAATATTCTAAAAAATTGAATTGATGTAATTACAATTATATTCATACAATGGAATCGCACTTTATATAAGTAATTCCATGACATGTTATCCCTTAGAGCACCCACATATAACCTATGGGAAAGGTGTGAGATGGTGATAGATTCATGTGGAGACTTGGCTAACATCTATCGAGTTCTAATTTCCACTAACATAAACTTATCCCGTATGATATTTTATTATATCATCATCTTTTATCTCATCTTGGTCATGGTCATGGGAGAACCCCAGTGAAACTACCACCCTCTCAGGTTCTGTCAAATAGGGTTCATATTGCATGACTTTATTGGTAGAGGATATCACTTCTCCTTTCACTATTAATTATACATTTTCATTATGTCTTATAAATAAAATTATAATGTTAAAATTAAAACCAATGGGTATAGATACCAATGGTAAAATTTTCCAATGTTTATATTCACCAACCATCCCAAAAGGGTTAAATCCCAAGAGTAACATATCCCTTTACAACTTTATTATTTCATTCAATATTCACTTCAATAATTACCTAAGATATTAATTTTGTATGAATATTTTTTTATTTCTATAGTTTTGGCCATGGGCGGGTGATTCTAAATGATATCTGATATCCACATTTTTCCATTTTTTATTATCTATTTATATTTTTTATCTAGTTGTAATGTTTGGAATATTAATTGGATTCATAGATGACTAATGTATTATGCATAATTATTGAGATATTGTTTTTCTATGTTTAATATAATATAACCCACATATTCTCTAGAAATATTTATCACTTAAAAAAAACATGTATTGTTATATTCTTCCCCTGTTTAGAAATTTCATCATCAAAATTTCCACAAATTCTCCCAGTTGAGAAAAGACAAGGGTACTTCTGCTTAATTTTTTTCGTACGATACCCATTTCTCCTTTTCAAAATTATGGTTCCTCCACAACAAATTGGAATGGTGGGTAGTATTCTGGAATAAAAAAATTTCTCTCTAGTCTAATATCTCCACTGCATGCTCCTCATATAGGATGTCATGTTTAATTTATTGCACCTATGAATTCCGTACACATGAGGGATTAGGTATGTACTTACCAAAGTGAGATACGTGGGATACATCATGGACTTCAGCTAGATTTGGTGTAATTGCTACCATATAGGCCACATCTTCTATGTGATCAAAGATTTCATTGGTTCCAATGTATATAGTGTTAATATTCCCTTTATTTTAAAAACGAATGTCTCCCTTGGTGATATTCGAAGGAAAACATTGAATCCAACATCAAACTCCATGTCCCTTCAATGGTTTCCCGCATAGCTCTTCTAATGATAGTGAAAATATATAATGTGTTCTTCGATTAAATAAAGCTCTTTTTTTATCTCATAGATTTGATTAGGCCTAAGAATATTTCTTTCACCAACTTCATCCTATCATGTAAGAGTTCTACATCATTTCCAATGTAGAGAATTATAGGGTTCCATTTTAATAATATAGACGAAGTTACTATTGTATGATAACTCAAATAAAGTTATTTTTTTATCCCATTAACCTTTAAATTTAATTTTTCATGTTTTTAATTTATTCACATGTTTTGGAATTGTCCTTTTAGATTGCCCTTCAGTTTGAGGGTGATAGTCCATACTAAAATTGAAATCCGTATATAGGGCATGTTGAAGACCTCTCAAGAATTTAAATTTGAACCTTGGGTCACGGTATGATATGAAAGAATTCGACAACAAATGAAGTCACACCGCATCCTTTATGAATATCATGGCATGTTCTACAAGATATAAACATTCCCAATTTGTGATAAAATGGGCAGTATTGGTGAGTCATTCTAGTATAACCCAAATCATATTGTATCCTTTGGTTGTTATTGGGAGACAAATGACAAAGTCAATAGTGATATTATCCCACATCAATGTAGTTATGAGTAGTGGTTTTAATTCCCCTTTAAAAAAAATTCACTCTATTATATGAAAAAATATGAAGCACCTTGCAGTATCGCCAGAAATCTCAATTTTCATACTATCCCACCAATAATGATCATGAAGGCCCCTATATATTTTAGTGCATCTATTATGTAAATACAATGTAGATCTATAAGATTCATCCATCAGTTCAATATTTACCTATGAAATAAATGGGGCACATAACCTTGTATGAAATTCCAGTACGCCTTTTGATCAATATTAAATTCAAGGATCATCCAATTCTTCACATAGTTTATCTTCTTTTGTGAAAAAGATATTCACTGTGACTTTTATTGATCTTTCATAATAATGGTTGTTTTAAAATTATTTGGGATTGGATTGATGATCTCCCTTACCTCATTATTCCCATGTCTAACATCATTAGGTCCTTGATTGATTAATCTCCATGAACCCTCATAATTTATATGACAATAGGGACATTCCCTAATTAATGCATCAAAAACATGGTTTTGTATTCTTGGGTGATAATGAATTGAATAGTCACAGTCTTTAAGAAGTTCTGATCTTCTACTTTATCTCATGATCAATTCATTTGGTGAGAAAATATAATTCAAAATTTGATGGTATGTGTAAATATAATATTTATTTGTATAATGTTACTGCCTCCTTATTCTTGATAATAAATAACCATATCTATCTGCAAGCCATGCATAGGATAATAATGCCCATGAGAATTTAATTTCTTACATGCATAATAAACCATCCTGCAAACCTTTGTTTTGGTATTTTATAAAAATATTCTTTTCAGAATGTGGGAACCGTGACAATTCAAAATCAAAAAATGAAACATAAACATTCAAATGTCAAATCTACTGCCATCATCACCTTGAGCCATGAGCCCCGCCACGTGAACCCATCGTGACATCACACACCGACCTCAAAAAATGGATCCTCTTGATTGCTGCATCCCCTCGAGTCTCGACACCAGGTGCGACTTCATACCAATCTGCTTTAAATAGGCACACCAGCGAGATACACCGGCGACTGTCATTACCAACACCGTCGGAGAAAAATCCCAAAACACTTTCTCGAAAAACTTAAATCCTTCACTAACGGAACCAAAATCAATCGCAAAACCTCCACGATAAAAACAATAATAAAAAAATTCACATCCAACTGCAGCAACCTTCACGAATTGCAAAAAACATGTTAAACTGCATCAACCGGAATGAGAGTGAGCTTCACCAACATCCATCGTCACCATTATCGATAGTCCAGATCAAAAAAAAACCAACCCTCCATGGAAAGGAACAACAAGGCCGATGTCACTAAAGAAACCGTACTCAAAACATATAATCAAAGAGAAATCAGTGGATATCACCCATCACCACCATCCGTAGATTCTGTAGAGAGCACACTCAACCACATATCACGCATCCACTGACGAAGTGGCTCCCTCAACCCGCAGAAACTGGGGCTCAACATCTGGATAGTAACGCCGCCGTGAAACCCTATCCAGATAGTGGAGTCGAGAAAATGATTGTCAAAATCAAGTTCACCACTGAATGGACCGAGCCGAGGAGGCTGCCGTCATGTTGAATGAGGATGAACAAAATATATATTATATATAAATTCATAAAAATAATGAATCCTTATCTAATACAGGGTAGTGTTAAAACCATTGTATTAATCAATCTCTTCTTGATTTCTTGAAAAAATTCTTCTTCATACTTTATCCAAATGAACTTATCCCATTTTTGAGTTAACATGGTAAGTGGATTTGAATGTTGTCAAACGTTTTTGAAAAACATCCCAGAATATCTGACTATACCATGGAAACTTAAAATATCAATTATTGTTATAGTATGAGGCCACTCCTCTAGAACCTTTATCTTCGAAGTTTCCACTAAAATTACACCAGTTGTTACAATGGGATCCAAGAAAATAACCTATTGAAACCAAAATTTACCATTGATGGATTTTCTGAATAATATTTACTTCAAAAAAGATTTCAATATAATTCTTATATGATCCTCATGATCCTCATTAATGTTATAATATATCTGAATATAATAAATAAAAATGACCACAAATTTATCCAGATATTCTTTAAAGACTATATTCAACAAATTCATAAATATATAAGGAGAATTAGTTAAGCTAAAGGGAATAAAAAATTCAGTTTATTTATTTTCTGATCAGAATGTAGTATTTAGAATATCATAATTATTAATTATCAATTGATGATTACTAGATCAAATATCAATCGTGGAGAATAATTGATCCCCAGGAAGTCAGTCAAATAAATCATCAGTCCTTCAGGGAGGTTATTTTTTCATCTTTGTGATGCTGTTAAAATAATATAATCAATGCATATCTGCATTATTCAATCATTCTTCCTCACATATAGAATAGTTGATCACCAAGGGGACATACCTTATTGGATAAAATCATTATCCAAAATATCTTCACGTTGATTTTGAATTCTTATTTCTTAAAATTTTATATTATATATTGGGTCATTGATATTGGATTAGATACATGTATTACTTCAATTGATAAATATAACTCTCTTTTTAGGGTAGGTCTAGGAAAGTCCTCATGAAATACATCAATGTATTCCTTAATGATGGAATCATTTTATATTCTTAGAAATTCAATTACTTATTCCTCTTTATCGATCATCTCTATGAAGAAGGCTATGGGTGGTTCTTCTTGAAAAAACTCAGGGATAGATATATCACATTTGAATATAACTATATGTTATTGATTCAAAACTCTTGGGCTTTCATTACATATGTTATTGACATATGAATTATTGTTTAGAGATAGTGCATTACTAGTATATGGGAGAAATCTACCATGGGAATGACTATTATATTTTTTAAATGATAGTTCTCATGAATGTCAATAGTAATGTTTCTAAAAATTATTAATGGTTGAATATTCCCTCTATGAATCGTGAGTTATAACTCTAGTTATTGAAACACAATGATTGATTCTATATTCTGTTTAAACATGGAGGAAATAAATAAATAAATAGAACTATAATTTAACAAGAATTTTATTATCTTTGAGAGAATAATGAGTGTACCTGCCACCACAAAATTTGTAGACTCTAAATCAGTTGTTGTGATATAATATTACAAATGTTTATCCCAAGGACTATGTTTATATTAGTTTGTTTAACTCATCTTAATTCTGGTTTGGATAAAGATTTGAAATTTTCCCTAGTGGTACACACCTGAAGTATTATACTTTAGGTTGGGCCTACACTATCATCCATTTTTAATTATTATTTTGAAGTTGATAGATCACCTTACCATGATATTTATGAGATATATTAACATATTTTCTAAAATTGTAACAATTTCCACTCCTGAGACAGTAGTTCCTCAAATGTTTCTTCACACATTTGTTTCATGTTGAAGGTTTCACTTACTTTCTTCCTATTATTTGATCAATGTTACTCCCAGAGTTTGGATCCATATCTCTCTTATTTTCATTCAACCTATGTGATCACTATGTTTCTTCAAACTCTAATTCAACCATTACCAAACTCCATTGTATCACCTTATAGATTTCATAAGAACTATTTTCTATATTCCTTCTTCAATGGGGTCTGAGTCCACAGAAGAGTCTATAAATATTTCTCATACGATCCATAATAAAGGTTGAGGTGTAATGGGAAAGACTTGTAATGATCAACCCATATATTACCATATATTAATTTCTTTATTCTTTATCTATAGAAATTCATTATAACTTTTTATTCTCATCGAACAGGGAATATATTTGATTAAAAATATTCCCATGAAATCCTTCCACTATATATCATCAATCCCCTTTCTTGGATTGTTGTTTTTATTTAGGGTACACCAGTGATCAGATTTTAATTCTAATAGGTTTACTTACAGGGTGATTTTAACTTTTTTTGAACAATGGAGTACATGAAATATCTATTCAATAGAGATTATCCATTATTTAGAAATTAATGGGTCAGTAGAACGACTATGTAAAGGTTTTCATTAAATTAAGAATAAAAAATTGACATGATTCTCACAAAGAGTTGAATCTATACTATCTACTTGATTCAATTTATGAATCACAACTCAGGATAGTTGATTAATCAACCTCATGATATTTTCCATTTTGGAATTCATAGGAGGGTCATTAGCACATTGTTTACAGATCTCATCATTTACACGATTCCACCTATTTTCTACAATTTTATAAAAGAAGAATACCATGGTGAGAAATGTTTTTCTTTTAAAAAGAATATAACTCTAATGGAATTTTATATCGCAAAAAATAATTCCTATATTTCTTATTCATTTTCAAAAATTATATTTTCAATATATCATTCATAATGGTTCATAAATAGCTTATGATTAACCAAACATATCCTTTGGGAGTGTCAAACATGGGGAACAAAAAGACGAGTTTCAATGCACTAGTTCCTGATTAGGCCTAGATCGTCGTAGTGTGTTGGGGTGTTACCCCTAGAATTATCTTGGTTTGAGACATGTCCACTTGTTAATATCTAGATATTGATTTATTTTCTCAGAAACTACATACTTAATACTTCACCAAAACAATAGGATGTTTTCCCATAATTAAACATTTCGCTAGTGATCATAATAAGGATTTAAATTACTAATTCACACAAATAACTACACCATCCTTTGATAACAACTGTGGAGTCCTGCCTTTTTATTGAATCATATTTTTTTTAAATGGTAAAAAATAGAGGATATTTAAATGTTTTATTTCATGGAATTAAAAAACATAATTAATGAAAACATAAAACATTATTATAAACCAAATGAAATTCTTATTAATTGTTTTAACCTAAGAACATTTTCTACATCTCATATACTAGAGACATACATCAAAAAGGGGTGATCATGAGGCCCTATAATTGAATAAGCAAGGGAGAGAGATTACATGTGATCTTGAAGAATAACAATATAAACATGAGAAATATAATTAATTTCACTAGTAATGGAACATGATGAATACGATAATAAATTGAATGTGAATCACAACAAGGAAATGTGGTTGCAACATTTAAATGATACATTCAAAATAATATCACCAAGGTGTCATAAATGAAAATTACCACGGTTTTTCAAAAAGGAATTATAAAATATGTCATATCTAGAGATTAAATTATTTTCCATATGCATCGGAGTTATATTATGGAACACCATTCATATTTATTAGTTAAAAAGAACTACATATATAATAATAAAAATATCATAAATAAATATTGGAGAATAAAGAAGGTTTCTCTTATCAAAATCACGACATTTCAAAAGAGGATAATGACATGGTAATTTTTTGATTTTTACCTATGGAAAGAGAATGTGTGTTTAATGTTTATTAGTAACTAAATAAAATAAATCATTTTAAAATATGGGAAAATGCACCTATAAAAAAGGTTTTAGTGTCACAAAATGTACAAAAAATGTAATCTCATCAGTATAAAGATTAATTCTGAGGAGTAAATTTGGTAACATGATGGGTATACAATGTTGTTTTAGAAAATAGTAAAATTATAATATAAAAGGTATCCAGTTGAAAAAACATAATTCTAATTATTCATATGATCAATATGGAAGTAAACAAGAGTAACCATAACATTTGTAAGACAAATACAAAAAGAGTTTCTTGAATTGAAGAGAAAGGAAGGATAATTCCACTGCCCTGAAGAGTTACTCATAAATCATTAAAAATGGAACCATAGGTGATTAAATAAACATTAGGGGGACTCCATGGGATAAATAATACAATAATTTTATTTATTATGGATTTTAAATGAAAGGAAATAGAGAAATGTGTGTGTATTTATAGAAAAATTTGAAGGTTTGTTTAATAATTTCCTAATACGGGCCTTGGAAAGCTAGGTTATGGATAAGGAAAAATAGTGTATTTAAGATGAACATTTCTAATGATTCTGTGCATTTCGATCATATTTTATTTTATTTTAACCCACGAGATCTGTACATCATTTTATATTAAATCTTTCGGCTTGGAAAAATAATATTTTCACACGGTATTGTTTTTAAAATCAGTGGTTCGATTTTAGAATTTCGACTGTTATTTATATGTTTGTAAATTGAATAAATTCCATTAGAAAACATAATATTAATTAAATTAATTATTTTGGTTCATAGATTTTAGTAAATTAATTATTACTTAATAAGGACATAATTATGAAGTCATTAAATGTAATGACAAATCCAAACGTATTTTTCCTATTCATAGGAAAATAAACTATTTAATCAAATTCACATAATTCACTCTAACAAAAAATTTTACTTGAAAATTTAAATAAACTTGTTTATTTTGTCATAATAATTTTTTAAATATTATAATTTAAACATTAAAATATGAAAATATTTTTTTATTTAAAAAATAAATTGTTATATGGAATAGTAAAATTTCTAACTATTAAACATTTCATAAGAATTAAAAAAATGGTTATATCATTTATAATTAAATAAAGAATTTTTGAAATAATAATTCACAAAAATAAATATTATTCAGAATATATTTGTTTATTATAAAAATCTATATCTTTTACAAAAGGTGCATGTTGTGTTTGAAAATTCAATTTATTTAATTTCATCTAAATAAAACCTATATTTTGTAAAAAATAAATCCTTAAAAAATGAATTTATGAAAAAAAATCTTATTTATAAAAAACTAATTACTCATTATGTAACAAAATGATAAACACATAACTCCTTATAACACCTGCATACAACCAATGGGTATGGTGTGTGATGGTGATATATTCCTGGGGCCATAAGACTAACTTCAACCGAGTGATAATTTCCACTAACATTAACTTATGCAACACATTATAAAATTCTAGATTGTCTTGATTAAAATCATTTCAGACATGGTCAATGGAAAACAGCAGTGATACTACCTCCTTCCCATGTTATGAAAAATGGGATTCATAAGTCACAATACTACTGGTGTAGGCCATTGATTCTTCATTATGCATCAATTATAATTTATAATTAAAACATATAAAAATAATTATATCCTTTAAATTGTTATCATATAGTATTGTTTCCAATAATTATCTTTTCATATAGTTATATTGAGAAATAGTTATATTTTACTAATGGTCCTAAGTGGTCAATTCCCAACATTAAAATTTCCCATTATACTTTATAAATTCCACATCATTATTTAATTAAATATTCACTATAATCATTTTTTTATTATTTTCATTGGAATAAAAATATTTTGTTTTATTTTTTCAGTTTTTTCCTTTGGGGTGATGATTCTAATGAATAAGATTGTTCCAAAATTTCTTATTTTGGTTGTTCTGTTTTATATTTTTGGTCCAGTTGTAATTGTTTTTAATTTAATTGGTTTCATAGGTGTCGAATGTATTGATCATTATTAAATTGATATGTTTTTGTTTTTTAATATAACAGAATAATAAATTTCGAAAGAAAACAAATCATTTAAAAAATCTTGGGTTGTCACATGAGTAGTCTCTTGTACCAAGGTAATAAGTACCCCTTTCAACATCTACATCTTACCATCAATATTAGTAATACTAAAGAATTCATACAATAATAATGGAATAGTTAACTGTTGGTATGACATTACATTCATGATCCTTTAAATCATTTTAAACAACACATGATCAAAACAAATCATTCGTGAACTAAAAAATAAATTATCACAATATAAAAAGTTATTAAAAATAATAATTTATAACATATATGACATTTAATACTTTCCATTTTTATGTTAATATTATTTATCATTTAATATCACATAAATATATAATAATTACATCATATCAATACTTTATTCACACTTCATTTAGTTTTTATGGGTGGAGTACTCATTTCTACCATGAAACACGTATATTTATATATATACTAAATTGGATTCCATTTAAAACCCATTTGGAACACAAAAAACATAAATCAGACATAACTTAAAAATAATATACATAAAACAATTCAATTAGGCTCAATTTGAATATTCTGATCAACTACCAAATAATAATTTATTGATCTATATAAGAATCATATATCAAATAAATACTCATTTGATAGAAATCAAAGATTTCTTCATAATATGAGAATTTTTTATTTTAAAATAATAATAAATAAAACATCATCTCCATTGAAGATAACCTTAGTGATTTTGATGTAGAGGATATAAAAATCGAAGAAATTTTTTTTTAAAAATTATATTATGAACTAGAATCATGAAATGGATCAAGGTAGGGTGGTTTGGAGTAATTTTGAAATATTTTTGTACTATTTAATAGGTTAATGATTTATTATTTTAAAAATAAAATATTTAAATTAAATTTGTAAATAAACAATATTAAAAATGGACAGTAGATAACGAACAAATTACACAATAGATAACCATCATATACAAGATGTTATTCCCCAACCTTTCATTGTTCAGCCCAGGTCCAACATTCATTCCATGTATTTATCATAGGGGATTCATTACCTCATTTTTATTAACAATTGGAGTAACATTCTTAAAAAAATTTTAATATTACCAAAAAAATTGAAATTTAGTAAAACAAATTTAAAAAATATAAAAATCTCAATACCTTATTAAAATCCAATTCAAATAAAAAATTAAAATACACCAATATATTCAGAGATTTTTCATACCCCATTGATGAATGGCCCTTTTTTTAAAATTATATGTTAAAAAACAGTTTTTCATAATAGTTTTATGGAATCGGTGTTATTTAATTGTAATTAAATTGTATTGTAGGATGATGTTATTGGAAAAACTCCTGGAAGGTATTGTCTGAATATGAATTTTTTCAAATGAAGTTATAAAAATGTGATAAATTGAAATTTATAAGATATTAAATCAATTTTATGAATATATTGAATTTTGGTTTGAATATAACTTGTAATTGACTGTTAAGAAACTTAATTTATACTATTTTATCTGATAATGGTTTATAAAATGGGTAATTTCTAAAAACATAGTAATTTAATGTATTGGTGATTATTTGACCCAGTAGAATTACCTATTTAGTTGTTTCTATATTGTATATAACAATTGAATTAAGAAATTTTAAGGATATTCGTGTAATGACAATTTTAATTGGGCATAAAATATTATGGGAATTGTTGTTTCATATATGGTATTTCAATATTTATTTAAAATAATGGGTTTAATAGATATAATAATATGTCTCAGTAGATATTGGTAAATGGAATTCAAATATATAATTTTATCGTTGAATTTAATACTTTGTTTCATTTTGTTTTAAATACTCATTCTTGAAATTCGTTCCTTTAAATAATTTCTTAGTATTGATTTTGTGTAAGGTGTGGGGTGGTCTTTAGCTCAATGATTACTATTTTTTCAGTTAAAACAACTGTTTACATAAATATAATAATATAGTAGTGAGAAACATAAGGTATAGTACATTGAATTTTTTTCCCATAGTATTTTGGGAAAAAAATATTGTTCAATACTTTTAGATATATATTTTTAGATAACATGAACTCTTTAGATAAGGGGTGACCATATACATGATAATGGTTCTTATAGGATGATAATAATAAACACTATCATGGAGATATCTTTTAAAGGAAAATATATTAATAGTAGTGCAGTTATAGTACATTAAATTTTCTATTTTTATATGATGGATGGTCTTATATCATGATTTTATGGAGAAAAATGATTAAGGCATGTAGATTCCTAATTAAATGTTTCTAGGTTAAAGTGGATGATTTATGATAGATTTGACAGATAATTTTTTTAAATGTGTTCACGTCATGGTACAAACTTATTTATAATTATAATAGTGTTTTGTAAGGTATGTGAGTATTATGGAATGATTAGTGGTAATTTTAAATGAAAATAACATGCTCAATAGTATCATATAGTTATAATAAGAGGTGGGGTGTGAATCCGTGTAAACATATTTTAACACATTTATTTTTTTCTTTTATAAATTTTCTCTATTGTAGTATGATAACGTATATTATATATTAAGATATATATAGATATACTTATTATTACCCATTAAATAATTACCAGAATAATGATTTTGGGAAAATAAGAGTTCAACAAGTGGTGTTTTTACATGATTCGACCACAATGTTGGAATATATTCTTGATATGTCTACGTTGAGACTAAGGGACATATATATTCTATATCACTCAAGTAAATAAACAACATATATGAAAAAAATATCCTTTTATCACCTGATACGTTTATAGTTTCTTTAATGGTTCTTTATACCAACTCCTAATAGTTAACGAGGGTTACTTTAATACTCCCTTCTAAGAAATAATTTCATGTTAATCCAAATTTCACCATATTATTACCATATGATCATATTCCCCTACAAATTTTCTTTGACTACCTAAAGGTAATATGAAACAATCGCATGCACATCGGAAATTTCATATCAACCCAAACTTCTTCGTAATTTTTGAGATATTCAAACCTAATAGCACATCAATATCCAATTGTATTGAAACAATAGATAAATAACAATAATGATGTCCATTTCCCTCTCTCAATTCTTCTATTTTTTCTTAATTGACATATATTATATAATTTTTTCATTGGTTAGGTATTCTATGACTTTATTTTCCTTGATTAAAATGTTATTTTTATAGGATATCATTAGCTTCAATAACATAAATACATAGGATCTTGATATGAAATGTAGTATAAGTTATCTTTTTATTTACAACATATACTTCTTATCTAAATTATTATCTACATATTGTAAAAATATCTCCTTAATATTATTTTCATATCTTGAATATGAAAATCATTTATTATTTTTTTACTTCAATTCATTATAAATATTGGTCATCAAAATATATTGAAACCAATACACAAGGCTTGATCTTCAAAATCCTCACGATTTCCAAAATAATTGCACATGATTCTTCACCAAAAAATATATTAGCACTCAATTCATGATGGCTTGCATTTTTTCATGAATATAATTTTATGATGTAAACTATCCTTCACACCATGAGTTGATTCTATATTTTCTACTTATATTATGGTTATAGAATAAAATTTTATATTGATGAATAACTCTATCCCCAGGTTCTCATTCCAAAAATAACTATGGGGAAAATATTTCTTCATGAGAAGAGATTATAATTCATTATTCATCATGTATTTATTTGTTAAAATGTAGATTCCATATTTTGGGTTTACGAAAAAATTCTCAGTATTTATATTTAATCACACAATCTCAGTGAATCATAATATTGTTTAAGACATTTAAGAAAATTTTTCATATTGAATGACTTAATTTTCGGATCTATCATACACAATAAATGTATCATATAAAAATATGGAAACTATGTTCTATTATATACCATCTTGTTAATGTTTAGATAATAATTTTTATTCATAGGTATCTAAATTATGTTCTTGATTTGGAAAAATTTTAAGTGAGAGACCCGTATATATTGATTTTTACTCTTATTTATTAATGTTATGTTATTCCCTTTATCTCATTTATAGTATGTACCATAGAAAAAACATCATGTATAAGACATTGAAATATTATATATAATATAATTTAAGACTTATTTTCATTGATTCATCACATATCTTCTACATACAAAATATCTTACATAAAAATGTATGATCTTTTACATTCCTACATTTTTAATATCTTCAATAGTAAGACTCTATAATATGCACCAATTAAACCTTAAATAATGTTTTTTGTCATTTGATAAATTTCTCAATATTATTTCGAATATATAATCTCTATTCACTTCTTAAAACATGTTATCTTCAAGACCCATAGTTCTCAAACATATAAACATTATCAAATTCTACACACCAAAACATCTTATCATTAGGGATTATGCGATTTATCATCTTGAAACATCATTGAGTCTTAAATCATATAATTACAACTTCAAAATACATAATTTTTTCCACATGTAATTAATTTTAATGTTTTTATAAAATATATTCTAAAATTAATTCAATATAATATTCATAGTATACATCTTATAGAAATAGTACATCCAGTATTCCTCCATAGAACATTTTAAAATAACCAAAATGAATTTGGAAATTATCATAATGTTCTTAAAACACTTCAACTTCATTTCAAAAAACATTCAGTATATGAGTACACAATCCATGTGTGCTATAATATCTCTACACTACCTTAATAATTTTATCTTGAAACTAAAATATCTCCTTCAATCATCCACGTGATATTTTAAATATAATTTGGTATTATTTATACTCGATAATCCATGTATGGATTCTATATCATCTTGAAAACGTTTTTTATTATTAAACACTACCTTATCTATTTTTCATAAATCATAACTAACATAAATATCATTTAAACTCATCCATAATGCGTAGTAAATTGTGATTCATGAATTAACATTTCATCACTTTTGATTAATCTATTATGATCTTAATGAAAATATAATTTTTTATATTTAATTGTTTATTCTGAGAAATATATAATTATTCTTTTAAATTTGATACATGAAAGTATCTCAATATAGTCAATGGAAACAATCTACAATAAAAGTAATCCATAATACCTCCAAGATGTATCTCTTTGTTCATCCTATTCATTCCTTGGAACCATTCTCTATTGTTGAAGGTCAATATTTATTTACACCTTCTTTAAATATTAAAAACGAATACAAAAAATTCAAATTTATTCATAAAAATCACATTTGAACCTTTTGAAAATAGCGATTCTTGTAAAATTCACTAGCTATACAAAGTCCTCTAGATTTTATATTTTTATATAGGAGCTGTTGAATGGGTTCTTTATGATTTGGTGGATCACGTATACAAATAATGCAACAAGATGTTAAATTCATGTATAAAAATATTGCATTTAGTAAAAATTCACTAATGATTAATATATATATCAAAATAATCGATTTTTAATACTATATTTGGATATCAATATCATGGAAATTGTTTATGGATTATAAATATCTTTCTTCTTCTATAATGCTCAAATAAAAAAGTTAATCCATTCCTCTTCTAACCTTCATGTTTTCCTCTTAACTTGGTGTCAAAGTATTGGGATTTAACATGAGGGATTCACTATGTCATAGAGAAATATTTCCATATTATAGGTTTCGTAGTTTTGATTCGAGGGGTATAAATGTGAAAGATTTAAACTATTGGAAGTAGTATTGATTTTGAATGAGTGTTTGGTGATTATATCTCTGATTTGGATTGTTTGGGTAATTTTTCTAAAAATAACACTTATGAAATTTTTTTATTTTTCATATATTGTTATTTTTATAGGCTTAGGAAGACTAAGATGTATGAAAGTGAATATATCGAGGTGATACATGTTAGTTTCTTCCATTTGGTACCCATTTTTTGATAACTAGGTTTATTTTCTAATTATATGTTATCAATAATGGATCTCATAATAATTATAAAATATTATAAAAATATTTTTGATGGTTTAAATGAATTTTATGAAATATTTTGGGGTTTTTACTTTTTATTATATTCCATTGAATTTTTTTTGGATATAATGTTATTGATTGGATTTCAATGTTTTGTTTTCTGAAATTAAAATAATTTGTAGGTTTTTTGTTTTATAACATTTTTAGATGTTGATAATAGCGTGACTAGTGAATTAATATTTAATGGGATGTTAAGGATGACATAGAAAATGGTTTTAATGTTCCCTAATTTATTCCTTGGTTTTATATGAGATTGTAGGACTCGACCACCACCACCAAAGATATTTATTTTATTTTATAAGAAATAGATAGGGAGGAAACAAAGAAAAATAGACAAAAGAACACCTAAAAGGGAGGGATCACAGGGGTTTATAATGATGGAGACGTATTGCATCCCCAATGAAAAAAGCCATGCACTCTCGTGGAAGGGAGCCGAGACAGGAATAGCTTGAGATCCTATCACTAGGGTCAGTCATGGAGGCACGAAAATCGGTAACTATGTTTCCCTCCCACCATGTATGAATAACCTCCACCTGGGAGTTAATGAGGCTGCGACACATACAGATAGGATATGCAATGCACCAGGGTGTAGTACCACAGCCTTGCAGAGCACGCTGAATAATAGTGGAATCAGTTTCAATGTCTGAGAGGGTAAAATGCATCTCACTACAGAGAGTAAGACTAGTGAGAATAGCTTTCACCTCTGCTTGGAGAGAGTTGCCGCTGCCAAAGAATGATTAAAACACCATCATTACCGAACCAGAGTGGTCCCTGACGATACCTCCACCTCTAATGACCCCCATTCCACAGGATTTGTCTATGTTCAGTTTGATACCAAAGCTGTGCAGTATCCAATACACCCAAGGGCCATGAGGGGCTCTAGGGATGGGAGATCTGTTCGTCAGAATGCATCTAAGGGAGGATTCCCCTTCTCCATTATTGAGAATATGAGTGATATAAACGGTCATGGAATTTTTCTAAAGATGAGAGTATGATGCAATTCAGTTATACTCTCACACCTTGAATGATTCTGGGCTTGCCAGATGATCCGGAACCTAGACATTAGAATATACACCCAATCATTTTTGTCGATAAAGGAATCATCACCCTAGAACCGTGATTGCAGGAAGACGCTACTGCTACAAACCTAGAACACAAACCCATTAAAAGTTCCAAATCCCTCCCAGACCGACCGAGCACATGCACTTTCAAAAAAGAGGTGAGCCACTATTTCTTCTGGATAAACCGGGTAGCAAACACCTCTGGACACCAGGTAAAAGCCTCTATGCTTAATGTTGTCGTCAGTGGCAAGAGATTGGTTCCCGAAACGCCACATGAGGAAATTAAACATGGCAGGAACAGCTTTACACCAAAGCTATAATGCCCCGACCCCAGTTACCTAGAGTTAGTGCATTATTTTAATACATTGGCATGATTACAAGGAATCAAGTACCGAAGGACCGATCAGTTTAGATATCTTGGAAAATAGATTACATATATGAATTTTACATTACCATTATAACATACAAAACAGCATAAATAATCCATTATTAACGCCATTTTTCTCTTGTCTTAACCCTTCATATCCATCACAATACACTTATTGGAATACTGTGAAAATAAAACCATGAAAGGGGTGAGATCAGATGCTCAGTAAGGATAACAATATAGCGGAAACATTCATAAATAAACATAAACATTTAAGGAAATGAATAACTCAAACAAAAGCCTTTCTAACTTGAACATCAGCATAATATGGCAAAGATAAAATGAAATAATGCCATTTACTTATGCACATGGATATCCTACTAGCCGAACAATCACAATCAAAAACAATAACCACTATCATAATGATGAAATGCATAATGATGAACATTAATTTCTATGTCAAGGCCTCGTGCCAAGATGTAAGGGGTAACTGTAACCGGAAGCCAACCCGGAGAGCCTCTATAACCGGACTCCAACTCAGAGTGCCTCTACTAACTGGACATCAACCCGGAGTGCCTCTAATAATTATAAACCATCCCGGACTACCTCTAATAAATAGACACCAACCCGGAGTGCCTCTAATAAGTAGACACCAACCCCGAGTGCCTCTAATAACCAGACACCAACTCGGAGTGCCACTAATATTCGGACAACAACCTGGAGTGCCTCTAATAACTGGACACCAACCCGGAGGGTCTACTGTAACCGGACCCAACTCGGAACATACTAGTCCAACATATTCACCTTAAGAAGAGGATGAAATATAAAATAAACATTCGTATTAAAAATAGCATACAAAATGCCAAAACAATAATCATAAACCATTAATGGTATAAAAATAATGCATCCATAGTCAAACATATCACAAAACATTAAACACAATATAGATGATTTGTAACATAATAAATCAACTTCAAAAAAGTATAAAATTTATCAATGGATGATGACATTGATGAAAATGATTTGTGAAAATCATTGAGGGAAATACCCCTTTTTCATGAAAACCATTAAAAGGCGCACAATTTAGATAAGAAGTCATTTAAATACATTTTTGAATAAATGTTCACCATACCACTTTTAAACTTTTGAAAGTAATTATCATTTTAAAAACATTCATGTCCATATAAATAAATCCTTAAAAACCATTTTGAAGACATGGACATTATTGAGAAAGATTTAGAAGAATAAATATTAAAAACATTTGAAATGATGTTTTAGTAAAATGTACCATAAAAGAATTCTTTGAAAACTATTTCATAAAACATGGACCTTGATAATAAATATGTCTCAGTAGATACATTTGTAAATACGACCTCAGATAATAAAAAGATTATGAAATTATCCGTTACCAATTTGGTAACATACGAAACATACAACCCATGAAAGAGGTGTCATACAATGAATATGTAAATAAAAATAAATTAAAGTTTATTACAAAAATAATACAATTATGGTCAGTACATACACCACACAAAAGGTAATAGTGGCAATATTGCATGAATCTCACGAGAATAAGGACTGAGATCAAAAACCCCTTACATTTCACTTTCCTTTAGTCGAGGGTACGTTTGGCCTCCTGTATGAAGACTATAGTATGTTATTAAATTATTACATAACCATATTAATATTTATGATATCATACATTATTCATTTATGACTTTATAGTACCCAATTAATAATAATTTCCATGTTATATTAATATTTTGGGTAATAATCGTTTTCTTTATCATAAGTGTTTTAACATGTTACTCTTGATTGTATCACATATATCACGATTTAAATACTTCCTGAATATAAGAAATTATTTATATATAATATATATTTAGTATATAAATATGTATAATAGACATATATATGAAATGGTGAACACCGTTTATGGAGACGGTAGTCCGTACGTACGCATAAACGTTGTTTCCGTTTTCATATAGTATTGAACGAAAGAAAGTGAATAAGATATATGTAAGTATATAAATACATACATATATATATATATATCTCCATTATCATTATTAATTCATATATTACATACTTATTAGTAATATATATATATATTTATAATCGTCGATGAATGGTGAACTTGGAAATGAATCTAATCACGTCGTGGAGATGGTAATCCGTATGTACACAAAGGCAAAAATATTATTCTTTTGATATAATAATAATATATAATTGGATGTTATATTATAAATACATAATCCTTATCATTTTATATTTATTATTTACAACAAATACACATCATTATTATACCCATCCAAATAATAATGTATTGAATAACAATAACACCATGACGTGGAGACGGTAAGACGTACGTACACACGTATAGTGACATGTCATTCAAAGGGTGAATTGAATAATGAATTTTTTTATACCGTATTTATCATAACATCACAGTATATAGAAGATACTGGATTTATTGTTTTAGAATGGAAACAACAAAGAAAAAGGAAGTGGAATAAGAAAGGAACTTGAAAGAGGGTGGTGAAATCATTACCTCTACTACGGGTTCTTCTGTTTGATTTGATCAAAAGGGATCTTTAGGTTGGATTTATGATAAAAAAAAGACTCTAGGTTTAAGAAAGGATAGATGAGAGGGTATTTGGGTAGGGTTTTTCCAAGCCAAACAGATTAGAAGGTGTGGATTAGAGTGTTGGGTGAGTGCCCTTTTACAAGTGGGGTGAGGGGCACCTCTGAAAAAACATATAATATTATTTTATAATAAATTCATATTCGGTTTATAATGGCTCCAAATTGACTTATTTAGGGGATAAGGTGGGTATGGGTCTAAATACACTCAAAAAATTGGTTTTATATAGGTTTGGGTCGTTTTATTAACCTTATCTTTTTGTTTTAACTCTAAGTTAATTAGTTTGACATTTACCATGTCTCTTTGTATTTTTATATTATATAGTTAATAAACTCACTATATAATTCCAAGATACCCCCAAGTGTTCCATTAACGATACACCTATCATGATATAAGTACTTTGGATGAACCTTATATTTTTTAGGAATATAATATCAATTAATAATATAATATTTGTTTTCAAAATTCTTTTATGTCAATTTTCTCACTATTTTGTATTTTGTTTTAGATAAATTTTTAACAACATTATTACTTCAAAATAATTTATATTCCCAATAATAATATGTCATTGTGACCTATATAATTATTGTAATTCATAAAAATTCTCAAATTACATTTAATTGGTCATTTATAATATCAATTATTTTAATATTTCATTAATTAAGTAATTACTGCATCACCATTGTGTCATAAATAAATTAAATTATTTAATGTCTAAAAATTATAAATAAAATGAAATTATGTAGGAAACATTTTTATCTTTCTAATGATTATTTTCAATCTAATTTATCTTATTAATAACACTATATTAAAAATGTTTTATTAATATAACATTGATTTAAACTCTTTTAACTCTTCTTTGAATTAAATAATAATAAATGTCCTAATCTCACCCAAGTGGACCTAAATGATAATATTTTATTCCTAAGGTTGTTTTTGGTCGAGATACACTTTTCAAATAGAATTCGGACATGTGTTAGGGTAATATTAATATACTTTTTACCCTTAATTACCATATTTACTTTTAACCGTGGTAAATAAAAGAAAAAAGTTACTATTCACCAAAAATTATTTTAATCTTATTGAACCACATTTTACTCCTTGATATTAACCATTTCTCTTGGATTTTTGAAATTCCACTCATTTAAGTTGTAAAATTAATTTATATGTGAATTTCCAAATTCTTCCGAGGAGGTGGGTAAAAGACGGTGAAAAGTTCAATAAAATTTTTATATATCTAAAATTATTCTAAACTAACTTCAATGAATTACATTGAAATTATATAGGTATTATGTATATATTTTGACCATAACTAAATTTAAATAAAACAAATAATTATTTAAATAAAAATACCATTTTAAACCATAACTTAGTGTTTTTCCACTATTCATCAAAAATTGAATGTTTTCAGAAAAAAACAAAAAATTCACTCTAGGCTAATTTCGATATTCTGAATCCAAAAATAAAGTCCATTTTGAAAGATTAAATTTATAAATTTTAAAAAAGAGGGAATTAGTATTTATAATGGCTACTTTGATTGGTCGCGGTGTGTTATAACTCGAAGATTCATATAACAAACGCTACTGTATTATTCAAAGATAAGCGTACTATGATAGATTGGGGTGTTACATTCTCCCCTCCTTCAATAAATTGAATCCTTGCAATTTATAATTGGTATTGGAAATATGGGGTTGACTTTTCAAAATATCATAGATGAAATCCCCCATCGAAAAATAGATTAATGAGGCCTCTATTTAACCATCAATATCTAATGGATATGGAAGAAAAATTTAACCATCAATATCTGATGGAGAGTGGTAGAGAACATGGTTTTCAATAGGCCAAAAATCACAAAGCCATAAATTTGTGATGATCTAAGGTACTATCTAGGAAAACGTTTTTGTTATATGTTCCTTTTCATAATGTTGAGGAATTTAATTATGAGATTGGCTAAAATCATAAGGAGATATACTTACATTATAATTAGAGTTTTACCCATTAATATATTTCTACCACAACTCATCTTTTACTACAAAACATAATACAACTCTAAAATACTCTATTTATCATAATCATATAGGGTTCCAAATATAATGAATTTATAATTCACATATCAGACCCTTTAAAAAAAGAATCAACATTATACAATCCAGGGACTTCACATAGTCCAATGGTAGGTGATAAATCCCAATCGCACTATGGTTGTTGGTTCGATTCCCGCATCTTTTTCCGACGCAATGGGTTGTCACACGGTCTGCGTGTTGTCCTTTTATAAAAATCAAAAAATAACTTTTCAAACTTAATCAATTCCAACCATTAGACATATACAAAATAATAATATCCAAACTCACAGTCCAAACATATAATGAAGTTAAACACAATGAAGATCCTTTTATTTTCAATGTAATAACATGTGATCTACCTTCATCACATATTATTTTAAAACATGGTAACATCATGAACTACCATAAAACCTTAGTGATTACATTCATACTCACTTATTCTTTATATAATACTGGGTATACTCTTTCTATCCAAAAATTTTGTAAACTCCAACAATGAAAAATCATTAATCAGTTTGAAGGTAGTCAAGAATATCCAACATAATTTTTTCAAATCAACCATCTCTTATTCCAAAATCACTACCTCATTATCAAGACCATATTAATGATTACATTTACTTCAATCATTTATTTTCAAAAAAATGTTTATGTTGCTGTTGAGTCACTTGTCATAGTACAATATTATCTCAAATCCTCACTTAAATAGTACTGTAGTACAATCCTCATTTATCTCCATAATTATTATAACAAGTACATCATCGATACAACACTCAAATGAAATAATTATTTAATAACAACATAAGAACAATAGTCATTACTCTTTATCTGTGGTAGTATCATAACATTATTATTATCCAATAGCATCATTTGGGGCATACTCTGAAAATTTGAACATTAATTCGCGTAGTGTCCCCACTCCTTGCAGATGAAGCATTGTGTATTTGAAACATTATTCTCACCCACACAATCACGAACGTGGTGTCCTTTTTCTCCACACTTATAACACACTCCCATTCGCTTCAAGCATCTTCCAAGGTGATTCTTTCCACATTTATCACATATTGGAAAATCTTTCTTTCCCTTATTCCCTTTATCCATATTTCTTTCTACCATCCTTTTCTTCTCTGGCATCCCTTCAATTTCATAGGACTCAGAGAATTATTTACTAATCTTATTAACATAATATACTATTTCTTCATATGATGAAAATATGTGGGAGACTATTTCCCTTCTAAATTATGGCTTAATACCATGAAAGATATGATCCTTATTACTCTTTGGATCATGTGTATTGCTGGAGTTCTAGCCATTTCTAAACAATGGCATACACTAGATTAGTTTATGAATAACATTACCTAATCCCAAACTTGTAAAACACTTAAGATACATTAAACTGTTTATGGATATAATCCATAATCATAAAAAAGTTCTCATTGAGGAACTATATACTCATAAACCCTTCATAATAGTTTGTAAATAAAATGAGAATTATCCTAAGCATATCACCCAGGATTTTCATAAATAAGAGTCTTGTAAGGCTCAGTGTCGTGCGGTAGTTCATGTTTGAGTCTAGCTCAATGCGGAGTTTTCGGGTTTTACCCCTAGGTTAATCTGTGCCAGATCCGCCTCTTCCTGCTCGTATCCAGATAGGGATGTATTTCTAGTAAAACTCACAAAATATCTACAATACCAAAATTCTAGGAAGTTCTTCTATAATAATCCTCAAAGTCTATCTTAGGGTAATGTGATCTAATTAGAGTGTATCTAAATCTAGTTTCCAAGGTTATTGCTAAACTTCTGCTGATACCAACTATAACACCCCAACCCCAATTACCAAGAGTTGGTTCATTATTTTAATACATTGGCATGATTAAAGGAATCTAGTCTCAAAGAACCGATCAGTTTAGTAGTCTTGGAAAATAGATTACATACATGAATGTTAAATTACACTTATAACATACAAAACAACATAAATAATTTTTTATGAATTCCATTATTCCCCGAGATTAACCCTGCATATCAATCACAATACACTTCTTGGAATCCTGGGAAAATAAAACATTGAAAGGGGTTAGCTCAGATGCTCAGTAAGGATAACAATATAGCGGAAACTTTCATAAATAAACATAAACATTTATGTCAATGCATAACTAAAACAAAAGCCTTTCAAACTTGAACTTCAGCATAATATGGAAAAGATAAAATGAAATAATGTCATTTACTTATTCACATGGATATTCTACTAGCCGAATATTCAAATGAAAAAAACCACTTTCATAATTATGGAATGCATGATGTTGAACTGTAATTTCTGTGTCAAGGCCTCCTGCCAAGACCTAAGGGATAACTATAACTAAAACCCAACCCAAATAAAATCTATAACCGGACTCCAACCCAGAGTACATCTAATAACCAGACACCATCCCAAAGTGCCTCCAATAATCAGACACCAAACCGGAGTGCCTCTAATAACTGGACACCAACCGAGAGTGCCTCTAATAACCGAACACCAACCCGGAGTGCCTCTAATAACCGGACACCAACCCGGAGGGTCTGCTATAACCGGACCCCAACCCGGAACATACTTGTCAAAAACATTCACTTTTAGAAGAGGATTAAATATAACATAAACATTCGTATTAAAAATAGCATACGAAATGACAAAACATTAATCATAAAACATTAATGGTATAAAAATAACTCATCCATAGTCAAACAGATCAAAAAACCATAAATACAATATGGATGAATTTTATCATAATAAATCAACTTCAAACAAGTGTAAAATTTATCATTGGATGTTGACATAGATGAGAATGATTTGTTAAAATCATTGAGAGAAATACCCCTTTTTCATGAAAACCTTTAAAAGTCACAAAATTTAGAAAAGAAGTCATTTAAAGAAATTTTTGAATCAATGTGTCCCATACCACTTTAAAACTTTTGAAAGAAATTAACATTTTAAAAAGAGTCATGTCCATATAAATAAATCCTTAAAAACCATTTTGAAGACATGGACATTAATGAGAAAGATTTAGAATAATAAATATTTAAAACATTTGAAATGATGGATTAGTAAAAATTAGCTTAAAATAATACCTTTGAAAATGTTTTCATAAAACATGGACATGGATAATAAATATTTCTTAGTAGATACATACGTAAAAACGACCTCAGATAATAAAGAGATTGTGAAATTAACCCTTGCCAATTTGGTAACATACGAAACATACATCCCATGAAAGAGGTGTCATACAATGAATATGTAAATACATGTAAATTAAAGTGTATAACACAAAGAATACAATTATGGGTTGTACATACACCACACAAAAGGTAATACTAGAAATATGTGATGAATCTCACGGGAATAATGAGTGAGATGAAAAACCCTTTACCTTGCAGTTTCCTTTAGTTGAGGATATGGTTAACCTCCTGTATGAATACTATAGTATGTTACTAAATTATACCAGAAGCATATTAATATTTATTATATCATACATTATTCATTTATGACTTTATACAACCCAATTAATAATAATTTCCATGTTATATTAATATTTTGGGTAATAATTGCTTTCTTTATTATACATGTTTTAACTTGTTACTCTTGATTGTATCTCATAGATCATGATTTAAATACTTCCCGAATATAAAACATTATTTATATATAAAATATATTTAGAATATAAATATGTACAATATACATATATATGAAATTGAAAACACCATTTATGGAGACAGTAGTCCGTACGTACGCATAAACGCTGTTTCCGTTTTCATATAGTATTGAACGGAAGTAAGTGATTAAGATATATGTAAATACATAAATACTTATATATATATATATATATATATATCCAGTAGAATTATTATGTCATATATTGAATAATTTTTAGTAATATATATATTTTTGTAATTTTCGATGAATGGTGAACTTGGAAATGAATCTAATCGCGTCATGGAGACGATAATCCGTAAGTACACACGAGCGAAAATATGATTATTTTGATATAATAATAATATATAATTGGATGTTATATTATATATAAAGAATACTTATCATCGTATATTTATTATTTACATAAAATACACTTCATTATTATACCCATCCAAATAATAATGTATTGAATAACAATTACACCACGACGTGGAGACGGTAAGCCGTACATATGCACATATGGTGACATGTCATTCAAGGGTGGATGGAATAATGAATTTGGTTGTACAATCATTATAATAACGTCACAATATATAGAATATACTGGATTTATTATTTTATAATGGAAACAACAAAGAAAAATTAAGTGGAAGAAGAAAGGAACTTGAAAGAGGGTGGTGAAATCATTACCTCTTCTTCGGGTTCTTCCTTTTGATTTGATCAAAAGGGCTCAATAGGTTGGATTTATAATCAATATATGGCCTCTAGGTTGAATGGAGGATAGTTGAGAGGGTATTTGGGCAGGGTTTGGCGGATCCAAATCGCTTAGAAGGTGTGAATTAGAGTGAATGGTGAGTCCCCTTTTATAAGAGGGGTGAGGGGCACCTTTGGAAAAACATAAAAAATGATTTTATATGAAATTCCTATTCGGGTAATATTGGCTCCAAATTGATTTATTTATAGGATAAGGTGGGTATGGGTATAATTCCACTCAACCAATAGGTTTTAGACCGGTTTGGGTCATTTTATTAACCTTATTATTTAGTTTTAGCTCTTAGTTTATTAGTTTGACATTTACCATGTCTCTTTGTATTTTTATATTATATAGTTTATATACTTACTATATACTTTCAAGAGACCCCCAAGGGGTCCATTAACTATGCACCTATCATTATATAATTACTTTGGAAGATGCTCAGATTTTTAGGAATAGAATATAAATTCATACTATAATATTTTTTTTAAAAACACTTTTATGTCAATTTTGACAATATTGGGTATTTTGATTTTGATAAATTCCTGACATCATTGCTACTTCGAGAAAAATTCATATAACCAATACTAATATGTCATAGTAACCTATAATGTTATAGGAATTCATAAAAAGTCTCAAATTAAATTTTGTTTGATATTTATAATATCAATTATTTTAATATTTTAATTAATTAGGTAATTACTGCATCACCATTGTGTCATAAATAAATGAATTTATTTAATGTCTAAAAATTATAAATAAAATACAATTATGTATTAAATCTATTTATATTTCTAATTAATATTTAAAGTAGAATTTATCTTATTTATAACACTATATTAAAAATGTTTTAGTAATTAATCTTTTATTTTAACTATTTTAACCCTCCTTTGAATTAAATAATAATATATGTCCTTATCTAATACAAGTGGACATAAATTATAATAGTTTATTCCTAAGGTTTTTTTGGTCGAGATAAACTTTTCCAATAGAATTATGACACGTGTTAGGGTAATATTAATATCATTTTACCCTTAATTACCCTATTTACTTTTAATCGTGGTAAATAAAAGTAAAAAGATAATATTTACCAAAAATAATTTTTATCTTGTTGAACCAAATTTTACACCTTGATATTAACCATGTCTCCAGGATTTTAGAAATTCCACTCATATCAGTGGTACAATTATGTTTTACACGAATTTCCAAATTCTCTTAGGAGGTGGGTAAAAGACGGGGAAATGTTCAATAAAATTTTTATATATCAAAAATTATTCTAAACTAAATTCAATTAATTACATTGAACTTATATAGGTATTATGTATCTATTTTTAAAATAATCAAATTTAAATAAAATAAATAATTATTTAAATAAAAATAAATTTTTTAAACCATAACTCAGTGTTTTTTCACTATTCATCAAAAAATTGAATATTTTCAAAAAAAAACATAAATTCACCCTATGCTAATTTTGATATTCCAAATCCAATTATGATGTTCATTTTGAATGTTATTATTTATAAAATTTCAAAAATTGGGTATTAGTATTCATAACGGCTACTTTGATTGGTCTTAGTGTGTTACAACTCGATGTTGCGTATGAAAAATGCTATTGTATTATTCAAAGAGAAGAGTATTGTGAAAGCTTAGGGTGTTACAAAAGTAGGTAGCCCCACAGGTCTAAGTAATAATTACTCCTGAATAGATGATGATATCCCTTACTAGAGAAATCACCCAGTAAATATGTATCAAAAATACCGCAATTTGTCTCATTCTTCAGAACAATGGAGTCAAAAAGGTCCCGCTGTTTGTCATCCAGAATAGCATTGATAAACAGAGGATAAGCATTGGCCTATCTGAAGGTGATATCGAGAGCATGGCAATCTGGGAAAGCCATCTTGGATCCATCACAATTGTGATTCCATAAGCTGATGTCGCCCCTCCCAATAATCCATCTACTATGTTCCTAGAGAGTAGCAACATGGACCTGAACAGTAGGCCAGAGAGGAGACGAGCTCCCCCTAACAGATTCCAGATTCCTACAATATTTGTTCTATATGAATTGTCCCTAGAGGGTATCCCCCACAATGGCCTCCCATGCAACCTTTCCATGCAACCATTTCATGGTGGTGGCCAGATCATTCAAATTGATACCTCTCTCCTGGGTAGGTCTTACTAGCCTTTGCCAGGACACCCAATGACGCCTCCCTTCCAAGTGTGCATCCCAGATGAAAGAGTTAAGGATATTTTCAAGAATATTCAGGACCCCTTTTGGAACATTAAGGGTAGATAGTATGTGAATGGGAATATAAGAGAGAACATGGTTAACCAGAGTGATCCTGCCACCGAAAGATAGAAATATGTCTTTCCAATTAGTAATTCGATCAAAGATTTTGGAAACAATTTTGTCAAAATTCTGAATAATATGTCTCCAACGAGACACTGAAGCACCATAATTGAAAAAAGGGAATGATTTTCTTGGAATATATATTCTTTTCTCTACTTTTCCCACCCATATGCCAGAACAGTTCTTGGAGATAAACATGTTTATTTTCTCACTATTGACTAACTGCCCACTCCATTTCTCATATGACTCTAGAACCAGATTAATACTCCAAATGGATCTCTTTATGGGACTAAGAAAAAAGATAATGTCATTGGAAAACATCAGATCTGAGATCCCATTGGAGGCCGACCTACAATGGAAAGTAAAAATGCCACCAGCACTGATGCTTTTCTTGATAAGATGGGAAAGAGAATATTGGGACATAATAAAGCGACTCATGGATAGAGGGTCTCCTTGTCATAGTCCACACACCGATTTGAAGAATCCACAATTGGTTACCATGAATGAAATAGAAATCAAAGGCGAGTTGAAACATCTGAATAGATGGTCGATGGACCAGGAACATAGACCCGTACATCACAACACAATGATGATGAAATTCCACTGAAGTGTATCATAGGCTTTCTCCATGTCAATTTTAAGAATCATATTTGAACCGCTCACTTTGACATTGAGGTCATGAAACATCTCCTGAGCCAACCCAATTGCTCCCTAAATAGTTCTTCCTTTAACAAATCCATGATGTTCCATGGAAATCCAATGGGGAAGATAAAGCGCCAGCCGTCTGTTGACCACCATAGCTTACACTTTGTATGGAAAATCGCACATGCTTATAGGCCAATAGTGAGTGATAGAGGATGTGTTCTTGACATTGGGAATTAGGACCATCATGGTAACACAAGACACAGGTGGTAGGTGACCACCCTGAAATAGGTCTCGAATGGAATTGGACAGGTCTTCCTTAACCAAGTCCCACGAGGCAATGTTGAAGGATCCACGGAACCCGTCTGGGACTGAAGCACTCTCCGGTTTGAGGGATTTGGCAGCTTCAAGGATTTCCTCATCACCCGGACTAGCGGAGAGCACTGAATTGATGTGACTCGAGGCCTAATAAGGAATGGCGTCAAAAAGGTCTGCATGACCTGAAGGGTACCCATTATGCATGTTCTCCATGGGGACAACAATAATATCGGAGAAGTGAGACATAGTCATTCCACCAATCACCATAGGGTCATCAGTGAATGAACTGTCTTGAAGAAAAATATTTGGGCGAAACTGTCTCCTTCTCCCTTTAATACAAGCATGAAAAAAGGTAGTGTTGCGATCTCCCTATTGAAGCTATTTGACCCAAGCCTTATCCTGAGAAAGTCATTCCTGCAAGAGAAGCATATCTGCCAACATGTCATTCTTATGATAAAGGACCCCAAACACCAACTCATTCCAACCATTCTCTAGATAAATCTCCAATTGGTTAACTTCCTCTTTAATTGTGTCCAAGACCCACTATCAGGAGGGATGGGAATAGCTCCACTGAGCGAGATCACCTCTTAGGCGACGAAGCTTGTTATGATGCTTGGTCGAGTACATACCCCAAGAGGGCTTCATCCAAGAGTATTTGACTTCCTGTAGGAAGCCACTAAAGCCCGACCACAACATTTGATAGTAGAAACAATCATCATGTCTTGTTCCAGGGCTTAAAGAGACCAAAATGGGCGAGTGGTTTGAAATAGCTCAGGGAAAATGAGAGACCTTGGCATCCGGGAATGACGATATCATGTTTCAGTTAACCAGGAAGTGATCGAGATGACACCATGTGCATATTATTTCCTTATGGTTGTTGCACTAAGTCGACTAATCCCATGTGTACCCCAAGTCCATGAGACCTGGAGATGATAAGAAAGACTCAAACTCCACGGTAGCTCTTCAGGGGAAGTCTCCTCTACCTTTCTTCTCAGCTGGGTCCAGGATACAATTGATGTCACCACTAACAAGACAAGTCGTGTCTCGCTGGTAAAGGCACTATGGTCAGCCCATAAGATTTATCTATCATGAACTTCGCATTTTTCATAAATAAAGGAGTTGAAAATAGTGATGGATCCAGAGGTAATCTTGATGGTAACATACTGATCCGAAACCGATACATGATCCACACACACATCATGCCTCTAGAAGATCCAGATGTGACAGTTAAGTGGTTCATCATGCATATAATTGTGAAAATTAATTATTCTTGCTCAGTCATTGATTTTTGACACAAGAAACTTAGTGTCAAGAACTGCAAAGATAGAAGCATAAGACTTAAGGAATTCTGAAAAAATAAAATTTGTTTTCACATGGGCACCCAGGATATGTTCATTCCATACTATGAAAGTGATCATTGGATATTGCGAAGACTGGCTTTGGCCCTAGTCTTTTTGAGCCATCTGCATTAGCGGAGGAACCAGGAGAAATCCTTCTATATTTCGAACAGGTAACCACCCCCTAGTGGTGGCTGATTCTGTAACTAGAAGGGAGGTAAGATCATCCTGATCTAGTGCTAGGGAACTAAATTAGTTTTCTTGGAAAATGGAGGGACTGGTAGGAGGACAAGGCGCTTGAGGAGGTCCCAAAAATTCCAGACAGTAGGGGGTGTTAGGAGGGACAAGGTTTGGGGGACATCCATCCACAAACCTGACCCTGTTCGGAGGATCATAGGGAATCAGAGCCATACAGGAGGCCTTGTGTGTCTCCTGATGCACGGTAACACCTGCCTGTCTAGAAATTTGCAAATAAGGGGATGAGACTGAGGGAGCCACAACATTGAATCCTGATGTACCTTTGCAGACCACCAGTGGTCCCTGCACCGTGTGAGAAAGATAGAGGCTCCAAGGCTTAGAGGAGGGGCCAGGCTCTTAGCATGGAACTGGACGAGGAGTGTCAGGAGGTTGTCAATGCTTCCTGCAAACTGAAGGGGAATTACCATGTAGACGACAGGCCGTGCAGAAGCTCCCATGCCCCGAATAGAAAATCTTTTGCCACCATGAAAAAGAGTCTCCTACCTGCAGATAAATCTGGGCTAGGCGAGGCTTTTAAAGGACCAATTCAACACAGATCTTGGATGAGGAGGTGTCCAAATGATGAGAGGTATTGATATCCACACACAGGAAGGACCCGAGGATATCTTCAATTCCCCATGAAAACCCCAGGTTGAAGAAGGATAAGGGAAGACTAGGAAAGGAGATCACAGTAACCGCTTGTGGGGAGTCAAGGCCCTGATGCACCTCCAAAGTCCATCTGAAAAGATATAAAATCCATCATCCCACAACACGAACCCATCTCGACCACGCGCACAAAAAGTCATCCCTAGATCCATGAATGATATAGAAAGCCTTCTTGGAGAGCTCTGAAACCTAAGACATTTCATCGTGTCCCCACAAATCCACAATGTTCATGAATATGCCATGCAGAGGTTTGTCCACACCAAAATGAGCCAACAAAGACAAGTAATGGAGGGGAATAGTGGCCGCAAAGGATGTAGCTAAGAAAGAGAACGCTGGAAAAAACCCTTCCTTACCCAACTGAGCGTCACCGGTATAGACCTCTGGGAAACCAGAAACAAACATGGGGGTTGGTGGAGGCCTCAAGAGGACCTCCTTGAGAGAGGGAGCCGAAGTCGATGACAAGCCAGCAGGAAAAACCGAGGGAGGGGATGACACCGGGGAAGACGACAAGTTGATAGGGAGATCTGGGGGTGGGTCTGGAGCACCACCAAGCAAGGCAGGGAATGACACCGGCTGATGCGGCAAGAAGGCCGTCGAGGGAGAAACAGATGCCATCAGAGCAATGGGCTGAAAATTTTGATGAAAGGGGGCACGTTCAGAATCATTTTTTGTACCTTAAACCACAACTTATTGTAAGACTCAGATAATTCAATACCTCTTATGTATGGGTTCTTTATTCATTATAATGGGTGTATATATTACTTAATTATATATTTGGATGATGATTCATGTGACACTCTTTATTTGGGATACCCATGTAAGCTAATCTTACAAGATGATTTATTATCACATAAATTATCCATTATTTTATTTCAAAATGGTTGGAAGGGTTAAAACATTGATTTTATGGAATATATTAGTTGATTGAAATAGTTTTTATCGATATTATTAGGTAAATAGAATGGTTTATGAAATAGATCTAGTGGATTGAAATAGTTTTTTATTGGTATTATTGGGTAAATAGAATGGTTTATGAAATAGATTGGGTGGTTTAAACATTATATATATGATTGGAATAAGTGATTTATTCTATAATATAATTTGTGAATTTTCATAAATTCATCATGTGTGTTTTACTGAGAATGATTAATAGCGTGTTCATAAATTTTAATATGTGCTCATACAATTTATGTTATGTTAAAACACATTTATGGGTTATATGAAATGAAAAAAACATGGATTCATTGATTAAATCTTACTGAATTGTTTTAATCACCCCCTTCAAGTGAATCATTGTACACATGCAATTATTATTGTTTTTTGTTTTTATTTATAAGATTTATTATCTTCTATAATGTTTTTATTATTTTTAAAATGTTTTATTTGTGTTATTGAGCAAATTTGGATTATTTTATGAATTTCAGTTTTCATTTACATTCTTGGGTATATTCAATATTGTATTTAAAGGTATGTGGTGGGAATAAATTTGTATGTAAAACATAACCATATGGTAATTTTTAAACCCTAAGTAATCATTGTATGTAATTGGAATAGTCCAGACATGTTATGTGAAAGGTAATATTCTTGATCATTTTTTGAGGTTTGGTTTTATTAGTTTGGCTTGGTCAGGGAATTACAAAAAGTGATTCAATTATATCAAGGCAATAAATATAGAAAATATTTATAAAATAGAGTTTCATATTGTATCACAATTAACTCATTCAATAATCCCATAATGGAATGATATACACAAATTCATGATTCAAACATTATTGTGCATGAATAGAATAATGGGGAGTTATGTTGACCTTCCAATTTCATTTAAGGGATCTACTCTAGAAATTAGTAATTTATGTGATTTTTTTAATGTGAATCACTTATAAATAATATTGTTTTATATTAATTTAGACACAATTATTTTATTATTATTATTTATTACCCTAAAGTTTTGATTATATGTGATTTTTATTATCCTTGTAATAAAAAAAATTGGTGACCAAAAAATTATTTTCTGGGGGAAATAATTCATTTTATGAGAAACCTATCTGATAAAAGATTATCTTGGTGATATTATAATTTTTTTCCCAATATAGAGGATAAAAAAGTTCCAAACTAATTTTTTTGAATTATATTGTCTCATGAAACCAAACGAACAAAATGGACCTATATAATTTCTCATGATATTGATAGAAATAGAATTAACATGGATGATAATGATGAAATTTCAGTCACAGAAGATACTATGAACATATAATAGAAAACCAACAAGAGATATGGATATGTGGAGGTATTTTAATCCATGATAACATGTATGGAATTTATCCAAAATGATTATGATTGAAACTTGGTTGATTTACCTTAAAAGGATCTACCTACAATGTTTAAGTTGATTTAAATAATGAAATTTTGAAACATATGCTAGAGTTTCAACCATGGAATTAAATAAAAAGTCATTCACCAAAAGTCACAACTACTGATCAATACATCCCCCATGAACCGGTGTGTAGGAACCCCAAACACTGAAATTATCCGCACCTCATATGTTTTTTCTAACTTATAGTTAGAAATTTACTAATATAATAAAATATGTGAACAACCATAATAAATACATACCCTAAAAAATACACAACAAAAGAATCAATGGATCAACCTTAGTCTTGCATCCTTATGATAACCAAGTTAATTTTTATTCATGGAATGAAATTAATCCAAATCATAAAGATAACCCAAAATTTGATATACTATATAGATTAGTAGATGTAAACATGAAAATGCATCCAAATAAAATATACAATTACAAGTGCTACAACCTTTATTACCTATGTGTGGAGGGATGTGTCCTAACAAAAAATATACCTTCCAACTTTTTCTCATTATAGTTCTCCATCCTTATAGGACATGACCTCCCACCTTTGTCCACATGGCCTCTAACAACATTCAATACACTTATTATTTTCAAAAACATACAGGCACATGTGGTTTTTCTACACTATTCATAGTAAGACATAATAGGTCATTCGATTCTATAACCATTTTACCTTCCAACGATACCCACCATGGGTTGTTTCAACCTCTATTTCGCTATTTCATCTATTTCATTGACTACAAACTCACATTGAATAGTGAACATTACTATTAGTATCCACACTAATTAATCTTATACATTTCTTCCTTTTTTTAAATCCTTATTGAATGAAATCAATATACAATCAATAGTGATCCTCATGTTACTAAAACACCCACAATTTCACTACATTCACAATAACTAATGATGATTCTATAACTAAACGTCTATTTAAATTAGTTCCTCTACTAAGACAATACTTATACATTTGGGAGAATGCATTATACATTCCTTTTTCTAAATTCCCACACACAATCACCACAATAAAGATGCTTCTTTCTTTCACTGAGACAATCTCCACTAAATTGTTAGTCATTATATTTGATAAAAAAAATTAGTTTATTCACTATTGATGAACTGTAATATCAATCTATATCTTGAAATCCCATGGTGGTATGTACTGCCTACAACTTTTTTTTACAATGTGCATATTTTGAATATTTTATTTCAAAAATACCAATAATTAACAGAGAAAATATGTATCATACCATAACCTAAAAATATCCCACTTGATAATAATTTACATAGGTTAAATATAACATTACAAAATTCAAATAATTTTCTCATGATTTGATGAAATTTTAACTAGGTAGATTCTATTCAACCTTTGTAGTAGTTTAAAGACCATCCACTATACTGCTTCGTATCATCCATGACCCCATTTAAGAAATCCCACCTAAAGGTTTCATAACATGATCTGTTGTTTTGTTCCTAATAAACCTCTGGAGCCCCTCTACAGAATTTACCCTATTGTAAATTATTACTGAGTCTTAATAAAAATTCACTATGGAACAAAAAACACACAATTTCATGTTCCATGTATACAGACTCACTTATTTGGGTCTACCATAATTTTAAAATATTTATTCAATAAGATCATGCAACCAAATATTTATTTGTTACATCGAACTATAGAGATGAAATTAATATTGGCCTTCATCCAAAACTCTTATTTTTGGAAAGATAGATAGAATCGGACTATTGAAATCCCACTGAATTAATTCTTTGTACACTTAAGGAACACAAAGTCATATTCTCCCACTACATTATAGACTCACAAGATGATCCTACCTAGATCTCCATCAATATTAGGGGACATTAGGTAACTCTATATATATTCTAATAATCCTCTAATAGTTTTGTAAAAAATAAAGTTATCATTTCCATCTTATATAAAGTAAATATGCCCAGGACTTGGGGATGTCTTTTAGGATTTTCCATAGATGTAATTGATAATATGATGTATTTTTAGATTATATAAATGAAAACTATCATATTACTAGAAATATATTATTTCTGTAAAATAATAAGACAAATGAAATGTAACATCATCAATCCCTATGATAAGAAACATTTACACTACACCCAGTCATCCAATAACTCTATTTATATAACCCACCAACTGATAGCACTATTAATATGATTTTTGATGCAGGATAGCCATATGGATCAAACACATGCTTCTGGACTTCTAAATTAGGACTAAATATCAACTATGTGTCACTATTTATAATCTTAGGTTCTATCTCATAATATCTGTAAGAGAAGACAACCATCATATATTCCAAAACACCCTTTAATATCAAGAATATCATCACTTATACGTCATATAGTCCAAATCATTTTACAATGGTTATGCATGAAAAGGGACCTCAAAACTAATCTGATTTTTCCCCATGGAAAAAACCCAAAATTTTGTAGTTCTTCATTGATTAAGTATTGTTATACAATGGATCCCATGAGATCATTGAATGATAGAATGTAATGATTTCTATATTCCTCTCCTCTTAGAACAAGAGAAACTCCACCATAACACTTTCACATGTTATTTAAAACCATGAAATATACATTATTTTCCGATAATATACTCTTTCTTCATGTTAATTATCATTAAAAACATCTTTATCTAGAGTAGAAAAATATTTTCTACACTCATTAAAAACCATGATCCTTACTACATAAATTCCACACCATTCAAAGAATAGTATTTTTTTCAATATATTGTCATCAATATATTATTATAATGATCTAGGATCATGACACTTCCTCCTTCTATTCATTAACTAGAGGGTACAAAATCTCCTCTTAAGATATCATGAATTTTAAAATAATTACTCATATTATCAATTTTTAGTGATGAGAAACCAGATTGAACAGAATTGACTCATGAGGGATACAAAATATTCAGTATCTATAACATCCATAACTATTATCTATGGGAGATATTATCCTTCAGAAATTAACTAACCGAAATATGAGGATATAGTACAATAATTCCAACTATAATATCCCATCTTACAATAATCATTTTCATCAAGGGGAACCACCCAAATGTAATTTACCTATACACACACACCTAAGTTAAATAATGTGTAATATTTTGACTTTATAACAAAATAATTCATTTAGAACAAGCATAATTTTACCTGATTATTCTATCAGGTAAAATAATGGTGTACTTTATATCAATTACTTCTAGTTGATATTAATATCTCACTTCTAATTGATTCACCATTTATCAAATCATAACAAAAATAGGATTGGATTAAAAGAATTCGTAAAAGTTTGTATGCTCCTATGTTGAAACATTATAATGGGAATACACAATTCCAAAATTTATCCTATAGAAATAGTGACCTTCCGTTGAAAATTAATAATGTATGGAATCACATGATATATTATAGAAGACACCTATACTGTTATAACAAACATTTTCGGAATGTCACTTTGATTAATATAACATATGTCTACAATAAACTGTTATACATGACTTTTGATATACTCCGAACACCATTTTACTAGAACTATCTTCCACGTTAACATATATTGGAAGGCATAATAATTTAATTAACCAAATTTTCCAAATATTCCTATAACCAAGATATAAGTATCTCATTGATAATGAAAAATTCCACAAGACATCCTCCATTCAAGATCACCTTCAATATTCTAGAAGAAATAGGGAATTTCTTCTATCTTTTTAGCATAACTCCTTATTCATGCATAATTCATTGCTACCCTGATATACTGTAACATTTCTATGATACCATTTATTAACGGTTTTCATGAAGAATCACTAATTGGAATTTAAAACATCTAATATATAGATCCCCCACTAATCAGTGTCTAGTTATAGAAAGTTTTAGTTCTCTAGCCACCAAGTGGATCTTCTTTTCTGGTAGATTCTCTTTCCTTGGGTTAGTATTTTATAATTCCAAATGAATAATAGAACAAGTATTTGAAAAACATGATATGTATTACAAACAACACTATGATTATGTGGTTTGGACTTTAATCCTAAATCCATGGGAGAAAAGGTATCATATTTATTCATATAACAAAATTTATTCTAGTTATAAGGATAAAACAACTTATAGTATCTTACACAGATTAATAGAAGGTAAAATTCTGGAGACTCATTTGGAAATCTCCAAAAGCATGTGAAAACAATATTAAAAGACATGAGTGGTGGTATTTTATCACTCTAGTAATTATATTTTATAGTTTCTACTCCATATGGTCTTCCTATCTTCTTGGCTATGGATTCCTACCTTCTTCCATGTTCCCAACCAAACAATCTAGTACACTGATGCTCTTCCAAAACATAGTCAAACATGTGGGTTTACCAGTATTCATAGTATTTAGATATCCACATGGGACCAACCATTTTATTTTTTATATTTTATTCCTTGTATCATATGTTTCCTTGATTTCTAACTCTATGTATACATAACATTGTACTCCTACAATGCAAAAATATGAATCTTAAAATTAATTTCTTCTCAATAAATTTCATTAAGAAAGTCCTCCATGTATCATCCCCAGTGATCCCCATGTTTTATAAAATTTTAACATTTATCAAATCATAAATAACTTTTTTAACATCTATAACATCACTTATTCCTCCAGAACATTGCCATCGTGTCTACGTACATGCATTGGATCTTCCTCCTAATATATTCCAACACATGGTCACTACAGAAGTGTTATTGATTACTTCTAATGAGCTAATATATTCTCAAATAATGGTCACTCTATCCATTTAATGACTTCTATTTAGCTTGTTTTTATGAACTATATCCCATTATAAAATTAAAACATCCCCAGTTGACATGAACAATATCATTCTTGGTTTTCTAAGAATATCTTCCAAAACCTATCATCTGATGATGCTAAAACATAACCCATAAATTAGTTATCACACCAACACCAAGTAGTTCATTCCTAATAAAAAAGTTTAATTTCAATAGAGATATTAATATTTCATGTCATTTACAAGAATTTTTTTCACTAATATTTAAGGTAAAATCCAATAAATTTTTTAATTTATATAAATTTTTTTTAATTATGAGATATATAAAATTAATGTACATAACATGTGTCATAATAATAACCTATTCAAAATATATACATGAAAAAACATGATGTTTCTTGGTATACTAATTTTTCTTTTGTGACATCCTAACCCATCCAATCATCATACGATCCCTATTGAGTAATTATAAAACATTATATAGCCTTAGGTATCTCACCCTAATTATTAAAGGCTATTAATAAATTCAATGAGACAAAATAATACCATTATAGTTATTTCCATTAATTAATTACAAACCTAATGATGAGATTATTTTAAATTCTCAATATGATGTATCAATTAATTAGACATATCAATGCCTATAGAAAAATTAATGTAATGTAACTTAGAAATACCACCACCCGAATAAAAAGAATGAAGAAATACATGTCAAAATATGTAGAAATACTAAAAAAATTAACTTTTCACCTTAATTTTATTAAAATCCAAAATGTATCATTCTGGTGGATATAATATAAATAACCCTAAATAGAGAATCTGAAAAAATCACCCATATATCCCAAACTAAAAAAATTCCAATGATAAATAGTATTTCCTTCGTCCTCTGTAGCTCAACCACTATGGCTATGGTCTATAATAATTAAAAAAATTATTTTTATTTTTCCTATATCATGTTAATCATAATAATCATACAAATAATGGAGTACGTGCATGTGGTGAATAGTAAGTAATTTCTTGATAAATATTAATATCACATGAACCCCAAGAATGTTAAAGTTTATTATGGTTTAAATTTATTTTATAAAACATGACCAATCTCTATTACCTTTTATAAATGTATACCAAAACATTTCATATTCCACCAATAATAATTCTTCGAATCAATCCTTAGAAAAATGTATAAAAAACCCTCAATTTTCACAACAATCTACCCACCCACATATTATATAAAAATATAATAGACCTATTAGTCCAAGAGATAAACCCATAGTAAACTACTACATTAATCCTTCTTATTATTTCAAATAAGCCCCCTTCACTGAAGTAATATCCATAATCATCGCATCAAACCTGGAAATACTCCCACAAGTAAGTAGGAATCGAAAATCTCATGTATAATACCTCATTCAATGAAATAAATAAATATAAAAAATAACATCATCTTAAATTGCATAATTCAATTACAATTTATCATAAATTATACACTTTTAGTCCTCTCTTATTTTCCTAAAATCACACACACACAAACCCAATAAATAATATTTTAGTTTAATTCCAAATTAATAAGAAAAATAATCCCATTTATATTAATCATATTAAAACCATATTTATATCCATTCCAAATCAAAATTAATTTCAATTAAAATAATAAATTTAATCTAAAAGAATTTATCACAAAAAATATTTTAGAAGAATCCATATAGAGAATCATGATACCGAAGAAATACCATACATAAAAAAATATAAAATTCAACCCCATCATACACTTCTATAATAACTAAAACAAAAGACCCTGGTATTTTAGGAAATAACCTCTTATTTTGTCCGAAAATTCTATGGATTGGATCTTTGAAATGAAAAATCATGAAGAAATATATAAGGAGACATATGGGAGTCACATACCTTCGATCCAATCAAAAAATGTCAAAATATCTAATAAATGTACATACATGAATGTGGAATCAACCAATAAACACTAAAATACACCTACAACTTATATATAATTTTAGACATGGGAAATTATCCAACAATAATATAAAAGATAATATAATAATTTTTTGGGCCATAGGTAAGTGACTACATGGTCAAAATGCATGTTCTCCTTAGACTGCATATCCATCCATTGATTTCAATATAGTTTACTCATTAGGTTGAATTTTCAAGATTAGTGTTATATCTAGAACATGTGAATAATAATTAGTTTCACTTTTCGATATAAATTTTACATGCAAGGTCCCACTTTGGTATGCAACATGGTGTTCCAAAAATGCATCGACCCAAGAAGCCTTCCAAAATATTCCCAAAATTCATAGTTTCACCCACTAAACTCCAAAAAATCAATATATATATATATATATATTTAATTAACTTAAATAATGGTTCGAAAATTATCCTTAATATTGGTCAAGAAATCCTCAGTAATTTTGAGTGCATCCATGTTGGTGAAGAGAAATGGCCACACTTGACACATCGTCAAATCCCTCTCCCATGTGTCCAATAGTTAGGTACCATATTTCTATCGAAAAATTAATAATAGAAATGAATGAACTCAAAATATATTCTTTCACTATTAAAAAAATAATTTGGACCCATAAAAATTTATCATCCAACTATTGTTTAATGTTATTTCAACTAGTGACATGTAAAAGGTCTATGAAGTATCTATATAATTCTGACATTTAAAATGCATCATTCAAGGAAGTATAAATTATTGGAAATGAAAAACAATTTGAAACTCCCACCATATGTGCAATAACCCTAAAATAGTAGAAATGTTCAATACACATTGTTTCCGCTGTTGTTGGTGTCCCAACCAATGAATAACCTAGAGAATTACCACATCGCATGTAGTGAAATATAAACACTATATACAACAATCAACATAAGACACATATCTACACTATAAAATAGTAATGTATTTAATAATAGGGGGATCTTATTTATCATATCTCTGATAATACTCATTCCCTGAAGGGAATCTTTCACTCCTTTCTACCTAAAAATTAAGATATTTAAAGGGTATCCTATAAGCCAACTCAAATAAATCAACAATAATTATAATTTAGTGAATATTATTTTCTGAAACCAACACTAATGTAAGAATTTACTTCCACGATCTACCATAGTCAATCATATAGAATCTATGTTTTTCCTTTAATATCTATATCCTCTCCACAGATTTTTCATTGTTTTGAGTATGAAATGATGTTCTAAATTTCAATTGGGTGCCCATAACATAGAACCACACCTTCAAAAACATAAAAGTGATTCTGTTATCCCAATCAAATATAATTTATTTTGATATATTATAATTTTTAATGGCTTCCCAATAAATAAAAGATTCAATTATTCTATGAAATTCATATGATGAATTTGTATAAAATGAACATATTTTCTTATATTATCTATGAGTACCAAAATTGAGTCATTATTTCTCATGGTATGCAATAAATCAATTATAAAATTAATTGATATTTATTCCAACCTATGAACTATAATAATTAATGATTCTAAGACTCCTACTATATGTCTATGTAATACATTTAACTATTAAAAGGTAAATAATTGTACAATATAACATGAAACCTATTTGTTGATATACAACCTCAATATTCATTGTATTAGGACATTGAAACCACTTGATGGTAATGATGAAATTCCTTCAACAATTTTTCCTAAACCATATAGGGAATAATTATGAGAGTCCAAAAAATTCATTGTACTACCAAATTCTTATTAACACACATGATGGAAACTATAACATTAATCAATTATCTTAAATAAAATTACATTTCATCCAATAAAAAAGTTTCACTCAACCGATTTCCAAATTTGGGGTAATAATTATTCATAATATCACTATAATGGTTTTTCCCACTTAGTCCATTAAATTTCATGTTTTTGTAGTAGGATGTTCTTAGAGGGGGCCTATTGTGGGCCTAGAGGTGTTTGGATCCTAAAAGAGGGAATCAGATGAAATAAACTCTGTTTAATGTGTACATGATATGTAATCGTGATTCACAGCCCATGTGAGGCCTCTTAATGATATGTAATAAATAATGTGTGAAAATACATCAAGGAGACATGTTTATCTATATAACATATGCCCTGAACTTATATCATGTGTAGGGAATACATTTTGTGTAAATTTCTTATGAAGTGCATCATTAAAGGGTGATACTGTAAAATTTTCATAAATACTACTACATATAAGGCCTCCCTCCCTGATTCGAAGAGACAAATGGCTCCCTCCATTGAAATTTTGTGATTCCATTAAATGGTTAGTGATTTAAGGATTCCCATCTGGGATTCATGGTGAGTTCTCCTCTCGTTCTCATTTGTTTCCTTCTATTATTCATTGAAGATTTTTTTGGGGGTTGTGTAGTTTGTTTTAGTTAGTTTGTTTGAGATGATATTTCATGTGAAATGGGTGTGGTGTAGGTTGATCGATGGTTTCCCATGTGTGATTAATGTTTGTAGGTGTTTTTACATTACTCTACGGTGTGCAGCATGTCATACAAGAAGCCTTTAAGTATGAAATCCTTGTTTATCATTATTGTGTGTCTTACCAGATGCGTATTCTTTTTTTATCAACGAGTTATGTTTGTGCATGATATTTAAAATATAATTAATTGGTTAATTGAATTTTTAGTATAGAAAAGATGAATTATTCCCAAGATTTTATAGATTTGATAATATTTTGATACTTTGATTGAATGAGTTTGATACCTCTCTAAATATTTTGGTCATTGTGGGCATTGTTTTCACCATATAATATGTATTGCGACTATTTCTTTTTTAGTGATTGGTATGATATCACCCTAAAAAGGAAATTGTCTAAAAACATATTTTGATAATAAATTAGATTCACTAATATTAAGGATTATGTGATAAATATTTTAGAATAATGTCAAATGTTATTAAATTACCCATATATATTCCAAAAATGGTTTTGAGGTGATGCGATTTGTGGCCGTGATTTTGGGGAGAAAATGTGTGGTTGATGTGTGGTTGATGCATGTAGGGATTATGGTTTGTTGGTCATGATTTTGGAGAAGTGAGCTGGTTTGACAGAAATTCATTTGGAGTGGAAATATGTCTTGTTAGTAATTATTTTAGGGTGGTGGGTTGATGGGGGTGATGGTGGTGATGATCTACATGTGATGAGTGGTGACTTAATGCTAGATTCTCATGTAATTATGAAATGAATGATCTTATTAGTCATGATAAAAATGACATGGGATGGTTTTTTTAATGGGTTAGAAATGGATGATTAATAATTAAATGGTTGGATGCATGGTAAAACATTTTTTTTGACAAATGATGATATAAATGGGGTGGAAAATTTAATTTTGTGGAAATTTGAAATGGGGCTTGCGTCTTTTTTGTGGTGTTATGCATTTAGAGGTGGCAGTAAAAGTGGCGATGTTGTCATTTGTTTAGGTTTTGGTTGTGATCCCATAGGATGGGTTTTTGTGTATGAATATATGTATATTCTTGTGTATTATTTTGATTTCTACAAGCACCCCACCCAAGTCGAGCACTATGTTCTGACACTAACATTATCTCACGGGGGTGTTTTATGGACATCCAATGAGGTGGATGAAAATTCAGGTGCCCTCTCTTTCTTACACTCTCTTCATGGTGAGGTAGGTATTGCACAATTTGTGATGGTCAAAGGATTTTTAGTTCAATTTAGGGTGGCCATGATATCCTATGTTTTTTCGGTTGAGATGTGATTTTTCTTGTGGGGAGGTGGAAGAGGAGGATTCTAGTGAGATGTGATATGGTTGTGATTTTTTGGGTGGCTATGGTAAGGTTAATTCAGGGGAGGAGTATGACATGAGGTTTATGTCCTAAATGACTATGATTCCATACTACTATGTTTATGGATGTGGTTGTTATGTGATTGAGTATGTGTCTATTGGAGAGACAGGATATGGTCATGCTTGTGGCTAGGGACCCATGTGTTTTTTGGTGATATGTGATATTCTAGTCCTTGTGGGTTATGTGGTATATGAAATAGACAAGTGTTCTGCGACGTAAAACATTTTGGTGAGATGTAAACATACTAGTGAGAAAGTGGTATGGGGAACCATTATTGATGTTACTCAAGTTATATTATATTACATGTCTTGTGTTATTTGGTGAGAAAAACATTGTGAGGATGGGATGGATAGTTTAAAAAATTAGGTGATATTGGTTCATCTATTTTCTCATGGGTGAACAAAGATTCTTCTTTCTTTTGTTTTCTGATAGTGTTTAGTTTTCCTACTGAGTGTACTTGTATGCTCACCCTATGTATATAGACTATTTCGATGTTTTCTTGAGGATTCCATGGATTGTGCTAAAATTTATAGGTCAGACACATGGATAATAGCTGAGTCAATGTTTTTGAATTTATTCTGGGTTTTTATATTGGATAATGTTTTCTTTATCAGTTTCATTTATACATGAATTGGGGGTTTGTTTTGGTTTCGTTTTACATTATTCCTTGAGAAGTTTTTTTGATGATTAATCTTATCTACTAATCCAACATTATTATATATGGTAATGCATCCCATACATGATATTTTTATACCCTCTATTCTATTCACTATTCTGGGGCCTATATTAGGTGGGATTTCAGGGTAAATTATCTCTCTACCAAAATTTTAGTATCTTTAGAGGGAGGGGGTCATGACAAAGTGGGATAAAAGGCATATGGTTGGGAGATATGATAGATTTTTGAGTAACAATATTGAGGATTTAAAGGGTAGGTCTGAATAAAAGTTTCAATTGACCTTGGTCCATGCATATGAAAGAGAAACTGTCTAGGGTATCAAATTTTAGTCTCCCATGATCCAGTGGATATAATATGAGCATATTGTATGACAAAGTGAGATATATCAGCTTTCATGATAGAGACACAAGAGAAGTACATGAATCCTGATAACTTGTGTTCAAATTTTAATTGGGTTGATTTGTTAATGGTAAGATAAATAATTTTAATTAATATTCATCTAAATGAGATTTGACACTTCCAATCTATGGAAGTTATTGTTTTTATTTCATTTATGGATTTAGTTCATCATCTACATGTGGATCAGGATGTTTAGGTTCAACATGATAAACTAGTAGACCATTATATGGCTGATTTTCTTAAAAAGGATGTTCAAGTGTAGGGGAAGAAACATTAATTTAGTGGTATGATCTAGGGAAGTATGTGGTTATTGTTTCAGATGTGGATATAGAGAGATGGTTGGAGGAACTCTAAAATCCTTTCAGTTTATCGGGTCCCAATGGGGATATTAGGTATCTTTGGCTATTATTTAAATGCATGGAGTTGTGTGTCAGTGGTGGACACGATATCTATGTATGTGGAAGGATACCATCATTTCAGTGGTCGACATCCAAAAATTGTTTGTGGTATAATTAAATTCATGAACTATGATGTCATTAAATAGGAAGGACCAAGTTTTTCATTAATATTGGAGTATGTTTTTGCAAGAGTTAGGAATCCTATTCAATGATATTCTATTATTTTTTCCATAGCTTTATCTATATGAGGAGTCTCATTTGATACATCATGAGGCGGCACTACTTCATTCTATTTAGTATGTAGTTACTCATTTTATGTTGTTGACATTTCAAGATGTTTAGAAGAAGGTTTAGCTAATTTAGAATATGCACTCATGAGGTGATTTTCTATGGGAGAGGAAATAGTTTGGATCTTTAAGGATAAGGGTTGTGGTTAAATGTTACTAGGAACCGGGTCTAGCAAGGTTTTGACCATTGTGGAGTTTACCTCTACAGCTTCCTTTCTATCCGTATGAGTCTTGTGGTTTCTGTGCGTTCTATGACATATTTATCCAAGTGTGTATTATTTTGGAGTTCATCACCATCGCATGAACTATTTCCCAGTGGTTCCCCATGTTCAATTTGGTGTAGGTGGATGGCTTCAACTCTCATATTATTATAAGTTTCTTGTGATACCATTTTATAAGAACGGGTGGAAGCTTTCCACTACTCCAAGGGAAGATGGAGAAGGTCTCTTTTGATATCATGATGTTCCTCATATTCAAAGACCTTAACTCTTGAATGGCCATTGAGGTGGTCCTTAGTGGATATGTATGTGAGTTGGGTGTGGTTAGTTGCTCATAGTATAGGAATAAATTCTATAGGGGTCATATATTGTTAGAGGTATGACACGTATGTTGAGTACCCTTTTTTGTGACCTATTTTATTTAATGGATTCAAAATCCTTTTTTTGACCCACTCTAGTATATTATTTTTACTATATGTATATAGGATTTACATACCCCTAGTGTAGACTACTCTAGTAAAAGTACATGAATGTATGATTGGGGGGTGTCATTGTTGTATACTGATAACGAGGAAACGTAAATCATGTGAGGATTTTTCATTCTACCAAAAAATTCATAAAATTTTATCCTTGATAAAAATTAGTTGGATACCGTACATGCTATTATCAACTACATATCAAGGTGAGTCGTTTTCATATCCATGGATGGTCATTATTTGGTTTTCATTGGTAAGAAGGTGTTTCATATGGGAAGTCAACATGTGGATCCCCTTCATTCATTAACGGATGAGTTTTTAGTGTTACTGGTAGAGGCCTAGATGTTAGAGTTTATCAGGGTTATGGATGTGTTTCTATATTTCTTCCTAGAGGATTTTAGGATGAAACCCCTCAATTTGATGTAATGTTTTGGATAGACATGAAGTCTGATGCTTCTCTAATTTCAATGACACTTTATTAGATCAAACCATATGGGTTGGGGGAGTTCAGGTATCAGATTGTTGATCTGATGCATATGGGTTTCATCCGGCCTAATGTATAAACATAGTGTGATCCTGTGTTGTTCACCAAGAAGGAATATGGTTGTATAAGGATTCACATAGACTACTAATGGTTATATCATGTGATGTTCCAGTGCTGTTACCCAATTTTAAGGATTAACAATATTTTCAACCAGCTAAGAGTTAATGATGGTTTTATATAAATGATCTACGGTTTTGATATAACTAGTTGAGGGTAAAGGAGTGATATATCCCAAAGAATTACTTTAGATGAAGGTATGTGAACTTTGAGTTTATAGTCATGATGTTTAGTGTTACGAACCAAATAACCATGTTCATTATTCTTATTAAAGAAGTGTTCCATGTGTTTTGAGACCAATTCATCATCGTATTCGCCAATGATATCTTGATCTAATAGAAGTCACTGGAGGATCATATTTAGAATCTTAGAGACCTATTCTAGTACCCCAATTTTCTAGTATTTAACCATTTAATTATACATTTCGTGTGTATAATGTAATATGTTAACGATTACAAGAGTATAGAGAATATTCAAGCAGTATTTAGGGATAAATGGGAGGTGCATCGACTACACACGATTTGTATAAACCTTAAAAAAATCTTAGTAGAAGGTGTGCGGAGTGGAAGATGTTGGGAAGTTTCTTTGGAATGTTTGGTGAATGGTTAGGGAGACCGTTTGAGGATATTTCGAATGTGTCATCCCAGGATGTAGCAAACACATGGTAATCACACAGTCTGTCTAACTATGCAGACTAATCATGTAGAGTGTTAAAGTGATATCCTAAAAAAGTATATCTGACATGTTTTTGACTCTATAGGCTTGGTGATTAACCCATAACATACCTAGTATAAGATTATTATTTTATAATGGTTGCATAACATATCCCAAGTGAATTCGAATTGATCTGTAGCCTTCCCTTGGTGATTAGAATCTGATTTCTTTAAGTATGTCATCGTTCTTCAATGTTCGTGTCAAATTTTTTGAAATATACATTGATATAAATTTCCTCTACTTTATGATTCTTTCATTTACACCCATTATGGGTTAAATATGATTTATTATTCCAAATATAATGAGTGTTGGTCTCATTTTTTATAGAAGAATATAACTAAGGTTGTTTTGTGGATTTATTTCCCATTTTTTAGGAATCTGTGTATGTTTTTAGTTTTTTTCAGAATGATCAAGGTAGATGGATACAATCTAGACACCACTAGATTTAAGTTATTGGAATAATTTAAAATAGAATATCGTGTTTTTATTTTATTTTTAATTGGATGTTTAGAAATTGTTGGAAACCCATATCAGTGTTGTCTTGGTAAATTGTAGCAACCATGAAAATTGGTGTCCCTGAATAATGTTCTTTGATTCATGATTTAAAAATGATTATTTTAAAATAGGTTTTCTCTAATTTTTTATTGTATTTGATTAATGTGTTATCAGTAATAGGAATGATTTTATTGAAATGAATTTTATATTGGATAAGGCTAGTTGAATGGTTTTCAATAAAAAAACAATTTATTAAAAAGGCTTGGAATGGTTTAATTGAAATGGTTTTTGTATATATGGTTTGCGTGAGTTCATGTTCAATGTGACCCTAAATTAGGGGATTTTATAAGTGGGTTACAAGGTGCGTGAACATATATCGGGGGGCCATGTCAGTGGGATACAATGTAATTGTATGAGAGACGGCTCATGAGTATGGAACTATCAAATAGACATGCATATGTGGGTATGTGGTGAATAGTGGAGTGTTTAGGAAAAAATAATATTGAGAACTGATTTTAATCATTTTTTGGTTATTTTTTTAGATATATGTCTTCCTTGAAATATTGTTAAATTTTCACTTTATTCATTTGGTTATAAATGGTATTGGAACCTGTTTTCATTTAGTTATAATATACTTTGGGATATTTTTTTATATAAACTATTCCATATAAATTATTTGTCATTTCTAACCTAGTGCTGTGAGTAGGGAAGTCATTGATGATATCCTACTATGTTTTATACTCACCCCCACTTTGGCACTTTGGTGCCTTGGTAGATTCTATCTTCCTGAACATGAGAAAAGATAATGTATCACACATATTTAAAAACATCTTTATATACATGGGCAGTTTGGTGATGTCGGAGCATAGAGATTGTGGATCACAGAGTCTTGTAGTCATTTTGGTGTCATTAGTTGTCTTTACACTATTTAATTTGGTTGTAAATTTTGATTCCATTATAGCATGATTTTGTGCGGGCTTTATTTAAATGAAGTGTTTGAGTTTTCCTTCATTTATTCATTCATCATACTGTGAAATGTTTGGTTATATTTTTATCGATTAATGGTTTATTTATTTAAGGTTAAATTGTCCCCCAGATTCATTTAAACATTTTTTCATTTATTTTCATACTTTGGAACCTTGGAGATGTCAGTTAAGGACATGTAATGATTCTTTGTATTATCAATCCAATGGGAATAAGTGGGACATTACATATAGTATTAGCTTGATCGTTCCTCTCCTAAAATGTAGTCAAAAATTTCTTAGTCTAAGAGTTAAATTCATCCTTATTTATTCATTATATTGGAATCTTAGAAATGAGTAGTATTTTTAGGACAAGAAATATAGAGCAAAAATAGACGCAATAAACCATGTTATACTGAACATCATGTTATCAAATAGATGGGTACATAAGTGTTTTAGAGACACTTATAGGATTTTGGTAATCTCATTGATAGGGGATTAGCTAATGAGATGCACATGAATATCATTGTAGAGGAATGACATCCCCCTTGGATTAGATATTTCAATTTGAAAATGATATATGATTGGATGTGTTGTCTTGATTATTGAAAAATAATGAAATTGTTTCAAATTAATGATTTTTAAAATAAAATGGTTGATATATTTTGAAAATTGTTTTATTTTCAAAAGTGAGTATAATTTTTTAAAAAATGTTTAAATGTGTAAATAGTTGTCTTTGGAAATTAATGTGGTGATAGTTTATATGATAGAATTTCAAATTCTATGTCTTTAGTTTCTTGAGACTAGGCTTTATGGATTTCATTTCGTTTTTAGAAAATGGATCCTGGTATGAATCCTGGAATCCAGTTGGAAGAAGTTGTGGAGAATGTGGTTGCAGCTGAAACATATCTGAACCAATATCGGGTTTAGAGTATCATCGAAGTGTTTCATGCAGTGGAAATGGGGTACCAGGGGGATGAGAGAAGGCATATGGATATTCCATATAGTTCAGGTAGCATTTTCTACCCACTTTTCTAGGTGATTCTAATCCTGAAAGGGAAGATGTGTGGTTGAATAAAATGAATCATATATTTAATTTCCTTAGAACACCATCAGAGATGAATGTTAATATGTAAATTTCTATACTAAAGGATCTTTAATGCTAGTGGTGAATACTACCAATGTAGGCTAAACTGGATCAATGCCTTAGTGGGAGGATTTTGAGGAATTGTTCCACAAACAATTCTATCCACACACGTTCAGGATCCAGTGGATAACAGACTTCTTGAGCCAGAAGTTGTAAAATCTCTTTGTCACTGAGTATACAGATATGTTCATTTATATAGTTTATTCTTCACCAAATTTTTTGGTATGTGAATCCTTGAAGGAATGTATCATTGAATCAGAGCTAAGGCATGTAATATTTCCAATGATTTTGGTACTATATATTACATATTATATAGAGATGAAGAAAAGAGATATGGTGTATAGACAAGATATCATAGTATTTATGGGAGGAGGAAGTATGATGATACCTATGGGAAATGGTGGGAACTCAAATTCTTAGAGAAATCCAAAGAGGGACACAAATTTTCAAGGTGGGAGAAGGACTCAAAATCATACATTTGTATCAGTGAACACTCATCCACGACCTAGGAGAAAATCATCCCATTTAATGATGTCCTATTGACCACATAACGAAATAGTGTACCACAAAACCTAGATCATATCATAACAAAAATAATATTGGGAATAATAAGTGCTATTGTTGTATATTTCAGAGATCAGGTGTCTGAGACACTTCATTTGTGTCATATGAATTTTATTCCTCGAGAGAATAAGGCCAGAGGAATCAGACTTATCAACAGAGCAGATCAATCCATGGTGATTCGTAAAATAATATAACTCCAAGGAAACAAAAATCATAGAAAAGGAACAAAGATAATAGAAAAGTGATGAAGCAATTGTATGGAGCAGAGTGGGTGATTGTGAATGATCAGATTGGACTATGTATAGTGAGAAGTATGAATCTTTTGAAATCTACCATTATGAATGTTTTTTTTGATATTGGGGTGTTTCATTCTTTCATTGATTCTTATGATATTTATTTTCTATGTTTATAACTTGAGATCATGCTTTCTATTTTAAAACATCAAACCCCTGTCGATGAAAGGGAATATAGAGACATTGTGTGTAGATTATGTTCTATAACTGTTGATGGAGATGAGCTAAAATGGGACTTCTCAATTTTAGAGATAGATTCATTTGATGTAATCCTGCATATTAATTGGTTGAAAACATTCAATGCTCACATCGACTATTATAAAAGAACTATTAGATACATATATGATGATGGCATCGAGCATCTATTCCAATGAAAAGGGGTTGTAAAGACATGTAGAATTGACATGTTGGTATGAGTGGTTGACATGATCTCTTATTCATTATAGGTGTTGACTTTGGAATTAATCGACGAGATCAAGGATATCAGTTTTTAGTTGTTTTGATTCAATTTCCTATTATGTTTCACAAAAAAAACCCATAGGGTTACAACCTATAAGGAATGTGGTGTTTATTATTGGCCTCCTTATAGGGACTAGTCATATTTCCCTTCTAGCTTATAGGATGTCACCAACATAATTAATGGAATAAAAAATTTAGTTAGAATATCTAGAAATAAAATGTATCATTTAGACTTTTATTTCTCTGTGTGTATCACCAATCTTATTTGTGAATAAATTGGAAGGAACACTAAGGATATATGTGGATTATTGTAAGCTTAAACAAGTTATGATCAATAATAGGTATCTAATTCCCTGCATTGATGATTTCGTTCATCAATTGAGGGGAGATCAGTGGTTCTCTAAAAATTAATTATGACCAGGATACCACCAATTGTGATTTCAAAAGGATTATATTCTAAAGATAGTTCGTAGAAGTATATATTAACACTAATAATATATAGTCATTCGTTCATGTATTATAAATGCAGCTGTGATTTTTAGGTAATTGATAAATAAAATATTTCAGAGACATATACATTCTATTATTGTTTTAGTTTTGGATAACATATTTGTGTATCCAAGGACAATGACTGAGCATAATAAACACTTGGATAAAATGATGGGAATCTTTAAAGATCACATCTTTTTTTACAAATTTCCAAAGAGTGATATTTTTTATACAGTAGGTACACTTTATTGGAAATGTTATTTGTGAAAATGTTGTTTTAGTTTATTTTGAAAATATATATGTTATTATCACATAGATACCCCTGAAAAATATATTTGAGATATGATGTTTTCTTAGCCAAGATGGTTATTATCTAATCTTTGCGCATAAATTAGAACAACATGATTCACCGATGACAGCATTGAGAACGAAGAAATATTCATTCGGATGGACTAAGGAATGCTAGATGTCATTTCAAGAGTTGAATGTTAATCTTACATCCACACCTATCTTGATTTATATAGAATTAGGATATGGGTATTTGGTGTATTATGATGCTATGGGATCTGGGTTGGTACATGTTCTCATTATAGTTTACTATGTGTTTGAATATGGTTCATGGAAGTTGAGAATTCATGAGATGAATTACCCCACAAAAAAATGGGAGTTAGATGCGGTTGTCTATGCCTTGATGACTTGGGGTCATTATCTCTTTGGTGAGAAATTTACTATGTTTAAGGATTATAAGATTGAAACAATTTTCACACAATGAAATTTGAATTTTAGTAAAAATTGATGGGTGGAGTATTTTCAGATGATTAAAATTAACATGATTTATACAATGGGGAAAGGTATTTTATTGGCCGATGCATAAAGAAGATGATCATATTCACATTTGGCAAATAAATATTATCATATGTGGTAGTTAATATCGGTTCTAGACAACATACATGTGGAATGTGAAGACAAATGTGATGTTTTTGTTTTAATTTTTTTATCTTGTGATCCTAATTTTTTAATGTTATTCAAATAAGAACAAACATCCAATGTAGAATTTTATGTTACGAGTTCAAAACTCTATTGTGGGAAGACCATTGAGGAATGTAAACTTAATGGGAGTTCATTTTTTTGGTTCAGATATCAGATGGTTTTTCCTTTGTATTTCTTAGGAAAACTTATTCATTCATAGAAACATTATATATTGGTTGTGTATCTAGGAAGATAGAATATGTATAAGGAAATGAAGGCATCGATTTGGTTGAGTGGCATGACAAGGAAAGTGGGATACTTCGTTTCAGTGTGCTTAACTTTTCATCTTGTTAAGGAGGAGAATAAATGAACATTACTTATGTTGCTATCATTACCTATCCCAGTGATGAAATGGGAGTATATAACTATATATTTTGATATAGTCCTCCCAACAATGGTTCAGATACATGATTCCTTAAGGGTGATAGTGAATTGACTCTAGAACATTCCATCCCTATTCATGAAACTCATATGGCGGATGATCTATCCAAAATCAATATCCAAGAAGTGGTAGTGATACATTGAATACTAGTTTCAATTGGGTCATATACATATCTAAGATTCACATCTTTCTTGTAGAAATCCATACAGAAATCCCTTGGGACCCAGTTGAATTTGAGTATGGCGTATCATCCTCAGACAGATGGGAAAACTAAAAGGATGATACAGACATTGGAAGACATGTTGGAAGCTTGTGTGATGGATTTTGGTAGCTCATGGTAGGATTATAAACCCTTAGTGGAGTTCTTATAAAATAAAATTTATCATGCCTCAATATATATGGCTCATTTTGAAGCATTGTAATGTCTTCCTTTCCATTATACACCATGTTGGATGGAAACTGGAGAGATTTCACTAGCTGGGATGATCCATGTCCATGAGATGATGAAAACGATCTAGTTGATCACAAAGAGGATGGAGATCGCATCAAATCATCCAAAATTGTGTATGGATCATCGTCGAAGACCATTTTTTTGCGGTGAGTGATCAAGTGTTCTTAATGATTTACTTAGGTATTGTACATCATCATTTTGGGAAACAAGGCTTGTTAGTTACTTAATAAATTGACCCATTTGAGATAATGGAATGGGTTGGATAGGTTGTATATTACATTGAATTTACACCACTGTTTAGTTCACTACATTATGTGTTTCACGTATCTCAATTGAAAAATTATCAACTTCATTCGAACCATGTGATCAGAGGAAATCACATTGACCTAGAGTTGGATTCTTCATTGATAAATATCTGATATAGATTGTTGATAGACAATAGAAATTAAATTATGGAAAATGATTAACTTTTTTGTGGTTTTAATGGAAACATGGTCAGATTTAGGAAGAGATATGGGAATGTGAGAATGAGATGAAAGATTAATTTCCAGAATACTTTCAGGGAATAGATGGGTTTCTACTCTTGAGGACCGAAATACCAATGGTGGGGAGAATGTAGTACCCCAGGTTTCTGATACACAACACATTAATTATTTGTATCATTTTTATAATGTATAAATGAAATTTTTGGGAGGTTTCGGAGAACATTCAAGTATGTTTTTGGGCTAAAGGGGATGTGCATGAGCTGTGCATGGTCTGTCTAAATAGTGTGTAAATCCGAGTAGAAGCTGTGTAGAGTGGCGAATGTTGGACATTATCATTGTCATGGGTTTCACTAGTTTAGGGAGACCATGTAAGGAGTCCATTCAAGATTCATCCTAAGATGTAGCTGATATGTGGTTAGCTCATGGTATTTATAATCATGTGTACTAACCATAAACATCTTTAAAGTTTGATAAAAAGAGTGAATCTCACATATTTTTTACTCAATAGGAATATTTCTTCCCCAAAATGGCCCTAATGTAATTCCCCGACCCGAAAAGCTCGGAGCTGGTGAATTATTTTAATACTTTGGCATGATTTCAACGAATCATGTCCCGAATGACCGATCGGTTTTGATGTCCTAGAAAATAGATTATATACAATAACTTTACATTAAAATTTATAACATAAAATATTGCACATATAATCCTTTCAGGATGAAATTATTCCCCAAGATTAACCCATCATATCAATCATAATTCTCATCATGGAATCTTTGGAAAATAAAACATAATAATGGGGTGTTCTTAGATTCTCAGTAGGTATAAAAAATATAGAATAAGCTATCATAATTAATAATAAAATTTTATAGCACAATATAAAATTGAAGGAGAATCCCTTTAAATATATACATCTGCATAAGATAGAAAAGATAAATAAAATTGTATTTTTTACATATTCACATGGATATTATACTAGTCAAATAATCACATGTAATATCAAAAACTCATCTCATAATAATGGAATGCATAACCAGAATCATCTTAACCCCAATGTCAAGACATCATTCTGAGACACTAAATATAAACTTTTTCGAATCCTTGTACTAATACACTAGTTTTTCTCATGATACATACCGATGCATCAAGAGGCTATAGCAGGCCCCACCATTCACTGACATTGTTCAATGCATTCCTCGCAAGGAAAGGTTGATACATAACATAAAAATTCTAATTAAAACTAGTATACTAAATGTTAATACTTTAACCATAAACCATGAATATTATCAAAATATAACATCAACAGTCAAACATATCACAAACCTTTTAATACAACATGGACCATTTTATCATAATAATCAACATCATTTAAGCATAAATTCCAATAAAGGATATTGAAATATATGAAATAAATCCAAATACTATTTGATATAAATATATATTTCCACATTTAAATCATTTAAAAGCAACATAATAATAAAAAAATTATTTGGAAAATATTCATTTAATCTTATAATTTAATTTTCGAAGGTGTAATAATGGTGGAAAATAGCCGCACCAACCATATAAATTAAAAAGAATTCTCTCATTAACTTGTCTAAAAGGCCATAAAGTACCTTTTTTGGAAAATGACAGAATGATTCCATTCAGTTTTTTATTAAAATTCAATCATGGGAAGAAATGACATTAGACAATGGTTTAGAAAATAGTAAAAATGTTTTCAAATACATTTATAAGAAACATAGATGTGGATGATAAATAAGTCCCAATAGATACTTACGTATAAACAATATTAGATAATATAGAGATTGTAAAATTAACCCTTGTACTATCCTTTAGTTGACGGTACATTTAACCTCCTGTATAATGAAAATTGTATGTTATGAATTTATAGAAGAACCATATTCTTATTTTTGATATAATAGTTGATTAATATATGACATTATACTACCCATATAATAATAATTTACATGTTAAAGTAACCTTTCATGTAATAGTTTCTTTCTTTATCATGTGTGTTTTATCATGTTTTTCATAATACTATCACAAATATCATGATTTATATAATTCAAGAAAGTAAAAATTTATTTATATATCATATATTTTCAGAACATAAATATGTAGAATAGATAGATATATGAAATGGAAACACTATTCCTGGAGACCCTAGTCTGTACGTACGGAGAAATGTTGTTTATCATTTCTTATCGTACAATATAAAAGAATGTAAATGAAATAAATATACCTACATAGATATATATTATTACATTAGCATTATTGTTTCATAAATCTGAAACTTAATATATATTATTATAAATATTATTGAATGGTGATCGTTGAAGATGAATTTCAACACATCATGGAGATGGTAAGCCGTACATATGCATGAGCAATGACATCATTCAATTAATGCTGAAATAGGATTTAATTGGATGGTATATTATATATAATGAATCATTAACCTATTATATTTATTATTAACATTAATTATACTCATTATTATACCCATCAAAATAATGTAGTTTTGAATAACAAAATACAACATGATGTCGAGATGATAAGTCGTATGTATGCACACATGGTGACTTTTTCATTCATTGGATGGATGATATAATGAATATGGTTGTACCATATTTATAATAAAAATTCATAATTTCGAAGGTATTGGATTTATTATTTTAGTATGGTGTCATCAAAAAAATAGGAAGTATAATATGTAATGAACATTGAAAGAGGTGATAAAATCAGTATCTCTTCTTTGGGTGTTTCCTTTTGATTTGATCAAAATGGATCCATAGATTGGCTTTCTGTTAAAAGTAAGGCCTCTATGATGAATTGAGGGGAGTTGGGAGGAGATTTGGGGAGGGGATGGTGAAACCAAATTCCATCCGAGGTATGAATTTATGAGAAGAGGATGTACCCTTTTAAAAGAGAGGGGAGAGGCACTTAAAGAGAATCCTGAAATATTAATTTATCATAATATTATTTTCGATTTTTAATAGCTCAAAAAAGATTTATTTATAATATAAGATTAGAATGGTTAGAAATTCACTCAACAAATAGGTTTTATTCAAGTTTAGATCACCATATTATCCTTACTATTTTATTTTACCCTTAGTTATAAAGTTGAACTTTTACCATGTTTTCTTGTATTTTTATACTACATTGTCAATATAGTTACTATAAAATGCCATGAGAACCTCAAGTAATTCATTAATGACATATGTACCATTATCTATGTCCTTTTTGAAATATTAGACCTTTTGGACTATTATATTATTTAACAAAATAATATTTTTTAAAACTCATTTATGTCAATTTTTACACTATTTAGTATTTTTTAAAGACATTGTAACTTCTTTCTGTTGTTAAAAAAGCCATTAAACAATACCTCATATATCAATTTCATCCAGAAAATTCGTGGATGGAATCAAAACATTCATATTCAATTTATTTTATTATTTATAATATAATTTGTTTTAATATTTCATTAGTAAGCTAATTATTCCATCATCCTTGCGTCAGAAATAAATTTAGTTATTTAAGGAAAAAAATTATAAATATAATACCATGATGTAGAAAATATTTTTATCATTATAATGAATATTTATACTCAAATTTATCTAATGTATTACCCAATACTAATAAGGGTTTAGTTATTTAATGTTGAATTTTACACATTTAACTATTCATTAAATAAAATATATGAAATGTCCTAATAAAAATCATTTGAATCCAAAAGAATCTTATTTTTTTCCTAAGGATGATTTTGGTCGAATTGAATTTATCAAATTGAATTAGTACATGTGTTGTGGTAATTTTATATTATTATTATATTATTTTTACCATTAATTATTATTATTACTTTTAATGAAGGTAAATAAAATTCCAAAGTTACTATTCATCGAAAATTATTGTCATCGTATTGAACCAAATATTACTTACTAATGAAAATCTTGTGTGTTGTATTTTTAAATTTCAATTCACAGAAGCGGTAAAATTCTGTTTTACGGAAATTTTTAGATGTGCCTAGAAAGTGGGTAAAAGATGTTAAAACGTTAAATAAAAATTTATATATCAAATATTATTATAAAATGACCCAAATGAAATAAAATGGACTAATAAATGTATTATATATATATATTTTGATTATAAATTAAATTAATTTTAAGAATTATGTTTTAAATAAAAAGGTGGTTTTAAACCGTAACACCATGATTTCACTCTTTATAAAAAATTAAATGTTTTTACAGAAAAATAGAAATTCATCTTAACATAATATTGACATTATGAATTCATAAAATGAAGGCTATTTTAAGCAATTCAATTTTCAAGAGTTTCTAAAATAAATTTTATTATATGTTCAAAAAAAGGCATAAAATGTAATTCTTTTATTAAAATAGTTTTTCTAAATATACAACTATTTTAACAAAACATATACATGTAATTATAAATAAGTTTTATCTATGTGAATAAAATTTAAATAACATTTAAAATTTACATTTTACTATTCATATAACTATATTTTATTGGTAAATTAATATATCGCTAAAATATTTATAATACTAATGTGTTGTTTTTCAGAAACTCAATCTTACATATAACACAAGATACGTCAGTGTTTCGTGAAATATAAGCTATTATACTACTTTAAATAGATGACATACAATGAAATATTTTGGTGTTATATTCTAACATCCTTCAATAAATTTTTTCCTCAAAATTTTAAATTGTTCTTCGAAAATAAAAGTTTCAAAATACAAAATACCTTTTGGTAAAACCCACATCAGAAAAATGGTTAATAAAATTTATTCTAAATAAGAGGTAAAGAAAAATGAAAAAGTCACGACCAAATTAAGATTCCGAGTTTGATAAACATGGTGGTAATTAGAGAAACATAATAGGAGTAAAAATGATAATATTTAGTGGGAGTTATTGAGGTCTTCAATCACAAACAAGTGTACCATTAATTGAAAATTGAGGGCCTCAAAGCCATAAAACTAAGATTATTTAAATAATAATTGGTTCAAGAAAACAAAAGGTATTATGAGAACACATTTTTTTAGATATTTGTTTTGAAGAGGAAGGATTAATTTAATATCAATATATGAACTCATGAAAACATTCATGATTACATTACCTCTCATAATAATAATTTCATCATATGGTTGTTATTTAATCTATTTTCTATTCATACCATATACAAGGAAATGAATGTTGAAAATGATTTTTTAATTCCATAAACATATTTTCTAAATCATAAGGCCCACAAGTATTTCCTTAATAATCTATAAGTTTATTTAAAACCAAAAGGATAGGTCTAAGTACCTAATAAATTTTAAATTATTCTCAAACAAAATATCAACTACTCAACTTACTCTATTCCAAACATTAGACTTATCCAAAATACTTGTTTCCAAACTCACATTCAAAAAATTTATATGTTCGGTAAACATAACTTGATATCATTTTTTCACATAACAACATTTGACTACCTTCATCATGTATTCTCATAAAACATGGTATCACCATGAATTACCATAAATTCTTATTGAATATATTCACACACCCTTATTCCTTATAGAAGACAATATATACTTCTTAAATCAAAATTTTTTTGTAAACATCATCAAGGATGGAATAAGAAAACAGTTAATTAGTTATATAGTGGCCATGAACATCCAAATCCATTATCTTTTATTCCAAAATCACTACCCCAGGATCCAAACAATATTAAGGTTTATCTTTCCCTCAATCACATATTTTACAAAAAATGTTTAGGTTACTATTGAGTCACTTTTCTTAGTACCATACAATATCAAATCCTTAATGAAATAGGACAACAATATAGTCCTTATTTATTAACAATATTAATATAACACGTACATCATAGATAAAACACTCAAATGATAGAATTATTCAATCTAGTAACACGAATACATTAATTATTCCATGCCGACTGTAGTAACAACTTATGCTTGACATTGATCCCTTTGATTAATCTGGTCTATATTTTTTTTATGCTTGTGACATTTATTTTCATAATAACCAATTTAACTATAGTTGAAACACTGAATATTAATCTTGTATATCTTCCCTTGGCATTCTTTTTCCTGATGACCATTTTATCCACACTAATGAAAAATCCATGTACATTCACGCACTTTTCATAGAGATTCTTTCCACAATTATCACATATGGGAAAAATCCTTCTTTCAATTATTACCATAATCCAACTATCTCTCTACCATCCTCTTTATATCTGGATTCCCTTCAATGTAATAAGACTGAGATGATTATTTAAATATCATATTAACACATTAAAAAATTTTCTAATATGTCATGAATACATGAGATATTATTTACCTTTGAAATGCAGTCTTAAGACCATGAAATATAGTATTATTCATACTCATTGGAACATGTGGATTTTTGGGGTAGTCATTATTTCTACTATTCTTCATTTCTATACAAATTCATTCACTATATTAGGTTATGAATCAGAATGCAAGATTCCAAAACTAGTGAAATACTTAATATAAATTGAAAAAACATTACACAAATATAATCTCAGAATCATAAGAATGGATACATTGAAAAAATATTTAATCATAAATAATTTATATTGGTTTGTAATGAAAATGTTATTTATCCTATTTATATCCCATAGGAGTGTCAAACCATGTGTGTAGTAAGGCCTGTTGTTGTGAACCAGGATACCCCGAGTAAGGCTCAAAACACATTATCATAGTTTTCACCACTAGTTACATTCATTCTAAAACCACATCCAATTGTACTATCTAGGTAGGGAGGTATTTTTGATATACCCACATTATCAATACATTAATAATATTATAGGATATTCTACTATACTAATCTTTAAAGTATATCATAGGGTAATGTTTTCTAATTAGATTTTATCTAAATCTAGACTCCAAGGACATTTCTCAACTTCCTCCAAATCCAATTGTAATTCCTCGACCCCTAATACCCAGAGCTAGAGAATTATTATTATAAATTTGCATGATTACAATGAATCATGTCCTGATGGAATGATCAATTTAGCAGTCTGGGAAATATATTACTTACAAAAACATAACATTACAATTTCTAACATAAAATATATCCTAGATAATCATTTTTTAATTATGAAATTATTCCCCTATATTAACCATTTATATCGATTGTAAATCACATAATGGAGTCCTTGGAAAATAAAACATAATAAAATTGTGAGCTCAGATTCTTAGTAAGGATAACAAACAAAACGAAAATTATAATAATTAATCATCAACATTTATGGTAAGGTATAAAATTGAAATGAAAGACCATTAAACATAAAAATAAACATAACATGGAAATGATAAATCAAATATTATAATTTACTTATTCACACATATATTCTACTAGCAGAATAACCAAATATAATATTAATATCTAATCGCATAATGATTGAATGTATAATGCAATACATCTTTACCCCAAAGTCAGGGCCTCATGCCAAGTCCCTAAATATAAATTTTTTCAAGACCTTATGCTAAGAAACAAGTTTTTCTTATGAGACCTATCGATGTATAAATAGACTATAGTGGGACCTACCTGTTACTTACTAATTCCAATGCATTTCTCATATTAAAAGGCCGAAACATAATCTAACAATTTATATTAAAACTTGAATTTTAAATTTTAATACTTTATCCATGACCCATGAATTGTATAAAAATATCACATACTCAACAAAACATATCTCAAAACCTTAAATACAACAAGGAAGATTGTATCATAATACATAAACTTTGAAAAATAATAAAATCCAATAAAGGATGTAGACATAGATTGTAATCAATCCAAAAACTATTTGGGAGAAATATCTATTTCTAAATTGAAATTATTTAAAAGATGCATGATTATAAAATAATTAAATTATTTAGAAAGTATTCATATAAGATTGTAAGGTAATATTCAATGGTTTAATCATTGTATTAAATAGCCACACCCTCCATATATGTTAAAAAAAAAATTCTTTCGTTAATTTGTTAAAAATGTCATAATGTACCTTGTTTGGAAAACCACAAAAATATTCCATACAAAACATTTTATAAAAAGATAGACAAGAGTATAAATGAAATTAACCTATATCCTAGAAGATAGTAAAAAATATTTCAAATACATTTCAAAGAAACAAAATTGTGGATGTGAAAGAAGTCATAATAGATAGTTATATATAATCAACCTCGGCTAATAAAGATATTGTAAAATTAACCATTACCTTTTACTTTTATTTAGTCAAGGGTTCATTTAACCTACTGTATAATGACCATATTATGTTATTAAACTATAACAAAACCATATTCATATTTATGATATCAAATGTGTTTAATTTATAACTTTATACTTCAAATTTAATAATAATTTCCATGTTCAAGTAACATTGCAGGTAATAATCTATTTCTTTATCATATGTGTTTTAACTTTCTATTCATTATCATAACGCATAGATCATGATTTAAATAATTCCAAAATATAAAAAATGATTTATATATTATATATATATTCATAATATGAATATGTATAAGAGATATATATATTTTTTATAGAAACAGTATTCATAGAGACAGTAGTACGTACATATGCATGAACGTTGCTTCTATTTTCTTATCGTATAGTATATAAGTAAATGAAATATGTTGAACTACATAAATATAGATTATTCAAGTATCATTATTATTTAATATATATCATACTAAATATATATTTTTATTAATATTCTTGAATAGTGATAGTTGAAGATGAATCTCATCGAGTTGGGGATATTTTAAGCCGTATGTACACATGAGCAACAATATCATTCTATTGATGATGAAATGGTATTTAATTGGATGGTATATTATACATATATAATAATTTCCGTGTTATATTTTTTTACATTAATTATACTCATTATTATACAGATCAAATGGTGTAGTGTTGAATAACAAACTACAATATGACATGAAGACGGCCAGCCGAGCCAAATGGATTTGAATTTGTGAATTTAATATATGGGGAAGCACCCTTTTATAAGAGAGGTGAGGGGAACTTTAGAAAATGCGTGAAATATTAATTTTTTAAAAAATTATTATTATTTATTATAGCCTTATATGGATTTATTTTGGGGTAAGATGAGGATGGGCCGAAATAATATCAACCAATAGGTTTTAGACAAGTTGAGGTCACCATATTAACATTATCATTCCGATTTAATCATTTATTAAATAGTTTAACTTTTACCATGTCTAATTTTATTTTTACACTACATGGTTAATATTTTTCTTGAATTTATTCATATTATCATTCCAAAAATTAGACCTTTCCAAAAATACATTTCTAAGAGAGCACTCAATGAAAACAATAATTCACTCCACTAAAGACTCTTGCAGTCACGATAATGAAAATCGAGTTGATCAACCATTACAAACCACAATATTACACTCCCCCTCCCTAGTAAGTCATGTACCTCCAATATTCTCTCTATGGACTCCCACCACTTAAGTCGTAACGCCAATCATCAAATTTCATGCATCCATACAACCTGCCATACCTATGCAATGGATTGTAACTCCGCAACGGGTGTTCAAATATCTCTATGATAAAGTTTATACTAGGACACACATCCTCCTGTGGGGTTGCTGAATCTATTGCATCGTTTTGCCCACAATATTCTTGAAACCTTTAAGAAACATTTTCTGCTACACCATCTTCAACAATATTCCCAAAACCAAACCCCATTTGGACACTTCTCTTGGGATCCATTATAATATAAACATCTAAGATAAGACAAAACCCACCAAAATACTGGAGAAGGTCATCAATAGTTGCCTCTTATGGAATCATTCTAGTAAATATTTATTTCTAGTTCCTAAAAAAACACCCCCTCTGACATAAATTGAGCCTGGATGGTCATATAGGGTAGACGCACCCAATGCTGCATATCTGGTTGCTGAAGAAGTATAAGAACTTTATATATGAAATCCCCTTCGATCAATTATACTCACAGTCATAAAATCATCATCCTTCGGTGTGTCCTGGTAAACAACAATTGTAAAACCACCAATCTAATGAGTGTCATCCATCACATTATCCACACTATTTATAGTTGAAAAAGTGATAAATCCAATTACATTATGCCCTTTAGTGGATGAATCCTTTGGAATATAATAATTTGTAATGTCACCATATTTCTCAAAATTACCCTTGAAGGTTTCCTTAGTTACTTATTATGAAATCCTGGCTGCAAATATCCTTGTGGCCTTCTTTGAAGATGCCCTTATTTCTTCCTTTGGAGGTTCCACTTTTTTTTAACGTTGTAAAAAATAGATTCAGTAAATCCAAAGTGTTAATTAATAACTCATATGTCCATTTAATCCATAAAATTCATGGATGGCATCAAAACATTCAATTTTTGTTTTCATAATTTATTATATCATTTGTATTACTATTTTATTAATAAGTTAATTATTGTAACATCATTGTGTCATAAATAAATTTAAATTTGTAATGTCAAAAAAATATAAATAAAACACCATGATATAGGATATATTTTTATATATTTAATGATATTTATAGATGAATTTATCTAATGGATAACCCTATTTTTAAAATGGTTTAGTTATTAAAATTTGAATTTAACACTTTTATCTATTCTTTAAATAAAATATAAAAAATGTTATATTCTCAACCATGTGATACAAAATGATCATATTTTTGTACAAAATTGAATTTTGGTATTAATGAAATTATCCAATAGGATTCGGATGTGTGTTGGGGTATTATTGTATTATTATAATATTTTCTTACCTTAAATAAATCTATATAATTTAAACTGTGGAAAATAAAAATAAAAAAGTTACTATTCAAGAAAATTTATTTTTACCATATTGAACCATATTTTACTTACAGATGACCACTGTGTGTGTCTGATTTCTAAAATTCAATTTAGAGAAGTGGTAAAATTACATTTTATGTAAATTTAAAAATGTTTCGAGAGGGTTCGTAATAGATGATAATAAGTTCAATAAAATTTTATATATCTAATATTATTATAAAATGACTCAAATGACATATATTGGAATAATATATGTAGTATTTATCTATATTTTATTTAAAATAATATTAATTTTAAAATTATTATTTAAATAAAATGTTGGTTTTAAATAGCAACACAATGTTTTAAAAATTCATAAAAAATATAATGTTTTAGAAAAATACCAAAAATTCACCCTAACCAAATTTTGATATTCTGAATTCAAAAATTAAGATTATTTTACCAAATTAATTTTTTAGGAGTGTCTAAAATTAATTTTATTATTGATCAAAAAATACATAATAAGTAGTTATTTTATGAAAATATTTCTTCTAAATATATTACTATTTCTACAAAACATATACATATCATTATAAATATGTTTTACTTATGTGAAAACGTTAAAAAAATTTCAAATTTATTTGTTACAATTCATATTACAATATATAATTGATAAATATATGTTTCATTTAAATATTTATAATACTAATTAGTTGTTTCAATGAAACACAATGTTGTGTATAATGCAAGACAAGTCGGTGTTATGGCAATATAAGATATTAAAATAATTTAAAGATATAACGTACTAGGAAATATTGGGATTTTACAGCTAATATTGGATTTTTCTTTCTTAACAGTTGGAAAACCTATCCCACATGAATTGGAATTGATCTAGAGACATCCCTTGGTGATTAGAATATTATTTCCTGAGGCACATGATCTTTTTTTAGAATTCTTGTCACATTTTCTTAGATCCACATAAACCTAATTCTACTCTGCTTTGGGATTATCGGATCTATGCAGATTATGGGTATATATAATATTTTGGATGCCAAATATGATGAGTGTTGGAATTTTTGTTTATATGAGAAGAGATCTAAGGTGGTTTCATGGATTTCTTACCCTGTTTCATGAGTTTTCTTCATCCATTTTAAATTTTTGTCAAAATAGTTGAGGATGGTGGATTAACTCTCGAATCCTCTTAACAAAACTAATTGAAATGATTTAATAATTAAAATCATCTGTTGATTTGATTGTTAATTTGTTGTTTATCAATTTTTGGAAACCCTGTTACATGATAGTTTGGAAAATTTTGGAAATCATGAAAATTGGTGTACTTGAATAAAGTGCTTAGATTATTTATTTTTAAATGAATATTTTAAATGGGTAATTTTTTTGGATTTTTTATTTTCATTTGATTAATTTGTTTTCAATTAAAAGAATGGTTTTATTGAAATTAAACGGTTTTTTTTCTATTTTTATTATTGAATGGTTATAAATAAAACAATGGCCTTACTGAAGTTGTTTGAATTGATTTATTTGAAATTATTTTGGCATATCTAAATAAGGGATGTGTACTAGTGGTGTAAAAGGTGTGTAACCTTGAATTGGGGGATTGGGTTAGTGGGACACAAGGTAATTAGATGAGAGACCGCTCATGAGTATGAAATTGTCAATCAAGCATGCATGTGTGAGTGTGTGGTTAAAAATTGAATGGTTATGTTAAAAGAATATTTAAAAGGTTTTAAGAATTTTTTTATTGTTTTTTGGGAAATTTGACTAGAAAAGAAATTAGTTAAATTGGAAGTAGTTTATATTTGGTTATAAATGGTTTTTAATGTTGTACATATTATTTAATAATTATCTTATGAAATTTTTTTATATAAACAATTTTATATAAATGTTTCTAATCTTTATATCCTAGTGGAATGAGTAGGGAAGACAGTGGGGAAATACTACTATGTTTTATAATAACCCCTTTTTTGTTACTTTGGTGCTTTTCTAGACGCTATCATACCAAACACGGGAAAATGAAAATTATCACATGTATTTAGCCCCCATCATGATATTTGGGATTTTTGGTAATGCTGGAGCATAGATATTATGGATCTTGGAGTTTAATAGTCATTTTTGGGTTTTTAGTTATCTTTATAATGTTTTCTTTGATAGTTTCTTTGGATTAAACAGTAGCAGACATTGATGTGGGTTTTATTTAAATTACGTGGTTGAGTTTTATTTAATTTATTCATGCATCATATTGTGAGCTGCTTGGTTATGGTTTGATGGGTTAATTGTTTATTTCGTTATAGATAAATCAACACCCACTTGCATTGATACCCATTGGTATAGTCACACCACGACCAGTCTATTATTTTATTATTTTATTTTCTTCGGTTTTTTAAACATTTTTGGGGGTTCTGGTTGTGTCTCGAACTATATTTTTTTGAGTTTTGTCAAAAAAAGAGCATTTTTTAGTTGACGTCGTTGAGCACTCAGGCAGAGTTCAATTTGTAAACCCCGTGCGGCATTGCCCATGAAACGACACAGTATATATGTCTTCAGAATAATTAAAATGAATAAATTTTGTAATTTATGGTGTGATTTAAAAATTTAATGATTGATAATAAATTTATTATTATTATAAAAGTTATTATTATTTTAGGCCCCTGTGTGGGCACCACCCGGCTAGTGAAAGATGTGCGGTCATCCTGAGTACCATGCAGTTGCGGTGTCCTAATTGGAAAGATAAAAAAGTAAATTTAATTAATTCAAAATAAATTAATATTTAGATTAAATATCTTACCATAGTGATGTTAGTATTAATTTTTCATGAATAATGATAGTATATTATTATTTTTATCTTTTTTTATATTCTTGTAAAAGCTGTATAATATATTATTATGATTAATATTAATCTTATTAATATTAATAATAATAATATTATTATTACTATAGATTAATATTAATATTATTAATTTTATTATTATGAGGTTTTTCTTTTTTCTTTTTATTTTTTATTTATTTAATTATTTCTTTCTTTTCTTTCCCTTTTTCCAGGGACTTCTTTTTCTTTCTTCCTCTATGCAGCTTCCCCCTTCCTTCTCTCATAGTATCGCCAAGCCACCCACCTTCTCCATAGAGTAGCACGAGCATGTAATCCAGCTGGCTTCTGCCTCCTGGTCCGGCACCCTCTTGCTGTCCATGCACCTCACCGGCCTCGTCCCACCATTGTGCACCCCCTATAGCGATCTCATGCCTCTAGCACCAAAACTCGTGTTTGTTCGGACAGTGGTAGCGAACCCCCAAGATCCTCCCTTTCCTGAACCGCACGCTAATCCATCACCACCCTCAGTCTGCCTAGGTACCTTGCGTAGTGCTTTGCGGCTCTCCATCTCCACCACCGCAACCAGCCAATTCTACCTCTCCTTCTCACAGCACAGTGTGACGCCCTGCCCAATTCGGCCCTCATGCTCTGACCTTCATCCTACAAGAGCCCTCCCACCAGCCATCCATGAAGCACACCCCTCGATATACCTACCTTCTTGCCACTAGCAGTGATACCCCTTGCAGTACCCCACACTATCCACACCTCCTGCCAACCCCCCATAGTGTGATCCCCTACAGATCCAGTTTCGCCCTCTTCTGCATGCCACCCAGCCAGATGGCCCCTTCCTTGAAGCGCGCCAGCGCCCCTATTCCTCCTACTTCTAGTGGTGAATCCTCTTCACCCATGACCTATCCCAACCTCCCTCCTTTGGCCATCCCATCGGACACCACCCATAGATGAATCCCCCTATCTCGGTCCGCCTGACTAGTGATGCTCACACCTACCTTGTCGTCGACCTCTTACACCCACAACGACGTCGGTCTTCCACCTCCATCTAACCATGATGCCCAGTCCCTTCATATACCCTTCCTCGAATAGCCTCCAAAACCCAACTAATGGCCTCCCACGCTGCTCTTACGATGTGCTATATGTGACCCCTAGCCCGACACCACCGCTTCTCGGTGCCCTGGTTCCCGTCCTGCTCACATGCACCCTACCCTTAATCCTCGTTTCTTTCTGACTATTGTGAGACCACTTAGACATCCCTTGATCATTTCACAATGCATCAAAACCCCCCAACATCTTCTTTGAGGTCCTCCATCATTCATTCTTTTCTTTTCCGCACCGTTGACGACGCTAGTGACCTTTCCAATGCCATGTGGCACAGTGGCAGACCGTTTTACCCTTTTGCGTGACCCTGTTGGTCAAGCATGGTTCCATGACGAGGTGATGTTTTTGTTTCTTATTAGATTAATTATATTGAATTGGTATTTCTATTTTTTTCTTATTTTTGAGGGTATTGTAGTGCATCAACAATGTTTTTTATATGGTACTGTAGGTGTCAGCTTGCATGTGCTTATGAACTTGTTCGAAGTGTGACGTGCAAGCGTGTTCGAGCTGGGAGTTGAGGATGGTCTCCCTCTGCACATGCCATTAAATATAGAATTTATTAATTGATTTATATTTTATTAGTTTTTTAAATAAGAAATAGTATTATTTAAATATTTTCAAAATGATTACTCTATTTAAAAAAGAGTTGTTTATCTTATACACATTACTCGAAATATTTTTTTGGTAAATTGATGTAGAATAGTGATAGAATTCCCATTTGGACCTTAAAAAATTCATAGAATTTCATTTTTAGTTATAGTTTAATGATAAATTGTTTCTTCTCATGAATGAAAAAGTGTTTTGGTTCCCTTGAGAAATGGGGGTTTTCTTTAAAGTTAGTTAATGCTCGTTTGGCACTTTGATAAAATAAATTATTTTGGAAAATATTCTTTGAGGTGACCCTGGGGTGATTCTTATTGCGTACCTAGATTGTGTGAGTTGCATGTGATATTTCTGCATCATGAGTAGTTACATGATTGACATTTTTGACTCACCCCATTCATTTTTATTACACGTGTTGACATGGGAACCTGACATAGTGAGTGAATATTCTAAGAATGATTTGTGCACTTGTTTAGATTACGCACTGTGTAGTGGCCCATAGTAGAGAGGTGTTTTGTTTTTAATTATATTTGTTAGCGCTCCTCGACCAGGCAAGGTAGGGCAAAGGTCAGGGTTTAGGCCATTATGAAATCATCGAGAGTTGTCATGCCTTGAGAATGACTCACATGTATAGTACATTCTGGATTATTCTGAAGCTCCTTGGATCGAACCATTTTTTCCTTAGTGTTTATTTGTATGTGATGGATGATTGAGAGGTTTAGTTCAGTTTTTCGCCAAGGTGTGCCACCTTTTCTATTTCCCTTAGTGTGTGTTGTGTGTTCTTTTTTGGTTTTCCTTTTGGCTAATAACTAATATTTCTGTTTCTAAGTTTTTCAAAAAAATGATTTAAAATGCAATTCACATGTTTCATTCAAACATTATACTTGTTTTTAAATTAAAAATAAAAATAGACTATTAATTGTTTAAGAAACGAATTTTTATGTGTGGAAACCCATATTTTATATAATTTAGTTCAAACATGGAATTAGTAGAAAAAATTAGAGGTAGTGCGTTGGGAATAGTTTTTTGGGCACACCTACTAAGTTTTAATACTCGGGCCTATAGTGTTTTTGTGTTTGTAGTTTCTATTGCAGGTTTGACTCATGCTTTCTCACCGTGGGAGAGAGTTAGTTTCAGATTGGTGAGCGACTCTCTAAGTCACGAGGAGTGTTCGTCATGGTCAGGTTAGTTGGTTTTTGATGGCCGTTCTAAAATTTCCGGAATTTTATTTACTTTGTGTTGTACTATTTTATTTTCACAGATTTATTTAATTTTATCGGGTGAAATCATTCCCTCCTGATCTTTTTTGATGCCTTGGCACCTGTCACCAGCCCTGGAGGATAGGTAATGCCTCTTGGGCCTTGTCGCGGATCGGCTTGGGTGACTGGTTTAGGGTGGACCCGGGTTGGTTCGTGAAAAAATGGAATCAGATGAGAATGTCTCTTGAGCGGACCTTGTATTTCAGAGTAGCTATCGTTATTTGGGGTTGTCATGGTAGAAGGATTATAATTTTCTCGACTCATGGAATACAAACAAGAAGGACATCATGAACCCTTTCTCATTCCGATCCTTGGGATTCCATTCGATGTTCGGGTTTGATGATGTCTTTTATTATTATGGTTTTTTAGTATTGGGAAATGAAATGGGAGCTGAGAAAGTGACCTTCGTGAGGTTGCATGGTCTGGAAAGTCATGTGGAGCTGAGTAAATTACGCTAGTGTGATCCTTGTGACAGTTGCATGACTGGCGTATGGCCACCAACCTTATGTCTGAGTCACCCATAGACAATAGTTTCCACTTGTGAATTTTCAGGTCTTGTTTATTTTTTAAAATTTTTTTGTAATGTTTTCTTTTGGAAATTGTGAGAAGATGAATTTTAAATGGAAATTACAGTGTTTTGATCTCATTCCTTGTTTTTTTATTTTTTCCTTAGTGTTTTCCCCAACGATGGTTGGACGGATGCCCGAGGTACAGCTTAGGGTGGTGCATCCTTAGAAAATCCTCCAGCTGATCATCCCATAGATTTTGTCCTTGAGTTTCGGAAATTGAACCCTCTTCTATTTTATGGTCAATTAGATCCACTTGAGGAGGATGAATGGTTTCAGTAGATTGAGAGAAACACCTGTTTCCATTGCTTTCCCGAGTCACTGAAGGTTATGCTGGATACAATTATGTTTGATGGTCTAACCTAGAAATGGTGGAAGTCTGTGTCTTGAAGCAATCCCCAAGAATCTATCACATATAAATTCATCAATTTTGGGTTCATCCAACAATATTTCTCTGATTTGAAGAAGATGAGGAAGAGGATGGAGTTGTGTTGTCATGGGTATGGTGCTGAATCGATACTAGAATTCTATCAACGTTTCTCAGACCTAGTTCTGTATTACCAATTGATTATTTCAAACAATCATGGGAAGGCTTGAAGATTTGATTCTAGACTCCAACATGAACTGCGATCGAATCCAGAAGATCTCAACCTACCACCTTCTCTGATGTTGTGGGGCGTGCCTTTTTTGCTGAAGCAAAGTGAATAGGGGGACATGAGGCAGTGACTCCTCCCCTAGCCTTGGGAAGCAGTGTGGAGGATGGCAAGAGGATGAATGGGAAGCGCTCAGATGTTGGTGGGTCTACTAGATTAATTAAAAGGACTTCAGACCTGCAATCAACACCTTCAGAGCATATCATACTGATATATAATCAGTGTGGCAAGCAAGGAAACTAGAGGCTGACGTGCATGGATTCTTTGAGACCATGCCACACGTTATGGTCATCTTGGTCACTTGAATCGATTCTTTCGAGGTGTTTCTATGAAGCCAAGTGATGCTCGACCTAGCTCATTAAATGTTACCTCTACCCATCAGCTGAATCAAGGTAATTTTTGCGGATCAGTTTGAGGATTTCTCTTTGTAGTGTTTCGTGGATGTAGTAGTCATCTCTTGTAAAACTTTGTGGCATTTATTTTCTTTCTACTTTAATAATGGTTGTGGTTGAACCATTTTGAAACCATTGTTTTAATGGAAATGTGTTTGGTAAAATTTTGATTCATGTGTTATGTTTTGGAATTATTAATCCTGACTGTGAGGTAGGATATGCTTCAATCATCGGTGCTCCAGCCATAGATCCTAGAGTGAGGCTGGCGTGTAGTCAGGAGAACCTCAGTGATGATTAAGGGATCTGAAACAATCTTTTTCTTTATTGTGACATGGTTTGTGGACTTCCGAGTGTGTGATGTCATTGTGGTAGCAATGACGGTAGTTTTGATGTGCTATTGGTCGGGTCCTTTGATTCCCTACCTCTTTGGTGGGGTTTTTGGTCTATGTGGAAGGTTTTCATGTTAAGTTAATCTCGTCAGTCCATGGGGTGGGGAGATGCACAATAGTTCTCACAAAGTTACAGTTGATGTAATATAGAGTTTTCCCAATCCTCACAGATGGGAGCCTATTCGGGCCTCACCGTCTTAGTAGTAGATCTTACTCTGGATATCATTTTTGTGGTGGGTGGTCTAGTACAAAACCACCTATTCCAAGGTTCTTCCTCTTGAGTGAATGTTGGAATTGGAGTACATCCAATGGTTTCGTTGGACTAAGAGTATAAGAATAAGTTTCATGGAGGGTTTAAGTTCATTCATTACATGGTTAAAATGGTTGGTTAAGGTTTTACTTGGTGATGATTAAGGTGATTGTGTTTAAAGGATGATTTTCGTGTTGTGGGTTCTCGGTGTTTGTTTGGATTGATCAATGGGAGGTGCTTAATCTTTTGCCGATGGGAGACACTTGCTAAGTTTTATATTTGGGTCTAGATCATGTCATGGCTTTTTGAAGGTAGAAATCATTATGGTTGGGAGAATTGTCATGCCCAACCAATTTATTATTTTATTTTTTTAATTTTTTTTGGAATTTAATTTTTTTTGGGTTTCGGGTTGAGTCTCAGACGAATTGTTTTTAGTTTTGTAAAAAAACGCGCATTTTTTAGTTGATTTCATTGAGCGCCTAGGAAGAGCTAGTTTTGGAAACCCCGCAAGGCATCGCCCAAGTAATGACACAGTCCGCTTGTCTTTGGAAAAATTAAAAAGAATAAATCTTGTAATTTATGGTGTGATTTAAAAATTTAATGGTTGATAATAATTTTATTATTATTGTTATTATTGTTATTATTATTTTAGGCTAGTAAATGGGAACCACACAGCTAGTGGAAGCTATGCGGTCAGCCCAAGTACAATGTAGTTGAGGTGTTTGAATTGTCCAAATAAAAAGTAAATTGAATGAATTTAAAATTAATTAATATTTTGAATAAATAAATTACTGTAGTGATGTTAGTATTATTTTTTCATGAATAATTACAATATATTATTATTTTTAATTTTTTATTAATTATTGTAAAATTTGAATTAATTATTATTATGAGTATTATTAATATTATTAGTATTGATGTCAATATTAATAATAATATTATAAAATAAATTATTATTATTATTATTGTTATTATTATGAGGTTTTTGTTTTCTATTATTTGTTATTTTTTATTTCTATTCTTTCCCTTTTTCTAGGGTTTACCTATTATTTCTTCTTTCATGTGGCTTCCCCCTTCTTTCTCCCTTAGTATCTCCATCCTTACCTCCTTCTCCCTATTGTAGCATGTGTAGTACCTACAACTGGCTTTAGGCTCCTGGTCCAGCACCCTCATGCTTGACATGCCACTCACCGGCCTTGTCCCGCCCCCGCGCACCCCCTACAGTAGTCTCGTGCCTCCCACACCACATCTATACTTTACTCGGCCAACAAAAATGAACCCCACAGATCCTCTCCAACCTGAACAGCACGACATCCTGATGCCTCACTTAGTCATCCCAGTAGCACCACGCAATGCCTTGCTGCTCTCCCTCTCTGTGCATGTAACTAGTCGGCTCTGCCTCCCTTTCTCCCCGCACAGTGAGGCAACCCCTAACCTACTCTGCCTGCACGCTCCGACCCTCCTCCTGCTGAAGCCCTCCTACCGGCCATCCTTGCAGCGCACCCCTCGGCCCCACCAAGCTCTTTTCCACTTTCAGCGCAACCCCATACATTTCCCCTCAATGTCTGCGCCTCCTGCCGAACAACCGCAGCACAAAACCCTATAGCCATGGTTCCCTCATCTTGTGTATGCCCACCCAGTCAGGAGGCCCCTTCCTTGTAGAGAGCAAGATAACATGCTCATACTAATTTCAATGGTGAATTCCCCTCAGCCCTACCTTGTCCCGACCTCACTCCGTTGTCCATCCCAGTTGGCACAACCCCTAGATGGATACCCCTCTCTCTGTCCTCCTGAACAATGTTGCCCACGCCACCCACATCATCGACCTCCTGTACTGACCACAACATTGGCCTTCCACCTCCTTCCAACTGTGTTTTCCATGTCCCCATGTATCCCCTTCTTTGCTGCACCTCCAGAACCCAACCACTAGCCTCCCACATAGCTCTTACTATATGCAGTCTACGACCCCAAGCCCTACACCGCCACTTCCTAGCACCCCGATTCCCATCCATCTCACCTACACCCTACTTGTCATCCTTTCTATTTTCTGACTATCATGTCACCAATTAGTCATCCATATGTCAACATGCGCTTCCTCACACCCCCTAGCTTCTTCGTCCAGGTCTGTTGTCAGCCGTGCTAGTCTTCCACCCACCGTTGATGACGTTGGTGACCTTGCCAGTGCCTCACGGCACTGTGCTGGACCTTATCACCCTTTCATGAAACCATGTTGGTCCAACACGGTTCTATGCCATGGTGATGTTTTTGGTGCTTCTTCATTGGATTATTTTGAATTGGTGTTTCTTTTATTTTATTCTTTTTTTGGGTATTTTAGTGCATCAATGACGTTTTTTCTGTGATACAACAGGAATCAGCTTGCACGTACTTATGCGCCTATGCAAAGCGCGACCCTCTAGCATGTTCAAGCAATGAGTCAAGGTATGTCCACCACTAAAGTTGTATTTAAATTTTGAATTTATTAGATGCTTTAAATTTAATTAGTTTTCATAAATGAGAAATTTTATTACATAAATTAATTAGGAATAATAACTCGATGTAATAAAGAGTTGTTTATCTTATAAACGACACTTAAGATAATTTCTTGGTGAAGTGGTGCACAATATTGAAAGAATGCCCATTTGGATCATGAACATAATTCACGGAATTTCACGTGTAGTTTTGGTTTAATGATAAATGATTTCTTCTCATGCGTGAGTAAGGTTTTGGTTGTCTTGAGAAATGATGTTTTTCCTTAAAGTTGAATATGGATCGTTTGGATGTTTGAAAAAATAAATTATTTTAGAAAACATTCTTTGCGGTGACTCATGGGTGATTCTTATTGTGTACCTCAATTGTGTGAGTTGCGTGTGATGGTTGCACATCGTGACTAGTTACATGATTTACATTTTTGACTCACCCCTTTTCTTTTTATTACACGTGTTGATATGGGGTCATTACATAGTGAGTGAATCGTCCGAGAATGATTGGTGCACTAGTTCAGATTACACACTATCTATTATCCCATAGTAGAGAGGTGTTTTGTTATTATTGCTATGGGATTAGGCCCCTCGACCAGGCTAGGTATTGTGATGGTCAGGCGTTAGGGTGTTATGACATCATTAAGAGTAGTCATTCCTTTATGATGAGTCACATGTATAGTTTTTTATGGATTGTTCATGAGATCATAGGTTCGACCCATGTTTTATTCACTATTTATTAGTATGTGGTAGACGATTGAGAGGTCTAGTTCGGTTGCGGGCCCCTTTGTGAAAATTTTCAATTTCCTTATTGTGTGTTGTGTGTTGTTTGTGGTTTTCCATTTGACTACTAACTAAAATTTGGGTTTCTAAATTTTTTGAAAAAATGATATAAAATGCAATGCACCTTTTTCATACGAACATTAAACTTGTTTTTAAATTAAAAAGGGAAATTTACCGTTACTTTTTTTGGAAATGATAGTGTGTGTGTGGAAATCCATATTATTATATAATTTAGTTGAAACCTAGAATTATTAAATTATTTATTTAAAGTTAGTGCATTGGAAATAGTTTGTTGGGATCTCCTACTGAATTTTAATACTCAAACCTATAAGGTTTTCTTTTATTTAGTTTCTGTTGTAGGTTTTACTCGAGCTTGCTCAACATGGGAGAGAGTTGGTTGTGGATTGGTGGGAAACTCTCAGATTTATGGGGAGTTTTGGTCGTGGTCAGGTTAGTTGGTTGTTTTCAGTATTTCATTCATTTCAGGTTTTTTATTTACTTTGTGTTGTTCAATTTTCTTTTTAATACATTAATTATTTTTATTGGGTGAAATCGTTTCTTCATACTCTCTTTTAATTCCCTATCTCTGGTCGACAACCTGGGATGATTAGGAATACCTCTCGGGCCATGTCGCGGACAGGCATGGGTGACCGGTTCAGGGTCGACTCGGGTTGGATTGTGATATGTATCTTTTTCCAAACATTGGCGCCATGGGGATATCACTTAAGGAAATGTAAGGATCCATTTTATTATCAAGACAATGGAAATTAGTGGGTCATTACATATCTTGGAGGTTCATTGAAGTGACTAACTCATTGGAATGTTGTCCAAGTGTATGTTTTGGAAATAAGAAGATCATTTTATTGGGCATGTGGTGTCTCATTAGGCTGTGGCTGTGGTCCTACTGATGTTCAAGGTAGTTTTTTCATGGAAATCACCTATCAATGATAAAAGGTACTCAATTTATATGGTCTCGAAATCTATTATTAGAGTTTTTAAAACATTTCTCAGGAGTTTTAGCCATGTTGATAGTGTTAACCTTGAATTTTCAATATTTTTATGTAATGATCAATTCTTAGATGCATCCAATTACGTGAAGGGGATGTTGGTTTGTCATCTAGTGATTTAGTTTTCTATGGAGGGGGTGATGTTTGAGTTGTTTTGCGTTTCTTTCCATCTTGGATTGGGATTCATTTTGTTGTAGTAGAGGGAAGTGATCTCTTATGGGTCTATAATGTTACATCTCTAGGAGCATAATGATTCCACTTAGGATCTGGTGCTACCAATAGTTGTGTTCACACTATTGTTGTTGAAGAATTTACTCATTAAAGAGAATTTTTTGGCCACCATGGATCACAAGAGATTCAGTGATATCATTTCTCATTGTGGTATAAATTTTTATAAGAGGTGGTGGATGTATTTTCTTATGGATAATGATTTTGTGATATACTACACCTTAACAAAAGAAAATTTTGTGGTACTGATTTGATAAGGAACTCATAGAAGGACGTTGTTTCAAGTTTTAGGGATGATTATTGAGCAGTGAAGGAGTTTGAATACTTTCACATATATGAAATGGTGGATGGTGGTATAATTTTTTCTTCAAACAATGATGTAGTCATTCCTGAACCAGCTGGTGGAAGAGTCTTAGTGGGGACACTCAGAGGTGGAGGGGATGCATGATCATGTTAGCCATGATGATGCTCTAGAGGATTGATTGAACCAACTGTTATTTTTATCATATTTTTTATTTCAATTGTGATTTATTAGGTAGTTATTCATTATTGTTTTAGATCTACATTCAATGTATACCCCAGAGTTTCCATGATGTACCATGAATATAGAATGAAATTTTGTGTCTTGATAAGAAATGGGTGGTGACATATTTTGTGGAGAAGAACGTGGTTATAAAGTTGTTAAATGGCGAGCATTGTGTTCTAGGAGGTTTTTTTGAATCGATTTGATGTTACCATGTAATAATGGTATGGAATATTGAGATATTTTTTCCTACGGTTACCCAGATATCATCATGGTTTTGATATTATTTGGGTGATTGTGGATCAGTTGATTAAATCAACCCAATTCATAATGACAAGGGATTAGTCCACAATAGAATCCATAGATAATAGGTACACGGATGTGGTGGTAATATTTCATAGAGTTTGGAGATCTATTTTTTCGAGTTGGGATGCATGTTTTACCATGCTAGACAGGAGTGGATTGCGAATTGTTTTTGACACTCAGTTATGCCTCAAAACTACTATCCATCATTGTTTGGTTGAGAAGATGAAGCAGAAAATCTAGATTCTGTATGGTATGTTTTGATCATACATTTTTTAATTTAATGAAACATAGGTATGGATCCTTCCTTTGTTCAAGTTTTCATAAAACATTATTATACACTCTTCCCATGGCAAAGATCTTTTGAGGATTTTTTCGAGATACCATGTAATTATTTATTATGTTGGACAACGATTTGGGAGGTAGTAGTTATTTCAACTGATGTGGAGTAGATCATGATAGGTATATTTCATCATGTTCATAATATTCTATATGTAGAACATGATAGTTAGAAGTATTTTCACAATCAATGGAGGAGGACCCTGGAGTTTGAGTTTTGGTAACTATATGTTTTGAATGATTACCCTAAATGCGGGAAGCAGAGATCTAGAAGGATGTGTAAATTCCTTCAAATGTTTATTGGGTCATTTGAGGTGTTTGGTAATGTCAATGATGTATCATAACAATTGGATTTTACACCATGGATGGATAGGATCCATGATGTCTTCTACGTCTAACATATTTTTCTATATCTTCAAGATGAATCCCATATAATTTAATGGGGGGAGTAAGATATCGAGGGTGATGTGATGTTGGTGGAGTGTCTAGTAAATATCTAAGATTTCCAAGAGAGGGATTTTTATGAATGTTACATTCCATTGGTTTGTGTGTTGTAGATGCATGGTGGACTAGAGAAGAGTACTTGGGAGTGAGATATGAATATGTGTCCTTAGTATCTAGAGTGGTTTGAGTTTTAATTCCTCGCTGAGATATATTAAGTATGATATAATTAAACCTGTGTGAGAGTGTGAATTCAACAAAAAGATAATAATTTAATTATTCATAGGATGAAATTATGTTATTCATATGTCCAAGTAAGTTTTGTTTTTGGTCTTGGTATTGTGGTGGTTGGATGGTTGGGTGGAAGGTGGTTGTGTGAGAGGAGGCAGTTTGTGGTAGTCAGGTGTTGAGGTTCTATAAGATTTTTTTTGGTTGTTTGGTTCAAAATGTTTGGTTGGTGTTATCATTTGAGGTCTAACGAGATCATTGAGAGGTATCTGCTGAAACCATTTTTCTAAGACCTTTACTAATAGGGATGGGTTTGGAGTCTCAAGGGTGATAATCATTTGAGTGTTTTTTATGTAATGTTCAATTAAATCTTGATCCATTACATTTTCTATTTTTCATTGTTGGTGGTTCATAAAGGAGGCCTAGAGTGGGCATAGATAATTTTGGATACTAAAAGTTGGAAGTAGAGGGAATAGACACCATGTAATTGGTACAAGAAATTTAATGGTGATTCATAACATGTTTGAGGTTGGATGAAAATGTTTAATTAACCATGTGTAAAATTACTTTGAGGTGAAGCATTTTTTGGAGAAAATTAAAGCCCAAAAATTACATGACGTTTTGGGATTACACACTATGTAGATGTTCTATGCATAACATCATTAAAGGGTGAAACTGATTGAGTTTCAAAAACCATATGTACTAAAATGTCTCCTTTTTTCTAAGAGACTATTGAATCTCTCCCTTTATCATTTTGATATTCCATTGGATGGGGAATAATTTTTAGATTTCCATCTTTGATCTGTGGTGAGTTCTCCTCTTGTTATCATCTTCTTCCATCCATTTCTCTTCAAAGTTTCACTTTGGATGTGTGTTTTGGTTTTTATTTTTATTTTGTAATTAATTTAAATAATATTTTGATGCGGTGTCGGTTTTTTATTGCTTCTCATGTGAGATTGTGGGGTGTGGGGGTTTCTTTTACACCCCATGTTGTGCAGTAAGTCGAAAAAGATTATATAAGGTATAGAGTCCCTTATTTCTCTTTATCATGTATCATGAGGGATGATTATTCCATTATTAATATATGGGTGATGGATTTGTTGAAAAAATCATATTATAAATGTGGTCAATTGAAATTGTTTGTGAAAAATGTTAATTCATTACATGTTTCTAAATATTTGATAAGACTATGATATTTTGATTTTATGGACTTGAAGAATCAGAAAAATATTTGGTGTTAGAAGATTTTGTAGCACTAGATGATATGTGTTTTAATTATTTTGTGTGATTATTGTGATATCTCCTTAAAATTTAAATTATTTATCCACTAATATTCAGCTATTAAAAATGGTTTCCTCATGATTATGTCATGCATGATAATGACCCTAAAATAATTTAGAATTTGAATAAATCAACTTTATAACTTCATAATAAAGGTTCGAGGTGTTGTGATGTGTTTTCATGCTATTTGGGTGGAGAGGAGGTTTGTTAGAAATTATTTTGGTGGTAGTGATATAGTTTTTAGCTGTGTTTTTGGGGTGGCGAGGTGACGGTATAATGAGGGCGCGGAGCTTCTTGTGATGTGTGGTTACTTTGTTCTATATGCCCCTACAATGATGAAATAGATTAATTTTAAATAATTTTTAAAATTGTGTGGTTTGGATTGGTTAGTGGGTTTGAAATGAATAATGAATAATTAAATTGCAGAATGTGTAGTAAAATGTATGTTCTAATAAACATTGAAATGAAAGGACTTAATAAAATAAATTGGTTGGAAATGTGAAATATGTCTAGTGGCTTGTTATGTGTTGTTATTCATTATGAGGTGGAATCGAATGTGGCGTTGTTGTGAATTGGTTAGTGTTTGGATGTGAACCTATAGTATGGGGTTGTGTGTGTGGATTTATGTGTATACGTTTACATTTGGGTGATTTCTATATGTACCCAACCCACATCGAGCACTATGTGCGGAAAATTTCATAGTAACATGACAGTGTTTTCCTAACATCAAGTGAGGATGATGATTGTCTTGGTATTCTCTAATTCCCTCTCAGTATTTCATAAAAGTTAGTTTTTAGACATGTTTTGATGTTTAGTGGTTTCTTAGTGCTTTAGATGGTGGATATGACATCCCATGTTTTTTGTGGGTGATATGTGATATTATCGTGCTTTTAGGGAGACTATGGTAGGGGTCTTCATGTTAGGAGTAAGGCACAATGTTTATTTCCAATATCTTCATGGTGCCATACTACTTTGGTTGTGATAGTGGTTCTGATATGGCCACCCATATATCTATTGGTGTGTGGTGACGTGGCTGGGTGTTTAGGGTGGTGGATCAGTATTGTAGTGTAGATGTGTAATGACCCTAGCACCAGTATCCCTGAATGAGTGCCTTGAATTATTATATTGGTATATATACATGAATCAAATTCCAAAGGACTGACCAATTTAGATCTTTTGGAATACCATATTACATAAATAACACCCATCATACTTTGGGAAATGGAAAGTAAAACATAATAAATAATATAATCTAATAAATTACATCCTTGAAAAGTCAATCAATGATCATTTCTATATAACATGAGGAAAGGGAAAAAATAAGGGAGATCTTAAATACTCAATAAGGGTTAATTATAATTGAATATATCATGAATAAATAATTAATAACCATAATTGAAAGGTAAATGACTGAAAACATGACAATTTATCAATAACACTAGTATAATATCGCATGATAAAAATTACCATATAATTCAATATAAATAATCCATGATCATGAAACACGACCATGAATATTCTAACTAATAAAATAATCATGTGGTATAAAAATAATGATAGAATCAATAATCTTGGATGTTTTTACTATAATTATATATCCCCATGATAGTTACTCTGAATATCTATCTTCAATATAGTTTATGTATATGGGTAAAACAATCTGTTTTGTGTCAATATCTATCCTCCCGACAATTTAAAATATCTTGGAAACAAAAAAGGGTTGTTCCAGGTGATACAATCCAATGAGACTATCGATGCTTCAAGGAGCCATTATTAACTGTCCAACAACCCATGTACTACATTTACAACATAATACTCATATATTGATTAATGAATTTAAAATCACAAAAATATGCCTTATAAAATATCCATACTGAGTATTCTATATAATGTTATCAATTTTCCCTAATAATTCATATGACAATCAATGTAGTAACCATATTTAAAAATTGTGTAAATTTTAGGAAATAAAAATATGCATGATAAAGATATGAATATTTAGGATAACTGTATTGTCAAATAAAAATGATTAAAATAAAGTGAATGTTTAAAGATACTGTTATCAATCATAGAAGAAAGTAACAATACAAAGATAACTTTTACCACTTCGTAATTTTAAATTCAAAATATACTGGATCAAATAATACAAAATTTAATGAATAATACCATGAATTATGAATAAATTATTATATTACATGTCAAATGGGAAATATATACCCTACATAAAATTGATTTTTTTTTTGTAAAAACAAATACATCTCAATGGAATATTAATTGAGAAAAAAATAATTACCCCTTGAGTAACTTTTCAGTTGATATAATCATAAAAAAATAACATAATTCAAATTTATAATACCATAAAATGAAAAGAATTCATGATCTAACAGTTCAAATGATATTATATACAACACAAGAGAATTAACGAGTGGTGAAAATAAAATAAGTCACGTAAAAATAAATACGAGAATAGAAATACCCTAATAATTGTGGTATCATTTGAATCATATACCCCCAAATGTAATAGTTATCAATTTATACCTTTAAATAACATATATATAAAATAATTCATGATATAATATATCAATTGGGTTTGTAGGTACACTAAAAAAATAATTAAGTGGGAATATGACCTTTATCTCAAATATGTAAAAAGTGAGATGAAAATCCTTTACATTACACTCCCTTTTGGTTGAACACTCTTTAAGCTCCTATATAATGATTCTAATCATGTTATTAACTTATAACAGAACCATACTCATATTTTTAATATATCATATTATCTTTTTATAATAACTTATTACATATATGATAACAATACTTCATTACATTCACTATTTCAGGTCTTATTCGTCGAGTTTTCAGGTATATTTTGACTTGTTACTTTTCTTCATATTACTAAGATCATGGTTTCATAATATCCTGAATTTATACCATGTTTTAATAATAAAATATATTTATAAATTATGAATTTATTTTAATCCATAATTTTTGGAAATAGGAAATATAATAGACCATTTAGAGAGGCAGTTGGTTATACATAAGAATGAACATTATTTCTATTTTCTATTCATTTTTAATGAATGAAAATTAATTTAAGTATATATTAATATTATAGTTACAATATCATATTTATTCCATATAAATCATATATTCTTATTGAAATCATCATTAATACTTTCCTTGCAATGTGTGAATTAATTAGAGCACTTTGAGGTGGCGGTAGTCCACACGTCCACAAACGATGTTGTTGAATAAAATGAAAATGGAAATAATTAAGATATTTGTTACATTATAATATCAGAAGCATAAATAAAATATAATTTATATATATATATTATATAATATAAATCCATCATTATTTTAAACCTCAAATGATTTTAACGGAAGAAAAAGCCACATTGGTTCACTAGGGGGTAGTCTTCCAGACACACGAATGATCAATGCATATCAAATTTGGTGGACATGTATGAAATTGTTGGTAAAAAACATAAAGTAATAAAATTTCATTATATTTACGATACTGTGATTATTATATAATAAATATATAGAAATAAATGAAGCCATGGAGAATAAAATAAAACAAAATATCCTATTGATTAATGTAACATCTTCTTCAGGTAACTCAGTTTGGTTTATCAAAAAACATCCTCTGATTTATTTATTCCCAATGAAAGAATTCTAGTATTTGGGTAAGAATTTTGTGAGATTTTTTTAGGATTTGAATGAGACAATGTGCTGGCTGGTGCGAATAAGTGAGGCGGTGATTTCCAATTTATAATGAAGAAGGGGTGACATTATTGTAAATATAAAAAGGTAAATACTATCGGGAAGTCCCAATTACAAGATCCTCCCCAAATAAAGAAAAATTTATAACTAAGATGATATATGGTTAAAATACAAGATTCCAATGGCTTCTTGACTAGTTTATGTGTCATTTTTCCCTTAATATTGAGGCTTAACCACTATATATAATATTTTTACCTTAATAAATATTGTTAATTTTAAAATATTTCTATACTATTTTTGGTTAATATTATTAACATAATATAAATTATAATTTTTTATAATTCAAAATATTTAATCCATTTATCCAAATTCATGTAATAGAATTGTTATAAATTACATAATTTGTAACCCCACAGATGAGACGAGAAAGCTTGGTTTTGAAGAGAAAATGTCCAAAATGATAAAATTTTATAATATAATAATTAGTTATAAAATAGATCCCAATGAATTAAATTTTATTAATAGATGAAAAATATATATAATGAATCATTAAATCCAATTAAAAAAGTTGAACATTTTAAACCCATTAGTCGAAAAATTAGTTTTCATTGAATGTTCATTATTTTTCATTATTTATAAAATATGATACTTCCCATAAAAACACCATAAAATTATCCAATTATAACATTGAAATTCACATTAAAAAAATAAATATTGTTTTATCAAATAAATTTTATAAAGGTAAAAAAATATTGTTTTAAAATAGGTTCATAGTTAAAAGGTGGAAAAAATTCCTTTAAAAATATTTTTTATGCATAAAATTGGATTTGTACTAATATTATGTATATTAAATAGATTGGAAGAATTTATAAATTAAAATATAATTTTTACATTTAAATAAATAATTCAATTATAGTAATGAATTTTATTTCTTATGATAATATACATTTTGCGTATAAAAAAATTCTTTTGTAAAATCATTACATTTATATTTAATTGGATTTTATGTTCATTTATAAATAATTTTTCACTGAAGAATTATATAACAATTTCTAATTTTTTTCCAAATTTATATAATCCATTACATAAATTTCATTACAACAAATAGATTATAACAAACATATTAAATAATAATATTAATAGTATATTGTTGTTTGGTAAAAAATGGTCAAATATGTTCTATAAGAAACTAATGGAACTCAGTATTGTGTGTCATAGAATCAAAATTGGTGTTTTGTGTTTTGAATGACAATATCAGTGTTTTTATAGAATAATCATAACTCTGTGTCAATTATGAATAATTTTAGAAAAAAAATTAAATTTATTCTAAATGAAAAATATTATTATGTCTTGGGATGTTATGTTCTTCCAACCTTAAATAAATTGCTTCCTCACAATTCAGAAATGGTTATGGAAATCAGGGGATTGATATTTGGAAATAATATTGTTAGAAAACACAAATCATAAATATGGATGGTAACCTAAATTATTAATAAATGAAAAAATGAAATGATAAGTCACTACATAAAGATACATTCAAATAAGATAACATTGGATAAAATATGGAAAAAGAAAGAAAAATATAAATATGAATTTATAATGATGTCTGATAGTGAAAATTTTCATGAGAGAGTAGATTACCACAAATCCATAAATCGGATATGTGAAACTATTTTTGATATCATAAAAATTATTATAATTGAATAATTTTTTTCTTTCGAAACCCTTTTCCTAATTTTGAGAAATTATTTCACTCTCTAAAAATATATTTAAATATATTTATTTTATATATTTATTTAATAAACACAATTTTTTCCATTGGTTATTTCATGATCTATTTATACCCCATTTATTAGAACTATTTTAATCATATGTTGATGTAATATATTAATCTCTATTACCCTGTCCAATGTTTAATGTAAACCATTTCATAAATGGATAAGCTTGTTACTCTTCCAAAATATCATGATCCGAAAAATAATAAGGGTACTAAATTTGAAAAAAAATCTCATCATTAATCCAAACCACATGAACTAACTCTAAATCATCACATATCAAATATGTGAATGAATTTATCATGATTACTCTTGATACATGGTAATAACTACAATTACCATAAAACCTTATTAAAAACATGAATTATTCATTTTTCTATATATATATTATATATTATTGTATATAATACCTAAATACAATAATTATGTAAAATCTATCAATAATGAAATTATCCACATTGTATTAAAATATTAATTAGTTCCGTGGTAGTAGGTAATATACAATTTACTTATACTTATCAATCATCACTTTATCCAACATTATTTTCTTCACATCTGAAACATATTAGTGGTTATCTTTACCTCAATCAGATGTTCAACATTTGACTAAATCATTTTTCGTTGTACCATTCATCGTATGATATGATTTTATTATTGATATATTAGTATCGTACAATCTATATTTATTTAATAATTCTTAAAATCAATTCATCGCTATTAAAATATTCAAATACATATATATTAATTATTAATATTTTCCTATGGTAGTATCATAAACATGAACCTGATTCCTTAGCTATATTATTGTATATTCCTTTAATGGATGATGTATTGATTTGTGTAGTGTATCATATCTTTCTAGTTGAATAATTTTACATTAGAATCCTTTTTTCATACAGTTGAAATCAGAATTATTGTGTAATTTATATCCAAACATGTATAAAACCCCACTTCCTTTTAATAAAGTACCTAAGGGTTTATTTCCACAATTATCACATGTAAGAAAACACTTCTTTCTATTTTTTCCATTATCCATATTTTCTCTGATAGTCCACTTATTCATATAATTCCCATAGATGTGGTAATTCTTATATAATTATTTCTTTAGCCCATTATCACATGCTAATATGTCTTCATTTTTTGGGAATTCATTGGAGACCATTTCTGATCAAAACATTAAATTAAAATTTTAAAAGATATGATCTTTATTACTCTTTTGATCATGTGCATTTATTATGTAACAATTTATTTCATTTGGAACCATTTATATACTATGTCATACAATAAATTAGGTTATATCCTTTTGAAAAAATGAACAATCTCAAAACTAGTGAAATACATTTCATAATGTGAAAAAATTTATCCATAAATAATAACATAATCATAAACATGGTTTCTTGGGGATGTTGTCCTATACCTACCATCAATGTATATCATAGGGTTACGTTTCTTAATATATATTTCAAAAATATATTTTCCATGGTTTCTATTAATCTTCCTCTAATACCAACTATAATAACATAGACCCCAATATCATAGAGTTGATTCCTTACTTTATTAAATTGGAAAAAATACAAGAAAAAGACCCAAAGGAATGAATAGTTTAGTAGTTTTAGAAAACAAGATCTCATATTTGATACCTATTCTAAATTTGGAAATAGAAAATAAAACATAATAAAGAAATTAATAAACTACATCCATTAAAAGTAATGTTACGATCACTTCTTCATAACATAGGGAAATGAGACAAAATAAGGGTTTTCTCAGATTCTCAGTAATGTTTATGTATAATGGAAGATATCATGAATCAATAAAAAATGATCAACATGGAAAGATAAATGAATGAAACAAATGACATTTTTCAATAAATTTTATATAATATGGTAGGAAGAAAAGAGGATCAAATAAGTACATATAAATAATCCCATGTTCTTGAAACATGACCATGGATAATCTGACTAATAAAATAAAATAATATAATCAATATATTAATATAATGAATAATTTTGGACATCTAAACTATCAATATATATCTTCAAAATAGTGAATGTCATGATCCATCCTCAAGACACTCTAATTATGTGGGTAAATACTTGTATAATTTTTGTAAATATCTATCCTCTCGACAATTTAAATCATCTTAGAAATAAATGAAAAGGGGTTTTTTCCAACTTATTTCATCCCACAATATTATAGATACATCAATGGTCTTGTATTAACTAGTCCCCAACCCATGGAATACATGTCCAAATCATTACCCATATATTCAATAATCAATTTAAAATAAAAATCAATATTCATCATCAAATATTAATATTGATTAATGGATACAAATTTATCATATTTCCCCAAAAAATCATATAAAATTCAATGTAGTCACCATATTTAAATATTGTATACAGTTTAATAAAGTTAAATATCCATGATAATCATATATATATTTAAGATAAATGTAATTTCTAATGAATACTAATTACAATTATGTGATTTTTTAATGAGGAAGTTATCAATCATAAAATAAAGTTGATTAAAAAGATAACTTGTACAAATTTGTATGATTCAATTCAAATCCTCTTGAATGAGACAATTTAATGTGGAACTTAGAGTACCCAGAATTATGAATAAATCATGATATTACATGTCAAATGATAAATATATACACAACATAAAATTCAATTGGTGAATAAAAACAAATAAGTCTCACTGGAATGTAAATTTAGAAGAATTACCAGACTAGTTGATAAACTATTGAATTGAGATCCCAGTTAAAAAAAATAATGAATGAACATATATTAATTTCATATGCATCTTTTTGATTTTATATTAATATTATGATATGAAAGTACGCTTGAATATTTTTCCCTTATTATTTTAATATTAAAAGAGTGAAATGTAGTATCTAAATATACATATTTTATAAATAAATATCATATTAATTTAATATACATCACTTGTGTTCATTAAATCCCTCCATAATACATTTCATGGATCATGTGAATAATTACTTCACTTTGAGGAGGCAGTAGTCCACATATACACAAACAATGTTATCACATTCACACAAAATCTAAAAGATGAAGGTATGTGTTATATTATAATTAAATACTCATAATTTAATTATAAATATCATACATATCATATATAAACTATACATACATCATTATTCTCAACCGTGAAAGGTGGTGATGACAGAATGAACGTCTTCGATACACGAGGCTGTAGTCCGCAACACATATGAATGATGATTGTGTATCCAATTTGAATGATGTTTTAAAAATATCAGGTCATAATATTAATTAAAAAAATTATAGTATATTTAGGACTATTATTTTATCATATAAACAGAATATATTAATAATTTAGGTTTTGGAGAAGGAATTAAAACAAAAGATTACATTGAAAAGCATTACATCTTTTCTTGGGTAACTCTATTTGTTTATACAAAATCAATTATTTGGTTTTCTTTATAAACATATTTTGATTTATAGTGTGAGGTTAGATATGTTTTGAATTTTTTTGGTCCATTATTGGAAGATAAAAATGGATTTATAATTGTGAATAATTTAGTGGGGTGAGTGATAATTTATAGTGGAGGAGGTGTGTCATTTTAAAAAATATATAAAGGTTAACAGTACTGGGAGGCCTCCTATAAATAATGTGACTCAAATAAATTAAAATATCTATAAAACATAAGGTATACGGTCTAAATATGTGAATAAAATTGATTTAATTAATGTTTCTACATCATATTTCCCCTGATAGTAATGTTTAAACATTAAGTAATCAAATTTTTAACATAATTGGTGTAAATAATTTTAATCGATTTCACTAATATATTTGGTCAAAAAATTTTGACCTTCCGTATAATTGTAAATTTGGATGATTCCAAATTTGGAATCCATTTTTTCAAATTCTAATCACAGAAGTTGTGTTAATTAATTTTAAATTAATTCTACATTCAGGACGAGAAATAAGTTTTTTAAATATAAAATGTCCAAAATTTTGAAATGATTTAAAATCCAAATTAAAAATAAAATTGACCAAAATAACATTAATTGGATTAAAATTTGTAAAATTTATATAATTAAAATATAAATCAAGTAAAAAATATATTTTTACTTCATAAATTATTAATATTAATAGTCTGTTTTCAATTAATATTCAGTATTTCTCGCTATTATTCAAAAAATGAAACTTCTCAAAAAAATACAAAAATTTAACCCCATGATAATTTTGAATTTAGGAATTAAAAAATAAATTTTATTTTCTACATATAAAATTTATTAATATACTAAAAGTTAGTTTTAATATAGGTGATACATTATAAAGCTACAAAACTCCCATTAAGAAAATATTCCTTTTTATGCATACAATTGGATTTTTATGGTATTTTTTCCCTCAAAACTATTTGATGGATGTTAAATATAATTTATCAATTATATAATGTATTAATTTAATTAAAATAATTAACTAATAAAAATTAATTCAATTCATTCTGATAAAACTCATTCTGTTCATAAAAATGGGTTTTTTGAAAAACATTTCCCTTATATGCAATTTGTTTTTAAATTCATTTATAAATACTTAGTCACCATATAATTATATAAAAATATCTGTTTTTCATCCAAATTTATTTAATCCATATCATTGAAGTAATTATAATGTATAGTTGATAACTATCATATAAAATAATAATATTAATAGTGTATTATTGTTTTGTAAAACACAGTATTTAATGTATCAAACGATTTTGAAGGAATTTGTTACCGTGTTTGTCAAATGAAAACATAGTGTTGTGTGTTTCAAAAGACAATATCATTGTATTTATATTATAATATTTACTTGGAGATACATATAAATCATGCTAGGAAACAAATTAATTAATTATAATAGTAAAATATTACTATGGCTTAGGTGTTACAACATGTGATGTGGCTATGCTTGTGGTGAGGTGTGTCATGTGGAAGAGATCATAGTCAAAGAAAATAAGATGTTGTGGTTATAGATTGGAATTATGAAAGAAAATTTATGATGGTTAACCTTAACTACGTTATCAGTTTAATAATATATTACATGGAATCAGTTATTTGGGGTGTGTGCCTTGGTGTGGTTGGGAAGGATAGTTTACATGTATAGGTGATGTTGGTTCTTCGGTTTTCTCATGGGTTCATTAGTCTGATTCATTCAAATTATCCTAAGATAATTTGGTTTTACTACATTATATAAATCTATAGTGACACTACATATGTAAACTGTTTTTCGGATTCGAGGAGGAATGCATGAACTATTCTTCACTTTAGTAGCTTGGACCATTGGATATCTGCTATGTTGATTCTTTACCATTTCTTTTGGGAATTAACATTGGAGATATTTAATTGTATCGGTTTTATTTACACATTAATTATTGGATGGTTTTTCTGTCATTTTTTATTATTAATTATAGGTTTTTGTGAATGATTCATCTTATCTACCAATAATACATTATTATAGATGGAAATACCCACCATGCATGGAATTTTTCTTCCTTCAGTGCTAGTCTCCAAGATATTAACTAATGTAGGCGGGACTCATGGTCATTATCCCACTCCCCTAATAATGGTATCATTGGAAGGAGGGGTTGGGATATATCTAACAAAATAATAACTACCCATCTCTCTAGGAATATTCTCATTAGATACCACTCATTATTGGCTTCGTAAAAATTGTACACATGTAATTTATAACACAACAAATTAGCTACCATAGATCCATTTACCTTGTTTATATGATATATTATGATAAAAATCTCATAAATACTCTATTCATCGCCACTATTTCAATATTAAATAATGTTGTGAGAGTATATACTTTAGAATAATGAGAGATGCATCTACAATAAATTCCCAAAAAATAGATAGTGACACAATATTTTCAATGAATGAACAATCAATATTATCTTGAGGTTTTTGTGAACTTTTTTATGTATCATTTAAATTCATCATCCCTAAATAACATCTTGATTATCCTACATGATGACAAAGTCTATGTATAGTTCTTAAGGAATCATTATACCTGACACACCCGTTACACGACTCAGGAAAGTTGAGAAAATGTATTCATGTTAAACAATGCTATGGAATTTAAAATATATTTTAAATTAAATGTTTTTTTAAAATTAAACATTCTCCATGATAAAATATATCACTGGTTATCCTAATCTAGAGAAAATCATTAAAATATATTAATAATACCTGTATTATCATACAAAACTCAGCACCTCAAACTTATTTATTGGCCATTCCCATACCAAAATAACATCCATTTTCTCAAGGATATAATACATTCTATATTATAAAATAAAATTTCAATGATTATACCAAATAAAATATTTTTAATTAATTTTATCTATAATTTATTCTACAATTGAGTGATGAATATCATATCCATGTTCATTTCACGGACATACCACAATCATGAATTCACTAGTATTTCATTATCAAAGAACATGAAAAAGTTACCTGATATTAATTAATTATATGTTTCATAAATCCAATAAAAATTTATAGTTCACTAGTATAACCAAATTAGAAAACCAAATAATCATAGGGACCATACATACTAAAAAATATGTTTTTTCTTTATTAAATTTCTTTGACATATCTTAATGCAATCACGAATAAAATTAAATAGTTGAAAACCACTTATCAACTATTAATTTATCAAAACATTGTTTACCCTATGAAGGGGATATTTTTTATCGATAATGTTTAGATTCAAATTCCTAAAATACTTTTTTTAGAACAATATTCTATCCACCTTTTTTAAAAAATGGCTAATGTTGACCATGTAGAGTTGAATAGTATAATGAATCATTTTTTTAAAATCACTTATCCATACTTTAATCATCCATATGTTAGCTAGAACCATATAATTTTAATTGAGTGATATCAGACTCACCCATAAAAGAAAATTTAAAAAAATATCTACCTCTCTTAGGATCTACTATAGAGAGAAGATCTAAAAAACATTTATAACAATTGATCATATATAGGAAAATTACCCATATGATGACATCTATTTCCATTAAAACCATTTCTATGAATTGACTTGTTATATTTATTGGTCATTAATTAATTATAAGGATATCATAGTTTATAATATCCCATGAATCATTAAACATGATATGGATGAGATTAAAATCGCGGTTTATGATTGGAATGTATCATAAAAACAATATGAATATGATGCATATCCTAATATACAATTTGATTATATTTGATGCTGGTATAAGATGAAAAAAATTGATTAAATTTTAAGGTACTTTGGCCATATGATATAAGAAAAACATGCATGAAATACCAACACCTTGTTTTTTTAATAGTTGAAAACCAATATGATTGGTCGATTAATTGATATTCATGCATTCATTGTAGAATTAATTTCATTAATCATTAACAATAAGTAACTTATGGTCACTATGAGTTAACACCCAATAAGAATTCCATATCTGATCCACTTTATTTAATGAAGAGCATCTAGGATGGTTATATATGGAATGAAATCCTTCCTTTTGAAAACATAATAATTTAGATAGTGTTTTATTTTAAATTAATAATTAGGTAATTAAAATTTACATTATGAAACATCGAGATGTAATGAACTGCGATATATTATTGAAATAGTATTATTTAAACATGACACTTATAACCCAACTATTAGTTTTATAGGTAGAAATAAAGTAAACAAATTATAAAATAAATGTGGAAATATTTTACATATTCATATATACTGGTTAGTTACTTATAAACAAGTTCTCAATTTTTAATTAAAATAATTAAATAATATATGGGGATGAATATTTTCTTTTTAAATGGAACATTTATCTATAAAAGATGGTTTTGTTTGTATTTTGCATTTTTCATTTAAAATAAAAATATAAAAATATCATAAAATTAATTTTAGGAAATGAACATATTTTTTGACTCATTATACCTATAGTTTCAAAATTATTATTTTTTCAACAATATTTTATTTTTGTGTGAATATTGAAAAGATAAAATTTTACAAATAGTGTCACTTTTATGATGTTATCATGGTATAGAAATGAATTTAATTTTTTTTTAAAATTTTTATATAAAATATATAAAATTAATATGTAATAAAATTAATTTTAAAATATAATTTTGAACATAGATGTCTATGTTTGAAATTTTAGAAATATATGAAATGGTTTTATTTAAATAAAAATTTTTTTAAGTAATTCTATTTTAATAATGTTTTCATAAAGATCATATTGTTTTTTATTTAGTCAGAAATAAAAATAATTCCCATTTAATTAAACATAAACCAATATATTTCATGTTATTCAATGTTTTAAATTATTTTGGTATTAAATAATTTTTATTCTCAAAAGGGTATTTTCCAAAAATGCATTTTTTTTGCTTTTTGAAAACATATTTTAAATGTAATATATAGTAATTTTGTAAATTTAAATGTAGAAAATTGATTAAATATTTATATAAGTATGTTCTAATTTTTTATTGAGGTCTATTTGATTTTTACCCAAAATAAATACTAACCATTGTAAATGTTTGACACCTCATTAAATAGTAAAATAGGGCAACTGAAGTAGAAACTATATGAAATGGTCTCTAAATATATCATAATGTTTTAGGATTTTTTTGGATGAGTTTTATTTGACATTTAATGTACTATATTACAAAAAACAATTTTTTCCACTTTCCATTGATTACAAACTTTATATTATATTATATGTATAGTAATTAAAAAATGTCACACACACACAAATGCACACACACACACACACTCTCTCTCCCTATTATAATTTTTCCTGACCGGATTAATAATAATAACTATATTAAAACTAACATTGATGAAAAAATTATTAATAATGAAATTGATTTATAATAGTTTTTTATTTTTAATTTTTATTGGCGGTGTAATTACCTAGAAATTTTATGCTATGCTTATGTAGTTCTTGTCCAAGATGTAGAAAAATAATCAAAATAGATTAATTATTATTAAAACTAATATTTTTTGGATGAATTATATAATACCATAATTTTAGTTGATAATTATGTGTGATTAGTGATGTTTAAAGTATTTTTATTCAAATTCTAGTATCATATAGATTGATTTAAAGACAAAATATTTGAATAGTCATGAATTTTCATAAAATAAAAATTAATGTTTTTAATTTATTTTTAAATCATTATAAAATCATAAAAATATAATATTATCTCTAGTTTATGTAAAATTGTTGAGTATATAATGAATAATTCATTTATTTAATACATTTAATTTTTAATATTACTTGTATGACTCCTTATGTTTGAACATTTTATTATAATATTTAAGGTTAAATAGGGCTAACGAGGTGCTTAAACCAGATGACATATATTAAAATGATACAAAAAACTATATAAATTTTATTGATTGATTATATTTCTAATTTATTCTAATTATAATTTAAAATAATGAATATTATATTCATTTAATATGAGTAAGATAATTTTATATGTTAATGTTTTGAATATTTAAATGTTTTCTACCGTCCTTAGTTAAAAACGGATACTTGTTATTATATATTTCTAAAATACCCTTATCCTATTATCTCATCCAGTTACTAACCTAATAAATGTTTATATTACATCCCCATTCCTTAGAGTTGTTTTTATTCCCAAGGGGCTATCCTTTAATGGCATAATGTGTGAGCTAATGGATGTTTTCCAAGGAAGATTTATAACTTTTAACCGAGTGTTTCCAATTTTATTTATTCATCAACACCCTCTAAATAATTAAATAACCATGATTTTATAATAAAACCATTATATTAAATGTATTAATATTTTATTATTTTTATTGAATAATCCATTTTCATTTCCATTCCATAAAATGGGAAATTAAAGAATTGCCCATGCATACGTGCAGACTACCACCTCCATGAAGTTATGTATTTATGTTTTAATCATAAACATTAACGGTTTGTTGTGATTATGTAAATAATATATATTTAAAATATAATTAATGATATAAATATTATCATTTGTAGAAAAAATATTATTTACATGTCTTTTCTTTTTTTCATTTGAGAATGAAAACAACATTTACGAGTATAAACAGACTATCATCTCCATGAATCATGTATTTCATAATTATTTTACCACAATTTATTTATGATTATGAGAAAATATATAAAATATATATATTGTATTTAAATCATGAAAAATATTATAGAGATAATTTATCTTTTAATGATATGAAAGTATTGATACTTCTGAACGGAAATATTCTTTAGAAACAAAACAATTATTATATATGATGGTAATATTGATGAATAATTATTTATAAAAAAGTGATAAGTAATTATAAGTGAGTCATATATGGTATTATAATCATGAATATGTTAATTTTATGTATTTATAATAATTATAAATTTATTATATAGGAGGTTAAGAGAATGTTTAAATCATTTCATACTAGAGGTAAGTGTTCTTCATCCCTATATTGTTTTAATGAGGAATGCTTCATGTTATGTACATATATATATTTATATGGTTTATATAATACCCCTTTTATATATTATTTTACTAATATATTTATATTTATTTATTTAATGTTCCACTTGAAGTTCTTTCTATCAAGGGGTTCAAGATTAAAAAGTTATCCAAGTGGATAGGGTTTATGTTGCAATCTCATTTTTATTTTGGATTGTTGGTGATCGAATCTCCATTGGGTTATTGTATGATATTTTTCCCATAAATTTTCATATTTTATATTAAATAGGATTTATTTTTTTCATAAAATAATTTTAAATAATTTTAATAAAATTAAAATTTATTTCCTCTTTGGCTGGTGAACCTTTTCTTCTAGGTCCATGTTTTAAAAATGCTTTTATGAATGTTATTTTATAGGAAAAATTGAATATTTTTTGTGACCAATATAAATTGAATTGGATTTAGGAGGATAGTTTATAAGAATATGTTATATTGTATTTGATTAATTTTTTTCTTTTAATAAATAAATAAATCATATTCATACTCACATTTCATTTTAGGTGATGTAGTTTTAAGAATAATTTTGATGATGGTTAAATAAGATTTTAGTGATTAAATTTCATGAAATGAGTTCATGATGAGAGCTAATTTATGTAACTAGTTCAATTTAAGTATTACACCTCATGTCTTATAGATTATTAATATATCATAATGGTATTTTGAGGAAGAAAATTTACAATGTTACACACTAGTATGGCACATAGAAGGTTGAGTGAAATTTAGGGTGGCATTAGAAATTTGAGGACCTCCATACCAATAAAAAATTGAGATAAAGGTACCATAAACTACCATATAAGTTTCCATGAAGAAATTATCAATTTTTACAGAAATTAAATACTTGTAATTTTTTTGATCTCCAAGTTGTAAGAAGTTTCTCTCCCATAGAGAATTCTTGGTACGTTTTTACAGCCTTGGGAAATAGACCTCTATTTTATAATTTCATACCATATAATAATTAATAACATGATAAAAATATCATGAATTTGTAGGATGTTTATTAATAAAATGATTGGATTATTTTTTTTGGAATTTTTAATGTACATGCATAATAATTTAGGTCCACACTGCAACAATTTTATCAAAAAAGTGTTTTATTCCACAAAAGTGGTGTCCAAATTGAGTAATTATGAGAATATATATTTGTACCTAAACCCTAGAAGACATAGGCACAAAAATAACCTTCATAATGTAATTTTATTATATATTTAAAAAATCATTGGTTTGAACTAGTCTCTTACACCATAAAGTGAGAGTCCACACCATAATGACGTTATTTTGGGAAGTTAGAACAAATTTTTGAACATGGATTAATCTAAGAGGTTAGGTTTATATTTTGGCCTATAATAACTAAAATAATAATTTTATAATGGCAATTAATTGAAATATGATACAAGGGATGTGTTTAACGAAGAATATTTGAATTTTAACTTAAAATTAAAATATGTAAGAGTAGAAATCGTGAATATTGTGATGATAAAAATACGTGATTAAAAAAATAAAACATTTCATGAGAATAATAATAATAATTTTAGTAAATAATAGTTAGTGGATATATTCAAAATGGAGAAAGTTAGGTTATTATCAACAATATAAAAATTGAGAAGGTTATGATGATCAAAGAAGTTGTGTGCATGTGATGGTCATTCAAAGTGAGGAAGAAAAATTTTCTTATCAATGATTGAAGTTGAAGAAATAATCAATTTATCTAATGAAAATATTTATTAATTTAAAGAAAATATCAAAGTTAATGACTTACAAGAGTCAATATTTCTGAAGACTTTTTAGTTGTAACCGGTATTTATCTTGGTAATGTGAATGATGCACCAAAGAATATTTGAGAGACATGTATGAATGAGTTTCAATGTTATAACCATCTAAATATTACTAATGTGATGATTATAGTGGAAGTTATTATCCAGTAAGAATCAATATCACATTTTGGACTGTCATTATATTATTAATAGGTGGCCCTAATAAATTTATTGTTATAATTAGTGTTGGCGAGAATCTGGATTCATAGACAAATTATATTACTACACGTGAACAATTTGGGAAGATATTTTTTGATGGAAAACAAAAAGAATAATCTTATAATACTAATTTAACCCCTTCCAAATGACCAACCATAGATGATTTATGATTTCAAATATGTGGTATCAAAGACCAAATCCCTTTGATTGTGATTTTTTATTTGATGTCTCTCTCATGAAGAAATATTTAACGTCATTTTATTATCTTATCAATGATGGATAATTTTATTTTTTTGAATAAAAAGGGGATTATTATATTTATATGAAAATATAATCGTGTATATAATGATATAATGTCACCATATCCTTTTTTATTAGTCATGAAACTGTGGATGTTATAAATGATTGATTTCCCCCAAATGTTGATGGAGATGAACTTGAAATATTATAAAAATGGAATTAAGAGAATGACTATCATTATAGAAATGTCATTTTATCTTCTATGTTAGAAAATGATTTTATAAAAGGACAACGTAATCAATAGATAAAAATGAAATTTTGGAAAATAAAATAAAATATATATAATGGGAAAACCAAGTTTATGCATGAAAATATTATACTCTGGAGACATAATAAAAAAGATCTATAGATAAAAGATAATACAATATTTTATAGCTTCTTAATGATGATAAACTAATTTATTATAATTATATACGGTTATTTTGATAACATGAAGACTTGAATATTAGAGATAAGATCATCTGTATCTTAAAATATATTATTGATGAAATAGTATCTACTTTGGAAGAAAAGGATCCAGGTAAAATCACACATGATGATTTTTATTGTACTCTTAATTATTATAAAATAATGAAATACAATTATATTATGAAATAATGAATGGTGTAAAATTAGATTTCCTATAAAACCTCAAAAATATGGGAATAGTGAGATTTTTTTTTGTACTTATAGTGACACTAGATAAGATGATTTTGGATCATATATATATAAGGATTGATTAAATGATTTCTCTTATCTCTAGAAAAGTGAGAATGTGTAAGGGAATGTTCAAATATATGTTACCATTTAAATGATTAAAATTACCAAATATTAAAAATTTTACCAAATAATTTCCAAAACTAAATAAAGATGATGTTTGTGATAATAAAATGAAAGACAAAAACAATTCTACAAGAAGAATACATCTAAGATCAAATTCACTTCTAGAAAAAATGGAAATAACTTATCAACAATAAAAAGAGGAATTTCATATATATGTTTGAAGAAGTTTAAAGTGATCAAAAAAATATATTGATACCTAAAGTTTTGTTGGTGAAAAACATTTCATTTCTATATTGAGGGATAATAATTTATTTAAGGATGATTGTAGAAATTATTTTTGAATATATGTGGAAGCATATATGGAGTTTATGTTGATTAGATTTTTGATATAGTGGATATCACAACTATTATAGATTGTAAATAAGACTAGTAAATTAATGAAATATTATCAATCATTCCATAAAAGTTAATATGTTTATGATGCAGGAAAGTGTTAAATTATGATTGGTATATATAATCTGAATAAATTCCTTTTTGGTGAGAATATATTTAATATAATCTTATAGTGAAATTTTAATGATGTAGAGAATGAGTTTTATATTGTTCAATTTAAATTATTTAATGCTTAAGAAGAACAAAAACTATCAATAAATATTTTTAAAAATTATACTCAACAAGTCAGGGAGTGTTCAGAGAATAATGAATAATAAAATGAACAATAAAAATCATTTTTTCAGGATGATATTAATATTTATAATATTGATAAAGATTCAATGATGACTAATAAATTCAAAATAACAATGTTTGTGGGTAAATGAAATGAGTCCAAATTTTTCTGTAATTCAGGGAACATTAACATTGATCTAAATTAATCTATAACTCAAACACAAAAAATGTGGAATATAATTATAATATAGGATATTTTTTATAATGAAATAAATGTGTTGGTTAAACTACAAAAATAAATAATTACATGAATGTTTGCGAAATATGGGTTGATGGGGATTGAACCTTCTCAGAAGAAATATGTTGAGATATTGGTTATATATTGTGCACATAAGACAAAAAACAAATTTTATTTAATTGAAGAAGCCTGTGGAAGGTTTGACCAGCCTGTTAACCATGAAAATGAATATTTCATCATTCTATCTGCAAAAAAAAATTTTCGCAGTTACAAGAGTCTGTAGAATATGTATAATAACTGAAAATTGTAAGACATTATTTTAATGCATCCAAAATAGAAAGACCATAAATCTTGTATATTGGTTGGTGATCCAATATTATTGGTGATTCAATGCTCCCAATGTCATTGAGAAGTCAAATGGAGGCTCATGAATTTCGTAAATGCTAGGTGATAAACATTTAAAGGATATGGATCAATAGTTAATGGGAAAGAAAATTAGAAATCCAAAAATACTCTTTATGTTGATACACAAACCCATGATATATTGAGTATCAAGCTAATATTTGAGGAATGAAATGGTGTGGTGTTAAAGATGGATGGTTTCTTGGTGAAGAAATGAGAGAATGAAAAAAATTATAACTAAAGGATAGTGGTCCAAAATGAATTTATTCCATGTATGTGATACTAGAAATTCATTGTATCTAATCATCATAGAGGAGAATCATCAATGGAATCGAAGGCTTGGAATTCAAGAAAAATAAGAAAAACATCATTCTTAATGGAAATCAAGTTCATGATATTGCTTTTCATAAAATAGAAATACAATTAGTCTTCCCACCATCCTATAAGAGGATGATTGTTTACGTATATCCTAATAAGGAGAACATATAATAGACTCAACCATTAAAGATCATTCATTCAGATAGGTGTGGGCCTATGAGGAAGAAATCAACCAATTAATATAGGCACATTATTATTTTTATTGATCAAATCACAGAAATTAAATGTGTTATGATTATGAAATATATGTTGTGGCCTTAATATTTATTAAATGTTTACAAAGAGTTGTAGAAATGGAGTATGCTTTTTTATTAAGAATATTAGAAAATATAATAGAACTAAGTTTAAAAATGAGAAATTTGACTCTTATATATAAATTAATGATATTCTAAAATAACTTTTGTGATATACACTCCATCAATATTCATGTGGTAGGATAGAATAATAGTTTATTTGGGGAGATGATTCATATAGTGTTGGTTGAGCATGATACATACTGTTTTTATAAATAAGCTATTTGTATAATAGTACATATCCAAAACTTGTGTTTACAGATGGAAAATTGATAAATTTCCGCTTAAGAGATATAGTATAAAAATATCACTATGTTTGGTGTATCTTCATGTACTTGTAATCCATTATTTTATCATGATAAAAGCTGATAATATTGGAGTGACTGAAAGTATATTATTTTATTATATCTTACATGGATACCGTCCATATAAAATAGGTTATCCCTATTTTAACAAAAAGTGTGGAAGGATCATTAATTCAGATAATTCGATTGTGTTGGAACAATCAATTAATGATAATTCATACTTATTTAAGGGTTTTGTTCACCCACTGACTCGATGACCATCACACTGGTCCCTCCCCCCATGATAGGGGAGGGTCTATGTTTTTTCATGGAGGTACATCAATAAAATATAATCCATTATCCAATCCTAATTTCTACCCATCTTTTCCACAAATGAAATTCAGTCTTAATGTCCGAGATCATTTCAAAGGTTTCCCAAACCTTTTGATCTATCCTATGGATTTTGTTGAAGCATTGTCACTCATAATGTTCATTCTTAAAAATTTTTTAAATAGCATCGCCCTTTGTTAGACACATTAAACAAGCATGTTTTTTATTTTTTGGGAATACAAGATCATGAAATGGTAGGGTTAGTGGATTGAATTCACATCATGATTAATTTTACATTAAAGATCAACCTCATTAAGGTGTGGTCCCGTGCTCCCCGAAACTACATTAGATTATAGTCCTCTCTTTTTAGATAGTTCTATGAAATTTATATGAAGGGTGTTTTCTTGATAATGGAATGTTGCGCTTGTCTCCATGAACTTCCATAACCATTATAAAATCCTTCTATAACACAAATGATAGAAAATTCTGTAGGAATATAATTTTTTTCTTTTAGTAGAACTAGGTCTATGTGTCATCCTATCTCTCCTCGAATCTATGTTGTGGTAGATTTCTCCATAAGGTCTTTTGATCATGTTTAGATTACTATTGGGGGGAATTGCACTTGAAGAAACATATAATCATTGATTCATGGATTTATTTAATTCCAGCAATCACAAAATTGGATATTGAACAAAAATAGTTTAGGCATGGAAGGTCGAAGAGAATAGGATCTGGAGGCAGTGAAAAATTTATAGTCACTGGCTTCAGTGAAGGCCGAATAGAGAAACCATCTCTATGTGAATCCATGGATCAATTAAAGGAAGATATGATTAATTGAAAGAGAAAAACTGGTATCCAAATGATGGATTATGTTTTCAATCACCTGAGGAATTATCTCAAAGGTCCCAAATATATTGAGAAATATCTTGTGGATTCCGTTGGAACTGGGGTATTAAATTCTAATGGTTATGCGATCTCAAAAACATGCACCTATGATATGTATTCACATGCATGATGTAGTATAAAACTGGAAGGGGCGATTCAACTGATTCTCAAGGGGAGTTATATGGATGGTCATTAGTGGGAGGAGCAATGACAGAGTTCCTGCAGTAAGATGAATGCCAAACGAGGTCCTAATCCCCAAAAGACTATGTTCTAACTAAATCTGAACAACCACAATGATAGCTTGAGTTTAGATGTTGGGGTAGAGTGAAACATCAGCTGACCCTTAGAAGCATATTCCAATAGATAATGAAAACCATAATATAATAATTCAATAATAAGATACATTAAATTTTGACATAGTCCATGGAAGTGTAAGGTAAATACAGAAAAAAGGTAACTGAGGAGATGCACTATTACTATGAAGCAGAAATCAGAGGTACTTTAAGACTCCTCGCATCTACCTATGCTAATAGAGGAACATAAAATCAAAAAAATGTGGTAATTCAATTGAATAAGTACCCTAGAGAGTGGAAGGTGGAATTAAGGATCAATATATAGGTGACATTATGTCTCCAGCGAACAAAAATGAGGCTTCATAGGGTGACACTACCTCATATTTTTTGGATATTATATAATGGGATGCAAAATAGAAGAACACAGAACATCATGGAAAGATTATACTACACTTATAGGATTCATGTTTGGAGAAAGTGATTGTACACATTACTGGAAACACTGAGATGTAGGGACCTTATATGGCATTTAGTGTGGGAAATCAGTTGTTCTGGAACATAATCATGAACTGCTCATGCACTCAGGTGATGAAATGGAGGAGGATGTTCTGAAGATTAAGTCAATGAATGATGATGTTGAACAAATTATTGTAATAATGATTCAAGTGGACACTACTAGGGAGTAATGAAATTTTATTGACAATAAATACATCATAGTTATTAGAGGATTCAACATGGGGAATGTTAACAAATATGGACACTTGTATTATTGGTACAATTTGGTGTATTATTATGACAAAATCTTAAATATTGATTGAGACACTCTTGTATATTCTATTCCATGGAAACTGTTTATGGATATTGATTCCAACTTGCTTAAATAGTCTTTTAACAAGTCAATAGTTTCTTTCTATGTTTGATCTAGTTATCTATGAGGGCTTTTACTTTCCCCATAAATATTTTTGAAAAAAAAAATTAAATTTGTGTTGTGGGGGAATAAATAAGGTTTTATAAGATAGGATGATGGTGTTTTTTTAAAACAACATTATGAAAGTTTCGACAATGATGAAGGTGTTGAATATTTACAGGATGTAAAAGAAGATTAAATCATTTCAACTGATGAGGTACAATTATATTAAACTCATTCAAGATTGTTAAAGTAAGTTCTGTAACAAAATATCTTTGTATATAATTTAGAATAAGTATAGACAAGGATGAATAATAGAGAAATTTTCCTACATAAATCTTCTGTATAGTTTAACCTAAATATACTATAGAATCTTTAAAAACTGATAATTGGGTTGATTACAAGAATTCTTAAATGAACCATATGGAATAGAATTTGATTCTGGATTTATTTCAAAAATATAAATACAAAAATCTAAAAGGAACAAATTTAGTGATCCAAAAATAGTTGAATGAAAAAGGAGATGTTGTGAGAAACAATTTAATGTTGGTGTCAAAAGGATATTCATAAATTAAAATATTTGATTTTAATGTAATGTTTTAAATGTTTTCAAGGCTGAAACTATTAGAATATATATTTATATTATTGTAAAAGTCCAATTAAATATTTTTGAAATGGATTTGAGGATTATATTGAGTAACCATTTGGTTTCATTCATGGAGAAAATGGTATTCATGGAATCATTTCTTCAAATGATATATATGGTATGATAACATCTAAATGATTATTGTATTATTAGATGAATTTTTCTTGAAGAGGATTAATTATTGAAAGGGTAGACTAGATAAAAATCTCTATAACATTGTTGAAAAATAGAACCTCTTTTTATTACTGTTTTTATAGATGAAATAATATTTTTGGAAAATGATAAAAAATTGAAGTTTTTTCATAAAATATGAATGATGTATTTAAAATATTCATGAACAGAAAAATAATTTACTTTCATGGGGTAATCATATCTCAAAAGAATGATCAAATTTGTCTTTATCAAGAGAAGTATGCTATGTAACAATTGAAATGATTTGTATTTGATGATTCAAAACCAATTTCTATGGAAGTTTATGAGGGAACTAATATTTGAAATGATGAAAAAGGAAGATATGTTGAACAAAGGGAGTTAAAATTTTTAATAGGATGCATGTTATATTACCCAGACTCAAGGAAATGTTTTATATATTCGATTACTCTTTCTTATAGATATAACAGAGAACATAAAGAATCCGATTTTTTAGTAGTAAAAATGATTTTCATGTATTTATAATTTACAAAAAAAATTGTTAAAAATATTAATGCACTGTGAATTTGGATTTATATGGTTCTTAAAATACATAATTGGAAGACTGTGTTGATGATATAATATCCCCATGTGGTAGATTTTTTGGTCCGGATTATATGTGTATTTTTGGAACAGAAATAAGAAGTATTCTATGACTTTAAGAACTACTGAGGTATAAGTTTAGGCTACAATTCATGTCATGTAATTCCTTGACCCCAGTTACCTAGAGTCAGTGCATTATTACATAACATTGGCATGATCACAGAAGATCATGTCTCAAAAGACCCACTAGTTTAGTAGCCTTGGAGACACTAGATACATTCATAAGTCATACATTTGATCAAAAAGTGAAAAACTAAAAAAAACAAAGTCTCCATAGTCAACCCTCATATACCCTCATAATATCCCTGCAGTTCAGTCATAAAATACTTCTTCACATCCTAGGAAAAATAAAACATAAAAAGGGGTGAGCTCAAATGCTCTATAAGGATAACAATATAGCTAAAACTTTCATAAATAAGAAAAATAATTTAAGGCAATGTATAACTAATACAAAATCCTTTTAAACATGAACTTCGGAATAATATAGAATAAACAAAATGAAATAATTCCATATATATATTCACAAGGATATTATACTAGTCAAATAATCAAATGCAATAACAATAAACACTTTCATAGTGATGGAATGTATAATGCCATACTATCAAAACCACATAGTCAAGTCCTTGTTCCAAGACTACAAATATGATTTTGTCAAGGCCTTTTGCGAAGACAATAATTTGTCTCATGAGACTTACTGGTTAATCAAGGAGCTATAGTGGGCTCCACCCGTCACATACTATGTCCAATGCATTCTTCATATGAACAGGTTTAAACAAAACATAAACATTTGTATTAAAACTAGAATATGAAATGTCAAAACTATCTACATAAACCATGAATTGTATAAAAATAACACATCCACAATCAAACATATCACAAAACATTCAATTCAGTATGTAAGTTTTGTATCATAATAAATCAACTTCAAATAAGATTAAAATCCATCAAAGGATGTTGACATAATTGAAATGAAAACTATTGGAGAGAAAAATCACTTTTTTTAAAATCATATAAAAGTAACATAATTATAAAATAAAACATTTAATTTGAAATTTTTTTTATAAGATTGTAAGGGATACTTCGACAATTTTATAATGGCATTAAATAGCCGCACCCAACATATAAGTTAAAAAAGACATTCTTACCTTAATTATGTCGAAAAAGTTTAAAAGGACCTTGTTTGGAAAATATTGGAAATATTACCTTATAAACATCCTATAAGAATTAAAAAAAGGTATAAATGACTTTAACCCATAGTCTATAAAATATTAATAATGTTTTGAAATACATTTTTAAGATACATGGATTTGGTTGATAAAGATGTCCCAATAGATACTTACGTAAAAACTACATCAGATAATAAGGAGATTGTGAAATTAAGCCTTACGTTGTACTTTTCCTTGGTTGAGGGCAGGTTAAACTCATATATAATGATAATATAATTGTTATCAAATTATACAAGAATCATATACATTAATATGACATCATATATTATCTTTTAACATTTCTTTGTTAATAATATTTTTGTATTATTGTTGTTTTAGGTGTTAACATGTTCGTTTTACTTTATATTATTTGTTATGTGAGTCATATTTGTTATGGATAGGATGTATCTTATTCTTATATAGAATGGTATCAAGTATTTATACATTATTTTTAATCATCTAATGCAAATTAGTCATGAATGGATACGATGAGGAATAAATCTCATCACATTCGTGGAGATGGTAATCTGTACGTATGCACGAGCGACAATATCATTTTTTTATATTAAAATAATATATAATTGGATAGTATATCATATATAAAGAATAATTATCATGTTATATTTAATATTTACATTAATTACACATAATTATTATAACCATCCAAATAATAATTTATTGAATAACAATTACACCACGATGTGGAGACGGTAATCTGTACGTACGCACCTATGGTGACATGTCATTAAAAGGATGGATAGAATAATGAATATGTTTTTACCATATTTATAAGAACATCATAGTATATATAAGATTCTAGAGTTATTATTTTAGAATGTAAATAAAAAATAATGAAGAAGAGGAAGAATAAAAGAACTTGAAAGAGGATGGTAAAATTATTACATCTTCTTTGGGTGCTTCCTTTTGATTTGATCAAAAGTGCTCCTTAATTTGGATTTTTGAATAAGGGAAGGCCTCTAGGATGAAGTGAGGGAATTTTAATGGGTATTTGGGTAGGTCTTGGCCTAGAAAAAAGGCTTTGAAGGTGTGAATCGGAGAGAAGAGGGAGTGCCGTTTTATAAATGAGGTGAGGAGAACCTTCGGAAAATCTAGAAATATTATTTTATAATAAAATAATTTTCGGTTTCTAAGGGATTAAAAAATTATTATTTAAAGTATAAGTTGGGGATGGGTCGAAAACCACTCAAAACATTGGTTTTATACAGGTTTGGGGCACTATATTAACTTTATCATTTAAATTTAACTCTTAGTAAAATAGTTTGACATTTACCATGTGTCTTTGTATTTTTATATTTTATGGTTAATAAAACTACTATATACTTCTAATAGACCCCCAAATGGTTTATTAATGATACAAATATAATTATATAAGTCTTTTGGATGAACCGTATATTTTTAGGAATATCATATTAATTAATAATATAATATTTCTTTTAAAAACTCTTTTATGTCAATTTTGACACTATTTGGTATTTTGTTTTTCCTAAATTCATAACAGCATTATTACTTCGAAAAGAATTCATGAAACCAACCGTAATTTGTCATATTAACCTAGAAAATTATTTTAATTCATTAAAAGTATTCAATTACATTTATTTGGATATTTATAATATCAATTATGTTAATATTTCATTAATAAGGTAATTACTGCATCACCATTGTGTAATAAATAAATTAAATTATTTTATGTCTAAAAATTATAAATAAAATACCATTATGTAGGAAATATTTTTATCTTTAAAATTAATATTAATATTTGAATTTATCTTATATGTAACCCTATATAATAAAAATGTTTTAGTTATTAAACTTTGATTTTATATCTTTTAACACTTCCTTCAATTAAATAATAATAAATGTCCTAATCTAATCCAAGTGTACCAAAGAGGTTAATATTTTATTTCTAAGGTTGTTTTTGGTAGAATTATACTTATCCAAAAGAACTAGGTCATGTTTTAGTGTAATAATAATATCATTTATACCCTTAATTACCCTATTTACTTTTAACCGTTGTAAATAAAATTAAAAATTTACAATTCACCAAAAATTATTTTTACATTTTGAACCACATTTTACTCCTTGATATTAACCGTGTCTCTAGGATTTTTTAAATTCAACACAAAGAAGCTGTAAAATTATGTTTTATTTGAATTTGTAAATTCTCCCAGGATATGGGTAAAAGACGGTGAAAAAATCAATAAAATTTTTATATATCTAAAATTATTATGAACCGAATCCAATGAATTAAATTGAACTTATATAAGAATTATGTATCTATTTTGACCAAAAATATATTTAAATAAAATAAAAAATTACTTAAATAAAAAATCTGTTTTAAACTAAAACTCATTTTTTTGACTATTCATAAAAAATTGAATGTTTTCAGAGAAATACCAAAAATTCACCCAAAGCTAATTTTGATATTCTGAATCCCAAAATGAAGTCCATTTTGAATGATAAAATTTATTAAATTTCAAAAAGTGGGTAATACTATTCATAACGGCTAGTTTGGTTGGTTGTGGTGTGTGTTAGAACTCGACGTTGTCTACGACACACGCTACTGTATTATTCAAAGGGAAACGTACCGTGGAAGCCTGGGGTGTCGCATGTTACAACTCAATTAATGTGGACAAAGACATAAATAGAATAATTAAAGTTTTATGTGAAGTATCATTATCTTCTTAATGTTAGAGAATGTTTTAAAAAAGGAGAATACATATGATATATTCCCCAAGCTACCTTCAAATGATGCTTCTCAATATTCAAGGTTGATATTAGGAGTTAAACCTCACCTATCATGAGGATACGTTGAGTTTATATATCACATCATCCATTCTATCATTTTATATAGTTTTTATATGGGTAGATAAATAATAAATGATAATATAAATATATCAACATTATCCAATGATACAAGATTTATTATTTTAGGGTGAGCATATATTTAAGGTGAGTTTTTAAAAGTGGAAATTTTTGATTTTAGAATTGTGTGTGTGTGACCTATATAAACAGTTTGTTCAAGATCAAGAAGGAATGTTTTCAACATACTTGTACTCTTGTAGATTATGTGATTAATTATTTGTTATGATATATTATTAGCTGGTATCTATTCATGTTTATGTGGTATCTCATCAAAATAACGGATCGAGTGTTCAATTTTGAAGGAAATTTGTATATATATACCACCCCTTATTAACAACATGTAATTATTTATTTATTGTTAACCTACACAGTTTTAATTAATTTGGGGTTAAAACTATCTAATGGAGATACGTTTCTAAAAATTTAGAGTCTAATAGTGAATAATGTGACATGGTTGAAAGTAAAATCCAAAAGGGGGAGTTTTTTAGGCCATTACATGTTGATATTGTTTTGGGTAACATTTCATGAGCAAAATTATGAAATTGATGTGATTACTTATGTTGTATTTTTGTATTATAAAAATTATTTTCATACACACATTTAATATGAGGTAATGATGTTTGGAGATTAATTTCGATGATGTTTAAATTGTTTTGTGTTGATTAGATATTTGAATGGAGAATATTATTCTATATGATTAAACAGAGTAGTTCCATTAATGTAAGGATCCTCATGCGGTAGATATTGTTACTACATAATATAAATTATTTGGATAAGATGGATTAGGTCATGAACCATTACTTTATTGTAAAAAATGTAGGAATATTTTTTGGATGTATCTAGAAATTTTATGGCCAGCCAACCATAAGGAGTTTCTATGCCACAGTGAGATGATATCAACATAGCCTATACCGCATGAGAGGTGTCTATTCTTAAACTCTCATGTTTTATGGAATTTTGTTGTCCTATAAATATAGCAATCTCAAATCGATATGAATTTTCAACACTATAGATAAGGCAAGGTCAGCTTTTATTAGCCTTGGAAAATTGAGGACCTCTACAACACAATGGAATACCATGTCATAGTTTCAACACATTGATAATTTAATATATGGTTTTCTTAAAATAATTCTATGGGTTTCATAACATTAACCGCACAGAACATTGAACTGAAATGAAACCATGATATATTTTGTTATAATATAAATGTTTAAGAAGGTTAAAACCGAGAAGTAGAATTAGATGGAATTATTATGAATAACCTCTTTATAAAATATATGTATAAATAAAATAATTACTACAATTAATATGAATGAAATTTAAATACAATATCTTAAATGATCAATAAGATCATATATTATTTAGAAATGAATTTTTCAAAAAATATATCCTTTTTTATGAAATTTAAATTCTTTAATGAATCATATGATTAATGATGATAAATTATACATGATATTGATAATTTTCTAACACAAATTTATTTGTTAATATATTTTAAATAAGAATAATAATAAATAATATTTGAAAATGTCATTTTTCAAAAAAAAATATTTTTTCATTATTGGATTTTATTCCATATATTAATTTAAAAATTTTAATGTTTGAATTTGATAATATAAAAATAATTAATATTTTAATATAAAAAATATCTGAATAATTTTTTTTGTCATTTACCAAAATAGATTTATTTTTAGTTGAAAACAACCGTTTTGGGAAAATTATAGTTTTTTAATTATGTATGTGTATCCTAGATGAAAAAAAACAATTCCAGTAATAATATATTTATTTAGGGAATAAAATTATGCATTTTAAAACATTATTTTAACATATAAATATGTTTTCAATTTTATTTGAACTAATTAAAATATTAGTTTAAATAATATTATTTTATGTATCTCTTTTGAATCATGTATTTTTTATGTGAAATTCAATTTATTATATTGATGAATGTGTCCAATATATTTTTTAACAAATATATTAATTAAAATTTTACATATGAATCTAAATATAACTTATATTATATAAAAATTTATGGCTTAGTAACATTATTTTTCTAAAATCCATTTTAATGAAATTGATTTTCTTTATTTTAAAACTAACATTTAAAACCCTTTGAAATTTTCTTTAAAAACATTATTTCAAAATTATAAGTCATATGATTAAAATTTCGTAAAATGGGTCAATATTAAATTTTTTTCATTAAAATTAAATAGTAAGGATGAAAATTAATTACAAAGGAAAAAGTAAATTTTGGTAAAATATTTAATGTTAAAATAAAACTGCCAAAAAAACATTCTGTCAAATGAGTGTTCTAGCTATGTTTTGACACAAAATCACTTTTCATTCAACATTTTTCTATTTTCAGGCAATTGAACTTGGAATCGTAAAATCACATTATTGAAAATGTAAATGGTTCTACCAAAATACCACATATATTCCCTTATAAAAAGGTATCACTTCTTCCACTTAAAGACTCACCTTAATTTAGAATTTATTCTCTAAAAGATTTCACATTTATCACCTTATTTCCCTAAACCATGTTTAAAATATTTTTTCACCGTTATTTCTCACAATTATTTCGTTTCCACAGTGAATTCTCGGGATAATTCATGTACATGACATGAGTATTATCAATGACTCACATATAAATTTTTATTAGCATCATGAAAATTTATTATATTCATACTAAAATAATGATACATGTGTTATTTAAATACTATAATATAACTACATTAGTTGTTATGGATATGAATTTCAGATTAGTCATGCACAAATAATAAATATTTTCAAATTTCAATGTTTTTCAAAATGAATTAAAAAATAAAAATGAAATTTATTAAGATATTATAATTAGATTAGGGTAATTAATACTTGAGTCAAACATTCACGAATCATCTATGAGAGTTAGGAAATTTTTAACAACTCAATCCTCCTAAAACACCATAGTGTAATGGTTTCTTTGAGGGGATAAATCATAACCTATTAGACATGGTTTTTTCAATGATAAGTAAGTGTGAGATTCTTATTTCATGATGTAATTATTCTCTTTAGACAGATAAATGTTTTCTTAAAAAAATTACATATAATGTAGCTATAATGGAACCATATATTATATGATTTTTGAAACATTACCAAATATATTTTATTGAGATTTTGGGTCGCAAAAAACTTGAATGACGATTTCTTTCTGACCAGATATGCCCATGTTATATATGTTATGGCATCCGAAGACACAAACTCTCAAATCCAGTGAAAAAATATGTTATATATTTTTTTATAAATTGTATCTCAAAATATATTTTTATTTACATAGTTAGTATTCTTTTTTAGGTCAAGGATTTGGATTATTAAAAAAATTTAATTGAATATAACACCATTTTACATAATTGAAAATTAAAATAGTTATTTTTATTCATTCAAGATGACTCATTACAATGAATCGAAACACCTTGGAACATTTATTTATCTTATGAAAAATATTTTAAATTGTTGTATGAATATAAAATTTCCTAGTAAGGGGTTTTAAAACTATGTGTAAATTAATTCTATAAATATTGATTATAAATTATTTTTGAATATTTTATAACAAATATATAATATTTTATATAGTAAATAATCTTGAAAAACGTAATTATAGGGTATTGAAAACATAGGAAATTTTGTTCAGAAACCTTGGAGGATATATCAATTTTAAAACCCATTTAATTTTCATAATCAAATACCATTAAAATAATATTTCGGTGTATGCATTAAATGTTTTTGTAAAGAATAACTTTTTTCATTAAAATTATACTTAGAAAACCATAGGTGGTCCATGTGGCCAGTAACATCATACCGTAAGGGTGGATTCCTCATGAGGCAATCAGATCACCCCAATAATCAACATATAATTTGATAAAAAGTTCATTGTTTTATTTTAATATATTTTTCAAGGATTTCCTTTCTCAATTATATTCCATTAAAATCCTTTCAAAACATTCCTAAAATCTTTTACATGTAGAAAATAATATTATATTCCCTTATTATTTGTGAAATGTTTCTTCCGAAAAACAATAAGGGATAGGATAAGACCACAATTTAAATAAATTTCTCAAATTTTAAGGAATTTTACATAAATAACATGAATATTTTACTTTAATAAAATACTTGTATTAATATGCATTAAATGTCAATGATTATTGTTGTATATAGACATATGTATCATAATTCACGACTTTTATTGATATAAATGATATATCACACATACAATAATATAAATTAACATTTAAGAAACATACAAAAAATAGAAAACAAGTTTTCTTTTAGAATGAAATATTTTAATATTCAATATGGAAATAGATGAAAAATTTAGACAACTCTAAATGGGTGTTTTAGTATAAATAAGAATCTATTATAAAAATTGATTTTAATAAAAATAAATTACACATTAAGAATAAGACACCCTTATTTAATATAAATGTTTCAAATTAAATAAAAATTAAACATTAAATTAAAAAATAATTTTGAGATATGAGAGTTTTGAAGATAATATGTTCTCTTAACATAAAATAGTCAATATTGAAATAAAATACCCTTCCAGAATAAGTGTTTGGAAATAAAAATATATCACCCTTATAAGTAGAATTTTGTAAATAAATTCATAGAATATATGAAATTAAAATACATTCCTTACAAAAATATAATATTGAAAAACATATATCCCTTACATTTGAATATATGTTTTGGAATGAAGTGATATAGTAGGGTTATTCCTCACTATCGAAACATGGAATTGAATTTATTGAATTATGAAATGCATAGGAGGACAGAGGATTTGGTCTATGGGGGTCTATATTGGGAGAATGAAAGAAGAATTAATTTTTATAGGTGATCCTAGTAAGGATTAGTTATAATTATATAATTAAAAGAATAATCTTGAACATAAATAGTTATATATTTATATATTTAAATTGAGATTAAATTTTATAATGTTTCTTCAAAGATCTTAAAAAGTTGCTATGATATTCATATATATAAATATATTTATTGAATTTTTTTATAAGGATTAGATGTATTACTAAATATTTTATTGGGATTTGTATATACTCTATATAAACAAAGATGGAAATTTTAATATATTTATATATATCTACCTTGATGTTGCTTGTAGTGAAAGGTAAAGTGGATTTTGATGAAGGAATTTAAACTTAATAAAACATCCAATGAAATATCAACCATTTTAAAAGAAACTAGTATATAATTATATAGTTATTTAAATCATTACATTAAGATTATTTTAGAAGCTTATGGTTATATATTTTATAATTTAAATAACCTGAATTTAGAGAATGTTATTATGTCCTTGACATTGAATGCCATTTAATTTATTATCATGAAGGGATATTGATTTCTCTATTTCATATATATATATATATATCTGGTTTTATATATGAATTGATTGAATATTATTTTATTAAATATAAATTTTGTGCCTAATATAGATATCTTGTGTATTCTTATACAATAACTAAATATAGAGAAATACGAAGTAAAATGGAAATTGAGGAACATAAAAAAACTTTCTACAGAGTTTCAATGTAGGTTTCTAAGAAAAAATAAATAGAGGAAGAAGTTGGGTTTGTTGATTGATGTTATAGACAACAAGAGTTGTTTTAGAGCCACAAAAATGAATTAGAAATATGAAATGTTTGTTCTAGCACTAGATGTTGAAGATACACATCATGTATATTTTATAATAAAAGTAAATGTAAAAGTTTCGACACATTTATAGGCCACGAATAAGAATAATTCAGCATAATGTGAAATTTTCAATGACTAATAATAATACACATTATTTAATCATTATAGGACATGTATGTGGCTTCTAGAGTAGAAAATAGATGAATTTAGCGTATCTTTAATGAGATTAAAATATTTTGACCAATGAATGATAATTTAATGAATTTTTGACCAGTAAAATCACATTTATGAACAAGAGTCTTATAAATTAGGATTTCAAGTAGGGTATAATGATTCCATTCATGGCATGGTGAGTATTGACTTCCAGGAGTATTTTGCAGGGTCTTACCCACCATTATTCAGAGATTGGTTTCTATTTTTATTTTATTATTATTTTATATCTTTCATTAAACATTGATTTTATCAATATTTGTATTACAATCTCATTTTCATATTCATTATCCTTTTTAATAATTATTCTGTATCTTCATTCATAATTTTTTCAATACATAACATAATTTTTAGCCAATTTAACTTTTCTCAGTTGTGGATGTCTTTATGTTGAATAATTTATTCATTATGTTGACAATGCAACTCATTCCACTACTTTAATTCAATTAAATCATATATGGTTAATTTAATTAGGTTTGGGGTCAAGAACATGGGTATTTAGAACAAATTAATCATCTAAGATTGAAACTTGGAAACCCTATGTCTAGTAACCATGTTTAGAAAAATTCTCAGTCCCATTAATTTGAATTATCCTTGAACATTGTAAGTGAAAATTAAATGACAATGACATATTTAGAGAAGATAAGGGTTGTACTAATCACAATTAATTTTTTCTACCTAGAATTCATACTTAATGGGATTTGGTTTTCAATTATTTTTGACCCAAGAGTATTTTCCTTCGTAGGTTGATCCAATTGGATGAACTAAGGTCAGTTGGAATCTTTAGAATCACTTTTTATCCTACTACATATGTATATCCCATGTTACTTTATAGATTACACTCTTCCTATACTTTAAAAATATCTATATCACTTCTTATATTTTATGATGTATTAAATTATTTAATTTTTAAATGTAATTAGTGAAATAAATAATCATTTAAATTGGGGTGACCTGGACTTTGGTTAAGAATTTCCTTCCATGTTCCCTGATCTATATTGGTTTTACCCTCTACAGAAACTTTAGTACACCTTTTTATTTTGTGATATTAGAGATAATGTGAAATTATTGTTTATTAGACCATATGGAAAAACAATTCCATTTAGGCTTATCAAAACATGCATTATTTCTAGAGATTAGTAGAGAAATTTAAATGACTCAAGAATAATTTCATATTTCATATTATTTTTTATCCTAGATATATTAACTTATTCTAGTTTGGATATATATTTTTCATCCATTTATTATTATTATTTTTCTATTTTTTTTTGTGTTGTGTTGTTTTTAATGTTATGCATAATGAAAGACATGGCTCATCAACACCACTATAATGAATAAACAAAATATTTGACCATGTAAAAAGAAATGAATTATAGATTTTGGTCAAATATTGTACTGATATGGGATGATTTGAATTATTTAAATATTATAAATTACAACATCACTAGATTAATGAAACATTTTTTCTACCTTGTGGAGTAGAACCAAATTTTCATGACAACGAAGGTGAATCATGGAAAGGGAATTATAACCATGAAGAGAAATATTTATAAAACCTCAAGGGAATCACTAAAAAGGAAGGATTACTAGGATTATATGAAAATATCTTTATGTGAGGACAAAAGTATGCACTATCATGAGTACCATCTTAATGAGTAGGGATAACTGAAATCTCACCCTAATAAAAAAAATTAAATTTCAATTCTCTTATTAGTAGCCTAATTTTTTTTTCTAATTATGATATAGGTTGGATTGAAGAATATGAATGCCAATAACAAGAGGAAATAGAAAATTCTTAAATAATTAAATCTCAAGATAACTACATTCAAGAATATAATTCCATTAAACATCATTAAGAGAATAATTCTAATAATATTCTAGCCACATTTCCTACAATGTACATTCCAGTGATGGATAAGTGGGTGGATGAACATGAGGCCCAATATAAAGAACATGAAGAATAAATTAATCACTGTTCTCATGATATTTTAAATTTAAATAACCAATTATTAAAAAATCAATAAAATGTATTACAAGGATATGTTGGTTTGAAGATGATGAATCTAAAGAGGTGGAATAATTCAATACTAAAGAAATAAAATGATTAAAATATAGAGGCCCAAAATAAAGAAAAATTCTTGGAGTATAAAGAAAATTATGAAAAAGATGTACATAAAAATTTAAAAGATGTATCATAACCTATATCATCCCTTATAAAAATTTAATAAGACAAAGAATAAAAACAAGAATAAATTTTCAAGTTCACGATAATGTGGAAATAAATTTGATAGAAATTTAAGATTGGATGGTTGAGGAGGATGAAGCAAAGGCAATAGAATATAAACCAACAATGGTTTATGTGGAACAAGTCATAGAATACATGTATGAAAAAAAAATGTAAGTTAGGAATAAAGAGAAGCCATCATTGGACCCAATTCATGTAGTTATTCCAGAATAAATACTAAGAAAAACAAGGAAGATGTTGTGATGGTGGAGTAAGAGAACCATAATCTCTGGTCAAATGTTAATTTCCTTATATCATTATTAATTTTATCATCAAAATTTATCCCAAAAAACCATCATTTTAGAAGAATCAATTGAAGATGAAGAGGAAGAATACCAAATAAGCCCAAAAATTCAATAACTATTTATATCCATGATGCATAGATCTTTATCATAATCCAATTAGCATACAAAGGTAATGATTGAGTTGAAAAAAAAACTGATGCTATTGAGAGGAATCCATAATGTTAAAATTGATTTATTGTTCTAAAATTCATTTTATTTTGTTAGTTTTTTTTATCTCCATGGTTGACCTCTTTATCAATATGATTGAAATATTTTTAATTTGAAAAGGTAATTTACGTTCACTATCAATTTGAATTATTTAGGCCCCTAGATGAGATAAGAGAGGAGTGAATGTTGTGTTGCAAACTGGACCAATTCCCCTCATGGGATCCATTTGCACCATAAGTTCATTCTCACATTGTGAGATCACTATTCATATTATCATCCAAGTTAAGATAGAACATGAAAAACTTATTGAACATCATTAATGGAAGGGGGTAATAATTTTTTTATTTATTGATATTTTTACATCCATATTTTTTGTTCCAACGCAATTACAAAATAGAAAAAAATGGAAAAATTAATTGATTTATTGCATGAACTAAATCTACATAGGTTCATACATAAAAATACTTGAACTTTTATTATTTTACTAACTAATATAGGATATTTAATTAGATAGAATAAGTATGTTGACATTTTTTAATAATTTCAATATTTTTCCAATAAATAAAAAAATATTTAAATGGAAATTTTGGATGTCACACTCTTTATTCTATTATGAGTTTCACAAAACTAATTGATGATATGACTGGAATTATTAAAGATGATTACTGGTAGTATTAAATGAGAAATCTGATTTTTTATTTTCATGCCATGAACTAATAGACTTATATAATTTCACCATTCCAAAGATTACTCTAAAACATATATATCATATATTTTGGAACATATTTATTGATTGAATCTCGGATAATGTAAACTAATGAGGACATGAATCTATATCTTTTTGATGTTGTGATTGAAAAAACTAATTTTTGAAATGAATAATGTGTTTTGTTGAAAATAACATTTCTCTCTATAACCACATCCACAATGATCATTCTTTAGATTATAGAATCCAGGTATGGCCTTGTTAGTAATAATCCCTATTTGGACACATTATTTTCCTTTCCAACCCATATCATATTATTTTTCATGATATTTAATTGAATGAGTGTGGTGGAGGGTTTATTTATAGTGTATATGGGATTTTTTACCTTGCAATGAGAATGTGTGGTCATTCTAGTGTATTTTTACGAAAATATGCTGATTTTATTCATTAATTTTTATTTTTATCCCTATCATTATTTAAAAAATATATATAAGAAAACAAAATGGTTGGTTCTTAGGTTGTTTAAAAATAACCATTTTAAAATCAATGATCTCAATGATATATGTGGTTAGGTGTTGGATGTGAGACATATCCTAGGTGTAGCTTCTAAAAAATGAAGAAAGGAATAGGAAAAAAACAATGGGTTTTCAATTGGATGTATAGAAATTATCCATTAGTAGATGGATAATTTTTATCAAATGTGGTTAGGTAGAGGATGTGTGGTTTATTTAAAATCATGACTTTTAAAAAAAGGATAAAATAAAATTACAAACAACAAGAGAGGGTTGTTATTCCTTATGACTTTATTTTCTGTGATCCTTTATTTTGAATTTTTGGAGTGTGTAAGATAGGATTACATTCTTACAAGGAGTGTTTAATTAAGAAATTATTTGGAATATCATTTATTATATATTATATTATATCCCCATTTATGCCTTTATTTATTTTAAACATTATTTTTTACCAACCCTCATCCTCAGAAAAAATTGATACTTATTGAAAATCCCTCATGAATAGTTGTGATATTTTTCTTCAGGAGGTGTAGAAATTAGAATCATTGAAAACCTATTATTATGAAAATGTAAATTAGGTATGATCATAAATTGAAATAAATAGTTACCCAAAGTGATGAGTGGAAAAATAAATAGTGATGTAAATAAAAAATCGACTGAGGGGTGGAGAAAATTTGAAATCTATTAGTGGGGAGAGGAAAATGCCTTTAATTAAATTTAAAAAATGAAGCGTCATTTTTGGATTATTTATTGGTTATGTGCTGTCATTTTTAAAAAATATGTTATCAATTTTATTTATGATCAGATATATTTGATAATTTATGTGTTTATGTATGGATCCTTTGTGTTTTGATATTGACATATTACTCGAGGACAAGAAAGGTTTTTTGTGTGGGGGTATTTGATATCTATATTATATATATATATATTGATGGGTTTTTATACATGAAATCATTAAATATTAACTGATTAAATATAATATATGTTTTTTATATTAATATATTGTGTATTATTATACATTACTGATATTTTTTTAAATACCAAGGAATACATGGAAATTGAGGAACAAAAAAAAATTAGTACATATCCACGAGTAAATCAGCAGAGAAATGGAAAAGGAAAAAGAAGTCGATGTTGATGATTGAATCTAAAGAGATGAATAGTGGCTTCAGAGGAAGAAAATTGAAGACTTGGGATGATACAGAGGTTATGTTACTCGATGTTGAAGATACACATCTTGTACATTATACATGATGTGTAAATGTACATGTCATGATCCATTTATAGTCCATGGAGAAGAAGAATCCAATATGATGTGAAATTTTAATTGACCAAAAATAATACATAGTGTGTAATTTTTATAAGGCATGTAATTGTCATACATAATAGAAAAAAACTAATTTTTAGCATATCATTAACTATATTAAAATATTTTGAACTATGAATGGACATTGAATGATTTTTTTGACCGACATAATCCCATTTATAACATATAGGATTATAAATAACGATTAGGGTTAAGACAGAATGATTCTATTCCATCCATGGGAAGGATCGACCCCAAAGAGGCAACCACAAGGTTCTGACCCCCCATTCATTCTAGATAGGTCTCTATATTTCATTTCATTCCATTTAAAGTAGTGATTAAATGATAGTTTTATCAGTATATTTATTCCAATTTTTGAATTTCTTCATTATCATTTTAAATCATACATATGTTTAGCCATTCCTCATTGTTGATTTTTTTATTTTATTTTTTAATCAATTTATCATTATCCCAATTCTAGATTTCATTTATGTTGAATCCTTTAATTATAATTTTAGGCATTCAATTCATTTCCCTAAATACATTACATTCCAACATGCGTGGTTAGTCCTGTTAGGGAATGGGTCTAGAGTAGGGTTGGGTTGATCCTTTTGAAAATATATGATTAAAACTATGCAGCCCTATGTCTAGTAACCTGGATTATATAAATTTTAAATATCATTCTTTTTATTATATCTGACTATCAGAAGTGAAAATTGAAATACCATGACCTTGTTGGAGAATATTATGGTATGGACAATATCCTATAACTCCTTCTATATAAAATCCAAATTTCATGCACTTAATATTTCTATTACTCGATGCCATGGTGTATTTTCCATTTAGGTTAATCAAATAAGCTAGACCATGGTCAATTGGTATCTTTTTCATAGCTTTGTATCCTACTCCATATGTCTAATTCTATCTTGATTAAGGGGTACCCATTGCATATACTATATAATTAACCCTGATCCCTTATAGCCTTTCATAATGAATTCAATTATTTAATTTTCATTATGCAATTTGCATAACCAAAATATATATTAATTTATCCAAAAAAAGTAAACAAAAGTCATAATAATGTGGAAGTAAGGGAGTGACACATTAGATAGCCTGGAACATAACAAAAAATTCTTAACCAAAGATCAAAATGCTTCAATTTTAGTTTTATTTATTTAAAATAAATAAATGATGGAAATTAAATAATTAAATTTTCAAATAAATATAAGAAGGGATGATGGTAAATTTTAGAGTATATAAAAATGGTACTCCTCAATCTAACCCAAGATAAACCAATGGTGTAGGTTATAAATTGGTGAAAAGACACCAATTGATCGTGGTCCTGAAAATAGGATCAACCTAAGCTGAAAAAGTTTCCATTTTCCATAGTAATTGAGACAAAAGTTCATGATGTTTTTCTTATAGATAATAAACAATTATAGGCTATTAGTCCAACCATGATCCTCTATAATTAACTCATGTTCATTCAATTTTATCCTTATATGGTATGGGATAATAAAAAATAATGTGATTTACAATTGTTAAAAACCAATTCACCTAACATATGGTTTCATTGTTTTGTTATTAAGGAATCAACAGATTCAAACCACTCCTACTATCACCCCCTACACGAAGATGATTATCTATGACAGTTCTAATTGAATGAAATAATTGAATAAAATTCCATACTCAACATATAGATTAAAATAACCAACATAAATAAATCCACCATTAAGATAATATAAAAGTGATTAAAAACTAACATAAATATTTAATTAATGTAGAAAACAACAATAAAAAAATGGTTGAGAAGGGGAATTTTGAAATAAAAATGATTTGAATAAAAGTAATGAATAAAAAAACATTACATAAAATCTCAATAAAAAAATTCAAAGGAAAATAGAATTGTATCTATGAAGAATGATTGGTCAGAACCCTGTAGCATGCTATCAGATATCGATCCCCTCCATGCTTGCAATTAAATATTTATATCGTGGGTGGAATCCTTATTTGGTAATCCTCTTGGTCAACAGTCAGATTCATCTTATAAAAAATAAAATTTAGTGACAATTCTTGGGCTAATATATTTTAATCCCATCAAATATATGCTGAAAATTAGTATTCTTCTCCCTTTTCAAACACATAAAAATTAGGTAATGATTTCACTTTTTTAATATTTTGGTCCATGAAAATTTTATGGCATGTTGGTTTCTTTTTATTCATGTCTTGTAAAGGGTTATTGTCATGTATATTTTCATGTCCCCTATAAATTACACAATGAGTATCATCAATTTACAGTGTTAGAACCTCTATTTCGTCTTGATTCTTTATTTTTGGGCAACCCAACCCTCTATTTAACTTTTCATATTCAATCATTAAAATTGAATTATTCATCATTTTCCACTATGTTGTCAAGCCTCTTGATGAATCTATGCCATGTGCATTTATGTTGCTCAATTTTCATGTTTTCCTTTGTAGTTCTCCAAATGTTTTTCATCAATGATTATACAAAATACATTAATATCAAGCAGATATATTATATTTATTAAATTAATATTCAAATAATTCGTATATAAAAACCCCAAAATATATATATATGTGTGTTTCTGTGTGTGTGTGTGTGTGTTAAGTAATGATATGAGATATAGCTCATCTAGGATGGAACAAGTGTGGGTGGAGAGAAAATCAGCGTCGAGGGTTTGCTGGGTTGGCATGGAGAAGAATAATATCTTCATTTTGATTTGAATTTTTGGCTGAGAATGAATAAAAAATGGATATTATATGTTTATGGTTTATTTATGGGTGAAAAATACCTATTTTACTATATCCCGCATAGAAACTTCTTCTAGTTTAGGTGTGTTATATCTATTAACACTTTCAACAACACACTATGCCCTGAAATTTGGGGATCCGTACTTGAAAACACCTCATACATGCTCATCCCTGTCTATACCACACATACATTTCCAACATAGTTCACTATATTTTATCTTAATGCATGAATCCCATGGGTGTTATGAGTCTACCTACCCACACACCCACCGCCATGCTTCTGGATTGACTAGCTCCTCTGCATGGTTTTGATTTCTCCGATGCATAGTTGAGATAGATAGATAGTTTTTTAATGGCCATTTTTTTAATATATAATGTAAAATTTATAATAAATTAATATAGTATAGTGATTTTATTTAAAAATTTATTTTATTCTTATAAAAATACTATTCTAATTCAATTTTTGTTATTTATATATAAATTTTTAACATTACTTGTAATCATTTACATTATTCATTATAAATTCAATTACTAATAGTAATCTCTTAGTAATAATATTATAAAAAAACGAATAAAATAATTTACTTTTAATGATAGTATTAAATAATCTTTCTAAAAAATAATTATAATTATTTTCTAATAACATTAATTTATAGATAATTCACAAATAGGATTTTATATATAAATTTAACAAAATAAAAAAATATTTTCATTAAATGATAATGTATACAATTTATAATTAAAATATTATATCCTGAAAAATACTTATATATTCAAATCCTATAATATAAAACATATTAGGTGTTGAAAACTATAAACTATATATCAAAATAAATATACATTTAAATAAATAATTACAATTTTATAAATAAAAATATTAAATATATGTTATTTTGACTTCAAAAAATATATTTATTTAATAACTATAAATATATATAAATACCTGCATTCAAATATTACATAATAAAAATACCATTTATTAGATAATAAAATTAATATTTTTAATTTTTAATATTTAAAGATAATTTATATCCAAAAGAATTTTTTATTTAAGAAAATATTTTAGTTATATAAAACTTATTTATAACAAAACATATCTCCATTTTTTCAGATTATCGATTAAATAATTTAATACCATTTGTTATAAAAAATAATAATCTGATTAATTTATAGGATGCTACATTATTGCCCTTAATGAAATTTTTCCCTAGCAATTCTTTTTTCATACGAAAATAAATGATGAATTTCTATCTTCAAAAATTAAGAAAACTATGATTATTAAAAATTATATACTTAATTATTTTCTTGATTTTAATTTATTGATGCTTTGAAATAATCACCTAATTCCATATATCCTCAAATGAAAATATTCTAATGTCCAATGTTTTCAAAAACATTTCTATCAACCCAACTATGAAGGTTAGAGACAGAATGTAACATCCTCGAACCAAAATCCAATAAACTGGTGCTCCGATCCGGGTGGCAAGAAGACCTTAAGCGTGCCTTCCTGTACGCCAAAGGTTGCCGACTAGCAGCGGGGGTCTGAGAAGTCAATTGCGTAGACTATAACCCCTTTTTATCAGAGTGAGAAAAAATAGAAGATAATCAAAATAGCAGAATAACAATCAATAATTCATGAGCATGCATAAACAACCATTCCCCCAAACGGGGTACAACCATGTCCAACAATAAATATGGCATTCCATGCTACAAGTGAAATAGATAAAAAACACAAAATGTAGACAAACTGCAAGATCCCCAAAATGGACCTTACACCATGTTTGGGTCCTCCTTCACATACACCCATGCCAAACCTACTCTAAAACAAGGGGTTTTTCCTTCTCCAGACTAAAAAACATAATGTCTGCTCGGGTACCTAAGGTTGGCCTGAGTAGGGTGTGAGTACAACTGAGTAGGCAACCACGAATGGGGTCTAGAAAAAATCTGGTATAAACAATTGTGCCAGAAAAATAGAAATGAATAATGAATGGAACGAAAATTATTTAGTTCCCTTAGCAAATTTAGGCCCATTACGAACATTTATTACCATTTCCATATCTTACATTTTCAACACATTTATGAGGGGTTTATTAAACAAAAAAGTTACATGGAATAAGTTAGACAATAACAAACATGAGGAAAACACACAGCTTTCATATCTGAGTAAGACCATCTTCTCCATGGAAACCATATCATCACCTCGAAGAATCAGTTCAGGTAGATTTCAGCCATATCCTCACGTCGAAGCATCAGTATGGGTGGATGAAACCGATAGGGAAACGTGGAATCATTCATATCCCTTCCTTGTTCACTAGGGGTTGAGTTTAGAGCCTCATTCCAACTCAACCTGTGGTCATGTAATCTCATTAAATACCCCCACACTACAAAGCTGTGTGCACATGCTATACAAATATGTAACTGTTAACCATTCACCAAACATCATAACCTTTTCCCAAGGAAAACATAACCCATAATAACAACATGGGGGTTAAAACCATGCCTAAACCCATTAATACATTTACCAAGAATCACATCAATTATCCATTTATCCAAACTCCATTTCATTATTGTTATCTCACTAAGAATTAATTCATTGCGCCAATCTCATTAGGCTTCATACATTATGCCTAACTCACTATGCTTCATTACCCTAAATGGAATCCATTACATTTTGGTCTTTTAATAACCTCCACATATTATCCTAATATCTATTAGGTTATTACTAATCCAAGGTGCATTACCTAGATTCTATTCCAAAAAAAAAACAATCACATAAACATATTTATCAAGGGATCTACATAAATACTCAACATCCTCACATGTTCTCCACAAATCCTTAACTCCGATAACGTTTCCACACACTATGGATGGCACTAGTTTAGTCTCATCACCCTCAACACATCCCATGTGGATTATGATGGTTCCCATTTACCATTTTAATTACCATTTTTCCAAACATGCCATGGGTAGTAAAAACATACAAAGAGACACCCATGAACAAAACCACATATACAAAAATCCTCAAATAAACCATGGGATATAACTTATAGATGTACTACCATGATTATGTCATTTAGCACACTTTTAATCAATTCCGTAGATTCCACTTCAAACAATATTTGAGTATTCCACATAAATCTCACCCAAAGGGTTGGGTTTTAGAGCATCGAAAGGAGAGGAAAGGAAGATACAAAACCTAAACTAAAAAGAGAAGCCAGGATGGGATTAAACATACTAGGAGCTTTGTTTAAGAATCAATGACACTAAAATCACCTTTTAAATAAGGGAGATTGATCTCTTTGAGCTTTTATTAGATTTTGTTCAATGCTATGGTGAATAGTGGATAAATGGGAGGAATTCTCGAGTTCGGGATAATGATCCTATGGTGAATAAAATGTAATTTTTTTGAAGTTTCTGGGCTGCATGATTTACCTGCATGGTTTTCCAAACCATGAGAAAATAGTGTGGATTCTTCTATCCCAAAATTCCCTCTCCCATGGATTACCCAGACAATTTTCCAAACTGTACGCAAACAGTGTGGAGCCTACTATCCGAAAAATCGTACTCAGTCATTGTTTTCTAGGGCTGCCCATATGGTTAGAACTAACTGTGTGTAGACCATGCGACCTATGTAGAAACCCACTTTTATCCACATTTCATTTCTCGGGCCCTCAAAACACCCACGAGCCTCCTCTATTTCTTGGTTAAGCACTTAATTAACAAAAATAATGGATTCAAACCAAAACATAAACAACAACATACCTTTCTAAGATCTGGGATCTTAAAACATACCCACCTTATAACAGATCATCATCAATCCATTCTCCCAAGATTCATTTCACTTCAAAACTAAAGAGATCAAGCCACTAATATCATATATTTGATTCCTTCAACCATGTTTCTTCCTGAACATTTCCATGCTTCCATAGTACTCGCACCAATGGCACAACTATTCCCAACCAGACATTCTTACTATGATCCACGACAGGGACCAAATGCTCCTCAAAAGAAACATCAGCTTCAATTACAAAATCATTAACATTTACCATGTTTCTTGGTTCACGGTGATAATGTTGAAGCTGAAACACATGAAAGAAATCACGAATCCGACTATACTACTATGGAAGAGCCAGTCTGTATGCCACGAGGCTGATCATCTCTACTATCTAAAATGACCCCATATACCATGGCGCCAACATTACCTACTTATGAATCAATTTGTGACCCATCCTTTGTGACACTCGAAGAATACACTATCACCCAACCTAAACTCAAGAGGTCTACACCTACGATATGCATTTTACTTTTTTCTACTCTGAGCTGTTTCCATCTATTTATGAATCAAATCATACATCTCTGATGTCTCTTACATGAGACTTCGCCCCAACAGCTCGGTTTCACCGACCACCAACCAACATAGAAGAGATCTACACGACCACCCAGAAAGAGCCTCAAACAATTCCATCTGAATTATAGCATTAAAATAGTTGTTGTAGGGATATTCCACAAGCGATAGGTGCTTTTCCATGGAACCACTAAAATCCAAGACACAACCCCCCAAAAAGTCATCTATAACGTGTATTTTAGACTCCAACTTCTCATCCATCAGTGGGTGGAAAACCATACTCAAAATCACATGAGTACCCAACTACTTCTGTAACCAATCCCTGAAACGTGATGTGAAATAACAATCATGATCTGAGACTATATTCTACTATACATCATGCTGCTATACTATTTCTTAAACATACAAATCACCCAAATGTTCAACTGCATAAGTCTCCTGAATTAGTAAGAAATGATCCTCTTTCATTAGCTGATCTATAACCATCCAGAGTGCATCATTCTTCCGAGACGTCCTCAAAAGACCCACCACAATATACATCATCATATCATCACACTTCCATTATGGAATAGGAAATGGATGTAACATTGCACCTGGGTGTTGATGCTCGACATTCACCTACTGACTTGTAACACACCATGCCACGAAGCCTACAACATACTCTTTCATCACTCACCACCAAAACTGTCTACAAGGATCATGATAGATCTTGGTATAACTAGGATGTACTTTCCATTTAGAAACTTGGAACACACGCATGAACAATTCCTTCATGCATGTCGGCACAACCAAATGACCATGAACACAAAAAACCCTATCCACACCAATAGCACAAACAGAAGGTGGCTCCCTAACTTTAAGTCTTTCCTTTATGGCCAAAAATTAAAGATCATGAAGATGAATTTCCCTAACATGGCTTAGAAGTGTGGACTCAACATCCATGGATGAAAGAGTCACCTAGCCACATTTCTCATGCACCTCCAGGTGAATCTCTATGAACAAAGCCATCAGCTTCCACTAGATGCTGGATTATTGATCCACCTGGTACTAAGCCTTCCTTCTCAAAGAATCAGAAACACTTTTCCCTTTTCCTTGTGTATATGATAACTCAATTTTAGAGGACTGTAGATACTCCACCCATCTTCATTATTGAAGATTAAAATCCTACTGCAAAAAAGATATAGTTTAGACTCCTGTGATCGTTAAACACTGTGATCCTATCCCCCAACAAGTAGCGCCTCCAACGCATTAATGAATACACAACTACATCCAACTCAAGATCATGTGTAGGATAATTCATCTCATGGGGTATCAATTTCCTCGTCCCATAATCCACAACCCACTTTTCATTCTTCAATACTGTCCCAAGCCCGATACTGGATGCATCACTATATATGACGTATTACCTACCTGGCTTGGGTAAGATCAACATCGTTTCTATCATCAATTTCTTTTTAAACTCATGAAAGGACCTCTCAAAAGCCTTTGAACATTCAAAAAAGATTTCCTTCTTGGCCAAGCCCGACACTAGTGCTACCAAATGAGATAAATCATGAATGATTTATGGTAATATCCATCCAATCCTAGAAATCTCAAAATGTCTGAATCACTCTTGGAATATTCCCAAGACACAATACCCTGTACATTCCATGGATCCCCCAACACACCTTCCTTATAGGTAATGTAACCAATAAAATTCACTTCTACAATAAGAAACTGACAATTTGATAACTTAGACTAAATCTAGTGGTCTCTTTGTGTACTCAAGACGATGTCAAGATGTTGGGCATGATCGTCATGAATTTTCGAGTACACCATGACGTCATCAACAAAGACAACCAAAAATTGATCCATATAAGGATGAAAATCTCATTTTATCAAAGATATGAACACTTCCAGTGCATTGGTCAAGTAAAAAGGCATCACCACAAACTCAAAAAACACGTACCGACTCTTGAATGAAATCAGTGATACATCAGAAAGCCTCACCCTTAGCTGTTGATATCCTGATCTTAGAAAAATCTTATAAAACAAAATGCACCCCTCAACTGGTCAAATATGTCATCAATTCTATGAATAGGGTACCTATTTTTCATCGTCATCTGATTTAACATCTAATAATAAACACTCAAACCTTAATGACACATTAAAATTCCTTTGAAAAAGTTGAAGAGACCCCCAAGAAGATGTACTAGGACTTATGAACCCCTTGCGTCCAAAATCCTCATGATTAACCTTTAACTCATGGAGTTATTCTGGTGTCATTCGGTATGGAGGATAAAAAACTGGGTCCTCTCCCGGCAGTAAGAAAATAATAAACTCAACATCCCTCTTAGGTGCAGAACCTAAAAAATACGTAGTAAACACATCATAAAACAGATCCACTACTGGAGGGAATATAGTTTTTTCCCCTCATTCATCATCAAGTAGAGGAAAGGCTACATGGGTTGTGAGCCTATCCAACTACTGAAAGAATGGTCTGGGGAGACCAAATTGACCATCCCACTCTCTACGATGGACGTAAGCATCATCCTTAAGGGACCTAAATGACACACTACCATGGTAACAGTCAATGTGCACCTGATACAACACTAACCAATCCATACCCATGATCAGGTCAATCCCTAACATCTTGAGAAAGATCATGTCCCATTGAAAATGATACCCACTAATGTCCAAGGAACATTTCATGAACTGCCTTATTTCCTCATTCTGCACCCCAAATAGAGTGTCTATTGAGAAATATCCACACACATCCTCCATAGGCTAAGCCAAAACTTTCACAAAATGAGAAGAAATAAATGAATGTGTGCCACAAGTGTCAAAAAAAGAACTCTAAAGGGTTAAAGATACAAGGATAATACCTTGAATAGACGATGGTCTAGCCTCTACATCACCAGGTGCACACTAAACTTCATTAATCTGACCATAACCTCTACCCTAGGATCCAACCTATGAGACCTGCACTACACAACCCTACTAAGGTTTGTGATCCTACCTTGGAGTCCCACATCAACTACCTCAACATGTATGGCCCGTGGATCACCAAATTCATTCTTGATATGGTGAAACCAATCCCCTGCCTCTGTTAGGAATATTTATGTCACCCACATTCATACTCTCTTGCTAAGGGTTCCTACAAAACCTCAACACATGACCCAATCTATCGTACAATCGACACTCAAATAAAGTTTGATGACAATGGCCACACAGGATCCCTATCCTGCAACACTGATAGAAGAACACCTGTTCACCACCCTGAAAGGATGACCCTCTCTTTTTACCACATTTCACTCTTACGCCATGCTGAAAACTTCCAAAATGATGCTTTTGTCACCCATAAGCTGCACCACTTGTCTGCCATGCTGGAACGACAAGACGACTACCTGAAACTCTCTTCAGGTTCCATTATAAGATCAATGCTTGATCCAATACCACTTTAATCCTATTTAAGAATAATATATTTACCTAAGACCAAATCTCGTGCCTCATCCCATCCTGGGAATGTGTCGCAACTGTTTCCTCATCCCCCTCTAATGATAGAACAATGTGTCAAAGGTCAGTGAAGAATCTAGCATACTCCATCACCTACATCAACCCATAAGTTAGTATCACGTACTACGTAGCCCGCTCTTTCCTCAAGGACTCTGGGTAAAAATGCATCAGAAACAATTCCTAGAAATTCAGCCACAACATCCCCTCAGCCTGCTCAGTCTGAGATAGGATCTCCCACCAACATTTTTCCTGGCCCCTCCGCATATAGTCTGCCAACATGACCCACTTCCAATAAAGGTTCTCCAGATGATCATGTGTGGTCAAGACAGACTCCATCCAAAACTAGGATGCCACCAACCCACCATATCTGGTAAAGGTCGGAGGGTGCAACAGTTGAAACTCTATGGTCATCACAATCATAACTAGTGTATCCCAACCTGGTACCTGATCCATCATCTGCATAAAAAGAGCCCTGATCTCTCAGAACTTCTCTTCCCTACATTTATGGATCACAACATTCTCATGCCCCTATACTATAGTAGTTTTTTCCGCAACATCCTAATTTTCCCAATCGGCGCTCAACATCGTTGTGGAATTATTATATATTTCCAAACATGAGGTTTAGAACACATTCAATAGAACATTCAAAACATTATAACAAGGACGATCTTCACCATCCACAACATCCCACCGTACATGCACCATCCCAATAAATCTTAGTATTCCCAAAACATCACCCTGACCATCCCTACCACGGTCCATTGTTCAGAAGGGGTAAACAAGCAAACACCACCACAAGGCTCATACAACAAGTTCCAACAAAATTTTCAGTTCATTACAACACTTAATTACACATATTTTATTTTTCATCACTTATCATTCATTTATCATTACCAATAATAATTATTTCATTTACCATATTTTACATTTTCAAATATCAAAATGCAATGTTCATTCTACCTTTCATGTCTCACCCACCCAACCCATGTGTTCCTACCATGATTCATGTCACCTACCTCTCAAGGTGCCTATATTGATGCAGGAATGCACAACCATATGACATTGAGGCCACAAGATAAATATCCCAAAACATTCACCTTACACAACATGTGAATCACACAATGGTGAAATATCATCAACAGTTACATCACACAATCAAGATCAACAATTCCCTTCCTAGGTGACATGGGTTTTCCCAAGTACATGGGTTAACTACTCCCAATAACAATTTCACTACCAAGGCCCGACACATCCAAACTACCATCTACCACACCAAATAAATAAATCAGGGAAGGAGAAAAAATACCCCCTTTGATAGGACTTTGTAACATCCCCGACCTGAAATCCACTAAACTGGTTCTCCGAGCTGGGTGCTTACATGCCCTAGTTTTGTGTCATGAACCTTAATGCATCCATTTTTTATTATGAGGGTTCCACTTTATCTTTTTGATAACCATTTTACGAAAACATTAAAGGTGTAATTAAAACATACCAAGAGACACCCATGAACAAAACCACACATGACCAAATCCTCAAATAACCCATGTGATATATTTTGTAGACCCCTGCATGATTCTGCTATTGAAAACACTCTTAATCAATATATTAGATTCCACTCCAAAAATCCATTTAATATTCAACCTAAATCATTTCCCTAGAATAGGGTTGTAGAGCATCTGATGGAGTGGAGATGAAGATACAAACCCTAAATATGAATGAGAAGCCAGGATGGGATTAGCCTTACCCAAACATCGATCCACAACCAACGACATAGAAAATTCCTAAAAAATGAGAAATAATTATATTTTAGAGCTCTTGGGAGATTTGGTTCGTCCATAGGGTGAAGAGAGTATAAATGGGAATAATTCCTACATTTGGGTTAAAAATCCTAGGGTGGAAAAATTATAATTTTAGGAAGTGTCTAGGCCACCTGGTTTACACACGCCATTTTCCAAACTATGTGAAAACTATGAAGATTCTTTGGCCCTAAAAGCCCCCCTCGCATGGTTTACCTCCACATATTTCCAAACCATTCACAAACTATACAAATAAAAATATTTGAAAAATATTTCTCTTGAATGGTTTTCATTGGTTGTCTGCACGGTTTGCACTACCCATGTGCAGACCGTGCGACCTACCACGAAAATCAATTTTTCTCTACTTTTCCTATCATGAAACCAAGTAACACCCAATGCCTCCTGTAGGGCTGTGGTATGCACTTAATTAAAAAAATCATTTATTGAAACAAAAACATAAACAAGAACATACCTTTCCAAGATCCAGGATCTTACACCCACTATCAAGAATTCAGTTCTAAAAATATTGTAATTTTTTTATAAAATGTATATTATAATATATAATACATTATATACCCAAAGATCTTATCAAATGTAGGTTATGGGGTATTATGAGAATTCCTGAAAATATATCCTAATTTTATAATATTTAACAATAAATCATCTATTTTGATTTACTCTCACTGTCTACTTAATAGAATCCAAACACCATTAAACATCTAATTATCTTTTTAAAATCATTAAAAAACATTGGGTCATAATTAAATATTCCATTAAAGGGGGTTCGAAACCAAGAGTAAAATATTTTTATAAATACAATTTTTAAAATTATTTTATGAAATATAAAATCAAATATTTAATATTTGTCCTAGTAATATCTTTTTAAAAATATCATTATAGTATTTCAAAAAAATAAGAAATATTCTTCAAAAACCATTTAGTACATATCATTTTGAAAACACAGTAAATTTTCAATGATCCAATATATTTAGAATAATATTTTCATATATCCTTTCAAATAATTTGAATTTAATATCGTTTATGCATTAAAATGTTACTTTCAACATAATAAGAAATACATGAGGCCACTAGCAGTATCCTATTTAGGACAACATCCTCATGATACCATTAGATCGCCTCATTCGACATCATGTCATTTGAGAACAAAGTGTCATGTTTTATTTTATGAAAACCAATTTCTAGGACATAATTTATAATTCTTAATCCACTAAAATCAACTAAATGAATAAATAAACTATTTTATATGTCGGAAAAATATTATATCATCTAAAATTTAGAAAAATATATTTTTCCGGAATACCATAAGATTAAAGATAAATTTATATTTTAGAATAATGTCATCAATTTAAATGAATTATAAATAATTGCATTGTAAATTAATCATAACAAATGATTGTATTAATATTCATGAAATGACTGATATTTATATTATATATCCATAACTACTATTATGAATGAATTTTAATAAAATAAATTAACCTTCAACAAATAAAATGAAATAATTTTTCATTTTAATATCATAATTCAAATAAAAAAACATTATTTTAAAAATAAATTTTCATATATTGAATTTAAAAATAGATGATAAATTCCTAATTCTCTGCATTGAGGTTTTAGTAAAATTAAATATCCCTTAAAACAAGTCTTTTGAAATATAAATTTATTACTATTAAAAATAATTCTCCCTTATTAAAAATTATGAATGAAATTAAATTAAAATAGACACATGAGTTAAAAATAATTGTGAAATAATGGATTGTGTAGAAAATTTATTTTCCAAAAAAAATATATATTAGATTTTAAAATATAATTCATTTACAAATAAATGACTTTTGAAAAAAAAATAAATCACCCTTATAAGTAATCTTTTTGAAATAGTCACAAAAAATTAGGAAAATAAAAGGCTCCACATACACCAATTTATGACTCATAAATATAAATCCCTTACTTTTAGACTTATTTATATACTTAGATATCTACATAAGATTCATTCATAACCACTAAAAATGGAAATTAAAGGCACAAAATGAAAAAATACACAATTGGATAGTGTGTTTTCTCCATGGTGAACAATCATGATAGAATATAAGATCAGAATTATATATGTGACCATAATAATATCTTGTTATAAATATAAAATTAAAATATAAATAAATTACAAAGAATTTCATATTGATGCATATTTATATTTTTATGTTTTTATTTATATGATTTTTGTCTCATTTTGGAAACGATGTCAATGACATTCAAATATAAACAATTAATTTAGTTCGACAATGATGTGATGCATTAACTGAATCATATTTGGAGATTTATATCCACTTAATACATATAGAGATTGAAAATATAATATATATATATATACACACATACACACACATATTTTTCTACCTCATTGCTGCTTTTTGTGCAATAAATGACGAAGACGATGTTGGAACATAAAATGGATCCCACTTGTAAGGGCATGTCGTCCAATCTACAATCTATTATTATTTAATTATATAGTTATTTCAATTTCATAATTGTGCTTTATCAGTGATATTTGTGTTATATATTTTATAGCAAAATTTACTCAGATTTAGTGAATTTTTCTTCATTCGTGGTATTTCACAATGTTTAATTTTTTATTGAGTATGTTTATATCTCATTGAGGGTGGGAGTAGTGCTAGTGGAGAGGAAATATATTTCTACGGTTCACTAGGTTGACTCAAACAAAAATAAGATCAATAATTTGGTCTGATGGATTAAGAATGATCATTTTGATGTTGGATATTACATGTGGATGTTTGAAGTGTTGGTGAATAGTACATGTTATACCACATACCACATTTAAACCTCAGCTGGTCATGTCCCACAATATATATCAGTTGCCCTTAGAAACACACCTTGCCAGGAATCTTAGGGATCCTCATTAATACACACCACACACATGGTCCCTATTGATCATGACTCACATATGTGTCTTACCATGGGAACTCTGTGCACACACTTTTCATGCATATGAGGGGTGTTATGAGCCTACTTACACACACTACTACTACTATCCAGTTGGATTAGTTGGATATTATGCATTTTTGTGTTTTATCTTATTCAAGGTTTAGCTAGTTAGATAGTTATTATATAGTTACTCTTTTTATATAATAGTTAAAATATAAAATATATTAATATATTATTTTGATCTTGTCAACATATTTATTTTATCCTTTTAAAAATATGATTGTCATTATTTTAAATTTACCTATATATAAAGTATTATTATTAAATGTTTTCATTCACAATATTATTCTAAATTTATTATTTATATCAATATCATAATAACAACAATTTATAATGTATATATTTTAAATAATTTTCTATAAAATATAGTATTAGATAAATTCTAAAAAAAAATCATTAAAATTTTTTTATACAAAATTAATGTTTGGAATATTTTATAAAGTAAATTTTGATGATATTTAATAAAAAAAATAAATTAACATAAAAATATAATTTAAACTATTTTTCTTAAAAAATATATTTCTTGAAAAAAATTATTATATTCAAAAAATAAAATATAAAAAAACAAGGTGTCAAACACTATAAATTTTCTCTCCAAATAAAAGGACAATTAACTAAATAATCATATTCTTTTAAATACAATCATAAAATATATTTTAGAATTATTAAAAAATATTTATTTATTGGGTATAAAAATGTAAAAATATTTACATTAAAATATTCATAATTAAAAATACAATTTCTTATAAAATAAATGTAATGTTTTTAAATAATAATATTATACAATAATTTATAACAATGTAATTATTTTACTTAAATAAAAATCAATTAGTTTAAAAAAAATTAATTATATGATAACTTATTATAGTTTTTTTATATTATATATTAATTTATTTAATAAAATTTATTAAAAGAATGAATAATATTCTCAAATTTAGGGTGTGTAAAATTCCCTCCCATTGAAATTACTTAATTTATGTTACTTCATTATACATAATAAAATTCTGAATTTCTGTTTTGAGAATTTTTCTATAACTAAGATTACTACAAAGTATATACATTATAATTTCCACAATATTAATTTCTTGATATATAAAAGATAAATTATAATTATTAAGCTATAATAAAATGAAAATTTACTAATATTATTATTTTTAAATAAAGTTTTCTATTATTTATAATATGATAACTGGATACCCACACACCTTAATCTGGTTATAATAACTAGATGTATACATTTTTTATAAAAATTAAATGAAAATATAAACTCCTTTATATTACAATAATCATTTCAAGTATTGGTATTGGAGTATTATAAAAATTCCATATAACATTTAAGAGTTTTACATAATTTTAAAATAAAACAGCTATTTGGATTTACTCATACTAGTAGCATAATATGAAACCAAACACATTGGAACTTCAAATCATCCTGTGAAAAAAAATTAAAACGTATGAAATGCATAAAATTTACTATTATGTAGTTGTAAAACAATTGAAAAAAATCATCTAATAAATAGTATTTAAAAATTATTTTAATACATTTTATAAAAAATATAAAATATTTAATATACTAAATACATTCAAAATTATATTTCCAAGGTCATTAAAACAAATTTTTTTTTGAAAATACATTGAAGATATTTTATTTTGAAAACCTAGTTATTTTTTAGATTCAAACACCTTTCCAATTAGTATTGGATTTTCCTTTAACATATTTTTACTTTATAAATTTTTCTGCATTATCATGATTCTTTGAAAACCGTAAGAAATCTATGAGACCACTTCCAATATCACAATTAACTTTATTTCTTGTTTTGGATGTTGGATCGTCCCATTCCTAGTTATCTAATTTGTTACCCAAGTACTATGTTTTATTTGGATATTTTCTTTTCAGGATTGGGTTTATAATTTATAATCCTTTAAAAATCATCCCAAACACACATAAATTATTTAATAAATATAAATTGTTTTCATATATTCTAAACATTAGAGAAAATATATTATTTAATAATACAATATTTCTTTGGAGAAATAAAAAACATATAATAATTCCATACATTTAAAGGTATTATAGAAAAACACCTTGGAAGTTAACTAAAAGAAATATTTTTATTCATATAGATGAAATACGAAGGATATTTATAGTATATATACCTAAATTTTATTATGACTACCAATATATATTATTAATGAACACTTTATTTATAAAATGATATCATTTATCGTTGAAAAATCATTATTAAACAAACAAACTACCTTTTGAAAATAATCTTCCTAAACATGAATACTTAAATAGGAGACAAATTCATACTCCTAAGCATAGAAGTTCTAATAAAAATAAATCTCATATAAAATAGTTCTTAGGATGAAAAATAAATTACACTTTAAAAAAATCCACTATATAAAATGAATTTATGAAATTAAATGAAATTCAAATATTGAAAATAAATACATGTAAATTTGAAAATAAAATACATGTAAATTTGAAAATAAAATAATTTGAAAACAAGGTATATGATTTAAAAATACAAATCACATAATTTTGGACATAATAAGTTAAATAGAGATATTTTGTAAGGCTATTAATAATATTCATAACATCGAAATGAAGCAATGTAATGATGAAATATAGAAGAGAATATATTAATGGGATTGTGGTGGGTCTGTCCAAGGAAAATTAAAGAAGAAAGCCTTTAAATATGTGATCATAGTTCTATTTTGATATAAATATAATATTAAAATAAAATTTTATTACATCTATTTTTATACATATTCACATATATATCTTTAGAGAATTATAATTATAAGTATTTTATTTTTTCATTTTTAAAAGGGTGCTTAGGATATTTAGATATATATTATGAATTTAGTTTGATAATGGTATGATGTATTAATCGAATCATCCTTGAAGACTTGTATCTACTGTATACATACATTGGTGTATATATATATGTGTGTGTATTCATAATTCTACCTTGTCACTGGAGAAAGATGATGAATGGATTTTAATTGGATCCCACATGCAAGGGAATAAATTCCTATTTACAACCAATTATTATATAGATATATATTTATTAAATAGGTTTTTAGAAATAATTGATCATTCATTAGGTTATATATTTTATAAAGAAATAAAATCAAATTTAATTAAAGTTTTTATGTAATTTTTATTTCATGTCATTTAATTTAATATCGATATGGAATATAGATTTTCGAGAATAAAGCATGTGCCATAAGAGAGGAAATTGGTGTTGAGGGTTTTCTGGGTTGGATAGAGGAATAATAAGATCCTTGATTTGATCAGATCACATGTGCATTAATGATCATAGAGTGGATATTATAAGAATATATTTTAAATATGGGTTAATAGTATCCATTATACCACATCCCATGTTAAAACATTAGCTCGTTGCCGCGTTGAATATCTATCATCCACTTTCAAGGACAAACATAGCCCGGACACTACGAGATCGACAACAATACACACCTCACCCATTCTCATAGTTGGTCATTACTCACAATCATGTCCCTCCTAGAGAACTCTATTCATGCACTACGTGTGATTCTTACGAGTGTTATGCACTTACTTAATCATACCCTTGCCACAACGTGGAGGGAATGAAAGGCTCCAGTGTGTGGTTATGATTTCTCCCACGCACAATTGAGATGGGTTTCTAGTTGTTAGCTGGCCAATGATTTTAGTATATTAGTTAAAATATTGATTATAATAATATATTTCATTGATCTTGTATACATATATATATTAACCCTCTACAAATACGACACTCGGTCTATTTAATTTAATTACTCAGCATGTGTTAATATTACACATTATCCATAACATTATTCATTTTAAATATTATTAATAATATAAATATCGTAGTAATACTATTTTAGAAATAACAAGTTTATTTTTTTCTCTTTCAAAGATAATATTAAATAATGTTTCATAAAAACTAAGAATTTTTTGACATACAACTGTAATGTATTTAATATTTCCATAAAGGGATTTTATAGAAATTTAAAAAATCAATAAATATATTTACATTAATATATAATTTACACTACATTTAATAAAAATAATATATCTAATAAATATTAGTATATACAAAATCGACGATATTAAATTCAAGAGGTATTGAAACTATAAATTTTCTGTCAAAATAAAAGTACATTTAATAAATGACAGTTTCTAAATTTTAACATAATATATAATTTTTCCTAATTTTGAAAAATAAATTTATTTAAAAGGAATAAACATATAAGAAAATTGAATTGAAATATTCCTCATTAAATTTTTTATTTATTAGAAAAAAAATGTATTAATATATGAATATTTTAACTTATTTTATATACAAATTTTTTTTGATGAAATAAAATCATTTCGTTTTATATATCATCATTATATAAAAACATATATTATTTCATTTCATTTATAGAGTACATTATTTATTAAAATTTATTAAAATAATGAATAATATTCTTAAATTTATGAGATCTTACAGAAAAGAATATTTACTAGTTGTCAGATGGTATATATGAGATATTATTTCAATTATATTATTGTACATTGAGTGTTTATGGACTGAATGAGATATTATTTCAGTAATATTATTGAACACAATGTGTTTGTGCCCTGACATAGAATATTTCTTGAGAAATAATGTATAACTCAGTTGGTTATTAAGATGAAATTTGAACTAGTAAATGTGAAATACCAAAAAGAAGGGAGAGTTCTTGAAGTGTAATTTGGGCCAATTCAAAAAATATTAGAAGAAGAGTTAACTCAAGAATAGGAAAAAACATTAATGTATGATTGGATTCATTAGGAACCCTATAGATATAGATTTACCATAAATAACTATAATGAAGTAATGTTCATTGGAGATAAACATACTACATACTAAGATTCCACTAAGAGTTTTGATTTTGAGAAATGGTTAATATCCACATAATCTAAAACGGGATCTATGTACAATAACAATGTTCCGAATATATTGGATGTATTTTATGGGGTGATACCAATATGGTGGAATCTTTTTTTACATGAAAACATATATTGATGGTAGATTGTATACTTATAAATCATGTTTTATAGAATAGGGTTATAAGAAAATTATTTGCACTGACTATGAAAACAAAATTTCACATGTCGTAATGATAAAGTCAATTTTAATATTTGTTAGGATAAAAAATCATTTAGATTATGATAACTATCAAATGGATGCGAAAAAACCCTATTCTTGAAATTAATTTATCGAAAGAGATTTATATGAAACAATATAATTGTTTTGATGTTAATATTGAGACTACTAAGGGTTTCAAGTTGCATTGGTCCATTTTTTAATTGATGAAAATTTATCATAGAAGGAATATCTAGTTTTTTGATGAAATCATTAGTATGGTTTCATAAAAAACATGGATGAAAACTATGTATATTATATAATTATTTGGAGTGTTGTGGTATTTATGATATTTTATGTGCAATTAATACTTCTTCTTTGAAATTTCATCATCATTTTCCATTATATAATGATATGGTTGTGAGAATTATTCTAAATCAAAGACATGGATTAAGTAGCCTCAATACTATGTAATGTATGTTATTTCATTGGACTATTCATATATATATATATATATATTACTTGATTTTTCACTGTAGTTAGGAAATTTTTAGTGTGTTTCTAGACCCCATAATTAATATAACAGAAATATTAATATATATTAAAGAAAAATCACATATTTTTATTTGGTAATTTTTTTTTTGTAATTTATTATGAAATTGAATGAAAAATATGAGATCATTTTTGTTTCTAAAATTGTGGATTTACCCGATGTGCGAAATAATTTGGTTGTTTCAAATATCTGCGAAATGAAGACGTTGGTGGGTATGTTAAGGGAATTAATTATTTAAATTAATTTTCTTAAATTCACCAAAACCATAAAATAAAATTATGATTATAAAATTATATGAGAAATTTACTATTATGAAGACAACATTTTTAGACTATAGTGGAGGAGGAGAGAACTTTTAGGGTTTTTGAGAATCAATAAACGAGGATCAACGACAATGATCGAAGAGAATCGTGAAGCGAACAACGATCGTAAATGGATCTTCTCCATAATCACTAGAGGATTAAATATTCAACAACAATTAATATATAATAAGGGTAGTTATTTTTTATTCCCTCCATATATAATTAAATTTTTATGAATACATTTCTTATCAACTTATTTTCTATTATTTATGTTCTTCGTATAATCCCAATTTCAAATAGAGTTATTGAACAAATTTTTTATATTATCCCCACCATTATTTATACATTAGTTGAAAATTATGTTATAATTGGTTGTGGTCACACTATCCAAGAATGGTGCCAGCTTGTTCTTATGCTTTTCTCCCCATCATTCAACATTTTCTTCATCATTAGAGCATGGGGTTCGTGATTCAACAATGCTTGCCAGATTCGAGTGTGATCGAACCCCCATATTCTTGTCAGATTCATAAAAATGTTATGTATCGTTGTTATATGGATGGAATGACTCATATTGAAGATTCATGTGATGAAATTGATAATTGGGACATTGAACAATGATGGATGAAAATCCTATCACCACAAAGGTTACCATCTATCTTTTTTACATCCAATAGAAGTTGGGAAGTGATGATCAGAGATTAATACCATCAGATTATGTTATTTTAAGGGAGTCAAAAGGTGGTGGGAGTGTAATATGTGGATGATATGAATAATTTTTTTATATATACATTGGTTTATGTGAAATTCATGGCTACACAACCTTTATAACAGAGGAAAACATGTCGTATAATATAGGTTTTCATAGTGTCCATTGTTTTGGCTATGTTAAAAAACGCATGTTCAATGGATAAGGCCCACATGCCATGTGACCCTACCCAGGAATCCATTTCAGGAGTTATGAACTCATTCAATGAACCCCCTATGGATAGACACTCTGCTTACCATAGGTACACACCATATAGTAGTATATGGGTAACTATGCCATGTTCGAGGGACCCAAACCCAATAACCTACATGGGAGTTCATTTCAAGTAGACCAATGTGTATGCTTTTTGGTGTGACATGGATTAAAAATCCTTGTCCAGGGTATGAAACACCCATGAGTTTAGGTGAAGTCAAAAACAATTTGACCCCATGCACACACCATGTACCTTTTCATAGGAACTTCTACCTTGTATATATAATTCATGTGGAACTATATATTGGATCCTGGGTAGTCTATACTGGGTATGTTTTCATGTAGAACATTATTGTGCCTTTATTTAGAAAATATAGACATGTAAGGAGGTGTTAAGATTGGGATGATTCTTTAATCGATGCTTTCTCTATGATAGAGATTGGGGTGTTCGTCAATGAAATGTCAGGTTCAGTACTCCTATATACTACTAGGGTATGGGTCCCCAAGCTATTTACACATGCTATTTCGATACTTCCAATATTCCATATAATTCCCTAGTCATCTATCTATAATGTGGTACTCCTCTATATTCATGCTTTGGCGGGGAGAAGGTTATCCATGAGAGTTAATGGTCCCTCTACTTTTGGGCATATTTGTGAGGTTTAGATCCTCTACCTTGATAAAAATAATGTTGCATGTGGTGTTGGAAATTGAAGACATAATTTTGGAGTAGTGGGATGACTTGTCGTTATAAGATAAATTTTATGATGAATATCAAATTTCTCAATTTTCATTGTCTTATTTTATAGATATCTAATGGTGGGTTTTATTTATCGCTTTGTCTTAGGGATTTTGAGGACTATTTTTATATGTATTACTTCACAATAGGTTTTAATGGTCCTATAATGGCTATTTATATACTCACCCATACAAGTTATTTCCTATATGAGTTGTGATTTAAGTATAATATAGGTTGATAAATGAGGACCATGGTGTATCAAGGTTCATTTGAGCATTTTGAGTCTTTGTGCTTACCTTTTTTAGTGGTATAACTATGAGATTTTGAGCCATAAACTCTTTAGTCATTCCCCTTCTCCAATTATTGTCATTTTTTACATCATTTATATTTATACATGTATTTTCTCCCTTTTATCATATTTATTCTCCTACAATACATTTATTATTTCCTTGTGGTTGTTTCATTCATTTTTTTATACTCAATATTTTTCAATTATTAACATTTATCTACAGTGGTTCATGGTGGTGGTTTTGAATTTGTGAATATAGGTACATAATCTAAGCCTAGCCATTTCAATATTATTCACACTCATTGATTTTCTCTATCCAAAAGCCGATTAGATGTGGAAATGGGGAACCACCATTATCTTACTACCAACCACGGGATGTCTTGGTGGGTTGGGACATGATAGGGTGGAATATGATGTAGTTTGTCCTTGGGTTCGTGTCTGGAGTTTTAAATGTCATGGGTTTTGGTTTGGAAATTGATGATATTAAATTTAAAGTGTTTGTAGTTCATCTCTCAGTCTAGGTTACCCAGTGATTGTGCATTGACTGATGTATCCGAATAGTAGCACTCTCAATAATTGTTTCATGAATCAGTATGATGATACATCAGTTGTAGTGAAAAAATGGTACATTGAAAATAAAAAATGTGGTCCTATAATTTTCATGAACTTATATATATTCTCATTTAACCTCAATTTATCTTGTTAACTTATAGGATATCACTTTAACTAAATACATAAAGGATACTAATATAGGATCGTGATAATGATCAATTGAGTGATGAGGTCTCCGTTCAGGGACCCCCTGATGAGGTGTTTCCACCAGGTGGGTAATGAGTTCATTAGAGACACGTGCTACTATTACATATGGTTTTAGGCAGTTGATATACCATGAGTATTATTAAAAAGAAAAATGACTTAGAGTGGGACATAATATTATTCTATTTTAAGATCTAGATTCACTATCATCTGGGTGTTTTTTCACTGATGTCATAGACAACCAGAGTCTCAGATACATATTAACCGGAGTTATATCATCCCGTGATAGAGGTTTTAATTTGATATCCTATATTACACAGAATTTTCAATTGAATACCTCCTTTGATGGGAAACATGGTTGATAATGGCCTTCGTGGGAAACCATATTCTCACTTGGTGGATGAGGTTTGTGAGTTGTTAGATTCATTGAAAATGTCTTAGTGGAGGATTGGCGTGCAACCTATATTCCATTGATAGTGGTGATTCTATGTCATATTTATCATGTGGGATAATATCTGTTATGATATGTCAATAATAAGGATTTTCATAACCAGATATCCTGAGGAGATACACCGAATAAATATTATCAACTAGGGAGCACATCATATTTTTTTCCAGGATGGATGATTGTTCTGAACACATTTTATGAGGAGGTTTTGATGGAGTTTTATACCACTCTCTTGGGTGAACATGTAGGTGTGTCAAAGATATACAAGGACCCATAATGTAAATTTTTATGGGTAGGCGTGAGGTGTTCCATCAATGATTTCTTCCCATGGTGAATCGAACATCATGAATTTAATGCTAAAAATCAGGTTCCATAAGGTGTGTATCAAAAAATTAAGATACTATAATAAAGGAGGGATAAAATATTGATTAATTTAATGATGGGTATTTAATAAAAAGTGTGCTTCCGTAATGTAATTTTTGTAATTTTTGAATAATGAACCAATTCGAAACACATTATTTTGATAAGGGAATTTGTTTTTTGAGAGACAGAGATAGTTTTATGTGTTTGACACCATATGGATTCCTGAGGTACCCATAATGATCATCTTAGAATTTGATTCTCCATTCAAGTAATTTTTTATAGAGATTTGAAATGGTATTTTGGGACCTTGTTATGGATGAGAACAAAATTTTACAAATATGAAGATTCCCAATCCTATCTGAAAATCTTGGTTGTAGAGGATACGCTATGATCCTATGTTTTTGTTGGACCCTTCATGATATTGTAGTTTTCATAATAAAAAATAATGTCAGTATACAGATTCATATCTTTCATGCCAATTTTAATATCTCTATATGAATCAATTTTTTCATTAATAAGTCAATTGGTTACAAGTCATGAATCAATTTGTTTACAAGTGTATTCTTACATATAAATGTATTAACAATTCATTTTGTATTGGTGTATGCAAGATAGAATCTTCACAGTTTTTTTTGGATTACCCGAAACCGAAGCCGACACACCGAAACCGAAGTCGACACACCGAAACCGAAGCTGACACACTGAAACCAAAGATGACACAACGAAACCAATATTCAACAGAACAAAACCAATGTTTGATAGACCGATGAATGACAGACCGAAGTCAACACAATGATGTTTGACAGACCGATGTCGACACAACGATGATAACACACCGATGATGACAGACCTATATTATCAAACCAAAGACAAAAGACCGTACATTACTCACTGATTTATATAAATAACTTTTTCCATTTTATTAATTCAAATTTATTTCTAATGGTCATATGTAAACAAATTATTGATTATGAAATTGTTTAATGTTGTCTATAGGACAATCCGTAGACCGTTACGACGTACATGTACGTTTGAAGATCCTTATGCGTAGAGGATCCTAGAGTATAAACGGACCTCATATTTTATGTGAAAGACATGATAGCAACAATACACACTGAGAGACATACTCTGTGAATACGAAAATGGAAGAACTAAGAACTTGATATTACAAAAAGACTGTAACAAACTACCTTCTCTAAAAGGTGGATTCAGTATTAGTTGAGACATTAAAGAGCTTAACCTTTTCATTCTGTGGAGCTGGATTATAGAAACTGAAATACTCTGTTCCGAAGACATCTTCCAAATGAATACAAAAATTCCAGTTTCTCAACATTCATTGTGTCCAGGGTCTTACTTCACAACACACAAGGAAATCGTAACTCTATTCTCATCCTCAACCCTATTATGTTTTATACTTTATATTTGAGCAATGTCTATATTTATTTGTATTAAACACACTGTTTGTTGAGCATAAGTGGAGGATATAAAACTATCCTCATACTCAATCACTTATTTAATTTATTTCGCATGAATAATTATTGGAGAGGTCATGTGTGACTTGGACAACCTGGTGTGCTATTGTGAATCATGATCCGGGGTTCAGATCAAAATTTTAGTTACATAAACATATTTGTGGAAGGTGATCACCATGTGTAGAGGATTGAGTCTCTGCTTGAAACCGAACCTCGTGTTTACATTGTTGTTCAAATCATCAATTACTATATTTCTTTATCTGCTTCTTTTATTTTATAAAACATAAAACTATTTTTGCTTACTCTTTGATAGTTCGTTTTGGTTAGAGTGTATTTTTTTAATTAATAAAACTAATTTTAAAAGTTGAATTAGGGTTCTAATATGATTTATCTAAGGACTAATCAACCATTCAGAAATTTTTTGACCAATTCAACATCTACACTTCTACTGCATTAATTAAAAAGGATGTTTTTAAAATTTGGGGTTTTCATAACTAATATGTATTTAATTGAAATTTTAAATTGGAACTCAATTCACCCCCCACTTGAGTATCCACTCTGACCAACATTTGGTATTAGAGGTTTTATTTATTTTAATGTTTTTAAAAGTATTTTCAACTATGATTTTATTTGTATCTTAAAGAACTTATAATTTAGTCCTATCTAAATTTTTAGTTCTTTAAACTGTAAGTAACTTTGAAAATCAGATTTGAGGGTCCTGCTACTAACACACAACCTTTCTTTATTGGTAATAACTAAGCTTAGTGGAAATTAAAAATGAAAATGTATCTAGAGAGTAAGGGACCTGAAATATGGGACACAATTGAAGAGAAACATATTCTACCTGATACTACTAGGGATACATGGTCTCAGTTGAATAAAGTTACATACAATACTAACTATAAAGTAATGAATTCCTTGTAATGTTCTCTAGGTGATAAAAAATTCAATAGAATATCTGCTTGTAAAACTACATATGAAATTTGGGATACTTTAGCTGTTTCTCACGAGGGAATAACTAATGTTAAATAAATGAGACTAAATACATATACTATTAAATATGATAATTTTAAAATGAATCCTCATGATCCTATCTATGAAATGTATCTCAGGTTCAATGAAAAAATTAACACAATGAGTCTTCTTGGAAATTCAATAGACATCAAGGAACAGACTGTGAGACTGCTTCGATGCCTACCAGGCAGATGGAGGGGAACATCTGTTTCTATATGAGAATCTTGTGACATAAGAAAGTTACCAGTGAAAGAGATAATTGGAAAACTTATGATGTATGAGGAAGAACTTTAGGAGAGTCAATAAGTAGATGAAGAACTGTGTAAGAATTCAGTAGCATTCAAGAATACAACCTCAAAGAGAATAAACAAAGAAAACGATCATGTTCCTATAGACAACTCTACTTGTGAAGATTCAGATTCAGACAGTGACGAGGAGATGGATCATCTTGCTAGAAGGTTCAAAACGTTTTACCGAAAGATGAAATTTTTTAGGAAGTAAAACTACAAGGGAATGTATGATAGTAATAGACAATTTAAGAAAGACAGAAAATTGAATGACAACTCAAATGATATAATAATCTACGAGTACAAACGAAAAGGTCATGTGAAGGCAGACTGTCCCAAGATGAATTTTAGGAAGAAATATGAAGATAAGGGAAATGGATATAAAAAGGATATAAAAGCTACCTGGAGTGATTCAGAAGGAAGCTCCAATGGATCTGATGCTTCTGATAGTGAACAGAAAAAACATGAAAACTTATGTTTCATTAGAGAAACATTTGAGGTAACACTTTACTCTCCTATACATAATGCCTATTATTCTAAGAATAAGAGTTAGTTAGATAATGATGAAGATATGACTAAGGATGAAATATTTAAATATTTTGTTGTTCTTGAGGATACCATTAATGAGGTCACAGATAAATATAAATCATTATAGAGACATCATGATTTAAATGAAAATTATAATTCATGCCTGGATATTGAAAAATAAAAACTCTCCAACCTGTTAATGGAAAACACTGAATGTGTGTTATCCAATGAGAAACTAAGAAGATACCTTGAGATGTTTACTAGAGGTACAGATAATTTGACTTAGTGGCTTGGAAAATAGAGTTCACTAAAATATACATCAGGTCTGGGATATCAGCCCGTACAGAGAGGGATCATTAAAACTAAATTTTTTCCAAAATCTGTACAACTCACTGCTAGTTCAAGAACTGGACCATTTTTTTTGAAAAAAACTCTCTAAAGGACCAAAAAAGGTATTTATGTCTCAAAATATATCTACTTATTAGAGGAAATCTTTGAAACAAATATGGGTTCCGAAAATGTAACTTGCTAACCTCTCAGAACCCATGAAATTCCTGGTACCAAAGTTACCCCATGTCTAATCTGTTTTGCAGGAATGTTTCCTAAAACGTTCCTGTAAGAATTTGCAGTATAGGGATAGTGGATGTTTAGGATATATGATAGGAGACTACTCTTGCTTCAGAAACATAATCAAGGATGATGGTGGTCATATAACTTTTGGTGACATGGAAAAGGGAAAAATTATCGGCTTAGGCCAGATCGGTAACACTAATACATTATTTATTTCCAAAGTACTTTTTGTAGATAGATTAAAGTACAACTTACATAGCATCTCTTAGATGTGTGATGATGGTTTCAATTTCAAATATTAAAATGATTCATGTAATGTTAATAATTCCAAAAATGATTTAATATTTACTACTCATAGAAATGAGAATGTGTATGATGTTGACTTAAATTATTTTTCAAAGAAAATGTGTTTCCTACTTAAATAGTTTTCATAAGGAATCATGGTTGTGTCACAGAAGTCTAGGACACTAAAATGTACGCTCTCTTATGATACTAACTAGGAATGTTTTAGCTAGAGACTTACATAAACTGGAATTTCCTCTTAACAAAGTGTGTAATCCTTGTCATTAGGGAAAGTGACACAAAGTTTCTTTCAAATCAATGAAATATGTTTACACATATCAAAAAATTAATTTGGTTCACATGTATTTTTTTGGACCATCAAGAGTTTAAAGTTTAAATGGGAAGCACTATGTTTGTGTTTTTGAAGTTGATTTTCTAGGTACACATTGGTATACATTCTAGCTCACAAAAGTGAAGCTTGCTCTTATTTTTTCAAATACTCCAAGTCTATTGAAAATCCCCACGGGCTTAGAATTAGGACCTTAAAATGTGATCATATCTGTGAATTTAAAAACCAGGAGATTGAATCCTATTGCTCAGACAATGGATATTGTCTCAATTTCTCTACTCGTAGAACACCTCAACAAAAACGAGTCGTGTAAAGAATAAATATGACACTTTAAGAAATAGCTAGGACTACGCTTAGTGAATATAATTTAACTATTCATTTTGGGGATAATGTGTTAAATAATGATTGTTATACAATTAATAGAGTCTTTATTAGACATGTTCTTAAGAAGACCCCTCATGAACATTGGAACAATATGAAACCAGTGGTTAAATAATTTAATGTTTTTGGTTGCAAAGTCATTATCCATAACAAAAAAGATAATACTGACAAATTTTCCTCCAATAGTGATGAAGGAATTTTCCTAGGTTACTCTACAACCAGTAAAGCCTATAGAGTATTCAATAATAAGACCAAATGTGTGGAATAGCCAGTTCATGTCAAATTTGATGACACTAATACACATAAACCAAAAACATCTATTGAAAACCTTGTGGAAGATATATCAATTCTGAACCTTAATGATAATGATAGTGAATCCCCCGTAAAAGTAACCAATTCTGGGAATCTTCGAGAATCTGCACCTATTGAGTATGGACTAATAGACAATCATGAAGAGTCTTGTTCCACTCTTTCTAGAGGCATTCGAACTCTCAATAATCATCCTTTAGATTCTGTAGTAGGTGATTTAAAACGAGGAACACAAAATAGAGTTTCTATGAGAAACCAAGTTGAACATCATTATTTTTATACATAGCATGAACCCAAAAATATTAATGATGCTATCAATGATGAATTTTTGGTGATGGCTATACAAGAAGAATTAAATCAATATGAAAGAAAGAATGACTGGGAACTAGTTAAAAGACCTGGAAACACACTGACAATAGGAAATAAATGGGTTTTCAGAAACAAAGTTGATGAGTGTGGAAATATAGTTAGAGAAAAAGCTAGGTTATTTTCACAAGAATATAGTCAAAAATAAGGAATATACGACAAGGATACCTTTTCACCGATATCTAGGTTAGAGGCCATTAGTATTCTACTTTCTTATAAAGATCATCTAAATTTCAAACTTTATCAAATGGATATCAAAAATCATTTTCTAAATGGGTATAATGTTTAGGATGTATTTGTTGATGAATCCCTGGAATTACGAATCCCCAATTTTCAAATCATGTTTTTAAACTTTCTAAAGCATTATATGTTCTAAAGTAAGATCCAAGAGCTTTGTATGGTAGAATTATCTCGTTTCATATTTCAAAAAAGTTTTACTAAAGGAATAGAAGATACTACTTTGTTTATTAAATGAATTTCCAAAGAAGTTTTGATAGTAAAAATTTATGTACATGATCTAATTTATGGATCTTCTAAAAATTATTTAGGTTCCAATTTTTCAAAAATAATTCAAAATTAATTTTAAATGAGGTTAATAGGAAAACTTAAAATTTTCCTTCGATTTCAAAATTTGAAAACTAAATATGGTATTATTTTAAATCAATGTAAATGTACTAAATATCTCTTAAAACGTTTTTGTTTGGATGGTAGTAAAGGTAGTTATACACCTATGAGTACTACTTGTATGTTGGTTGCTGATTGAGGTGGAGAATCAGTAGATGAAACCAACTATAGAGGCATGATAAGGAGTCTACTCTACCTTAGTTCTAGAAGACCTGAGATTATGTTTATTGTATGCATGTGTGCTTTTATTCAATCTAATCCCAATGATTCTCCTTTTAATGTTGTTAAAAGGATTTTAAATTATCTCAATAATACTCCCAACTTAGGACTATTTAATCCAATAGGACAATCATTTTATTTAATAAGCTATTTAGATGATTTCTTTGCTGGTTGTAAGCTAGATATAAATAGTACCTCTGGGACATGTCACATGTTAGGCAAGTCACTAGTATCATGGTGTAGTAAAAAGTAGAATTCTGTTGCATTTTCTACTACTGAGGCAGAATACATTGCTTTTGGTAGTTGTTGTGCACAAATTTTGTGGATGAAACACACTTTACTAGACTATGGATATCAATTCAAACATTTTTCGAGTAACTGTGACAACAAAAACTCTATTAACATTTCTGAAAATCCAATTTCTCATTCAAGAAAAATGAATATTGATATAATATATCACTTTTTTGAGAGATAATCACCAAAAATGTGATATAACTATTGAGTTTTTTGGAATTGAACATCAACTAGGTAATATATTCACTAAACCCGTAATTTAAAAAAGAAATAATTAAATCATACCTGGACTAGGGATGATAAATCAGTAACCACTTTTTTACAACCAATCTTTTTAAAAACTATTTTTGTAAAACCATACTTTGTAAAACAGATTTTTGTAAAATCGATCTTTGTGAAACCGATTTTTGTAAAATCGATCTTTGTGAAACCAATTTTTTTAAAATAAATCTCTGTCAAACCAATATTTGTAAAACCAATATTTGTAAAACAGATTTTTGTAAAACCAATATCTATAAAATCTATTTTTATAGAATTGCTATTTGTGAAACCGAACATTGGGAAACTGATTTTTGTGAAACAGATTATTATGAAACCGATCTTATTGAAACTGATTCTGTGACACCGATATATTTAAGGGCTATTTTTTAAATTCAATTTGCATTATGTGAAACTGCACTATTTTATTTCATCAAACTTACCACATTTAAATTTTATGTTTTCCGATTTACAATCCCTAAATGATATATTGTGTCCAATCCATCCCGACCTTTCATCTTCTCCATAGCCGTAAGTACTCCTCCATTTAGTTACTCTCTCTCTCCCTCTCTCTCAACTCTCGACCTCTCAACACTGTAAGAATATGCTACATATCCATGGAAAGGACTAAACACACCATGGAAGAGCCCCAAAAATCTCCACGTACTATGTGTCAGAAGGGTGAGACCAGTGGGACTGGGAAACCACGCATAGAAAGTTGGGTTGTTATAGATGAAAAGGAAGTGTTTTCTTAGTGGCTTCTGTCATGAATATATTTTTTCCTAAAGGTACTGGAATCATAATGGTGGATCAGTTGGTTTACCAACAATGAATGTCCCTATTATCCCCATCTAGTGTATGAATTCTATCCACATTTGATTATAACACTCAATTAATCCGGGTTAGCAAAGATGAAATCTGTGAAAAAAGGAATGGAAATAGCCTTTTCATCTAAAGAATGGGCTAAATTCTTTGATGTACCTCATGAAGATGTATATGCTAACTATCATGGTAATATTCCACCTTAAACATATTTGTTTTCATCTGAATATTCTTTAAAGGAACTAACTAGAAATGAAAAATCTAGAAGGATGGTTGAAAAAGAATTTGAAGGATTAGTGAGATAGCTTTTTAAGTTCATAATACATCAAATCTGCCCAATGAAGGGATATTTCTTTACCGTGAAATATCAAGATGTGTTCTTGATATTTTTGTTAAAACAAGGAATAATTGGGAATTTGTGCTGATATCTTATGGTACATATCTCTGAGTTAATTAAGCCATCTATGAAGGAAACCTGCTTATACAATCCGAGAGTGATTTTTGCCATGTTGAAGATATTAGACTGTGTAGAATATAGAGAAGAAATAATAACTACCTATAGTGGTTTATATCTTCAGAAAGGCATTTGTAAAAGGATGAAAATCTTTTAAAACCCATGGATGTGATGTTGGGTAGGAGATGAAGAATGTATATATGATGAATTCAGTCTAGTTAACCATCTTTCTTGAGCAAAGGACCATGTTGATCCTATTCTAAAACCTAGATAAGTTCCTTTCTATTCTGATGAGGAAGATGAGGATGAAGTTCTCAAGGAAGATGGATCTCCTTTATATGATATAAGAGATCCTGATATCATAGAAAGTCCCAAGAATATGAATTATGGACTTGCTAGTCCACCTATGGAACTGGCTTCAAGAAAAACTATTCTAGGTGGTGAAGAAGAGGATGAAACCGAAATTACTAGAGTTGAAGGCTATGTTAGCAAATCCAATGAGGAATATGATGATGATAACAATAATAATAATATTGATGATGATCATGATGATGATGGATGATGTTTTGATCATGTGAGTGAATCTCTAAATTTGGGACAACTAGTGGTTAACAGATCTAGTGACGAATCTGTTCAAGGAGCTGGTGATGGAATTGAGCCTGTTGATCAAAAGGCTGATGATTAGAGAGATTTTGGACATGAGGACAAATTACTCAATCCCAATACTGAAAACCAAGAGATCATTTAGGAATTAAATTATATTATGGTTGTTGTCCAGGAAGAATAAGATGTAGTTCCACTACCTCAAATTGAGGAAGTACCTGGTGAAGATGATGAAGTTGGAGCTCAGGAAGAACCTGATGTATAGTTACTTCCTGTCCCCAGACAAGGTGTTATGGCCAGAGACCAGGATGATGAATTTAATGATGTTGATTTTATTCTTGAGCCTTAGGGAAGAAGGGTAATAATTGACACCATTGAGCTAAGAGATTAGACATGTGCTAGAGAGTTGAATAGTAATCCAGGATATATTCTTTTCGGTTTAGAATATGAATCTGAAGAAGAAATGGAACCTCCTCCTCATATTCGTCAATTCCATGCTGACCCAGAACCTGCTGATCCTATTCCAATAGTTTCATCTCCAGCAGTAGACCCGATTTCTCAGTCAGTGCCTAGTGACTATGTCACTAAGGATGATTTGGAATAGTTTAGGAATAAGATATGTGAGTTTGTGCTAGCTTTAGTGGGATCCAGAACTGAAGCTGTAAATAAGTTTCTCAGATGTCGATGCAGCAAAAATTGAAGGAATTGTGATTCAGGAGATTCAACTGAATCTTATTACTACCGAAGAAACAATTATTATATACAACACGTTGCTCATAGAAGAAGTATGAAAGATGAGAAATAAGATAAATTCCAAAACCTATGAATTCAGGGATTCCTTTAGTGGTGTTTTGGATGTTCTTAGGAACATGGTAACTCATCTAATCAGGGTAGATTTGAAAAGGTTGAATGAAGAAGTTGTAAAAATGTTGACAGGACCATCTAGTTCTAGGAGTGGAAGAAGTGTTGTTGCTAATTTAGGGTCTCTCAAGGCTACGATTAGAGGGGTGATTCAGAAACTCCAGACTACATCAGAAAAATAAACTCTTAAAAAAGTACATCAGAACACAGATCTTGTGTACAATATGGCCAGACAATGCACAAATGATTCCCCTATAGCTCAGAAGAAAATTAGTAAAATATTGGATAAGCATTTCACTAAGATATATAACAAGCATGACCACGTCAACAATTTATAGTTTCTGGAATAAAATCTTCCAATCCCCCCAGGAACAAAAGCATTCAAAAGGAATGTTCTCCAACTGAAAGACTTTACACCATTACTGAGTAAATTTAGGGAGAATAAGGATGATTTTAAAAGGAAATGTAATATGGTGGAGAAATCATCAATGACATCATCAAACCGCTCAAACCATATATTCATGTTCAATCCGAGGCTATTGTGGTTCCTATAGCTTCTTTAATTGGTACTACCTCTGAGGATCCTTCTCTAATTACTGTCTTTCAATATCTAATATGGATTTGACCTATCATTACTGAGCAGTCTCCCAGTCGTGTGTTGTCAGAGAGAAGGCCTACCAGTGCAGCTACTATTCCTACAGGTCTTGCTCTGTCTGGTGTTGTAATCAAATCACCTCCATTCTCTACCACTACAAAACCTTCTCAATATCCATTGGATCCTTCATACAAAGGCAATGCTCCACTTCATCCAAAGCCTTTGTGAAGGATTGTTTATTATTGATAGTGATTTACTTTTTTTGTTTGTCTTGTCCTATTATGATTTCAAAAGAAATTTATTGTGGTGTCTTTGTTTTATATTATTTCTCCTTCCTTCTATTCTATTTTTGTTAATCCCAAAAGGGGGAGAATGTAAGACATGCATATTATAGAGGGGGAGAATGTAAGAATGGGATATGAGAAAACAAGGGTGGCATATACTCTCCTGTATGTATTTAGTGAGGGGGATATTTTTTTTTAAATAATTTCTAGCAATCTCAATGATTAGTTTATTGGAAAATTATATTAAGCCATGTTTATTATATATATTTACATATATTCCACAATTTTTTATTATCAAAAAGGGGGAGATTGTTGGACCCTTCATGATAGTGTATTTTTCATAATCACAAATAACGTCAATATACAAATTCATATTTTTTCCTTCCAATTTTAATATCTAAATGTCAATCAACATTGTATTTAATATGTAAATTGGTTCCATGTCATGAATCAATTTGTTAAATGTTTATTTTTTACATATACTTTGATTTAAAATTCAACTTGTGATGGCGTATGCAAGAAAGACTCTTCACAATTTTTTTATATTCCCAAAAACCGAAGCTGACACACAGAAACCAAAGCCGACACACCAAAACCGAAGTTGACAAGCCAAAACCGAAGATGATATACTGAAACTGTAGTTTGACAGATCAAAGAATGACAGACCGAAGTCGATAAACTGAAGTTCAATATACCGAAGTGGACACACCGAAGATAACACACCAAAGATGACAAACAAATATTATCAAACCGAAGACAAAAGACCGAATATTACTCATCAATTGATATAAAAAACTATTTCTATTTTATTAATTAAAATTTATTTCTAACAGTATTTTGATGAAAAATTAATGTTTTTGAATTTATTTAAAGTTTTATGTAGGACAATCCACAGAACAGTATGAGGTACATGAATGTGCGAAGATCCTTATGTGTAGAGGATCCTGGAGTGTAAATGGACGTCATCTTTTACGCTAATGACATGATAGCAGTAGTACACGCTGAGACACAGACTGTGTGAATATGAAAATAGAAGAACTAATAACTTGAGATTACAATAACACTGTAACAAACTACCATATCCCAAAAGCGGGCTTCAATATACATCAAGACAATAAAGAGATGAACCTTTTCATTCTGTGAAGATGGATTACAGAAACTGTGACACTCTGTTCGGAATAAATCTTCCAGAAGTAGACTCAAATACCATTTTCTCACCATTCATTGAGTCTATTGTCTTACTTAATAACACACATAGATTTCTTAACCCTATTCTCATCCTGAACTCTATTTTGTTTTATACATTCTATTTGAACAGTGTCTATAATTATTTGTATCACACACACTATCTCTTGAGCATAACTGGAGGATATAAAACTATCCCCATACTCAATCACTTATTTTCTCTGACGAATAATTTTGGTAGTGGTCAAATGTGACCTGGACAGCCTGGTGTGCTGTTGTGAACCGTGATCTAGGGTTTTGATCAAAAGTTTATTTATATAAATATCTTGGTGGCAGGTGATCACTATGTGGAGAGGATTAAGTCTCTGCTTGGGACTAATCCTCCTATTTACATTGTTGTGCCAATCATCAATTACTCTATTTTGTTTTGTCCACTGCTTATATTTTCTAAATATTAAAACTGTTTTTCTTACACTTTTATAGTTGGTTTTGGTTAGTGTGTGTATTTGTTTAATTCATTTAACACATTTCAAAAGTTGAATTAGTGTTATACACTGATCTATTGGAGTCCTAATTGCCCTTTGAGAAACATGTTGACCAATTGAAAATTTACATTTTTACTACCTTAATTAACTGATCCGTTTTTAAAATTAGAGGTTTTCTTAAATATAATTATTTTTACAGAAATATTAAATTAGAACTCAATTCACCCCCATATTGAGTATCCATTCCGACCAACAATTTTGGATTTTATCAAGATTTGGGATGATCACATTCCATTGGAAGAGTTTACTTATAATAAAATATGTCACACCACTATCTGCTCAAAATCATTTTTGGAACTATATGAGAGACCCTATAGTTAACCTGGGTATTATTTTGAGATTAGTGATGGATCTATATATTGAATATACAAAATGATTGAAACAACAGATTATGTTTAGGTGATCTATGGGAATTTAAGTATAGCCCATATTCAATAGAAATATTGCATTAATTATGTCGGAGTCCTTTGGTGTTCAATTAAAGAGACAATTGTTTTCTGAGATTCTCCTCATAATATGTCTTCTAGAGATTTAGCTACTGAGGATCATTGGGTAATTTAAGATCTTACAAATGGTTGGTGATGTTTTATAATGAAAGTCCTTAATCATAATGTAGGAATTATTGCATGAAATCATGCATGTGTCACAATTAAGGAAATATGTGTGTGACCCATCACAAGTTATTGTTTCGGGTGAGATGAACATTGAGGATTGAAGCACCTCGTTGGAGTACGCAATGGAGAATGAGGACCAATAGGAGAGTATCTTATGTGGACATACCATCTTTTTGGTTCATGTTATTTGGATTTGTTGAATCACACACGAGAGGTCCATAGAGATTGTGATCTTGATGAAGGCTTAGTACTGAAATATTTTTGTACAATTTTTTCTTTTTAGGGTGAAAATATTTTAAGGAGGCGAAGATGTAATGACTATATTTTCATTATTTTGGTACATTGAATTTATATATATATATATATATGTAGATTTCATATTATAGGCAGAATTTTGTTTGGGTGTTGCATGACCCCATAATTAATATGAAAAAAATATCAACTTATACCAAATCACTAGAACACATTTTTTTTCAGAATAACTGATTATACCAATAACTAGGACATCAGATGGGATATCTGAGCTTGTTCCTATTTACATACATTTGTGTTTACCCTACGCGAAACATAATGTTGGTCAAAGTGAGGTGTCTCTGAAATGTAGACATTAAAATGTGTGGTATGTGAATTAATTAGTTAATTTAATTAGTTTTATTAAATTAGTTGAAAGCTTAAACACCCTCAATATGTATTTTATTATGTCAAACATATAGGGTCATCTATATAATCTTGGGATGCTAAAGATGAATAGGGATAATGATATGTTGGCATTGACAAACTAGTAATATGTATAAATGACAATGATCAAGTATAATCATGAGATAGAAGAAGAATGAAGTGATATCATATCATCCATCACTAGAGGATGAATTCTTCCCCAATAATTGATTTAATTTTGAGGTATGGTTTTTTATTTATATATTTCTACCCAATTTTATTCAATTTATAATCCTGAAATTTATTTCTACATTATTCATATAATATAAATTCATTTCCTGAATCCAATTTCAAATATAATTCATGAACTTATATGTTTGTATTATATAATAAATTTTTTCAATTAGTTTATCCTTATGTAATAATTTTATGTGACCACAATAGCCAATATTGGTATGAATTTTTTATTTTGATATTCTATTCACCATTATTATAATTCTTCATCTTTTTCCCATGAGGTTTCTAAGTCGACTTTCATATGATATATTCAACCATGATTTTAGGGAGGATGTGTGAAAGAGTTAGCGAGAATTGTTTTATGATGGATTTAGGAGTATTTCTATTATGGGTTATGTATTTGGAATTGCTATCCAAAATGATGAAAGGTTGTGCACTGCTTACCGTGCGGGAAACAAAAATATGGATTTCATGACATTAGAGGATAGGATTTATTGATAAGAGGTTAATTTCTTCGGATTTTGAAGTTTTTGGTTATTTAAATAATAATGGAAGTGTAACATTTAAACTTTATAGTTATATCACGGAGAAAAAATTTGGTTTCATAGAAATACATGGCTGTACACCGTGTATGCTGAAGGAACACTCATTTTGTATTATATGCTTCTAGGATTTCAAGTGTTTTGGTTTCATTAAATTTTATACACCATGTGGATAATTAAAACACACCATGTGACCCTACTGAGGAAGCTAAGGCATGTTCTAGGACCACTCACCTTGTTCTTGTGAATTTCTCCCCCCTGTTCTTCATGGTCTTTGCTATTGGCTTATGAGGATTGAAAATCAACAATGGAAGGCTATATTCTAGAATGAACAGAACACTCTTATTCAAAGAGGATGTGTTAAATAGTTAAGAAACAGTGTTTTTATATGGATTGAGGTGTATTTTGGATGTTAGTGATAAAGTTGTGAACAATGATCAAGAACTGTGATGGTTGGAACAATGTTTACCATAGGGCAATTGATATCTTATTTTCTAGACATTGGAGGATAGAAAATATTTATTATAAGTGACTACCATTTGGTTTGGATCTTTCATTTATATTAAAAAGTAGTGTATGTGGAAAAGTGGGAATATATGACACCCGTGCGAAGAAATGATTTAGACTCTTAATTTTTTTTGACTATATATTGTGTACACTAGAGGAATATCTATTTTGTATCCTGAGTTTCTACAATGAATAGGGTTCTAGATGATGTAAAAAATAGCATGCCTTGTGGTTGGGGCCTACAAACCATGTGACCCTACCCAATCATCGATGGAATGATCTCATACATGTTTTATCTTATTTTGATGATAAGTGGGTCAATAATGAAATATATAGACCTAGATTTGATATAAAATAGAAGTTCATGGTGCTGACCATGTTCGGTGGTTGAGCATAGATATTGTGAGACATTATATCTTCTATCTTTCCCTTCTTCCCATTATTGTCTGGCTGGGACCTCATTTCTAGTTGGGTGGGTATTTTGTCCCATATTATAATTTCTATTATTTTAAAATACATTAATTCTTTAATAAATATTGTTTTATGGATTTTATACACTTTTTCATTCAATTATTCATATGTCTCTACACGATCTCATGGAGCTAGTTGTTTGTGTGTATGTGCATAGTCATGCTAGCTTTTGGCATCCCATTTCAGTATTATGCCTACATGAAAATTGTTTCCAGTCTATGGACTATCTATGGTGGGATTGGGGAATTATCCACAGATCACTATCAATAGAAGTGGGGTATTAGTAGGTTAGGTCATGATATACAATGTATGAATATAATTAGGGATAAATCTAAGTTGTTTCTTAGACCATGTCATGAAACATGCATTTGTAAAGTGACACATAGTATCACCTTATAGAGAATAAATTTTTTTTCGTTGGAAATAATTAATGTATTGAATAATTGGATGATTCTAAATACATTTAATGGGATAGAATGGATAGATAAAATTCCCCATGTTTTTCCAATGGTTCTATCATGTTTCCCATGGAATTTACTCAACATGGTGATTTCTATACTGTAACGGTTACATGAATATATTTACAAAATCCTAGTTGTAGTCATTACATTGATGTTAAGAAGACCCCCATGTATTTGATAATAACTAAGTATATGTTATTAGTATATAGAAAAGAGTTTAAACTCTACGTAAAAGGTTACATTGGTGGATGTTTTCAATCCAACAAAGATGATATGAAATCTCAATTTGGTACCATGTTTTTCATGAATGGTACTATATAATTTGGTATAGTAATAAATAATATATTATGAAGGAATAAATAATTTATGTAGATTACTTCACAATATCAAATTATATGAAAGATTTTTTGGATCATGATGATCATTTCTAAAATATATTTGGTTGTTTTCATTAAGGGAGAAATCAAATTTTATTATGACAATTATTGATCCTTTACTCAGGCCACGAAACCCTCATCCTACTGAATGGCCAGACACATCATTCATAAAAGCCATGTGATATGAGAAACCATTGAGTGGTATCACATTATTCAAAAAAATTATATTCTAAAAGAGGAACAGTATGTTTGATAGGACATTCTACCCCTGACGTTGAGTTAAAATGAACCCCGACATAATATTAAAATATTATTATTTAAACATGAATTATATAACCTACTTATCAAATTCGTATCTATGAATAATATTAATAAATTTATAAAATATATATACTGATATATGTCAATATAAATTTATTTAAATGTACTTAATAAATATGCACTCAACATTAACAATGATATTTTATTTTATAAAAAAATATGCTCCCTTCTAAGATAAATTTTATTTATTTTATAGAAAAATATTATAAATAATTTTTTGGACTTTTATAAATGATATTTTATAAAATAAAAATCATTATTGAAACCATAATATTTATATTAAGTTAGGGTTATTGTCTTTATTTTATTATAAAATATTTATTTTTCCATGATTTGTGAAAAATATGGGTTTTTTATAAAATTTCCTTCTATTTTTAAAAAATTAAAAAATTTAAAATTACAATTATTATTGTATATGACGACTATGTGAAATATTTCAACCAATTAATTTCATCTAATTCACCATTATACTATATTATTATATAATTTTAATATTTAGCTTTAAAACATGATTTTTCTTCTTCTGGATACTATTTTAAAGTATAGAATGTTTCCCTATTATAAATAAAAAATTACCCCTAAATAGAAATGATATAATGAATTATATATATTATATATCGATATATAATAATTTAATTTATTGAATTATTATTAATTTTCATAATTCTATTAGGAGATCATCCGGTTCTTGAGAAATGTATTTCTTTAAAAACCATATTTGACACACATGTGGGCTAAATTTAAAATTAAATTCTAAAACTTATGCATATTTTAAATTTTATACTAGATCCAACATAATATATTGATATTTTTAAATTAATGATTAATTTTTATATAGTACAAGATAAAACATTCCAAGCTTCAACTAAAATGAAATATTATTATTTATATGTGATTCTTGTACCATATTCATTATATTTGAAGGGATGAATAGTATTAAAATTATATTGAAATATATAATGGTCATAGTAATTAATTTCTATTAATTAATTCATTTTATATTTAAACCGGAATTTTATTGATGTCATTGTTTCTTAAAAAATACGATTTTATGAAAAAAAATCATTATTTTAATTAGTGAATAAGATAATTAATTTCTAGAAAAATTAGAAGATTTATTTTAAAAAATTAATTTAATTATTCAAATAATTGTGAAGAATTTATATTATGTTTTTTATAGTATTTAGAAAATATTTATGTTTCAATGAATCATAAATTAATATTTAATTTTATTTAAAACTCAATTTTATCTCTGAGGATCTATAGAATGAAATTATATTTTGATTAAATTTAAAATTTAATTCTTTATTTTGATTAATAATAACACCATTATAGTTTCTAAATGAAATTAATATTTAATTTAGTATAAAATATTCTTTTACTTAAAAGATAATTATTTAGAAAAACTATTTTTCATCACATTTTCAAATTTATTTTTAAATTAAATTATTCAACTTTTATATGTAAAATATTAAAAAATGGATTTCATAAATAAAATTATTTGTTAAATATTTATTACATACACATCTATTAATTCTGATCATTTATAATGACAATCATATATTTTTATATTACCACTGTAAAGGGTAAATTGAGTAATTAATGGGTAAAAATTATCTGATATATAATATAAAATGACACTAAAACACACATAAATTTTATTGTATTAGAATTAATCACCAATAATCATATCATTGACTAATATAAGACCTATTTTATCCATATTTATGTGATTATGAAATTTATAATATTATTTTTATTTAAAATTAAAAAATGTATCACTCTAATTTTTAACAACTATAATATTTTTAACACGAATTAAATAGTGGTTATGTTCATTTATAAATATTATTATAAAATATAAATGTATTATCTTAATAAAGTTATTATATTTACATTTTATAGAGAATAAGTAGTATCATTAAACATGTTCAAATCACTGAAGTGGTAATAATTTTATTAATGGAAAAATCCAATAAATGATAAAAAATATTAAAAGTGTTATAATTTGATATAATTAATGTAATACCAAATTTTAATAGTATAATTGTTTTTGGATCTAGAAAATTAATTGGTTTTATTTCAGTGTGTTGTATTTATTTTATTAAATCCAACATAATGAATAGTTCTAAAAAATGAAAATATTGATATTTCATAATAAATAAAATTTTATAAAATGATATAAATTTAAAAATAAAATATTAATTTTACATATGATTAGGTTATAGTTTATAATATAAAATTTTTTACATTATATGAGTGTTGTTTTATTTGTTGTAGTTATATTGACTATAAAAGGGTAAATAGTGTTATTTTCACATTAATGTTAAAAAGGAATAATAATGGGTTTGAACAAAAAATGAAGATAAAACAATTGTAATATAATTTTGGAATTTTTATTTAATGAGTTAATTTCTTTCCATACTCATCAGATATTCCAATTAAATCTATCTATATTAATTTAGAACTGAAAATAATTTATATTAATTTAATATTTTAGGAAATTTGAAGAGTTCTGATCCCATCCCATATAAGATGGAACCTATTATTCTCAATCCTTCACACTCTAAGACCCTTTTTTCATAAAATATAATCCAAATTTCCTTCCTAGAAACCAAAAAATAATTTTATAGATAACATTTTTTCCCTGATAACAATCATAGATTCCATAATTTTTTAGGTAAAGGTTGTTCTTCTAAAGAAAAGGAATAGTTTAAAAAATCATGTTTTTTTCTATCTTATTATAATTCATTAAAATGTTTATCAACCATGATAAAATAATAAAAAAAAATATGCTAAATATAATTATTTTATATTTTTTGGAATAAAAATAAAAATATATAACATCCAACAAATCAGATAGGAATTTATCGTTGGTATGTATGGAAAACAACTACCTCACGTGCTGTTGTAATTTATTTTTCATCACACATTATCAAGACTATTTATAGTGATTTAATTATTTTTTATATCTTAAATTCATGTAATAGTTATAATTCTAAATGAATAATATATCATTACCTTTAATTCCTTTAAATTCAGTGAATAAAGAAAACGTTACTCATTAGTTTGTGGGGATTGCCACCACCACAAAGCAACATGAGTTGTTATTCATCAACAAATAACATTAATGATATATATAATTATATTTTATAGAATAATATGATATTTATTATTTTATGATCAAAAAAATATAATATAATAATTATATTCATTTAATAATTACATTTCTAAAATGGAAATGTTACTCATGAATACATACAACATACCGTCTCCGTGATTATAACTTACATGAGTTATCAAAAAAAGTAATGATTGGTTTTAAAAGTATAACTGATATTAAAATATTATAATTATTACTTTATTATTATTCATTATATGATGTAATAACAACTTCTGGAATTATAGTAAACCAACATATATTATATTTGACTTATGAACTGAATACCCTAAAAACATCCCACACGAACATAAATTAATATTTAATTGAATATATCTTGTTAAAAAGTTGTATGAAATTAACAATAAAATAAAAAATTCTCTTAATCAAGTAAATAATTAAACTAATTATATTATTAAAATGAAAAAATATTGTACAATGAGAGTTAGACATAGGGTAAGGGACTTTCTATTGAAAATTATCTATTAAACATTCAGTCAAAAAATATTTTTTCCCATTTACATTTTTTTTTAAAATGTTATAAATACGTTTTTTACTATTATTATATGAGTTATACATTATTTTTTTACCCATTTTTAAATTTTTACATACCATTTTGGAAGGAATATATATATTTTTTGTTTTCAAACTATGGTACATACTGAATTTTATGAAAAATGTATGGAAATATTTTTTAACTTATATTTAATGTCAGGAATTTACTAAATTACTAAATAATATTTACATTAAATGCTATATTACATCTTTTCAATGATATTTTCAATGATAACGGTTTCCTTTATAATTACACATATTTTTAAAATATTCTATTTCATAATGGAAAATTTATTTTTCACACGATAGGTTTTTATGATGAATGATTTTAGGTGTAATGTTATGGTTCTTGGAAAGTTTTTATTACTATGGTTTGTTATAGTGTAAATAAATTATTAGTGGGTCTATGATATCCCTCTAACCCATTGGCTATATGAGTCGGCCATAAGGTTATTCCAATTATTTTGTAAAGTTAACCTAATAAGTTTCTCCTTAAAGATTAGTGGAAAATACTATGATGGTCATTCCAAGAATAACTCTGTTATTAAATCCATGAATATAATGTTCCAATATTTAAGTACATATAAATTAAAACACTTTTTCATTATACATAAAACAATGGAAAAAACATATTCTCAAATGTTTTATTTGTTTAATGAATTTGGAAATATAGGGGCATGAACATTGGTACATAAGTGAACTACATTATACCCCACTAGGTTATTTAGGACTAAAACCCTTATTAAACACAAAATAATAAATAAATTTCTTCATAACCTAGGGTTGAATACATAAAAGGGTGTTATCACATATTATCAGTAGGGTTAAAGACGGTATATAAGTAAGCCTAAAAATGGGTATAGGAGTTTTAGAACATAATAATGACTTTTAAGAACATTACCTTCACATGAATGTTTATAAACATGAATTCTATAATGAATCCTTAAATTTTAGAGGACATGAATCATATAGAAATAAATAAATTATTCCATAAATGTATAAAATAGCAATAAAACGTGAAATTGTGGAAAAAATATATGCCAATAATATGATTTCAATAATAGCCAAGGCATTGCTTCCAATACCATATTAGTAGTTTGGATTAACTCCCCATACAATCTTAGGAGTAAATAGTTCAATCCCATATCCATATTTGTAGCATGAATTCACTCCTCATACCATCTTGGTAGTCATGGTTCACTACCATGTCCATCTTAGTTGTCATGGTTTGCTACTAATACCATCTTAGTCTATCTCAAGCGATATAAATATTTACCCAATCCATTGAAGAGAGATAGAGGTCCCACCCATCTCATAATTTATTATGCATACTTGTTCCAAAAAATCATAAAAAATCTTATCATAACACATGGAATGAAATAGTTCTTATAAACAAGTAATCATATAATAACTTGTGGAAAAGAATATGAGTTTCATAATAAATCTATCATAATCATAAACCATGTAAAAAATGATGGTTCTAAAATAATATAACCCTAAAAAGGTAAATAGGATTCATAAACATCATTCCATCAAAACATAGTCCATTCATAGAAATAATATGAAAGGTAACATTTAATAATTTCTCCATAAATCCAATATTAACAACAAATGAGTCATCATTGATGTGAAAAATAATGAAATAACCTTTAAAAAAATATCTTGAGGGAAATATCATTTCTCATATAAAAATTTATTCATAAAAAATCATTTAGAAATCCATTTTCATTAAAATAAAAATGAAATTCTTAAATGGATGCATAGAAAACATTCTGAAAGCCTCTTTTCTAATAGAACCATGTAGAGGGGCTTGATAACCATTTGAAAACTATATTCCTTTGAAAAAAAATAAAAAATAGGATAGAAAATAATATCAAAACCCTTTGTTTAAAAATACATTTTAAAAACATTTCCTTAAAAATTAAATTTTTAATCATGCAAAGGAAGATACAATGAAATTATGATGGGTAAATCTGTACATGTATTAAGTGTTTAAAAACATTTACTTTCCACGGTCAAAAGTTTAGAAATTTTATTTAAACCAAAAATGAAATAAATATTTCTTTTCAAAATATTGGTAAAAGTGAAAGGGTGTAAAAATTTATTTTATATATCATGTGGTATTATTATAAAAATAGTGGAATCCCTTTCTATAAAGCCAGGTTTTGAAGGAACACATATTTTCGATCGAAGTTAAGGGTACAATAATATATTATAATTTTTTTATAATTATCATAAGTAAAAAAAGGTGGAAATTGTACTAATACACGAAGAAATCTGGATTAATTATATATTAATAAAATTCATGATTTTTCATGAAATATAGAAGAAAATATTTGATTAATGAAAATGTGACCATATACAATCTTGATAAATAATGAGATTATTTCAAGAAACTCTTACCTCAATGTAATGTTGAATTATACTCCCCATGTATGGAAATTAGATTACATAGAGAATAAAATATAATAAAAGTAATTATATTCATTTTATATCATTTTATACACCACATTTAATAACAAAAGTGTATAACATGTCATGTTCCTCAAACAATGGAAAATGAGACAAAATTACTTTAACAATTTTTTATATTTTGAAACATAAACCCCGTGATATAAAGATCATAAAATGGTTATGTGAATTCCCATATATTTATGTATTATAGGAATATAATACAATCACTGGATGTATATACACCACACAAATGAATTGAATGGTAAAAAATGCATCTATCTCACCAAAATAAAAAGTGAGATGCAATTTCTCTACCATTTGTCTTGACACTCATCATACTCATTAAAATGTTCTGTGTAATAAATTTATTTTATTATAAATGTATAAAATAAACATTAAATTACCTATAATTCCATATATGGGTTTTTATGGCTTTATATGAAATGTGTTTTTGAAAATCCATGTTAAGGCATCAATTAGGGTAATATCCGCTTTGTTTTTCACATGTATCTTAATTTGTTATATCTTTGAACATTATATCAATATAATGAGTTCCATAATGTAAAACATGATTTAAATATATTTTATACTTAGTATATACATAATATAATAATTCAGAGAATTGAGACGTTTGAACTGTAATACACTGTTCATGGAGACAGTATGTCTTACGCAAGTGTGAATGCTATTTCTGTTTAATTGTCATGTTAAAAGAAAGAAAGTAATATTCATATATATATATAAACATATAGGTATGTACATAAATATATATAATTTTTAATTTATCCTTATTATATCATATATATCATATATTTCCACTAACATCATCCTTAATACATTCCATGTGGTGTGTGATGGAATCAAATCGCTTTAAGGGGAAGTAGTACACACTTCTTCAAACGAAATTAATATATTTACTAAAAATTAAATTTACAATGATATGTGTCATAAAATAATTCAAAAATAATAAATATAGAATAAATATAATACATAACATATAAAAATTGATTTTCCATCATAATGTTCACCATTGTAGTTGGTAAAGAAAAAATGAATAATCATCTATTATTGAGAAGGTGTTATGTTGTACACGTATACAATACATTCATTACCCATTAGATGGAAGTGTCAATAAGTATTGGTTGAAAACATTGAATTAAATAATAACATTATATTTAGTATACATTTTTTATACAATCATGGAATAAGAATATTTGTTTGATTAGGGATAGAAAATAAAAAATGTTTGAGGCTGGGTGTTACCTGTTAATCGGTTACCTCCTATTGGTTGTCACAAAACTATTTACATGGAAATATTTCTATGAAAGTAAGTGTTTAATGAGTAAGTTATAGACATTTGGGGTATGTTTTTTCATTGTTTTTATGAACATAACTGTCTTGAGAGGCGTGAGGAAGTGGGACTGGAGGAGGATTTTTATAATGGAGGAAGAGTGATAGTCATGTAATATTCTGGAAAAGGGAAACCCCGCCAATTTTTTTTATTGAATGTGGATCCAGTAATGGAGAAATGTAGATATAATAAAAGATATGGTCTTAAATTTTCGTTATAATGTCTTTTTATAAGAGTATTGGTCATTTTAGTTCTTAATGTTATGGTTTAGTCCCTTAAAAAGCATATTTTAACCTTAATCATTGTAATTTTCTTTTATAACATTCTCTAATAGTTTTGTTTAAAAAATAATTTTAACATATTTAAAATTATAAAGTATTTTTATTCCAAATATGCAACAAATTTTTACAAATTTTTAACTTATAATTATCATAAGTTAATTTGAATTCAATCATGTAGTAAGGTTATAAATGCTGATTTTTAAAATAAAAACAATCCATGGTTTTCTATGATTTTGTAATCAATTTCAAACAGAATTTGGTAATAATGATCTAAATTGGATTAGTTGTTAAAAAATAGTATAAATTATGTTTTAAACAAATAAAAAATATAATTTATCCTTATTAATATATTAAATGAAAAATTAAATTTGATATAAAATTCAACATTTTGAACCATTCATTAAAAAAATGAAACTGTACAATAAATACCAAAAATTTATATTAACCTAATATTTATGTTTAAATTAAAAATATGATATTTATTTTTAAATACTAAAAATATAAAAGTTTAAAATATTGGAATTAAAATTCGTTCTATATTATAAGTCAGTAAAACTACATTTTCAAAAAATATTTATTTTAAAATATACAATTGGGATTGTTTGTTATCTTATGTATATAAAATATATTGAATGAATATAAAAAATATTGGATTGAATTTATAACATATATATTAAAATAATATCACATACTAATTTTAATTAATTTAATTTATTAATATGAAACAGCATTTGGAGTATAAAAATAAAAATATATACATCATATTAAATTGTTTTTTATATTTTCATTTCTAATTAATTTGTAACATATGAATTAATATTAAAATTTTCAAACCATATATTTTGGTAATGTTAGTGACTCCTATTAATAATCTCTAATTTATCATCTAGGTTATATCTTATTATATTAAATAATCAAAATTTTATAATATATTATTGTTCGATAAACTTGAGTCATGCATGTTAAATAATCCATCGAGAAATTTTATTATTGTGTGTAACTCAAGCGAACCTTAGTGATCAATGTTGAGAAATCTAAAATTTATAATGCGTGTAGTGAATGTAATCCAAACATAGTTTTTTAAAATAATTTAAACTATTTTCAATGTAACTTGAAATGAAAAATATGAAAACCATTAAATTAATTAAAAAACAAATTCACAAAATGTTGGAGTGTTAAATTCTACCCCACTTAAAATGAAATTTGTCCTTGAAATTATTCTTGGTTATCAATAGTTTAATACTTCAATGGTTTATTTGAAGAAACCCATATCATAAAAAATAATACTGAAACATCCAATAAAAATAGAAACATGGAATCAAAATAATTACCAAATGCGAAATATATCTAGGTTTCCACATAAGATAACATATTATAGGAGCGAATATTGTATATAGAGGAAATGAGTAAATATTTATTTGTAGTGATTGAGGTCATCAATCACAAAAAATTGAAATATAAATGAAAATTTGTGGTCCTTAATGTCATAAATCAGAGGCGATCTCAAAGTCCATAAGTTGAACAAAATTTAAGGTATTAGGCCAACATTATTTTTTATAACATTTAAAACATTGTGTAATTATTGATATAATTCTATGAACAAAATATTATATACTGTTGTGATTTAATCAATTGATAATACATCCATTACCTCAAGAAATGAATGTACAAAATATATATTTGATGCATAAACCACTAAAATACACATTCAATAGATATTAAGGCCCATAAATGAATGAAATGTATAACTATTTGTCTCATAAAAGTCAATATACATAAATCTATAAACATACAATTTAACATTACTAATTCTGCATTAATATTTATTCATAAAAATAATTCTACATTAACCTGTACATCACATAGGATAGTGGTAGGCCTGAAACCCTTATCATCCTTCCTTCATGGGTTCATGAACATCAACCTTGATGGTCTTTATTGGTTGTCACCTGACATACATGATGTACTTTTAAAAAACCACACTATTAGAATTTAAAAAATATGAAGGGCTTCCTTGAATTAAAGTTCATAAATAAATATCATGTTAAATATGGTTTTCAATACAACCTCGATACATAAATACTTTATCCAATGTTTAACTTCAATTTGTATTGAAAGGATAACCTTGTAACCCTTGTGAAAAAATGAATATCCAAAATAATATAATAATGATCTTTAAATTATCTTAACATTAATCCCCTATATAACAAAAAATAGCTTTTGGTTGTCACATCTTAATTATATCAATACTCTCACCATATATTCTCTTGAAACAAGATAATAACTATAATTACAATAAAAAACATGTTTTATTACTAGATACAATAGATATTGGATATATTCCATAGATCCAAGAAGTTTAAATCATCATCAATGATAACATAGGCTACTTTTGCAATAGATATGTTACCAGTTCTGTGGAAATCAATACTATCCAATTTACTTGTTCATATCCAACATATCATAATACAATAAAAATTATGATACAATAAGAAACATATTAATGGTTATATTTTATTATTCAAAATTACACATTTTCATTAAATCACTTTTCTATTCTATCTAAAATTTTTGACATAAACATATAAATCCATAGGAAAAAATAATTTTTATATATTTCACCATTCATATAACATAAATGTTGAATCCACATACATAAATACATTTATTATTCCACTTCATCTATAATCCATAAGAAGGGAACCACATAAATTTATTTAATTCATATTTCCTTTTAAACAACATTTTTTTCTCATCTTTGACTGCAATATAAATATTACTCATACCACATTGGTAATTCTCATTGGGATCAATCCACTTAGGGAATAAATTTTCATAATATCCATTAATTTCAAACATAATATGTTATGCCTTTGATGATTTCTTAGGGATTCAAATATTTTTATAGATCTCATTAGCTGAACCCTTCATTTTCCTTTGCCTTTACTTTATTTGTGTCGTTCATTTTCATAGTCAGAACACCATATTTTTCTTATAAGAAAGCTTCTTGGGGGATTCTTTCCCAATTATTGATACAAGGAAAACAAGACATTCATTCCTCCATGGTCTCTGTAACCTTAACTCCCAAAAAATCCTTTATTCACTTCCTTAGTGAGTCTAAAAGTTGATTAAGGTATAAATTGTTGATCTTGATCCTTGAAAATTGTTTGGAATTGTCAAAATATACTTCACTCATATGATCATCTCGTTTTACTACTCATTAATTGTTTTTCCATCATATTAAATGTCAATCTAGTTCCTTATTCTCCCCAACATTAACTAAAACTATTATGAATTGAGTAAGAAATGATTAACCTTGTGAGGAATCGTCTAATCATGAAAATTACTTTATAGGATGTCTATATTATAAAACCATATTTAATATATTGAAAATTTGGTTTATCCTAGTTTATTCACAGTAATATTCAATTCGAATTATTCATAATTTTTCAGGAAGAGTTTGATAATTTTCAAAAAATACCCTCCGGAGTGTCAAACCAGATGTGCCACAAGGCACTTTGAAATGTACTAGATTACCCTGTGTCAGGCTCAGAACATCTTGTTAGTGTTTTTAATCCTAGGAACATCTATACGAGAGCCACATCAACGTTTATTATACATAAATAGATGTATTTATAGGAAACAAATCACTGTATCTTTTACCAAAAAGCTATTACATTTTCCTATTATTTTATGTATCCATAGACGTATCCTTAGACATGTAATTAGGGTTCTCACAATTGTCTTCTTATCCTATTTTTCAATAGATTAGATAAAATTTTCTCAGATACAATCTATATTTTTCATTTCTTTATGTACACATACATTACTACACTTATGAGGAATATACTAAATATTACAAAAACAGACGCCAAAGGAAAGTATTAGTCTAGTGCTTTATGAAACAAGGAAACCATAACACTATTACATAAATGAAATAAATTATAACCCACTAGTTTCATCATGAATAACATTCTTCCTATACAAATCATACTTAATAAATATCTTCATAATCTGGGGAAGGAAACATAATAAGGGTTGAACTCTGATGCTAAGTTAGTGTAAACAAAGGAGAAATGTATGCATAAACATGATAATATGAGAATGATAATGTGATACAAATAGTTGATAATCATACCCTAGATATCAAAGACCATAAAAATGAATCATTTCATAAATATTGATAGTTATTATGACTAGAATCATTAATAAATAAATAAAATAATTTATGAAATCATAACACAATAATTAAACATGTATTTGTGGAAAACAGAAAAGATTATAATTTTATTTCCATAGTTTCCCAGTCATCCCTTCCAAAACATCCATAGTTGTATGTGTTCATGATTAATACAATCATGTTAGTAATGGTTCCCTTTCATGACCATATCAATAGCATGAGTTCACTCCTCATACCATCTTGGCAGTCATGGTTCACTCCCACGACCATCTTAGTTGTCAAAGGTCACTCAAAAGATCATCTTAGTTTATCTCATGATATATAAATATTTACAAAATTATGTTGAGGGAGATACATGTCCTAACCATCTCATAAGGAAATAATACATACTTATTCAAAAAATTTAATCAGTCCCATCATAACCTCAGAAATGAAATTGGTACTATAAACTAGTAATATTATCATAACCTGTGGGAAAATTTATAGGTTTGATAATAATTCAATCCAAAACATAACAGATAAAAATAAGTAGGATTCAAAATCATATAACTCATGAATGAGAAATGGGATTCATAACCATTATTCCAGGAAAATGTATTCCATTAAGTGAATGAATATGAATGGTAACATTGAATCATTTCCAAAGAAAATTATAATTAACATCAACAAACGTCATATTAGATGTGAAATAATTTTGAATGTTTATTTAAAAACTTGTCATTATAAAAATATCATTACAACATTAAAAACTTCTTCTTGAAAAGAAATACCTTTTGAAAATCATTTTCTGGAAAATAAATTTGAGAACATAAAAATAATTTATTGAATACAAATTGAAAACATTTTTCCTTTAAAAATTGTCTATGGGATTGAAAAACATATGAAAACATTTTTATATGGAAAATTATAAAGTAATAATGAAATTTAATTGTATAAAATATCATTTAAAATAGATTTAAAAAAATTCTTTTAATTTATTCTTTTAAACATGTAATGGAAGCATCATTGAAATGGAAACTGGTAAATACTATAATATTGTATAAGGTGAAAAGAACATTTATTTTTCATGTTAAGAGAAATAGAATACTACCTTAATGAGAAAATAACAATAATATTTCCTTGAAAACATTTTTAAATGAGATAAATTAAATAAATTTCTTTTAATGATCATAGAATATTAATATAATATTCTTAGAATCCATTTTTATAAATCAAGTTTTTAAAGGGGAAAAATTTTCCGAAAAAAGTGAAAGGTAAGATAATATTTATATGAAAACATTTTATTTATTATGTTACATACCAACGAGTGATAAAAATGGTACTAATACATTAATATATCATAGCTGACCATATGAGAATAAAATTCATTTTTTTCTTAAAATATATATCATATTTCTTTACTAATGAAAACAAGATTAAAAATAATCTTGAAAAATAAATATATTATTTCTATTAAGTCTTACCAAATGGTAAATATGAATCATAATACAAATGTATGAAAAATAAATTAGACTAAGATTAAATATAATTGAAGAAATGATATTTTTCATATAAAATTTAATACAATTAATTTAAAAAAATAGCTATATATGATTGCATGTGTCTCAAATTTGGAAAAACAAGACAAAATTACTTTTCCAATTTTGTAACGTTTGTAACATATACACCTTTATAGAGTGATCATAATATATGTATGTAACTACATATATATTTAACTATAATATATATAAAATAAATTCATGGGTTGTATATACAATACACAAATTAAGTGAGTGGTGAAAAAGTCATGTACCTGATAGAAATAAAGAGTGAGATGAATTTCCCATACCTTGTAACTTTGACTCTCATCATACTCATTCAACCCTCCTACATAAAAATCATAATTTATTTTATAAATATATCACATAATCATTTAATTACCTATTATACCATATAAAGTTTGATTATGATTTTATATTTCCCACTTGTTATCAATTATAAGTAATGGTTTCACTTCAGGTAATATCTTCTTTGTTATTTTCATGTGAATTAATTTTTTATACCATTTGTCCTGATATTTATATCATGGGTTATATAATTTAATACATGGATAAATTCAATATATATTTAGTATATTTCTATTATAATAATCCATTTTATATTAAAGTGTAAAATAACATACATCATTTTTTTAGATGGTAATCCACATGTTTGCGTGAAAGCTATTTCAATATAATTGTCATGTTAAATGAATGAAAGTAAAAGAAATATATATAAATATATATATTTAAATATATAATTATTATAGAAGATTTATTATATTATATATACAATATATATTTATGAAATATATCTTTAATACATTCAATGTAGTTTATGAATATAATATCATTTTGAGGGGGAGGTAGTCCACAGTTCCTCAAAAAAATTATTATATTAACACAAAATGGAAAGTATAATGATATGTTTTGTAAAAAAATAATATAATATTAAAGAGATAATAAAAAAAATATATAATATATAAATATACCTTCCATCATAATTCCTACATTGAAAGGTGGTAAAGGAAAAATGAACGATCATCATTCAGTGTGGCGATATTCTGTCTTATACGTAAACAATATGTCTGTTACCATTTTGATGAAAGTTTGTATAAGTTTCAGTAAAAAAAATATCATAAAAACATAATATTAAATTGATTATAATTGTGTTTTTATACAATCATGTAATAATTTTATTTTACATTATTGAGAAAAAAATAAATGAAAGAAGTTTGAGGGTGGGTGTTACCTTTTAATTGAGAAACTCCTTTTGGTTAGAACCAATGAGATTCCATGGAAGTATTTAATACAATGTAATCTTTCAAGGAAGAATTTAGGGATTTTTTGGAGCTATTTTTCTTTATTATGACCGAACATATGTGTCTTGATAGGTGTGAGGAAGTGGGAGGATATGGGACCATTTATAATTAGGGAGGAGTGGCACTTTTGTAATATTTTGGAAAAGGAAATACAACCCTCGTTTTTATATCCATTGGATAATATAATGGTATATAGTTTTAAAATGGAGTATAGGGTAAAAATATAGCTATCCAATAGGTTTTGAAAATGTTTAGAGGTAGGTTATGAATTTTTCCCATAATAAGATGAGTTTAACCATAATCATGATTATTAATATTAATTTCATTCAGTAATATTAATGGTAAAAACAATGTTGAACTTATTAGAAATTAGAAATTATATTTATTTAAAATATGGAATGAATTTATCAAAATTGTAATCCCAGAAGATTCAAAAATTAATTTACATTTAATCAAGTAATCTATTCGAAAATGTGGATTTTTAATGTAAAAATGTTCAAAATCTTGAAAGGTATTTATACTAAATTTGAAAGTTATATTCGTTATAAATAACTAAATTGGATTAATTTGTAAAAATATTATATAATAAATCTTTTATACAAATTTAATATATAAATTATAATTATAAATATATTATATGTAAAATTTGTTTGGAATTTAATTCAAGTATTCTTACCTATTCATTAAAAAATGAATCCTTTCAAAAAAATACTAAAAATTTATCCTAGCATAGTTTTTATTGTTATATTTAAAATATGAGGTTTATTTTGACAAATTAAATTTAGGATTGAAATATGAATTTTGAATCTCAATTACAAGATGGAGGTGAATTGTAATATTAAAAACTTTTTTTTATCCATATAGAAAACTATGTTTAAAAAATTTAAAATGGATAAATTCACAAGACCTCTTAATATTCTAAAAATTTACTAGGTTATAGAAATTTGGTTCTGGAAAAAAAACTTACAGAAAGTTTACAAGCAAAAGATTCTAACTTAAAGCATATATAATCATACATATTAGAGTATACAAATGAACAAGAATGTGTAAGAAGGTTATACATTATTCCATTATCAAAATTCAATGGAAGTAAACATGAAAAAAACAAGTAACAAGTATGAAATTTTTTCACCCATAGAGTAGGGTATCCAACAACCCTAGATAAAGGACCCTTGATTTATACATTCATGAAATACTATCTTATCCACACTAGGGGAAGCCCTTGATAGGAATATCAGAATCTTCCTTGCAATCCTTACAAGCCCTCGATCATCAAGGTAGTTAGAACCTCTATCTTCCTATCCATGGAAGACCTCATACATTATAGTTGTCGGAACCTCAGTCTTCCTATCCACGTAGGTCCTCGAACTTTAATGAAGTCAAAACCTTGGTCTTCCTATCCTCGGAAGTCTTCTATTATAGACAACAACCATTAGAGTTTCACTATTCTAGCTAAATAAGATTTTCAATATGCACAAGGCATGAAAGTCCCAGTCAGTAGAAATAACTTCTGTAGCATGAAATCTTTAGAGTGATTAAAAAATGAAAATCTCATTCAAATGAGCTCCTATTTATATGAACTTATCCAATAGTCAGATCCCCCATCCAGTGGTCATATTTTCTCTTGAACATCATAGGGACCTATACATGTGTCACTCAAACAACTTTTTGTTAGAAACAAAATATACAACATCATTTCATTACTATAATAGTTCTATATAAAATATGGTTGCCTAATCAAATATATTTTTTCAGAGTCAATGGGAAAATATGTTCATTGTATTATAAAATAATAATTTAGAAAATATAAATCATGGATATTGGAATTCTATTTTCCCATGAATTCCTAACAAGGTTTTTATAGATTTTAATATATGAATTATAATGAATTTGGAGTCTAAATTTATATGAATTCAGAGTCTGAATTTAGTGGAATTCATTGTTTGAATTTCAGATAATTTAGAGTCTGATTTTCAAAGAATTCAGTGTTTTGATTTTAGAGAATTGGGAGTCTAAATTTCATAAAATTCAGATTCAGAAAAAATAATAGCCTATAACAAATAATATAAATTATTCAAAGGTTTTAAATATCTAACCAAATTTTACCTGTTAGGAAAAAAAATTTAGAATTAGAGAAGCTATAAAAAAAATGAAAACACAAGTATGGATAAAATTTTATTAATGAAGGAAAATTTTATTTGTTATGATAATTCATTGGAAAAAAGTAATTTGCATTAAAATAGAGTGTTTGTGATTTAAAAAACATAGATGAATGGAAAAGTCATAAAGAAACCACATGGACTCAACAAAGCCACATATTTGGGATGCAATAACATCCTTACAAAAAAGATTATATGGAAATATAGTTTATCTTTATAAACATAAAAAAACATATCACCCTTTATATATAAATCATATTGAATTTGACTAACTCTTCCTTAGTTTTGGAAATCCATAAGGATCATATTCATGATTTCCTGAATGAGAGTTTACATTTTCATGAATTCAAAAAACATCTTTGATAAGAAATTCTGTTTTGATGAACCCACATATTGCATACGGAAATCTCTTCTTTAAATAGAATTCCTTTTATCATTCATTTATCCCCATTTTTGATTTAATAAAAAAGAATAAAGAGAATGGATTAAATAATATGGTACTTGAAATAGTAGTAATATACAACAAAAACACAGGATGAACAACCAAAATACCTTATGATAGGAAAGATTTGTAAAAAAGAAGATAAAATACAATAAAATATTGGAATGGGGTAGAATAATCCTTTACTATCATTTGGCATTAACATATTGATAATGATTTATCGCTTCATTATCTCCTTGTGATATTCTTCCACGGGCTTGAGCAGCTGATCCTAAACATCATTTTTATTATCTATGTCTTTTATCTTTTCATCTTGATCCTTAAGAATATCTGCCAGAGCCTTAAAAAATTCATCGTTCATAGAAAACATTTCTTCAAACTCATATCTGATATCCCTTTCCCTATTCCAATTCATAACTACTAAATTAAGCTTCCCATTCCAGTCCATAAATTCTTTCTTCTCAGTTGTCTATTATAGAGTCATCTTTTCCTCAAAACTCTTAGTAAAAACATTATGCTTCCCATCTTTGGTGTTAAAAAACCGTCACATTATATTGAAATTCATCAATGGATATATGATCATTGATTGTCTTCCTTGATCAACTTGTAATCTTCTTTCCTGGTCTTTTATGAACTTCATATTTAATGATGAATGTTTTTAAATCTACCTCAATCCATACAAACTTATCAATAAGCATGGTGACTGAATATTCATCCTGATTAAACAAGTTCTAAATCATCTTGTTCCTCGAGTCTATAACTAGAAATAAGGGGATGGTATTAACCATGTTTTTTAATGATTTTGCCACAAAATAATTTCTAAAGTAGGGAAATATCGAATCATAGTGTTTGCTAGTAAGGATTCTATTTCTATCTCTTGAACATTAATCTTCTAAGAATCACTATAATTTTTATTTTTCACTATAAATTTACTTGGTGTATCAACCAACGCTTTTTTCCCTCATCATCTATTAGAATGATATCTTCTGCTTTGGGAGATTCATGCTCACTATTAGATAACTATACAATTTAATATTCTTCAAGGTTTTATTTTTCATCACCTAACAAAATATCCTTAAGATGAATGAATTTATGGTTGATTATTTCTTATTTAGATAGTTTATTCACTTATTCTTGTTCCCTTTCTTCTTTTCCTAGTATAGAATATTTTGAATAATCTACTTCAGATGTTTGGATAGATAGTTTCTCAGAAGGAATCTCCTTCTCATAATATTCCTCTATTTGTCTTATCATGTCTTCATATCATCACATCCTTATTCTTCTTATTATTTTTCTAATTCATCCTCCTGCATAATTTCTTCTCCATGTTCTGGTTCTAAAATCAATACATTAATTCACAGAGTCACTGGGAGTGATTCTTATAGAAACGATTCAAGTACATGTATTTGTTCAGAGGCTTTCTCAACAGCCTTAATAAGTTATTGAACTATCTCAGCTTCAGACATTTTCTTCCTTTGATTCATTTAATTTTATTACTGCTCAAGCTCTTCAATAAAATTCAACATCAAGGATATTTCCTCAGAAGGGTCTATAAAAAAGTAGGCCCTACTTCATTCCTTTTTTCATTGTCTTCTCTCCACTTTCCTCCACATCAACATGGTAAGTCCTTTCATTTTTTGTTTTTGGGGGTGGTGATTGAGTTTCCATTGACCCATGGATTTTTTCTTTTTATTCATGATCATTCACATTCTTCTTCCTTCCACCCTACATTGATGTTTCGGTCGCTACCAGTTTCTTTGAAAGGGCTTTAATTTTTTATTCAGACAGATCATTTAAATCTCTGAATTCACTAGAAAAACCAACATTCATCCTCTTTATAGTATCATCACTCGGCAATATCGCTTTGATATTCCTTGGCTTAGAACAAAAATGAATTTTGAAAGAATAAAGACAAAGTACAATAACCATGGATAGAATTTCAGGATACATGATGATTTGAGACTTCAAATTTTCATTCTTGACATTCGAAATTGTGACAAAGATATACTAGACCATGTTTATATTCCGGAAGTTCTCCAAGAAATATAAAATATAGATGCCACATTTCTTTAGGGAATCCTTATCCCATTCTGTCGGATTGATTAAAAACCGTGATCACCTAATTCAAGAATCCATACTTTTTTAGATAGAAAAACAATATTCAGAGTGTTAATTTCTTCCAAGTCAAGGAACTATAAAACATTTTCCTTCTCAAAAGAAACTGATACATCTAGTAATTTATGGGTGCAAAATTCAGCTTCTACTTCATATGGAATACAAATTAGACTTACAGCCTTAGGGTAGGAAATGGTATAGGAATTTAGATAACAGTTGAAGGAAAACATGTCTCTCCATTATTCATTGAAGAAACTTACTATCTTCTAAAATTCAACCATCAACTCTAGATAAACTGGATCATGCACTTTCAGTTTTGAAACACATATGATCCCCCAACCATTCATCTTGACATTCATTGAAATGATATAATCATACATAGAAAATAATTTTGGATAATCTATCCACTCTATGTATATTTTCCATTATGATATTTCCTTTACAGAAGATATTTTTTTCTAAGGGGATACTTCTAAAGGCATTCGGAGTTAAGAAAAACCAGAAAATTTGGAATGAACATAAGTAGGGGGCAGAACTTCAACACATGAAGGGTTTCAAAATTGATGGGAGAAATCCAACAGGGGTCCTTATATTAGCATTTGAGATGAAGATTCAATTTCCTTGATTGATTCGATAGTTGAAGAACTCTTGATTAGATCTGACGGTCGAGTTGATAGCCGAAGAAGGGATTTGGTAGGTTCTGATCTTTTGAGGCTTTTAAGATAAACATTCAGATTTAAGAGAAATTTAATCTGAAAATTTTTCTTAAACAACAAAAACATACCAATATATAATAAAATTATTATGAAAATTTAATAAAGAAAAAATCCCTTCCAGATTTCTAAGAAATCATTCGTAATGAGAAAAATTCTTCTTGAAGAAAATTATATTCTGGAATATTTTCTATAAAAAAAATTTTATTATGAAAAAATGTACCCCCTCAATAAAAAGGAGTATCTTATTGTGAGAATATATGTTTTAAAAAATAATTTAATATGGAAGACTAACTTATGGTTATCATTCCAAAAATTGGTTTAATATATTCAAATCTATCAGAGGGTATAGATTTTTTGAAAATGCATTCATGTTGATCCCGCATTTTGATAAATTGATGAATGATATCTCATTTTTGTGTGTGATCCCAAAAAATGTGATGCCTAATAAATATGTGTTTGGAATGAGAATGATGTGAAATGTTATTAATAAGGAAATGGCACTAGTATTATCACACAATATCTATGTTTTGGTAAAACTCATACCATAGTCTGTGAGTATGTGTTGCATCCACCACACTTGAGCACTATAAGATCCAACTGCTACATATTCATCTTCAGTAGTGGAAAGTTATACTGGGTGTTTATTTTTTCATGACCAATAAATTAATTAATCTCTTACTAAATGACCAGTCCAATATGTACATTTTCTATCCATTCTACATCTACAAAAATCTGTATGTGAATATTTTTTAAAACCAAATATTTTCTAGAAGTATAAAATAGTCCTAAATCCATGGATCTATTTAAGTAGTGAAAAATAATTTTCACTTCCATTAAATGATATTACATAGGATTTGATTGATATCTTGCACATAGGCATGCTGAAAAAAATTATGTCGGGAAGACTGCCTATTAATTATAGTAAACTTCATATCATTCCTCTAAATCATGTTTGATCTACTGGTTTCTAGCCTTCATCAATATCACATAAATTTGAAATAAAAATTTGAGTTCTAATACTATTAGTGTTTTCTTATCTGTACTTTTTAATAAAATTTCAAATATAATTATATTGAGATATATATGTTCCTTCTAGTTTTAGAGAAATTTTAAAACCTAATAAAAATGTTAACTCACCCATCATACTCATTTCGAACATATAATTCATTAGTTTTACAAAATAATAATTTAAATATAATTAAGTTTAATGAAATATAATGTCATCAACATATATTTGAATAATAAATATTTATTTTCATATCATTCATTATAAATAGGGTTGGATCAGTATTTCCCTTAATGTAATTGTATTGTAATAGAAATATTGTATTTCTATCATACCAGGCTCTAGGGACTTGTTTATGTCCATATAATGCTTTGGTCTTCTGGAAAATATGTTCAGGATGTATTTTATTTTCAAAAACATTAGGTTCTTCAACAATAACCATCTCTTGAATATATCCAATAAAGAAAGAACATTTAACATCCATTTGAAAAATTATAATGTTGACAAATGCAGCACAGGAAAGTAGAATATGAATAGATTCATGTCTAGTTATAGGGGAATATGTTTCTTCAAAGTCTATTCCTTCATGTTTATTATAGAATATAACAACTAATATAGTTTTATTTCTTACTATAATTCCATTTTTCGTCACACTTATTTCGGAACGCCCATTTTACACCGATAACAGATGTTTCCTTAGGTCATTCAACTATGATCCATACATTATTCCATTCGAACTCATTTATCTAATCTTGCATGGCGTCATCTAATCATCATCACCAAAAGCATCATTAGTGCATTATGGTTATAATTTAGAATGGAATGATAGATGTTCTAATTCTTTTCTTATGGAACTTCATGTCCATACAAGTTTATTTAGATCACCAATTATTCTATAAATAGGATGATTCTTAAGAAATAACTGATTTCAGATTTGTAAAACCTATTCATCAACATATGGTGAGAAATATTCTAGGGTAAATACATCAGAACCATTTTCATGAACATTTTCTTTATCAAGATGACCTTCTATCAAGAGTGGATAATATGTTTTTAAAAAACCATCCGACGATTTAGGTTGATATTGTTTAAAAACTAGATGATCAGTTTCATCAAATTTAACATCACTTTTTCTTCAAAAGTACATGAATTTTTATTAAAACCCTTATATGACTTAGAATTTGTGGAGTTACCTAAGAAAAATATTTCATCATATTTGGGTACGAATTTATGTAAATTATCTTTATTTTTTAGAATGAATACTTTGAATCCAAATACCATGAAGTAGGAATGTTTAGGTTTTAAACCATTATATAACTCATAGAGTGTTTTATTAAGAAAATATCTAATCAAAACTCAATTTATAGTATAATAATAAGTACTTACAGTTTCATCCACAAAAAATTTAATTGCTGAATATTCACTCAACATGGTTCTTGTAATCTCTAGAAGAATTCTATTTCTTCTTTCAAAAACATGATTTTGTTGAGGTGTTCCCCATGCTATGAAGTTATGAATAATTCCTTATCTAATAAAAGAAGTTTAAAAATTAGAATTTTGAAATTCTCCACCATGATCACATTGAGTAGTTATAAGTGGATTATTTTTCTCATTTTTATGTTGCTTAGTGAAAATTTTGAAATAAAAAAATTGTCAGATTTCATTATTAGAAATTAGACCCACTTAAATATAGTGTAATCATAATCTTGGAAAAACACAATGTATTTTATTCCATTTCATCTAGTATTTTTAGACAAAAAAGATCTATATTGACCAACTATAATTCATTAGTAATTGAGACTTCACCGACTTATTTAGAATATGATTTCTATTGATTTTTATATTGACAAGGATCACAAACTGTTGAAGAATCAAATATAATCTCTGGTATATCATTAAATTGTCTCTTATTTGAGAGATTACATCAGTTCCTAAGGTTATAATGTCCTAGCCTTCTATTCCATAACAATTATTGGTCAACTATTGCTCTAATGAAATGCAGGTCGTGCGCCTATGATCTTATATGTTTAGTGTTTATACATTCTCTTGCTTGTGGGTTGAAAAAATAAATCCATCCATGGAATTGTGTACTAAGAACTTAACATTCCTAAAATTCTCAGGTTAATCTTCATCACATAATTTACATAGGCTAATGAGGTTTTGGATAAGATCATTAACAAATAAAACATTTGAAATCAATATTTTTCAAAGAAGAACAATGTTACCAGTACTAATAATTTCTCCCATATTATTATCTTTGAATGTTACTTTTCCTATTTTCATATTGATAAACTTTTCAAAGAACTTTTTTTTACTAGCGATGTTTCGGGGAAATCCACTATCCATGTACCACATATTACTATTGGTACTATATTTCATTTCATGAAAAAAACTGTTAGACATTCAGATCGCAAACATTCCTTGATACGGAAATTTCAGAAAGCAAAATTTTAGGTATCCATATTTTAATTGAAAAATAATATTTTGAGGAAAACCTAAAGACTATGTTTTGTTTAAAGAATATTATTTCATCCAATTTCCACCACACTAACATTTAATGAATAATGGAGTAATTTTAGGAACAAAATAGTTATTACTAAATATTAGTTTAGAATGAGTATAACAAAACCCATTATGATTCCTAAGAGGATGAATTTGGGAATACATTTTATCAAAATTTTCATTACTAGAGGTAATGTTTGAAAAACACTTATTCAAGGAAAATATTTCCAACTTCAGTTTAATAACCATGTTTTTATCCTAAAAAACAATAGATTTAGAACTAGAGTTGGCCTTTAGAATATTATTCATAGAAATTACATTTTCACGATCCTTAGAAAGTTTATCCATCTCAGGATTAACTTCCTTACGGTTTTTTTAATTACATTCAATATCATGAATATTATTATTATGATCGTTAGAAAGATCTGATATTTATTTAGTAAGAAAAAAATTTCTAGAATTTTATTTTTAGGTTTTTTCATGACATTAATATTTTCATTCTCATGAATTTTATCAAACCTAGAAACATAATCATTAGTAGGTAATGTATTATCATCATTAAAAGATGATTATTCATCTAATGATTCATAATATTTATTATCAATATTAGTTTTATTTATAGAAATATTGGTTTTGGATTCAATTTTGTGTACCTTGGACATTAGACAATTATTTTCAATAGGTAGCTTGGATAGTAGACCAAGATTCATCTGATCATAACAATCAGTCTCTGAGGATTCATTTGAATAATATCCTCCCCTGACACTCAAACTGTCATTATCATTCAAAAAATTATTAGCAGTATCCTTTTAATACTTATTTCTATTGGTCCTAAAATACATTGTTTTCTATACTTTTTTCTTAAGAACATTACAATCTGGCCTTATATGCCCAAGTATTTTTCATTCATAGAAAGTGACTTCTAATTCATTCGTGTTATTTATTTTTTTCTTCTTAAACCTATACTAAAAGTACTTATTCCTAACTATCATATTCATCCTTCGAGCAAGATTAGCATGCTCATTCTCAGAATGATCATTATCACTATATTCGGATAAAACAATGACATTCTTTGACATGGATCATATAACCCTTTATGTTTTCTTGTTATTAGTAGTAGTAAAGGCTACCGATTCATTGCCATTCTCCATATTATTCATATCAGCATATTTTTTCATTCTTTTCACATGTTGAGGTAGAGTTCCAAAAATCACATTAAGTTTAATTTTAAATACTTTCTTATTTACACCAATAGTTGTTCTCTTATATTCCCACTCATTTAGCATGATATCAATAATCTTGTCCATAAGTGCCTCATCATCTAAACCATTATCACCAATTAGTTTTAAACGGTTTACAATATTCATAAACCATTATTGTACATTGTACACTAGTTCTCCATAATGAAATAGAAATCCAGGATATTGTGATCTAAGAATAGCTATTCTAGTTTATATATCCTATTATGTAAAAAAATGAGTAACCTCCAATTTATTCCAAATATAATTTGTAGCTTCAAAAGAAGAAATGAAACTATATATATTTTTGGTCATGGAACACAAATAAGTATTTCTTACCTTGTAGTTTAGATTTTATTCTGACTTTTCTTGATTAGTAAATGTTCTTAATTCCATATCCAGAATCATGTAATCTCCAGTATTAATAACAAAATACTTCATACATTATCTGCAATATTTATAATTATTCCAATCAAATATACGAGGTTTAGTAGGATTCATATTTTAAATCGAATCAACATTAATTCCTAGCATCTAAATGAAAATATATTTCCACAAAAACATGTTAATTTTAAAAGATTATAATCAAGAATAAAAATCCTATGCATGAAAATTATGTAGGTAAATGAAAACAAAGAAATAAAACTTATGTATGAATATAATTATTTCACAGACCTCATCTAATACTAATTGTAGGATTGAAATATGTATGTAGATTCTCTATTACAAGATATGGGTGAATTTTAATTTTAAAAAAATTCATTTTTATCCTTAAAAAACAATGTTCAACAAAGGTAATCATGGTATATTCACAAGACCTATTCTAGTTCTACATATATGCTATGTTCGTGGAATGTGTTTATGGAAATGAAACATAAGGAATGTTTACCAGAAAATGATTCAACCGTAAAGCTTATAGAATCTTACTTATCAGACTATATAGAATTACAATAAAGTATATGAAGGTTATAATTTCTTCCTTTATAAAAATATAGTGGAAATAAACATGAAACAAAACAAGTAACAAGTATGAAATATTTTAACCCAATGAGTAGGGTATCCAATAACACTGGATAAAGGTCCCTTGATTTATACTTTCGTGAAATTTTTTCTTAACCACAAGAGGTTAATCCCTTCATAAGAATATTAAAATCTGCCTTGCTTTCCCTTCTAGACCTCAAACATTAATTTAGTATGAACCTCTGTCATCCTATCTACGGAATTCCTTGAACATTAATATAGTTAGAACCTCTATATTCTTAACCTAAGAAGTACTCAAACATTAAGGAAGTCAGCACCTCTGTCTTCTAATACACATTAGTCCTCGATTGTATTCATAAACAATCGATGTCACATGAATCAAGATGAACAAGATGTTTAGTACCTTTAATGCATGAAAGTATCTCTCTCTAGAAATCACATCAGCAACATGAAATATCTAGAGTGATCAACAACTTCCAAGCTCGTTCAAATGAGATATTATTTATTGGAACTTCTCCAATAGTAAGATCCCACCTCCTAATGTAATATTTTTCATTGAATTTAAAGGGACCTGTACACATTTCATTCAAACAATTATTAGTTAGAAATAGAATGTACGACATCGTTTCATAAATATAAAAGTTGTTTCTAAAATAAGGTTTCTAAAAATATATATTTTTTCAGAAACTACGTAAATAATAACTGTTATGAGTCTATGAAAATAATAATTTGGAGACTATAAATCATGGATATTAAGAAACTTTTTTCCAATGAATTCATAACCAGAATTCTCTAGATTTGAGGATATGAATTCTAATGAATTTGGAGTATGATTTCTTAGGAATTGTGAGACTGAATTTGGAGGAATTGGTAGTCCAAAATCTAAATAATCCAGTGTCCGAATTTATAGGAATTCAGAGTTTAAATATAGTGGAATTGGGATTCTAAATTCAATGGAATTTAGTGTCCAAATTTAGATGAATTCGGAGTCCAAATTATAAGGAATTCAGTGTTGGAATTATGAGGAATCCAGAGTCCGAACTCTATTGACATCAAAGATATAATTTCAAGGAATTTTGTGTTTCAATTTTGAGGAATTAAAAGTCTTATTTCTCTGTAATTCTAAGTCTGAATTCTGAGAAATTCTGAGTCGGAATTTTAGAGAATTCATAGTTTTATTTTCTGAGAATTCAGAGTATAAATGTTAGAGAATTCAGAGTTTGAATTTCATAGAACTCAGAGTCTGGAAATGAAAAACACTAAAACAAAATATTTATAGGATTCCAAGGTTTTAGTTATAAATATAAATTTTACCATTTTGGAATAAAAATATTATGATTTATATAAACTATAAAATGTATAATTAAAACCTATGTAAGTGTAAAATTTCCTTCAGGAATGAAAATTTTGTTTATTAAGATGATTCTTAGGAAAAAATAATTATCCTTCAGATAGAGTGTTTGTGATTTACAAAACATATATGAATAGAAAATTCATAATGAATCCTTATTTACTCAACATTAAATATATAAGAGTTACAAAAATTGATATTAAATGCGTTCTTAATGAAAAGGCATTAAAATTACCAATACAAAAATATAGTCTTTTAGGAATAAAATTGGCATTATTATTATCTTATATATACCCAATATGTTGAATGAATATCAGTATAATAATATGGAATATATAACATATATATTAATTTAATATCACATAATTATTTTATTTATTTTATTTTATTACGAGAAAAACTACTGGAGGATAAAAATAAATATAAATCGTCTATATTCAATTATTTATTATATTTCCATTTCTAATTGATTTTTGTGATATAAATTGATATTATATTTGTGTAAACAAAAATATTTTTAATAAGTTACATTATACTAATCATACAGTCTAATTTAACATTTATTTTTAATATTATTATATTATGTAATCATATTATTATAATATATTATTGTTTTGTAAACCTTGGTCTTTCGTGTTAGATAAGACATCCAAGAAAGTAATTGGTTAGTGTAATTGAAGAAAACATAGGTGTTCCATGTATATAAAGATAAAATATATGTTTCATGTAGTTCAAGTAATCCAAAAAAATTCTTTAATATAAAATATGATATTTTCATATATACATGAAATGAAATATATCAACAAGATTAAAATAAATATGAAAAAAAATCATAAAATCTTGTGGTGTTACAATGAATAGATATTATGGTTAATATACAATAAATTATTAAACATAACCATGATTGTATTACATGTATATATACAATTCATTCTTAAAATTTAAATGTGATGGATATTCTATATGTAACTATTAAATGCATAATTTTGTGGATGAAATTTCAAATGATATTCAAATTTTCTATGAAACCATAATGAAATTATATTTCATTCAATATATATAATGAAATGTGTAATGAAAATATTTTAATAATGAATATGATTTCAAAGGTTTTAAAAGAATTTATTATGATCCAATATATTATTTTTAACAATGAATATTTTTACAATCATTCATGGACTAAAAGTGTATTTATATATCTTAATGATAGTTTTTATGTCCATATAATGTTATTAAAAACCATTTCATAGGGTTTAAGGTTAGGTAAGGTAGAATAATAAGGATTTTTTAATTTTAGGATGATTTTTCATAATTTTTTTTTATTTTAAATATTTTATATTTTGGGAAAATTTGATACTGAGTAGAAGTGTCGACCTTGAAATTTATGGGTTAGTTTTGTAACAATGATGACCTTGTTCTCTAAAAATCAAAAACTAAAAGATATTTGTGAAAAAAGGGAAGGAAATTATATTATAAATATACTAAATTAGGAAATCTATAATTTATTTTCTTATTTTAGGTACCAAATTATGGTTTAGAAAACATTAAAGATTAGGATGTTTCCATGTGAGGTTTTCTTAGGAGTTGTGGATACCATCATGGGTTTACAACATTATTTTTGATTATATGTTCCAAATATTTGAAAACATTTTTTAAGGGATGGATTTTGAGGAAATTAATTATAATATTTTATAATTAATTTAGAAGTGTAATAGAACTATTTATAAATCATTTCATTGTTAAATAATTATAGGGTTATCAAGGGTATTATGTTTAAAATGTCCATTTTAAATTTTAAATTCAATAATTCATTTCATTAATAATGATTTTATATTCAATTGATTATGGATATCTCATAGATAAATATGGGTTAGGGTATCACACACCATATTACCCCTACAAGGTGATTTAATCATCACTATCATTGAAAAAGTTTATCAAAATGACATTGAAAACTCTTTGAACATCCTAGTCACCTATAAGTAACAATTTGATCTATCCAATACATTTTAATTTCTCAAAAATATATATAGATCCAGGAATCTAATTTATTTGATTTTAAAATATCAATTTATCAATATAATTTGGAAAAATAAATACCACCAAGGAAGTGACTACTAATATTCTAGAGATGTCGACATTATGGTGGAATATAAAAGAGATATCAATATAAACACAAAAGATACCAAATTCTATATTTTCGGTATGGATTATTTTATTATGAATAAAATATGAATCTTTTTTGGGTTGGTATTGAAATATAATATGGGTATATTTCATATATTGAATTTACAGAAATATAGTATTAAAGAATAAGACATTAAATCCTGGTTGATGTTTTAAGAATGATGTTGGGTGAATAATGTGTTCATCACTAATATTATGATATATTCTAAATATCATGAGAGTCCTGATAAACCTCAAGGATATTCTATAGAAGTGTTTGTTTTAAAATTTTGGAAATATATAATTGATGGATTTAGTACCTTTGAAACGTAGTAAAAAGATGATAAATTTTAGGAGATATTTATTTAGTTTTGTTAAATGTTTAAGGTACATGTAACTGTTAAGTTTAACATGTGACAAAAGGATATTTGTGGAATAATTACTTCACTTTTGGAATAAATATTTTCACCATTATTGGAAACCATTACGGTTTATAAGATCTTTTATTTTTATATAACTATGTGTTACTTTATTTTTTGGGATAAAAAAAATAAGGTTTGAGATAACCATTGTGTTTATTTTTTTTAATATTGAATAGATTAATTTTAATTATGAGGTTGATTAAGACAGTAATAGAAATTTATTAAATATAATATTAATATTTTTTTTAGAAAAAGGACAACCCATTTTATGGGAAATAACCTAACACATCCAAAAAGGTCCTGAGGCTGTAACCCAAAACCAAATGGTGATAAGCATGCATCACCAACCACTAACCTACATGATTTATTTGTTATTCCGACATTGCATTCATTTATTTAAATGATCTATTTGATAATGGTTAATTTTATTTTTTGGAAAATATGTTTTACCATATAGATAACCATGTGAGAAGAAATGTTTTTTGTGTCTATGTGTTTATTTTCATTTTAGAAGCATATTATTATAATTTAGGGAATCATTACAAGATTTTTGTAAAAATAATACTAAGGGATTTGGTTTAAGAGATAGTGGATTTATTATATTATTGTAGAATATATAATTTTATGATAACATTATAGTGATTTAGGTAATTTAGAGAAATGAATGTTACATCATACATTTAATGTGATTGGGGAAATTACATTTCTGGTGTGAGACATTAAGGATGATTGATGTTGATTGGAGTTAAATACAAAGTTTATCCTAGAATACTAAATGCTAAATCCATCTGATTTTTTGTTTTCTGTCATACTCTAAATTTTGTTGTAGAATTTTAAGGATTGTTATTTTTTCGAATGATCTAAGTTAATTTTTGGGAATTATTGTTCAATTTTTATGATTAAAGATGCTTTTATTTGTCTCTTGGTTTATTCATTCTTTGAATCATTTAATCATTTGGTAACCAATTTGGTCTTATAAAATGACTAATGACATGAGGAATAGATTATTATTGTTTTTTAAAAATATTTATACATATATGTTTATTCTAGTACTTCACACATGATCAAAAATTATATTTACTACTCAGAATTTGGGTAAATAGATTAGATTTTTCTCAGAATTGAATAAATTATGAAATAATTCTTTTCAACTAAGTATATTTAATTATAACATTACGGTAGATTTTAAAATAACTCATCAACATTAGGAAGAGTATTTTGAAAAATAGAAATTATATATTTAATCTTCTTAAAATGAAATAATTGGAATATTATCCCGTCCCAGATTTATGATTTTATGATGGTTAAATTTATGATTACCATGTTATCTATAATTTTTTATTAGTCCTAGGGAGTAATTTTTCTCATCCATATAATTATTTTCACTTCCCAAAAATATTTTCTTATATGGAAACCTAGTTATTGGTTATTTCAAATGACCTTCATACTTATCTTTTCATAGTTTTCAAGTGGAGGTTTTATTAACACTATTTATGGTGTGGTTTTTGAATAAATGTATTTTGAGAAATCAAACCCTATTTACCTATCCCAACATAAAATTTTTATTATAAAATTTCATATGGGGGTGGATAGAATTTAATATAATTATATTTTAAAAGGGAATACTATGTTCAATAACTAACAAGATACTCAACATAAATCATAAATGAACAATGAAATATTATTATTCATTATTTACCATTATAACCATGCTGTTAAATAAGATTGAATGAATATTATTAACCACATTAAGAAATATATAACGGTCCAACTCATTTCTATGGTTTTAAATAATGATTTATTATGTTGTAACGTGATTTTTAGTAAAGTCATTTCATTCATAAAAATTATGTTTTCTTCAAAAATTTATATTCTTGACTTTATGAGTAAATATTATAAAACATTTCCATAAATATTATAATATATATTTGAAAAAATAATTTCTTTTATCAAAATATATTTTGCGAAATTATTTAATGGTGAATGTTTTATAATTTTATAAAAATATTTTTTTAAAAAGAAAATTGAAAATTAATGTTTTTTTAATGAAAATTTATTTTCTTTTAAATTATTTATGAAATAAAATTCCATTTTGGATTATTTTTTAAATTTTTTATTTCTTCATAGTAAAAATATTTTTATGATTTTTATTAAATATATCTTAAACATTAATTTACTATATTAACATTTTTTACTTAAATGAAAATTTTCTGAAAAAATGATTTTTCATTGAATTTTTCTGGCATAATATTAAATTAATAAATGACACATATGTTTTCTTAATTTAAAAAAAATTAATTTAATTTATTAAATTATGTTATCTATATTTAGTAAACAATTCCATTTTATTTTTGGCAATTTAAATATTAATCTTGATAAATTTTTTTCCACAGTAATGTGTCAATTAAGAAATTAAGGGTTTAAATTACATAATCACTAATATAAAATCACATTAAAACATAAATAAATTTTAATTTATGGTTATAAATAATCTATAATACAAAAACATATAATATATGAACATATATTTATATTTTTATTAGAATTTGACATGTATAATATGTTTTTTAAATGTCACTCTTGTTTTGTATAATTATAATATTTATAACATGAGATTAACAAGATGATATTTTCTTTTAAAAATATTTTTTTATAATGTAAAATAATTATCTTCACCATGGTCATTTATTTTTAATTTTTTTTTAATAAATAATTACCATAAATTCGATAAGAGTACTACCAAAATAATTATTCAATTAATGTGAAAATGAAATAAATGATATTATAAATATTAAGAGTGTTATAATTTAAGATAATTATGGTTATCTACAAATTTTCAAGATTAAAATGATATATTTATGATTTTTTAAAATATTTTTTTCTAATTATACGTTTTTTATTGATATACATAAAGTTAAATTAATTAAATGTTCAAACAATTTATATTATTGATATTTTATATTAAATAATATGTTAATAAATGACATTGAATTTCTCAAAATTTTTTATATAGAAAAGATATTATTATATGGTAAATAATATCAACCATTATCTTATTACATTATGTTTTTTTATTTATAGTAATTATATTGACCCTCAAGGTGTTATGTAAAAGTGGTTTTCCAAATATGAGGTATAGTTTTTAACTACTCTATTAGTTTTTTCCTCTTCCACCCATTATAATTATTATTAAAACATGATAATGTAAAAAAAGTTATTCCATATAGTTTGTTTTTAATATTTTAATAGAATAACCAGTATCCTTATTTGTACTCCATTGAAAGGGAGATCAGTTCTTCATTATTGTGTACGATTGACTACCGCTTTATGAAATGATGTGATGTGTTTTCTATCACTATATATAAAGACATGTTAAAATTATAATTTAATATCTAATTATTAAATTCATGTTATATTTATAATTTTGAAAATAAAATATATCATTTACTTTATATAGTTCTATTCAAGAAAAAATTATAACCCCATTCATGCATACTTGTGGACTACCATGTCAATGAAGAGTTCTGATTTGATTTTCATCACAAGAACATCCAGATGATATATATATAAGTACATTTAATAATGTAATATGATATTTATGATATTATAATGAAAATTTAATGATAAAATAATAATAATAATCCTTCCATTATTATCGTTGTTAAACTAAAATATTACTCATGTGTACATATGACCAACCATTTCTATGACTGTAACATAGTACATTCTTCATAACAATATTTCCAAATTAAACAAAAAAGAATGAATTATAAATGAAAAGGATAATTATATGAGGATTATTATTCTATAAATTATGGAATAATGACCACTTTGTCCTTATTGATCCTATAAAAGCTATTTTGGACTTATTAAAGGGTTATCTCCCAAACATCAAATACAAAATTATATGATTAAATATTTGTATCAAAACATGGAAAAATCAATGTAAAATTAATAATAAATAGTAAATATTTCATAATAATGATAATAAATAACCTATTTTTATTTTATATCAGGATAAATAATGTATTTCATTAGTGGGACTTGGGGTAAGAGACTTTATTTTAAAAATTAGGTTTTAATTTTTCCCTTAAAACATTACTTTTCTTATAGATTCGTATATTAAATTTTTTTTTATAAAATGGTTTTACTATTTTCCTATAAATTTTAATGTTATTTTTATCCATATATTAATTTTTTTTAAAATGCATTTAATGGATGTTTTTTTATCATTTTTGAAATTAAGTACTTTGTGAATTTTCTCACATAAGTATATAAGGGTTTTTTAACTTATATGGTGTGAGTGGAATTTAGTTTAGTAATGAATAAAATTTTCATTGAATATTTCTTTAAGATTTGACATCAATATTTTCAAATAAAATTTTATCATTAATAATTATAATGATTTTTAAAATAAGTGATTTCAAAATGGAAATGATATTTTCTCGAAGAATTGTTCTTGTGATGAAATAATTTGTATATCATGATAAGGTTATTGGAAATTGATTATAATGATGGGTGGTTCCATTAAAAAGATACTACAACTAGGTTTATGATATATATTCAATTCAAATGGGGTGTAATTTGAGCATATGGTTATTAATTTTATGGGATAGAGTTAACCGATTAGGTTTATCCTAATAGTTACTCAGAATATATTATAATGTTTATTCCAATATTATCACTTAGTATTTTTCAATGATTATTTGTTATGGTTATAATAAGGTAACATTCAATAGGCATATGTGATGGTATTTCATGAGAAAATATGACAGTTATTCCAAATATAACCATGATAGTCATTAAATATATAAGAGTCAAAAGTATAACATTATGAAAATGCGTTTATGTGATTTTAAAATTTTATATGAAACATTTTACGAGTTTTTTATTAAATATTTCAATTTTATGTTTTATGAATTTTTTAATAAAAAATACTATTTCATGTGTTGGAAAAGTGTATAGTTTTACCCTATAGGTTATTGTGGAAAAGGAAACGTTTGATAAGTATTCATGGTATGATAATTTCTTTTTTATATTTTATGTCCCTTATTAAGTGTTTTATGCTAATGCAACATATATATATATGTGTGTATATATATTATGTATTCACAAGGTTCAAGGAAGAGTATAAGAAAATAAGAATCAATGTTAAAGGTCCTAAATATTTTGTTATAAAAGGGAAATTTTTTTTTAATGGTTACATATTGTGGAAAAAAAGGTTGGTAATTAGTTGTTTCACCCTTGAAATGTATGGGTATGTTATTTAAGAATAATGATATAGTTCTCTAGAACAATAAACATAAAAGATATTTCTGAATTAAATTATGTGAATTATAGTATAAAGACACTAGAATACGAAATGTTAGCGGACAGTCGAATACGTTCCATATTAGGAATCATCATAATTAATATTATATGATAAGTCCAACTCAATTTTTGGTCATAATGAATATAAAAAATGTTTAAAATAGTTATTTTTGTAAAAATATAAAGTAGGTAAAAGTGAATAAAATTAGATATAATGAGGAAGGCATGTATAAACCATGATTATTTTTAAAGGTTGAGTTCAATACTAGAAAAAATCATATACTAATGTTTTTGAACAGTTGTTACAGGCCCCTAATACATTGGTTTTTGATATACCAATGATTTAGAGGATCATAAGATTATATTCCACCAGTATAGACCTATACTAATGGAACTAAAATGATTTTTGGAAATAATTAGAATATATAGGATATATATATATCAATCTCAATCTACTGTTATAGGTCATATAAAATAATTTAACCAATGGTTTTAAAAATCGTTGGTATAAGTAATGTAAAATAAGCTTGACTGGTTTTGGTCCCAACACCACCAACATATATTTCAATGACCTAACCACTTATTTAAAATGAATATAAAAAATATGATATATATATATATATATATTTACTTAAAATATTTTAAATTATTATGTATTTAACATATTTTGATAAAAAAAATTATATGAAATCCAAAAACCCATACAAACGGATTCCAAAACTATTGGTATATGTATTATGATTTTTTGAACTTATACAAACGGTTTGAAAAAACCGTTAAAATAAGTTATTTTTACAGCTTCATATAAAAAATGTTTTACCAAAAAAATAGTGGTACATATATCAATTATATGAATTTTTTTTCCAAAACTATTGGTATAGTATCATTTTAGGGAACCAATGCTAACGGTTTTTCCAAAACTATTATTATAGTTATAACCAACACCAACGGTTTAGACAAAATAATTGGTTTATTGTAATTTAATGTTATATATAATGAATTTTATAATAAAACCATTGATATATATAACATATAAAAATGTTTAATCAACACCATTGGTATATGTTCTCTCTACGACACCTACAATAATTTTTTTGGCCAAATCGTTGGTATATATAATCAATACTAGAAATTTTCCAAACCGTCAGTACGTGTTCATTAGTATAGATCCTATTTATATTAGATGATGTGGTTCATAATTATCACTCTTATACATCATTATTTTTTAATTTCGTAGTCACATGGATTTTCAGTGACTTTCCATAATGGAGTAGTTTTGGTAATTACTGGAATACCAACTCTCCTCCCCTATAGTAGTGTACCCCTATCCTCACATTTACAAACATCCAAAATCAATTTTTTTTCCAATTAAAACAATAATAAAATATTTAATTTAATTATATAATCATGTAATCCTTATTTTTCTTTTAAATACATTCTTGGAATGATTTAGTTATAATCCCAATGAGGTTATTCGAAGAAGAGGTAATAGTCATCACCAAGGTCCTTGTTTTTTCTTCATTTATTCACCTCCAATTATGTATTAACAATTATAATATAACAAAAATAGTATTCCAAATTTAATAATATGTAATTCTCTCTATGTATTAATACCCATCCATTACTAGCTCCATCAAATGGTAAATTAAACCATTATCCATGTGTATATTAGACTATTACCATAGGAAAAATTGTAAATTATTTTCCATCATTTCATAACATTGATATTTATTATGATTGAGTTAATTTTTATATATTATATTAATAAAATATATATATTTATATAAAATAAATATATTATATACAATCATACCTAATTATCCATTGAAATATAATAATAACATTCATTTGTTTGGTGGACAATCACCTCACAATGTGACGTGATTCAATTTTTTATTACTGCATTACATGGGTGATATATGTATATTTATTTAATGAAATAATATTCTATTTATCATATTATAATCACTATTTACTTATAAAATTACACATACCTTGTTATTTTCATGATTTTTGAAAAATGGAAACATTACACAAGCATACGTTGGCCAAGAGTCTCCACAACTGTAATGTAGGTCATTTTTCATAACCACAATTAATGTTTATTTATTAATGTATAATTTATGTATTTAAAAAATAATTACTTAATTATTATTATTATTCATGAAATGTGGAAAAAAACCCATTTGACTATGATCAACACACCGACACCATTTTGAAATAATGAACTAAGCATCCTCAAAACACCTGATGTGGACAAAACTAATTAATTAATTAAATAAATAATTAAAAAAATTAACTCAATGGTTTAATAATAAGTAGTTATATATGAAAAATTCTCTTAATAAGTAAAATAATTGATATATTTTTATTATATAGATTATAAAATAAATACACGATGAGCCTCTACTTGAGGTAAGGGCTTCCATCTCATGACGTTATTCATTGAGAAACATGTTCTTATATACCACTAATTTATTTTATATAATGTATATAATGCCAATTTTAATATTATTTCATGAATACATTATAATTCATGGAATTTTATGTGAAATTTCACTTACATAATTCATGGGTGTTATGATAGAAATGTTACTAATGCGAAAAGTGTTTATGCTTCAATACCATTTTAAATGAGAATGTTTATGATTCAATTTCCACTGAATGGAATTATTTGATAGTTTTATAATAATCAAATTAAATTTTTCTATAATATATTTATTTTTTAATTTTTATGTAATAATACTATTTTAATCTCTCAGGTACTTCAAATGATTGAGAAAATGTTTTTACGAAAATATTACTTCATTTTTCTTTTCATTAATTTTTTTTGCATCCAAATACATGTTTTATAAAAAATTTAAATAATTTTTTTACTAAAATAAAATGAATTCTGAAATAAGTATTTAATTTTATTTTAATTTAAAAAATGGTTTAAAAATAAACTTATGGGCATTTTTAAATAAAAGAACTATTTTAAATTTTTAATAAAAAGTTAATGTAATTTTTTTAAACATATTACACATGTAAAGAATTAACATCAATAATTTTATTTTAAGATTAATTTATATATTTTCATGGAAATGAATATATAAAATAAGACCCCTAATGAATTTTATATTTTAGTTTTTCAAATGTTAATTTCAAAATTCCAAGGTTATTTTTCTTATCATTATTTTATTATTAATTATTAAAATACTTCTATTCATCAACACCAATAACCATTAATGTTATAGAATGGTTCTAAAATAATTATATATTTCTCATACATATATAGATTTATCATTCACACTTCTTTTTATGGAGAAACACATGCCTTATATTCATTTCTGAAATTTGTTCATTATAAAATCACATTTGATTATTATATGAGGAAATATTATGTAATTGATTTTATTTATATGGGAAATTATTATATTGATTCCTTATGATTGATCTAATTATATGACACAATTATTAATATACATGAAATAAAAAACTGGGTGGGGGTAGATTTATATATTCCTTAAATTAATAGGGTAATGTCTTAGTCTCATTGGACGTTATGTATGGGAGCCTAATCCATTACAACACTCTATCAACTATGTGATTTTTTTGATGGATTTATCCTTGAATTATGTTTATTTAATTATTTATATTGCATCCACATTTCCTATAATTCTAAGATATTGTGATACCATGTTTTTTATGTTATGTTCCATTGTGATGACATAAATTATTTTTCTTTTATGATATCATGTTATAACTAAGACTCAAATTTCTGGCATCCACAATAAGTTTTTTTCCTTATTAGGATTTTTGTATCACCACATTTCTCTATTTATTACCCTGGTTCTCCCATGATTTTTTAAGAGATAAAAAATATTTTTGAGCTCATTATAGAGAATAAATTAAAGTAGATTTATTTTAGACACATATTGATTTATTATGAACCCAGTCTTCCAAAGACATTAGGCCTCATTATCATTGGGTTGTAAATAATATGTGTTGATTTCAAAAATATTATAATGATTTGTGTAAATTTTTTAGGTTTTTATAGTTGTTAATAGATTCATAAGTGCAATGTTTATGATTTTAGCACTAGATTTGGAAGTGCAGGTTCAGAGTTGTTATACTTTTTATCAAAATAGGGTTTATATTACATTGAATATAATGATATATTCTTATGATTTTTTCATAGGAGTTATGTAATTCATCATGTATTTATAATTTTAATATTAATAACAACTTCAAATCCTTAGAAAACCATTTTTTATGTTTTATGTGATATAAGTCTATGATGATAAATAATATTTTGAGAGGGGTTTTATTATGTTAGGATATTGGTAAACCATTGGTTCAACATGATTTATTATTTAAGGAAAAATACAATTAATTTTTTGTACATATGTTTAATGATATTGGATACAATTAAGGGTTTTCATTTTATTAATGACGAGGTAATTATAAATTATTAAATTTTAGGGAATATTATATAATTATGGCACAAATTTTTTTGAAGAACACATTAACATTTATTGGTTTAAATTGAATATAATTGTTATATAAACATCAAAAATATATGTGATAAAACCAATCTACAATTTGGGTTTCAGTCATAGTGAGAAATATTTTAAATAATTATTGGGATATTTAATTATGGACTGATTTATTTTTAACATAGGGTACTGTAGATGAATTTTAGAGAGTAACTATTAGATGTTTTATTAGATTTTGGAATTAACATACCCTATAAAACCATTTTTTCGTTAATGTTTAATTATATGGGGAATATATTATTATACTTCTATTTAATTATGTGATATGTTATATTTTTTATTTTAGTTCCTTTGGTATAGAAACAAATTCACATAGAATACTAATTGTTTTTAAAAAAAAATAGGATATTATGTTCACAATTATTTAAAGGATGACATTTTATGTGTTATCTATAAATATTTACATATTTTATTTATCATTATTGTAATTTAATTAATAAGATCTAATTATAATGATATTTAGAATGAAAAGATTATCATATTATATTCATTTTTTAGGAAATTTTGGAATTTTCCATACCTCTTTGGTTTACAAATTTATGGTAGCTGACATTCTCATGATCATTAAATTCCTCTTATGAAAGGACATATATTTTTTTCATTAATATTTATTAATTATTTTTTTATTCCATGTATATATCTTCATGTACCACTAATTTATTCCTACTTTTAAACCTAATTATTTTTTGTTTCACATGACCTTTATACTTCCATATCATTCATTTCAAATGACTGTTTTATTAAGCATTTATAAAATGCGAGGTTTTAAAAAATTAAATTCAAAGTTAAATAATAATATATGTTTACCAAGTAAAAATTGTGAGGAATAACTTTATAAGATGGATGATTTAACACCCCCTAGATTTTAAATGAGTTATATTATATTCCATAACATATTCTATACGCAACATTGAGTATCATTGAACAATGACCAAATTTTATTATATTATTATTTATACATGAACAATAGAATCTATATTTTTAATTAGTGGGTTTGAATATTATTAAATAATATATTTAAATATATATAAATTTCTTAAAAAAATTAATTTTTCTTTCTATTTTTAAATAAATAAGCTGTCAACTCCAGTAATGATATTTTATTCATTAAAAAATATGAATCATTAAAAAATAATTTTTTTTCGTTGATGAGAAATTATTTTAAATAATTTTTTGAAATCCTCAAGATAAAATTATAATAATTTTTAATAATTTTTAAAATCATTATAATGATAACAATATTGGTTGAAATTTTTGGATTTTTTATAAAATATAAATTTTTCAATGAGTAATTAAACATTACATTTTTTTTGTAAAACTATCATTTCATATTAATAATTTATGAAAACTGAATGTAGCATTATTATTTAGTATTATTTTATAATTTTCATATTTCATCAAAATAATTAAATTTAATTGATTTTTTTCGATGATTTTTATATAATTTTATTTTTAGGATTTAAAACACATTTTTATGAATTTTTTTTATAGTGCATAATATTTCAACATAATAAACAAATTAAAAAATCACCTTATAAGAAAATATTTATATGAAATTTAAAGATTTCATATCTATAAATATGAATTTAAATTCATTTATTTAGGATTAGTTAGAATATATTTATTATAATATCTTCTAATTCTTGAAAAATGTATTTCTTAAAAAACTATTTTTTCGACATGTCATCATGATTAATTTTATATTACATTTCAAAACAAAAATGTATTGATTTTGATTAAATTGATTAAAAATTATATATCAAAAAATTTATATAAAATAAATATATTAACAGACTTTTTCATGACATATAATAATAAAAACCATAAAAATAGTCATTGTGGTAAAAAACATTTAATGGGTAAAATTGGGTAACCATAGAGGTAAAGATTATAAAATGATTAAAACATATTTAATATCAATTTTAGATGTTATTATCATCATTAAATCTCTTCCAATACGTTATTTTTAAATTTTGGAGACATTTTCCTTGATATTCACTTCCCATTATTGAGTTTTTTGGGTATATACCAAAATATTTAACATTGGATATAAAATACTATTGGGATATAAAATACATACACAACAATCCTACACTCAGTGTAAGGGCTTCGATATAAACAATTCCTTATTTGAGACACAAATTATATTATACAACTAATTTAATTTATATGGTTTATATAGATCCCGTTAAAATATTATATCATGAAACTTTAATAAATTATGGTACATTAATCTATAATTCACATAATTTACACGATGGGTTATGATTCAAATTTTATGATAGTGGAAAGGTTTATGCTTCAATATCATTTTGACAAGTATTATTTAGGCATGAATAACCATTAAAGGATTTATTGTGAATTATATAATAAAACCCTTCAATTTTATTTCCGTAATGTTAGTTATTAAATTTTCCTATAATATTAATATTTTAATTTAATGTACATAAAATTATGGGAAAATATTTTCTTTAAATCATACAACATTTCACAATTCAAACAATGATTATTGTTCCCTTCCATATTCAAGTTCTCTAAAAGTGTTTTAAATAATGGTTATAATATTATAAAATGAATTATTAATGAATTCTTTTCCCAATATTTGTTTATTTTTAAAATTGTTTAATAGTAAACATCTCATCATTATCCAAACAAGGCATGCTTTAACTTTTCATAAAAAATGTGAGATAAATGTTTTCCAACTTATATGACCTGTAAAAAATTACTATCCCTAATACTATTTTTAATATAAAATTTTAGGTTTACAAGGATGTTTTTAAATAAAATTATTCCCAAAATATTTTTTGAATGCTATATTTTTAATTGGGATTTTAAAATTGGAAAGGTTATTTCTATCAAGATTGTTATTTCAATGTATTTCTATTCATTAATTAATATAACATTTAATATTATGGAATTATTATAATATATATAAGTATATATCTTAAATATATTCCATTCCCATTCTCCCTTCCTTTTATAGGGTAATAAATTCCTTATGATCCTTTCTCAGACACCTTCATCACTGAATTTACATTGATTATGTTACGAGGAATGATTTGTAACACATTTTCTTCACTTGTGTTATTATTATATTAATGACTTATGATTTATTTCATTATGTGGAAGAATATAAATTTTCATAAATTTAATGTGATGGGTGAGAAAGAAATTCTATATCAGTCCAATGAAATGGTAAATATTTTATTTTCATGATACATCATTTATGGGATTAGGGAGTGGACATAATCCATTATGGGACTCTATACACAATGTGATATTGTCTTGATAGTTATCCATGAATTATGTTTTTCATGGGTTATGTGTCTAACACATTTAATTTGATGACATGTTATTATGATACTATGTTCTTTAAATTTTGTTTTTATGTGATTACTCTTGTGCCTTATCTTTTTTGATATAATTTTAAACATCTAAATAACGCGTTCAACTTCTTTATCATGATTATTTCATTATATTTTTAGATCCCCCCTACTATCTATATATTAACCGTGTTATCCCATACAGTTTTGAGAGTTTTAATGGATTTAGGAGATTAATATAGAGAATAAAATAAAGATGTTTTATTTTATCCTCAAATTAATCTATTATGAAACTAGTCTTTCAAAGAACATATGCCTCAAAATATTTTGGTTGAAAATAATATATTTTAATGTTAAAAATAAAGTTATGATAATTGTAAAAGGTTTGGGTCACCATAATGATAATATTTTCAGTGGATATAAATGGAAATGTAAGGGATTCATTAATGAAACCATCATGGAGACAAAAGAATGCAGTTCATGTCAATACTCTTTGAATATGCTGCGTAAGATATTTATGTCATGGTTTTATAATATATTATTATTTTATAAGAAAATAAATAATATATTTATCATTATGTAATTTGAATTTAAATTAAATGTAAATATATAATGTAATTATAATATCCTATTAATTTATGACTTTAATTTCACTCTAATTTAGAATACAAATATAGTATTTTGTTATATGATAATATGGTATCATTATGAAGGGTTGTGGGCTTATGAGATAATAGGTGGATACTTACTATATACACATACCCATAAAATTATATCTCATGAAATATCGTATAACAATTGATGTACTTATGGGTGTATAATTTTATCAATCTTTTTTACATGAGGTTAATGAGATACGTGGCATGATAAACCCCATAATTTGATAGCATTAATTTTCAATCCATTAAGGATTAGTTAATATGGGGGTGGTTTAGAAAAATTTAAATCATGTTCATTTTCAAATCTCTACAATGATGGGATTATTCCACTCAGACAATGCGAAATTCAATATGTCCATTTATTGAATTAGACTAAAAAAATGAATGACCATTCACAGTTAAATAATAGATGATCTGTTTTGATACTTAGATGAAAGGAATGATATGTTCTCATCTATTAAAATTTGTGATGTATTCATCAAATTGGTTAGACATTTTTAAGGGATCAAGAATGTTAGAGATGAATTATAGTATAGTTCCAGTGATGGAGGCCAAGTCATAAACAAGTGTGGAGGAAACAAATTGATTAAATTTCTATACATATGATTTATATGATATATCTTGTGGTTCACATGTTTTAATGGGTATACTGTTAGTTTTATAGGGATCAAACCAGATCATTTAGTATCTTGAGTTATAAAGATGCATTTATTGAGGCCACTATTTGATTGCAAAAATGAAATTGGGTTTTCAAATTAGTTTTCAATTATACCAAGGCTCATAGGTTTGCATAATTATTAAATTAGTTAAAAATTAAATTTTAGAGCTTTTTTTCCTTACAAAATGAAGGATTTCCGATAAAACTATTTCTAAAATAGATAATGGTTTATTTAAAATGTGTTCTGATGTTTTTCATCATACCCATATGGGTTTATGTAAAAGTGTGATTTTATTGTTTATGCACCTAGTCTAGGTATATCATAGTCAACAATATTCATTAGAATGTTAAACATTATATTCATGAGATGCCTATCATGTTATATAGTTGGAATGAATCGTAAGACACACATGAGATGAATATTGTTTTTTATAATTGGATTATTTTATATGGTGGAATAAGATTAGATGCATATATTAACTGAAAAGTTATGATTGGGTATATGAAATAGTCAAAAATTCATGTTATAATACACTCGGCTGACTTCTACAGTAGTAAACCAATGGGATTGGTTTATTAATGGCTAACAATACCTTATATTAAGATTGTAATGAATTATTCATCAACATGAAGTAATGTATGGGTTCCAAGATCTAGATCCAAATATTATCTCTTAGCAAAGATTCAAGGATAGATATTTAATGGATGAAATCACTCTTATTTATGTACCCTTTGATAAATGAATGCTGGATAGGGATCACATAATTTTAAAACATCATTCATGAATTAGTGGAGGCGTTATCACCCCATTGGTGATCTTGTGACCTTATGATATGATCTAATATTTTATGGTTGGTGTACCCCCAGTGGATGCGGGAAACATTTGTTTTTTTCTTATGGGATTTGGATCAAGATTATAATGATGTGTTTGAGATGGATTCTTTCAAATTTCATATATGCCCATGATAGTCTTCATTTTATCACACTTATAATTTAATAATGATATATTGTATACTATATGGGTTTTTTTCTTTAATATTGATAATGAGATGATCCACATAATACTAGTAGTATTCCAAACACCCAACATCATGAGTCAAAATTTACCAACATTCACAAACTATTTCCCCTTCGAATTATAAATGTCACCATTTTGAGTTACTAAAATGACATTTTCACTTTATAAGTCAATTTGGTAATAATATGAAATCATACAATATAATAAAATAATGCTAAATATTTTTGATGTATTTAATGTTAATATCTTGTATACATTGAACATAATTTAAAATAATAAAAACATATAAAAAATTGAATCCATAAATATCTAAAACATCAAAAGTTATCTAGAGGTTGAAATGAGCCATGGTTCTCCATCGGGAACCACCAACTAGATTATGATGTACAACCAGATACCCAATGGTGGAATTTAGGTATCCCGTGGGTTTACAACATTCTTTTTAAATTATAATTTAATTAAAATATTTTTAACCACATTTTTTTGTATTGGTTTTTACCCCATATGGTGTTAGGAATCTGAATTTCCTTCTCTGTATCATATTATTGATGATTCAGATGTACTATCTCTTATTAGATTAATTAACCATATATGGTCGCATGCTTCTATGAGTGGGGTAAGTTATGTCTAAATGTTTCTCTTTCTCTCTATATCACTCTTGCTATTTCACTCATTTTATATGTATTCAGTCATAAATCTCTAAACATTTATTTTATAATGATTCTATAATTCATAAAAAATGTTGATGAATCAATCTATGATATGGGAAGGGATAATTGTATTCTTATTAGGTGTATAAAACATTATAAATTATGTAATATAATTTTTTATGTGTGAATTTGTATTCATGCATGTGGATTTGAGATAGGGTAACCTGAAATGATACCGATAGGGTTCCAATTTGTAATTTAAATTTGGAAGACTGTAAAAAACCAAAAAAAGTATTTTTCACCAGGATTTGTGATATATAATCTTCCAATAACATTCACTAAATGGTGTGATAACAAATTATGGAAAAGGGTCCCAAAGAAGGTCTTTATGACTAGAATAAAGTGATTGTAACAGAGGATAGACTCTCATATGTCTGCTAAATATTTCTAACATACATTGACCATACAGTTGGTCAGTGAGTGACTATTTATCATAAACGTTGATGGGATACCTTTTTAAGGACTAATTAGCCTTGTTTGTACTATTTTTAGTGGGAGAACTACCTAAAAATTTTGGTATTTGAGGGAGGTGGTTCATTGGATTTATTTAATAGTTTTCTAATCAATGATGGTTCCACCACATTAACACCATTAATGAGTGAAAGATGTAATATAATTATTGGGTATTGAGGTAACTTTTGAGGAAACTTCCTTGGATGTCATGGAATTTTTATTGAATTAAATCCTATGATTTAATTCAAGATTCATATATGTATAGATTCTTAGGCCAGGTTCAGGTGTATTTATAGCCACATGATCACCTGCTCGCTTAAATTTATGGTTTTGATTTAAGGATTCATCCATAGATTATGATAATAAAATTATTATGTTTATTCAAGGTTGGTATTGAGGGAGAGACAAGGGTGAGTCTTTTGGAACAAAATTTGGTAAAGACCAAGTGTTATGTAATCACCTTACTGGTGATGACATTGAGATGATATTTATAAAAACCCACTTTTTTCAAATATTTTCATGATTTATTTAGTATAAATAAACATTATACAACCCAGGTGATCGGGAAGTCTAGTGAATTTGAGAATTTGGTACATTACAAAACATCATAAAATCAGAAATACCCAATCATTATTGAATGCTTCCTTAAAATGATCCTACATAAAACTGCATGGGATAACCTGAGGAAATACATAAGAAATGGGTGTGCTATAAATCCAAGTAATGGAATAATGATTGAGTAACAATAATATTGTAATATATATTATTAAATAGGTTAATCAATGATAATTAAATTTCTTGTGATACATAAACATGATCAATTAGGCATGATATAGCATGATAAAGTAAAGGAAATAGTGGAAATGTGGTAACAAATTAAAACACTTCATAGTAAAAATATGTCATGGATAACTACCAATACATCATGATAGAGAATGTACCATAAAGTAAACTTTTAATCTACCTATCTCACATTGAAGTATCATGAAACTAAACGTTACCAATGCATTGGACCACTATATGACTCTGGATGCGCCCATCAAATTCACTTCACTCTCATTCATAAGAGTGCTACATCAGTCATAAAATATGTAATCATTTACCATCACATTTTATTCCACATTCATGGATAGTGTAATACATATATGTAAGTCTATAATCCATAAGTATATGTTTTTAATGGTGAACACCATTGATATGAAATGGTGATGGGTATTCAATATACAATTGTTTGGCATGGATGATCATGGTAGAATTTCAGTAGCATAACAACGTTACATAAAAATTCATATAATATATAGAAGATATATAAAGGGGTATCTAGTAATTTAGAAAGAAAATTGATAGTAGAAGGGATGTGGAAAAAATATCCCAATAGTGTTAATGGGAAATATAAGGCATAAAATAATTAAATATCTTGAATAAAGAGGGGAAGGAAAACATCCCTTACCATGAGTTAATGACATAAAATTCTTGGGTGGAGTTTCTTAAGAGATTGGGGAACCTTGGGAGGACTTAGTGAGTGGAAGGAATATTAAGGACATCTTCCTAGGATTTTAATTGATGACAAGTGGGATCTTCAGTTAGTTTATACAGGAAATGAGTAGGAATTATTTATCATTATCAAACATAGGTTTTGGACTCTATAACAAAATAGAAAATTCAAAAACCATCCAATAGTTTTGATATGGTTTCTTTCAAAATTTTATTCCTAATATAATAAGACCAATTTATGATTTTAATAAAATAATACCCTTGCTTGTGTGGAAGTGAATCACACTCTTAATGAAATTATTTTGAAACCTTAAAATATTTTAATGGGATTGATGTATTGAGAATGGGATTTAAAAATAAACCAAATAAACATAAATTCATAATATTTTAAAGGGAAAATATTATTTTGTCTTGGATTTCCATTATAGTTTTTATTATATCCATTTTGGGTCATTATGAAGTCATAATACACACTGTTTATTTATAATATATTTAATTTTTTCCTTAAAATTCGTCATTCTTAGATTATTATGAAAAACTCACCATTTGATAATTTTGAAATTAAAGTTCCCAAAATCATATTCAAATTATATAAATAATTTTTTTAAATAATTTCATTAATTCTTTTATAAGTAAGAAACTACATTTGAAGAGAATTTCATTATTTTTTGGACAATAATAGTTTGTGAATACTTATTAAAATAAAAATTGACTTCATAAAAATTTTATGATAATATATATTTGATAAAAATTATTTAATAATAATATTCTAATAATATATTATTTATTTCAATAATCTATTAAATCATGGAAATAATATCCTTAATTGAATTAGAATATTACACGAAAATACAATATTTGTATTATTGTATAATAATCAAAAAATTTATAAAGGAACAATAATTAAATAAAAATATTTTTCTTATTATATAAAATATATGTATTCATATTACTAGGTCATGATTCCTATACCTTGAATACACCATAATATTCTCTAAGAGTAAGGTGCACAATAGTGAGTCTTTCATGGGGTGTTTCAGTGAACATTGTTTGGGCCGTGATCTCGATTATCATGAAAATCTATCTTAAAATGTTTTTCTCATTTTTATGATATTGTATATTTTCCTGTAATTGGTCAAAAGAAAATACTAGAGAGACAGTTTCCTTTGGATTCTATAAAAAATGTACATCACAAGGTATGATCATACTAGTTGAGGCCACTACATCATTTGTCTCTATCAATTGGATTTTATAAAACCCTACATTTATAATAATCTTGTGATCATTAATCATTGAAAATATTATCAGTTGTAATTATCCTTAATAGTAATCTAAATCTGATATGATAGAATAAATCCAAATATGATCATATTATTTATATAAAAATTTTACATAATAACAAATTTAATTAAATCATAACGATGATTTTAATTATAATAGTTTGGGATGTTAGAATATTACACCCTTTATAAATTTCATCATAGAAATATTCGAATCCTATACTAAAATTGATGAGGGTAATTATTTTTCCTCACTTAATCCAGATCCAACCTTGCTTCATTAGAATTTTTGTTTCTCCACAATATATTGACTATGTCATGACCCGTCCTAGTGGATCCCATGTCATGACTACCCCAAGAACACATCCAATATGCTAGGGGATGTTGGTCAACACCTAGTAGGAATATCACACAAAATAGAGACCATTGCCTATGTACCTATATGCACACACCCATCTCCAAGACCATGATGCAAAAAAGAAATTGAAAACACCAACCACAAAACATTCATCATCAAATAAACAACCACATAATGACATAGGAATGTAAAGTAAATGGTGGTAAATCGAGAAAAAATATATGAACATTGAAATAAATATAACTACAAATTTCAACAAAATAAGGGTACTAAAGTGATTGTATGGAGATAATAGAAAACCTCTCCCCCTATGATGTCACAAGGCACTGTCTAGTCTTGGTCCTGCACCGTTAAGGACTTAGTTAAAGTGTTTGTAATCTTCACAAGACACATTAGGTGTGGTAAAAGCCAATGTAGGGTTGAGTAAGGAAATAATCTGTAGGACACCCTGATATCACAAAAGAAAAACTAAAAAAAGAATTGACATTAATCTCTATATAGGTATAGTCTAATATATATACCAAGAATTTCAACATATACTCATTAAAATCCACATGGTAGAAAGGATATGTCCCAAAAAATCATATGTCACAGGATTCCGCTCGAAGAACACCCATCCCAAGAGACCTTACACATCAACACATGATCTCATCACTAGTCCGGATCATGCTATACAGAGAGGGGATTCTCAATGAATAACCCAAACAAATCTGCATTACTCCACAATGCAAGGGATTCTAATAGAAAACAATAAACCCTATGTACACAGCTTGTTAATAGTAGGGATTCAAAAGAATACCAAATACCATACTAATACATCCCATTAGTAAGAGGAATGTATCCCGCTATTTAGTGGATACATAAATATATAACAACTCTATTAGGGGTGATAGAGTCCCACTCTAGTTCCAAAAAGGATTCAACAACTCTATCTGGGACTCGGCCTATCAAGGGGATTGTTACGCGATGTTACCAAACACTCATTGAAAGATCCAAATGGAACTATTAACCTTTAATGGACTATATATAGATCTCAAGAATCTATCCCAAAATTAATATCTGATCATGTGGGTCTTAATGACAGAGACAACTCATCAATTAGACTTAATGTTTGAATGTTAAGGCTCACTTAGTAAAAATGGGTATAGCAAGGGCCAGGTCAGACACGGTCCAGCCGTCCTGACTTAGATGGTCTCGAATGGCCTGAAGGCAAGACCTACTAGGCCCACTACACCCTACTTAATGTGTTAGGGGTCCATCCCACTAGACTGCTAGTGTGGCCTGATCATTTCAGTGCAACCCGCAAGTAGTGGGGTGGCTCGCTCTTCCATCCATGGCCCGAACTGGTCACTTCTCCCTTCCACCCTGCACACGCCTTAGTCACATTTTACCTTTTAAACATGGCTGGACCATGTGGCATGGTCGTTCCTCAAGACCATTAGATCTCACAAAATTGTCGTGGGTCCCTCCTTTGAACCAAGCGGCTCCAGGGAGCTGTGTCCCTTTGATGTTGCAACCTCATGTCGTGTCATGTTGCAAAATCCTATGGATAATGTGGTTGTCTATTGTTAATTCCAATGTTGGATCCTCTATCCAATTGGGCTCTAGAGAGTTGTGTCCCTCCACCACAGCCTCCTACACATTAGTGGTGGCCCTCCTGGCCGCGGCTCCCACAGTCCTCCCAAATAGTGGATTTCCACTACTGTCTGCCTCCATAACATATTCCCTTTCAATAGGTATGCTTGGCCTGGACACACCTCTAGTTTATCTCCACCTTCATTCATTAATTTTGATCCTCTCCTTGTCGGTGATCTATACTCATGGTGGCATAAAAACTTCTACACAATGGAGATTTCAGGTCCCTCCCCGAATCATTATTTTGAAGAAGAATGATAAAGAATATTGGGGGAATAAGAAGATGACAAGAACACCCATTGTGGATGTATCTAGGCCTTGATCATTTCGACTTTGATCAATTTTTTTTTGGAATTGAATAAAAATGATTACATAAAAATACAATTTTATTAAAATTCCATATTGGATCCAATTACCAAAAAATTACCCTATCAAAAACCCATCCCAAAAGGTACGCATGATCTATGAATAAATATGATTGTTGATTGATTCAAATTTATCATAGAAAAACATGAACATGGATAAAATCACAAAGGAAACCACACCCTACGAGGATTGGTTCACTCGTTTATGGAGAGAGGGTATTTGTCATTGTTGATGATCCAATAAAGAATGATCCTGATCCTCAATCCTTGATTTGAGATAGAGTTGATCCATCTTCATTAACCAATGCCTTTTCTAGAGGTTTCTCCTCTCAAGATATGTTAGTTAATTTATAAGGTTGTGGGGATAACCCATAATTCTCCGATGAAGATCTGACTAAAAGGAACAAAATCAGATGCATTAATTATATATCATTACTAAAATATTTTATCATGGTCACATCCAAAATTTTACTTTCACACTCGACCCACGTCGGTCAAGGTTAAGCCTTTCCTAAGGTAAGAATGCTATTCCTAAAGCAACAATTCCATCATATTTTTGATTCGGGAACCCATTTAGATGTTATTAATGTTAAATTTTGGATGTCCAATTCTTATAAAATAAAAACATAACATTATTCAAAAACCCATTCCAAGAACATCAGGCCTGATATTCACATTTTGTCTTTGTTATTTGTCTCATTTGTTCGTAATTAATTTATTAAAATAAATTACAGAAATATTCATGTCATTAAATTTTTTCCACCTTAGGTCTTTATGTCTCTGAAATCCAAATCATGTTCTAATCAATAAAAAATGAGGGTTTGGAGAATGCATGTGATTCTACTCCTCCCATGTGTTCTATAGGCTATTCCCATGATGCCACTAGACACACACATGAGGAATCGATGGCCCATTAAGGGTCCACTTTTGTGAATCCTCAATCTCCACAGCGTACTCTATAAACAACTCCCCGTCATCAATGGATAACTCCCCATAGTAGATTATATGAAATAGATCATGCACATACCTCCTCAACCGAGACACAAAGAAGTCATCATGCACTTGGTGAAACTATGGGGGTAGAGCTAGGTGGTAATCCACTTCATGAACTTTTATATTAATCTAAAAGGGACTGATGAACCTCAAAGATAACTTTCCGCCCTGACCAAATCTTAGAAAACCCCATCAAGGAGAGACCCAAAGGATAACATGGTCTCCCTTCTCGAATTCATATGGCCTCAATATTCTATCCGTATAAGATTTATTACTACTATGTGCAGTCCTCGTCCTCTCTTTAAAGATATGTACCTTTTCAGTGGTAGCCCATACCATCTCTGAACCTATAAGTGATGACTTCCACTGTTCATTCCAACATAATGATGATCATTAATATCGACCGTATAATTCATCGAATGATTCCATTGAAATGGAAGAATGGTATATATTTTTATGCAATATCTACCAATGGGAGGAGGTCCTCCAAACTACAACCAAATTCCATGAGTCATGCATGAAGCATGCCCTCTAGAACAAGGATAGTCATCTCTATCTGAAAATCTATCGGGGGATGAAATGATGTTCTCAACCACAACTAAGCCCCAAAATTATCCTTCCAACCATTCCATATCCTGGAAGTGAAAGAAGAACAATGGTTGAAAACGATCGTTTATTACAATTCATAGTGTTAATATTTCTCATGAATATTTAGGCGTTATAATCTCTCAACAAAACTCTTCTTTCAGATGGGTAGGAATTGGGATGAAATGGTGAGTCGGTCAATGATTGTTATGATGGTATTATATCCCTTGGTCGTGCATTGAAAATTTCTCACAAAATACATGGATATTTTATCCCACGTCCTCTGTATTACCTTGAGTGGATGAGGCATGCCAACATGTACCTGATTCTCTACCTTCAGTAGCTGACAAGTGAGGCAGTAAGAAATGATCTTTGTCGCTACATTATTCATCACGGGCCACCGACCAGAGGTCCTAGTATATCTTCTCCACACTAGGATTTACTACCATGGGGAATGTGTGGAACTCCCTCATAACCTCCATTCGTAATTCCATTGGCATAACTGTGTGCCCTCTAAAGAGAATGGAATGCTCTGTACCTATCAAATATCAACCTATGGCCTACCCTGTTGACAACGGATAATGTCGTGGATCACAATCGATATCTCCTAGATGTGCCTCCTTGAATCACCCTAATAGCTGAGGGATGACTACCATATAATAGAGATAATCTGCTCCACCATTATCATATATATATATAGCATGGAAAAATTCATTGATGCCGCAATAAGTAACTAAATGATAGATATCATGATGAGTGCATCTTCGACCACATTCCCATTCCTAGGGGAATAGAAAATCTCGATGTCATAAAAAATGAAAACATTATCTAAAGGGGAAGTCCTTATAAGAAAATTTGTACTTGAGGCTCTTCTGTTCTGAGTAGATGGTAAACTAATTCCCCATCAAGTAATTTTTTCCCATATTCAAAGTGATGAACACTACTAATAGGTGAAGTTCATGGGTCCCATAGATCTTGCCATGCTGCCTCAACTAGCTTGAATCATAGTCAATCCACACTGTAACATGAATTTGGAAACACCCATGTATAGAACATGATGTGTCGTAGAACAATACATACCTGACACCCAACTCTTGTATCCTTTAGATGGGAGTCCTCACCAACCACTGTCCCAGCTCTTGAAAACACAACGACCATTTATCTGTCAACGTGAAGGGATTTCCCTTTTATGTAAAAGTTTTCAATGGTTCTATCACCATATAATATTTTTTCACATACCTCCGATAGTACCAAAAAACCTAGTAAATTCCTCTTGTTGTTAAAAATTCTAGTTGGATCCAAAGAAAGAACTTCCTCAATCATCACTAGATATATCACAACTCCATCCTCTGGAATGACATATACAAGAATGCTGACCTCATGAATCTAGAAAAATCACTTTGATAGCTTCCCATAATGATGGTTCCCTTTAAATGTCAATAAGAACATCCTCATATTTTTAATGTGCTCTTCATAGGACGTTGAATACATTAGGATGTAATCGATGAAGACCACGAATAAATAGTCAATCTAGGTTTGGACGATTTCCTTTATGAGTGCCTTGAAAATTGTTGGGGTGTAAGTTACACCAAAAAACATAAAAAAATTCTCATAGTGTACATAATGACACCTAAAGGCTATATTTAATATATACACATCCCAAACATGAAGATGATGATAGAATTATCTGCGGTCTATCTTTGGGAACCACCACACTCCCTTAAACTGATCGAAGAGGTTGTAAATCCTCAATAGTGGATACTCGTTCTTCACAATCACCTGGTCCATGAACTTGAACTCCATACATAATATCAAACCCGTGTTTTCATTCTTAGAAAACATTTCTAGGGTCCCCTAGGGTGAAAATATGGGTCTCACAATGCCCTTACTCTCCAACTCCTCTGGATTTACCCATAATATGTGACGCTCTGTAGGATCGATCTGATTTGTAGGTGTGGATATTGTTTTAGTCTGGAGGTACAGATCAATGCAGAAGTCTATCACACTTTGGGTGATGTTAGAAAACTTGTGAATGATCTGTTCCAGCATCCACTAAGAAATTATATAATATGTTTCATGCATTTCTTATTTTCCAACTAATGAAAACCTAGTACCATCTCCACCGATTCATTTAACTAAAACCTAAAACAGTCAATATGATCATGAACTATGGACAATCATTCCATCCCTAGAATTATATTATAATTACGAAATTTGACTTCTATGAGAACTTATCTGATGCTCTCTCTTCCCAGTGTAAGCTTACACTACTTCCATTAGTGTGTAATCATTGAATCCCCTCTTATATATGTCTCTAAACATAATGATCAAGCCAATGAATCCATCAGAATATATGACCTCTGAAAAAGGATTATAGAATTAAAGGAGCAACTAGAACCCATGTCTACTAGAAATAAATATTTTGTTGAAAAGACACATATCATACCTATAATCATCTATAGAGCACCATGGTCAATGTACTTCATTTCATGATGATGTCCTCGACCATTTCCACATGCACTAAGAGCTTTTTTATATTACTTGGAGGTGCAGATGCTAGTACCTTGACCCTCCACCCATTGTCGGCTAGTTTACCAAATCCCTAGACCACGTTCTCTGCCCTGTAGAAAACCCTGGTCGATCCTCTACATTTGTCTTGGTGATCCCTCAACCATACACTGATCATCTATATAGCATTTAGTGAAATCATGAGCACTGTGCGTCCGCACATGAAACACATTCTTTCCTTTGGTTTTCCCACATTACCACACGAGCCTCACACCACTGATCCTGTATCATAGGTTTGTCTCTTAAAGGGCCCCGCCTTCTTCATCCCTGTAAAGACCCATAAATTTCAAGGGAAACGTTTTTCTTAATTTTCATTGGGATTTTACGAGTACACAGTTTCTGACGGCACCTGATTCCGAGGCCCGGTGTGCCTGGAATCAATTTCTAGAGTTTAGCTCAGGTACGTTTTGTTAACGAATGAGAGGGTTTTTATAACTTTTGAACCGGTGCTCGGAATCGAAATCTGAGGGAACCTTTGATACCGCAACACTGATTTTTGATTAAGAAGACCTTTTCTTGAGTTGAGTTTTCTTAGGAAGAGTTGTTTAAATTTTGTGGATTAAGACTATAGAGAAATATAATTGTGCTACAAATTTTATTTCTTTTAAGTGGTTAAATCATAAGGATGGAGGTTGGGTGGAACTAACCACCATAGTGAGGTTAATGGTGAGGTGGGGCACACACGAGCCCCCATCCATTCAAATCCCCTAAACCCCCTCTTTAATATTGCAAACCACCCATAAGTTTTTGACCTTCTCTCTCTCTTTAATTAAATTCCAACACACACATTCAATTAATTGAATCTCGTTAATTAATTAAATGAGGTTTTTGAATTTTAAAAATGTTGGCAAGTGTGGATAAAATAAGAAAAAGTATTTATTTGTTTTTGGTTGGTTTGTTGTGTGGAGTCTGGGGAGAAAATAACCATGGTCTCGAAGAACATCATCTTCCACGTTGAAGAACGCGAAGAACGTCAAGACCTCGACAAAGAATTCCATCACCGCAAAGGAAGACCACCGTTCCATATTCTCTCCTCTCCGCAGCCAGTGAGAGACACCTTTTCTGGAGAACGACGACACGACACTTTCTTTATCGGGTGAACACCGACGACGTACATAGCCTCTTTCCGCGACGTCATCTCCCGCGACGCCGTTTCTCCGCGACGATCCTCGTTCGACAACTTCTTCCAGGTATGGGGTTTTCGAATAAAGTGTATATCTGAATTCTCTACTCGTGCATGAGTATTTTAATTTCAGGGAATTTGAATTGTTTTACCTTGAATAAATTATGCCCTAATTTAGAGCATGTCTTTTAAAGATTTCCATTTGAAAAACACCTAACGCGGAGGGTGCAGGCCGAACAAACACAACCCGACAACCCTCCGCAGTTTGTTTATTGGTGTGCAGATCGATAAGCGATGACAAAGCGGGCCAGAAAAATGTTTTGAACCCTTTGCAGTAATCTACGGGTCCCGGGAGAGCCGCATGCATAGACAGCGGGCAAAACGGACCACCGGAGTGCGTCTAGTGGTCTACGGAAGGCGCTCCCGGCATCCGAAGGCGGTGGCCGGCTCCGGCAGGGGCCGCCGCGGCTGAAGCCGTGGTGGCGGCTGGATGACCGGATCCCGTGGACACGCAGGAACTGGGGGAGACGCGGTGACCAGTGCAGCGCCCGCTAGCATGGGGGGGCAGCGCACCCCCCACGTCCACTCAGCGCGCGGCACCATCCAGGACGGACCGGCCGCACCCGGCCGGGCCGGGTGGCCCACCCCAGCTAGTCGGTGCCTCGCCAGCTGGGTTGGGCCGCACCCTGATGGGCCAGACCCGGACCCGGGCCGGGTCGACCTGGTTCGGGCTGACCCAGGGGGTTGGGCCGGGCCGGGTCGGGCCCAGACCCCCCGATTTCGGACTATTTTCAGTCATTTTCCCATATCATGGGCTTCGGACCTCCGATCGACGCACCGTCAGTTGAGTTGAGATACTTGGATTGATACGGTCGTTTAGATATATTACACTCAAGGTTTAGAAGGAATTTGGTTATGGACGGGTTGGTTCGAACACGAAACCAAAAGGGCCCTCGGAGCGGAAACACTTATAACTTTAGCTCTGAACGTCTGATTGACGCGCCATCGAATTTGTTGGATTCCTCTTTGTGAGATGGACCATTTCGATTACTACATTAATGTTTTGGACATAGTTGGTGTACGGTCGGGTTGGTTTTGACTTAAAAACCAACCGGGCCCCTGTAATAAAAATACCAATAACTCTAAGACCTGGCGTCTGATTGACACGCCGTCTGTCGGGTTGTGTTCCTATTGACATGACGTAACATTGTGATACATCAACTCTATTATACGTGATAGTTGGTATGTCGACCTCTAGGCTCGTGGAGCGGACATTCTCGGAACGAGCGTGTTGTGGGCGGAAACCCTAGAGCTGGCTGAGACTTGATGACTGGTGACCGATCGACTCAGAGTGTTTCGGTAGCCCAGTGGGGATAGCTTGGTTGTAGCGGCAGACCCACAGCGGAGGAGCGCTTGGTTTCTGCGGCAGACCCGCGGTACTCAACAGAAGGAGTACCACTATAGGCTATGAGGTGGAGCGCTTGGTTGTAGAGGCAAACCCATGGTGGGAAGCGCTTTGTTGTAGCAGCAGGCCCACAGTACTAGACAAGTGGAGTCCTACAGTAGTCCAATGTTAGTGGGAAGAGATTGGTTGTAGAGGCAGGCCCACTGTACTCGATTGAGGAAGAGTTCCCCAGCATCTATGGGTTCGATGGTGAAGATTATCATACTGGAATCCTCTGTGGGTTTGACGACGATGACAACCGTACTGGAATCCTTAGTGGGTTCGACGGTGAAGACTATCGTACTGGAATCCTTAGTGGGTTCGACAGTGACGAAAATCGCACTGGAATCCTCCATGGGTTCGACGACGACGACAACCGTAATGGAATTTTATGTGGATTCGATGATGATGAAAACCGTACTGGAATACTCCGTGGGTTCGGAAGTGATGACTACTGTACTTATATCCTACGTGGGTCCGACAGCTTAACTGGTCTAGTATCCTACATGGGTCCCAGCTTAGATGAATCAGTGGCTACATCTGATCATCTCTTTCATCTTACGAAGAAGTATACTTGTGTGAGATGAGTCTTGATTTTCAATCAATATCTCTGATATGATTGACTTTCTTTCCTGTGTGGGTTGGTTGTGCTATCCAATGTGGACTAGATTGAAATTGGGCTCCGATGTTGGAGCCGAACTGGAATTGGTGACTTAGGTATATGTATGGGCATATACCTAAGTAGTGTTGGTTGTTAGTTTGTGATTGTATCTTTCCTTTGTGGTTTATCCATTGTGGATTCTTGGAGACCATCGGGGGTCTCAGGGTCCCTATTGAGTAGCGTATACTCACCCCTGCACGGGCTTTGCCCACACTTCATTGTGTTGGATGCAGAAGACAGATACTGTTGATCGAGGTAGAATCTCGTGGAGACGGACGATACCTGGGGGTGCACCACTAGATGAGACATGCTCGGAGAAGTGTGATGGAGCCGAGGAGTAGAGGAGATGATCTGTACCCACCCTTCAAGTGTGATTTACAGAGGACGGCTTGGACTTTCTGCTTACTTTTCTGCTTCTGCACTCTCTTTCATTTGTACTTTACTTTCCGTTGTACTGCACTTTCAGTTTGGGTTTGTATTCTGGCCCACTTACTTTTCCACACATACTTTTGTACCAGTTTTAATTAGTGTTTACTTATGTTGGCTTCCTCTATGGTGTTTGTTTAATTTATAAAGCCAATGCCTTCCCCTTTTGTAGGGATTTACGCCTTTGGTGCTAGTCGCCAGCCCCTGGCCTATGGAAGGCGGGCTAGGGGTAGTCACGGCATGGGCCCTGAGGACGGGTCATGACATTCCCCTTCATCTCCTAATGGATTCCCACAACTTAATTCTCAGTTAACATGTATTTTTTGGTAGCTCCTCTTCTAACATTAGATACAATAGAAAGATGCCCATGAGAAGTGATCACTCCAGAACCCCATCATGAGTAGGGACATCGAGAGATATAATGGTTTACATGATCTCCCAATGTATTCTTTGCTCAAAATACTGATCCCTGAAGAACAGTCTTCATATCATATCTGTGGAGTAGCGAGAAAGATCATAAAACCTCTATGAGTACTCCACTACTATCTGGATACCCAACTGATGATGCAGGAGATCCTGTATGCATACTGAGTGAAATTTCATTGAAAATATCTCTTCCCTAATGAGCTTCTCAATGTCATCCCAAGAAAGAGTCATCTCATCATGTGTCAAGATCCTTAGGTTCCACCATCACCATGTTGAGTCCGGAACAAGAATCACATCTAGTACCGACATCTGGTCATATGGTGGCCTTACAAGGAAAAAACACATGTAACATCCTTCATCCCATCCTTAGATACATGTGTGCCTAACTCACCCCTACAAATGAGAGGTCTCTACCTCTGGAACTCATGAAACACACTCAACCGACATGCATGCTCTATCGTTAGTGCTAGGAAGAAATTCTGCTCAATGGATGATAATAGCATTGGAAAACCACACTGAGGTGCCATGATTGGATGAGGCCCCTATAATGTCACCTAATCACTGGGAAGATTACCCTCATGATCATGCATCAGAATCATGGTTAGCTATCTCTGTTGAGGAATCCTGAAACATATCAAGATGAACCATTGTCAATAGTGTATATCTAGATAGATGACTCAATAAGGACATGGAAAACACAACCCATTCCTATATGATTCATGTACCATTCATTTCCCTAAAACCAATGTTTTCAAGTACCGAGATAGAGATTAGGTGCCAAGATTCCTGGTGTATAGATACGTTGGCCGCTGCACCAACATTGGATTCCCTGTCCGAAAATCCAAACATGAAACACGTAACACTATTTCCTCCAACCAATATTATAGACTCTCAGTCCGAATGTGGAACTAACATTCTCTGATGCCACTCTATTGTATCCCTTCCTAGTGGGTCTTGTGTCTCAACTACCCCATTCCCTCTTCCAATAGGCTAGGGGCTGGTGACAAGATCTGAGTAGGAATATCTCATAAATCAGAGGTCTTTTCCTATGTACATGTACAAATGAACACATCCCCAAGCCCAGTAATCTTAAATAAGGATAACCCCCCCCCCCAAATTCATTTATACACTAATATCTGAACACATAGTGCAACAGGAATTTAAATTATGAACAGGTAAACCAAATCCGAATACAATCCCACCGAAAGAATGATAACTGCAGAGTCGCACCTGAAATCTACGATACAGAAATTGATGTCGGATGCTTCCAGAAACACCTCACACCATTTGATATCTCAAGGAACTATCCAGTCTTATTCCTTGTCTTGATCTTCCTAAGAGTATATTAATGTTCCATTCGTTTTAAAAAGACATGACAAATGTGGGTAAAGACCGTACAGGGGTGAGTAAAATAATACTTAGTAGGACACAACCAAACCAAAAATAAAAAACTCAAAAATTATTAATAGTCAACCCTACATGTGTATACACCCATATATATACTGATATATTCCATGTATACTCATTACCATTCACTAGGTAGAAATAATAATTAATAGAAAATCATCCATCACTAGATTCTACTGAAAGAATGTTGGTCCAAAGAGACCTCGCTCCTTGAGCTTTAATGTCATATCTAATCTATATCATTCTTTATTGTGAGGGTATTATCATAGTACACCATGAAACCTATCTATATTCTTCCAAGAGTGTAGTGTATGCTAAGGGAAGAATAAGAACTCTAACGATTCAGATCGTAAAGTAGGAGATTCCGATGAATACTACAAACCATACCGATACAACCCACAAGATAGTGTAATGACACCCGTCTATCGATGGTCACATCAATACAAAACAACTACATCTGGGGTGATAGAGTATCACTTCATATCCTTGAAGGATTCGACAACACTATTTGGGACTCCGTCTCTCAAGGGGATTGCAATGTGATGATGCCGAACCCTCGAGGAAAGAACCAATGGGAACTACCCACCTATACTGGTCCTTATTGAAAGATCCCAAAATCATATAAACTGGATTGTATCATCACATGGGTCACAACTCCAGAGAAGGATCATCAAATAGACTTACAGTTTAAAAGATATGGACCTTTAATGAAATGGGTTTGGCCTTGTCGGGGTCTGATATATCCTCGTTCAGCGAACTGACCTGACTGGGTCATTCAAGGTGTACCCAAACCAGCTTATCCTGAAGGCCCGACATGTCAAGCCCACTAGACATGGCATGTTGGTCCATGGTTCCAACACTCTGGTCTAACTAGAATAGTTTTTCATCTTCATTGGTGTGACCCATCCATTTATGTCTGGCCTGCATGCATTGGGCCGAATTCCTCTTCCTGCCATAACCCAACATAACCATTGATCCCTTTCCCCATGCATGTGGATAGACATGTTCTATGCGTTGAATGATGATGGATCATGTGGTGTGGCTTGTCCGTATGACCACTGGATCCAGTAGCTCCATCACTGGTTCATCCTCCAACAGACGCAGTGCCGTCAAGCCGCATCCCTCCAACGCTGCAACCAAGGTAGTTGCAGGCTCCCCCATTAAATGTGGATCTGGTGAGAGATAACCCTCCACTACATCCATCCATCATATGCTACCGTTATGACCAACCTAGTCACAGTTTCCGCTCGCCACCACCACTGTCTGCCATACCAGCAACACTTCTGCTAGGTCCGGTAGGCCCTGTCGCACTGCCAGGTCAGTTCCACCTCCACTATCGGCATTTTATCATAGACATCCTTTCCTCATGGGGCCATCAAAACTACTGTATCATGTCCATTTATGGTCACTCTTTGATCGTTGTGGAAATGAATAATGAGAAATAATTTTTTGGGAAGAAGAAGATCATAAGAACGTCCGTTATGGATTGATCTAGTCCTTGTTCATGTTATCCATTATCTCCCTCAATTGAACTGATGAATAAGTCATAAAAAAAATCTAGTAAAATTATAACATGTATTAAATTCTTGAACAAGATTCCTATGAGGAAACACGAGACAAATTATGTATGATTCATGAATTAGTTCGTCATCTATTGATTCATGTTATTCATTCAATGTCAAGGACGTGGAATAAATAACAAAAGAAAACAACACCATACTAATATTAGATAACTCCTTGATAGAGAGAGATAATTTTTTTTCATTGTCGATAATTTATGGAACGCTTAGGATCTTCAATCCTTGATTCAAGATGGTGACGATCTGTCGTAGATTTCTGACTCCTTCTCTAAAGGGTTATTCTCTATGTGGATCTTTGGGGGTATATAGGGTTGTGTTGATAACCTTGAATTCCTTGATAGAGATTTTATTAAAAGGAAAAAAATATGCTGCTTCATTGAAATATTTTTACTAAAATATTTAATGAAATTTAAATCCAAAAATTATCTTTCACCCTTGACGAGTACCAGTTGAGGATATGCCTCAACTAGGGTAAGGTCATTGTTTTTGATGGAGTAGTGCCCTTAGATTTTTGATATAAGCACTCATTTATATGTTATTAAAATTCTATGTTGGATACTGATCACTTTTGAAATAAAAACTTAACATTATTAAAAAACACCTTATGTGCTCAACGAGTTTCAGAATCTCATGTTGTCTCAGTTCTTGGTCTCATTTTTTAACGATTAATTTTTATAAAATAAATCAAATAATTAACAATGTCATCACAGAACAAGAGAATTTTATTATTCCTAAAACATTGTATATACGATCTATTATCCTCAATGGATTCCCCTCATTGTAATGTTCATTCAACAACAACAAAACCTTTTGATTTAGTACATGTTAGGGGATTGTTATATACATCTAGAATATGAAGTCATTTAATATAACATGTACTTGCTAAAGGAATTGTTGGAGTGCTTGTCGATATGCCACCACTCCAATGTGATCATGGATCCCAAAGGGGATAATGTATCTTAGACCAACCATCCCTTCTTCCAAAATATCATGACATTATTCCATGGGGATATATGGAGGAATACGATCTTTCCAACACCAAACAGTAGGTCTCATTGTCTATTATTATAATATCTCTTTTATTGACTTTGTGAATCCTTGATGTATTATTGAATTGTCTTGACCATTCAACCATTTCATTGACCATTTCAAGTTCTTGTAGTTTAAATTCCTAAACATCATCACAATAGAAAGGTGTTCATGTCCTCTTTCCATTAATGAATTCATAGGGACCAATTAGGATGCCTGAGTGGAAATAGTTATAGTATGAGAACATGACCAAAGGAAGATGATGATACCATCTTCCTTTTATGTCAATTGAGAATCATCTCAACATTTCCTCATGTGTATGGATTCTCCAATCATATTTTCCAAAAACTATGGGGTGATATGACGTGTTGATGTTCAACTCAGTATTTAGATAATATTAGAGACTCTTCCAAAACATAGATATAAATCTATGAACTTGATCAGATATAATTCATTGTGGTGTTCCTTACATCCTCAACATTTCCCTAATGTATATCATTAGAATTTTATCATGTGATAAGTCCTCACAAATCATAATGAAGTGTTTAGTATTTTTATGATGACCCATCGAAACCCAAATATTTTTATTTCCATTTGATTTATTTTGAATACCAGTGAAAAAGTCTATGATGATTTTTCCTATTTCCATATAGGTATGGGTAATGGTTGCATCATCCCAATTGATGTTTTCATTTCCACCTTCACTTGATTATATACAATACATCTGGATGTATATTTTGTGATATCCTTGTTCATATTTTCCCACCAACATCCCTCTCATAAATCATGACACATATTTGTTCTCCCATGATGTATGACGACAGTTGAGCTATATGCATCATCCAATTATTATTTCATTAACTCAGGATTTTATTGTACTCAACGTCATGAACCAAATCTCCCAACCCCATATTCATTAAAAATGAACTATGATGATTTATCCATTAATATAGTTTTGACATTCTTTTTAATTCCTACATTATCCGTTGGAGCATCCTTTAACCACACTTAGATGGTACAATTGAGCAATCATTTATCAATGAACTGATGATGTTAATTCCTTTATGAATCACGTGTACATCCTCTTAATATATAAGAAGATTAGATCATTCTCAATTATGATCAATGATTAAATTGTTGGGTACATTCTACATAGATATTATTCCACTTTATTCACTTTTCTAGGATGTTAATGGAATGAGAAGTTATAGTCCTTGAACAACTCTATCTATCATTATTGATGAATACTCATATCTTTTTGTGGAAATATATATGTTGGTATTTTTAGATCTATATATGTTTTACACTTCTTCCTAAAGAGATAATTATTCCATATTTATAAAGAGAGAATTACTTCATTCAAATCCAGGTCATGAGTTTGTTAATTTTTGTTTGTGAACATTCATATACCATGAGGCATATGCTATCCCATTTTTCATATTTTATCAAAACACAACCTAATCCCTTTTTCGACACATCACTGAATACTATGAAAAGTTATCCACTTATTCGTAGTGTAAGAATAGGTGTTGTGAGAATCCTATTTATCTCTCCTTGAATATATATCCACATTCACTAATCCATGATTAACTTACACCCTTTTGAGTTATCTTGGTTATAGGGTTTGATAATTGCAGATGTTTCTCTCAAATTGGAAATAATACATTTCTAATATATGAAAAATATGGATATCTATCTTAAATGATGGCCTTAGACATCCTTCCATTTCTTATATACTTTTTGGGTCCATATATATACCATTTATTATGATGATATTCCTCATGATTGGGATTTCCTTCAACCAGAACTCACATTTGGTGTACATGGAAAAATAATTCACATTTCATAATATATTTATCACATATTTCAGATGTTCCCCATGATACCCCTTGGTATTGGAGAATATTAAAATACAATATATAAAACTACCATACATTTGTTGAGGTAATCTACTAAGACTCTATTGATTATGTCCACAAAGTATTCTAGACAATTAATGAGTCTTAATGGAATTACTATGAACACACAATGCCTATATAATATCTAAAATACAATCATGGGGATATCCTCCTTCGTCACCTATCATGGTAATATATTAACTAAGGATCCATGTTGGAGAATTATTGTTCTCAAAATATCTGATATAACAAGTCAACAATACCTATAAGAGGATACTTGTTCTTTATTATGATCATTTTGAGCTCACTATAATCAATGTATGGTGCATTTAACCATATTTGTTTTCAATAAAGGGGAATGGTGGATCCCATGTTGAATCACCAGGGAATAAGAAATATTTGTCCATATTATCCTATAGATGATTCTTTATCTCTTAAATTTACACAAAAAATAGTTCCTTACAGTTTCTTGGATAATGTTAACACCCTAGCTATATGCTGGATTCCAAATTTAACCACTCGTCAAGTTATAGGGCTAGTAAATTCCTCTAGAAACATGTTGTTGTATTTCCTCATAATCGGCTAGTAATCAAGGTTTGTATTTTACTTATAATTAGTCATTTTAGCTAGATAAACATTCTCATAGGGAAATAATATCCATTATTGAGATGTTGGATCTAATGAAGATTCATCCTCCTTGCACTTGTATTGAATTGAATAAATATTCCCAATAGGGAGTGTGATATACATCCTGCAATTATTTCAGATGGATTAATGTTGTAAAAGACAATCCATTCCAATAACTACATCCAATTTCATAAATGGAGTATGATAATGTTCACTGGTAATTTTAACTCGAATTTTTTTTTTCGAGAGGAGTTATAAACATGGGATTCAAAAATTCACCATTTGTTTTCTTAACTGAAAATACTACATCTATGCTTTATGATGGTGTTTTTATAGTTCAACTAAATTTTTTATATATAAATAAATGAGTAGAAACAAAATAAAAAACTAAATTATATATTCATGAATGAATAACTTTCATACCTACTAACATATCATTTTTGGGATCCACAATAGCGGTTTTAATGAAAAAAGATCATCCTTGATGTGTTGGTTATTTGTTATTTTCACTAAAAACCCCTGGGTTTGTGAATTGATTTAAATGTTTACCAAGTTACATGAAATTTATGAAATGAAAAATGTGAAGAGGTTTGACAGGAGGATTCATTTGATCCAACAAAATAGTGGGTTTCTCCTATCGGTAATCACTAGATAGGTTCCCTTCATGCACCTAAATCAGTTTTTCACCCCCCTGTAAGAATTTTTTAAGGTGTTTCATTCCAACCATTATACAGGTGGTTTGTTTAAATTTCTTTTAATAAATATTTTTTTCTATCAGGACATCAAAATTTAACTCTAAATACATCTTATTATCCCCCAGATATAACTGATTTTTTTGGATCTCTGTTTTGATATTGTGGTCATATCAGATAGTTGCTTCATATCTATAAAGGTATCAGATCACCATGGATTTTCATAGACTCATTTTCACCCCACCAAATAATAGTTAAACATTCAATTAATGATTAATTAAATAACATAAGGCATATTGTGTATGTCTTGTTATGTTTTACTTGTACGTACCAATAGATTCATCTTCTTTTTTCTTGAGGGAATGAAAATCCCATCCAATTTCAATTTAGATTTTGTGAGGAAATATTTATTGAAAATCAATTTTAAGAATTACGTCATAAACATCACTTCACCGTCTTACTATAGATTCATTTTTTGATCTATATCAACCATTGATATGATTTACCCTGTATATGATAAAAATAGTATAATATTTTCTTGTCTAGGACTTTGAAGGATGGATAATAACTTCTCAATGGAGTCGATCCATTGTTCCATGATTAATGGATCAGATGATCCATTGATATTAGGAGTCCCTTATAAATAATAAGACTCAACTAAAACTTTCTCTTTATTAGGAGCTTTTTTACACTCCTCCATAACCATATTTATATTCCAAACCCGAGTCTGCAGAGATAGTATCGTCATCAAGTTTGAAATTCCTTCTCCCCTCAGTTTGAAAATCTCATTGAGACAATCATCACATTACCCCACACATTGGCTATTTACCCAATTCCACATATATATGTCCATTATTAGAATAAATGGAAACTTTTGGATGAGTATTTCTAAAATATTAATCACATAAATGGAAGTCAAATAAAATTAAATAGGAAGCCTATAATTTACATGTATTTCATTATTATAGAAATTTCTAGGATTCAATCTATTTTATCTATTGATTATTACCTAATATAAAATATTGAGGGTATTTTTTTATTCCATTAATAGTAGTTCATAAAGAGCATAATAATTTAGCAACAAATATACCCTTGGATTGACAAACAAGATGTGAAGCAAGGCTCATTATCATACATATGTTTTTGATTGAGTCTATATCAACACAATGTTTTTATATTTTACAACAATGTAAAGTCATGCTAGAGCCACATCAACTTATAGTATCTAGAAATGGATGTATTTTTTTGATAATATAATTAGTCTATACGTAAAACAATTATTTATTATTTCTCATACTTAGTCTTATCCTAATGGATTTTTAGAGTTTTCTAATCGTAATCACATAAATATATAAACTTTTTGTTTATTACCAACTATAACGCCCCCTCTCATTATTTCAAATTAATAATATTTTATTATAAAATTATAAAATAAATAGAAACTATATGAACTAGAAATATAGTTTATTTTGGAATTAAGAACATTAAATAACAACATAAAAAATAAAATACAACATCATTAACGTGATTGTACATAAAATTGTATGGGATAATCTAGGGACATACATATGAAAGGGGTGTGATATAAATCCTAGTAAGGGAATGGAAATGGAATAAAAAACTAAATTAATTCATGTTAGACAATAGGAATATTAATGGGAGATAAATGGGGTGTGATTCATATACATGAAAAATGAGGCATGATATAACATGATTCTATAAAGGAATCATGTGAAATGTGGAAACAAGATAAAACATTTCATCATAAAAATATGTCAATGTTAACATCCAAGAAATCATGATGGATAAAGTCCCATAAAAGAATTTGGTTTTCATGATGTCCCATGAGACTAAACATCACCCACTTCATTGAAGCCTATAAAATATTAGGTGCACATGACACATTCATTTCCTTCCCATGCATATTTGTTCTACATAGATCATAATATATAGAATCATTTATCATAAATTTTTTTTCCATAATCATGTATTATAGAATACATAAATCTAAATCCTTGAAAAATAATTTTTTTATGAAAAATGTTGAACGCCCATGATAAGAAATATGAACATGTATTCCCAACACAAATGATTGGTATGAAAAATCATGGGGGAATTTTGATGGCATAACAAATTCACTTAAAAATTCATAAAATCAGTTGATGAGGGAGAAATTGGTTGATCATTATTTGGAAATAATGTGTAAACTAATAGGTATATGGGGAAACATAACTGAACAAGAGGAATTAAAATCAGAAGACATAATATAATGAAGGATCTTGAATAAAGAGGGGAAGGAAAATGTACTTTACATTCAGTGTGTAACATTAAATGCTTGGGAAGTGATTTTTGAAGTCTTGGGGAAATATTGGGAGGAATATATAAAGGGGAGTGAAGAGTGAGGATGTTATCCATGTATATTGAGAAAACAGATGTGGGATCATGAGAGGGTTTATAGAAGAAATGAGTGGGGAGGTCATTATCATTTATCAAATATATGTTTTGGACTCTATATATTAAAGTAATTAAAAACACAAACCATACCATGGTTTCTTCTAATGGATTCTACCTAATGATATTTTTTTAATAATTTTATAAATATAGTGTCCAAACATAAAACAATAATACCTTTCTTTTGTAGAAGTGATCCTTACTCATAATTTTTTTTAAAAATAATAATATATTAATTGTATTGGTGGATTTATAAAGGATTTATAAATTTAAACAAAAAAACATAAAATCAAATTATTTTAAAGGTAAAACAAATATTTGGTCATTGATACCATTTATAGAATTTAATATATAAAATTTGGTTCATTATGATGTCATAATACTAACTGAAAATTTATAGGGTATTTAATTTTTATCGGAAAATCCTAATATCTAACAAAATAATGAAAAATTCACTATTGGATAATTTTGACATTTTGATTCCAAAAATAATATCAAATTTATATATATATTTTTTAAATATGTTAAATTAACCATTTAAAAATAATAATATATATATTTATTGGAAAATGCTAGGTTTTTGGAAAATAACTCTTTTTGATCCCTTATAAAAAATGTTGTTGAATTCATTAAAATAGAAATATTATTTATATTGGATAATTTTTTTGATAATAATATATTATTAAAATTTTATTTATTTAAAAAATCCATTAATTAATGAAAAAATATTATTAATTGATTGTTAATATTAACTGAAAATGCAATTTCTATATTTTGTTATAAAAATAAAAAATATTTCAAATGTAACAGTAATAAAATGAAAATATATTCATTTTCATATAAAATTAAAATATTCATATTAATATGGACTTTTTATGTATCCATTTAATACAACACAAAACTCCCGAAGAGTATGGTTCACAGTGATGATACTTTCATGGGGTTGTTGGGTGTATATGGTTTGGGCCATGATCTAAGGGACTATAAACATCTCCCACAAATAGTTTCTCTCATGACTAAGTTGCTGGATATCTTATTGGGATTGGCCAAGGAAAAATCATAGAGATTATAGCCCCCTTTGAATATTTGATAAAAGGGTTTCATATTGTATGATTTTATTAGTTATGGCCATCATATCTTATGACTATGTTAATAGGCTTGGTTAAAACACCATAAATACATTAATAATGTGATAATTATTTAATGAATATATTATAAATCCCAATGATGGATTCAAACATGACTGTCTTACTTAGTGATTCATTGTAGTAACTCCAACAAATGGTTCCCTTAGTATCAGTGGTAGTGGCATGATCTCGGAATTATATTCACTCTTTAGTAGATCTACTGTAGTTCAGATGACTTACCATCAGATGGTATTTGGATGTTTAGATATAAAACATAGGTGTATTCTTCACCCCTCCATGTGATCAGTGAACTTTCTTAGATCTGGTTTCTTGGAAAACACATATATGTTAATTTAGTGTATTTGGTGGTGTATACTGGACATACAATGTGGAGTGAATGTGCTTTGTTTTAGATGTGTAGAATCTAGTAGTGATTCGTGTTGTTAGTGGTAGATGAAATATTTGAGGCAGAAATAGGGCTCTATGATGAAGGGAGCATGCATGATAGGCTAAATCTCAATTAGATAATGGTGAGAGCATGGATGGTACTTTAGGAGACATGAAAACCTATATGGTCATGTTGGTGTATTAGTCATGATACCCAGGGGTTTGGATGTGTTGTAGGTCTGGTTTCGGCACTTGTGGTGGTGAAAACATCTCGGGATTCAGGCTATGATGGCGATGTGGCTATGTGCGATGTCAGTGATGTACATCAGTGATGAGAACGTTTCTGGTCCATGAGGATGGGTTGTGGTGTCTATGGGCTTGGTTCTTGTCCAAATTAGGGATTATTATTTTTTGGTCTTTTCTATGGCTTCGTTTTTGCAGAGGGAATTTTAGGTAGGTTATGATGAGGCTTTATCGTGTGGATGACTTCAGTGGTTTTATCCCAATGGGGTTTCTTTTTTTTACTTTGGGTTTTACTGGGTTTTATCCCTCTAGATTCTTGGCCTATTAAACCTCGAGGCAATGCACCTATAGGCACATAGGCATGTAATGAGATTTCTATTACAAAGTTTAAAAGTATTTACTACTTTGTTTTTCATTTTTTAATAAATGGAATTTCCCCCAACCATTCCATCAGCAATGTTAACGATGCTTATCAGTCATCTAAATATGTTAAGACCTAAGAAAACCAAATAATTATATTTTTTAACTATATTATATAATATGAAATTTAATTAAATCAGAAGGGGAATTATTTTATCGAAGTCTTGGTTGTTACACAATTTATGTTTGTGGATAAAAGTTATACCCATGTGAATTGAGTTAGGTGGTTCCCCATTTGTGTGATGGGATTATTAATGAGTGGTCCATTTCCCATCTTATGTCGGGGAATGACATAAAAAATCTAAACCATACAACATGATAATTAATGAGTTTCTTTAAAATTATAGGGAGAGATGTATTGGTGGAATAAATACTATAATTTTTAGTTATGATATGGGATTAAAATGATGATGATTTTTAAAGATTTTTAGGAATTGGGTTATGTATACCACTACTTCTTTTTTTATTATCCTATCTATATTAATACTACATGATTAGGTATAGATGATACTTTCTTGATGGATGTTGATTTCTATAGATAGTATTGTATAGTGATCCACCACCTAAATTTTTTCTTATGGCGGTGCATCATGATCCTTTCTATGGATGATATTATATTTTTTTTAGTGTCATGGAATGTCATCATCCACCACCCACGTAGAGACCCGAAGCCTGACGTACATGGACATTACATTACATTTGCGGAATACGTACTACATAACAAAAACACACACACAAGGACCATAATAGTTTAGTGTCTTTGGAAACTCGGAACATAATCTTCTAAATGTGGTGAAAGATCTTCAAAATCTCCCATAAAGATCTTCCCTTTTTTTACCTAAAACCATTCTGAATATCCTGGGGAAAATAAAACATAAAATGGTGAGCTCAAATACTCAGTAAGGGTAAACAAAAGAAATATAAATCTCATCGTATACACAAGCACATAACTTTTGGAAATCTTAACCAGCAAAAGAGATCATAATTTCATAACATGGGATAAATCATCGCAGTGAAATGTAATCACAATAATCATAACCTAAAACATGAAACTTTGTGGCATTCACACATAATCATAGAGAATCAGTTCTTATTAGTCAATACTCATTTCCAAGACTATCTTAGTGGACAAAGTCCCTTTCTGAATCGAGTAACCCTCGTTTCAGTCCTTTTTCACTGAACCGGTATAACCTACCGTTCCAGCCCTGTCTATCTCATGAGATATAAAATCATTACACAATGCAATGGAGGGAGATATAGGTCCCACCCATCTTATAATGAATCCTTTCTTATGTGTGCCACATAATCATAAACCATACATCATAGCGTAACCCATGAAATAAAAATGGAAATTCTTATACAACATGACATCATAAAACAATTCATATAAGATAAAGGAATTCATAAAAATATTTCTATCACAACATAATCAAATCCATGTAATAATAGGGATAAAAATAGAACCCTTTTGTTATCTTAGATGTAAAATAGTTTTGATAAAATACTTGAACTCCATTCTTGAGGAAAATATCCTTTCTACTTCAAAAACATTTTTCATTTAATAACATGTCATACGACTTTAAAATAAAAGAAGTTGATTAAAAATAAACTTTAAAACTTATAAAGGAAGATTCTTGGAAATAATGTTTTAAAAATCCATTCTTGCTGTATAAGTTAAAAAAAGCATTCTTTGTACTTTTGTTGGAAAAGTCAAAAAGTACCTCGTACGAAAAACGACAAAAGATTCCTTTCATACATATTACTAAAAACTCACCGAAGGGTAAAAATGGATTTAAACAATTGTAGGTGGATGGAAATAATATTACATATTGATGAAACATGGATGTGGATGATAAAATACACCCCAGTAAATACTTACGAATAAACAATCTCGGATAAAAATGAGATTGTGATATTTCCCTTAACTTAGGTCCGATTTGCTTCGTATGTGTTCGAACCTCCTGTATAATGATTTAAATAATTTCATTGACTTATTAAATAATCATATTCATTGTTATTATATCATATATGGTTCACTTATGACATTATATTACCCGTTCTTTTGTAAATTCCATGTTAAAGAAGCGTTTTGGGTAAAATCGTTTCATTTATCATAGGTGTTTTGACTTGTTGTTCTTGACATTATTATTACTTATATCATGATTTACTTACGTCAAGAATATAAAATATGATTTATATATCATATATATTCAGTATATATATATATAATAGATAGATAAATGAAATGAAAAACACCGTTCATGGAGACGGTAGTCCGTACGTATGCATGAACGCTGTTTTCCTTTCCTTATTGTCTTGAATGGAAGTAAGTAGATGACATACATATATATACATAAATCCAGTAGATTTATAATTTCATATATTTCATTATTATTTCTTATATATATACTTTATAACCATTCTTAAATGGTTAACATGGAGAATGAATCTCATCGCGTCGTGGAGACGGTAGTCCGTACGTACGCACGAGCGATGATATCATTTCCATAAATATTGAATTGAATTGGAGTGGATTATACAATATATCATAATCAATATGATGTTTTAATAACTATGTATAGTTATTCTTTACACCATTATACCCAGCCAATTAAGGTGGTGGCAGAAAATAGATTACACCACGGCGTGGAGACGGTATTCCGTACGTACGCACGCGTGGTGATTTCCTTTTTCCGTAGGATGGATAGAAGGTTAATTAGAGTTGTTTCATATTTATAATAACATATCAGTATATAATAAATACTGATGTTATTAATTTATCATGAAACAACTAAAGAAGAGGAAGTTGAAGAAGAAAGAAATTGAAAAAGATCGGTAATGGATATTACCTCTTCTTTGGAACGCCTCTTTGAATCCTTCACTTAGGGAACTAATATTGGACTTTGAAGATAACCAGGACCTCTAGGATTATTCTAGGGAAGTGGAGAAGAGATTTTGGCAGGGGTTGGCCGAGCTTGAGTGCTCAAATTGGTGTGAGGAGGAGGGGGAGGAGGTGTCCTTTTATAAGGGAGGAGAGGGGCACCTTAGGAATACCTCAAAATATTATTTTATATTAATGTGAAAATCGGTTTATAATGGGTCCAAAGGGTCTTATTTCGAAGATAAAGTGGGGATGGGTAGAAAACCTATCAACCAATAGGATTTAGACAAGTTTAGGGTATTATTTTAACCTTATCAATTAGATTTAACTCTAAGTAAAATAATTTAACTTTTACCGTGTCTTTTTGTTTTCTTTCACTATATGGTTAATACACTTACTATAACATTCCAAACGAACCCCAAATTGTTTATAATTAATATATATATCCTTATCTAAGTCATTTGCCCGATCCTTAGATTTTTAGGAATAAAATAACAATTAATAATATAATATTTGATTTAAAAACTATTTTGTGTCAATTTAGACACTATTTGATATATGATTTTTGTGAAAGTAATAACAGAATTATATGTTCGAACCAAGTTGATTAAATCAACACTAATATATCATAGTAACCTAGAAAATTAGTGGAATTCATAAAAAGTCTCAAATTACATTTATTGTGGTGTTTATAACATCAATTATGTCAATATTTCATAAATAAGATAATTACTGCATCATCTTTGTGTCATAAATAAGTTAAAGTATTTGATGTCTAAAAATTACAAATAAAATACCATTATGTAGGAAATCTTTTTATCTTTCTAATGAATATTTACAATCGAATTTATCTTTTGTATAACCCCATATTAGAAATGTTTTAGTTATTAAACATTGATTTTAACTATTTTAACTATTCAATAAATAAAATAATATTAAATGTCATAATCTAATCCAAGTGGACCTAAATGGTCATATTATTTTCATAAGGTTGTTTTTGGTTTAATTAAACTTATCCAATAGAATTAGGACATGTGTTAGGGTAATAGTAATATCATATTTACCCTTAGTTACACTATTTACTATTAACCACGGTAAAAAAAGTAAAAAGTTACTATTCACCAAAAATTATTTTCATCTCATTGAACCACATTTTACTTACTGATATCAACTGTGTCTCTCGGATTTTTGAAATTCCATTCACAGAATTAGTAAAATTAAGTTTTATGAAAAATTCAGTTTTTTTAACTACCACTTAGTAGTTTCACTATTCATCAAAAATTGATGTTTTTCAGAACAATGCCAAAATTTCATCCTAAGCTATATTTCATATTCCGAATTCAAAAATGAAGTCTATTTTACCAAATTCATAACATATAAGTTGCATTAATTAATTTTATAATTAAATCCCGCTGTTAAAACAAATAGCGTGTTTTTAAGAAACAATATTTATCAAAATATTGACACTTGATTATGTCTGGTTTAAATGTGAAATTACAACCAATGACCAACATTTTATTAAATTGTAAAAATATATTCTAAATATACTTTAAAACCAATCAAATTAATAATTTATCACTATTAATTATTTCGATTAAAAAATTTGTTTTTAATTATAATTTAGTAATTTTCACAATTCATCCGAATATGAAAGTTATCTAAAAAGTACCAAAATTTCACCTTAGGCTAAATTCGATACTCCGAATCCAAAAATGAAGTCCATTTTGAGAGAAAAATTTTCTAAAATTTAAAAAGTGGTTATTACTATTCATAACGGCTAGTTTTAATAATATTTTAATAGCATATCGTTGTTTCGTGAAACTCAGTATTGTGTACTACACACGCTATCGAGGAAAGTTGCGATTGCGTGTAATGCAAGGCAAGTCAAGGATGCGTGTTGTGAAAGCTCCTTTTGGTGTAGCGTACAACACAAGACATTAATAAAATTAAAAAAAATATTTTTCATAAAATGTCGGGCTGTTACATTCTACCCTCCTTAAAATGAATTTCGCCCTCGAAATTCGTCGGGGTTATAAATGGTTTACTATTCAAAAGTTTCTTTAATAGAAACCCAAATCGTAAAAAGGAATATCAAAACCAATCTTTAAAAACAAAAGTATGAAACGTAACGGTTACCCAAATAAACTAATCACTGGGTTTCCACATAGGTGAAAATATGGATATGGAAGAGAAATCTAACCATCATGTTCTGATGGAGAGTGGTAGAGAACATGGCTATGAAAAATCCAACAATCACAAAGCCATAAACTTGTGATGATCTAGGGTACCATCTGATTTATCAGATATAAGATCACTAGGACAACATTTTTGGTTTTCAATATCATTTCCCTAAAGTTGAAAATTTTGAATTAGAAGAAATACTTACTTGATTTTGGTACAATCTCGCAGTTGTTCATTCTTTGAACAATTTCCACTTAATCTCTTGAAGAAATGAAGTTGAATTTGTTATTCGTGAAGTGTTAACAGATCATGTGATAGAATTATGGGTCATTCCATCTGTCTCAAACAAAAGGTTATCAAAAATTATATACATAAGTCGATCTATAGTGAGATTAATCATATATGGTTCCTAAAATGGATTTTATACTTCATATATCATACTTCTTAATATAATAAAAATAGTTTCTAATAAACAGGGACTTCTTGTAGGCCAGTGGTAGGCGATAAAGGCCAGTCGCACTTCGGTTGTGGGTTCGATTCCCACATCCTTGTCTGACGCGATGGGCTGTCGCCCGTCCTGCAGGTTCTCCTTTTTCTAAAACTATATTACTATAACATCCCATCAATAATATCGAGAAAAATTCTATACTTAAACAATACTAACTTATGTCCAACATAATCCATTCCAATCTTTAGGCTTATCCATAATACTGCAGTCCACTCTCATAATATAGTGAAAACGATTACCAGAGATTTAACACCATCGTCGATCCCCATATATCATAAGATATGTTTTGTTGGTCACATTCCAAACATTCAAAGGCCTTAATAATGTATTCTATTGAATACCCATTGAACCATAGTGAAAACTTGAATGCAGTTAAAAGTTAACACTTTTCACATACCAAAATCCTCAAAATTCTATATACTCAAACCATGATATCACTTAGTCCTTATATCAATCATGAGCTCATGAATACTGTTAAACATTTCATTTTCTCATTTTCCCTTCATTATGCGCATATCATCTTATTTCCAAAAATATCTCAATAACTTTGAATACCACATTAGACCAATACATAAATATTCCATGATACAACATTATTTTGGAATCCCATTAAATAAACACTTAATCATTCCACCACATCGTTGTCATATTCAACATCGCCAATAGTGATCGCATGTGACTTCCCTTTGTCCTTTTCCTTCAGTGGTTGCTCATGTTGATCATCACTAACCCTTGGATTAGGGCATTTATTAGTATAATGCCCCATTTCCTTGCACTTGAAGCATTGAAGTGTTGGTGGTGCGTTCTCTGCAGTGTTTTCTTTATTCACATCATTAGAATCCCTTTTTCCATTACTTCGACACTCAGCTACTCGAAAAAATTTTCTAGTACCTTTAAGACAATCTCCACCATGCTTCTTTCCACACTTTGTGCATAAGGAAACATTAATCTTTTTTTCACCATTATTTTGAGATTTCTCCTTGAACTCCATCTTTCGTTTCTTGTCAAAACCATGAGATTGATATGTAACACCAACTTCCATTTCTACCTTGATAGCACAACGCACAATTTATTCATAGATACTGAAGTCTCTTATAGCTAATGCCCTTCGTAGACTTGGTTTTAAGCCACTGAAAAACAGATCAACTTTACTTTCAGGTTGGATGATAATGCCAGATGCATACCTTTCAAGTCTTGTAAAATTTTCTTCGTATATACCAACAGATTCCTCATCCTTCTGCTTCAGCTCAAGAAACTCCTTTTCCATCATTGTTCGAAGAATACGAGGGAAGTACTTACTGAAAAATAAATTCTTGAACTCGTCCCATTCCATGGACTCAATTACATCTCTTGGCCTCGTATTCTTGATAAGATTCCACCATTGATCAGCTTCACCTTCCAAACGATATACTGCTAAGATGACTTTATCATGTTCAGAACATTGAAGAACTAAAAATATATTTTCAGTGGTACTGATCCATTATTCAGAAACAAGTGGATCGGAAGTCCCACTGAAAGAAGGTAGACGTTGCCTCATAAAGGACTCAATAGAATATTGTTCCCTTATCTGCTCATTTGGAAGTCCAGAATGATTCATAGCTTGTGTAAGTATAGAAATAAGATTTTTCACTCCATCTCCCATACTATATGTTTGTTCAGGAGGACAATCATTGCATTGTCCATTGCATTGATCAACACGGTTCCTTCGGGTTCTATCCATCGTCTAAAACCCAAAAAGAATAGTGTGAGAGGCAAAAATCATAATAAAGGGGGAGTAACTTCAATATATATCATCTTTGGTTTAATCTAATATCGTTACCATAGTTCTAGGACTATATCCTATACGTATACTTATCCTTAGGGATATCCCTAGACATACCTTAGAAATATCTCTACGGATCTCACTAATGTTTTCACATCCTAGTTTCCAAAGGTTGACTAAACCTTTCCTCTAATACCAACTGTAGAGACCCGAAGCCTGACGTACATGGACATTACATTACATTTGCAGAATACTTACTACATAACAAAAACACACACACAAGGACCGTAATAGTTTAGTGTCTTTGGAAACTCGGAACGTAATCTTCTAAATGTGGTGAAAGATCTTAAAAATCTCCCATAAAGATCTTCCCTTTTTTTTACCTAAAACCATTCTTTATATCCTGGGAAAAAGAAAACATAAAAGGGTGAGCTCAAATGCTCAGTAAGGGTAAACAAAAGAAATATAAATCTCATCGTATACACAAGCACATAACTTTTGGAAATCATAACCTGCAAAAGAGATCATAATTTCATAACATGGGATAAATCATGGAAGTGAAATGTAATCCCAATAATCATAACCTAAAACATGAAACTTTGTGGCATTCACACATAATCATAGAGAATCATTTCTTGTTAGTCAAGACTCATTGCCAAGACTATCTTAGTGGACAAAGTCCCTTTCTGAATCGAGTAACCCTCGTTTCAGTCCTGTTTCACTGAACCGGTATAACCTACCATTCCAGCCCTGTCTATCTCATGAGATATAAAATCTTTACCCAATGCATTGGAGGGAGATATAGGTCCCACCCATCTTATAATGAATCCTTTCTTATGTGTGCCACATAATCATAAACCATACATCATAGCGTAACCCATGTAATAAAAATGGAAATTCTTAAACAACATGACATCATAAAACAATTCATATAAGATAAAGGAATTCATAAAAATCATTCCATCACAACATAATCAAATCCATGTAATAATAGGGATAAAAACAGAACCCTTTTATTATCTTAGATGGAAAATAGTTTTGATAAAATACTTGAACTCCATTCTTGAGGAAAATATCCTTTCTACTTCAAAAACATTTTTCCTTTAATAAAATGTCATACGACTTTAAAATAAAAGAAGTTGATTAAAAGTAAACATGAAAACTTATAAAGGAATATTATTGGAAATAATGTTTTAAAAATCCATTCTTGCTGTATAAGTGAAAAAAACATTCTTCGTACTTTTGTCGGAAAAGTCAAAAAGTACCTCGTACGAAAAACGACAAAAGATTCCTTTCATATATATTACTAAAAACTCACCGAAGGGTAAAAATGGATTTAAACAATTTTAGGTGGATGAAAATAATATTAGATATTGATGAAACATGGATTTGGATGATAAAATACACCCTAGAAAATACTTACGAATAAACAATCTCGGATAAAAATGATATTGTGATATTTCCCTTACCTTAGATCCAATTTGCTTCGTATGTGTCCGAACCTCCTGTATAATGATTTAAATAATGTCATTGACTTATTATAGAATCATATTCATTGTTATGATATCATATATGGTTCACTTATGACATTATATTACCCGTTCTTTTGTAAATTCCATGTTAAAGAAGCGTTTTGGGTAAAATCGTTTCATTTATCATAGGTGTTTTGAATTGTTGTTCTTGACATTATTATTACTTATATCATGATTTACTTACTTCCAGAATATAAAATATGATTTTTATATCATATATATTTAGTATATATATATATATAATAGATAGATAAATGAAATGAAAAACACCGTTCATGGAGACGGTAGTCCGTACGTACGCATGAACGCTGTTTTCCTTTCCTTATTGTCTTGAATGGAAGTAAGTAGATGACATACATATATATACATAAATCCAGTAGCTTTATAATGTCATATATTTCATTATTATTTCTTATATATATACTTTATAATCATTCTTAAATGGTTAACATGGAGAATGAATCTCATCGCGTCGGGGAGACGGTAGTCTGTACGTACGCACGAGCGATGATATCATTTCCATAAATATTGAATAGAATTGGAGTGTATTATAAAATATATCAGAATAAATATGATGTTTTAATAACTATGTATAGTTATTCTTTACACCATTATACCTATCCAATTAAGGTGGTGGCAGAAAATAGATTACACCACGGCGTGGAGACGGTATTCCGTACGTACGCACGCGCGGTGATTTCCTTTTTCCGTAGGATGGATAGAAGGTTAATTAGAGTTGTTTCATATTTATAATAACATATGAGTATATAAAAAATACTGATTTTATTACTTTATCATGAAACAACTAAAGAAGAAGAAGTTGAAGAAGAAAGAAATTGAAAAAGATCGGTAATGGATATTACCTCTTCTTTGGAATGCCTCTTTCAATCCTTCACTTAGGGAACTAAGATTGGTCCTTGAAGAATACCAGGACCTCTAGGATTATTCTAGGGAAGTGGAGAAGGGATTTTTGCAGGGTTTTTCCGAGCATGAGTGCTCAAATTGGTGTGAGGAGGAGGGGGAGGAGGTGTCCTTTTATAAGGGAGGAGAGGGGCACCTTAGGAATACCTCAAAATAATATTTTATATTAATGTCAAAATCGGTTTATAATGGTTCCAAAGGGTCTTATTTCAAAGCTAAAGTGGGGATGGGTAGAAATCCTATCAACCAATAGGATTTAGACATCTTTAGGGTATTATTTTAACCTTATCAATTAGATTTAACTCTAAGTTAAATAATTTAACTTTTACCGTGTCTTTTTATTTTCTTTCACTATATGGTTAATAAACTTACTATAACATGCCAAACGAACCCCAAATTGTTTATTATTAATATATATATCCTTATCTAAGTCATTTGACCGAACCTTAGATTTTTAGGAATAAAATAACAATTAATAATATAATATTTGATTTAAAAACTATTTTGTGTCAATTTTGACACTATTTGATATATGATTTTTGTGAAAGTCATAACAGAATTATATGTTCGAACCAAGTTGATTAATTCAACACTAATATAACATAGTAACCTAGAAAATTATTTTAATTCATAAAAAGTCTCAAATTACATTTATTTTGGTGTTTATAACATCAATTATGTCAATATTTCATAAATAAGATAATTACTGCATCATCTTTGTGTCATAAATAAATTAAATTATTTTATGTCTAAAAATTAAAAATAAAATACCATTATGTAGGAAATATTTTTATCTTTCTAATAAATATTTAAAATCGAATATATCATATGTATAACCCCATATTAGAATTGTTTTAGTTATTAAACTTTGATTTTAACTATTTTAACTATTCATTAAATAAAATAATATTAAATGTCATTATCTAATCCAAGTGGACCTAAATGGTCATATTATATTCATAAGGTTATTTTTGGTTGAATTAAACTTATCCAATAGAATTAGGACTTGTGTTAGGGTAATAGTAATATCATATTTACCCTTAGTTACCCTATTGACTATTAACCACGGTAAAAAAAGTAAAAAGTTACTATTAACAAAAAATTATTTTCATCTCATTGAACCACATTTTACTTACTGACATCAACCGTGTCTCTTGGATTTTTGAAATTCCATTCACAGAAGCGGTAAAATTAAGTTTTATGAAAAATTCTGTTTTTTTAACTACCACTTAGTAGTTTCACTATTCATCAAAAATTGATGTTTTTCAGAACAATGCCAAAATTTCATCCTAAGCTATATTTCATATTCAGAATTCAAAAATGAAGTCTATTTTACCAAATTCATAAAATATAAGTTTCATTAATTAATTTTATAATTAAATCCCACTGTTAAAACAAATAGCGTGTTTTTAAGAAACAATATCTATCAAAAGATTGACACTTGATTATGTCTGGTTTAAATGTGAAATTACAACCAATGAACAACATTGTATTAAATTGTAAAAATATATTATAAATATACTTTAAAACCACTCAAATTAATAATTTATCACTATTAATTATTTCGATTAAAAAAGTTGTTTTTAATTATAAGTTAGTAATTTTCACTATTCATCCGAATATGAAAGTTATCTGAAAAGTACCAAAATTTCACCTTAGGCTAAATTCGATACTCCGAATCCAAAATTGAAGTCCATTTTGAGAGAAAAATTTTCTAAAATTTAAAAAGTGGTTATTACTATTCATAACGGCTAGTTTTAATAATATTTTAATAGCATATCGTTGTTTCGTGAAACTCAGTATTGTGTACTACACACGCTATCGAGGAAGGTTGTGATTGCGTGTAATGCAAGGCAAGTCAAGGATGCGTGTTGTGCAAGATCCTTTTGGTGTAGCGTACAACACAAGACATTAATAAAATTAAAAAAAATATTTTTCACAAAATCTCGGGCTATTACAACCCAAGTACTTTTCTTGGGAGTGGATTATCAATACCTTTTCCCAAGATTGTATAGCTAACATGAGAGGCTAAATATATATTTTTGGACAATGGGGGATTGGTCAACATAATAATAGGATTATCTAATTCATACATACATACAACTAATGGATACATTGATTTTGATAGTGCTACACTATCTATAAAATTTTTTTCTTCTAAAAGGCTAAAAAAATTAATTTTCAATGGTTGTAATAGATGGGGTTTATTATTATGGTGGCCTGATTTTTACAGAATAGAACAATTTGAATTCCTTCATGTTGTATATAAATTTTTATTTTATATTCTTGTACATACATCTATTATAAGATTTAATATTTTAGGGACCTCATTGGTGTTGCCATTCTAATATTTTCTCATACCTTTTATGTGTACCATAGATGAACAAAATACATGATGTTGAATAGGATTTATAGGAGATCATGGGTGAGTAAATTGATGGGATTTTAGGATAAGATATATAAGATACATAGAATATTATTGGTGGGTATAAGTGAATATATTTTTTGGGGGTTTGTTTCTATATTTTGAATAATTGATTGAGTGGGAAATATATTTCTATATATGATATATTTAACTATGTGTTATATCATTGTTATTTTAATTACCCAAACATTATTAATGATAATTGTAATGTAAACACATTTTTGTTATATTATTCTTTATTATTATACACATACAACATAGAGAAAAACCAATAACACTTTCATTCATTTATGGGTATAAATAAATTAGTCAAAAACTAAAACTATGAAAATTCAAAATAATAAAATTAATGTAATAATAATAATATCGATTTAATAATGTGTATTAAAAATTTTGAATCAATAACCTTAGTTTACATACCTAATAATTAATATTAAAATTTTAAAATTCGAATGTGTCCCTTTAAATATACATGTTTTTCCTATTTCACATTTCATTTTGATTAAAATAATAAATTTGAATTATGGAATTATTGGAGGGATAGAAATCATATCGCATTAATCATATATATTTCATAATTTTAAAGTATCTTATGATTGAAGGATTTACGTTAGAGAAATCTATTTTTTCATTGTTATGAAATAAAAAATCCCACCTCCTCAAGTATAAATAATCCTAGAAAAAATATCCACTCACAAACCAAATCAAATTTTTTCAACATTCGATTTCTGTGTCCCCTTAAAATCATTCAAGGTGTTCTAGTGTAACTCATATACAATCAATCAAGTAGGTTAGTGTTGTGTAAAATAATAAAACCAATAAGAAGGTATGTTTTCATCATCATTTTCTCTAAATTTCTACTTATTTACCTCATGTTCTCTATTCCTTTCAAATAAAAATAGTTAAATATTAATTTAGTAGAATGTTAAAATTATATTAATGATTTAAACCTACTCTAATGATTATATTTATGTCATATTTGTATTTCAAACTTCTCTTCCTCCACAATTGATAGTGCCATATAAATGTTACATTAACTACCATTGTGGCCTTTGCTAACACTGTAATTATCACACCCATTGTGGATGATAATAATAATTTATTTATAATATATAAATTTATAGATATATAATTATAATCTACTTATGTAATTCAAAATAATTTATTTATTATAATAATTTGTAATCATTAAATTGAATAAATAACAGATATTTTAAAGAAAATATGATATAAAAAAATTTCACCATTAACAATCACAATTAAGAAATATAATCTAATTATTATAATTTATCTAGAGTGAAAAAATTAATATAATTAACTTCTGTGTCTATCTTTTAATAAACACGTATTTATTAAATAGGATTCATAAAATCGATTAAATAAACCATGATTCAGTTTAAGGGGAATCTCAAACCCAACATCATCTTTTTAGGTAATCTCATATTTCATATTACTCAAATAATATCTATTACTCTATTTTCCTTTATTTAATTTTCATTTAATCCTTTACTTATTTTTAAAGAGATATATATTTATCAATATTGTTGAAAATATTTATATTTCTAATATGATGGGATTTCAAAGATAATTTATTTTCAAAAAACACCATATCGACACTTCTTGAGTTGGTTCTTATGCAATCAAGAATCATAATGTTTATTTCAAAAAGTGACATACACTATTCTTTTTGGAACTCATATGGTTATTCAATATTGTTTTTATTTTAAAAAATTTATGAATCATAAACCATTCCAATTGTTTACTTTACTACTATGATTGTTATATGTTCTCTATCCATGAAGCATGTATGGTAAAAATCATTTCCTGATTTGATGTGTGGGACCAAAATTATATAACTAAATAATGCATTTTTTTAATGCCATATATATTATGATATTCTATTTATTATTCATGAAAATGATTCCTAATTTTGTCAAATTTTTTATGCTATAATTTATGCTCATATTTAATGCATGAACATGATGCTAGTTTGGTTCAAAATGTTCTATAGTAATCTGGTGACTATGTTATGATGGTTTGTTAATATGATAATTCGATATTCCATGGTTTTTTAAAATGAACCCTCATGATTATTATGATGATCCCATTGTTTTTATATGATTTATTTGATTATTTTCCACAATGTACTATTGATAAGTGTCTATTATTCCTTTTATGTTTTCCCTCAATTTAATTGGATTCTAACTCATACATTTTATTGTTATATATCCTCATGTTAAAACATATAATAAAGAGGAAATGGGAGATTTAGGAGATATATGGAGACATAATTAAATATTTTTCATTTTTGATTATGAATAAAGGATGATTTTCTTAATATAGAAACGTTATTGTTCATGGAATGTATTAAGATTTTATTATGTTTCTCCAAAATTTTGTAATATCAATGTATGAAAACATTTGGTAGATATAGTTGGCATCAGAGAATTCTATTGTTATTTTAAGAAATATTATACAAAAAAGTAGTAGAAAACCATATGGATAAGTCCATGTATAGGTAAAATCCAGTTTTTTGGTAAAATATGAGAGATTGTGGTATCCAAGCAATGAAATCCAATTTGGATACAACAAGTGGATATTGATTTTTCTCATATATAAATTGGGTTAATAACCCATAAAATACTCATTGGGAATTAACAATACTTGTACATATCACATTCCAAATAAAAATTAATTGAAACAAATTTTGACACATCCTAGAGATATCCTTTGATTAATAAAAAGCTATATAGAAACCATTATGATGGATATATTGTTAAACTAATTATTTATTTTAAATTTATAAAAGATTAAATTACATGATACTTGAAATTTTTTTTGAGAATAAGGATATTATAAACATATGTATCACATTACATATGTCATTATAATATATTTACACATGAAAATAAATTATTTATTCTTTTTTAACCTTTTGCATTCTTTAGAACATTTTCATTTTACAAATTGATTTGATGTGGGAAAAACTAGACAAATATCCCATGCGATGTATAATGCAACAATTTTATGGAAATAATTATTAATATAATGGGTGGTTGTGTTAAAAATATTATGAAGGATCTAACATATCTATATCAGGATATGAAAAATAACATGAACCATATTAAATATCCACCATCACCCAGGAAGTATATAAAAAAATAAAAAAATTAATGTCCTAATGACCACCATATTTTTTGATCATATGATACACTCTTCATTAAATAGTGGCTTAACTCATCGGTGAAGACCTTTTTAGTTCTCAAATTGACTGTAAGAAAGAATGTTATTTTTGACATCTATTATTTAGTTGGATATATTTATCAATGTTGGAAATTAATAAAGATTACAATGCCGAATGAAGAAATGAAATAAATAGAGTGGGAAGATGTCAAATAAAAATTTCAAATTTATTATTTCACTCAAACTCAAAAAAATGTTATTGGGATAATATATAGTGAATAAGGAAAACGGGAGAAAATTGATCACAACTTATGAAGAAATTTTACCAATGATTCAGGATAATCGATAGGTTTCTCTATCAATAATGATTGAAAAATAGAAAAAATAATTATTGGTTAAAAATAATATATTTAAAAGTCCCTAAATATCCAAGACATTTGGATATTAAAAAATATTTTCATTTTCACTCAATGTATATTGAGAGTTTAGAGAATGTTCCCTTGGTTATGTAGATAAGTAGAGAATAATGGAGATTCATGTTGACAGATCAAATGAAAAATGTGGATATAAGATCATTCCAACCACATGATAAATATATGGGATGAAGAATCATATGAATTACCACAAAGGGATATGGATATTATTTATATGTGGGAGATAAGGCCACATAGCTCAAGAATGTTGAATAAAATTGAATTAGATCCACGTGCAGGATGAATGTAAGGAACCTCCTAGTACAAAAATCCAAGTTCAATGCTTCCACTATAAAGATATTGACCACTATACAACCAAGTTCACAAAAAATAGGTTATAATTTGAAATAAATGTCATCAACCACCAAATCTAATGGATAACGGGAATGCTTATTCCATAACCACTACTAAAATATAGCATGAAAATGACATTGTAAAAGGTACACATCCTATTCACTCAAGAATAGATAAATATATATATATATATTATTATAGTTAGATGAAATAATTCATATAGAGAAATATTTATATAATATTTTTATCAAACCCTGATTCCATGATGTAGAGACATTCATAAAAATATGTAGTGGTGCGGTCATTGCGATCAAAATGCTGGAATATTATCAAATAAGTATCTATTGGAGGATTATTCTAAAAAATATCATAATCCATCCCTTATCGGAATTTGTCACTATATTGGGAATCAATTGGCTCCCATTATATTGAGATCAAAAAATGTTAGGATAATGAAATTAATTTACATATTGTGAAACATCCCATTATATTTTTATATTGAAAGGAACATCATAAATCTTCTTTGAAAATTCCATAAAATCTATGTGAGTTGATATCCATTGAATGTTAATATCATTTCAAAATGATTGTGTAAAATTAATACATTAATCTTAAGGAAAAAACAATTTTTAGAGAATATAGTTATTTATTCCACAAATACTTTCCCAACCTTCCCATGATCATGACGTAAATTTCTAAATAGAGATTATACCTGGATCCACTACATTCTCCAAATTTCCCTATGGGATGGCTCTGACAGACATAGAGGATATAAAGAATTAACTAAAGAAGAATTTAGACAATGTGTTCAAACAATTTAGTGAATGACATTAGAGTAAAACAATGCTCTATTTTAAGAAAAATGGAAGATCTATACATCTGTGAATCAATTAACTAGAGCTCAACAAGATCACCATAAATAAAAAGTATCCCTAACGAGGATTTATGACTTCTTCAATCAATTTTTTGGATATAATTACTAAAAAAAGGATTATCTCTATTGTAAATATCATCAATTAAATGTGAATAAGGAATAAAATTATAATACATCCTTTCATAAATGGTTTTGAATTTATAATTTCATAGTGATGAACTTTGTAATTACTTAAGACCCCCAAATACTCATGTATTTGAAGAATAGAGTCTGAATATCTTACCTTAAAAAATTTGTGGTTATATTTATTAATGATATTATAATTTACTCTAAGAACAAGGAAGAGCTTGAAGATCATTGAAGGATATTGGTCGTGATTTTAATAAAGAAGAAATTGTATTCTATGTTTTGATTGTGTGAATTTGGATACATAAAGTCACATTGTTATGGAAGATGATTGTAAGTTAGGGAAATTATTTAGACACATAGAGTACGAAGGAAATTATAAAATAGGCCGAACACACTAGTGTCAAGAAAATCAATATTTTCTATGATTAAATGCGTAATATTCGTGACTTTTTATAAATTAGTCACAATTTTCTATCCAACTAACTATGATTAAAGAGAATGGGGTATTATATTTCTAGATGTAAGAATTTGAGAAATAATTAAATCGACCAGAAAATCATAATATTATATTATCTACTCACACAACAATCATGTATATAAGTGTTTTTTATATATAGTTATTATTCAATGAAAGTCACGTTATATATAGTAATGAAAAATTATAAAGTGATAGAATTTTAATGATCAATGAGAAAAACTACCCAACACCAGATCAAGAGTTAGAAACTATGATATTCTGTCAAATTAATTGGAGACACAACCTCTCTGGTGGGATGTTTGAGATATATATTGATCATAAGATTTTAATGTTTATATTAATATAGTTTTAGATCAATAGGTGTAAATGATTATGGTTAGAGTTGATCAATGACTATGATTAATCTATTCACTACCATTATTTAAAGTTAAATAAGGTGGCTGATGATCTTAGTAATAAAGTACATGCCACACCATCTATGAGGAATATTGATAAGGTCCCAGTTTTTATGGATATGTAATGGATAGATCATGAAATTAAATTTAGGGAATACATCCCAAATTTCCCTAAATATTTCACCGTCATATATCCAAGAGATATTATAAGATGAAGGAAAATAAGAATTATAGATTCAATAAAAGGTGATAATGGAAATGTAGAGGGAGTTTCTTGAATTACACAATGATAAAGTTGGTTTTATTTGGTGCAGAGCTATAATTTTTATTCCATTATAACTTGAGATAAATAAATAGAAATTTGATAATGCATATATCTCATCATTATCGATTCACACAAGAAGTACCATGATCAGTATGGGGGTTTTTGGTTGTATAACCTAAATAATAAAATTTCCCAGTACACATCAATGTGGTTGGTTTGACAGGCTTTTAAATTAGAGTGACATAAGTCCAATGGGATTGTGCAACCATTTCCCATAACCAAATGTAAAAGGCAAAAATTCACTATATAAATTGTCACCAGTATACTATATAATTTTAATGGATGTAATGTGATATGGGTTTTGGGGGATCGACTCACCAATACTACCCACATAATCACAATTCTGTAAAATTTATGTATTAAATAAATTTCTATGATATACGTAAAGGAATTAGTGAGGTTTCGTGGGGAATCAAATTCAATCATGTCAAATAATTATCCAAAACTCACCATTAAATTTTGTACAAGTATTCATTTTGATCTAAATATTGAATTTAACCTATGTAAAACCTATCACCCCAATCGAATGGATAATAATAAAAGAACCATTTATACACTAAACAACATACTGGTAGAATACATAATGTAATTTAAATTATGATGGGATCATAATATTAAATTATTCGACATCACACACAACAATAGCTTCCACACGACTCCTCAAATATATATATATGAATCCCTATTTTATTATAGATTTTGAACCCCAAATTGTTTTGATCAAGTTGCTGAATAGATGATACGTGGCCCAACTATTTTGAAAAAAATTATAGAGAATGTTTAGCCCATTTTAAAACAGATAAAATATAGTTAAAGTAAACAAATGAGTTTTTCTAATAAACATTAAAGTGTTGTGGACTTTGAAGTTGGAGAAAATGTGTCCCATCAAATATATCAAGGGAAGAGAATCATGTGGTATGGAAATTAATAAAATATAAGCCCTAAGTAGATTATCACCATTGAGATCATTGATCACATAGTAACCATGACCTACCAACTAAAACTTCCACCAACCCTGGATAATGTTCATGAAATAATCCACATAACACTGTTGAGGAAGTATATACTTGATCTCTCAATTACACTGAATTTATATATGGAACAAATTGAGCATGACCTCTCTTATTTTGAGTAGCTAGTAAAGAATGCAGACCCTAAGGAATACTCTATAAGAAACAAGACAATTCACGCGGTAAAAGTGTAGGGAAGGAACCAATAACGGGAAGAGGAAACATGAGAACCTAATGAATCAATAAAATAGAAGTACCCCAATTTATTATCAACTAATATATGATATTAAATTTTATCGATAAAATTTATAAATATGTAAATAATATAATATACTATACATTATAAATATTATTTTTTCTTAAATAAATTATTGTTATATTGTTTTATAGAATTTTATAGAAACAACACACACAAAATCATCATTAGTTTATTTCATTAATGGACATCGTTACATTAATCAATAAATAAACCCATGTATTTTCCAAATATGATAATTTGATAATAATTATAATTTGAAAAATATAGATTGGGAGGATTTGGATCACATTTATTATATAGAATAATATCTTTCATGAAAAACACTATGTAAAAGGAAAAATATATTTATATAAAAATCATAAATTTAGTGAATTAAGATATAGAATCGTGGGAATTTTTTTTGTGAAAGTTGTATGATTGAGTGAAAACGTTTTTATAGGTGTTAATATGACTTTAGTAATTGTAACCTGAATAGTTGTATATTTATCTAGCTATTGGGAATAGTAACCTGAATTTTGGACTACATATTTGAAATCCCAATAATGAAATTTAAATTAAATAATATTTATCATGAAAAATTTAAGAAAATATAAATTTTTTTATTCCTTATATTAAATATCAATATTAGAAACAAAATGAAATTATAAGTATATTTTAAGCAACTGTATATTAATATATATGATAAAAACATAATTTATATTATCAAAAATAAAAATAATTATGTTATAAAATTAATTTAATAAATTTCATTTTATTTTTAAAATCAGATTTTATAATTTTCCGGATGGTGAAATTTTTTATTGTTTTCCGGGAACCTTCATTTTTTACGTAAATAATAAACATACATGTTATAAAATACCACTTGTTCTTTTACATGATAATGTATTAATAAAGAATTAAAATTTTATTAAATTTGTTATCTGAAGCTAAAAATAAATTTAATAAGTTAAATTTATTATTGAAAAATAATAAACTTAATTTCAAAACGTAAATAGTAATTCCCAAAATCTAAAAGCCTATAGTGTCTATTTAAATAAAAATTTCCCCATTTGTCTTTATTCCTTTTAATTAAACATATAAACTAAAATTGTTGGTCGGAGTGGACACTCAAGAGGGGGGTGAATTGAGTTCCAATTAAAATTTCTGTTTAAAAGTCATATACCAAATTCCCCCAAATAAAACACAGAATTAAGCTGTAGTGAATTTATATCAAAGTAAAGGTTCTCTTCGGTTCTCAAGGGATTGATTATTTCCCAGTTAATCAAAGCAGACGATTTGATTAACTTTTGAATCTAACTTAATAATTTACAACTAATATAAACACATGCGAGTTTAATTATCAAAGTGACTTTAAAACAGTTTTTGGTTTTAAAGTAGTTTGCAGTGGAAAAAAATAACTTTGAAAAGAAATAACCACAGCAGATATATCCAAGAGGTTCAGTCTAAAGCTGAGACTTAGTCCTCTCAAAACTTTATATGAAAGTGATCCACACCCTAGATCGGGGATTACAACAGTATACAGCTGTCCAGGTCTAAGACCTCTACCACTATTTTTCATGGGAAGCAAACACAACAGCAAACTAGCTGTCTAGGTCACGCACGACTTCTACCACTATCCCAGTGGGAAAATAAAATATGTAAGAGTTTGAGTGAGGATTTACAAATCCTCCAGTTAAAGAACATGAGATAGTGTGTGTGTGAATATAGCAGATGACACACACTGCTCGAAAAGTAAATAATAAATCACAGAGGCAAAGATGTAGATTTTAGAATGGCTCTAGAGATTGCAGTGCAGCTCTAGACATCTTCCAATTTTATCAGAAATGGTTTTGAGTCCTCTTCTGGTTTTTGTCTAAAAAACAGAGTTTTGTTCTCTTTTCATCCAGGTTCAGAGACAATGAGACTGTAGTTGATGAAGTTCTTGTGTGGATGTTCTCGTTCTCGTTCTCAGCTCTTTCTGGTATGAAGGAATGTATGAGCTCTTCGAGTAAGTTCAGTCGTCTCTTTTCATGCACACTTTTCAGCACCTTCTTATTTTTTTGATCACGTTCTTATTTGTTTTTCCAAACCCCTTCTATTAGTATCATGAGAATCTCTTATTTAAAGCACGAGATCTGGCAACAGAAGTGATTTCCTTTTTTCAGGTACGAGGTACAGTTCCCTGACATCCAACAACACACAATAAATAAATGTCAGTGTATTATAATATACCTGATATGACCATTGGTTAGATTAAATAATGATAATGAAATTAAAGCAGCATCGGGTTCTGTATCTGGATCGGTAGCTTTGGATACCAGTAGGTCTGAGTATCGGTAGCTTCTTGTGTAACAGTATCCCTTTGTGTAACGGTAACCCTTGGTGTAGCAGTATCCCTTTGCATAACGGTAGCCCTTGTACCGATAGACTTCATGTCAGTTGGTAGACTATGGTAGCGGTAAGCTTTACTACATCCGTAGTGGTAGGATTTCTTGTATCGGTAGCTGTAGACTTGTCTTGTATCCGTAGCGGTATACTTGTTTGTATCAGTAGCGGTAAGTTTCTATCGGTAGCTTCCTTGATGTATAGGTAGACTTTTGTAACGGTGAATAATCTGTACCGGTAGCTCTCACATAGTGGTAGAATTAACTGTATTTGTAGATCTTTTCTGTATCGGTAGGTCTATTATGTTTAAGCATTCTATTGGAAGAATAAGTTAAGTCAGTGTATACATACATCCAGTAACCGAAAGTTTAATACTAAACATAAAATAATTGAGCATTTCTTAACCAAATTATTTGATTATAATATAATTATCATAACATAAAAATATGTGTTTGAAGTACACAAATACTAAATTAAGTATTTATCCACAATAAGAATCATTAAAATATAAATAAGCAATATTGAGATAATCAACATATAATAAAGCATAATTAGAATTATCAAAATATAGTAAAGCAATTAGATTCCGAGAGGGTTCAATAATCTCCCCCTTTTTGATAATCACAACTTATACAAAAATGAGAAGAATAATAATCAGAGAAGAATTAGAATCAGAGGAAAAAGATTTCATTTATTAAAACAAAGCTTCCATATTCCTCCCCATTTCAAATGTACTATAAGATTCTCTTAGGTCTCATTTTCCCCCTTTGTGTTTTTCTCCCCTTTGTGGTTTTCTGCCCTTTGTGGTTTTCTCCCCTTTGTTAACTCTGAGGACTCTTGTTTTTCTCCCCCTTTGTGATAACAAAAAGAAGGGATCCGAGAAAAGATAAAGACTAGAAATGTAATAGAAACATAGTATAGTAGAGAAAGTAAGAGTTATTTCATTAATGGACAAGAGATACATTGATAAAAGCAGAAGGTCAAAAAAACAAGTGAATCCTGTCAAAAAGATATAGAATCACTCAATCTTCTTCGTGAACAGGAGTCTTTCCCTTACGATCAAGAGAGGGTTCAGGGTCAAATTCAGTAGAAGGCTTAGGAATAGCTCAAAGAACAACCGGAGGTTCATCCACTGAAACTATTACGGATCTAAAATCTAGGCTCTTCTGTGGGATCATAGGTGTCAAGCTGCGAATAGCCTGAACTGGAGTCAACTGAGGTGTACTCCCAGAGGCAGAAGAAGGAAGTGCACGATGTAAAATCATAGGTCTGGAATCCGCATGCAAGAAGGGTAGCAACAGGTTCATGAAATCTATAATAATACTCCCTCCTCTCTCCATTGCAGACACAAATTCATCGCGATTTTCAATGAATTTATCCAAGGCAGGAGTAAGCTCCCTGATCTTACTAACCTGTTCTCTGAAAGCCTGAGCCACTGGAGGCAACTTCCTATTTTCTAGCAAGATCCTGAAATGGTTGGTCATTTGATGCTTGGTATAGTCCTTATCAAAATAAGCATCCACATTATTTTTAATTGCCTCTTGAGAAGCAGTAGCTGCCCCTAGGTGATCACGAACAAAACTACTAACTTCCCTAGTGGTAGAAAGGATCTGAGTATCCGAGGAGCGACTTGTACTGGCCTTATCCAACTCTTCCTGAATAACAGTTCTGATCTGGTCAAGGCTCACAGAGGAGCTGGATGAGGGAAGGGGTTTAACTTAGAAAGCTATTGTCTCCTTGAATGATTTTGTTAGATTACTAACCACCTTCTGAACAAGTTCATCTTGACTATTCATATGTTCTTTGACTGAAGTCTTAAAATCCTAAAAAACATCCACAAATTTCTTTACAACTTCTTTGATATATCTGATATCAGTGTGCACTTGGGTTTGAGAACTATTCAAAGCAGTTAATGAAGCAATCGATTGTCATAGAGCCACTACAAATCCTGTCCAAATCTCAATTTGAGTATGGAATATATCAACTTAATCAATCATTCCTTTCACTATACTAGAAAACAACACATCCCAGATATAGCTCCAGGGATTTCTCGACACTTGTCATTTCATAAACCAGACTTGTCTTCAAATCTGCCACCGACTCTCTCAGTGCTTCATTCAATTCAGTTTTTAAGGACTCAAGGTCCTCCTTGGTTGCCAAATTTTCAGCCATAGTTGGTAGGATAACTGATTCTCTTTGGGGCTAGTCTTCCTCATCCGAATCTCCATAGGAATGTCCAAGAACAATATATCCTGGATGTGATGTCCAACCTTCAATGTCATAAAAAATAGATACTGAACCATGATTCTCCCCCTCACTTGGAATATTTTCTTGAGGCATCTCCTCCAACTGTTCAGCTTGATGTAATTATATAATTTCCTCTACAACTGTAGTAGATTCAATATCCATTTTCTCTGATGGCTCAAGAAATCTCTCAACAATAGATGATACTTCTGATTCCTGATCAGGAACTGACTTGACTATACTGTCTATCAGAGTGCTCAAACTGAGCTCTTTTTCTTCATTTTCATCATCATTTTCTTCACGAGAAGCCTCCTTTGCACCATTAATGACAAGATCGGATTCTGTTGCCTCATCCTCTTCAGAGGTGTCCTTAAAAACATACTGACATTATTTTTCTTCTTCGTCCTCAGTCTCAGTATCATTGTCCGTCAGGATGGTTTCTCTCCTTGGTAGTTCTTATGGAGGGTTAGCTGCTCCATAGGAAATGGTTTGAGGCATAGGACTATGAGGTAAATCAGGGTCTCCTCCTTCCTCAACTGATGTCCCTTCCTCATCAGATTCATCATCACTGTAGACCGGTTCTGGCTCATTTGGTCCAAGGCTAGGATCTCTCACATTCATTGTTCTAGAGGGATGGTCCTTTGGTGTGAACTTATCATGTATTCTTCCTTCATCATTCACCCATGATTTTCTCCACGGATTCCAGCTGACTTTCATATATTTAGAGACAGTCCTGGTGATGAAGAATTTATCCTTAACTACTATCATTTCATCCTGAGGTCCACCCACCTCCTTTGCTTTCATCATAACAGAAATCATCTTTGAGAAGAACAGTGCATTTGACTTAGACTTTGGTCTAGTCATATCCTCAATCTGAATCATAATAAATCTACCCAGATTTACCTTAACTCTATGCTTCAATAGATGCAACAAATAAATGTCCTAGAATCTCAGTGTAGCAATGTATTCTCTCTTTGGACTAACTACTTGTTGAATAAACTTGTAATGAAGTTTATCTTCCCCTACCATCTCTGCAGCTATGATTTTTCTAGGGGACCCATTCCCTGTCAGCTCTAACAAAGCATCTTCATACATAAACAAGTCACTGGTTGAGGGTATGGATTTTGTATAAACAGAATAATCACCATCATGTTGAACTTTTAAGTTCCCATCCCAATCAACTGAAGTAAAGGAATATTCGTGACCATTTACATAAGAAAGCATCTTGTTTTCTTCTTCGGACTTCTCAAAACGAACGAACTCATAGAATTGTTTCACCAGTCCTGGAAATTAAGGTCCATTGTTGTTTGTGAAGCACTCGAGCCAACCTTGTTCTTTTAAAATATTATGAACCAAGGACTTTCTCTCTATGAGCCATTCTGCACATAACCATTTCTCAACGACAATCTCTCTCCTTGAGAGATGCGGGTTTACTTGATTCCTTCGAGCTACAATTTCATCGCTTCCACTGGCATCAGAATTGGTCACCTTATGTATTTTCTCTTGCGGCTCATCACTACCATCTGTAACCTGAGGTCTCTTTATGCGGGCCATTACAGATATGAGGTTTATGGTTTTTCGGCTTGAGAGGTTGAGGTTGGAGGGATTCGAACAGACGAGTTCGCAGTGAGATTTAGTGAAGTCTAATATCGGGTTTAATATCATTTAGGCTTCACAAATAAAATAAATCTTTTAAAAACGGTTCGAAGACTCGGCATTACATAAGTTTAAAATTGTGCGAGATGTACCGATAAAGTCTCCTAACGGTGAGGTCTTCTAACGGTGAGGTCTCCTAACGACGAGGTGTCCTAAAGATGATGATTCTCTAACGGTGAGGATTCCCTAACGGTGTGGTTTCGGTAACGGTGAGGTTTCATAAAGGTGAGGATTCCCTAACGGTGAGGTTTCTCTAAAGGTGATGTTTCTCTAACTGTGAGGTTTCCTAACGGTGAGGTCTTCTAACGGTGAGGTTTCACTAACGGTGAGGTTTCTCCAACGGTGAGGTTTCCTAACAGTGAGGTCTCCTAACGGTGAGGTTTTTCAAACAGTTTAAGAGTATGTTATCATTCCTAATTCGTGTCTAATGGAACTTAATATTTATGAACATAAATGCTTAGTGAAAATATCATCTAATTGAAGTTCAGTGCCTATAAATTCAAGAGTTAAATCACCTCTTTGATAATGATCTCATAGATAGTGGTGTCTAACATCAATGTGTTTAGTTCTAGAATGAGACATAGGGTTATTTGAAATTTTGATCGCACTAGTGTTGTCACAGTTAACTGAAACATGTTTAAACTCAAATCCATAGTCTAATAAAGTGTGTTTCATCCACAGAATCTGTGCACAGCAACTACCAGCAGCTATATACTCTGCTTCATCGGTAGATAATGCAACTGAGTTCTGTTTCTTACTACACCATGATACTAGGGACTTTCCATGTAAATGACATGTTCCAGATGTTCTCTTTTTGTCTAACTTGCACTAGCAAAGTCAGCATCTGAATAACTTATTAAATCAAATGATTGTTCTTTTGGGTAAAACAATCCCAAATTGGTAGTGTATTTAAGATATTTGAAAATCCTTTTAACAGCAAGAAAGTGTCACTCTTTAGGGTTAGCTTTAAATCTAGCACACATACATACACTAAACATAATATCAGGTCGACTAGCAGTATGATAAAGTAAACTCCCAATCATACCTCTATAATTATTTTGATCCACTGGTTTACCAGTTTCATCAATATCCAATTTACAGGTGGTACTCAAAGGTGTATCACTTCCCTTAATACTATCCAAACCAAAACGTTTTAATAAATCCTTAGTATATTTACTCTGATTTAAAATAATACCATCATTAGTTTGAAATATTTGAAATCTAATAAAGTTCTTAAGATCTCCCATTAAGCTCATTTCAAACTCATTTTGGAAAACCTTTGAAAAATCAGTACATAAAGAATTTTTCGAAGATCCAAAAATAATATCATCAACATAAATTTTTACTATTAAAACATCTTTAGAAATTATTTTTATAAAAAGAGTGGGATCAACAATTCCTTTTGTAAATCCTTTTGAAATAAGAAAATTTGTAAGTCTTTCATACCATGCTCTTGGAGCTTGTTTTAAACCATATAAACCTTTAGAAAGTTTAAAAACATGATTTTGAAAGTGAGGATTTGAAAACCCAGGTGGTTGTTCTACAAAAACATCTTCAACAATAAAACCATTTTGAAAAACACTTTTCACATACATTTGATATAACTTGAAATTCAGATGTAATGTAAAGGCAAGTAAGATCCTAATTGCCTCTAATCTAGCTAAAGGTGCAAAGGTTTCCTCATAGTCAATTCCTTCTTCTTGATTGTAACCTTGTGCAACTAGTCTAGCTTTGTTTCTAATGAGATTTCCAGATTCATCAACTTTGTTTCTAAACACCCACTTTATTCCTATGGTCAAAGTGTTTTTAGGTCTTTCTACTAGTTCTCGGACTCTATTTCGTTCAAATTGATTTAGTTCTTCTTGCATAGATATTACCCAAAATTCATCATTGATAGCATCCTTGAGATTTTTAGGTTCTAACTGTGAAAGAAAAGCTTGATGTTCAACCTGATTTCTTAGAGAAGCTCTAGTCTGTGTTCCACTATCAAGATTTCCTACAACAGCATCTAAAGGATGGTTCTTTAGAATCCTAGTTGGTCTTGAAAAGGTAGGGCTAGTGATTTCAGGTTCATCACCAGGTTGGGAGTCAATAGAAGCAGGTCCTGGAAAATTTCCAGAACTGGACTTTTTAACTATAGGTCCTCTGTCTTTATCATTAAGGTTCAAAATAGAGAGATCATTATCAAGATTTTCAAGAGAGGTATTAAGTTCATGTGGATCAGTTTCATCAAATTTGATGTGAACAGAATCCTCCACACATTTGGTTCTCTTATTGAAAAATCTATAGGCTTTACTAGAAATAGAGTAACCTAGGAAATTTTCTTCATCACTCTTAGATGCAAACTTATCAAGGTTGTCTTTAGTATTAATAATAAAGACTTTGCAACCAAAAACTATAAAGTATTTAACCTTAGGTTTCCTATAGTTCCACAACTCATAATGGGTCTTCTTAAGAACAGGTCTGATCAAGACTCTATTGATTATATTAAAAGCTGTATTGACAGCTTCATGACAAAAATAAATAGGTAGGTCATACTCATTGAGCATGGTTCTGGCAATTTCCTGAAGGGTTCTATTCCTTCTTTCCACTACACCATTTTGCTGAGGTGTCCTAGGGGCAGAAAAATTGTGACTATAGCCATTGTTTGAGAAGTAGGATTCAAACTCATGATTTTCAAACTCAAAACCATGATCAATTCTCAGGGTTTTAATCTTACGTCCACTACGGTTCTCTACAGACTTGGAATATTTAACAAAGTAAGAACAAACACCAATTTCATGAGCTAGAAAATATACCCAAGTATACCTAGAATAGTCATCTACTAGAACATAGACATACTGCTTACCATTTAAACTAGAAACTCTAGAAGGTCCAAACAAATCCATGTGAACCAACTCGAGAGGTTGAGAAGTTGATACTTATTTCTTTGATTTGAAAGAAAATTTATATTTCATTCCCTTTTGATAGGGATTACAAACATTATCTTCTGGGAATTCATGTTTTGGTAGGTCTCTAACTAAGTTCTTCCTAGAAAGTTTTCTGAGTGAATGTACATTGCAGTGTCCTAATCGTCTGTTCCAAAGCCAAGACTCTTTATAAAAAGCATTTAAACAAGTAATATTTTTCATAGCTAAAGAATTTAAATCAACAGCATAAACATTTTCATTTCGCAAGGCAGAAAATACTAAAGCATTTTTAGAAAAAACATTATAGGAATCATTTTCAAATTTTACAATGAAACCATCATCACATAACTGAGAAATACTGAGTAAATTATATTTATGTCCATCAAAAAATATAACTTTAGATATTAATACTAAGTCATTGTTACCAATCTGGCCTAAGCTGATAATTTTCCCCTTATAATTATCACCAAAAGTGACAAACCCACCATCAACTCTGACTATGATTTTAAAGCATGAGAAGTCTCCTGACATATGTCTTGAAAATCCACTGTCCAAGTACCAGGTATTTTCTACAAGAGCTCTTTAAGAAGGTTCCCTACAAAATAGATTTAGACAGGAAATGATTTTGGTACCCATATTTTCTTGGGTCGAGACAGGTTAGCCAATAAAAGTTTTGGTACCCAAATTTTTCTTATGGGTCTCATAAAATTTGTAGATTAAACAGATTTGGAAAGATAAAATTTATTAGATCTCTAACTATGAATATAACTAGTTGAAGCATATGAACCTCCAGAATTATAACTATTTACATCTTGTCCAGATTTATGAATAAATGTATTTTTTTTAATTTTTCTTTGTCTAGGTTGGTATGCAATGCCAGTAGTATATCTTGGTGCATTCTGCTTACCTAGTATTTTAGTAAGAGTATCTTTTCCATTTGTGAACTTTTCTAAATCCTTCATAAGTTGCTCATTTGAAAATTTCAGTTCAGTGTTTTCTTTATGTAACCGAGAATTATTTTCCATTTCTATGACAAGATCAGATTTATGAATAATAGTTAAAGCATACTGTTTCTTTAAACCTCTGTTTTTGTCTTTCAGCTCATTACATGTTTCTTTCAACATATCACAGTATTCAAATAGTTCATATTTTGACATATTTTTAGAATCAGAATCATCTCCAGAATAATAAGAATTTAAAGCATGAGTTTCAGATGTTACCTCAGAGATGTTTGTCATAAAACACATGTTTTCCTTATTTCAGATTTCAGCTTCAAAAGCTTCAGATTCACTGGAGCTCTCTTCAGAAGCACTCCAAGTAGCCTTCGTGGATTTCTTATACTTATTATCCTTATACTCATATTTCTTCTTGTATTTCAGTTTAGGACAATCTGCCTTTATATCTCCTTTTCTCTTGCACTCATATTAGACAACTTCATCAGATTTGTCAGATTTCTTCCTGTCCATTTTCCATTGTTTCTTGTTGTCAGACTTACCTTTATAATTTGAATTTCTGAAAAACTTCTTTTTCTTATAAACCTTCTTAAATATTCTGGCAATGTGAGCCATTTCTGTATCACTATCAGATGCACTTTCACTTTCTTCACAGCTTGAGCTATCACATATATCTTGAAGTTTCTCCTTATTCTTTGAAGTAGATGTCTTGAAGGCAATTGACTTCCTGTTTGGTTCATCTTCTTCTTCTTTTTTTACTTTAAGCTCTTCTTTATACATCATTAACTTACCAATAAGTTCCTTAACTAGAAGTTCACCAATATCACAAGATTCTCTAATTGAAGCAGAATTTCCCCTCCATCTTTCAGGTAGGTATCTCAAAATTCTCATGATCTTCTCCTTTGATGAAACATATTTTACCAGTGAGATCATTGTGTTGATAATTTTGTTAAACCTGAGATACATATCAGAAATGAGTTCATTAGGCTTCATATTAAAATTATCATATTTAATAGTATAGGTTCACAATATCATTTCCTTATCGTTTGTTGTTCCTTCATGAGAAACACTTAAAGTATCCCAAATTTCATGTGCAGTCATACAAGCAGATATTCTATTAAATTCCTCATATCCTAAAGCTCAATACAGAGCATTCATAGAATTTCAATTATTATTGTAGGTTGTTTTAGTAGATTCATTCCAAGTAGATCTAACAGTAGTAGGAATTTTATATTCTGATTCTATGGAAGTCCAAATATCAATACCCATGCTTTCTAAATGAATTTTCATCTTAATCTTCCACTAAGCATAGTTGTTTTCATTAAAAAATGGTGTTCTATTAGTAGCAACACATTTATGTCTATTATCCATGATAACTAGGTTAAAATAAAAATATTAAAGAGATAAAAATTTAGAAATAATAGAAATTTAATGAACTTTAAAATACAACTAAAATCACAGTAAAAAAACAGAGTACTTCAGAAAATATTTTAATTCCTTTGATACCAAATGTTGGTCGAAGTGGATACTCAAGAAGGGGGGGGGGGGTGAATTGAGTTCCAATTAAAATTTCTCTTTAAAAATCATTTACCAAATTCCCCCAAATAAAACACAGAATTAAGCTGTAGTGAATTTATATCAAAGTAAAGGTTCTGTTAGGTTATCAAGGGATTGATTATTTCCCATTTAATCAAAGCAGAAGAGTTGATTAACTTTTTAAACTAACATATTGATTTACAAAGAATATAAACACTTGCGAGTTTAATTATCAAAGTGACTTTAAAACAGTTTTTGGTTTTAATGTAGTTTGCAGAGGAATAAAAATAGCTTTGAGAAGAAATAAGAACAGCAGATATAACCAAGAGGTTCAGTCTCATGCTGAGACTAAGTCCTCTCATAACTTTATATGAAAGTGATCCACACCCTGGATCGGGGGTTACAACAGTATAAAACTATCCAGGTCTAAGATCACTGCCACTGTTATTCGTGGGAAACAAACACAACAACAAACCAGCTGTCCAGGTCACGCACGACCTCTACCACTATGCCAATGGGAAAATAAAAGATGTAAGAGTTGGAGTGAGGATTTAAAAATACTCCAATTAATGTACAGGAGATAGTGTGTGTGTGAATATACAGCAGATGAAACACACTGCTCGAAAAGTTAATAAAAAATCATCGAGGCAAAGATGTAGAGTTTAGAATGGCTCTAGTGATTGTAGTGCAGCTCTGGACTTATTCCAATTTGATCAGAAATGGTTCTAAGTCCTCTTACAGTTTTTTTCTGAAAAACAGAGTGTCGTTATCTTGTCATCCAGGTTAAGAGACAATGAGACTGTAGTCGATGAAGTTCTTGTGTGGATGTTCTCGTTCTCATTCTCATCTCTTTCTGGTATGCAGGAATGTATGAGCACTTCGTGTAAGTTTTGTCGTCTCTTTTCATGCACACTTTTCAGAACCTTTTTATTTTTATGGTCATGTTATTATTTGTTTTTCCAACCCCCTTCTATTAGCAGAAGGATCATCTCTTATATAAAGAACAAGCTCTGTAAACAGAAGTGATTTTCTTTTTGCAGGTACGAGGTACGGTTCCCTGACATCCAACAACACACAATAAATTAATGTCAGTGTATTAAAATATACATGATATGACTGTTGGTTAGATTAAATATTGATAATGAAATTAATGCAGCATCAGGTTTTGTCTCTAGATCGGTAGCATTGGATATCGGTAGGTCTGAGTATCAGTATCTTCTTGTGTAACGGTAGCCCTTTGTGTAACGGTATCACTTTGTGTAGCGGTATCCCATTGCGTAACAGTAGCCCTTCTATCTATAGACTTTATGTTAGTCGGTAGAATTTGGTACCGGTAAGCTTTACTGCATTGGTAGTGGTAGACTTTCTTGTATCGGTAGCTATAGACTTGTCTTGTATTAGTAGAGGTAGACTTGATTGTATCAGTAGCGGTAAGACCCTATCAGTTGCTTCATTGAAGTATCTGTAGACTTTGATGTATCAGTAGACTTTTGTAATGGTGACTAATCGTTACTAGTAGCTCTCATATAGCGGTAGACTTAACTGTATCGGTAGCTCTATTCTGTATCGGTAGCTCTATTCTGTTTAAGCATTCTATTGGAAGAATGAGTTAAGAAAGAGTATACATACATCCAGTAACCGAATGTCTAATACTAAACATAAAATAATTGTGCATTTCTTAACCAAATTCTTTGATTATAATATAATTATCATAACATACAAATATGTGTCTGAAATACACAAATACTAAAGTAAGTATTTAACCACAATAAGAATCATCAAACTATAAATAAGCAATATTGATACTTTCAACATATAATAAAGAATAATTGGAATTATCAAAATATATTAAAGCAACTAGATTCCTATAGGGTTCAACAAAAATTATAATGTGTTCAAATTTATAGTTACCCCAACTATGGGAATTATCTCTTTCCACTAGTAAAAAAATAATAATGCATAAGGAGGTGGACTTGAGGACAACCACATACATTCTATGGTTGGGAATCCAAGGATGGTATGTTACATAACACCATTTTCAAATAATTTTAATTAATTTTCGATTCATGTGGATGTTTAACTATGAATATAAATGATCCTTTTTTATTTATTCCTTCCTGCTCAATACTAAAAAATCGTGTGATCATTATCACATAGGGATTATCCCCATATTGTATTGTTGTTTGTTGCGATCTCCATGTAATAATAAAAAATTTATCTAGTAAATTATGACTAGTACCTTTAAAATTGTTTCATGGAAAACATAATCAATCTAAAAAATTCAAAATTAATACCATCCACAATATATTTACATGATGGATACTAACAAAAATGAATTATTTGTCAAAGATGGTCACATAAATAACAAGTTTATAGTTATTTAATGATATTTTATTTATGATATTAATTAAAAATAATAATTAAATAAAATAATATCTCTATCCAATCCATATAAGTATAAATTTATTTATTCTATTCATATAATGTTTTTGTTATATGAGATAAAAAATCCCACCCCCTCTTTTTTCACTAATCCAGCATGTGTGTCAATTCTGTTGAATGAAAGTGTTTTGATATAAATAGTTTCGTATAATAATATTTTCATTTACCTATTACATTTTTAATGATTATAAAAGACAAGATAACATAAAAAATCAATAGATATAATCATATTCTAGGTCATAATCATGAGTCAAACCTTCGGTCCTTCCATGAGACACTAGCGGTTACATATAGTGAACAGTTTTCCAAGGTCATAATGTGAGACACATACTCTAAAAATAGTATAGCATTCTATTGAACTTTATAAAATCATTAGTTTTGGATTACAAGAATATATTTAGGTAGAAATATTAATTGAATAACATGACAAATCAATCATATTTTAACCCTTTATTGAATTTAGTTTTCATAACAAAATCCAACCAATCTTATGAGTATCTTTCATGCATTCACATTGTTAACATCACCATTTTATTGATATTAGTATCTAAAAACAGATAAATAATTTTTATTTTCTAAATCATGTGTTTATTTATATTTGTTTCTATATCATCTTTAATTATTGATGGAGATTATCTTTTAAATCCAAAAGATATATCCATATTTGGAGGTTCAGTAGGCGATTATTCCCTAGTGATAGTCTCGAATACATATACAAACTACCTTGATAATTATTGATGTAATGGTGTATCAATTGGAAACATGTTATTTGTACCTTATTCATACCGATTGATGGGTTGTTTCCATCATAGAATCATTCTAAACGTTTCAAAAACCATTAAACTATGACATAACATAATCATTTATAGAAAAGAAAACATGATTAGGGTTCCATTACATTATCCAAGTTTCAACATCAATCCTCATACAAAAAAAATTAAAACACCCAAAAAAATTTTCATTAACAATGTAGAATACACTTCAAAATCAACAATTAAAATCAAAACATCCTAAAAATATCTAGTTATTTTTTAAAATTCACTTTGAAAATCTACAATTATTAAATAATATATTTTGAAATTCATTACCGAATGAATCCTTGTATTATATCAAAACCATGAAAAAAAGATTCCATTATTTTTCATGAATTCCATTTTTTAACAGTTCACAATTTTCATTATCCTATGAGAAACAAGTAATCGTATAACAATATAATATACAAGGGTTTTTCATACAAATTATACTCCAAGAAAATCCATGTCACCCATGGTAAATTATTAATAATATTACCTCACATTTTAATAAAAATATCATGAGTCCCAACACATACTATCTTCCTGACTACAAACTTATATAATCAAAATAACACCTATTTAAAATCTTGGCTTGGCATAACATTACTCTTCTTCATCATATTCAAGATAGAATTTTTTATTGATTTAGGCATGTGCCCTCCTATATGAGGATCTTAGTTCATGAGTCTTGTTCTAAGGCCCAACATCGTTTCAAGCATGTCCCCCTAATCAACCAAGGATATAAAAAATAGATGACAGATAAGATAAATTATTTAAGGAATGAATTTTCCTTTTTAAAATAGTTTAACTCTAAATTAAATTAAATTTGAAAGAAATTATCAGTGGAAACCATTTAGCTTATATTAATGAAATATTTTAATAAGACAAATGTGACCTATGTTTGCATCAAAATAAAATTATGAGACACAAGATAACACCCCCTTTACCAAAACTCTAATATAGATATATCACTCCTCACTAATAATGTATGATTACTTCTAATTAATTTAATCATTACTAATCATGTGTTCATGAAAAATGTAGTGAACATATAGATACTGTGATTAACATTTGTAATATTTTCTTAATGACTAAATTATAAATCATTTTCCTAATAAAATTTAATATGAAATTCTAATAAAATATTTTATGAATCAAAAATAAGTTTTATATCTAAAAATATTATTTAAGAGAATATTTAAAAAATAATCCATTTTCATAAAAATAATTTATTATTTTATAAAAATATTAAATCAAGGAACAATTTGAAAATAGTGAATAAACCCATGTTTATCCTAAAAAAATATTTAAAATACATTTTTAACAAATTCCACAAAATTCACTATTTTAATAGCATAATGTAAGATTCTTATATTCCTAATTATAAATGGAAATACTATTTTCTAAAAATATTATGGAAAATACATATTTTCTAATATAAATTCAAATTTCAAAGGAATACTTTGAATTTTTAATAAATTCATAATTAACATTCATTAATAAGTTGCCTATTTGGATTCAAGCATTGTATATGAGCCTCATCCCAATTTATGAGGACTCCTTAAGTGCATGACCTGGGATCAAATCCAGGAGGAGGATAATTTCTGGGTACTGTAGCAGTGTTGTAGAAGGTATTGTAGCAGGTACTTTAGCAGTACTATATTAAGAACTATGTAGAACTGTAGCAGGCACTGTAACGGAAAATGTAGCTGTCACTTTTTAGCACTGTAGCAGCCAGGAATATTCCCCAGTTCGGGCCTTTGGGCCACCCTCTTGGTTCCGGAGTCCTTTAAGGCCTCCGGGTGAAACATGGTTTTGGGTTCGTAATGCCTTCGGGCCACCTCAAGGCCTTCATGGACAACTTAAGTGTAGATGAAAATCAGACACCCTTTATGGAACAAGCTTCATGAGGAGGAGGAGCATGGAGATTTCACCATAGGAGAAGCTAAACAGATTGCAAGAATGAGAGGGTATGGAAACTCTAATCGAGACAAGCTTGTGCATTCATGGGAAATCCTATCCAAACTGCAATGCGAAAGCGGAGAGCTGATTTCACGATGATGATGATGGGGAGGAGTAGTTCCATCTAGATAGTTAGGTTTGTATGTAATGTTTGAATCCTACGGGGAATGAATTCTCTTAAGGACTATAATCCATATAAAACCTATTCCTGTTGGCCTTGTAACGGTTCCAACTCATCCCATGAAAGGTGTATTATCAATATCAAAAAAAATTAAGGCCTTGAATAAATTAGAATATATTCAAACATTTAAAAATCCAACAATATTAATTTTCTCATTTTATCCATGGTTATCCCAATAATTTATTTCCTTAGTACACACTCTTTAATCCAGCACATCCTCTTTGAAATAACATAGAGGTTTCAATAATTATATCCTGGAAGAACCATTTTTACACAAAAACCATTTTATATAATATATCATAATAAAAACATAATAATAAATCTAAAATACCCCCTTATTCCTAAGTAAATTCAAAATAATCCATTTACCACACAATAAATTTAACAATGAAATAATAATTAAAAAAATTGTAAAAATATAATATGTAATAACAGATTCAAATCCATTGAAATGACCACATTCATATAAAAACAAATTTTTAGAAAATTAAATAATTTCATTCATTGATTTACTATAATCAAATGACAAAAAAATGATATTTTATAATCTCATGAAAGGCATTAATACCGTATACCTAGTCATGTTATTCAATGAAATTAATTATATTTAAAATACAAAATAACACTAACAAAATAAATTACCTGATACATAATAAAGATTATTTAAATTACATAATCTCTATTTATAGATCTAAATATCTAATTCCCTTATATTTTATTTATAAATTGTGATTTAGGGAATTTAGAAAATGATTATATGACTCTCTATTAACTAATATTTATCAAAAAATCCATGATCCATATGCATGAAATGTTAAAGAGCGGATAATATTCCACTAAATTGAATATAAGAAACCATGATAACAAACCAATAATATTTCATAGGAGTAAAATTAATTTTATAGGATAACATGGCTTTATATACTAAAACCATGTCACTTAAACACTATAATATTGACATCAATATTTATTCTCCCAAACAGTGTAGCAAGAAATGAATTATTCTTAGGATTTAAAAATACAAAATGTATAGTCTTAAGGTATGGTATATAATATCGTATATGGGTTCATATAGAACAACTAAATTAAACATACTAGAATTCATGGTCTACATACATGATCATGGGGACTATGAAAGTTAATATGTGCCCTTATATAACCTATCTCCACTTCTCTATGAAATTTGGATACCCTTGAATCATATCCCCCACGATAAGCTACCCATTCTACATCTAATAGTGAAATAAAATCACTTATTTAAAATCATATTAATATATATTTGTGAAAAAAATTAAAAACCTACAAAAATAACAGTAAACATAAATTTGAAAATATATATTCCTTAAAAATAAAAAACAATCACCCTCCCCAATATATAAGTTTTATAATTTTCCACACATTGTAGCGTTTTATCCCTAAAAATTCAACAAGACGTCTTGTTATTATATAGCTCAAACCAATCATGTCTTATCTCATCCTCCCCCTCTTAGCATACTTTTTGGATCATGTTTTGCTACCATAAATCTCAATCCAAAAAAAAATCCTTCAAAAAAGAATATAATCTCCAAAATTCAAAATATGAATATGTATCTCCATATAAAAATCTTCATGTTCAAACTTAATTTTTTCCAATAAAAAAACAAGAGTTGCTATTAGTTGATTGTTATTTATTCGATAAATAAAGGATGATTTTTGATGTATCACATAATATTTTGTAAATTCTAATGTACTATAAAATTCAATAATTCACTAAATTATTTCTAAAGGACAGACCTAAAATGAAATCATATTTCCTTACTTCCCAAGATGTTTGTACCCCAATCATAGGAACAATTTTTAAAAAAAATTATTACACCCAAACGTCAAATCAAAATTCAATTCATCATTTTTAAATATGATACATATTCAATTTTAGCCTAAAATAAAATGATATTGAATAAAAATAACACCTTCCATAATTTTATTTATTATAATAGTTTATATAAGTGTCTTCTTTCTTATCTCAACCCAATCTAAAGATGACTGATAATATCAACAATAAAAATAATTAAATATTTCTACCTATATTTATGACTAATAACTATTGTTATACATAAATTCCATTAATAAAATATGATCATACAAACACCATTTAAAAAACAAGGATAGTGTCATAGGGAATATCCTTAAAAAAGTAAATAATACACTTAATCTACCAATACATTTGTTGGAGTTAGTTCCCTATATGTAACTGATGATTGTACATTTGTTACTATGTTATATATATAGATTGATATATAAATTCTTATAAAATATATTTTTTTTAATTAGTGATATAATATATACATAATATCTATTACATCAATTGGTTCTAACAACACATTATTACAATGAGATCCTCAATACGAAATGATGATACATTTAAATAAATATGTTAAATGGTCTAGATATATTATTCTGAATAGATGTAAATGACTTATAACAATCATGTGTTGGGGGAGAAGAAGAATTAATGTGTTTTATCGTGAAATTATTTGTTTTTTTCTTTCTAAAAATGAGGTGTGTGAATATAGACACACAAATAAGAATTATAAATGTTTTTTATTTCATCAGATATTACTATTATGTACAATGTTGATTGGTCAATTAACATGTGATAAATATTAATGTATATAATGGGTCTTGTACATTGAGATAAGGGGGATGACCAAAATAAAATAGTTTACCTGGGAGGTAGGATATGTTGGTTCTGTCATATGTAAAATGAACTAATTTAATGGTCATGATAGATTTTTCCCTTTAGAGTTAATAGAATAAAACATATCGAACCCTCTGATTAAATAATAGTTATAAACTAATTCTAGGGTCTGGGTATTTTCATATTCTTTATTTTTAAAATTCGTACAAATATAAATGAATCATATGAACCGATGACAGAAGTATTCATGTTGAATGTTGTGATATTGGTAGGAAAAATTATTATATTACTTACTAGAATGCATAAGAATTTTGACATAGTTTCTACAATATTTTCATTTTTTACATGTTTCATGACATGTTGAAGGGTTCCAATATTAGTCATCCAGAATGAAATACCTAATAAAATTAATAAATGGTCAAATAGGGCCACACACTATGTGTATACATAAGATGATTAAATTCTATTAATCTTTTGTTTAAGATTCAATTTAGTAATTTCTGGTTGATTTATAATTATTCAAATTATGTTTATTTCTAATATTTAAACATAAGACAATCATGATTAGAATATATTAATTGAATTTAATCTATCATTTATTTATTTTCATGTTAGAAATTATAATATTTATTTATTCACATGTTTTGTAAATATTATAAAATAAGAATATATATCTAGGTATGTAAATAGATATTAAAATAATTATATATTCACAAGTATTGTGAATATAATATTGATTTTTAATTTATTAAATGAATATTTTTTATTATTTAATGTTTAAAAATTTCTATAGGAGAACTGGGATAGAGATTATTGAACAATTTTGAAGGAATAATTGTAAATTATATCATATAAGTAACTAAATATTTATTTATTTAAGAAATTATATGAGCTAATTCACATTGCATTTAAAATAATATTGACTTTATTATTATTATTTTATCAATTGTGATCGGAGGTATGAATTAGTTAAAGTAAATGAATAAGGTTCACTGTGAAATTATTTTACATTAATATAATTTTGTATTCTAAAATATGTCATTTCCACAGTATACATCCATGACATTGTTGATGAATTCTATTTTTTTATTAATATTTTCTTAAATTATAGAGATAATTATCTCATTATTCATATCTCAATAACCTATATATAGAATAAGTAATTATTTTTATAATCAATGATACATGACTTAAATCATTTTTCCATATCATTATAGAACTGAAGAGATTATTAACAAACATTAGAGTTTCATTAAACCCATGCGTATACCTTTTGATAGATCCATATTTGGATTTTTCAACCTAGTGAATATACAATTGAGTGGAGAAAATAGTTAATTGGTTGATAATAACATTTAAATTGAAGTAATTCTATATAAATTGGTTATAAATATAATGTTCGAGATCATATTTATTAGATTATGAGGATTGTTCATCATGATCATCTTATTTAATATCAAGAATTCAATAATGAAATGAAAATTATTCTTAGATATTATTCTACCAATATTCTACTAAACCATTAAGTTGAATTATAGATGTCATATTATATTATATAATAATTTAAAAAAATTACGGTTTTTTTTGTTTTTCATTTTGTATTCAAATTTTGATTTCTATGATAAGTAAAATGATAAATATGACACATCAATCTGACGTCATATGGACAATAATAGGCTATAAACATAAAAGCAATTCTCAATTAAGACATTTGAAAGATCTATGGTTATTGGATACATAATATGAATACTATAGTGTGTTTAATTGGAGCACAAGCCATGTGACAATTGTCAATCCATTGAAGATACACAATGTGTATTTTGTAAAATATCATTTGAGCCATTACATGATGTCATTTCCAATATACATAATGAAAACTCGAATAACACACTATGTGTGGTGTTTTGAAAACACCATTTACTTTACCTAAAATTACAATAATAAAATCATAACCATTACTATTGCACCATTTGATTAAACATGATACAAATAATTCACTATTTTATCCATTTTTAGATACATGACAGGTAATATAAAACAATTGTGGAATAAATAAAAGGGTTATTACAAAATGTTTCATGTGTCATTACCCACAATGTGATAATTAAATAACCCATGAGAATTCCTACAGTGGAATATTGTGATATTTTCCTAAGGGGGGAGGGGTGAATCATGGTATGTAGAGTTGTAAGCCTATTAAAAAATGTGCTACTATAATGTATCACCTTTCAAAAGGAATAATGAACTATAAAAATGTAGGGTGGAATTTTAAGAAACCTTACTAAATATAATTTCTCTTAAATTATTATTTAACTAAATGCATATTGTATATAGGGAGATAATAATTCACATGGTTCGCCCTCATGATGATATGTTCAAGAACCATGAATTAACATTTTCATATATACAAAATCACTATAAAGTTAATTTTTCTATACAATGATAACTCTCACTACAATAGTTTCTGCCAGGACAATACATTGAATGGCTATCTCTTTTAGAGTGGTTATGGGAGAGGTAACTACTTGTCAAGGAATAATCCCTTGAACATTACATTTTCCACTCTATGTAGTGCAATATATGAACTATTCATAGTTTATAAACATGTATTTTCTATAATATTATTACATAATACTTCTCCAAAAAATAGATATATGTTATGTTGTAGTGTCAATGGGTTACATATTCACATTATATTAATCCTAAATTGGTATTAATATATTATTTACTTTATAGAACACATCTGGAATAACCTTCAAATCAATGTAAAGATAAAATTAAATATCTTTTAAGAAGAATACTAAATTTTTGAAAAATTTTCAATCTTCAATCCCCATGCACTGAAAAAACATTCTTTATGGGAATTAGATAAAAAATGAACTACTTTTTTCCTCTCTTGTTTTATCATTTTTATAATTATGAGAAAATTTGCACAAAGGACCCCTTTTGTGTATCTCTTACTGACCTTCACAACCTTCCATAATAAATAATAGATCCCAGGGGAAATGAAATAAAAAATGCTTAAAAATAACTGATAATTTCAATTTTTCCATTATTTTGTATGCCCTCAATGAAATTTAGATCAACAGATTAAGGAAATATTCAATGAACCTAGACACCAAGAATAAAACAAATTTTTTTATTATGAATTTAAATGAGTTTTAATTCCCCATTAATTTATATTTTAAACCACTGTATCAATCCATTAAAACAACTTATTCATTGGATAAAATGTATGAAATGATAATTGAAAAATTTAACAAGAAAATTAAGAATCTTTAGATCCACATCACTTCATAACTTCACATCACATCGTGGAAATCCCTTCACCATGACATCAAACATAACCACAATATGTTTTGCATCTAAAACTTCAAAAACCACAAGAATGTTGTCCTACCATTTCATGTTATGGAATACCTCTTCTCTTCTAAAACAAGACATCCTTAAAATTCCCCACGATAATTTTTGGATTCCACATTTTAGATAGGGGTCTTCATGAACGACCAATCCTACCTATATATTATGTTTCATCCCATGTCATCATCCCTCCATGTGCAGGTCTTAAACATAACATGTAACATCAACCATATCCACTACTAATGACACGTTTGGCCATCTAAATTTCTCATAGTTACTCCTACATTGAACCAAAATCATCTATAAAACATGGTGCTAGAACGTTGGTATCTTTTCAATCATCTTGACTCTCTAAAATCCATTAAACAACTTAGCCTTTTATTATTAGAAAATCAGAATGACACCACATGATCAATATTTGGTAACTTTTTAATTTCTCATTTTTGGAATTATATTCTCAACATTCCATAGGGAATTGGAATGGTCACCACCTCCAACCATATCAACTTAAACCATTCCTTACTAAATATTTAATAAGGTGTTGCTGTGCATGTGTTAGTTGTCTCTATAGACACAAACAATGTTCTATATGATTGTCCTTATTGGTTAATCAATGTTTAATTTTTTTGGATTTTGAATCCAAAAACAACACTTCTAGTTTTCCGTCAAACTCTATCATGTTGAATAATCATTACTATATCAATAAATATAAAATAAATATCAATTAATCTTTTTCTCGTAGACTATAATGGACAACATATTTTAGTATTAACCAATCTCTAAAGAATCACTTCATCACTCTGGTTATCATTAATGTGTTTTTCTACAATTATATTGAAAAGAAGTCATACTTTCAACATTTTTATTACAAAACACATCTTTTCTTAAACCATTACAATAATGATCTTTCTCAATGATAAAAACATTATTGTATACAAATAAAATTCCATCCTTTATTTTTTTAATAAAACACCATTTATATTTTATTGAAAAAAAATCCCATCCACGACATGCACATTTTTCCCTTTAAATAATATTCTCCAACATATTGTAAATTATATACCGAGGTTCATTCCAATTTACTATTTCATACATAAGGATTCCACTTTCATGATTCTCCCCATTAAATTAAGAAGAACCTTCATGATTGTCCTTCCACCTGCTTTCTTCTACCTCAAAGTGGAATTCCTCATGGGAATAATCGAACACTATGAGGATATGAAAGAATTATTCATCAAATTTGACCTCCCCCATTTGATACCATATTATTTATTTTTGTATGTTCAAAATTTTTATTACTCATATCCGATGAGACAATATTCTCTTTGGAATTCCCAACTCTAGAAAACATTCAAAATCCAAACACCAACATTATTATATTTTCTCTTAGAGATTCATTTAGTGAATCTAATTCATGGAAAGTTTTATGTCAATAAATAATTTACACTTAATTATGTTGATATCTATCTATGAAATAACATTTTTATTGAAAAAAACAAGGTTATACATGTCAGTAGTGGATTCAAATAAAGGGTCATAAAATAACATCTATTCCACATCCCGACTCGACCTACGATTTACATCACACATTCACATAGATCCATTATTATATGAAAATTAAATCATTTTTGTCAATATAATACCACTTTAGGATGTAAATCATACAAATTTTTGAAATATTTATTCAATTTTAACAAATGATTCCACTTGTAATTTATGCCTTTCAATTCTTCTCCAGCTTCAAAAAGTATTCGAAAGATATGTTCTACACTTTAAAAAATAATATTTTATAGAACAAAAATTCCATGGATCATATCTATATATTAATTATAAACATATACACAAATAAATAGAAATGATAATGTATATATAGATACAGATATCATGAACTTCTTCAAGTAGATGAAGGGGGGATGAAAAATTACAGCAAACCTCCAAATTCCATATTTCCATTCCCCAACTAAATTTTTTTTGGAATGGAAAGACATCATCAATTCACTATCATCATATTAAATATATAATTATCCTGGCTACTCATAAAATTTCAAATTAATTTTTTCTTGGTGATACCTGTTAGACAATTTTCTTTATGAATTTGATCATGTCCATCCTCCCCTAGCGTGTGATTTTTGTCAATTGTAAAATCAATCACACTCAAATAAGTATATTTTTTAGTGAAACATATATTGGATTTCTCCATTTGATATCTTTTGTATTATATCTTCATATTTTTTCAATTAGTGGGTTTTGTAGAACAACATTAGAAAACATTTTACATAGAGGTCAATAGTTCATTGATGTAATACATATTAATTATTGGATTCTCTATTTTCTATTCTAACACATTTCTAATATCTTGAATAATATATTACTTTTTCAAAATGATTATATTTTTTACTTCGAAGATAGTTTTTTAAATATCTAACCATTGGTTCTTGATACACCATATTTGGATTTAAATTTTCACTATATAAAACATTTATCCTATTTTATTTCATAAAATCTATTCTATTAGGATAATAATTATTCATTTATATGTTAGGATTGGAGTGTTTCTACAAGGATTTTTTTACCATTCCATGCATTCTAAAAATTTCCATCCCTTTTCATGTGACTGAGATTAGAATCAATAATCTTTTTACCATAAGAAGCATACCTCATTAGGTATCTACTTGATTATGAGTTGACACTGCTAGAGTTCTTTTCATATATTTGGGTTTGTCGGCTTCAATACAACTACTAATTATATACTAAATTCATCCAAGAACGTTTCACCTTTGTTCCTCAATAATTAATGGTTCTATTTTTCATGATTCATAATGGATTTATTATTATTATTATTATTATTTGAAATTTGAAATCATTGGTTATTTTGAATATTATTTAGTATAATTTCTCATCTTCTAATTTGAGTTGTTTATCCTAACCTTGGGTTATCTTGTATTATCATGAACCATGATGGGGTACCATCCCAGATAACACCCGACATGGTCCATGTCATAGTCTATATAAAATCCTCAATCCCTGTAGGATAGGGACTGGAACCTATGTAAAAAAATTATTCATTGTCAAAAACTTTACCCATATGTGTAATAATAAACAACCCACAATAATAAACATCATAACATAATAAAACTAAAAACTGACAAGATGAACGAGTTTCAATATCAATTCAATACAACATTATTGAAAACCAAAATTACAAAAAAAATAGAAATGAGACAAGAAAACCATCCCAAAAACCTCTATGCCAACTAAGGGACATCACCATAAAGCCTCCACCACCAACACCAGCAAGAAGTGGAACACTATAAACCATATCCACTAAAACCACCAAGATAAATCTTTCCATTTACAGGGTCATTCATAATAATTTCTACATACACCCAAAGGTGTATGTTTGTTGTGTTCCAAATCCCACCTGTATTCCTCCCGAAATAAACATTACATGCTATAAAATTAGATAACAAATGAACATGCACATTTATGTAAGAATAATTTAATTATTTATAAGTAAAATTTCTAAATATAACATTCATGGGATATTTTTTTAAGGAAAAACTTTTCAACAAATAATATTTAATGGAAAAAAAATTATACACAAGGTAAACCATATTACAATGGCTAGAAACACTTCAAATAAGAATAATATCATAAGATATCACAATGGGTAAATCCCAAAAGGTAAATAGATCTAATTGGACTCCAGAAACCTTATAGCTTGGTGATCAAAATCCTCCACTAAATTTCCAATAGAATCCCATCCCTAATCCATTAGAAGGGATCCCATCCCATGGTACAATGGTCCTTATATAATAATCCAAAACCAACAAAATTCCCATGAATGAGCCACTATATGGGATCCCATACAAATATCTAGTTGTATCTAACCATATCACATGTTTAGTTTGTTTTCTATTAATAAATCATCTATGATGAATCTGGGACTCAACCCCTTCCATATCAACTAGTATACTAGTTCTAGTTAACCCACCCGGATACGAAGGATTCCATTGTTGCTGAAATTTTATTTCACATATCACATAACAATAATCACAAGAATACAATGAAATCCCCACTTTCACATTTTCACATTGATACAACTATAAAATGATTAACATGGAAGACATTATTTTCCATAAACCCACTTTATTTTACATGCAGATGAAAACCATTTGGAAATACATTTCACACTACATTCCCAATTTATAGAACCCTTTTTAAAATATAGGAAGAATATCATATATGGAATCCAACCATTTCCATGGAAAAATCCCTATCACAATACACGTTCACATCAAAACCATTTTCTAACATGATTAATATCATTTTCACAATCAAAAGGTACATTTAAGTCACACAACAAATAAGAAAACATTCTCAATGAACCATTTATCTAGAAAACTCTTATTTTAATACATTAAATCCTTTAAATATTTTTTAAAATGTATAGCACACCTTTCTCACAAGGCATATCACATATTATAAAAACACCACAATGAAGTATATAGGAAATATAACCAAATTCTAATAAAAAATTCATAACATATTCATCTCAAAAAATTTACAAAACACATTTCCAAAAATTATTCCAAAAAGAAATTTAAGAAATGAAGAATGCATATTTAATTATTTATTAATGTAAAATGAAGGAATAATCTACCCCATTCATGGAAACATCTGGAAGACGGTTCGAAACCAAAACTACACCACGCAAAGTCCCTGATAAGGAATTATTTATCAAAAAAAATCATTATATTCATCAAAAACACAAGATCACACCCTTTCTAGGTCACCCCCACCTGATAAAAATTATCTACCCTATAAAAGGGTAAAAGAGACCCTAAATATTTTGTGACATTGAAGGAGAAAGGAACTTACTTAGTGATTACTGATGAAACCACAACATAGACACCATAAAATTGAAGATACAAGGAATAGAGGAGAGGAAGGATATTTTCCGAGGATGGAGATTCCTAAATGGGAGAGGAAATTTGAGGAATTTGTATTAAATTTTATGTGTTTAGAAAAGAAAATTCCCACTTCATAATGACTTGAAAAGTCACATGCTTTTGATACATGTTTTTGAAAACCATATGAGAACCATGTTCTCTCAACTTTCCAACATGGACAAGATGTATGGTTATCCCACATGGTTTTTAAAACTATGCACCAAAAATAGGGTTGTCAATTACAAAAATGGCATTTGAGCACACACTATCCTAGAAGAGGGGTAATGGTTTACCCTAACCATGAACAAACCTTTATCCACCTAATTTCATGCCCAAATCATTATTTTTATTATAAAATACATAAAGAATAAAGGGATAAAATAAAGTACATGGATAAATAGAAAAATACCTCAAAATGAAATCATGTGTCTGATAATTATCCCCACCATTAAAACATTTTTCCTATATAATTTCATCATGAATACTGTTATGAGAAAAAAACAAATACTCTTCATAAACCCTAGTTTTATACACCCAGGTATCATTATAATAACTAACAAAATTCAAAATAATAAAGAACAATAAATTTACTTCCCATGAATCACTCTCTCATAGGAATCCACAATCTTCATTAGCTCCTCAAACATAGATAGATTGTGCTCCAACTCCAACTCCTCCAATCTCAACATATAAAAAATATCCTGATTATTTATTTTCAGTTGAGAGACATGGAAAACATCATGGATTGATGTCAAATGACAAGTTAAATCTAACCTATAAGACACTTTATTAACCCTCTTGGTAATATATAATGGTGTTAATGATCTTAACATTAACATCCCTTACATACCCGAATGGCAGTGACTCATGCAAGGTTACACTTTTATGAACACCCAATCAACCATAAAAACTCCAAGGATTGGTACCACTTGTTGGAAAACTATTTGTGGAGGCTTAGAGATATCAACAACATCTTCCAAATAAACATGACTTTCTCATATGTGTTATTATTATTTACAAGTCCCAACAATGCTGATTCACCCACATCAGACCAACAAAATTTGGACTAAAACAATTGACCATAATCATCACAATGAGATCCATTAAAATATAGTATTGGTAATAATTGTTATACAGAAACTCAACCATTCCCAAATGGTTATCCCATAAACCTCCAAAATCCATGTCATCTTCCAAAATCATGTCTTCGAAGATGAGATTTTCCTACTCGGTTTGACCACCCATTTGAGGAATTCATGTCGTTCTCATCTGTACCTATGACCTCCTCAACCTCTGAATGGATTACCAAAACTAGAAGGTAATATATGGATACATTCCATAATAAATTGTGGAAGGAACACAAGGAATCCTCACAACCTCCTCGTCGTACAACCGAACCAATTCATCCAATTTGATGGATCCCCAATCGAAATTTAAAGGGATATATTCGTCAAACAAAAAATCACAAACAAAATATAATTTATACCCCTTGGTTTATTGAACAATCCAAAAATAAATTCCACGGTGATCTCATCCCACTTCCAGGTAGGGATAGGTAGAGGATGAATCACATAGAAGGGCCTTTGGTTCTCTTATTTTAACATATGACAATTATTATACAATGATACAACTTTTTCTACAAGACACCTCAAACCTGAATAATAAGAATATTGATGTACATCATACTTATGTTGGTTGAACAAAGATGAATGGCCCCCTCAAACAGGTGTCTATCGTACATCACCACCTTCCACAACAATAACAGAACCACAACGAGACCCCTAGACACTAAATATTCATTAGTAGATAATGACCACTCACAATGAATCTTCACAAAACATAACAACATCATATAATTCAAGGAAAAAATCATTACCAGGATCCTCTTACTGAATAAACTCTTGAAGAGAAGGTGACAACTAAAAACTATAAATGAACAGACATCCAATATTACACTGGGTCTTTATGTGCATCTGATCAAAGTGCCTTATCAATGTCCACTCATCAATGGACTTTTTAAATTATGGAATTTGGACTTTTTTTCTCAGGGTATCTGCCACCACATTACCATTTCTTTATGTTATGGAAAATAACCTAATCGAACCACTGAATGTACCCAAACTATTGATATTTCCTAAAATTCATATCTTTTTTTAGAAAATGTAGACCATGATCTTATTATTATAATAAAACAAAAACATCTCCCTAAAAAGATAATGGCTACACTCCGTTAAGGAATGCATCACCACTAATAAATCTATGTATTGGGTTGGTAAATTATTTTCATGTTGCTAGAGTTAGTGTGAAACATAATCCAACATATGGGCATCCTATATCATCAAAAACCCATGAACCATAACTACATCATCCTAATAAAACATATATACCATTCCAAACACTGGAAGGATCAAAATTGTTGCATTGGTATACATTCACTTAATCTCCTCAACAGATGCTTACCAATAATTGCTATATTAAAACATTACCTCTTTTAGGTAAGCACAATCATGGATGAACATTTCCCAGAGTAATTCTTATGAGTCTTTGGTAATATCACCCATTCCCAAAAATATACTAATCTAAAAAACATTCTTTGGTTTTTAGCAGGACATATATACACTAATCATCCAAGGATCCACCAAAACCCACTATTCCAAGATCATATAGACCAGAAACATTACCTCTCTAATCTGGAAGGTGGTCATATAAAATTTTTATAATAGATGGTAATTCCAAAGATTGCCTAAGAGAATTATCAATTTTTTTATCATGATCCTTCATAGTCCTAGAACTGACCTGAATGTTATCTAAAAATACCACAAAAATAGTTGATATATTAATAGAACACCCTATTCATAAGAACCATAAGGACCACTATTGCATTTTTCAACCTAAAATGTATGAAAATGTATTCAAAAAGACCATAACTACATCAGATGTCCAATTTCAAATCACATTCCAATATAACTCTGACTTGTTGTTACCTGGAATTCATTTCAACTATAGAGAACCACCTTGACACGAAATCTAATTAAAATGGTAATCATTATGGGGAAATGGTATTTTAAATTTATAGTTACCTTATTCATATTTTGATAATATCTACATAATCAGAATGATCCATTTTACTTTTTTAAAACAGAACATCAGCAGACCTAGGTGAGATGATTTGGAGAATTAATCCTTTAGATTCCATATTGTCAAAGTAGACTTTTAATTCCCTAAACTCAGTGGGGTCCATATGGTACAAAGGAGGAGAAATCAGTTTTGTTCCTAGTTCCAAATCAATGTAGAAATCCACATCTATCTCTGAAGGAAAAACTGATAAATCCCACAGAATCCATTCTATGAATTATTCCACTACAGGAAGAAATACACCCTCAGGAGCGCTATCATCAAATGTAAACACGAACGAAGAAATTTGGAATTAATATTTACAAATTTTGAAGGTTGAGTTTTTACTTGTCTCGTCCAAGGATATCATTCATCCTAAGAATCATGGGTACTCCAATAATGTTTTATGAAACCTACAATACACCTACAAAAATCAATTAACACATGAAAATAAAACGTAGAATTAATATCATGGATCATGTAAATCATTCCAATATTTAAAAAAACATAATATTATTAAAACATGACAATTACATGTTGAGTGCATAAGACAACCACCTGAATACATTATCTCACTTCTTTCCATGTGGTGCCACCAACTCCATCACATACAGTATACACTCAGTTGGAATCTTTAACACATACACATGATCAAAAAAAAGTAAATAAAATTGAATCAACAATATCAAATTGATCTATAGCTACAAAATATTAAATTACAACTGTAAATTGAATTGTTGCAGAACCTGTTTCTAATTCCACTAGACCTCATCCCACACCATGAAGCTACCTTGTCTCAGCCTGAAATTGAGAATTACCACTAGCCTATGGATCTTCCATGAACTAACTCTTCCATGAAGATGATTATGCCATACCTCCATGAGCCCTGAACTGAGAACCTTCCATCCAGGATGGTTCTATCTATGATAGAATCCCCTTGAAAGATACACATCTCACACCACTCTAATATGGGATCAAAAATTTGAAAAAATTCTTCAAGTTACCCACAAATCTATATCGGTGAAATGGTCTTGGTGGATAAGAACATACTAATCACATGATTCCTTATGTCCCACACTGATGGAACTAAAATAACTAAACATAAAAATCCATATATGAATATAGTTAAGAAGGATGGCCAATAATACTACATCCCTTCATTCCCTTCTCTTCCCTCTTCCTCTCATATCAGATGAACAACCTCTACCCACTACTGATACAACACCAATGAAAACCTGACATACTTAAATGATCAATTACTAACATCATTACTCAATAAACCACCACATTATTGGTTTTCATGATGAACAAGAAAACATGAGATCTAGTCTCTGGTCATAGCCCCATCCAAAACTATTGATTGATAACATTTTCATTAGAAATTAATTTGTTTGAAAATCAAACTAACACTGGAAAGATGTAAGCATATTCTATCAATGAATTTTATTTACGAGTAAGCTCCATTAACGTCTCGGTTTTGGAAAAGGCCAAAATATAAAGAAAATATAAAACATAAAAAAATAACATAATGTATTTCCAACTAATATACTCATGATTTTCATTTTTCACCACTGAGTACCACCAATTTTGGTGTGGGACATTCCGACATGAACAAAACACAAATCAATCTGACCATCTTAGGAGTATCATGATACATGAAACTCATCAATATCATATCATGAAACTCTTCTACTACCTATGGTTCAATGATAGAACATAAAGAATTAGGATTTCTCTTGAGGAACTAATGAGCATGGTCCTTTCCCAGACCTATTTTAGCTTCCCAAACATGAGTAGGACCAGAGACGAAGCCTTTACCCAATGCATGGAAAACCCAAACCACTACCCCAAACAACCTATTGTTAAATGGTAAAATATAACTGTATCCAACCGCTTCCTGTGAGTGTACATGAACTCTCTACGGATTCATTTTATTAATAGAATCAATAACCTCAAGGAAAACAATCAACACAACCATTACGATTTTTTTAGCAATAACATCAAACCTCAAACATTTTGATGAATCAGAACAAAACAATATTTAACATTATTAAAAATTATAATGAAACCACTCCACCCCTCCTAGTTTCCACTTACATTCTGTAGTATATAAATCTCACTTGGAAGAGAACTCAATCTAAATCCCAATGAAGACTAGAGTCATGTAACGAGGTGTGTTTTTGAGAAACCACACTCACAACCAAAACCTCTTAACCTAAAAATAATAGACCTTGTCTATCCAGACTAATCTAAACTAACATGACCCAAAAATAGAATCAAAGGGATATGATACTTTTTTTTCACAAATGATGTTAGGGTTACATTCAAACTGACACCTGACTGGGTCAATGGCATGGTACAAATGGTGTTGCCGATCGTTATGGGATGGTAATTAGTTAATGGGAATAAAAAATATAATTTTGGATTTATTTCACCAATTTGTGAATACATATAAATCCCACAATAATGAACATCATGATAAATTATAAACACACCCAAACAAGGTAAACTATCTCTTTTATTCAATGTAATATAACATTATTCAAAAAATTACAAAAAAAATGAAATGGGGTGAAAAAACATCCCAAAAACCTCTATGATACATGAAGTACATCACCCACTAGCCACAACCACAAACTATTACAATAAGGGTAATTCTATCAATTAGATACATAATGGCCACCACAATACATTTTTCGGTTACCTCATTCATACATTACAATGTCTACGAACATCAAAAGATGAATGTAGGTTGTGAGAAAAATCCTATTAGGATTCCTCCCAAAGGAACGATTCTGTGAAACACTTTTAAAGGAAATAATTTCTTATAGAAATGATTTCTTAACAAAATATACACAAGTTATATGTTATATTGTTGGCCAACACGACATCAGATAATCATCATGTCATAAGAGAAAACCCTGGGTATATTTCTAAAGTTAACCATATCTAATGGGACTCTATAAATTTCATACAATTGTTATTAAAATACTCTAATAAACTACAAACAGTGTCCCCATGCATGATCCATTTGTGGGGATCCCATCACAAAGTCCAATTATCACCAAATGGAATGCCAAAAATAGTAGAGTTCTCCTACACGAGACAGTAGAGGGTATCACATCCCAAAGTCCATGGGTCTATGATTTTATCACATGATTTTTTGGTGATTTAGTCATCAATCCTACTAGATGATTACGGGTCTCAACCACTTCTGAATAAGCTAGCATACTATTTCTAGTTCACTATTCCAGATACCTTTGATTCCAATTGTGATCAAATTTAATTTCATATATCTCAAACCATGTATCAGAATAACATAATGAAATAACTTCTTTCACATTTTTAAATTTATCCAAAAATCTAAAGCATTGGATTGAATTTACCATTTTCAATAATAATACTTGTTCCCATTTCACACACACACCGAAACAATTTTTAATTAAATTTCTCACCACATAAACAATTTATTAAATATTGTTTAAAATAAAATATGAATAACATATATGGAATCCTACCATTTTCATGGGAAAAGTCACTTTTAAATAAAAATTCTCATCAAAACCATTTATTTACATGATTAATATCATGTTCACATTTAAATGACTCTTTTATATAAGAAAAAAAAATACATCATAATTAAATTCACATTTATTATGGAAAAACCTCTTTCATCACATTCTCAGCTTAAAATATATTTTAAAATTACATTTTATCATTTCAAACAACGATGCTAACATATTCAAGAAACACCACTTTAGAGAACATAATATATATAACCAATTTTGTTTCAGAAACTATATTTCCTTGTATATGGTTCTCAAACCCTTTCCAAATGACATTTCAAAACCCAAAAATAATCCAATGGACATATTTAGAAAACCATGGAAGAAAACAAAATTTATCTAAGAATGTAATAGAATAGAAACACCTACCACATACTTTAAAACTTATTTAAATTGGTTTCAAACCACTTCCCCACCACTAAAATACACAAAAAAGTAAATATTTAAAAAAATTAATCCTTTAACCAATTTTTTTTTCAAAACCTCATTAGGTCACACAACAAACATGAAATTAAGATCCCATGAAAGTGTGTATAAGAAACCCTAAAAAGAAGGATAAATCGAAGGAGAGTGGAAATTAAATAGATGTGATTAAAAAAACCCACACATATGCCACCCTAGACATGATGATCCAAAAGATAATTTAGAGTTGGGAGAATAATATAGAAAAATAATTCTGAATGGGATGGGAAACATGTGAATTATTATTAACATAGAAGAGGTAATAAACGAAAATATCCACTTTTTAAATACCTATAACGATGCATGGTTTTCCAACATATATTTCCAAACCATGTGGCAACCTTGTACCCTCCAATGTCCAAGACGAAAAATCCACACTATTAACTCTGACAATTTTACAAAATGTTCACCAACCAAGTGGTCTCCAATGCCCAAAATGTAATATTGCGTTACACATTCCTAGGAATGTGTGAAGCATTCTTTATAACCTTGATCCCACCTTGTTCACCATACAATCAAGATGAAATCACTATTTTTCTCAAAAAACATTGGAAAAAACCAAGGGGGGATGAAATACAATCGATGAACATAATAATACATCATATAGAAATTATGAATGTGAAAAATAATCTCATTTTCTTTTTCAGCTGAGTATCTATTCCTTAAAACATGAATTTTCAATCATAACATCCATCTTTATTCTCGATTTTTGATTCTGAGAAGCATGATTTCAGTATTCAACTCCTTCTTGTTGGCAATTTTATTCATGATATATTGGGATAGATTTTCAGTCATTTTACACCGGTCATTCCTAATTGTACCCATTTTCCAAATAATTAATTTCAATACCCCTTCATCCCCTTCAAATATCTTGTTTTCATGGAAAAATCAATAATCCTTTTCTAGTACACCCGATACACAACACTCTATCAATATTTTTTTTCATTTCATGAGAACCCCTTGGAAAATAAACTTTATGTTGATTACTCTTCACCACTAGAATCCCATTTCCTTTTAATATCTAAGAGTGAATTTTAATTACAATATACTTATTAAATAATTGGTTTATAATCAATTATAACAATGTGTTCCTAAATTTCATCAGTTGGAGAACACATCTTTAAGGAAAAATAATTTTAATTTTTATTCTTCTAGAAATTATTTTCATAAGGTAATACTCGCTTGGACTTTATTATATTTAAAAATATATTCTAAATAAAACCAAATTTTTAGAGAGATTTTAATTGTTTATCTTTTTCTATAATATCCTTATTGAGAACCTCTATTAATAAATCTACGATTGATGAATCAATTGGGATTTTGTCTTATATTTTTCAAATATAGATCCATGTCAGCTAAAAAACAATTAAATATTCATAACATCCCATGTAACACTATAAGTACCCTCCATGAATGCAATGAAGTTCTTTTTTTGAGTTCTAAATCTTTTTCCATAAAATATAGCAGCTTTTTCTATAAATACCATCGGTACTAAACAACTTCATATCAAGTAAGGGAGATTCCAATTCTCTGAAAAAAGAACATATCCCTTTGATACCACATGTTAGAATATCTATAAGGTACCAATATGAAATTACCCTGATATGGGGTAAACGATGGTGTGTAAAGACATTAAAAAATTAACATAATTGAAAATTTAATATATCACTTTACCTAAATTCTATTACCCTCTTAACAATGAGGATGACATGGTATTTTTTTTACAAAATATTATTTAATTTTCTTAATTAATTTGTTATAAAATCATTTAAAAAGTGGGACATAAGACTTTCCTAGTTTTACCCTAAACAAGCTATGCCTATAGAGAATTCAGCTGTATGGATCCATGAACCAAGTCCCTATAAATCACAATGATCTCCCTATGGTTCATTACACTCATATTTATTTTATTCTAGGTAATTTCATTCCTAACCCCACATATAAATAATTATTTAGGTACAACTAAAAATTTATTAAGTGTCACAACCTAAAAAAATCATTATTTCACTCACTATATTATATAAACTATTATACTATTGATTATGGAATGTAGGCCTATTCATAACATCTATAATAAAACAATTACAAATGATATATTTTATATCTTAGTCTTAATGGCATGGTAATTCACTTGTGAATTACAAATTGTAAAAAAAGTCATCATCAATTTATATAAAAATTCTAGAATAACAATTTCATTTTTACATGTATGAAAATAAATATATTCATGGTTTTATTTTCAATATTGTAAAATTATTTTAGCTTATTTCCCATAACATGGAAAAAATCATATTATATGAGAATTAGATCCTCATTTAACTACACATATCCTCTCATTTTTTCGTTATTTTATAAATACACAAAAAAATGTGTGTAGAGACCCCCTCTATTCTATATCTTAATTTCTATCATTATATTCCTTGAAAATGGCTAATATAATGATAAATAAATTTTATCTTGTTTATAAATAGTTTTGGGGTTCAATGTTCTCATAAAATACCTCAGTGATTTTCCATGATCTCTATGAATTTTATATCTTTAAATTAGAGACATATTTGATGCAATTGGATACATGGAATAAAACATCTATTTTTAGTCTGGATTTAAATGAGAATTAAATACCATTTAATATATATATATATATATTAAAATAAATAAATAACCTAAAAAATTATTGAATATTGGTTTAAAACATTTCCCATAATTATTGATTCAATGATCAACCCGACCATGCATCGACAAAATTCAATTCTCTTAAGATTTAAATGCTAAAACAAAACACTCCCTCCACCATGGAATGGAGTAAAAATTCAATAAATTATTCTCTAAAATGCAAAACTATAGTGGTATGTGTAACACCTCATGTTTCCACGACTCGTTCCTCTTTGAATAATACAATTTTATGCGATTTACGCAATATTGAGTTCAAGCGCAGTGCAACCTATCGAACTAGTAATTTTAAATTTAGTTAATTATAATACTACCCACTTTATTAAATTATATATATTTTATTCTTGAAATTGGACTTCATTTATGGATTAATAATATCATAATTATCTTCGGGTGAATTTTTGGTAATTTAATGATACCATTCATATTTTGATTAAATGTGAAAAATACTAAATTTAAATTAAGAATAGATTTTATAATCGAAATAATTTATAGTGTTAAATTATAAATTTGTATGGTTTAAAGTATTAGTAGATTATATTTTTATCATTTAATATAATTTAGGTAATTTAATGTAATTTCACATTTAAATTTTATATAAACATATGATAACTTATTGATAGCTTTTACTTCTTAAGATCATGCATTTTTGTTTTGACAATGAAAATTCATTTTAAATTAATTTATGAAACTTATAAGTTTTGAATTTGGAAAATGGAATCAATATTTTCATTCAAGAGGACCAAATTGTTTAAATAGTTATTTTTTAGACAATATGAATAGTTATTTTAGTAAATATTTTATTTACCATGGTTAAAGGGTAAATCTAGTAAATAAAATTAAAAAATTAATGTTATAATAATATTAAATTACCCCTAAATGAGTAAAACCTATTGGAAGATATATTTCTGAAACTTGGAAATCTTTGGTCTATTTTGGGACCCCATGGAGCCACATGGGTTTGATAATGTCAATTTATATTAATTAGTGTAAAATAAAGAAAAAATTAACATAAACATGTATGTTTTAGAAAAAAAAATATGGGGTCATATACTTGATCTCATAGAGAATAAATTTTAATTAGAAATAAAAAATTATTTCACACATAATTGTATTTTATTTATAACTTTTAGACAATAAATAATTTAATTTATTTATGACACAATGATGAAGCAGTAATAACCTTATTAATGAATGATTAAAATAATTGTTATTATAAATATCCAAATAAATGTAAATTGAGAATTTTGAGGAGTTACTATAATTTCCTAGGTTAATATAAAATTTTATGGATGATTAAATAAATTTAGTTCGAAGTGAAAATGTTGATATGACTTTCATAAAAAAATACCAAATAGTGTCAAAATTGAAATGAATGCTTTAAAAAAAATACTACATTATTAATTGATATAATATTCCAAAAAATCTATGGGTTTTATATAAGGTTCTATATTTCAATATTAATCTACATGGGTTTCTCTTGGCCTTTTATAGAATGTTTAATTACCATTTAATATAATAATACAAGAATACATTGTAAAACTTAAACTATTTATATAATTGAGAATATTAATGATAAGGTTAATAATGTGACCAAAACCTTTCTAAAACCTATTCATTGAGTGTATTGCAATCCTTACCCATGTTATCCTCCAAATAAATCATTTTTGAGAAATTATAAACCGAATATGAATGTATAATTAATTAATATTTCATGTTTTTCTTAAAATAATCCTCGCCTCTCAAAAAAATGGTAATTCCCCTTCTCTCAAAATAAAACCTTCAAATCCATTTGGCTAATCCAAAACATGATAAAATATCCTACCAAATACACTAAATTCATTCTACAGGCCTTACAATGATAATAAATCTATCCTAATAAGATTTTTTAACCAAATCAAAAGGAAGCACTCGAAGAAGAGGTAATAATTGTATCATCACATTCAACGTTTTTTTCATCTTCCACTTCCTCTTTTATTGTTTTTTCCATACCAAAATAATAACTCAAATAACATATACATATTTTGATGTTATTATAATTATCATAAAACCATATTCATTATTATATCCATCCTATGACTGACAATGTCACAATATGTGCGTACGCACACCATACCATCTCCACGTCGTGGTGTAGATTTTTAATCAACACTTCATTATTTGGATGGGTATAATAAAGAGTATAATGTATATAAATAATAAATATAACATGTTAATTATTATTTATATACAATATGACATTCAATTACAAATAATTTTACAATTATAGAATGATATTTTCGCTCACGCATATGTTTGGATTATTATCTTCATGAACGCGATGAGATTCATTCCCTGATCATAACCATTAAAGAATAATTTTCATTTTATTATTAAAAATAATTTTTAAGAACATAATATCATTTTGGATATGAATCTTATACATCCTATCCATAAAAAACAAGACTTACATAACAAAATATAAATTGAAAAATGAATCAGTTAATAACTGAAAAATGATTCTTCTGAAATATTATTAACAAAGAATTATAAGAAGACCACATATGATATCATATTTATGTATCTGGGTTTTTTTATAATTTACTAAAAATAATTTAACCATTATACAGGAGGAAAACATACCCTCTACTATGTAATAATACAAGGTTAGAGTTAATTTTACAATCTCTTTATTATCCGAGGTTGTTATTACGTAAGTATCTACTATAAACTCTTTATCATCCAAATTTATGTTTCATAAATATTTATTTCAAAAAAATTACATTTTACTGGATTATTGGTTAAATTTATTAATAACACTATTTTACTTTTTATGTTTTGAATGAAATATTTCATTCATTTTCCAAACAAGGTACTTTGCATCCTTTTCAAAATATTTATGTAAGAATGTTTTTTAACTTATATGGATGGTGAAAATATTTTTTTTCATTATAACATCTTTGAAGCATCCCTTAAAATATTATAAGAATATTTTCCAATTAATTTTTTTTGTTATAATTATTTTTCTTTTATATTATTTCAAAATAGAAAGTGATATTTCTCTCAAATAGTTTTGATTTAATCTATTGCAACATCCTTTGATGGATTTCACAATTTATTGAAGTTTGCTTATTATGATACAAATCGCCCATATTTTATTGAAGGTTTTGTGATATTATTGAATTTGTATGTGTTATTTTTATACCATTCATGGTTTATGGTTAAATTATAAACATTTCATATTCTAGTTTTAATAAGAATTTTTAGTTATGTTTCAACCATTTCTTATGAGGAATGAATTGTACATATTAAGTGATGGGGGGAGCCCTATATAGATCATCGATATAATTTGACATACTTGGGTCTTGCAACAAGGCCTAGACAAAATCTTATTTTTAGTTTTCGAATAAGTCCTAGATTATGAGGTTATTGTGTTAGGAATTATGTATTCCATAGTTATGAAATTAGAAATTGGTATTACATGTGATTATTTGACTAGTTAAATATGCATGTGAATAAGTAAATGGAATTATTTGATATATCATTGCCATATTATACTGATGATAATGTTTAAAAGACATGTATTTTAGTCTTATAAATTTCCTTAAATGTTTATGCTTATTTATAATAGTTTCTACTATATTGTTATCCTTACTGAGCATATGAGCGCACTCCATTTTTAGGTTTTATTTTTCCCAAGATATAAAGATTTATATTGTGAATAACCTATAGGGATAGGGAATAGGATATGAGTGTGTTTAAAAAGGGGAAACAATGTTGTTTTCCTTATTTCATAATGTTAGGTAAAAAATTATTTATATATATAGTACTTCCAAAACTACTAAATCGATCGGTATTTTGGGACATGATTCCATTTATCATTGAAATGTTATGTAATAATGCACATACTCCGAGTAACTGGCATTGGGGAATTATAGTTGGTATCAGAATAAGTTTAGTAAAACCATGGAAGATATATTTATAAAAACTTTGATTAGAGAACATTACTTTAAGATAGACGTTATTGATTAGAATAGAAGAACTTCCTATAATTTTGGTAATGTAGATATTTTGTGAATATTCCATGAAATACAAACCTGTCTGGATACATTCATGTAATGGTGGCTCCGGGACACATGTAACTAAGAGTGAAAACACCGAAAACGTATTTCAAGCTTGACTCAGGGTATCCTAGTACGCGACAACGAGCCTTGCAATACTCTTGGTTATAAAACTCCTGGGGGATATGCTTTGGATAATTCACATTTTCTTTACTTATCATTATAACATATTTATGTTTAAATACATCCTCAATGAAAACTTTTTTTATGATTATGGTTACATGAATAAACTATTAAATTTATTTTAGGAATTTTACTGGATTAGAATTATGTATTGCGATTCATAAACTAATTTAGTTTATCCCATTATTTAGAAATGGTGCATAGTGGAAAGAACAGAAATCATATCAACACAGGTAATCCATGTAGTTATTTCCCTCCTAATGAAGATAATTATAGTAGAGTTACTGATTAACTAGTGTTGAACAACTTATAACCATACTGGGACAACTCACTATGGTTATGAATAATAACATTACCCATTTGGAGCACCCTGATCCACAACGAATAGGATCAATGTTCGACCGCTTCATTAAGGAAACAACTAAAAAAATTAAATTGGACTACAAATCCATTTGTAGATGAGAAGTGGATAAGTTCTATAGAAAAAATATTTCATTATTTGGGGAGTAGTGATAGGGGAAAAGCAGTCATCATAGTTCATCGCTTCACGAAAGATGCAGATCAATGGTGGTCATTAATTAAAAAAAATGTAGATGATGAAGTATCAAATATGGAATGGTTGTATTTTAATGATATTTTAATATAAAAATACATTCCTCATGGCCATCAAGAAAATAGAGAAAGAATATTTCGGAGTCTTAGGAAAAAGGAGGAAGAGAATGTTATAAAGTACGAGGATATCATTACAAGGATATAATGGAACATTGTAGATTATATATGTAACCCAATGTGAAATATTGGTCTACTCATGGATGGGATGAAACCATATCTTGGTTAAGCATTAGTCTCACGGTCCTTCTCGACGTATGAAGACATAGTATCATGCAATATCACGGCTGAAATGAAATTGTCAGAGTCTTATAAAATCAAGGTAAAGAATGATAAAAAAAATAATGGTGGAGTAAGAAACAGATAATGTGAAAAGGGGAAATAAATACTTTCTCATATTTGATATATGTGGGAATAAACACCCTGTTACATGCCTAAATAGAAAGGGAGTTTGCTAAAAATGTGGTGAATATGTCCACTGAGATCGTGATTGAAATGGAAAGAAAGAGTCTATCAATGTTGAATGTTACAATTGTATAGAAATGATGAATTTTGAAAATGAATATCCTTTGTTGAAAGGAAACATAAATTAAAAAATTCCATGGGAGAAAGGAAAAGCTTATGATGAAAATATAGCAGAAGTGGAATAATTAATGAATTTGTGTTTATGGATTCAAGATTTATATTATGCTTATAAAGAGAATTTGATATATATAACTATTTTACTATAGTAATATTTATCTTAATTAAGGTTTTAATATGATGAAGTTAATCATGTTTTAAGTATGTGACAAAAAGAGAAACTATACATTGTTTGGGGAATCTGATGTTACAATTGAATTTGGAATTTATAGACCTTTTAGAGAGAGTTTGGATAGAAGTATTTTAGAAAAATATAATGGATGGAATATATTATGATGAACTTTGGATAGTATTTTTTAAGGTTAAAACATTTTTTAAGATTATTTTTTGAATATTTTAATACTGTTGTTTTATAAAAAGGAAAACCCACAGGTCGGGCGATAACATGTCACCTTGGACAAAGATGCATGATTCAAACCCACAACCAAATTTCAAAAAGGATTTATCACCTACCACGAGAATACATGATGTCCCTAGTTATTAAAAAGTAGTCCTATTAATGGTATATGTTTGGAACCTTATTCAATTTAGATAAATAGAATCTTTTTGAATTTTATTATCATTTGGAGTGAAATATGAGTTTGTGGTAGAAATTAGTTTCAGGATGGAACACTACTTGTCAAGTATAATTTTTTATCTTATTCGATGAATAATTTAATTCCTAAAATTTAGGCATAGAATCTTAAAACATAAAAAGAGTTATCTTAATATCTTTTGTTTTTTTGAACTGACAAAATTTTAAATCATCATATATTTATGGATTTGAGACCCTCAATTTTCCATTCACTAGTTTGTGATCGATGTCCTTAATCACTCCATATAAATATTTATGATTTTTTTCTAATTATGATTTCAAACAATGTTATCCTATTCGGAATCCTAATTTTGTGATGAATTTTTAATTTCCCTTTCAATCTTATTATGAAAAAAAATTATTAACCCTATTTATGATGTGGGTTTTTCAGAAATGTATTATCTATATTTTATCCTATTATTTTGGAAGAATTATTCCAAATTGTGAGGACACAATTTATTGAAGGAAGGAAGAATGAAACACCCCAACCTTTAATGGTACATTTTTTTGAACAATTCAATCATGTGCGATGTACACATCATCGAGTTCAAGTGCACCATAACATACAAAACTAGACGTTTTAAAAGTAGTTATTAATAGAAATACTGATTTTTTTTAATTTTTTAAATTTTATTTTATAAATTGTACATCATTATTATATTTAAAATATAAAATTATCTTAGGGTGAATTTTTTATACTTTTTGATAACTTTCATATTTTGATGAATAGTGAAAGATACTGAATTTTAATTAAAAACAACTTTTTTAATTGAAATAATTTATAGGGAAAAATTATATGTATGATTGGTTTTAAAGTATGATTTGATTATATTTCTATCCATTAATATAATTTAGGACTCTGGATGTAATTTAACATTTAAAATGTACATAAACACATGTCAATGTTTTAATAGTTTTTACTTTTTAAATATTCGCTTATTGGTTTTGACAACATCAATTAATTGTTAATTATTTTATGAAACATATATGTTTTGAATATTAGAATTTGATTCCATATTTGTAATCATAAGGTCCAAATTGTGTAAATAGATAATTTTTATTTTTAGACAATATGAATATTTACTTCAGTGAGTATTTTATTTACCAAGGTTAAAATGAAAATCCTGTAAATAAGAGTAAAACTAATATTATAATGATATTAAATTACCCAAACGTGTGTCCAAGCCCTATTGGAAGATACGTTTCCACCCATGGAAATCCTTGGGTCGATTTGGGGATCCCATGAAGCCACTTGGGTGTGATAATTTCATTTTTTATTAATTAATGTAATGTAACAACAAAAATAACATCAACATGTATCTTTTAGTAATCAATTTTTATTTGGGATTATATAATTTATCTATCCGACTATAAATATGAATTAGTAATAGAAAACAATTTCCTACATAATGGTATTTGATTTTTTATTTTTAGTCATTAAATAATTAAATTTATCTACGATATATTGATGATGCAATAATTATCTTATTAATGAAAGAATAAAATATTTGATAGTATAAATTTCCAAATTAAGGAAAAATGTAACACCCCCAGAAAATAAAGAATATGACATTTTTATATTTATCCATAATTGTGAAAAAATATTAATATTACTTTAAAGGGAACACTATGCTTGATGGTGTACCCAATACGTGACAACGAGTTCCGTAGAAATCTTTTGTTTCACTCTAATAACAAAATAATATTATTTTAAATGGTAGTTAATTCCTAGCCATTATAATGGAGGGAAATAATGGAACTAACTAAAAAAATTATTATGTATGTTTGTCAAATTTTTTTACTTTTTACAATTAATGTTAGAGGATTAAAAATGCGAATGAATTCAATTTTTAATCGTCAACATTCTAATATTCTTTAAAAGGTCGATTAACCGCCTTTTGATGACGAACATCTTTTAAATCCACTTTTTGAAAATTTTATTTTTTATATTTGACAAAATAAAATTCTTTTTTAGAATCGGGACATCAAAATTTAATTTGTGTAAATTTTTGGTATTTTTCCAAAAAAGTTCAATTTTTGATGAATAATGAAAAATGTTGTATTTTAATTCAAAACATCTTTTAATATAATTTATTTATATGATTAGATTATCTTTTGAATAGGTTTTAAAGTAAAATTAGAATATATTTGTACCATTTAATCCAATATTGGTCGTTGGAATTAATTTTACTTTGAAATCGGACTTAAACTAGTGTCAATCTTTTGATACATTTTGTTTCATAAAAACACGCTGTTTGTTTTGACAGCGGGAATTAATTATTAAATTAATTATTGAAGCCTATATGTTATGAATTTTTTAAAATAGACATCATTTTTGAATTTGTAATATCAAATATAGCCTAGGGTGAACTTTTGGTAATTTTCTGAAAAACTTCAATTTTTGATGAATAGTGAAACCACTAAGTGGTACTTATAAAAACTGATTTTCCGTTTAAATGAAATTTTTCCATATTTGTGTTTTGAATTTCAAAAATCCGACATAAATGGTTGTCATTAAGAAGTAAAATGTGGTTCAATGGGATTAAAATAATTTTTTGGTGAATAGTAACTTTTTATGTTTTTAATCGCGATTAGAGGTAATTAGTGTAGTTTAAGGTAAGAATAATTTTTTAATAAAATGAAATGACCTGGACACATGTCCTACCATCATTGGATGTATCATGGTCGACCAAGACAATCCATGGGTCAACTTGGGGACCCCATGGAGCCACTTTGGTTGGAAAATGACATAAATACCTTTTTATTTAATGTTAAAGTAAAAATGACACAAACATGAGATGTTTTACAAAAAACAATTTTTACATTGGGTTATACAAGTAATATGTTTGACTATAAATATTCATTAGAAAGCTAAAAAGATTTCCTACATCATTATATTTGTTTTATAATGTTTAGACATTAAATAAATTAAATTATTTATGACATCATGATGATGCAGCGATGACCTCATTATTTAACGATTTAAATAAAATGGAATGATAATGTAAAATATAAGACCTAAACATTTCCAAAACCTATTGGATGGGTTGATTTCTAACCCTTATCACCTTATCCTCGAAACACATAAATGTGGGACCATTAAAATCCGAAACTCATTATAAAATAAAGTAAAATTTCTTTACTTTCCAAGAGTGCCCCTCCTCTCCTCTTATAAAAGGCCCCCACCTATACCTTCTTACCCACACTTCAAAAGACTTTGGCTCGGCCAACACCTGCCCATTTTGTCTCTAAACATCCCTCCCTAACTCCTTGAAGCCTCACATTGGGCAGAAGTCTTCCCAAGGAATCCTTTGAGCTCAAACCATAGGGAGCTACCGGATTTTAAGGTAATGTCTTCACTTTTGTCCTTTTGTTTTATTTTGCTTCTCCAGCCCCCTAAATTCTTTTTATTCATTTATTTTGTAACAAATCCAGTATCTTAAATATACTAGTATTTTTTTATAATAATTATTCGAGATACACATACACACACCTACATCTAGTGGTTAAAGAACATACTGTTTCTGTGGATGGCGAATTTCTGCCTCACGAAATGATGATTGTTCAACACTCATATAACACCTTAAAAGGTGGACATTAAGATGTCACTATATTTATATATGATATATAATATGTTTATGTTTTACTTAATCTTATTTATTTTTCTTTTGTGTCATACCTTTATGGTTTCCATTGTGGGTAAACACGATAATTTCATTTTAGGAAGTGTGGACTACCGCCCCCTCAAAATGATTTGATTCATTAATGCCATATGTGGGATGTATAAAGTATGTATTTAAAGTTATTATATATTATGTATGTTACATATAAATGATGAATATAATTCTGGAATTAATATATACATACCACTCATTTAGTTTAAATTCCTTTAATATGACATAGAAATGAAAGTAGCGTTCATGCGTACGTACGACTTACCGTCTCCATGAACGGTGCATTTCATTTCATACTTCTAACGGATTATGTAATATTATAAATACATTTATATTCTGGATATATATGATATATATGATATTGAAATCATGAATATCATTCCGGATATAATGAACCTTTGACCACACGAAAAATATGTAATTGTAAGAAGTCCACTTTCGACTTAAATACCAAATATCGACAAAACAAACATTACTAACTTAAATGATTACATAATGTTTATAACATGGAAATAAGTAATATAAAAGGAATAATGAACTTGAAACAGGTTCTTAAGAATGTATAAATGAACTCAAGTTTATTATTCAGGACGTTAAAGAACGATCGAGTCAAGTCGGCCCCGAGGTAAGGGATCCTACTCCTCTCTTTCTTTTTAAGTACACTCTTTTATGTCATTCCTTTTAAGATCATATTTCTTGTCATTGGGATGTTCTTTTAAATTACTCATACTGGAATTTTTTTGTTCATATTATGAGAGACCCTATTCTCTTTCATCAATCCATTTTGGAAGTTTTGAGTGGTGCCGTTAGGCTGCCGAATTTTCGTAAGAGATCTAACCTCTCTCTTTCTTTTTAAGTACTCTCCTTTATGTCACTTCTTTTAAGCTTATATTTGTTACGATGGGGATGTTATTTTATATTAATCTTTCTGTACATTTTATTGTAATATGATGAGAGACCCTATTTGACCTCATCAATCCATTTTTGGAAGTTTTATGTGGCGCTGTTAGGCTGCCGAGTTTTTGTAAGGGATTTTTCATCTCACTTTTATTTCAATGAGATTTATGCTAAATTCTCCAAAATTCCTTTTTAGTGGTGTATGTACTGCCCATTATTTTACTCATTGTGTAATGTACTTTCATTTTTGAGTATTTACATCAATGTTGTATTGTCCTTTCACGGGGGTATGTTTCGAAAGATACCCATGTCGGTAAGGGAACCTTTCACCCTCATCTATTTAAAAGACTTATTTTGTTATGTCTTTTAATTCACATAAAATTATGTTGGGATATGTTCTTATATAACCTTAGTGATTTAAATTTTATATCCAAGTGATGATATACCCTTTTTATCTCTCATCAACTCATTTTCTTAATTTTGTAGTGATGCTGTTAGGCTGTCATATTTTTGCAAGTGAACTTCTTAACCCAATTTTGATTCTTTGGGATAAGATTATACTCCTTGAATATGTTGTTTTATGAATATGTGTGAATAAACTCTGATTGTTTTACACTTAATATCCACTTATATTTGGTGTATTAGTTTGTCACACATAAATATGTAATTGGTTTATCCTTAATCCAAGGATACCGTCTTTGTATGGGACTTCGTCTCAATATCCTTTCATTGAGGCATATTTTGTTTAATACACAACCTTCTTTTATACGATGTATAAACCCCTTTGACTTTTACATTTATTCGGAAGGAATATTTTTTTTATACAAAATGTTTTACTAAACGACAAAAGGGAATGCTTTTGTCGTACGTATGCGGCGACGACAACTTCTCCACCACCAAGACCATTATTTGAGTTTCGGATTCCTCTACAAGCCATACCTTTTTAAAAAAAAGAAAAATAAATAACATGTTTTACTTTTATTTTGTTTTGGTATTGAAAATGGTTTTCATAATGTTTTTATATCAATGTGTTGTATTGATATCGTGTGATTTAAAAGTGGAAATGTTATGTTTCCTTTATGCATGTTTTATGTGATAAGATTATGTTATGGTTCTTGGGCATTATTATGAAGACGGGTGGTTCCGTGATAAACTAAGGGTGGGTGAGCCCGATATAGCTCTCCAATGCATTGGGTAACACAAAGGGGTTAAATGTTAAGGTTTCTCTGAAGTGATTTAGGGAATATACTGTGATGGGAATTCCAAACGTAACCAAGAGGGTTACTCACTATGTAAGATTGTTATGAATGCCTCAAGTTACCTTTATTTCTTATGATTTCTATGATTTATTCATGATTTTATGAGGTATGTTATAGTGCTTATGTTTTATAGGTAAGTATGATTCATTCATTTGTATACATGCACTCATGTTCCCTTTACATATTTTTATATCCCTTACTGAGCTTTTTATGCTCATCCCATGTTTTTGAAATGTTTTTCACAGGTGAAGGGAAGGGTACATGATATGATGATAGTTTCAAAGAAGTGTCAAGAAAGAATCCATGTTTTATTTTAAATGTGTTTCCGTTGATGGGAAAAATGAATACTATCTTTTATATAACCAATTTGTTTAAATGTAGAATGTAATGCATGTTTTATGATCTAATTATCTAAAACTATAAACCTAAAAAGATTTTCAATGTGTAATATTGTAATAACTCAAGATTGAGTAAGGTTTAAGGATGGGGCCTTATAGTTGGTATCAAAGGTCGGTTTATATAACTTTAGAGGCTAGGGTATTCTTTAAGCACAAGTGACATTACCATAATGGTTAGGATTTCAGAAAGAGTCCTAGTTTAAGATAAAGTGAAAGAGTAAGTATATCTTAGTGTTTACCTTCCTCATTAGTACATGATGATTTTGTTGATATACTCACACGGACATTTCAGTTTTTAGTTAAAGGATGGATCTTGAAGGCACCAAAGAGACAACATGTTTGAAGGAAACTGTGGTGGTTCACTAATTAAGATACTAGATAAAACGGGGGAGTCAATGAGGAAACTCGTGGTTGTTCTAAACCAACTATCAAGGAGTCATGATAAACCACTTGAACCATGGTATGATCTGTAATGCATCATGTACGAGATGACCAATCGATGTGGAAGTTCAGGTAATAATTATAATGTTAACCATTTGAGTTTATATGATCCTTACTTTTGAGGTAATTTTGGGTTATTATATGTTATGATGGAAAATGAAAGGCATGAGATAAATTTGAGGTTAAAATATGGTATGATCATTTTTGAAGATTTTATCTCATTTTGGGGAATGTTTTAAGAATTATATAGTTTTGGAAAAAGGACAACACGCATACCGTGTGACAACTCGTCGCGTCGGACAAAGCTGCGGGAATCAAACCCACAACCAAAGTGCGACTGGTATTTATCGCCTACCACTGGACTACGTGAAGTCCCTGGTTAGTTTGACTAATTCTTTTTTGTTATATGATTTTATGAATTATGAGTAAGATGATTTTGGGTTATCTATGGATATTTATTAACCTATAATGGAGTATATGTGACTAGGTTAATTACTTTTCAATACGAGACTTTAAGAGAAACTAATGTTGTTTGGAGATAAATGTTATGATTTAACTTGGAAGACTATGTGACTAAATCCTTCAAATATTTGGGTTTCAATCTTAGTTTGGTTTACTTTGAAGAATTTTATGGACAAATTGTTTATCAAATGGTCCTCATTGAACTTTGGGTTTTGTTGGACAAATTTTGGAGATTAAGAATAGATTTTCTTTTTATAAAGGGTTATCCTTTTCTGGATTATCTGATCTTGTACTAAACTTTTTGGTTTTGGTTTTGGTTAATGTCTAAAGACATGGGATGTATATATCTCTCTTTTGTGGATTAGGTGATTCTCTAGAAGTTGATTATAGTACTCTTAATGTGAACAAGTCTTCCTAAATACTCATCTTTTGGAGAAAATATGAGTTTGTGTAAGAAATCTAATAAAAGTTTGAAGTCAACATGATAAGTGATTATGTTTCCTTATGAATAAATTTCTCAATAAAAATAAACTTAAAACAAAAATGTTGTCTATTAACTTTTCCTATTGGGGAATCGAATACCGTGTAACCCATCACAATTTTGTGATTTTCTAATAGTTAACTTTCTCCTAGACATGTTTACTATCACTCTCCCTCAGAACATGACCCTTTGTTTTTTCCTCCATGTCCATATTTTCAAACTTGGAATCCTAGTATGGGTTAACTCGGGTGACCTTGGTACTTCTCCCTTTTTATTTTAATGTGATTGTTTTACTGACTCTTATTCCAATGTGGGATTTTCAATGGAGTTTCCAAGCCCAATATTGAAATTGCGAGGACACAATTCCCAAAAGGGGGGAAGGATGTAACACCCCAGGAAAATAAATAATATGAAATTTTTATATTTATCCATATTTGTGAAAAAAATATTAATATTACTTTAAAGGGAACGCTATGCTCGATGGTGTACCCAATACGCGACAACGAGTTTCTTTGAAATCTTACGTTGCACTCTAATAATAAAATAATATTATTTTTAATGGAAGTTAACGCCTAGCCATTATAATGGCGGGAAATAATGGAACTATCTAAGAAAAATGGTTATCTATGTTTGTCAAGTATTTTTACTTTTTACAATTAATTTTAGAGGATTAAAAATGTGAATGAATTCAATTTTTAATCGTAAAAATTCTAATATTCTTTAAAAGGTCGAATAACCGCCTTTTGATGACGAACCTCTTTTAAATCCACTTTTGGACAATTTTATGTGTTATATTTGACAAAATAAAATTCTTCTTTAGAATCGGGACATCAAAATTTACTTTGTGTAAATTTTTGGTATTTTTCCGAAAAAGTTCAATTTTTAATGAATACTGAAAAATGATGTATTTTAATTCAAAACATCATTTAATATAATTTATTTATATGATTATATTATCTTTTTAATTGGTTTTAAAGTGAAATTAGAATATATTTTTATCATTTAATCCAATAGTGGTCGTTGGAATTAATTTCACTTTGAAATCTGACTTAAACTAGTGTCAATCTTTTGATACATTTTGTTTCATAAAAACACGCTATTTGTTTTGACAGCGGGAATTAATTATTAAATTAATTAATGCAAACTATATGTTTTGAATTTTGTAAAACAGACATCATTTTTGAAATTGGAATATCAAATATATCTTAGGGTGAACTTTTGGTAATTTTCTGAAAAACTTCAAGTTTAGATGAATAGTGAAACCACTAAGTGGTACTTATAAAAACTGATTTTCTGTTTAAATGAAATTTTGACATCTTTGTGTTTTAAATTTCAAAAATCCTACATACATGTTTGTCATTAAGAAGTAAAATTTGGTTCAATGAGATTAAAATAATTTTTTGGTGAATAGTAACTTATTATGTTTTTAATGGCGATTAGAGTTAATTAGTGTAGTTTAAGGTAAGAATAATGTTTTAATAAAATGAAATGACCTGGAAACTTGTCCTACCCTCATTGGATGTATCATGGCCGACCAATACAATACATGGGTCAACTTGGGGACCCCATGGAGCCACTTTGTTTTGAAAATGACATAAATACCTTTTTATTTAATGTTAAAGTAAAAATAACACAAACATGAGATGTTTTACTAAAACAATTTTTACATGGGGTTATACAAGTCATATTTTTGACTATAAATATTCATTAGAAATATAAAAAGATTTCATACATCATGATATTTGTTTTATAATTTTTAGATATTAAATAAATTAAATTATTTATGACATCATGATGATACAACGATGACCTCATTATTTAACGATTTAAATAAAATGGAAAGATAATGTAAAATCTAAGACCTACACATGTGAAAAACCTATTGTATGGGTGGATTTATAACCCGTATCACCTTATCCTCGAAACAAATCAATGTGGGACCATTAAAATCCGAAACTCATTCTAAAATAAAGTAACATTTCTTTACTTTCCAAGAGTGCCACTCCTCTCCTCTTATAAAAGGCCTCCACCTCTACCTCCTTACCCACACTTCAAAAGCATTTGGCTCGGCCAACCCCTGCCCATTTTGTCTCTCCACATCCCTCCCTAACTCCTTGAATCCAAAAATTGGGCAGAAGTCTTCCCAAGGAATCCTTTGAATTCAAACCATAGGGAGTTACCCGATTTTAAGGTAATGTCTTCACTTTTGTCGTTTTGTTTTATTTTGCTTCTCCAGCCCCCTAAATTATTTTTATTAATTTATTTTGTAAAAAATCCAGTATCTTAAATATACTAGGATGTTTTTATAAGAAGTATTCGAGATACACATACACACACCTACATCTAATGGTTAAAGAACATACTGTTTCTGTGGATGGCGGATTTCTGCCTCACGAAACGATGATTGTTCAACACTCATATAACACCATAAAAGGTGGCCATTAAGATGTCACTATATTTATATATGATATATAATATGTTTATGTTTTACTTAAGCTTCTGTATTTTTCTTTTGTGGCATACCTTTATGGTTTCCATTGTGGGTAAACATGATAATTTCATTTTTGGAAGTGCGGACTACTGCCCCCTCAAAGTGATTTGATTCGTTAATGCCATATGTGGGATGTATAAAGGATGTATTTAAAGTTATTATTTATGATGTATGTTACATATAAATGATGAATATAATTCTATAATTAAAATATACATACCTCTCATTTAGTTTCAATTCCATTAATATGACATAGAAATGAAAGAAGCGTTCATGCGTACGTACGACTTACCGTCTCGATGAATGGTGCATTTCATTTCTTACCTCTAAATGATTATGTAATATTATAAATACATGTATATTCCGGATATATATGATATATATGATATCCAAATCATGAATATCATTTTGAATATAATGAACCTTTGACCACATGAATAACATGTAATTTGTCAGAAGTCCACTTTCGACTTAAGAACCAAATATCAACAAAACAAACATTATTAACTTAAATGATTAAATAATGTTTATAACATGGAAATAAGTGATATAAAAGTAATAATTAACTTGAAAAAGGTTCTTAAGAAAGTATAAATTAACTCAAGTTTATTATTCAGGACGTTAAAGAACGATCGAGTCAAGTCGGACCTGAGGTAAGGGATCCTACTCCTCTCTTTCTTTTTAAGTACACTCTTTTATGTCATTCCTTTTAAGCTCATCATTATTGTGATTGGGTTGTTCTTTTATATTAATCATACTGTAATATTTATGTTCATATGATGAGAGACCCTATTCTCTTTCATCAACCTGTTTTGGAAGTTTTGAGTGGTGACGTTAAGCTACGAAATTTTCGTAAGAGATCTAACCTCTCTCTTTCTTTTTAAGTACTCTCCTTTATGTCACTTCTTTTAAGCTCATATTTGTTATGATGGGGGATGTTCTTTTATATTAATCTTTCTTTAAATTTTATTGTAATATGATGAGAGACCCTATTTGACCTCATCAATCCATTTTTTGATGTTTTAAGTGGTGATGTTAGGCTGCCGAATTTTTGTAAGGGATTTTTCATCTCACTTTTATTTCAGTGAGATTTATGCTACATTCTCCACAATTTAATTTGAGTGGTGTATGTACTACCCATTATTTTAATAATTGTGTAATTTACTTTCATTTTTGAGTATTTAAATCAATGTTGTATTGTCCTTTCACGGGGGTATGTTTCGAAAGATACCCATGTCGGTAAGGGAACCTTTCACCCTCCTCTTTTTTAAAGACTTATTTTTTTATGTATTTTAATTCACATAACATTATGTTGGGATATGTTATTATATATCCTTAGTGATTTAAATTTTATGTCCAAGTGATGAGATACCCTTTTTATCTCTCATCGACTCATATTTGGAATTTTCTAGTGATGCCGTTAGGCTGTCAAATTTTTGCAAGGGAACTTCTTAACCCAATTTTGATTCTTTGGGATAAGATTGTACTCCTTGAATATGTCATTATATGAATATGTGCGAATAACCTCTGATTGTTTTACACTTAATATCCACTTATATTTGGTGTATTAGTTTGTAACACATAATTATGTAATTGTTTTATCCTTAATCCAAGGATACCGTCTTTGTATGGGACTTCGTCTCAATCTCTTTTCATTGAGATATATTTTGTTTTATACACAACATTATTTTATACGTTGTATAAACCCCTTTGACTTTTAAGTTTATCTGAAAGGAATATTTTTTTATACAAAATGTTTTACTAAATGACAAAAGGGAATTTTTTTGTCGTACGTATGCGGCGACAACTACTTCTCCGCCGCCGTGACCATTATTTGAGTTTCGGCTTCCTCTACAAGCAATACCTATTTTTTTTTAAAAAAATACCATGTTTTACTTTTATTTTATTTTGGTATTGAATACGGTTTTAATAATGTTTTTATATCAATGTGTTTTATTGATATCTTGTGATTGAAAAGTGTAAATGTTATGTTTCCTTTATGCATGTTTTATGTGATACCATTATGTTATGGTTCTTGGGAATTATTATGAAGACAGGTGGTTCCGTGATAAACTAAGGGCGGGTGAGCCCGATATAGCTCTCCAATGCATTGTGTAAAACGAAGGGGTTAAACGTTAAGGTTTCTCCGAAGAGATTTAGGGAATATACTGTGATGGGTATTCCAAACGTAACCAAGAGGGTTACTCCCTACGTAAGATTGTTATGAATTCCTCAAGTTATATTTATTTCTTATGATTTCTATGATTTATTCATGATTTTATGAGGTATGTTAAAGTGAATTTGTTTTATGGGTAAAGTAAGATGTCATTCTTATGTATACATGTACTCATGTTTCCTTTACATATTTTTATATCCCTTACTGAGCGTTTTATGCTCCTCCCAAGTTTTTGAAATGTTTTTCACAGGTCAAGGGAAGGGTACATGATATGATGATATTTTCAAGGAAGTGTCAATAAAGAATCCATGTTTTATTTTAAATATGTTTCCGTTGATGGAAAAAATGAATATATCTTTTATGTAACCACTTTGTTTAAATGTATAATGTAATGCTTGTTCTATGATCTAATTCTCTAAAACTCTAAACCTGAAAAGATCTTCAATGTGTAATCTTGTAATAACTCAAGATTAAGTAAGGTTTAAGGATGGGGCCTTATAAAAAATGAATCTTTTGATGCATTAAATTAATTATACAGATTAATATGACATGTTATGGATGATTAATTTTTTTTTAAAGTGATAATTTTTTTTATTTTCACAAAAACAAAATACCAAGTACTGTCAAAATAGACATAAATGAGTTTTTAAAAAAAATATGATATCATTAAATGATATAATACATCTAAAAAATCAAAGTGTTAGAAAAAGAAAAAAATAAAATGTTATATATGTCAATAATTAACCTCATGTGGTTCTCTTGTATTTTTATAGTATGTTTATTAACCATTTTAATAATAATACATGAGTACATGGTAAAGTTAAACTATTTAACTAAGAGATAATCTGTTTAACTAAGAGTTAAATCGAAATGATATGGGTCATATGGTGACCTAATCCTATATAAAACCTATTGGTGGAGGGGATTTAGACACATACCCACCTTATCATAGAAAAAAATACATTTTGAGCTATTATAAACCGAGTATGACTCTATAGTAAATTAATATTTTAAGATTTTCCTACTGTGACCCCAACCTCTCTTATAAAATGGTACTTCCCATTCTCTCAAACTCACATATCCATTGCCATTTTCTCAGCCAAACCTAGATCAAATATCCTCCCAACTTCCCTCACTTCAACCTATAGGCTTTATGTTGATCAGAAAGCCATCATAAGGTGCTCTTTTGATCAAATCAATAGAAAGCACCTAAAGAAGAGGTAATAAATTCATCACATCTTTCAATATTCATTTATTCTTCCACATCCTTTTTATATTTTGTTTCCATACCAAAATAATAAATCCAGTTAATTATATATATTGTTATGTTATTATAATATTTTTACGACCATATTCATTATTTTATCCAACTTATGAATCATAATGTCAATATAGGATCGTACGTACGGTTTACCATCTCCATGTTGTGGTATAGTTTTTTATTCAACGTTTTATTGTTTGTATGAGTATAATAATGAGTATAATTGATGAAAATAGTAAATATAACATCTTAATTATTTTTTAAATATAATATAAAATCTAATTACATACGATTCTACAATAAATAGAATGATATTGTCGCTCGTGTGTACAGACGGATTACGATCTCCACAAACGTGATGAGATTCATTCCCCATAGTAATCATTCAAAAATAATTTTCATTTTAGGATTAAAAATAATTTCTTAGATCTTGTTATATTCCTGTATAATAATCAAATACATCATATCCATAACAAACATGACTTATCTATTAATACGTATAAAGGAAAACAAATAAGTTATCACCCGAAACAAATATACAGCTGAAATATTAATAAATTAGAAATATTTGAAGATCATATATGATATAATATTTATATATTTGGATTCTTGTACAATTTAATAACAATTATGTAAAAATTATTCTAGAGGTTATCGTACCCTTGAATAATGAAGAATACAATGTAAGAATTAATTTGACAATCTCTTTATTAATCAAGGTTATTAATATGTAAGTATCTATGAGGACCACTATATCATCCACTACTGTATTTCATAAAAATGTATTTCAAAACCTTTTTACTATTTATAGACAATGGCATAATGTAATTTATACCCTTGTATGAAATGTTTTTAAAGGAATCATTATTTCACTTTCCAAAAAAGGTACTTTATGACCTTTTCAATAAATTAATGAAATAATATTTTTTAACTTATATGAGGGTGAAGCTATTTTCTACCATTATAACATCTTTGATGCACCCCTTAAAAGCATATAATAATTTTTTAATAATAATTTTTTTCTTTTAAAATAATGTGACATTTAAATAATTTCAAAATTGTAAACGATATTTCTCTCAAATAGTATTGATTACATCTATGTCAAAATCCATTGATGGATTTTACACTTGTTAAATGTTGATTTATTATAATAAAAATATTCCATATTGTATTAATGGTTTTGTGATATGTTTGACTATGGATGAGTTTTTTTAAAATTCATGGTAAATGGTTAAAATATTACCTTTATATTTTTTATTTTTAATACAAATGTTTAGGTTATGTTTCAACCTTTTCATTTGAGGAATACATTGAACTTAGTAAATGACGGGTGGAGCCCACTATATCTCATCGATGCATCGTTAGGTCTCATGAGACAATGTAGTGTCATGGCACAAAGCCTTGAAAAATAGTATTTTTTGTCTTGAAACAAGGCCTTGACTATGCGGTTATTATGTCTGACATTATGCAATCTATCATTATGAAATTAAATATTGATATTAAATGTGATTATTCGACTAATAAAATATCCATGTGAATTGGTTAATGGAATTAATTGATTTATCTTTGGCATACTAGTCAGAAGATGATGTTTAAAAGTCTTTTGTTTTAGTCATATACATTTAAATTTTTATGATTATTTATGATAGTTTCCGCTATATTGTTATCCTTACTGAGCATCTGAGCTCACCCCATTTTAATGTTATATTTTACTCGGGATGTGAAGAAGTAGATTATGAATAACATGTAGGATAAGACAAAGGATATGAGTATGTTTAAAATGAGGACACAATGTTGTTATCTTTTATTCATGATGTAATGTAAAACTTATGTATGTATCTTGTACTTCCAAGTCTACAAAAACAGATCGGTGCTTTGGAATACAATTCCTTGAATCCTTCCAATGTAATGTTATAATTAACTGACTCTAGGTAACTGGGGTCGAGGCATCACAGTGTGGTCTCCAACCATTTCCCCTTTTGGCATCCCATTTCTCATGTCGGCCAGATCTCCCTATGAGCTCCACCACACCTTTTATATGATTCCTCAATTTCCATAAGGATCTGATGAACCGGCACACTAAACTCTATGGTGTGGCCCATCTCATTTTCTCTCCTTTGAAGGGGGGTTCTTCAACATATCACTTCACACCACCTATATCCACCACATTAATTATGTTTACTTTTCACTTTTCACATATAATCCAACATTTCACCCATGTCATCATCAAACATGGGGAAGGATACATGTCTATTGTTTAAATAAACATGACTATAAAAACACAAAGTGATTAATTGTCTATTTCTCTTAGGTTCATTAGAATTCCACTATAGGGATAACTATGCAATGAAGTCATTTCAATTATCTATTTTTGGAATTGTATTTTAAACATTCCATAGGTAATGTGTATGATCAAAAAATCCATCCATATCCACAAAAGTTTCTGAAATGATTTTTATATAGGCCATGTTTCTCTTCTATTCAATTCAACTGATGCTGCTTCAGTTATGTTTCTTCAATGGATGCCATCCTCATGACCCATAAATAAATTTTCAAAAAATCCATCATGAATATAAAATATGATTGATGTCAAACCACACTTTATCCTTCAACATTGGTAATGATCAATCATCTAAGCATCACTTCATCACTTTGGGAATCTTCAATATGTGTTTAAAACAATGTTATTTCCCACAAATACTAATTGCTTTATTTATTTTTCAACAAACAAAATTCCATATTGATATTTGTAAATTATAAAATACTTATTATCAAAAAAATATAACTGAATCCTTTATGTTTTATATCATTTTTAATCAAGGAATGTAATATTATTATTTGTGTAGACAAAGTGTTATATCTAGAGCACATTCCATGTAAATTATTATTTTGAAATAAATTATTTAATAATAGATAATGATGCTCGATAATATATCTAAAAGACTATAAATTCAATAGAGCATAAAAAGGATAAATAAATAATTATTTAAATAATTTATCTTAAATAATAAATATTCGAAATGAATGAAAGTAATTATTCATTTGGATTTTTATAACAATATGTGAATGATCTTGATATTTTACAGACCCGTGTCTGTATAAGAGTTATTTATTTATTTTAATTATTTATTAAAATATTTGTTATCATAATAATTAAATTATATATAAGGATATGTGATTCTTCTATTTACCATTTATTATGTACAAGACTTCATATCCATAGATTATTTAAAATATCCCTAAACCCATAATATCCCTCAATTTAAAGAGAGTAAAATTTTGGAAAGGATAAACTTCATAGTTGGAGGAGATGATTTAGGACTCAATATGAGATGGATCTAAAAATGAAAATATAATAGAAAATATTTGATAGTGAAACTTGATCCATGTAATGCCTCATATAGTTATTTCCACTATGGTCTATGATGGGTTGTTACCACTAATTAAACTAACCATTATATAAGATCATTGTCTTTTCAATTCATTAATTTATTTTATTGGAGAAAAATATGTTTTTTAGATGTGATGCATGGTTTTTAATTTAGTAATTAAATTAAATCAGATATTTTAAATAAATTTACATGAATGTTTATATAAATTAAAATAATGTTCTTATGATTTATTTTATTAGGATTAAGTCATTATTTATATTATTTCTCCTATAAATTATTTAATATGTTTGTAAATGATAAAATATGATATCATATGTAAGAAAATTAAAAAAAATTAATAATTTATTTTATCATACATGGTTAATTATTTATGTATGTTTCACATAATATTTTAAAAATCATGAATATGATGAAATATTTTAATGTTATAATAAGTTAATAAATCCATTAAAATAAATATCAAGTAACCAAATGACTTATATCACTTGATTAATACTTAAAACATAGTTCAAAGTACAAGTGTACCCAAGATAGGTTATTTTTATGTTTTTTGGAGATCTGATAATATAATTGGGTTGACATAAACAAATTTGAATCTATAAAACCTAACCTATCATGCTTGGTGTAATTTAAATGAATTTTTAGTATAAATATGTGTATAGGATTCTAGGAGTTTGGTCTTCCACACAAACGGTCAAGGAAATAAGAGTCAATATAGTAGGAAATAGGAAATCAAACCTACATACCATCAAAAGAATTATAATGGGATTTGTATGGGTATTAGAAGGGAAATATATATACTCAAAACCAGTATATCAAGGAAACCAGATACTCTAATTCCATTTTTCATAGGTATTGGATTTTAAAAAATAATAGGAGATAAAATATGTCAATTAATTAATAATGTTAAAATAAAAAATCAATAAAATGAAATAATATAATATTTTATTTATTATATATAATGAAAAAAATAACCAAAATTTATTATTATTATTTCGGTAAATTTTGGACAAGGAAAATGTTCTTACTAGTGAACACATCCAAGTGTTGTACACATGTTTACATATGAAATTAAAAATTATGGGAAATAATATATGATATAATATCAACAAGACACTAAACCTTCATAGGATTCTAATGATAATGAGAATGATATGCACTGGAGAAACACGGATGGTGCATTAGGGAAAAAATATATTATGCCATCATTGGTGTAATGTTTAAAAACATGTAACATAATCAACCAATAATTACATTATTTATAATAAGGATTTAATTTTCATATAATTATATGATCATTTAGGCATTGAGTTTTACAGTAATTGGAAAATGATTACATAACATTGTTGATACCTTCATATTGTGTTCATTTTCTTAGTCTAAATAAGATATTATGTTTAAAACCGTGTTTCATTCCTAAAACATTTTCTTCTTTCATGATTTTCACTAATACCGAATGATTTACCTTAATGTACTTCCTACTCAAAATCATGATTTGTGAAATTTATTTCAATAAATGGGGTGAACAAAAAATTTATTTTAAAGGATATAAAGATAAAAGATAAATATTAGTCCACTAGAAAAAATGATAATCCATAAAGTAGTTTAAATTTGTTATATAATGAAAAAAATGAGGAAATAATAATGTACATACACATGAAATAAACATCATTGAAATTTGTTTTATAATACATTATGTAAGAAATCAAAATGGTAATGTCCGTATCATAATGGTCAATTGGGGAAACATGAGAACTCATGAACAATATTCCTTGAAAAACAAACCATTCACCTTTATAATATCATAAAACATTCCATTAATGATAGTTTAATCTCCATACCTCATAAAAAATGTATTTAAAATAAAATTACTAAAGATCATTGATTAACAATGTATAATCTTAGTATTCAACCACAAAATTACCTATACAAATACCATTTCAAGAGATTTTAATGTAGAATAACCAACTCAATTAGTTCCAACATATCTATACTAAAGAATATTTTATTACGCTCATATTTAGAGGGTTATATTTGGTACACAAATTAAAATATATAATTTAAGAGAATGTTAACATGAATAAAAAACATAAAATATTTCATTTTTATTATTAAAGTTATAATATTATTCAATTGATCCCGTACTCAAAATCACATTATTTTATCAAAAAAAATGAAAATAAGTATCCATTTCTCGTAAAAATGATTAAAAAACAAAAAAATAACCTCATCGTTGGTAAATATATTTTATTTGAAACAACCAAATAAAATGGTTGATGAATCATAAAAATGTAAAATAGTTTTAATTTTTGGAAAAATTAATGAAGTAGTTAACATTATTAATAAAATTATTTTGCTACTTTTTTATATAACGGTAAAATTAGCCCATATAGAAAAAATTAAAAGGATTTGTTTTAAAAGATTGTAATGAATTTAAAAAATTGGTTAAATTTTTCTCAATAATTCTTTCTGAGTATAAATACATACATTAAATGTAACATGGTATTGGAAAATAATAATTATGTAGGAAAATATTTATATTAGTTTTTGAAGAAAAATATATTACCATGATTCTCAAATCACCCCGTACATTCACTAACATCATATGTAATAAGAATGAAATAATTATTTACTTGCATAAGATTCAAGTTAATGTTTAGTCAATTTTTTTATTAATGTTATTCAATTTATTATCTTTTAAGGATTGTGGAAATTTCCAACAAAGTCATATTTATTCATTAAATATAATTTTATAGATATCCCTATATAACAATGATTAAATCTTAAATACAACAATCATATAGGTGGTAATTCGTTTGTGAACGTTTGTAACACTACATATTTTTAACAGATATAAGTGGAAGTAAAGAGAAATTAATTTTTCTTTTAAGAATCATAATTATTTCCTAAATTTAATAAATATTCATTTAGTCAATCATTATAACCAACTATGTGATAGGGTGATGTAAAATAATTTTTTCCCCTGGAGGCTGTAGTTTTTATGTACACTAGGACAACATTTTAATTTTTCTATAGAAATTTTTTTGAGATATTATTCCCTTAAAATAATTTTATTATATTACTAATTCCTATATTTTAATATGGTTAAATAATATTTTTATATGTTTTATAATGAAATAAAAATAAAAGTTTTTTATTTGATCATATAACACTTCCTTGGATAATCTGCATTGAAAAAACAACATATGGCTTCTTGAATTTTTATTTTTGGATGAACAAATATCTAGGAAATGTATAAATATTTTTTTAAATGAATATTTTCATTTGATGGATGAGGTATGGTTCTTAATTTGTGTAATGGAGTGAGGATACAAGAGTTCCTTTTATAGTTTTGGGGATTGGAATCCTTGTAAATAAACATACATTTAAAATATAATAAATGTCTTAATCTGTGTGAAGTGAAATTTAAAATATTTTTTATTTAGAAATGATAATGGGGGTTTTAAATCTAATCACCCAATCAAATTTAGATATGTTTTATATACAATTGATTATTTATCCTTTAGTTACCCCCCTCTTTAACCGTTTTAATCCTCACCATGGTGAAATACTATTTCTATGGTGACATAATTTTATAACTAAAAATGAAGTTTTTATTAATAAATAATATGAAACATTTTAAAATATTAACTATTTAGATAATTAATAAATTCCCATTAATACACATATGCTTCACACAATGAAAATCTATTTTTCAAGAAATATTCCTTTTAAGACTAAATATTAGTTGACACCTAAAACAAGTATAAAATTTAACCCCATGACATTAATTATTTTATAACGAAAACATTATCTGTTAAGTGACCTTAAAACGAATTGAATACATAAAAGGACATTGTGAAAACTTATTTACGGAAATTTTACAATTTTTTAGAACATAATGCTTTTTAAAATTAATATAAAAATAAACTATTTCTGGAAAAGACAAATATTTACATATTGATAAATTTTAAATACATATTTAAAAAATGATTTCTATTTAATAATATTCAAATTAATAAAATTAGAATTTTAACTCGTAAATAAAATCTTAAAATTCAATGAATATAATTCAGTTTGAATAAACTACTGTTTTATTTACTATATATTATTATATTGAATGTGAATCCATATAATATAATAATAAACATTAAAAAGACTGGATATTGATTTATGGTTGATAACAACTTGGTTTTCATATTTCCCCTTAAATAAATTATATACATTCAGTTTTTTAACATTACTAAACAGTGTCTTATATTTTTCTCACACAACATATTTTGATTCATATATTACTTCCTCTTTTATATGATTATTCTGTAAAACCAGAAAAGGTGATTAAAATTATCAGGAAAACCTACTCTCTATAATCATGATTATAAAATAGATTTCAATTATTGGAAATATTTTATTCTAGATGAGCAATTTCTTGGGTCAAAAATTGAGAATTTTTTGGTATATATTTCCTTATTAATAATACATGAATCATATCATGTACCTATGATAAACGTAGTTGCAAAGAAAACAAAATGAACAATATATTCCCCATTTTTCAAGAATTTTATATAGACAAATATGTTACAAAAGTAATTTTACCTTTCATCTAAATTGAATCATACCTTAATACATTATCTCCTACGACAAAAGATTGATCATTCAACTAATTATCTAAAAATAAATTCTTCCTTCTCTGAGCATCCATAATATGGTTAAGAATGAAATTTACCATTTAAATCACATTCCTTAACAATTTATATCCCAATAAATTTCTTTCCTTATATTCATCCCAACATATAAGATTTTAACTATTATTTACATATAACTCATCAAATGGTTAGATCTGTATATTTGTTTGGAAATATTTATTATGAGAAAATTACAAAAATTAAATGTGATGATATTAAATTCATTAATAGAAAAATGAAAATGAATATAGTATATCATCCAATGCATGAATTTTGTGTCCCAACTATCCATTAGAATAATGGTTTAAAATTGTTATGAAACTTAACTCAACACAAATTTAATTGTGAAATACTTTCCAAAAAATGTATGTAATCATGGCTTTATAATGAAATTAAATATAGAGATGTACTTCACATAACCTGTATATGTAACGAATAGTCTTTAGGTTCCACCAAAACTAGCACAAAAACTTACACTCCACATTCCATAATGGAATTACCGACCCCTAGAGGATGGGTGGAATTTCCAGGGAATTGGATACAAATAATGGAAATTATTTCTCCAATATATCAATGCAAAAGACATAATATAATTCTATTGTAAATATAACACAAACTATCTATATATTAAAATATCTTGCACAATTTTTTTAGAAACAATATATATATATATATATATTTGTAAATAAAAGTAATAAAAAAACCCGAATCTCTCCACAATCTCCCTTCAATGAAATATATAATAGTACGAACCGACACTCATAGATTCAGAGCAAATACATTATATTTGTGCTTTTTTTGGATTAGATACTAATACTCAAGACTGACATTTTTATTTCAAAAACATATAAAATCCTCAAAAACTATTGAATCAATTATATTCCCAAGGACATGTTAGTTTTATAGATTTATAGAATTAGGAAATACCCTTACATAAAAATATCCAAGTATTTCTTCAAACATTTTTTACACTGTACTGAGTTTCTCTAATTTTACAACAATCCATCATCATCTCCCAAAAAAATAATCATACATGAATCCTTGAAATAAATATATAAATTTACATCATTCATTATAAGATGAAAAAAATTAATATAATAATTGTTATCTCAAACGCTCAATAAGGTCTATCATAAACTTTAACAATTGAATGTCTATAATGAGCATGATATTAGACAAGGGGGTGATGACATAATCCAAGTGTATGAGAGAAAGATAAGATAATTAATACCAATACAAAACTATATCATATAACATGAGACATGGAATACATATATAACATAATATAATATTAATATATGTCAATAATAATGATCTATGTGAAGACAATACTTTAGAAAAGGATCAATTAGAACTCAATAAAAGTATTAAAAACTCTATAGGTATCTTCGAACATCAAATGCTTTCCTTAGAATCAACTAACATGATATATACCATTTATAAAGAGAGTGAGCTATAATTAGGTAAATATTTTATGTTGTTGGAGTAACAAATAATCTGTTAACTCCATTATATCTAAGGTTTAGCATAAGAATTCCTCATTACCTAAGGCATCAGAGGGATAAAATAAACCCTCCCATCCATGGATTTTAATGTTACCACTTTCCCTTAGTTTATAATGGAAACACCCGTCCTTGGTTCATAACAAAACCAGCAACCATTTGTTTATAATGAAACTAGAAAGAAATTATCCATATATATGTACAATTACTGTATAATTTTAAATTTAATTAAGACCCTTCTATTTTCATCATAGCATTAAAAATTGTTCATTCAAATATTGGTTTACCTATGGAAAACAATAAATTTCATGGAAATATCATTGATGTCATCATTATACATATAGACTAAAAATAATGATGATTTTATTAAAAAAATATCCCCAATATAGAATAAGTAATATCAATAGTTGTATTCATATTTGAGTTGATATATTATTGAAATATTATTAATATTTTATAAAGGAAAATTCCCTTTCCACATTGAAAATCACTGTAAAATACCAAAATTTTACTAAATATTAGGAGAAATAGATATATCAAAAATAAAACCAAATATTTCAAATAAATCATTAATTTAATAATATTCATGGGGGTTCAAAAAGAAGATAAGCCGTATATTAAAAAATAAAACATTCATTTCAAACATTGATAAAGAATGGAAAATTGTGTCTTATGAACAATGTAAAAAAGATTCATGTTTAAAACATATTTAAAATAAGTAAAAAATACATGGAAATAAAATTAAGAAATAATGATGTTGAAATATTAAAATTCATGAAAAAAATTAAAATATCAATACTATAATTCTATGCATCTGTGCATGCTGGAGCAGAGGAGTTTTAGTGACCCCCATTTTGCAGTCACTAAAGAATGTACTAGTGACTACCATGTATTGTTCGCTAATATAGATATAGGAAGGTGGAAAAAATAGTGCCAGTTTTTTCATTCATTATTAGTGAATACCATTTGGCAGTTAGTAAAGTGTGTATTAGCGATCTCCAAATGGTGATTTTTAATATTGAAACGAATAACAGTTGGATTTTTCCCACCTTCATACATATCTTATTTGTAGCAGTCCCCTGCAACACATCTCGTGGCCTACCACTACCCCCATCCCCACCCTGGTCACTAAAGACAAACAGATATACACCAGGGCTACCATCATGTGTCTCTCCAATCTCCCCCTAACACCCCATCACCACACCCCAAACTCCCCTAACATACCCATACACACTCATTCTAATGTGCATCTACCATGGATGGTAAGGTAAAGTTATAGAAAACCGCCCTTATCATATTATGTCACCCGTGTCGCCCACTACATAAAAGAATGAAAATTGCATGTTTTTTATATGGGTATTTAGTGTCTTCCATGTGAAGGATGCTAATGGATTTAGCGACAGGACAAAATATTTCATCCACTTTGAGAATTCTAGGCAGATGAAAAAGGGATTTTTTATGAATTTATCATTCTATAAGACCCTTATTTCAAGAAGTGTATTGATATATAGGAAAAATATTTAAGATCTAAAAGATGATACATGATCAGTGTCACTTACAAATAACAATCATGATATTTATTTAATCAATAATGGATGAAATATGAAATAAAAATGTAATAAATAATAAATAGCGTAAACTAAAAGATATTTTTTTCATGAAAATAAGATCATATGATCCTTCCCAATAGAAGTTTAGATATTTACAATCCCAAAACAAGACAATATTATATCATACAAATCATTTCCATTCTGGTAAATTTTAGATCAAAAGTATATGAAAGAAATGAATTCACATTAAAATATAAATATAACCAATATAAGAAGATCTATGATATTAAATTTCAAGGGATATTATATGAAAATAATTTTGTTACATGTGTATATATGATAATCATATGTCAAAATAAAGAAAAATTTGAGATCAATTACCCCTACAAAAATCATACCACTGATATGAGAATAAATTAATATAGAAAATATATATAACAAATTAAAATAAATTAGAATTAAAAATAAAACAATGTTCATTTCAAATATAATCTAGGTATAATTTAATCAATGATGATGTTATATGACCTAATGAAAGAAAATTGAGTTAATAAACTCTATACCATGAGTCCAAACATCCCATATATGTACATTAATTTTTATATACTAAAAATATGTCGACAATTTACCTGTTTAAGAAATCTTATACTTTCTATAAATTATCATGAAACTATTTGATTTATTTATTTAAGGAAGTATTTAATTACTTAATTGGTTAATATTGCATCATGTTCTTTGAGGATGTTTAGTTTATAGTGTTTAAACAACATTGGTATGTTATCTATGGTAAAAGTGTAATTTTTCCATCACAAACATAATCACAATCAATAAATTGTTATTATCTATATATATTAAATAAAATTTTAGTAAAAATAATGAAAACATTCATGAAAAACTACCAACACTGCATCATGAAGGTGGTAGGCTAAACATACGCATGATGAATGTTATTATTTTTCAGTGGATGGAAGGGTACGAAAATAGATTATATTTTAAATTTGAAGAATTGAAATTTTTTATTTTATATAATATATATATATATATATATTAAATCAGTCATAATAACAATCCTTGTGAGGTGGTGAAGTAAAATTAAACACAACTCTTTGTGGAGGTGGTTATCCACAGGTACACACAAGTGATATTTTCATTTTATGTATGATTGAAAAAGAGATGATGTATATTTTTAAAATAATCATAATAAAATTTTATTAAAATAAATACTCTCAGTTTATTATTTTATCATGGTTAAAGAATATTTTAATGATGTATAAGAATAAATAAGCACAAAATAGATTGGATAGGACTTATTCCTTTTCATCAGAAAACATAGCTGGCATACACATTAATCCAAATAGATTCAGTCATTTAGTAATAAGAAGAACTATATGATGTGTGTATTGTGGTTATATAGGGGCTTAGTAAGGTACTTTATAAGATATATTACTTTAATGGTGTGATGAAGAGATGATTGGAGGTTCCAATTTATAAGGGAGGAGAGAATCACTGTTGGAATTACTTAACGTATTAAATTGATATCAATTATTTATCATGGAAAGGTGTATCTAAATTGATATATTTATAATAAACAAATTTTATGACTTTTAAAAAAGGAATCCAACTAAATTTATACATTTATTTATTATTTTTAACCTATATATCTTAGTTTTAACCCCTGGTATTTTTACAATTACCATGATATCAATGTCTTTAAAAACTTATGGGTTAAGAAAGTTACTATTATAGTAAAATGACCCTTAAATGTATAATGGTATATATTTCAGACCATTTAACATTAATTTTTATTAAGTTAATATTTTTATGAATTTCAAATCATTAAATAAATTATTATGTGACAGAATATACATTTATGGTTATATTTTGGACTATTAACATTGTCTGACATTAGTGGATTGATAGTAGAAATAGAATTCAAATTTAAAATTTCAATACATCCCTATTATTTTATATTTATCAAAAAAGATTGTAGGATTCTATTAATAACAAATGAAATTTAACATGTTGTCTTTTTATTATATTTTTACTGATTTTTCTACTACTAGAATATGCACAGTGTTAGAGTTCAATAAACATTTAAGGTAAATTTTTAATCAATAAAATTAATAATTAATTAAAAAGAAAAATAATTAATTCATATTTAAAATTAAAAATATAGTGGTATATAATTTTGTTAGTCTCAAAATATTATTCATTTTTGACTTTATCATATTCATTAACTTATATAAGTGTTTTTATCAAAGGAATGTGATATGAAAGTTCAATTTTCTCAAAAATTGATATTTACGGAAGGGAAATATTGTTGATATAAAATAAACATAAGTTTTATGGATATATTTAGGTTATATAACATAATTTGTATCTTTAAATAACTAATGTAACCTTACTAAGAAAACAAATATTTACCACAACTAATATTCAAAATGACAAAAAATAATAGTAACATATTTTAGATATTTGTCCTGCAAGATTTCAAATATATAATTCATTTTTCTTGAGTCAATTCCTATAATTATAAAATATAAACATTACTATAAAGGCATAAATTTCAATGAGATGCATTTATTAGAAAAATTCTTTTTAATGCAAATAATGTACTTATATTAAAATCAAGTATAATGATAAATCAAATTTAATTAATAATATTATTTAAAATTAAAAAAATTTATATTACTTTATTATCAAATATTACTTTTACTTTATTTAATATAAATAAAATATTGTTTTTTGAACATAAATCCTTTTAACTAGTCACTAAAAATCAGTCTTTTTTTGAAAAACCCCAAAATTGCATCTAATGATAATTTTTATATAAATTTTTATATAAATTTTTTAAAATATTGTTTCTACTTTTTTTATAAATTCATCAATATATTCTCTAATAGAAAAATATAAATCATTTTCGATGAAAGGGTATTTTTAAAGTATAAAGTTACCTTACAAAAAACTACATTCTTATTTCTTAAGAATTAATAAATACTTTTGTATTAATTTTGAAAATATTATACCTATATATGATAATTCATTTACTCCAAATATTATTCACCAATTCAATGGCTATGTTTTATCAGTTAAATATAAAAATAATATTCCATGACTTCTTTAAGCTCAGTTGTGGAAGTCTTTTATGCTATTGAATTTATTATTGTTTCAAAATCACATGGTGTGACATTTTCCCAAACATTAATAAATTTCATGTCCACTAATTTATATTTGGATCAATAATCAATGTTTTATCATGTGAAAATACCTCTCTTGAACACCCCATGGTAATAATGATTATGAAATATTTTTTTGATAAGAGGGAAATGTAAATATAAAGGTCAGTCAGAATAAAGAATAAATAAATTTCCAAATATATTACAATCATTTGGATTTGAAAATATAAACATCATGAAAAAATATATTGCACAAAAAATGATTAAGTGTGAATGACAACATTGATCCCGAGAAAGTGAAATATTATGAGAATGTAAATGAACAAAAAACCATAAACCAATGAGTTGTGAAGATTACCTTAAATTCATTAAAAATAAATATAATAGGATAAACATTTATTTCAATATCCTTTTACTATAGTTTTATAATTTTTTTCCCATCTGGAATAAGAATATAAGAAACATACTAATGTTATTTCCTTCCATTTAATGTGGAAAAAATCAGTATTTCTTGGCTATTAAATCAATTTTCATATCTATTAAATCAATTTTTCCAATAAATGCATATTAAAGATAAATTATTAATTTTTGATGCACAAAAAAAAACTTCTATCAAATCACATTATCCACAAAAGTATAAATGTTTTTCCTCATTTCTATATATATTAACCAAAAATAAATTTTATAGCACACAATAAGATAATATTCGAAATCTATAAATCATAATATGAATAAATAATATTTCAAATCTAAAATTTATATAATAATACAAATGATTTAGCTTAGATCAATCCATAAACAAATAACCCTATATCCCAATTATGAATAGTAACCTTAGAATCAATGAATGTTTTCACCTCAAATTTGTCCCATAACATTAAGTTTAAATCCCCAAAAATATTATAATATTTTTATAAAACAGTACTTCAAATTAAACCAATGGGTAAATATACCACTACCTAGTAAAACATCACCTAAAAAATCATTAATAACCACAAAATATAATAACTCAAAATGTCAAAAGGGTGTCTATGTTGTTGAACATATAATCAAACATAAATTTATAAACCCATGATTGAATCCACTACTATTATGTTAAACTCACATGGAGAAATGTTATTCTTTAAATTCATCTAATTCCAACTTTGATATATATAATAATATCCTATAAATTGGAATCTAAGATATCATGATTAAAACATAATATTTATATTCATGGAATTGATAAAAATTATTCTATCCCAATTTTAGTCATCTAAAACGTCCACAATCATTGGAAAATATTATGTCACATACATAATCACAGAAATTATAGATTTTATATTTTATAGAATTAGGATAAGCACTTATATAATAATATATTTATCTTTATGTGAGCATTTTAATTATTATACTTAGATTTTCTTATTAAAAAATATATCTTCAAAATCTCGAGTGAAATTATTCACACATGGAACCTTTAAAGAAAAAAACTAGTTTAACATAATTATTCATAACCTAGGATATTGTAATCATAAGAATTACGATACCAAATTCTCAATATTTTTAATCCTAAAAATTACTATTTGAATATCGTTAATGAGAAGAACATAGGCATAAGCATATGATGACATAATCTAAATTCATGAGCATAACCAAATAGAATTCATACCCATAAAAATATGGATTATAAATTGTGAGAAATCACATAAAATATTATCATAGGATAAGATACATATAATTGAACAATCGTGAGTAATGTAGAAAAATAATCTTGACCAAAGAATAAATTATAACTCTTAGAAAACAATTGAAATTTGTCTACGTATGTCATGTCATCAAAAATTAATTGTGGAAGAACCTATCTATATACTTTCTATATCTCTTAGGTGTAACATATGACTGGTAAACTCTATCACCTGTTAGGAGTTACATATAGTCAATATATTTTATCATCACTTTGTAGTAACATAACACTTTATCATTACCCAATTCATTGGAGGGATATAATGGAACCACTTTTCCATGTATTAAAAAGAGGCTACCCACCCATGGTTGATAATGGATCCATAGATAATTGATTTCTAATGGGACTGACGTCCTTTATTTTATAACATGAACACCCACCAATCATCCATGGATATTTTCAATTACCATATAATGATAAACACAATTCATAACATTCACTTTTCAACATAATAATAACCATTTTTCATTCATTTCTTGATTTAACTATGGAAAGAAAAGGGTTTTATTAAAATATATTGGAAATAATCCCAATAAATATTGATAAATAGTATAATTTTATCATTACATCATATCCATAATTGATCATAACAAACATCATGAAGTTTTATTTGATGAATAAAAATATCATTACTAAAATTCTTGAGGAAAACAACATTTCCACATTGAAAATCACTTTTAATAAACTAAATAATTTCCCAAATATTTTAAAAAATAGTACAATTTAAAATAAAATTTAAAAAAATAAATTGAATATTCAATTAAAATATATTCATGATGGATCAAAAAGTGTGTAATGTGTATATGTTAAAATAAAACATTCTTTTAGAAATTTGTAATGAATTTTAAAATGAGTCATACGAACTATGTTAACTAGATTACATTTTAAAAAACAACATCAATAAAGTAAAAAATACATGAATATTAAATTAAAAGATAATTTATTTATATATAAGAATATTAATTAAATCATTTTATAAAACATTGATATAGAAGTGAATGGTTCCTAATCTAAATGAAGTCATATGATTCGTATCACATTCAAACAATATTCATCATTTTTACTTAATAAAAAATGGAAGAAAAGGAAATTAAAAATGGGAAAAAAATAATTTTTAAAAGAAAATAAAATAGATATAGTTCAAAAATAAGGGTATATTATCCCTTCTACAAGAAAATTTAACATAAATAATCCCAAAACAAATGAGACTGTACCCTAAAAATCTTTACCATTTTGATAACATTTGGATCTTGAACCTGTAAAATAAATAGAATGAATTGAAACATTAAATATCACTAATATTCAAATATCCTTGGTATAAAATATAAATGGGTATCATATAAACTTCATATAAAAAGATATGTTTGTAATATAATCATAATTCCCAAAGAATAATTAATTGAAATGATTAATAGTTACACCGAGAATATCATTTAATAGAGAATTAATTATTGATGTGATTTGAGTAATAAATGTAATTAAAAAACAACACATGCAAATAAAATAAATATTATTCACACATAGTCATGAAATTATAAAATAAATTAATAATGGACATAACCTTATTGAAGTAAATTGATTTAAGAAACCCCGTACCTTGAGTCCAAAAATTCTGGGTATGTCCTTTAACTCTCATATAAATATCTTATATCAGTTTTTTAATTATTTAATAATATTTTATAGGATTAAGAATTTATAAATATAATCTTTTTTAAATTTATTTCAATGAAATATTTAATTAAATTACTGTTAATCTATATCATGGGATTTGTGGTTATTTGGTAAATAATTGAAAAATAACTTTTTTATATTCACTATAGTAAATGTGTTAATTTTTACAATATATTAAGAATAATAATAATTTAATGATTATAATTTATATAAATTAAGTAATAATTTGTATCCATAAATGTGATCTGTACCAAAAAAACTAATCCCATTTCTTTTTGGAGGTGTAAGTCCAAACATAAGCATAAAGGCCATTATAAATTTTCAATGGATGGAAGGGTAAAAAAATTATATATTTCATTTAAATAATTATTAATATTTAACTAATATAATATATATCATTTAAATCCATCATAAAAACCATACTTCTGAGGTGGTGGTGAAAGAAAAAACATATCTTTTCATGGAGGTGGTAATCCACACGTACACATGACCGATGATAACATTTTCCGTTGGATAAAAAATTGAGGTGATAAATTATCTAACCATAATAATAATAAACTTTTATTATTATTATGATACAAATTTAATTATTAAATAATTTTTAACAAATATTAAAATCAATTATAAGACGAAATAAATATAAAATAGGTCATTTAGGAGTTTTACCTTCTTCATAGAAAACCTATTTGGATTACGCATTACACCATATGGGGTTAGACTTTTAGTGAGACCATGACAGCTAAAAAATAGTTTAAGATGTTAGTGAGATATTAGTGCAAGTTTTTTATAGATTAGATTGATAAAATGTGTGAGGAAGAGAGGATAGAAGGCACCCTTTTTTATGTGAGGTGAGGGGTAGTTTATGAAATACATAATATATTAAATTAATATGAATTTGTTTCATTCTAAAGTGGTACATAATTAATATAATATGTATATCCAATTATAATTATTAGTTTTAATCTCAAAAATTAAAATATATTCAAGTTTAAGAGATGTTTGAACCATTATATCATTGTAATAACCTTTGTCAACCCTTTTAACGATTCTGACAACATCAACGTTGTTTACACATTAAGGGTCAAGAAAATAACTATAAAATTTATTGTGGCCAATAAATGGAAAATTATTGACATTATCAACCATATAACATTATTTTTTAAGAAGAAAATATTTTTATTAATTTTATAATATTTAAATAAAATATTATATATCATAATATACAATTATAGACACTTTTAGGACTATTCACAATGTTTTCCTTTAATTGTAACATGATATAAATGGAAATAGAATATATTTATTTAAAAAATAACTATAATTTAAAATTTATATAAAAAATTCTAGGTACACTATATAACAACAAATAAATATTATTTTTAGTGTTTTTAATACCATTTGTTTGATTTTTCTATTGCTTTCACTAGAATTGTGTATGTGTTGCAAAAAATATTTAAGGTAATTATTTACTCACTAAAAGTTAAAAATAAATTTCCCAGATAAAAAATTAATTTTTATTTAAAACAAAAATTAAAAACATAACGTAATATTTTTTTATCTGTCAAAAAATATTACAGATATTAACAGTAGGACATTGAAATTTTTTAATTTATCCATTTAATGAAATAATATAAATGTTATAATCCAAGGAATGATGCATGAAATTAACACAATTTTAGAAAAATGTTTTTATATATTTGAAAAAATCATATCCATGAAAATAAATACAATATTTTGGGTTAATTTTAGACTATATTCTATTATATTAAACCATAGTTACTTGATCTAGACATACCACGATGACAAATATATACCATCATTACAATTCATAATAATAAAAAATAAAAAGGAAATATTTACCAAATTTGAAACTAATGATGTCAAATATTTAATACATTATTAAAAATTTAATTCCTATATTTGGTAGAATTAAATTTAAAAATAAATGTGTAAAACGTAAGAGATAAGTGTTTTTAGAAAAATGCATATTTATGTTTAAGAAATTAACATATATCAAAATCAATATAATGATGATGGAAATGAAATTAATTTTATTATATGAAATTAATGTATAATTATTCATCTTTAATATTAAATAGTACTTTTATATGACATTATTTAATGAAAATATTATTATTTTTACAAAAATTGGTATTTTTCACTATAAGAAAAAAACAATCTTTTTAGAAAAATCTAATAATATCATCATAATATAACCTTCATATGATTTATAGAAAAATGATAACATTTTTAAGAAATAACTTATCTAAATTCGGAATAAATTAATTATAAAATCCTCTCACTAATATTATTAGATATAATTTTTCTGAAAATAATATTGTGGGTAGGACCTATGACTTTATCAAATTTTGCATTAGATATATTTGTAGTTTTATAATACACACAACACCCAATTTAAACAAAACACTATGTAAACACTTTCTGAAAACTAATTAAAATATTAAAACGTTTAGAGAGTTTATATATTATGTTATATATTATATGTCTTCTTAAATTTGTTGCAATAAGATAATATATTTTGAACGTATAAGATAAGATCGAACTAAATAAAACACATAAAATAATATTTTATTTTGGGTAGTTTTTTTAATTTTGATGGGAAATAGATATAAATCCAATTATGGTCCCTTTTAAAAATTATATATTTAAATATAATAACAATATTTGAAATAGATGATATAAAATAACATAGGGTGATGCTTTGGTATTTTTCTACAAGGCATCATTGTTTAATTAATAATGAAAATACTGAAATTTAATTCAAAACGAGATTAACATATGAATTATTTGTAAGGATAAATTATAATTTTTATTATTGTAAATTTTTAATGAGATGCCTTTTTATTAGTAAATCCAATTTTTCTAATTATAATTATTTTAAAATTGAAACTGAGTAAAAAAACATGGTAAATTTTGGGATTTCATTACTTTAAAAACACATATTGTCATCAGGTGTGGGGGATTAGTTTTATTTTCATTTATGCCACTTATGTGGTTAGAATTTGTAAAAATTTATTAAATATTTGGAATTATCATAGTTTATAACTTATAATAATGTCATATTAGTGTTTTATAAAAAATATTATTGAAATTAATTAAAATTATTTACAAATATTATGGTAAAATTTTGTTTAACATGTAACTATTCATAACATTAAGACCCAAAATGAGAAATAAACCTAACTAAAATCAATTGAATTCACATATTTAGATACTTTCCTCAATCAAATATATGTTATACCATTATTTATCCACTTTTAATAATAAAAACATGTGGGGATCCATTCATTTAAAATATTACAAGAGTGTGACTCCTCCTCCATTATAAAAGGCTATATTTCCTCCCAATTCCCAACAACACTCAAGATAGTTTTGTTTGGAAAAAATAAGCCCAAATATGTACCCAAAATCCCTCCATAAATCCATAAATCCTCTCTCTAGACCTAATTCATTGCATGGAATCTCTTGGGTGAATACCAAAATGAGTTACCTGATTAAGAGAAGACATCCTTCTTAAAGATCTTTAATATTATTTCGAATCTCTATTCCATCAATTATCATTGATAAATTCAAACATAAAAAATTATCATAAATATACTAAGATTTTTTTATTTTATAGTTTCTATAAGAACATACAGACACATCTATCTAATGTGTAATGAGAAAACCATTTACGTTTAAGAAATTATACAACCCCCTGAAATGATGGTTGTTCATTTTTTCATTGTCCGCTAATCATGGTGAAAATTATGATGGAAAATATTCTTACATGTGTTTATTTAATAAATATTAAGTCTTTAATCTTCTATTATTTTTTAAAACATATATCTCTATACATTTTTTTGGTATAATAATGATAACATCATTTGTGGTAGTGTGGACTAGTACACCCTCAAGCGAGGAGATTTGTTCACACTATACGTCGAATGCATTAAAAATAATTTTATTAAAACTATGAAAAATATATGAAATATATATGATACTATAATTATATTATACATCTATTTTATTTACTCAACATTTTTTTAACAAAAAAATATGTTAATGGTGTGTTAATGTGTATGTACGACCTACCATATCCATGAATGATGTAATTTATTTTTTATCTCCAAACATTTTAGAATATTATTAATTAAAATATAATTAATTTTTATATATTTAAATATATGTTAATTAAATCATAGTATCAATTCTGGATATAATGAAATCATGATCTATTTAATAGGTAATACAAATAACATTCCATAACATAATTGATAAAACTGAGAAATTAACACACGAACTTCGAAACATAATGAAATATTATTATCAAACATGTAATAAATTATTTTAAGAATATGATTTTATAAATATGATTATTATTCAACTATAACTTATTAAAATATTTTCAACAACAATATAGGAGGATAAATACTACACAATAAGAGCAATGTTAATGTAAATGATTCGTTTCTTACATTCTTTTCATGAGGCACACACCATATACAACACATATTTGTTTTATACATAATGCCCCTTTTGATACATTATATCATAAATCCATTTTATTCTTATAATTAAAAACATTCCATCATGGGGATTATGATATAAATGTTTCATGTGGTATGAGACACTTTGGGAATTTAATGAATAATTTCCTCAAAAATATTCTTAATGATTACCTTTGAAATCCCCCTTCTTTTTGTTATTGTTAAATTTATATTGAAAATTATCTTTATTGTAATAATTTTCCATTGTAAACTTCATTGAATATCCATATTATCAGAAAATGGATATTATTATTTCATAAACCATATATTATTTTGCAGACAGTGTTCCCTATTACAGTTAATTGATTAATTGGGAATTAATTATAAATCAGTTTCTTCTATATAGATATTGGATAGGTCATATTATTTATTTAATATATAAAAGAATTAATTGGATATTAAATATAGGGGTTGGGGTCCATTTAAACAAAGTGCTACGAGTTGGGGACCAGATGAGGTAGGCCCCTTGATGCATCTATAGTCTCATGTGATGAATTAGTTTTCCAAATATAAGAACAACAATCTATACCTTAGCGGAAAATGTATAATATTCTTATGAAACAGGACGTATGTCAATTAATATTTTCCATTATTGGTAAATTATTTATTATTATTTTTTCATTATTTTTTCAATCGATATATTTATTGATGAATTTCATTTTCAGTTCAATTATAAAATGTAATGTGTTACTAGCTTCATACCTTTTCAATTTAGATATTTCCATATCTAGTTATTTCAATGGCAGTTGTTGTTAGTTATTTACCATTACAGGTTGACATATTCCCATTAAATAAGTATTGATTATTCATTACATACCCATACTGAGTATTTGATATCACACTTATTATGTATCATTTTCCATGTTATAAAGAAGAAATCAATGAATAAGATTTTAAGGAGGTAGTTTATTTCAATTTTTTAGTATAATGATTGTATATAATATTTTACAATTTATTATGGGTTTCATGTATTTTATATCACTTTATAATATAGATAAAACAAATTAACCATTCAATTTTTTATTATTAGTAATCATGTCTTTGAAATAAAATAATTCATCAGATCCAGGCTTCTAGGGTCAGGGAATTATATTTTGAATCAATGGAATTTTAGAAGATACCATGGAAACTATATTTAGAAAACAGAAAATATGGAGTAAAACCCTATGATAACCATTGAGGATATGTATACAATAACAAAATTAAATTTGGTAAATCTTGAGATAATACAGGTTTTCATAAAAATACATCCATGTATGGAAACGACATGAGGATGTTGTTCTTACACATATGTACCTTGGATTAAAAACAATGACAGGTGGTTTGGGCCTAGCTCAGGATAACTAAGTACACAACAAAAATACTTACCCCATTACTTGCTTGACCCACCCATTGAATATGCTTATGATAAATCAAATTTTATTTTCCTACAAATATCAAGTATTTTAAGGTAATCATTTCCTCAATGTAAACAAAGTTATGTATTATAATACATAAACAATTAATTTATGTATTGTTTTATACCATATTTCATATTCATTATTGTATGACCTATTAAAATATATTCAATTTTTTTATAAATGACACCTAGAAGGATTAATGACATTAGTTTTTGTGAAAAATGTGAAGATTTATCTGCTATAGACAATAATCTATCTAGTATTTGAATGATGGAAATTCTTGAAAAATATGGACTACATAATATTGTTTTTAAAAATAAACTTTCCCAAATGGAGAAACATAGTTCATGGAGAGAGTCCCCAATGTTAGATCACATTATGTTACAGAATCCCCCAACATTTAGTGAGATTACAAATCCAATTGTATCTGATCGATTGATTATTTCTCTGAAGAATATATTTATTGCCTTAGAATGTAGTAAAATGGAAAAGGTTACACATATGATCTATTTTCTCTAAAATAATGATTTTAAATGGTGGACCATGATCTTAATTACTGGGAATGAATTCGATATAGAACAAAATGATTGAAGAACCCTTATGGAGAAATTTTTTGATTAATACATCCATTGTGATTATAAAATTAGGATGAATAAAATGTTTTTTAGGATAATTGAAAAGGAAGAAGATATTTTTATATATTATGAGTATTTAATTACAAGGATTACCTAATATTCTATATATTATATACACTACATGGAGTGCAAGATTTACCACTTATTTGAATCCCATAAACCAAATTTTTGAAGGGTGATAGTTCTCCGAATTTTTTTTGACATGAATAAATATTTTTATGTGAAATCCAAAAGTTGAAGGAATTATCTAGATACTATGTATTAAAAGAAGACTAATATAATTAGAGGTGTTGTTAACTTAATTAGAAATGGAATGTGACAAATTATTAAAAGGTAATGACGTAATTATAACATTGTGAGATCTATGGAAAAATCGTTTTTGGAAAATATTGAAGGGAATAATTGTTTTTTTATGTGTGGGAAAATGGTACATCATTTTAATGAATATAATGGGAAGAAAGAAAACTCTGATATTAATATTTCACTCTATAGGGATATGGGGAACTACAGAAATGAATTCCCTAGGGATAAATCTAATTTACCTGAGAATAGTGAAATTGGAGATTAAAAAGTGTATACGATCACAATGTCAGAGGTTGAATTTCCAAATGATATGGTGGAAGGTGCCTTAATTATACCTCCAAATTTATCCAATTCATTATTTTATTTTGGACAATCATAAAGTTTTATATCAAAATAGTTTTCCATAATAATTTCCCATTTCGATTTTGATCAAGTAAGAGATTTGTTAACCAGAACACCCCAGGGAAGTATTATTATAAAAAATATGTGACATGAAGTCTGAATCATGACACATAAATGTGGTTTAATTTTTAGAATTATTATCATACCTATTATATACATTGATTTAATCCTCTGTGTTTGATTGGTTCTCAATATATGATGAAATCATTTATTTCAATATGATGGAAATTAAATTTTTTAAGGAAGTTGTAGAATCCCAAATCTTTATAGAAGAATCATACTCATATGATTCTTATTTATACCCACCCCCAGTAGATCTACTGAATGAAATTCATAGGGATGAGGAGAAAACACCATATAATGATGAAGAAGGTAATCTTTAAATTGAGGATGTACCTATTGTTTAAGAAAACATTAATGTATTTAATGAATAATTTCATAGACACCCCCTGATCATGAGGTTAGATTTTTAAATGGTTTGATTCTTTAATAAACATGATCATAACAGAATCCCTATAAAATGGAAAAAAATTAATCGGTAGAGTTGATGAAATAAAAATAGGGGTTGGGTAATAAGGGATTCATTTCCCAAAGTGTTTGACCATGGGGATCCCCTATCTTATTTGTTACAATGAAATATGGATCCATGAGGTTTTTCATTGATTATGAGAAAATCATTTCTATTAAAACAATGAAAAAGTATATTAAACTTGTATTGATGACGTTTTTTATCAAGTTCATGGAGAAAAATATTTTTCACAGATTATTATATGTTTTCTGTATCACAAATTGTTTGGAATAAAGGATGGTATTTTGAATAAATCATTTCAGAAGAGGTATAGACATTAAATGATTATAGTAATGCCATTTATATTGAATAATGAATCCTATGTTTTCATGGACCTAAGGAACAAAGAATTCATAAAATATCTTGATGATTTTTTGGAATTAATTATTAATATTTTTTTTTCTTTTTGATGATATGTGGTCCATGAGAATCACATTCGGATCATTATTAATACTCTTTGTTAGGAAGAGTTGTATAGGGAACCTAGCATGTGTGATTTCTTGATTCTAGAAGTTTATTTTCATGGACATATTTTCTACTAGGATGCAATATTATTTGATTCATATTAGAAAAAGGCTATCATAGAATGGCTGACACCAACAATCGTAATGGAAGTACATAGTTTCATTGTTTGGAAGATCACTATCAGTGATCCGTTTGGAATCATTCCCAATTAGAGAACCCCTTAAACTAGATTACATGTAATGGGGTTATGTTTTTATTAAAAAATTAATTTAAATAATTCTTTGAAGAACTAAAGAGAATATTATTCAATCCACTAATTTTGACAATTCCATCTATTGGGGATGGGTTTTTCGTATATATTGATGCATCAAAGAAGTGACATGGTTGAGTACTAATGAAAAATGATAAAGATATTTCTACGAAATCAAGGTAGTTGAAGACTCATGAACATAACAATCCCAGCCATGATATTGAATTATCATTTGTAATATTTTATCTAAAAACATGGATACATTTCCTATATGGTCGAAGATGTGAGATATTCACATATTATAATAGCCTGAAATACATCTTCTCATAGAAAGTGATCAATTTGAGACAAATGCGATGGATCGAACTACTCAAGGATTTTGATTGGTCAATAAAATACCACCTAGTATAGGAAAATATGGGAAATGATTAACTAGTTAAAAATGATCATGTAGTTAGAACATTTATTATGATTTAGAATGATCTTGTATTCATGGAACTATTAAATATGGATATTTAAATTTTTATGGAAAGGGATACATCAATAATATTTCAAATTATTGAATAAAAAATCATTATTATATAGGATATGGAATTTTATATCAGATTATGAGGACTTATAGGTGAAAAATAATGTTGTGGATGATGAAAAATTAGTAGACATTGTTTGGGATGATAATGTTATATTGTTTAAAAATATAATATGTGTTCCATATAAACCTAATATAAAAAAGGAATTGTTTTATGACTCCCATATCTCAAACTTCACTAAGAACTATGGATGAAAAATGATGTATATGTACTTAAAAGAACATTTCTTGTGGGATAACATGATGTGGGGAATTGTTTATTATGTATTCAGATGCTTGGTTTGTGAACAAGTAAATGTTGTGAGGTATCATCCAAAAAGAGTAATGATACCTCTTTGTATTCTTATATGGAAATGGGATAAAATTATTGTATAATCTATCATAGTACAACCAAATATTACTCTAAGGAATGGAGTAATATTAGTTATTTTTGATCCCCTAACCAGAGCTACTAATTTAATTTCCATAAGATAAGATATTTACCATGAGATATTGACAAGGCTATATATTAAGGAAGTTGTAAGACTTCATGGAACACCTATATCCATTGATTCTGATCGAGATCCCACATTAAATTAAGATTATTGAAATGTATTCTGAAGGATCTCCACACTTTGCATCATTTGATGACTTCCTACCATCCTCAAAATGATGGAAAATCTGAAATAACAACTCAAACAATCGGAGACATGTTGGCATCATGGTCACTCAACTTTCAAGGTCTGTGGTATTTGTACTTACCTTTGGTATATTTTTCCTATAATTTTATTTTCCATTAATGTATTTAAATGGATCTATATGAAGAATTACATAGAAAGATATTTCATACTCAAATTTTTTGGGATAAAGTAGGTGAAAGGATACTCATAGGCCCAGAAAATTATGGAGAGCAGTGAAGAAGGTAAATTCTATTCACATCCACATTAAATCAGCTCTGTTTATGAAAAATAGTTATACAGAAAATTTGATAAAATATTTAGTGTTCCCGGTGGGAGATCATGTGTTCATGATAGTGTTTCCATGGAATGGTGTTATCAGATTCTATATGAATGGAAAACTGGGTCCCAGGTACATCATAACCTTCGAAATTCTTAAAAGGTGTGGCATCGTTTCTTATCATTTAACATTACCGCCAAAAATATCAAGGGTTCATTAAGTGTTCCATATATCCATTCAAAGGAAGTGCATGACCTTCAGAATAAATGTGATCACCTATGATGCAATTGATTTGGAACCTGAACTTTGCATATTGTGACGAACGCATGAAAATTATTGATAATAGTGGGAATGTATTTGGAATCGATAAACCGTCTCATAAATGTTATATAGACAAATAAATTAATTGAAGAAGAATTATGGGAACTCATAGATTCTATGAAGAATAACATCAAAAATATTTCTCAAGGTAATATACCTAAAATTTTCAGGAAAAACATTTTGTAGGAGGGAAGAATTTTTGACACCATGACATTACAAAATTTTTCTTTTGATTTTGTTGATATCTTTGCAATAAACACAACACCCAATTTAAAAAAAAATCTCTACTTAATAAAATTTTCTACATTAAATTAAATAAAGAAAATTAGATTGTTTTTATAATAAATTTCTAAATTATATATCCACTATTAAATTTTTATATGCATCAGAATTGTTTTATAAGAATAAGTTAAGATCAAACCCAATAAAACACATAAAATACAATATTTTTTGGCATATCATTGTTCCTCATTTTGAAAGAGAACCCAATTTAAATACAAATTTAATATAAATTTTTAAATTTAATATTTTAAAATATATCTATTCTTTATATGATAATCAAAAAAAAATATTTTATGGTGATGTTTAGATATTTTTCTAAAATTTTTTATTTTAAAAGATTGTTAAAAAATACTTAAATTCAATAAAAAACTACTTTTTCATCTAATTTATATATAAGTATAAATCATAATATCAATATGGTTTAATGTAAAATTATATATTATTTTTATCATTATAGAAAATTTAGGTTATTGGAATTAGTTTCACTATGAAATAGAATATGAAAACGTAGCACACTTTAATAGATTTTTACTTTACAAACTCACATTTTCAGCCCATCTATAATATTAGTTTTAATATAATTTTTGTCACTTCAAATATTGTAATTTAAAAAAAATGATTAAATATTTTTTTTCAGTATAATATATAATTTATAATAATGTAAAATTATTTTTTTACCAAAAATATTAGTGAATGTAATTAAAATTATTTACAATGATTAAATTTAATGTAAGATAAATAAGAATTAACCAAAACCTTAAGGCACGACTTAATATTCTAAATTTTCTAAAATCCATTGAATTTTCATAAATATACCTTATAATAAATTTGATATACTTTGGAGAATTATTTATGAAATTTTAGTTAAAAAAAGTTTGTGGGAATACCATTCTTTTAAAATATTAAAAGAGTGTCACTCCTCCTCCATTATAAAAAGCCACATTTCCTCCAACATCCTCACACCTATCAAACCAATTAGGTTATGAAAATATCATCCAAATAGATCCAAAATGTTCCAACATTCAACCTTTAATACCACATTTTCACAGAAATTATTCTATTGAATCCTATTGGTGCAAACTAGAAGAAGTTTTCTGATTAAGAGGTAAAGACTTTCTGAATGATCATTAATTTTATTTCCTATCGGTTCCAAAAATTCCCCTTATTTAATTAAAATATAATAAAAAATTATCCTCAACATAATATGATATTTTTATGTTATGGATCTGACATAATATTTTACAAACACCATTCTATTGTTTAACGTACACCCTGTTTACATTTACGGGAGACTACCGCCTCACGAAATGATGATTATTCATCTTATCATTACCACCTATCATGGAGGAAATTATGATAGACACTATTTTTATATATTATATATATATATATTATTTATTATTTATTTAATCTTTTTTAATAATTTTACAACTCATATAATTATACATTCAATTTTTTGTAAAAATGATAACATCATTTTTGGACCTGTGATTTATCGCACCCTCAAGTGATGTGATTCATTCACGGAATACATGTATACATTAAGGATAATTTTAATTAAACAGTGTAACATATTGGAAATATATATTATATTATAATTATAATATACATATTTACCTTTTAATCATCATTATTTTTATATGAATAATAAATTAATGTAATGCTCATGCATACGTATGGCATGCGGTCTGCATGAACTTTGTATTTAATTTCTTGTCTCCAATACTTATTGATTATTATAAATAAATTTTTGATGAATATATAATATAATTAAATCATGGTTTAAATTCTTTTTATATTTAAATCAGGATATATAATGTAGGAACAAAAAATAAAAATTCAAAGCATACCAGAGAAAACATAGCAATTAACACAAAAAATAATGAAAATAATGAAAGATTATTAACAATCCGGTAATAAGATATTATAATTTTATGATATTTGATAATATAAACATGAAATATGTTCTGTTATAAATCAGTAACAAAATTTTAACCACTATTAAAAGATGGTATGTACCACACAACCAAAGGAAGGATTATATGAGGGATTATTCTATTATGTTCATTCTGTGAGGCATACACAATACACACCACATAGTTATTTTGTATAGTTTATATACTACCAATTTTGATAAATTATATCATGAATTATTTTTTATCACGGTATGAAAAAATACCATTCATGTGGATTACGATTTAAATTCTTCAAGTGGTTAAGACACATGGAGATGATTAATGATTGATTTTCTAAAAAATATTCTTAGGGATTATCATTAAAATAACACTTCATTATCTGATTGTGAAATTTCCCTTGAAATAGTAAATATATTTGAATCAATTTTCATTGGGAACTAATATGATTACCCGTATTCTGACATAATAGATAGTATTATTTATGAAACTATATATCATTTTATAGACACTTTTCACTTTTACAGTTATTTTATAAACTAAAGAATTATTAATAAATTAGTTTCTTCTATATGGAATTTTGATAAGTCACGTTATTTATTTGAAATATGAGTAATTATTTTGACATTTAATACATGGGTTAGGAATTAGATAATTCAATCTTCTCTATGAATTAGTAGTCTCATTAGAAAAATAATTTGGTCAAATCAGAAGTGTTTAAACTATCTATTGATGGTAAATGTATCTTGTTCCAAGGAAACAAAAATTCTTATTTCTAAAAATTTCTATTAATGAAATTATTATTATTATTCTACGAAAATTTTAGTGACATATATATGGATTCATTTCATTTTGAGTTTACTGACTAAATGGAATTTGTTTTGAGCTTCATAAATTATCATTTTGGATATTTCCTTATTTAGTTAATTGAATGTAATGTGTTATATGTCATTATCATTTTTAATTTTATTTATTTCAATTGAATAAATATTTCATATACATTACATACACGTATTTAGCATTCAGGCTCACCAATATTAAGTTTCCTTTACCCTTGTTATGGAGAAGAAATCAATGAATAAGCTTTCAAGGACACCATTTATTTCTTTTTTATATATCATGTTTCCATTTCATATTTACCAATGTATTATCGGATTAATGTATGTAATATATCATTCCAAGAGATGTAAACCAATAATTCCTTGGGAATTTTATTCATTTTAATTTTTCAATCATATAAAATAATGTACTGACTTAGGGATTCTCTAGTCAGGGAGTTAATTTTTGAAGCATAAAAAGATTTTACTAATAATTAATTATTTATGTCCAATAATTTAATCAATAATTTTTTTGAGTTGTAAAATATTATATATATTTCATAATATGGTTACTATTATTCAAATACATAAATTGAAAATTTATTATATATCTCTCATATTAATATAATAACATTCCATGGATTGTTAATGTTTAATGTTGCAGGTCATATACTCTATCGAACATGGTGTTCTTATAAAATGTTAGTTTATTAATAATATATATAAATCTAAATTCAAAATAACATTATCTTATCAACCATGGCATACATAGGACCACATATAGATTAAATAAAGTGTTAAATTCCAAATTGTCCAAACAAAATAATTTCATGGTCTATAAGACAAGTATTAAAAAATTAGAATAATATCCTAAAAATCATATAGTAGGTACCAAATGAAAAATTGATAAAATAAATTTGTCCTAAATTATTCCAAATATTGATCTCCCTAGTATAAAATATGATCTAAATAATTAATTGAAAACTAAAATATATAATAAGTGTATATATGGAAATTCATAGTATCCACCCCCACCTTTCCACATGCACAACCATTAATCGAATATCCTTTGTAATGTTAGATTGAAATAAAATAATTAAAAATTAGGTTTTGAATATTATTAGTAAAATAAAATAAAATGATTTTCATGGGTTGTTATTATAATAATCCAACTCCGATCATTTCAATAAAGATGAGATATAAAGTCCTTTTAACGTAGTAAAAATATAATAATGAAAATAAATCATCTCATAGTAATTTAATAAATATTATGTGATTAAACCAACTATAATAGTTTCATAAATAGTATTGAACGAAATGCATTTTTACACAATTTGATATTAAACATTGAAATACAATGTTTTAAATAGATTATAATACATTTCAAAAGAATGTTTTTGTCAAACCAAAGACGAAAATATATTTCAAAGAATAGAAACACAAAAATTGGTCCTAGTGCATATTACGTCCACATTAGTTTAGATGGTAATATATTCTCAATTATAATCGTCTACATAGTGAATGCATTTCCCCAAGAAATTGGTCCTAGTGGTTGTGATCACACTCCCAAGAATATTTCCCCACCTAAAAAATATCAACCCACCACATGAAGACATTATTTAAGGACACAACGACTAGGGGTAAGATTCCACTACTATGATTATATACATACATGTTTATAAAGATTAATTATAGTTTTAATCATAATTATATTATATTGAATGTCATATTTCTACTCTTATATGTACCCTAGGTTCTAATGTTTCATAGTCCACACTTGGGGCATACTAATTTTCAAACAATGCAATGTTGGATGATAAACCATTTCAATACACCTAAATGAAATCTAGATAGATTTTGAACATAGAAAAATGTAATTTGAAATCCATTTAAATCAAAGATTTTATAGGGATAACCAGTTTAAATAAATAACTAAAACTACCAAATTTCATCAATATATGGATTATACCTTTTACCAACATTAAAAACTGATTTTAAAGGGAAATAATACAAGTTTTATTAAAGAAAAATCATATATAACGAATACCAAATGATAAGGTGAGGTGGGTGGTTCATGGGGAGATTCCATCATATGGAAATGTGTGTCACATGAGTGAGAAGAGGTCATGGGAGTGATCCAATGAGGGATAAATCCTTGGGACTAGTTGTGTCGAGGTGGAGTAGGGGAAGAAGCCTTATATATGCTCCCCCTCGGGTATGGTTCTTGAAAAAGAAGACGAATTTGAGGTATAGACCAAATTTTGGGTCTTTTTCCTCTTGTTATTATTATTTAATATCATTAATTATAAAACAATTATAAATAATATCATATAATTTTATAGAAATAAATATTATTTTCATTTAATAAAAATCTAAAATATCCAAAAATCCTAATAAATGAAAACCAAACATATAAACACCATATATAAAAATTTAAATAATTTTTTAGTCTGTTTGTGGGGGGTCGGTTTGTGACAATACTCTACATTATACTGCTTTCCACCCTTAAAAAAATATTGATATATGTGAAAATCGAATGGAATGGATGGGGATTAAATTATTGAATCATGAGTCAAATATAAAACAACAAAAAAACATTAAACAAGTCAATCTAAATAAACCAAAAAATTCATTTCATATCTAAATGACCCTATAATCTACCCTGGAGAAGACATTTTTTTCTCATTAAAATCTATTCTGAAATGAGATTAAAGTAAACCACTAATAGAATGAAATTAAAATAAGAATTGGATAACTATAAAATATAATATAATTAAACTAAAATATCAATTATTGTTGAAATATATTATCATTCCAAGAATTTTATATGGATAAAAAATCAAAAATATATCTCAATAGATCTAAATAGATTTCTATGATTCCCTATATGTTGTAGGTATGTTGAATTTTCATCATGAATCATCTCTTTTGATGTAGTAGAGGATTTTAAAAGAATGGGATTAATCATTTTGTGTATATGGAGAAATATTTCAATCACATGATCTATGCATGATCAGTAATAAATGTTATAAAATCACATATGATGGATCTGTATGTTTTATATTTGAATTTCACAGTTTAGGCATGGTTTTTCTAAACATGTAAGTGACAATGAAAATAGTTTCTTTTACTTGGGATTTTATAGTAATTCTTGAATTGAGTGATAATGGTTTTTCAAACAGAATGAATATTCCAAGGTAAATATGTGATAGTTTTACAAGGGATAATAGCTACTATAATATTGACACATTATTTGTAATAGTATTTATCCCAAACAAGAACCTTATCCGGACATTTTTAAATTGAATATTTTCATAATTTTTTCTTACAATTTAACATCTAAGACACAATTAATATCTCATTCGATAAAAACACTCTCTCATTGATTCTCTTAGACGTTATACCTTTGGTTCTATGGTGAATCGATTTTTTTATATTAATATTTTAGTGAAATATTAATTTTTCCAATTTTTCCTTCTATACATCCACGATGAACATATAATATCACGAATTATTCATGTATTACAAACCTATAATGGGTATGGTGAAATGATAAAAGGTTTAGAGGGGTAATTTATAGTGTTTACGAATGATATATTCTTTTTAAGAAAAGAATAATCTATTTCTGGTCACTAAATTTCGATGAAACAATGTTCTCTCAACTAGTGAGGTAGGTGAATCTAAATACACATTCTAACTCATGAATTCATTTATGTTATTGTAAATTTATTTGCTTTTTTTTTGTAAAATTTATTTATTTGATATCAAAGAAGAATATTTTTATAAACATAATCTTGGGTGGCATGAATAAGTTTTTTAAAGGGGATGATTTAGATAAAAAATTTCAAACATTATTTTCTTGATGAAATGTATCAATTATGAATTTGACACTAAAAATGATTCTCAATAGTAAGAGTGGTGTTGGTTTGTATTCAATATGATTTATAAAATTTCAAGAATAGTTTTTTTAATTTTTATGTCCAAAATATAACATTAGGAACATTTGGTGCACTAGGTTATAAAAATATGAACACCTAACTGAATGTTGAACCACTATAGGTTATTCAGGTGATATTGATTGATTGTGGTTGGAATCAATATCTATAGGATTCATAATATTCTTCACATAGTTTCGTTCACATATATGAGTATGTATTCATATAGACAAGAGACCACTTGTTATTGGTTTTATGTATTATGGTATTATTTCATGATTGGTTTATAAATTGTTAATCATATGTATTTCCCTTGGATAATTTCATTCATATTAAAATGTGGTTCTTTAATGGAAATGAGTTGATGTTTTAAAAAACTATTTTTTGATTTATCTCAAGTTTATCTTCTATGATATCAGTTAATTTGATTAATTTCATATATTTATCACAATGCTTACTTCTATATTATTATGGGTTTGCATATAGATTGTTTTAATGGTAACCAATGGATACCAAATTTAATGTGTTTTCAAATATATTTATTTATAAATAGTTTTTATAAAATATTGAAGTAATTTTTTGATGATGTTCATCTTTTTACAGATTCACGGTGGTATGCTACCATGCATTAGTGATCAGGCCCTAATTTTCTCTCTTTGGAAATTGCATCCATGATTTTATAGGATAAATGCAATATGAGGGGGATCATGTATAATGGTGGTTAATATAGGTAATGATGGGATTTTTTTTGTCTAGGATTATAGTGATAGATAGTCACATGGAATCCTGGTTTTTTATTTTTATTGAGACCAAGCAATTTATTTTTCCTTATGTGTGTCATGGATTGGTACATTTTATTCCAACTTTTGATCTGTTAGTTTAACATATTTTACTATAATTAATACAATATGTGTTGAATTTAATAGTGAATAATTTAATTGGATTTTTAGGATAATTTCCAAGTTATTTTCACTCACCTGTGTAATCGGGAATTCACGTTAGGCCTTCTGCTCAGCCAACTTGAGTGTCATGTCTTATTGGCCCGAGTTGATTCATTTAAATTTCACTAACTAGGTTTCCAAATTAGTTATTTGATGATTTTACAATTAACTAATATATTATGATCACTGTAATTAATCATCTGAATACCCCCTTAAAATCACAATTCATGAGAAATATGCGACATCACATTTGAATGAAATAGATGTTAGGGTTACCGTCTCAATAAAAAACTAGACACTTTGAGAAAGATAAAAAAGAAAAAACTATTTGGAATGCATATAATGGAAGCAACCCCAAATAGAACTACATACCGTAGCCTTGGGTTAGGCTAGTTAAACCTAATATTTTTCTTCTAAAACAACATTAACTAGTTAATCCAAAAAAACACCATAGAAATTTACACTATCACAATGTTAACACAAAACATACACAAACATTCCTATGTAAAACCATTCAGGAAAATAACCCATCATAAATATCATATCACAAATAATGAGAAACGTGACCAATTACCAAGGAATTAGAATCCTATCAAATTAACACTCATCCATGATAATCCTAATAAATTAACAAATCATAAATATCTTTCACTCATAGGTATAGAATTGCGTCATTCAATTTTCACTATTTGAAGGCATACTCAAATTACAATCAAATATAATACCAAACAAATCAAACAATAAAAACATAAAATAATTATATCCAACACCAACCATAAAAAACCCAACACACCCAAGCCCATAAAATAGATAAATTATAAAGAAAAAAATAATTTTTATTTAAAACTATGAAGACCCAATTTATGTATTTATTCATCCTTTATAAGTGAATGTAAATTTTCAGAAAATATTTTCCTCAATTGAAAAAACCTAACCTCATATAGAAAAAAAACAATTTTTAGTAGGTATATATAAAATTAGTTTTCATTTTCAAAAAAACCTCAACCAGTTTTAAATCCAATATATTTTTCAAACTCCAAAATGGTATCACCCAATTTTGATTAGATTTCATTAAAACATATTCTTATTTTTTCAAATAATATATAAGATCTCTTTTAAATAAAAGTCAAATTTTCATAAAATCCCAAATTCATTGCTTTTATAAAGAAATTTTTCGAAATAACCACATCATCATAACATGCCACAAAACAAAGGAAATCTAAATAAAATCAAAAAAATTATTCATATCTCCCCTTTCGACAGAAATCGTGTCCCACCACATCAACACTTCCTAAAAAACCCCATCAATAACTTTATTCAAGGTTATTTTACTCAATCATTATAAAATTTATAAAAAATTAACTCCTTTTTAAAACATTTCCAAAATATAAAATAAAAAAAACCATTTTACAAAATTATTTCCCTGAGGCCAATCCTTCTTATTTTTCCAAATTTAATTTAAAACCCTATTATTATTTAAAAACCTATTATTATTTGAAAACAAATTGTAATATTTCATAAGTCCTTTTTAAAATTTCAAGACCACAATTGGAATCCATTTTTTAAAATAATTCATAGGATGATCAGCCATTTTTTAAAAACAATTAATTAGATAAACATCTACTTTTTCTAAGAAAATTATTACCATAATGTAAATTTTTTTAAACAAATTCAAAAAACCATATTCATTATATGATATGATTAATATCATATCACTATATAGACATCCAATTTTAAATGATTATAATTTTATTAGTGGACATTAATGTCATATTATAAGATTCAAAACTTCATATCAATGATTATTAATTCTATAGAAATACATAATAATTCATATTAAAACCCAATTATCCATTTAATTATGTGTTTCAATTTTTTAAATATAAAATATTTACATTAAATCCCATTATCTATTTTTAAAATCAAATCATTTACCTTTTTTTATTTTTTTTAAATATTAGTAATCATGTACAAAACCAAAACCCAAATCAAATGATCCACATAAGAATTGTTTCTATAGAAGGACTAGGGAGTATTAATGGCATAGGTACATGTATTAGTGGGGCATTCAAAAATCAAGATAATACAACTAAAATACACAAAAAAATTACAATCTTGGTTTATATTCTTTTCTAGGTTGTGTGGGATCACTACATGACCACAATCCATCTCCCATTTTCAACCCCAAAAAATGTTCATAAAAAACTCAGATAAATAAAAACCATATTTCATCAAAATAATTATATAAAAATATCAACTTCAAAATTTAATATGAGCCTTCTTGTAGAAACTCTATTTTTATCATAGGTGGTGGTGATCTGACATTAGACCATGTCATACTTCATTAGTGCAGATGGACCTAAAAATAAACACCTATATTCCAAAAATAATAATTAAAACCATAGTTGGATTACAATTTTAATGAAATTTAGAATAGTTCTATTGGAATTAGGTCTTGAACCAATTATCTACTATCCAGAAGGGTGCTCATGATCCCCAAAAGCTGATAATAAGAACCGTGGCATCATATACACACAACTATTATTATTTCACTCTTTAATTCGTGTATTAGAAATTAAAAAATTTAATAAAAAACAACATAAAAAATTCATATATCATATTTTCATGAAAAATAAAAAATATATAAACAAAATATATATATAAATAATTAAATAAAATTTGACAAACATTTCATCTTTTCACCCCATTCTCCCTCCTAGAAAAAAGATATATATCCACCTCAAGAATTCCTATGTATAGGTCAAATTAATATATTGTCAACCACAAATGATTTGAGGAAACCAGAAATGGATTACTTTCCCATAACAGATCATTTGAAATTCCTTGCACTGGATATTATAAAAAAATGAAATTTAGGTCCTATGAAATAATTTAATAGGAACCACATATATAGTAATGATAAAATAATAAAAACGTAAAATATCTAAAACAAACAATGCTACATGAGTGTTCAATAGTTGAACCATGACCCTTAAACTGATATTTAAAATATGTGTGAGCATGAAAATTCATTATAAGAAACAGCCTTCATTTTAACATGCTAATCATTAAATAAAATAACCATTTTCAGGATAATTTTATATGAAATAATTAAAAATAAAGGTATGAATGTTTTTTATCAATATAATTAAAAACCTTTCATAACCCATATTTATTTAAATGAACCTATTTTTTCACATTTCATGAAAGAGAAGAAATGAATTTCATTACAATGAGTTTAAGATAAATCATGTAAATATTTTATTTTTTAATAATTTTATAGATCGTGAATAAGGAAATTAAGATCATTTTATAAAAAGAAATGGGTAAAATTTATTTTTTAACAAATAGTTATAATACATTGAAGCCCAACATTTTTAATCAATTTTGAGAACCATTAAAAATTAACTTGTTTTTAATGATATGTTGCAAAACAATTTCAATGAGTATAAACATGGAAATTAGCTCTTGAGTAGATTATGTCTGGTTTTTCTTAGCCATCTTGTTGGAAAATTGAACAATGTACACCTTGTTCACACATTACTAATGGAAATTTTCAATAGGTTGGAAGATACAACTCCAAAGAGTATATCCCGACATCAATGATATCAGATTACCTCTTACACACATTACTCATAGACACCGTGACTATGGGGTAAAATTCTACTCCTAGTAATCTCTACCAACCTAATTGAATTGATTTTTTAGTGTTTTTATTTTACGTTTATTCTATTTATATCCCAATTATACTAATTAAATAACCCAATTTCCTATATACCATAATCCACACATGGGGGATTATAATTATTTATACAACCCAAGCTTAGATACTTACACTTTTGTTAAACCCAAAATAAATCATATAAACTTTTGTAATAATAAATTAATTATTAAAAATCCATTTACATCCATTATTTCAATGGAATATCAATTTCCTATAAATTAATAAAACAACCACATTTTATTAAAATATTAGTAGCACCATAAATCAATTTTGTAATCCATTTAAAAGGGAAATCATTCCAGGTTCATAAAACACATGATTTTTCATGAAAGAACCTACATAATTCCATTTTATAAATTTATCCCCAATTTATAAAATATATTTCTAGCTAAAAATGTGGATTTTTATTTAATCCAATTAAATAATGGATCAAATCATTTATAATCCCGGAATTTTAATAAATATAAACCTTTATACAAACTGTCGAAAGAGGGCATTATATTTTTCACCTGAAATGCCAAGCATGTATCATGGAAATTTAAACATAGAAATTAAAGGTGTCATTGATAATCATAAAACCCATTTTAATCGAAAAATATAAAAAAATTGACAAAAAAACATGAAATTAAATTCAATCATTTTATTAAAAATTTGGAAAAAAATATTTCTATCTATTAAAACAAAAATTAGATCCATTTTTTATTTTTATCAAATAAATATACCCATTTAATTCTACTATTAAATTATTAAAATGGTAATATAACATTCAACTATTGAATATTTATACAGATAACATTAATGATATAGGGAGAACCTACATAAATGAATAAAAGATAAATACCCCATCATGAACACAAATCATAGGACCCAAAAGAAATTATACACTCTCTAAATAAAATTAATAATTAAAATCCCAGGATGGAGCCCTCTAGAATTTGGGATGTTGTGTTTATTTTGTGAATTATATGGGAAAATTGGGAAATGAAAATGAAGAAATATAAGGTCCCTTAGATGGAGGAGAACCACATCGAATCCACGAGAAATCACTGAGATCAGAGTTGAGATGGGGTGTAGATGAGGGAGAAATGCATGGAGAATCAATCTATGAGTTGTGCATGTCATATAAGAGAGAGGAGTAAAGGGGAACAATGGGTATGTTTAATGGATTCCTCTATATTTTAAATTGTGTAGACCACTATGAAGGGGGGGGGAGCCCAAAGTTACGCCCCCTTAGGGCTAGTGTGAAACGATAGACGTAGAGGGGTGAGAGGCCTGATTTTGGATATTCTTCCTCTCAATATTAGTATTTTAAAATATTATAATTACATCCATTTAAAATTCTAAGCATTATAATTTTATCATTTATTATCAATCTAGATTATCAATAATTAAAAATAAAAATAATCCAATAATATTAAATCCATAATATAACAATTCTAATAAAAGGTGTAGGATGGGATTTGATAGGATATAAATTTAATACTGAGTATAGTAAGATTATATAAGGGCATAATTTCTTTAATTGGAAGAAAATGTTCAGATTTATTCAAATTTTCAATAATAATATAAATAACATTTCTACTTTTAGATGTGTTTGGTAATCCCCTCATGAAATAAATTAATATAATCTCTAATTTCGATTGAAGAACTTTATGTGGACAAAGAATCCTATTCAGTAGTTTTTGTTGTACTATAACCTATTTACAAGTCACACATTACAAGGTAAAATCAGAAGTATCATTCTTTACTCATTCCCACAAATAATATTCCCTAATGAATCAATACATTTTTTCTACCAATATGAATGATATACATAGAGCCACGAGATTCATTCAATAATTCCTTTTTAAAGTAAATATCCCTTGGTACAAATACACTATTTCCAAATTTAATGATACCTTCTTTATCAACCTCAAACTCTTAAATCAGTCAGTCCATAACCAAAAAAACATTTCATTAAATACAACCATAGTCTTTATAATCTATATTAATTGTTTAAGACAATGATGACTATATTGATACCTGGACTAAAAGTGAATAGGTATCAAGATACTCATCTTCAAATACTAGATACATGAAATTAGTAACTACCAGATTATGTTCCAAATGTATCATAGAAAATGATGCATTATACATTTGGCTTAGGATATATTATATCTTTTTACCTATACCCAAATGATATTTAACCATGTAAGCAGAATCCTTTTATTATTCATCATATCTTCTTCATTTCATTATGAACAAATTTAGGTAAAATATATTTCAAAAATTTATTATATGTATATATATATCATATATAATCAATTATAGAAGACACCTATATTATTTTAAAGATAAAATTATTAATTTAATTAAAAAGGTAATCCATTGATGTATTATTCACATGGGGATTGAATTAGAATAATGGATATCTGATTACCTGATCATCATACATCATAATATTACCAAGTACATTCAACAAATCCCCATAATAAATAAAAAGTTCACATTTATTGATGGTAACTAAATTTTTTGAGAAATTTTACAATATTTTTGTAATTCGTGAAAAAAACCATCACACTCTTTTATCTAATTGAAATCAACTCCATTTTGAAATATATTTTTTAGTGGGTCAGTTTATTGAAATTTTTTTATAACAACCAATTAATAATAACCCTCTAGTCTATTAAAACATTGAATCTCATTGACAATTGTAGGTTTGACTATTCCTTAACCAATTTAATTTTAAAAAGATCAATATTTATTCCATATTTAGTTATAATATAATTATGAAATGAATATGTTACAATGAAAATATAAAATTTAGGAATTTATAATAAAACTACTTCTCTATTAATCTATATAAATAAATCCTTAGATGTTAGTCCTAATCCTAATTACATTAAGAATATATATTCATATAATTATGGTATAGTTGAAAACATTAATCCAAATACTCACAAAAAAAATATTCATAAGATCCATCAATACAGAATGTTAATTGGTAAACCCAAAGGGGATAACCACAAACTTGGAATAGATATTCCTTGTATGAAAAACCTTGTTTTCAATGTATTATTCCATTATATTTCCCTTATGATACAAAAACCTAAGGTCAGTATTTTATAGGTAAGTTACACACTATAGAGGACACAAGAAGTTATTAATTTTAGCTTATTGTTATTTTCTCATAATAGTAATGTTATTGAGTGATTTAAAATAAATTAAAAATCCCCATTTGACAATCCACATTTTAATAATCAATACAAGATCCCCCAATGTTTAGCGGTTGGGTGGTTGAAATATTTATCAAGCAATTCATGTAATTTGTTTTCCAATAGCTATATTAGAACAATTTGATAAGAATGTCATGAAATTTTCTTCTCATGGGAACTCTGGGAATGGTTAATTTAACCATCATATTAGAAATAACACAATGTATATCATCAGTAAATACATTCAATTATTCATTTATCATATCCTCATCACTAAGATGAATAGTTCTATTTTCAAAGAAACGTGCAATATAATGTTAACCCCCATATTTAATAAATTTCATTGATGCATAATATGTTATCTCAGGTTGGGATAACAACCAAGTCTTAAAATACATTAATAGTACATCACTTTTTAGATTACATAATACATTATACAAAATGAAACCCAAATACCATATTAGTTTAGTGTGTTTTGAAAAAAGGACACATGAACACTGACACATAGCTTAGCTGCATTATCTCTCACTAGCTTATAATTGACTAGTAAACTTCATAGACAAATCATACATAATACACAACATTATAACATGGTGAATAAAACATAAAATAGAAAATCACATAAAATCAATAAGGGTAAACAAGAGAGACAAGTAAGCATAAACATGACTCAGAGCAGTATGAGGACATGATGAAAACATTTGAATATCACATAATTCATATCAACGATCAAAAATATGAATCATGGAATACACCATTAAATTTTAAAATACATCAAAAATAATGATATAAAGGACATTATCAATGTAAGAATAATATCGAAAAAAAACTGGAATTGTGAATGACACATAAGTAGATAAAAACCAATGTTAAGGATGCCGACCAAGAGCATTGTAACATGTAAGGATTGGTCTAATAACTAATATGCCTTCTTTAGGTTTGAGATTCAAACATGGGTATCTTACTATTTTGGTCCTGTGATGCCCTTAAATGTACCCTATTATATTGGGCTTGGGATTTCCTCCCCTGAACCCTCTTGTTTTTTTTATTGGGATTCCCTTATGTATACCATTTGTGCTCATAAAACATTTCACATTAACAATGCCTTGGAGAGTGATATAGATCCCTCCCTTATCTTAAAGAAATTATAAATACATGTTACAAAAAATCATAAATACCATATCACTTGAAATGAAATGAAATAGTTATCATAAACATGTAATCATATCTTAACTTGTGGAAATCGATATAGGTTTAAAAATCATTTCATCATAAAAATAATCGATGGAATGAAGAGGATTTCAAAAGCATATAACCCAGGAATGATAAATTGTATTAATAAACAACATGAAATAATAACATTAACCATTAAAAGAAAGAATATGAATGGAAACATAGAATCATATCCCCAAAAAAGAATGAATAACACAAGCAGATACTGTCTTAAATGTGAAATAATTATTGAAAGATAATTTTAAATAATATTTCATGATGAAAATATCCTTCTTCTTTGAAAACTGAGTTTGAAAACGTAAAAAATTTTGAAAAATATTTTCTTTTTAAATATACAAGATAATTTAAAATGTAATCATCAAAAAAAATTCAAAACCTTTTTCCTTGCATCCTACAATGAATCTTGTAAACAATTTCCAGAGATTTTTCCATATATACTTATAACATTCACTTGAAAACACTTTCATAACATAAACATTATTTAAGAAATATCATTGAATGGATATTTAAATACCCTTATATTTAATTACTAGAGGAATATAATACATTCATGGGTATTATATAAACAAGTCAAATGATGTGATCAATGAATAAGGTGTGTATCTTCAAGAAACAAAGACTGAGATAAAATTCCCTTAAATAATTTCATGACTCTTGATATAATAATTCAACCCTCAAGTATAATATATATATAATTTTTATAAATCTATCAGTGATGTATATTGTTACTTATAATTACTTATACATTTTCATTATGGCTTTATATTACATACATATTAACAATTCTATTCTATGGATTTATTTGCGTAATATCCACATTTTTTTTTCATGTGACATATTTTGTGATATCTTGGGCCCTTATATTTATATCATTATTTCTTGATTTTGAACCATGAAATAAATATATTTTATATTCAGGGTATTTATATTATACCAATTTATATAATATATAATTATGAAATGGAATACAATTTTCATGGAGATGGTAAACCGTTCATACACATGAACATTATTTTCGATTTAATTGTTGTGTTGAATGAAATAATGTAAAATATATATATATATGTATAAATATGTATATAAATAAATTTTTTTCTATATAATTTTTATATCATATATATCATATATATTCATTTAATACATTTTTAAAACATTTTATGTAATTTATGAATGAATCACATAGTTTTGAGGGGTCATTAGTCTGCACATTGTCAAAAGAAATTGTCATATTAATACACAATAGAAAGTATAATGATACAGGTTTGAAAATAATTAAGCAGGATTTTCGAAAAAATAAATATATTGTATAAAATATATAAAAATAGATTCCATCAAATGGTCTGCCATGAGTGGTTGGAAAGGGTAAATGAACAATCATTATTTAGTGAGGCGGTAGTCCGCCGTACACATAAACAATTGGTTCATGATCCATTATAATAATGTGTGTGTAAGAGTATTTGATATATGTAGAAGAAAAAAATTCCTATTATATTTAATATATATATTTTTTCTTATAAAATCATGTAATAAGATGATTTTATGTAGTGGAGAGTGAAAATAAAGTAAATGAGTTTGAGGGAGAGTGTTACCTCTTAACCAGCTAACTTTTATTGGTTTAAACAAATGGGATTCATTGGAAGGGGTTCATTACTATGGGTATTTCGAAGTGATGTTATGGATATTAGGTAGATTTTTTGGTAGTTTTTGGATGAGCCTTAGTGGATTGAGTGGTGTGAGTAAGTGTGAGTAGAGGATGCCTTTTATAATGGAGCACGTGCATTATTCTATTATTTTAGATAAATGAAACCATGGACACATTTTTATTTAATGTCAATATATAATGGAACACAATTTAGAATTGGTAGAATATGGTTTAAATATAGTAATATATTGGATTTTGGAAAAATTTATAGGTTTTTTGGGCTTTATTATTATGGTTTAGTCAATTATTAAGAATAATTTAACCTCAATCATTCTAATTATTTTTCTAACATCAATAAATTTTTTTGCCAAAAAATAATTCTAACTTATTAGAAATTAAACATTATTCTAATTCCAAAAACATAATACATTATTTTAAAATTCCTATAATATAAATTGTAGAATTTAATGAAAATTAAGTCTTGCAATTGGGTTGACAATGCATGTTTTTAAGTAAAAACAGTCAAATGTATTCTATTTTTATATTCAATTTAAAAGTAAAATTATTTATAATGTCCTAAATTGGATTAATTGGTATATATATTATGTAATTATACTTTTAAACCAATATAAAATATAATTTATCCATATAAATAAATTATATAAAATAAATTTTTCATTTAAAATATAGTATTTTTAACTATTAATTAATAAATGATACCATACAGAAAAATGCCAAAATATTATCCTAAATAAATTTTTATGTTTTTTGTACAAATACGTGGTTTACATTGAAATATAAAATCTTCATAATTTATAAAAATATTATTTATTATTGTTTCATCACTAGAAGGTTGTAAAATAATCATTATAAAAAAATTGGTTTTTAAGAATAAAACATTGATTCTTCAAATCTTATGTATATAAATACCAATTTGTTAAATAAATAACATATATATAACAGTATATTCACTTAATATTTTTTATTAAAATCATTTATTTTTACTAAGAAATTTTTTTAAGCATAATAAATCTATTTATAAAAATAATCTAATTATATTCAATGTTTTTTCTATTATTCATTTATAAATAATGTGTAACAAACTAATTCATTTAATATTTAGTTAACATCATATATTTAGATATGTTAATTAATAATATTCAAATTATATATATATAAGGCATGGTTATATGTTATTATTTTATACATATATATTTAATAATGTAATATTTTCTGGTAACTCATTTTGTTGTGTATTACTCAAGCATTCTAGGAAAGTCATTATTTTTTGTAACATAATCTATCATTGGTCTACTAAGTATAGTAATCTAAAATTTATGTTTTGTATTGTGAAATATTAAATAATCTTTTAGGAATCCAATATTAGTTCTGTAACAAAAATAAAATGAATATTTTCAGTGTTCGATGAAAAGAAAAATTTGAAATATATTTAAATAATTCAGAAAATAATAATTCTCAAAATGTCAGGGGGTTACATTCACGCCCCCTAAAATTAATTTCACCCTAAAAATTATTATTGGATATCAAAGATTTAATATTTTAATGTTTATTTTATAGAAACACACATTGTGAAAACGAATACTAATGTTTCCCTTAAAAATGAAGGTTGGAATCATTATAGTTACTTAAGTTAATAAATATCTAGGATTCCTCAAAGGATAGTATTTGTAGTTAGTGAATATTAGACATGGAGAAAAAGTTTAAATATTTATATAGAGTGATTGAGTTCATAAATAATAAAAAAATATAATGATCAAATAATAGTTGAGGGACTCCAAATCATAAATCAGTGATGATATCAAAGAGAATCGATTCAAAAAAATTTATGGTATTAATAAAAAAACATATTTTTTATCACTTTTAGAACATTGAGTAATAATTGAGATATTTTAATAAAAAAATAATACTTTGGTTTTTATTTTTTCAATTTCTAATAATCCCATTACCTCAAGGAATGAATGTTCATAAATTATCTTTGTTGTATAATGAAATAAAATAAACTTTTAGTAGAGCTTAGGGACCATAAAATAATGAAATGCTTTACTATTTTCTTCTTTAAAAAGAAATATAATTTAATATATAAACATAAAAAATAAAACTATTGATTCATCATGGTTATTTATTGATCAAATATAATTATACGTTGTCAAGGAGATCACGTAGTCTAGTTGTATGCATGAAAACCTTATCATCTTTCGGTCAATGGTTCAAAACCTGTAGCCTTTTCAGAATTGATTGGTTATCACCCAACATACACGGCTTCCTTTTATAAAACATAATTATCATAATTTCAAAATCGTTATGTAAATCCATTAAGTAATGTTAATCAATAAATATAATTTTACATGAGGTGTTAATACCACCTTAAATAATAAATACTTCACCTGATGTTTAAAATAATATTTTCTTGAATGGTTAACCATAAAACCCTTCTTAAAGATTTAAATCCAAAATAGTATAAATAAGGTAAATAAATCATCTTAACATTGACCCCCCATATATAAAAAAACAACTTTTTGTTGTTTGATTCCAAATATGTGAATACCCTCATTATATATTCACTTGGGACATGGTAAAAACCTGAATTACAGTAAATTATTCTAGGAGACATGCCTAATTCCATAATGCAATTGTTTATGGATATATTCATTAAATACAAGATGTTTAAAAATCCATCCATGATGAAATAGAAAAAATTCTAAATAAATTAATAATTAGATAATGGTTATTCAATAATATCCCATTCACTTATACATATCAAACATTTATCATTATATAAAAATCATTTTCATAAATTTAGGAACACATTAGGGGTAATATTATCCTCAGTTAAAATATCACCTTTACATTTAATCACCATTCCATTCCATTGGAAGAATTCAACATATATATGTAAATATTTTTTGAGAAACAACACATGTATATTTTACCAATCATATAACATAATTTTTTAATCCAAATACATAAAAACATTGATTATTCCTCTTCATTCAAAATTTATAAGAAAGATAATCCATTATTTTATTTAATACATCTTTCCATTCACATTTTCTTTTATTGTATCATCATAATCAATAATATTAACATTACTCATACCACATTGCTGATTCTCTTCAGATGATTTCCCCTAGGACATTGACTACATAATGACTATTCAATACACTCGTAATGAATTTACCTTTGATGATGTCTTAGGGAGACCAATATTCCGATATATCTCCTTAGTTAACCATTAATTATTCCTTTGTAGTTATGTTATTTGAGTCCTTATTTTTCGTTGTCAGAACACATTTTTCATCCACTACAGAATTCACTTAGGAAAATATCACCACATTATTTAAAAGTGGAAACCAAATCAACTTTCTTCTTTATCTCAATTAGCTGAAATCCCATCATAATTCATTCTTATTTTTCTCAAGGATTCTGATTGTGGATTAAAATACACATTTTAGATCATGAACCATAAAAACTAATTAGGCATAATAAAAATATCCCACACTCTAGTATTCATCCCATTTTACTTATCCTCATCATATTTTCAATCATATTCAATGTTAATCTAGTTTCATCTACAAAACCCCGTTTTCAAAATCTAGATTGAATTGTGTAATAAATGTGTATCATACTGAGGAATAACATAATCAGGAATGTCATTTATAAGTTCTCTATCTTATTCCACCTTCATTAATATATGAAACCTATGGTTTATCCTTGGTTATTCATAGTTATATTCTTTCAAATCCTTCATTATTTTCTATGAATATTTTGTGAATTTCAATGGATATCCCCTATGAATGTCAAACTATGTGTGTAGTAAATCCCATTTTCTTGTACTAGATTACCCCATGTTAGGCCCCAAACATCATCATAGAGTTTTTACTCCTTGGAACATCTATATCAATAGAAAAACCACTTTTTCTATCCATACATGAATGTTTTGGTAGGAATCCTGTCACTCTATCCGTAATAAAAAATTTTATAAATTTTTCTATTCTTTTGTTTATCCTTATTATTATATTTAGTCATGAATTTCTTGTTCTCACTATGGTTCTCTAATTCATGTTTATAAAGGATATATAAAAATTCTATCTAATACCAACTATAACAACATATTATTGACATAAATTAGCATTATTTAACTTTTGTGGAATACAAAAAACATAATACAAAATGACATACAAATGCTATATTAGTATAATTCCTTTGGGAAATTTGAAAAATTAACATTGGTACATAAGTGAGGTACATTTTCTCTCACTATATTATTATTGACTAGAAGTATTCTTAGACACATCATACATAATACATATCATCATAAAAGGTTGATAGAAACATAAAATTGGTGAGATCAGATGCATAGTAAGGGTAAACAAGGGAGACATGTATGTATGAACATGAGTCACAGGAGTATGATAACGTGATCAAAATATTTCAATAACCTACAATGAATATCTAAATTATAAACCTGAATCATGAAATAATTCATGACATTTCATAAGAAATAAATCATAAGGAAAAAATATAATAATCCATAGAAGCATAACATAAGAATAAAACATGGAATTTTTGTAGACAAGTAATCATATAAAATTATATGCCAAGGCTACCTACCAATAACTTTGTAACATGTTTGGCATTTGATAATCAACCATGTACATATTTTAGTATTAGGAATCCCTCCCATGTACCCCTACTTCTAGAATTGGAAATCCACCTCGGTACCAACTCATTTTCGTCTTGGGATTTCCTCTTATGTACGATACTGTTTTGGGATTGGGATTTCCACATGTGAAACCTTTGAGCTCATAAAGATTTAATCATTACCCAATTAATTAGATAGAAATATATACATTCCAACCATATCATAATGATATCATACAAATATAAGAAAAAAATTAATAAAAATTCATATCCAAACCCATGAAATGAAATAGTTATCATAAATATGTAATGATATCATAACCTGTCTAAAAAGACATAGATTTTATAATAATTTCATCATAAACATAACCCGTGAAAACATGTGGGTGTAAAATGAATATAACCCATAAAATACAAATTGGTTTCATAAATATTATTCCATAAAAAACATAAACCATTTATATTAATAATATGAATTGAAACATGAATCATTTATTTAAAATGCATGAGTGAAACCAATGGATGTTATCTTATAAGGAAATTAATTTTTTATTGTCATTTTAAAAACATATTTCTTGAAGTAAATATAATTCTTCATTGAAAATTTATTTATTAAACATTAAATCTTATGAATAATATTTTCTTTTTATAAATAAATGAAATTTTATAATGGAATATTGAATAAATTTTGAAAAATATTTTCCACAAAAACTATAATGAATCTGTTACACCATTCTAAAATAGTTTTCCTTGAAAACATATATAAGTCACTTAAAATACCTGTTAGAACAAAAAAATATTCAATAAATATAATTTAATTGGTATTAAAATACTAATATATTTTTGTATAATAATAATAGAATAAATTCATGGGATGTATATACATTACATTAAAGAACTGAGGAGTGAAAAAGAAATGTATCTCCTGGAAATGAAGAGTGACAGAAAATTCCTTTACCATGTGTCTCGACTCTATTCATACTAATTCAAAACTCATCTATAATTAATATAAATTTATTATAAATCTATAAATAAACCATATTTTTACAAATAATAGAACATATTTTTCTATTATGGATTTATATTACCCACATGTTAATAATTCTATGTCATGGTTTCACTTAAGGTAATATCTGCTTTGTTTTTCCCTGGTGTCTTAATTTTTTATATCATTGGTTGTTATATTTATAACATGATTTAATTTATTTGGAAAATTAAATAAATATATTTTATTTTCAATATAATTTTTTTATAATAATCTATTGAATATTGATGTATGAAATTCAATGCACCGCTCATGGAGGCGGCAAGCCATACGTATGCATGAACACTATTTATGTTAAATTATCATGTTGAAAGAAAAAAAGTAAGAGGAATATATAAGTATGTATATCACTATTATATTATTATTATTATATCATATATATCATATAAATTCTCTAAATTTATCCCTAACACATTTTATATAGTGTATGATTGAATCACGTCACATTGAGTGTGTTGTAGTCCACACTTCATCAAACAGAATTTATGTATCAACATATAAATATAAAATATAATGATATGTGTATTAAAATTACTACATAAGATAAAATTAATAATTAATATATTATATAATATATATAAATATAGTTTCCATAAAAATTTATAACATGAGAGGCGAAAAATTGAAAATTAACTATCATCATTTAGTGAGGCGGTAGTCAGGTGAACATGTAAACAACATATCTGTTACCTATTAGGTTGAAGTGTGTGTAAGTGTGTGTATAATCCTTATAATAAAATAATTATTGTATATTTATGATACATGTGTTTGTATAAAATGATTGAAAGAGAATATTTGAGGCAGTAGAGAAAAAAATAAATGAAATGAGTTTAAGGGAGGGTGTTACCTCTTAATCGGGTAACTCCTTTTGGTTTTCCACAAATGGATTCCATTGGAATATATTCACCCCAAATATGCCACAGATAATACTTTTGGGATGGTGGGGATCTATTTTTTGTTGTTTTTGGTCGAGCCAAATAGTCTTGAGAGGTGAAGGGAAGTGGGAAGAGAAGAGGCCTTTTAATATAGTGGATTTCCTCTCTTGTAATATTATAAAACAAAAGATCCCAAATGCCAATTATTTTTTAATGTGGACAAATAATGGTAATAATTAGATAAAACTGAATATAGGGTAGAAAAATTTCCCACAAATTTATTTTTCACAAGTTCATATGCCTTTTTTGGGGATTATGGTTATGGTTTATTCCTTTATTATGCTTAATATAACCATTAATGTTTTAATTTATTTTAATTACTCTGGAAATATTTTTTGTAAGAAACTAAGTACACCATTTTATAAAATATAAATTATTCTTATTCAAAATATGGACACCATTTTTACAAATTCCAAAAATAGTTATTTCCAAGATTAATTTAAATTTGATTTGTAGTCGGGTCGACAATGTGGGGTTTTTAATGTAGAAATATTCTAAATATTTCTATGTTTTTATAATAAACCTAAAAATGAAATTTATTCTAATGAACTAAATTGGATTAATTAGTAAAAATTTAATCTAATTATCCTGTGAAATCAATTTAAATTATAATTTAACCATATAAATAAATTAGATGTAAAAGCTGTTTAGAATTATGATTTAGTATTTCTAATTATTCATTTAAATAAGACAAATTAAAAGAATTCCAAATATTTGTCATAACCTTATTTCTATGTTTTTATAAAAAATATGATGATTATTTGAGAATTTTATATCTACAATATTTCCAAAAATTGGTTTTAAAATGGGTTTTCAATTAAAAGGTGGTAAAACTATCACTATAAAAATAAAGGTTTATAATAATAAAATTGGGTTTTTTCTTATCTTATGTGTAACAGTAACATTTTATTGAATATATAATATATATGACAATGATATTACAAAATATTTGAAATAAATTTAATTTTTTAGTATTAAAAAATGTTTTAAACGTAATAAAACATTTTTATAAAAATAATCACTTTATATTCAATTTGGTTCTAATATTCATTTATAAATAAATTTAACTAGTTAATTACTTTTTTATTTAATAAAAACCATACATTTAAATAATATAGTTAATAATAATAATAAAATCCCATTTAAATTATAGGTTATATATTATTATATTATATATGTTATATAATAATACATTATTTTTTGGTAACACCCAGTCTTGCGTGATTTAGGAGGGTTTGAGGAAAGTTATTATTATGTGTAACACAATCTATGCTCGATGTTCTGTGAGGAGAAGGAAACAAATTATGTTTCATGTAGTGAAATATTAACATGGTATTTTACAAGCCCAATATAGTGATTTAATATATATAACAAAACTATTTTTAGTGTTCAGTATAATGAGTAATATCAAAAATATCAATTTAATTAAAATAATACTAATTCTAAATATTGTAGGGTGTTACAATATGAAAATATTGTTATATAAGAATTGAAAATCTAAATGAAAATTAAATATGAATTCTTCAGCTCGATAATCTATTTTAGTATGATAAACAAAAATCCAATCCATACAAAGGGTAAATTCAAACTATATTATGGGTAATACAATTAGTGTTTTTCCAAGACCCATTCTATGGATAATAATAACAATATTTATATAAATCATTTTAAAAATAATAATTCCATTAGGTTTTTCCATAATTTTTTTTAATTATTTTTTAAATTCTCATTTCAATTTTACTAAAAATTCATAAAAGTATCATAATAAAGATACCTTGAATCAAAAAATACATTAGAGTAATCAGAGTTGACATTGAACGTACCAATCACCACTAATGTTTTTGGTACAATATTTTCAATAGAAGTAGAATTTTTTGAATCATTATTTTACTTATAGTCTTAATGATATTACTCATTCATAATATATTTAGACAATCATTTTTATAATTTACTATCTATTTATAATAAAAATAGTTTACTACATACTCTTAATCATTATTCAGTATATTATTATTTATATTATATTTTTAGTCAAGAGCCATATGTATGATCATTCCACAACAATAAAACTTTTTCTAATTTCATAATAAATTCACTAGATAAGTTTTTCCACACTTATTAATAGAAATTTGTTTAATATTACTACCTTCAAATTCCTGTGAAGGATGATTTTCATCATTTTCAATGTGGACTACATAATTTTCTTATTATTATATCAACCTTCTTATAACATCAATCAACTTCTTCATTAAATGAATACTTATGGGGGGATAAATAATTCCATAAAATTTGTTTATATCTTATTTAAATTTAATTAATATTACTATTATCGACAGGAATAACTTTTTTAATACCTTAACAATCTGGTATTTTTTCATAAGGGGTAAATGAATCCTTCTCCATTTGTTTGATTTCTAATAATTTCATTACTACTCTAATAAGAAAAAAAATAAGTGGAACATTTCTCATGGAAATTCTTCTCATATTTCATTCATTCTATTGTATAAAATTTCATCATTATCCTTTTTATTCCTAATCAATGGTATCCACTCATCATATTATTCTTCAAAAATAAAAACATAAATAGTTAACATCTATTTCTCTAAACATAGAAATAGTTAAAATATCTTCCATAAGGCCTTAATACATCCTTCAACTAACAATTAGTATAAGGTCCCACCATAGGATAAATGGTTCTAATTCATGAAATTATCTATTATATACATGTACCAATATGGATAATTTAGTCTATCCCATACATGGATAAACCTTTTTATTAACCATGTTAATTGAGTTGAAATAGTAAAAAACTAATAATATCTAACTCTAACAATACCATGGATGCTGGTTTTGAAGTATATTGACTTATTACTAGAATCATACCTTATTATCCATGTTTTCTCTAGGAATCATATTGTAAAATAATCTGTTATTAGAAAAATTATCATGAAAATGCTCATATCATAGCTCATGATAATAAAACTGTAACCAATCTGGTATTGTTGAATTAGTCCATTGAATATTTCTATATATATATATATATATATCTGTATATTTCCTTAGTATTGGCAAAATTTTTGGGTGTCGTAAGGGCCCAAAATTAAAAACATTTAATTATAACATTATATGGTATTCACATGCAGAAATCCTTTTGAAATAAAGTGGTTACCATTTATCATGACCATAGATGGGAAATTTGAGATTATAATTGTTTTGGGAAAATATGGTTTACCCTAAGAATAATATAATGTTGTCTGGTGTTTTATGTCTGTGAAAGGTTGATATTCCCAGGTGAAATAAGTAGATTAATTAATTAAGTAAATTAAATTTCTTAAATTTTCGCAACACCAGTAATCCATCTATAAGTACTCCATTTTTTGAAAATGACAAGGGTTTTATCGCATAACCTTAGGAGATTAGAGTGGAGGAGGTATAGATCTCTATTCAAGATTTAAAACATGGAATTTGGATCATGGACAATAATTGAGGAGAGTCATGAAACCAATGACCAACACAATGGGATATTTAATGTCATCATTATCATAATTTTTCTTCAACAAATGATCTGTCAATTATTTAGGAAAGGTTTGTTGTTTATGAATATCATCCCCATTTTTGTTAATTTTGTAGAATTTATTTATTATCTTTTTATATACAATGATTTACATTCTTCGTATGAGTTCAATTTCAAATAAAATTATTGAAACTATTTATTTATATCATATGTGCTCTTTTTTCACCCATGGTTCCACTTTATGTAACTATGGGATGGTATTTAAGTTATCATCCATATTCAAATTATTTTCTCTCTACAATTATTCACATTATCATGATTATATGATGATGATGGTTATTTAATATTTCTATCATATATTTTATCATGATCGAACAATTGAATTTATAGGCCACGTATTGAGGTATCTTGTGGAAGAAGGTGGTTGACTATATAATTAGGACCCTGAAAGGTGATGAATGGAAAAAAAGTCACCATGTGGGTAACTGGAATCCCAATAATAGGTAATCGAAGACTAGGAAGCAACAATATGGGGCGATTAACATCAAAATTTTCCATTTTGGGTGATTTAAATGGTGGTTTATGTGTATGAATTTTCATATTTTGAAATCAGTACAATAATGAAATATCATTCCATTAAATCAAAGACTACACGATGTGTATCTTATAGGAGAAAAGACTGTATAGTTTGGGATTCTACGATGAATATGTTATTAGCTAGTATAAATATCACATGTGTGTGGTAGGGGAACACACACCATGTAACCCTACACGGGGAGCGAATCAATTTTCGTGGAGGACAAATCCTTCACCCGTAATTGATCAATAAACCATGTACCCTTAGTAAATTTTGTGTAGTATGATGTGGCTTATTATTCCATATGTCATGGAAACATGTCCAAGACCCTGTTTGGGCATACATTCCATATAGACCTATATACACTCCATGTGGTGGGATGTGGATTTGTAATCTAATTCCATGAGAGGATATGTGTTGGAATAAATGTTGAGTTACACACCATATTTCAACTTTTATAGACCCTATACTTTTCCCATGAAACACTACCTTGTGTAACTCATTCATAAACACTTTTTTATGCCCTCATGGGCATCCTATCTTAAGTGGTCTTCCATTGTGGCGTGATGTTAGACATTTTTGGTATATAGAGTTATGACATAATTTAATAGGACTATAATGCTTCTTTTAGTGATTCTAGGACAATGTAAGTGATTGGTTTGTTTATTAGAGAGATTCTAGGGTCTGTACTCCCCTGTCGCACTGTGGAATGACCCCATATTATTTTCATAGGCTGAGTAAGTACTACCCCATTACTTATAGGGGAAATCTTCTCTTTCAATAGAATGGTACTCCATCATCATTAATCATCATATGAGATCATGTCCATTAGTAGATGTAATTATCCATTAATTATAGAGTTTAGTGGTAATGTGTAATCCCTCAACCCCGATTATGATGAACATTCATCTGTTGTTGGAAATAATAGACAGACCTTTAAAGAAGCATTCTGACTCATTATTCTTATCTGAATACAGATACGGAGAAAACCATTCTCTCTACACATGGGATACTTTTTTATTTTTTTTATGTTTGTTTTTATTTACCATCATACCTTGTGGTTTGTGTCAACTATTATATCTATTTCAACCCTCTTGGTTTTTAGGGTGAAATACTCATTAATTATATTATCACAACTATATGGGATTTTCCTGCATGAGTTTTTTTAGATGATTGGAATTTTTATAGTAGACTTGGGGGACGTAGTTATAGAGGAACATAATGAATCATTTTTCTAACCAATTTTGTTGTTCGACCATGGATATTTTCCATAGAGAAATGTTTAGTATTTTATTTTACTAAGTGTTGTCATGATAAGACCCAATTTATATTTGGGAATGTATTTTAATCCTTTTATAATTTTTATTATCCTTCTTTACATTGATTCATTACTAGTTTATGTTCCATGTATTGTTTATATTATTGTTGTTTCAATTACTTCCATGTCTTTGCATTGTTGTATGGAGTTGGTTGTGTGCATGCATAAATATAAATTTGGATCAGGCTTCCCATTTTATTAGTATCCCCACATGGCACTTGTTTCCATCCCCTGTATATTTGGATGTGGGATTATGGAATGAACCTCACATTTCAACAAACCTAGGAAGGTTTTAGGCTTGACTACCTTCAATAGAGTGTTATAAGAGAGAGATTGTAATTAGGTTGTCTTTAGAGATGAATATTTTATGAGGATTGGTTGGGGAACCTTTTGAAATGTTTTTGCACTGTATTGAATTAATCATTTTGGTCACTCAACCCAGTGATGTTGTGACAATCGATTTATCCATACATAGGGACTCTAACAACCAACTTGATGATAGGGCATGTGGAGATATTAGTTGAAGTCAAAACCAATATACACGAATCATATAGGATTAGGATGTTGGACATTACATTCCTTCATGAGTAAGATCACCACATATTCTCATAAAACTATGGTATTTCAAAATTACTATTGGGATACCACAATGATGATTTCCATATAGGACTCTGATATAATATTGTGAGGATGGTCAGTTGATATATGATGACACAACACAGATAACTACTCATTCAGTGTTTCCTCCCACCCATCATAAATATGTTCTTAAATTTATTAGTTAGTGCATAAATCAACATTTATGGTCTAGGATGATGTTCAATTGTTTGTTGGGATGCTAATAGCACTATATAGTTAGGATATGTTGTTTGATGAAGAGAATGTTATATGAGTTCCAATGATAGATATGGCTTAAGTTTCTCTATGATCTAAAATTTAAGGATGTAATGGATTGGAATGAAGTGGATTTCTATGTTTTATCCCTATATGAACCTTGATTGATCAAACAGTTGTTCTTAAGACTATCCTTCATCATAGATCATCCTAGTGTGGGTGGATTCTTGAAACTCATAATCATGATGAGGAGATTCTAAAAATTATAATCTTCCAGTAGTTATACAATCATGAGTATATCTATTTTAGTTTTCACATTATGTGGATACATGGTATTCTCTAGCTACAATAGGGTGATATGTTAGTTGTAGATTACTCCAAGAGGATTATTAACCTAATTAATTACTCTCCTGATATAGTTTGAGATAGATAATTTGAAGAATAGATATGTTATCAACGACTCCACAAGACATTTGTTCTATCCTGGATATTTTATTCATTCTTATGTATGAAGTAGTAATGATGAATGATTTGGTTATAGATTACATTGTACCAAAGGGACACCGAGTAATTGAAGCTAGTAGTGTACATAATGGGGTTGATTAATCTATAGTATCATGTAATCGTTAGACATGATAGTCATTGTTTAGGAGGCATACTCCATCCCGACAAAAAAATATCAACTTGTGACCCTTGGTTCATGTATAGGATACATTACACTCATATATGGATGGTTATATGATTCAGATATGTGAGGTCACATGTATAATAATTTTCTAGATCAATAGGATATAGAGGGATTTCAGGTAATGGATCGAACAACGTGGTAGAGGTTGCATAGTGGTCATGGATCTCCCAGGCATGGTTTGGGAGGACCCCATAGTGGAGGTCCTAATAGAGGAGTAGGTGGATCACTATATGAAGTAGATTCCAATGGAGGATGATGCATGATAAACTTACACCACCAATACCTAGTTTCATATTCATGGCTCATAGGGTCAGTGTTTCAGGGAATGACTAGTTACATGCTATGAATTAGATGAATTAAGGTATGATCTATGTATTTTATCCTATATGTCTAGTTATTTTATACACATGCATGAGTTAGTCCGTTATATCAATATCTATTTTGAAAGATTTAGACATTTCCGTTGATTATTTTGTCAATAATAATAGGTTGGTACAAAGAGTAATTATCCTATATTATAACACTTCAAAAAGATCAATTTAACACTCTAGGGTGAGATTTTATCATGGAACATCCTGGTTATCATAATGATTCTTTATGATTTCAAATTGGGAATGGAGTTGTTATCCAATGTGCATTCCTAGATAGATTGTCATTATATGAGAGTTAGATTCCATCATGTGATTAATACAAGACTTTCCTTCATTGGAAAGATTGATATTTAGGCTCAGAATGTGTGTCTAGTAAGGAGGAAGCTTCAACATGTCTCCCTGATGTTTATGAGTTTATCCCGTGGTGTTTTAGAATATTCATTAAATTTTATTGAAATGGATGTTGAAGATTATATTGAAATATTTACTTAATTTTTTTTACAACTATATATAATGATGAATATTGACATCAATGTCGCCTTCTCCCCTAGACCTCATTGATACATTCTATAGAATTTTGTATAAACTGTACTGAGATCTAGTGGATGGGGGTATAGTTGGAATACATTTTACTAGAGGGTTTTTTCTAACCAAATGCATCCCATTCGAAATTAGTAGGGTTGTTTGTAAAAAATATGGATGGGAGTTTGATGCATTGTATTTCCTATTTTAACCTAAATTAAGAAACAATATAGAACATGAACCCCTTGTTAAAATATTTCAACTATTTTTTCTAGTTGAATGGTTTTATTCAGAATAAAAATACTGATATCATGTTTGGATACCATTAGTTGAGATTCTTAAAGGAAGATATTATAACAATGACATTCCAGTGAAACTATAGACACAATGAGATTCCAGTGTTCCCTTTAGGTGGGACTAATTATCCTATCATGTTTATGGAAAAAATGAACCATATCTTCTATCTATACATTGACCCATTTTTAGTACAATTAATTAATGATATACTCATATACTCTACATAATAAGAGGATAATGTGTGGTATTTGATGTTATTCATATACTTACTCTTGAGAAAAACTATACATAATCTCTCGAAGTGTTAGTTTTTGATTTGAGTGTTTTAAAATCAAGGTAATTCTATATCAGAGTGTTGATTAACAATTGATCTAGTGAATATTGATGTAGTTCTGTCTTTAGAGCCACCTAAGTGCATGTTATAGGGTTGAAGTATTTTTGTTTTGGAAGGGTACTATTGGATAGTTATGTTATAATTTTCTTGGATAACAACATATTTTAATAGCTTGATTTGGAAAGGGAATTATTATATCTTGGATGAGAAGTATAAAAAAAACTCAAGGAGTTGAGACATAGGATGAAAAGTTCAACTATATTAATCCTACTAGGGGAGGGTTTTGAGTACATGGTATTTTATGATGCCTCTAAAGATGGTCTTAGATGCATATTGTTGTAGAGGTTGGATGTGAGAACTAATTGATGGAGTCAATTTAGATTACATGGGAATAATGTATGACCCATGACTTAGAGTTGGAAGAGATAACATTTTCATTATTGGTTTGGATGCACTACATGTGGGAGAAATTCATTGTTTACTTCAACCACTAGTCCATATGTCACAAATTCACCCATAGAGATATTATCCTATGATAGGTATTGGTTATTGTTCTTAATGGAATGTGAATTTTATATAGTTGTCACTCAAGGGAAGTTGAAAATGGTGGAAGATTGAATTAGTGGTAAATACCATTCCATCTTAGTTGGGGAGGTTTCAAGAAGTTTGATTTATTATAGTTGACCATTGTGAACAAGAGGGGATTATAATATCATCATTAAATGGTGGATACTCTACCAGTTCTTCAAAGTCTACAAGAATATAATTTCAGAGATTTCAATTGTGAGGTTTTTTGTGACTAGATATTATCAATAGATACACCATATGATTAATTTGAAAGTGGGAAGCATGACAACCTTTTTCAAGGATAAAAGATAGTTATAATAATATTAAGTGAGTATAAATAACGATATTTTCATACTACTACATTGGTTATATATCCTACTATAGAAATATGTACAAGGACCTTATTTGGAAGATTTTGTGGACTATCATGAGTTAGAGGATTTCCATGATTTCACCTTAGTGTCACACATGTTAGTATGTAATGGCTGAATATTAGGTTCTAATAGGTTTTAATCAGCCATTAAATATCCTAAAATGAAGTTAGGATGTAATATTGATGATTTTTAGGTGAATATATGTTTAGTTAGAGTATATAATCTATTCTAGGTGATTTTATACATATTTAACATGTCTGTACACTTTCATTCATTAAGGGAGTAAAATTCGGTTGATAGTTTGGGGGAATTTATATTTGTGTGATCTCATAAATATTCTTGTGGTACTAATGAAGATCTTATCTAATCCTGATAATCGGTTCTAATAATGGTTTTTGTGGGTTTTTTATAAGGATTATGGTTCCCAATTATAGATTAGAACAAAAGTTCACCCTAAGAAATATGGAAAAAGAAAGAAGACCGCCATTGTTTTTGTGTTTATGGGGTAGAATATTTTTTCTCTATCTTGAGATGGGTGGATCAATTTACATTGGATATTTATGTTACAGTAATTAGTATCACTCTACTATTAGTAAGGCAAGTACATATGCCTTTTATGGAAAACCCTACAGGTCACCCGTGTACTTGGATGAGATTGGAAAGACATATCTTGTTTGATGAGAACTAGTGTATCAAATAAAGGAGATGGTTAGGTTGATACATAATCATATGGTTAAAACCTAGATATTAATGAATTATTATGCGGACCAATGTCCTTGGAATTTTGTGTGCATCCATGAAGACCATATTTTCATCAGAGAATCCCCATGACAAATGTTTTTTGATATTTGGTGCGGGAAGAAATCTATCATTAATGATAAATAGGCTGTTTAAGATTCTATGGTGTTTTGGAGAGGTTCCTTACTACATTGAAATGATCACATAGTTAAACCCAATGTGTGATGCCTTTCATGTGTAGTTGTAGAAGAGACACATTCACAAACAATAACAAATCATTTCTAATGGTGAAATGAACATCAAGGACAGAGCCACCATCGAACAATACCCAATGGTGATTAGGGATTTGTATGAGGGGATCATATATATACGGACCATCTCATTGGATTATGTTCCAAGGGAACATGAGATTATGTTTTAGAGTTCATGGGAGAGTGAAAGACATATACATAATAAATACCCTATCATTTTAGTATATATTGTTCCTTTCCATGTGGAAATCATTAAATTAGGGGAGAATTTTAAAAATATGATTTCATTATTTTTGTAAATTTAATTTATCTAAAAATTATTTTTAATTTTTCCGTTGAGAAAATGACGTGTTTGGGAGTCACAAGATCTTATAATATTTGCATTAAAAATAATAATTTTTATTAAAATAACAACATGAATATTTATAGAATAAATGGTTTTCCCCTTGATTGGGGCCTCAGATGGGATATTTGGGAGCGTGTAATTTTTTGAAATTTTGGATTTACACCATGCATTATATAATTTTACTGGATTTTAGATTTCCATGATAAGAGGATGTTAGTGGGTGTGTTCATTGAATTAATTAATCAATTAAATTAATTTTATTAAATAACCAAAAACCATAAGGTAACTTGTTATGTATCGTGTTATGAAAATCTATTGGGTTATATGCATAACCCCATGACATTAGTGAAAAGGAGAGAGAGATCTCCATTAGAATTGACCAACCTGGAATTTGGATTGGAAATAATGGCTAAAGAGAATTTGATATAGACAATGTACTCATGGGGGATATTCACCACCATTGCTAGCAAGTGTGTTCATTACCAATTATCTATCCGTTTTTTATATAGGGGTTTTTATTTTTCATATCCCCCCTATCAGATAAAATGATCTTGCATTAATTTATTATCTTATAATTTTATATAATTTTTATTATTTACATGATATAATGTTCATATAGTGATGATGAACAATGATAGTATCATCATATTCTTTTTATTTTCTCAACCCCATTCATCATCATTGGTTCCCAAATTTGGGGATTCAACATCATCTATATGAATTTGAGTGTGATCTAACCCCTGTATATATAGAGGATGTGTAGCGTAGTTTGATATTGGTTTCATAAAAGTAGATTTTTATTGTGGTTACATGTTATGGACGTGATAATTGGGATATCCTTGATTGATGAATGGATTGACAATCACTACATGAGTAACCAAAAACCCATTTTCCATCCATCGGATGTCAGAAGTGGAGATTGATGGAAATTACCTTCATATTCATCCATTTTAGGTGAGTAAAATTATAGTGGATGTGGTGGATTCCGTGGATCTATAACTCAAATGATGAAAGACATTGATTTATTTAAAATTTATGACTTCGTTACATGTATGTTGCGGGAACACATGCCGTGTAGTTCGAGTTTCCATGATGGATATGGTTTTTTCTTTGTTAAATATCACTCTCCATGTGGTTGGGAACCACACTCTATGTCACCCAACATGGGTACCCATGTACTGTGTTGTGTGCTCATGCCAATGATTTTGAGTGGATATACATTCTACGTACCCTAGAGACACACCATGTAGTAGAACATAGCTAACTATGTTTTTTGTCGAGGTCACACTCCCATGAACCTAAGGGGGATTCAATACTATATAACCCTATAAACATGTAGTGTTGATTGAAATGGATTCCCAAGATATGTTCAGGGGAGGAAATGCCGAATATTTTAGGTAGAGCCTCATTCCTTGTGTTCCCATGAACATGATTGGTAAATTTTTCCATGAACTTTTACCGCGTGTATCTCCTTTTTTGAGACTTCGAATTGGGAACAATATTATAACATCCAGAGTGGTTTTCCATAGGACCTGATTGTATCCATTTTTTATTGGACATAAATATGACATGAGGTTTTATGAGTGATATTGTGTTTCAATAATAATGTACCAATTTTAGTGATTAGGTTTTTCATTAGAGGGATGTCAGGGTTATTACTCCCAAATCACATAAGGGCATGGGTCCCCCCACACTCTTTATATATGAGTAGTTTGTATTCACACCATAAAAAGGTTCATTTTTTTCTATTTATTGATCTATACTTCCCCGTTGGTGACCTCTAGTGAGGACCCAGTTCTCCACTAGAGCTAGTTCTCTATCGACTTGGGGGGTGCAGCAGAGATGTGTGAAATATCAAACATGACTGTGATGAGGTTATGCATGGTAAAGACCATCAAATATATTACATTGAATCATTATGATGAAAAAAATTATGGTTGCAGAGATATAGATATCCCTTATATATTCAATTGGAATTTTTTTTACCATATATAATATAGGGGTTTTTAGCCTCTTTGCATCTTGGGTTTTAATTAATTTTGTTCTATATATTTCTTCCCTGATAGTTTTTGGGGAATCCTTCTAGGATTTTATATACTAAAACCTACCAAATATTTTGTCACGTGAGTAGTGTCATATATGGTTAATATGAATATGATTAGTGAACTTAGTGTAAATTATTTCAGTGGAACCGAGTGGTTCATGGTTATAATAATGTTTGGTGGTTGATTTTAGAGATTGTGAGATATTCTATCTTTAACAATACCCTTTTTCTAGTTTTTTTATGTTGGAACATAATTTTTATTTCGGTTTTTATTTTGTCAGAACTATCATTTTTGTGTCATGTTTTACATTGATGCATTCGTAATGGTTGTTTAAAAATTTGTCTATAATATATAGGATTCAATTAGTTATGTAACACCCTAGGTAAATAAAGAATATGACATTTTTATATTTATCCATATTTGAGAATAAAATATTAATATTACTTTAAAGGGGATGCTATGCTCGATGCCGTACCCAATACGCAACAATGAGTTTCTTGGGAATCTTACGTTGCACTCAAATAATAAAATAATATTATTTTAAATGGTAGATAACGCCTAGCCGTTGTAATGGTGGGAATGAACATAACTAACTACAAAATGATTATATATGTTTGTAAAATATTTTTACTTTTTACAATAAATGTTAGAGGATTAAAAATGTGAATGAATTCAATTTTTAAGCGTAAACATTACAATGTTTTTTAGAAGGTCGATTAACCGCCTTTTTGAAGGCGAACCTCTTTTAAATCAAATTTTTGACAATTTTATGTGTTATATTTGACAAAATAAAATACTTATTTAGAATAGAGACATCAAAATTTTCATTGTGTAAATTTTTGGTATCTTTCCTATAAAGTTCATTTTTTAATGAATAGTGAAACATGTTGTATTTTAATTCAAAACCTCTTTTTAATCTATCTTATTTGTATGTTTAGTTTATGTTTTTAATTGTTTTTAAAGTAAAATTAGAATATATTTTTACCATTTAATCCAATAGTGGTCATTGAAATTAATTTCACTTTGAAATTGGACTTAAACTATTGTCAATCTTTTAATAGATATTGTTTCATAAAAACATGCTATTTGTTTTGACTATGGGAATTAATTATTAAATTAATCAATGCAACTTATATGTTTTGTATTTTGTAAAATAGACATCATTTTTGAGTTCAGAATATCAAATATATATTAGGGTGATTTTTTGGTATTTTTCTGAAAAACATCGATTTTTGATGAATAGTGAAACCACTAAGTGGTAGATAAAGAAACTGATTTTTCATTTAAATGAAACTTTTCCACCTCTGTGTTTTGAATTTCAAAAATCTGACATACATGGTTTTCATTATGAATTAAAATGTGGTTCAATGGGATTAAAATAATTTTTTGGTGAATAGTAACTTTTATGTTCTTAATCACGATTAGAGGTAATTAGTGTAATTTAAGGTAAAAATAATGTTTTAATAATGTGAAATGACCTAGACACATGTCCTACCCTCATTGGATGTGTCATGGCCGACCAAAAAAATCCATGGGTAAACTTGGGGACCCCATGGATTCAATTTAGTTGGAAAATGACATAAATAACTTTTTATTTAAATTAAAATACAAATGTCACAAGCATGAGATGTTTCACTAAAACAATTTTTAAATGGGGTTATACAAGTCATATTTTTGACTAAAAATATTCAATAGAAAGTTCAAAAGATTTCCTACATCATTAAAGTTTTCTTTATAATTTTTAGAAATTAAATAAATTAAATTATTTATGACATCATGATGATGCAGTGATTACCTCATTAATAAAGGCTTTAAATAAAATGAAAAGATAATGTTAAAACTATAACTTAAACTTGTCAAAAACCTATTTTATGAGTGTATTTCGAACCCTTACCACCTTATACTCTAAATAAATCAATTGGGTACCTTTAAAATCCAATACTCATTTGAAAATAAAGTAACATTTTGTAACTTTACAAGAGTGCCCCTCCTCTCCTCTTATAAAAGGCCCCCACCTCTACCTCCTTACCCACACCTCTCAAGACTTTTGATCGGACAAACCCTACCCATTGTTTCTCTCCAAATCCCTATCTTACTCCTAAAAGCCTCACTTTGGGCATAAGTCTTCCCAAGGAAGCCATTGAGCTCAAATAAAAAAGAGTTACCCGATTTAAAGGTAGTGTCTTCACTTGTGTTCTTTTGTTTTATTTTTCTTCTCCAACCCCTTAAACACTTTTTATTATTTTCTTTTGAAACAACCCCAGTATCTTCAATATACTAGGATGTTGTTTTAAGAAGCATTCCAGCTACACTTTCACACACCTACATATAATTGTTAAAGAACATATAGTTTCTGTGGATGACAAATTTCTGCCTCACGAAACGATGATTGTTCTACACTCATATAACACCTTAAAAGGTGGCCATTAAGATGTCACTATATTTATATATGATATATAATATGTTTATGTTTTATCTAAGCTTATTTATTTTTCTTTTTAGGAATACATTTATGGTTTCCATTGTGGGTAAACTCGATAATTTCATTTTAGGAAGTGCGGACTACTGCCACCTCAAAGTGATTTGATTCCTTAATGGCATATGTGGGATGTATAAAGGATGTAATTAAAGTTATTATATATGATGTATGTTACATATAAATGATGAATATAATTATGTAATTAAAATATACATATCGCTCATTTATTTTTAATTCCATTAATATGACTTAAAAATGAAAGTAGTGTTCATGCGTACGTACGACTTACCGTCTCCATGAACGGTGCATTTAATTTATTACCTATAAATGATTATGTAATATTATAAATACATGTATATTCTGGATATATATGATATAAATGATATCCAAATTATGAATATCATTCTGGATATAATGGACCTTTGACCACACGAACAACATGTCATTGTAAGAAGTCCACATTCAACTTAAGAACCAAATATTGACAAAACAAACATTATTAACATAAATGATTACATAATGTTTATAACATGGAAATAAGTGATATAAAAAGAATAATGAACTTGAAAAATGTTCTTAAGGAAGTATAAATTAAATCAAGTTTATTATTCAGGGAATTAAAGAACGATCGAGTCATGTCGGACCCGAGGTAAGGGATCCTACTCCTCTCTTTCTTTTTAAGTACACTCTTTTATGTCACTCCTTTTATGATCATCTTTATTATGATTGGGAAGATCTTTTATATTACCCCTACTGTAATTTTTATGTTTTATATGGTGAGAGACCCTATTTTCTCTCATCAATCCATTTTGGAAGTTTTGAGTGGCGCCATTAGGCTGCCGAATTTTGGTAAGAGATCTAACCTATCTCTTTTTTAAGTACTCTCATTTATTTCACTTATTTTAATCTCCTATTTGTTATGATGGGGGATGTTATTTTATATTAATATTTCTGTACATTTTATTGTAATATTATGAGATACTATATTTTATCTCATCAATCCATTTTTGGATGTTTTAAGTGGCGATGTTAGGTTGCCGAGTTTTCGTAAGGGATTTTTCATCTCACTTTTATTCCCATGAGATTTATGCTACATTTTCCACCATTTACTTTGAGTGGTGTATGTACTTCCCATTATTATACTCTTTGTGTAATATAATTTAATTTATTGGTACTTAAATATTCATTGTATGACCCTTCTCCAATGGGGTGTACGTTTCGAAAGTTACCCAAGTCAGTAAGGGAACCTTTTACCCTCCTCTTTTTAAAAAACTTCTTTTGTTATGTCTTTTAATTCACATTCTATTATGTTGGGATACGTTCTATTATATCCTTATTAATGTAAATTTTATGTCAAAGTGATGAGATACCATTTTTATCACTCATCAACTCATTTTATGAGTTTTGAAGTGACACTGTTAGGCTGTCGAATTTCTGTAAGGGAACTTCTTAACCGACATTCAATTCTTTGGGTTAAACCTCTAATTCTTGATTTTATTATGCCAAGATTATGTGTGGAATATATATGTTGTATTTTCCACAAAACTTTGTGTGGATATACTATTTCTACACATAATCATCTCATTGATAAATTCTTATGTCATTTAGACGGACTTGTATCGGAAATCATAACTCAATCTCATTTCAGTGAGTTAAATATCTATGTCATTCGTTTTGTTTTTCCATGATTATGTGTGAATGACCTCTGATTGGGTTACACTAAATATCCACTTATATTTTGTATATTCATATTTTTCACACATAATCATGTAATTGATTTATCCTTAATTTAAGGATACCATCTTTATAATGGATTTCATCTCCATTTACATTTCCATTGAGACATAATTTTTGTTATGCACCAATTCACTCTTATATGGTGTATATACTATCACATGGAATATTATATCATGAATAACATTATTCTCATGATATTATAAAGTTTTTATTAAATGTTATTCCACAATTATTGTATTCAAGTGTCTCTCATTTTGTTAAAAACCCTTTAACTAAAATATCATTTTAAATGTTTCAATGATTAAATATTATAAATATTTCTCATTAATATCCATGTTTTAAAAATGGTTTTAAGGGTTTATTTATATGGATATTAATGGTTTAAAATGTTAAAAGCTTCAAAGTGGTCTGGGACACTTTGATTCAGAAATATCTTTATTAAATGTTTTATATGGTTTTGAAAATGGTTTTTAGAATGGATTCATTATTTCAATATCTTAAAAATGTTATATTGTTATTTCAATGTGGGAATTCTATATTTCCTTATACTTAAGTTATGTGCTATGATTATGTAATGGTACTTGGGCATTGTTATGAATACGGGTGGTTCCGTGATAAACTAAGGGTGGGTGAGCCCGCTATAACTCTCCAATTCATTTAGTAACGCGAAGGGGTTAAACGTTAAGGTTTCTACGAAGAGATTTAGGGAATATACTGTAATGGGTATTCCAAATGTAACCAAGATGGTTAATCCCTATGTAAGGATGTTATTAATTCCTCAAGTTACCTTTATGTATTATGATTTCTATGATTTATTCATGATTTTATGAGGTATGTTAAAGTGATTATGTTTTATGGGTGAATTACGATTTCATTCTTATGTATACATGTACTCATGTTTCCTTTCGATATTTTTATATCCCTTACTGAGCCTTTTATGCTCATCCCAAGTTTTTGAAATGTTTTTCACAGGTCATGGGAAGGGTACATGATATGATGATAGTGTCAAGGAATTGTCAAGAATGAATCCATGTTTTCTTTTAAATATTTTTCCGTTGATTGGAAAAATGAATACAATCTTTTATGTAACTACATTGTTTAAATGTGGAATATAATGAAAGTTTTAGTATCTAATTCTATAATACTCTAAACCTGAAAAAATAATCAATGTGTAATCTTGTAATAACTCATGATTAAGTAAGTTTTAATGCTGGGGCCTTATAGTTGGTATCAAATGTCGGTTCAGATAAATTTAGATGTTCGGGTATTCTGTAAGCACAAGTGAAATTACCAAAATGGTTAGGGTTTCAGAAAGTGTCCTAGTTTTAGATAAAGTGAATGAGTAAGTATATCTTAGTGTTTATCTTTCTCATTAGTACATGATGGTTTTGTTGAAATACTCACACTGGCCTTTTTGGTTTTAGTAAATCAATGGATCTAGAAGGCACCAAAGTGACAACATGTTTGAAGGAAACTGTGGTGGTTCTCTGATTAAGAGACTGGATGAAATGGGGGATTCAATGAGGAAACTCGTGGTTGTTCTAAAAAAAATACCAAAGAGTCTTGATCAACCACTTGAACCTTGGTATGTTCTGTAATGCATCATGTATGAGAGGACCAATCGATGAGGATGTTCAGGTAATAATTATAAAGCTAACCATTAGAGTTTACACGATCCTTACTTTTGAGGTAATTATGGGTTATTATATGTTATGATGGAAAATTAATGGCATGAGATAAACTTGAGGGTAAAATATTTTATGATTAATTTTGAATATTTTATCTAATTTTGGTGAATTTTTTATGAATTATATAGTTTTGGAAAAAGGACAACACGCAGACCGTGTGACAACCCGTTGCGTCGGACAAAGCTACAAGAATCGAACCCACAACCAAAGTGTGACTGATATTTATCACTTACCATTGGACTACGTGAAGTCCCTGGTTAGTATGACTAATTATTTATAGTTATATTATTTTAGGAATCAAGAGTAAGTTTATTTTGGGTTGTCTATGGAAATGATTAACCTATCATCGAGGATATGTGATGTCACGAACCGAATCTGGTCGCCATCAAACCAGCACAAAACCCGTCTCATGGCAAGACCCGAAGGGCGTTCCCCATCCACACGGGCTGGCACAAGTGCCCGGGTATCATAAAAATTCATTTGGGAACTATTTACCCGAGTTTGGGTTCATAAGATAACCAAAAAACAAGCAACAAACCAAATCTGAAAAATTATGCCAAACAAGAATTAATAAAAATTCAGAACATAGTATATGAGTTTTAAACAAGACACAAGAGGTCCAAAGGTACATTAAAGTAGCAGAAAACAGCCCATGAGACTCCACACGACAAGGGGTCTTCACCCACAAGCCGTCTCCACAACACCGCACCATCGAGAGAAACTAGCAACCCGAACCGCCATCGCCCAAGGCTTTTCCTTTGCCTGTGTCAAACATGATCAAGTATACTTACACCCAATGGTGTAAGTAGGGTGTGAGACTAAGCCCAATAGGATATCACCCAAGGATTTCAAGTGATAGGCATTGTAAAATAAAAGGCTTGCAAGAGTTATAAATAGATAATAGTGGCATTTATTTCTAAAAGTGCAACTTTGAAAAGAAAATAACTTTGAATGGGGATAACTATAAAGAATCAGTGAAATTGAATAAAACATTCAAGCTACTGGTTTTCACATCCCAAATTACCATAATTAAAGTTTAAATGCCAAAAAGGCCATGAGCACCAAGCGTAGGAACCCCCCTAGGTACTAGTTTGTTGTGAGCCCCAAGTACCTCGTACCTCGGTGAAAGTAACCATAACGAAATTCGTCCTCATGTACTAGCCACTAGTAGGGAGAATACCCATAACCTAGTGGTCTCCAATCATATCCATTATAGTTTTTTTAGTGTTATCCATTTCAGACTTGCTAAGTGAACCATGGTCAAAACCTCTCCGTTCACTAGCGTACTAGTACACGTTAGCCCACCTAGATACCTGGGTTTCCCGTATTGTGCTCAAATAGTCACCACATGCTACCAAAATCAATATTCACATATAAATATTAGTTCTGGTCACACACATTCAAAATAGTACCTACACCTTCTTTTCACCTTTTGCATAACTCAATAAACCATTTATAATTTCCATAAAACAATTTCAAGAAAATTAATCAAATGTTGCACATTAAATTCATCTAAAATACCATATTTAAAACCGAATGGAGACCAATATTATACCAAAAAATAAATTTCAGCATAAAAACATTTTTATAAGTCCAATCCCTGAATTATAAAACAACAACAAGAGGCACAATATGGGTTACACATGTAAAACACCCATTTTCACGCAAGATTGGCACTTTAAAATCTACCACTTTTAAAATGCTACCCAAATCAATTTTTGAAATCAAAATACTGAATTATTAACATAATTGAAACCTAAATACAGCAAGCCAAATCATTATACAATACCTACATATGAAATCACCTACCAAAAGAGTCAAAACCCCCAAATCCTTGTGCGTCACTTCAACCGCACCTCCGCCGCACCACAAAGGAGTAAGATTGAACCTAAAACCAGAGGATTGGACCAAGAAACTCAAAACTAAAACCGTAGGTACGAAACCCCATCTTCTGGACATTTGGGGGTTCAATAAAAAAGGAAGAAACCCTAAGAAGAAGGGAGGAATAAGGAAGAGAAACAACTTACTTGACAAGTCTGGACGTTTTTTGGAGCTTCAGAAGTTCGGCCCTAAATCGTGATCAATATGAGATCCAAACAGGAGAAAACGAATATGGGGGTGTGTCTGGGTTCGATGGGAATGTTTGAGAGGTGGAATCACCGAAAAAGAATAAAAAATAAATATTTTATGAAAGAATTCCAAAACAATTTTAAAACTGGAAATGGGCTTTCGGGTTGGCCCAATACCTAATTTTATCACCCAAATCCATGATTCTAATGAATTTTTAAGGGGCCCAAAATTATTTTGTGGTTTTAATAATTAAATGAAGGTCAATTTGGAAGTTTAATGGTTGAAAAATGTTGAAAAACGAATGAGTTATTAAAGAAACAAAATATACTTTCAAAACTGGAAATGAGCTCTTAGGTTGGCCCAAATTTTGGAAACCCACTATTTCCTTTAAAAATGCATGAAAAACCACCAAAACAAATCAAGGATGTAAATTAAATGAAAAATACCACTAAATATTTCATGTATGTGACAATTCTCCCCCCCATGAAGGACTTTCCGCCCCGGAAAGTCAACATGAGGCTTGATTGGAAAACAAGAACGGGTACTCTTCCTCGACCCATGACTTTCGCTCCCATGTCTCATGTGTATCATTTCTATGCTGCCATAGAACCCGGACTAATAGAATAGACTTCCCTCTAAGTATCTTCTCTTGGGAGTCCACTATTTTCACTGGCCTCTCAACAATAGACAAGTCAGGCTCTATCTCTAGTTCTTCCCAACTCAACACATGGGACGGATCCGGGTAATATTTCTTCAACTGAGAAACATGGAAGACATCATGGATGGAGCTCAACTGAGAAGGTAAGGCCAACCTGTATGCCACCTTTCCAATACGTTCGATGATCTCAAATGGCCCGACGTACCACGGAGTCAGCTTACCTTGCTTCCCCAATCGACGATGGCCTAAACGAGGGGCCACCTTCAAGAATACTCTGTCACCCACAGAAAACTCTAGGTCTCGATGCCTCCGGTCTGAATATAATTTATGACGACTCTGAGCTGTCAATAAACGTTTCCTGATTAATTTTACCTTCTCAGATGTCTCCTGCACCATACTCGGCCCCAGTAGTGAGGTCTCACCTACCTCAGCCCAACAGAGGGGGGACCGACAAGGCCGACCATAGAGCGCCTCAAAAGGAGCCATTCGAATTGAGGATTGGTAACTGTTATTATAAGCAAACTCAACCAATCCCAAATGGGTATCCCAAGAACCTCCAAAGTCTAAGACACATGCACGAAGCATGTCCTCCGAAATCTGATTCGCCCGCTCTGTCTGACCATCCGTCTGCGGATGGTATGTTGTGCTCATCTTAATCTGGGACCCCAAGGCCTTCTGAAGGCCTTCCCAGAATCGAGATGTGAAATGAGGGTCTCTATCTGAGACAACTACTGATGGCACACCATGGAGTCTCACCACCTCCTGAAGATACAAACGGCCCAACTCATCCACTTTAGATGTATCTCTGATCGGAATGAAGTGGGATGATTTCGTTAGACGATCTATCACCACCCAAATGGAATTCTTAGCTCGAGTTGTATGAGGTAATCCAACAATGAAGTCCATGGCAACCTCGTCCCACTTCCAGGTATTAATGGGTAGTGGTTGGAGCAAACCGGAGGGCATTTGGTTCTCTGCTTTCACCTGCTGGCATGTGTAGCATCTCGACACAAAGTCCGCTATGTCCCTTCTCATACCAGGCCACCAAAACATCCGACGGACATCATAATACATCTTAGTGGAACCCGGATGGACAACCCAATGAGACTGGTGGCTATCCTGCATCACCACCTTCTGTAGAGATAATGGCACTACCGAATGACCCTTGAAGCACAAGATGCCCTCGGGAGACGACGACCAATCAGAGGATGTCTCCCCACCATGAAGAAACTGCTTCGATCTCTAACAAAGCTCATCACTAGGTTGTTCCTGCTCAATCAACTCCAACAGAGAAAGAGTCAACTGGATGCTCGCCAATAATTCCCCTCCACTATGTTCCTTGGTCTCCACATGCATCTGAGAAAATATCCCCATCAATGTCCACTCATCACTGGACTTCCTCAAAGCCTGCACTGGGACCCTTCTGCTCAAGGCGTCGGCCACTACATTACCCTTACCTAGGGTATAGACAATTTCAAAATCAAACCCATGCAAGTACTCGATCCAGCGACGCTGCCTCATGTTGAGGTCCTTTTGTGAGAAGATATAAGCCAAGCTTTTGTGATCATAATAGACCACAAACTTCTCCCCAAAGAGGTAGTGACGCCACGTCTTCAAAGCATGCATCACTTCTGCCAACTCCAAGTCATGGGTTGGGTAGTTCTTTTCGTGTGGCCGGAGTTGGCAAGAGCCATACGCCACCACGTGATCATCCTACATAAGCACGCACCCAAGACCCATACCTGAGGCATCACAAAAAACCACATATCCCTTTCCTACATCTGGTAAAATCAGCACGGGGGCAGTAGTCAATCGCCTCTTCAGATCCTCGAATGATTCCTGACATTCTGGACCCCATACAAACTTCACCCCTTTCCGGGTGAGGGTAGTCATCGGTGAAGCAAGCCGAGAGAAATCCCGAACGAATCGCCTATAATAACCAGCCAGGCCAAGGAAACTCGTAATCTCGAACACATTCTTCGGCTCCTCCCATGACATAACCGCACTAATCTTATCAGGGTCCACTGAATATCCATTCTATGAGATCACATGCCTGAGAAATCTCACCTCCCTGATCCAGAAACTGCACTTTGACAACTTTGCATAGAGGCGGTGATCCCGTAATGTACCCAAAACGACCCTCAAGTGATGTTCGTGTTCCTCCTCAGAGCTAGAGTATACCAGAATGTCGTCCACGAACACCACAACAAAGGAATAGAGATACTGATGGAAAACCCTATTCATAAGTGCCATAAAGACTGCTAGAGCATTTTTCAATCCAAAAGGCATGACCCAATACTCAATGTGGACGTACCTACTTCGGAAGGCTGTCTTTGGGATATCTGACTCCTTCACCCTAAGTAGATGATACCCTGAACGCAGGTCTATCTTTGAGAACCACTTTGACCCCTTCAACTGATCAAACAAATAATCTATTCTGGGTAAAGGGTATTAGTCTTTGATTGTTACCTTATTCAGCTTCCGGTAGTCAATGCACAACCGGAGGGATCCATCAGCCTTTTTTGCAAACAACATAGGAGCGGACCAAAGAGAGACGCTCGGGCGAATGAATCCTTTGGATTCTAAGTCGTCCAGTTGTATCTTTAATTCCCTCAACTCTGTGGGGGCCATGCGATAAGAGGGAAGAGATATCGGCTGTTTTCCCGGCGCCAGATCAATTGAAAACTCCACATCCCGCTCTGGGGGCAAGCCTGAAAAATCATCTGGGAATACCTCTGGAAACTCATTCACTACATGAGGTAGTGCACCTTCAGGGGAAATAACATCCTCTAGCATAAGAGAAGATAACTGGAAGACAACACTTCCCAACTCTGGGAGTGGAGGCCCTGCGCGACCTGACCGAGGATCCCATTCTCCATGAAAAACCTGATGACTCCCATCAGGTGCCGCGAAACTCACACGCCGTCTATAGAAATCGATGTGTGCCTAGAAGTGTACTAGCCAATCCATCCCGAGTATAACATCAAAAATGTTCATATCTAAGACCAATAGGTCCCACTCCATCTCAACCCCTGACACAGAAAGCGCACATGATGGGCACCTGAGACCCTGCTCCTTCTCCTTTCCCAGCGGTGTCACCAACTCCATTGTGAATGACATCAAATCAGTTGGCAGATTCAGAATGTCCACAAAACGGGAAGAAATGAATGAAACAGAGGAACCAGTATCAAAAAGGGCAACAGCTATAGAAGATGAAATTAAAACGGTACCTCGAACAGTCGACGGTCCTGCCTCTGATCCTGGTGGTGCATGATCCACCGCATGGAGATGTCCAGTCTCTGGTTGAAGACGACCGCTAGTCTGTGGCTATGCCCTGAACTAGCTCCACCCAGAAGATGACCCAGCCCTACCACCACGGCTGCCAAATCGAGATCCCCTAGTCCTCGACGGCTCAGACTGTGCTGGCACTCCTCTGGGAGCCATGGATCCTGCCTCACTTTGAAGTGGACGCGCTATCACGCAAAAGCGTTGCACGTGTCCCATACCTCCACACTGGAAACAGGTCTTCGGAGGATGAGGGAATGCTGGACAGATGTTCCCGGGCTTCCCATACTGGTGGCACACGACCGATCTCGCATCAGAAGCCACTGATGACAACTTCCTAGAAGATTTCCCTGAACTGCCTCCTCCTTTCTTCACATGATCCTCCCGCTTCCTTTTCTTCTCTGAGGAGCTTCCACTTCCCACTGCTGATACAGAACCATAGAAACCAGCCCTTCCTTTTCTATCAATCTCCACCATGCACGCCCGATCAACGACCTCAGCATAGGTCCTCAGCTTAAACAAGAACACCTGGGAGTATATCTCTGGTCTCAAGCCTTTCTCAAACCTCTGGGCCTTCGCTTGCTCATTAGAGACAATTTCTGGAGCATACCGAACCAACTCAGCGAAACGGTTGGCATACTCCATCAAATATATATTTCCCTGAACAAGTTCCATGAACTCTCTAGACCTGGCATAAGCCAACACCTCAGGGCAGTACTGTTCATTGAAGACAGCCTTGAAATCTCCCCAGCGCATCTGCTCATTCTTCCCATCCTGAAGCACTGACTCCCACCATTTACGGCTGGGACCATCCAATAGAAAGGAGGCACACTTCACCCTGAGCTCCTCGGTTGATTCCAGGAACTCAAACATATGCTCGATCTTCTCGAGCCATTCCTCTGCTTCTTGGGGTTCTGAGATGCCTCAGAAGGTTGGAGGCTTATTTTTCAGGAACTCCTGGGCCTTTTCCTTTCTAGGACCAATATCATCCTCTATAATAGGAGCTGGAACTGGAGCTGGTCCATATCCTAGATCCTGGACAGCCCGGACCATGGCCTCGACTATCCTCTGATCAATTGGTGTGGGAGAACTCTCTCCGGCTTCCTCCCGTGGGTGCGTGAGAGCTTTTCGGGGAGGCATGTTGCTACAAAATGTAACAGTCACAAAATAATAATCAATACCACAATTCTGAAAATTTTAATCAAATACCTCAAATATATATAATCAAAACACATTTCAGTAATAAAATAAACAACTACAACACATCCGCATGATGTCCACATGTGGTCTGCAGCCCACACGTCTCACCTGGAAGTGAAGTCAATCATTAAATTCCAACATCCCTTGGTGACTCAGGGTATGCCATGAGAGGTGTGGGCCAGACACCCTACTCACAACCAAAACCCCGAGCCCCGATAGTCCTAGCTCCTGTCTATCCCGACTCATCCCAAAATAACAATATAACCCAAAAACATTAACCTCCTCTGATACCATTTTGTCACGAACCGAATCTGGTCGCCAGCAAACCAGCACCAAACCCGGCTCATGGCAAGAACCGAAGGGCGTTCCCCATCCCCACGGGCTGGCACAAGTGCCCGGGTATAATAAAAATTCATTTGGGAACTATTTACCCGAGTTTGGGTTCATAAGATAACCAAAAACAAACAACAAACCAAATCTGAAAAATTATGCCAAACAAGAATTAATAAAAATTCAGAACTTAGTATATGAGTTTTAAACAAGACACAAGAGGTCCAAAGGTACATAAAAGTAGCAGAAAACAGTCCATGAGACTCCACACGACAAGGGGTCATCACCCACAAGCCATCTCCACAACACCGCACCATCGAGACAAACTAGCAACCCGAACCGCCATCGCCCAAGGATTTTCCTTTTCCTGTGTCAAACACGATCAAGTCTACTTACACCCAAAGGTGTAAGTAGTGTGTGATACTAAGCCCAATAGGATATCACCCAAGGATTTCAAGTGATAGGCATTGTAAAATAAAAGGCTTGCAAGAGTTATAAAAAGATAATAGTGGCATTAATTTCTAAAAGTGCAACTTTGAAAAGAAAATAATTTTCAATGGGGATAACTATAAAGAATCAGTGAAATTGAATAAAACATTCAAGCTACTAGTTTTCAAATCCCAAAATACCATAATGAAAGTTTAAATGACAAAAAGGCCATGAGCACCAAGCGTAGGAACCCCCCTAGGTACTAGTTTGTTGTGAGCCCCAAGTACCTCGTACCTCGGTGAAAGTAACCATAACGAAATTCGTTCTCGTGCAAGAGCCACTAGTAGGGAGCATACCCATAACCTAGTGGTCTCCAATCATCTCCATTATAGTTTTGATAGTGTTATCCATTTCAGACTTGCTAAGTGAACCATGGTCAAAACCCCTCTGTTCACTAGCGTACTAGTACACGTTAGCCCACCTAGATACCCAGGTTTCCCGTATTGTGCTCAAATAGTCACCACATGATACCAAAATCAATATTCACATATAAATATTAGTTCTGGTCACACACATTCAAAACAGTATCTACACCTTCTTTTCACCTTTTCCATAACTCAATAAACCATTTATAATTTCTATAAAACAATTTCAAGAAAATTAATCAAATGTTGCACATTAAATTCATCTAAAATCCCATATTTAAAACCGAATGGAGAACAATATTATACCAAAACATAAATTTCAGCATCAAAACATTTTTATAAGTCCAATCCCTGAATTATAAAACAACACCAAGAGGCACAATATGGGTTACACATGTAAAACACACATTTTCACGCAAGATTGGCACTTAAAAATATACCACTTTTAAAATGCTACCCAAATCAATTTTTGAAATCAAAATACTTAATTGTGAACATAATGGAAACCTAAATACAGCAAGCCAACTCATTATACAATACCTACATATGAAATCACCTACCAAAAGAGTCAAAACCCCCAAATCCTTGTTCGTCACTTCAACCGCACCTCTGCCGCACCACAAAGGAGTAAGATTGAACCTAAAACCAGAGGATTGGACCAAGAAACTCAAAACTAAAACCCTAGGTACAAAACCCCATCTTCTGGACATTTGGGGGTTCAATAAAAAAGGAATAAACCCTAAGAAGAAGGTAGGAATAAGGAAGAGAAACAACTTACTTGACAAGTCTGGACGTTTTTTGGAGCTTCAGAAGTTAGGCCCTAAATCGCGATCAATATGAGGTCCAAAGAGGCGAAAACTAAGATGGGGGTGTGGCTGGGTTAGATGGGAATGTTTGAGAGGTGGAATCACCGAAAAAAATAAAAAATAAATATTTTATGAAATAATTACAAAACAATTTTAAAACTGGAAATGGGATTTCGGTTTGGCCCAATACCTAATTTTATCACCCAAATCCATGATTCTAATGAATTTTTAAGGGGCCCAAAATTATTTTGTGGTTTTAATATTTAAATGAAGGTCATTTTGGAAGTTGAATGGTTGAAAAATGTTTAAAAACGAAGGAGTTATTAAAGAAAAAAAATATACTTTCAAAACTGGAAATGGGCTCTTAGGTTGGCCCAAATTTTGGAAACCCACTATTTCCTTTAAAAATGCATGAAAAACCACCAAAACAAATCAGGGATGTAAATTAAATGAAAAATAACTCTAAATATTTCATGTATGTTACTTGTTATTAGGTTAATTACTTTTCAATATGATAATTTAAGAGCAACTGATGTTATTTGGAGATAAAAGTTAATTTGTACCTTGGAAGACTATGTGACTAAATCCTTCAAATACTTGGGTTTAAATATTAGTTTCGTTTACTTTGTAGAATTTTAAGTTCAAATTGTTTATCAAATGGTCCTCGTTGAACTTTGGGTTTTGTTGGACAAATTTTGGAGATTAAGAATAGATTTTCTTTTTATAAAGGGTTATCCTTTTCTGGATTATCTGATCTTGTACTAACCATTTTGGTTTTGGTTTTGGTTAATGTCTAAAGACATGAGAAGTATATAGTTCTCTTTTGTTGATTAGGTGATTCTATAGAAGTTGATTATAGTGAACAAGTCTTCCTAAATACTCGTCTTTTGGAGAAAATATGAGTTTGTGTATGAAATCTAATAAAAGTTGAAAGTAAACATGATAAGTAATTATGTTTCCTTATGAATAAATTCCTCAATAAAAAAACAAAAATGTTTTCTATTAACTTTTCCTACTGGGGAATCAAATACTGTTTAACCCATCACAAGATTGTGATTTTCTTATGGTTAACTTTCTCCTAAACATGTTTTCTATCACTCTCCATCAGAACATGACCCTATGTTTTCTCCTCCATGTCCATGTTTTACTACATGGAATCATATTATGGGTTAACTCAGGTGACCTCTGTACTTCTAATTCTTTATTTTAATGTGATTGTTTTACCGACTCTTGTTCCGATGTAGGACTTTCAAGGATGTTTCCGAGCACAATTTTAAAATTGCGCGGACGCAATTCCCAAAAGGAGGAAGGATGTAACACCCCAGTTAAATAAAAATATTACATTTTTATATTTATCCATATTTGTGAATAAAATATTAATATTACTTTAAAGGGGACGCTATGCTCGATGGAGTACCCAATACGCAACAAGGGGTTTCTTGGTTTTAGTAAATCGATGGATCTAGAAGGCACCAAAGTGACAACTTGTTTGCAGGAAACTGTGGGGGTTCTTTGATTAAGAGACTGGATGAAATGAGGGATTCAATGAGGAAACTCGTGGTTGTTCTAAACAAACTACCAAAGATTCTTGATCAACCACTTGAACCTTGGTATGTTCTTTAATGCATCATGTATGAGATGACCAATCGATGAGGATGTTCAGGTAATAATTATAAAGGTAACCATTAGAGTTTATATGATCCTTACGTTTGAGGTAATTATGGGCCATTATATGTTATGATGGAAAATGAATGGCATGAGATAAACTTGAGGTTAAAATATTTTATGATTATTTTTGAAGATTTTATCTAATTTTGGGTAATTTTTTAAGAATTATATAGTTTTGGAAAAACGAAAACACGCAGACCGTGTGACAACCTGTCGCGTCGGACAATGCTACAGGAATCGAACCCACAACCAATGTGTGACTGATATTTATCACATACCACTCGACTATGTGAAGTCCCTGGTTAGTTTGACTAATTCTTTTTAGTTAGATTATTTTAGAAATCAAGAGTATGTTTATTTTGGGTTATCTATGGAAATGATTAACCTATCATCGAGGATATGGGATTAGGTTAATTACTTTTCAATATGAGAATTTAAGAGCAACTGATGTTATTTGGAGATAAAAGTTAATTTGTACCTTGGAAGACTATGTGACTAAATCCTTCAAATATTTGCATTTCAATATTAGTTTGGTTTATTTTGAATAATTTTAAGGACAAATTGTTTATCAAATGGTCCTCGTTGAACTTTGGGTTTTGTTAGACAAATTTTGGAGATTAAGAATAGATTTTCTTTTTATAAAGGGTTATCCTTTTCTGGATTATCTGATCTTGTACTAACCATTTTGGTTTTGGTTTTGGTTAAAGTCTAAAGATATGGGAAGTACATAGTTCTCTTTTTTTTTGGATTAGGTGATTCTCTAGAAGTTGATTATAGTGAACAAGTCTTCCTAAATACTCGTCTTTTGGAGAAAATATGAGTTTGGGTCAGAAATCTAATAAAAGTTGAAAGTAAACATGATAAGTAATTATGTTTCCTTGTGAAAAAATTCCTCAAAAAAAAAAAACAAAAAATTTTTCTATTAACTTTTCCTACTAGGGAATCAAATACAATTTAACCCATCACAAGTTTGTGATTTTATTGTGGTTAACATTCTCCTAAACATGTTTATATCACTCTCCATCAGAACATGACCCTATGTTTTCTCCTCCATGTCCATGTTTTACTACATGGAATCATAGTATGGGTTAACTCGGGTGACCTCTGTATTTCTCATTCTTTATTTTAAAGTGATTGTTTTACGGACTCTTGTTCCGATGTAGGAATTTCAAGGATGTTTCCGAGCACAATTTTAAAATTGCGAGGATGCAATTCCCAAAAGGGGGAAGGATGTAACACCCCAGTTAAATAAAAATATTACATTTTTATATTTATCCATATTTGTGAATAAAATATTAATATTACTTTAAATGGGACACTATGCTCGATGGCGTACCCAATACGCAACAACGAGTTTCTTGGGAATCTTACGTTGCACTCTAATAATAAAATAATATTATTTTAAATGGTAGTTAACGCCTAGCCGTTGTAATGGTGGGAATGAATAGAACTAACTAAAAAATGATTATATATGTTTGTCAAATATTTTTACTTTTAAAATAAATGTTAGAGGATTAAAAATTTGAATGAATTCAATTTTTAAGCATAAACATTATAATGTTCTTTAGAAGTTCGATTAACCGCCTTTTGATGCAGAACCTCTTTTAAGTACACTTTTTGACAATTTTATGTGTTATATTTGAAAAAATAAAATTCTTCTTTAGAATAGAGACATCAAAATTTACTTTTTAAAATTTTTTGGTATCTTTCCGATAAAGTTCATTTTTAATGTATAGTGAAAAATGATGTATTTTAATTCAAAACCTCTTTTTAATATAAATTATTTATATGATTAGATTAACTTTTGAATTGTTTTTAAAATAAAATTAGAATTTATTTTTACCATTTAATCCAATAGTGGTCATTGGAATTAATTTCACTTTGAAATTGGACTTAAACTAGTGTCAATCTTTTAATAGATATTGTTTCATAAAAACACGCTATTTGTTTTGACTGCGGGAATTAATTATTGAATTAATTAATGCAACTTATATGTTTTGAGTTTTGTAAAACAGACATCATTTTTGAGTTTAGAATATCAAATATAACTTTGGGTGAATTTTTGGTATTTTTCTGAAAAACATCAATTTTTGATGAATAGTGAAACCACTAAGTGGTAGTTAAAGAAATTGATTTTTAGTTTAAATGAAAATTTGCCACCTCTGTGTTTTGAATTTCTAAAATCCGACATAAATGTTTTTCATTAGGATGTAAAATGTGGTTCAATGGGATTAAAATAATTTTTTGGTGAATAGTAACTTTTATGTTCTTAATCGCGATTAGAGGTAATTAGTGTAATTTAAGGTAAAAATGATGTTTTAATAATGTGAAATGACCTAGACACATGTCCTACCCTACGTTTATGTGTCATGGACGACCAATACAATCCATGGGTCAACTTGGGGACCCCATGGAGCCACTTTGGTTGGAAAATTACATAAATAACTTTTTATTTAAAGATAAAATAAAAATATCACAAGCATGAGATGTTTCACTAAAACAATTTTTAAATGGGGTTATACAAGTCATATTTTTTACTATAAATATTCATTAGATAGCTAAAACTATTTCCTACACCATGATATTTTTATTTATAATTTTTAGACATTAAATAAATTATATTATTTATGACATCATGATGATGCAGCGATTACCTCATTAATAAAGGATATAAATAAAATGAAAAGATAATGTTAAAAATATAAATTAAACTTGTAAAAAGCCTATTTTATGAGTATATTTCGAACCCTTTACACATTATCCTTGAAATAAATCAATGTTGGACCTTTAAAATCCGAATCTCATTTGAAAATAAAGTAACATTTTGTAACTTTACAAGAGTGCCCCTCCTCTCCTCTTATAAAAGGCCCCCACCTCTACCTCCTTACCCAAACCTCTCAAGCATTTGGCTCGGACAACCCCTGCCCATTTTGTCTCTCCAAATACCTATCTTACTCCTAGAGTCCACACTTTGGGCAGAAATATTCCCAAGGAAGCCTTTGACCTCAAATAAAAAAGAGTTACCCGATTTAAAGGTAGTGTCTTCTCTTATGTTCTTTTGTTTTATTTTTCTTCTCCAACCCCCTAAAATCTTTTTATTCTTTTATTTTGTAACAAATACAGTAACCTAAATAAACTAGGATGTTTTTATAAGAAGAAATATATCTACACTTTCACACACCTACATCTAATGGTTAATGAACATACAGTTTCTGTGGATTGCGAATTTCTGCCTCACGAAAAGATGATTGTTCTACACTCATATAACACCTTCAAAGGTGGCCATTAAGATGTAACTATATTTATATATGATATATGATATGTTTATGTTTTAATTATGCTTATGTATTTTTCTTTTGTGTAATACCTTTATGGTTTCCATTGTGTATAAACTCGATAATTTCATTTTAGGAAGTGCGGACTACCGCCCCCTCAAAGTGATTTGATTCGTTAATGCCATATGTGGGATGTATAAAGGATGTTTTTAAAGTTATTATATATGATTTAGGTTAAATATAAATGATGAATATAATTCTGGTATTAATATATACATACATATCATTTAGTTTTAATTCCATTAATATGACATAGAAATGAAAGTAGCGTTAATGCGTACGTACGGCTTACCGTCTCCATGAACGGTGCATTTCATTTCTTACATCTAAATGATTATGTAATATTATAAATAAATTTATATCCTGGATATATATGATATATATTATATCCAAATCATTAATATCATTCTGGATATAATGAACCTTTGACCACACAAACAACATGTAATTGTAAGAAGTCCACTTTCGACTTAAGAACCAAATATCGACAAAACAAACATTATTAACTTGAATGATTACATAATGTTTATAAAATTGCAATAAGTGATATAAAAGGAATAATGAACTTGAAAAATGTTCTTAATCAAGTATAAATTAACTCATGTTTATTATTTAGGATGTTAGAGAACGATTGAGTCAAGTCGGACCCGAGGTAAAGGATCTTACTCCTCTCTTTCTTTTTAAGTACACTGTTTTATGTCACTCCTTTTAAGATCATATTTATTATGATTGGGAAGTTATTTTATATTAATACTACTGTAATTTTTATGTTAATATGGTGAGAGACTCTATTTTCTCTCATCAATCCATTTTGGATGTTTTGAGTGGCACCGTTAGGCTGCCGAATTTTCGTAAGTGATATAACCTCTATCTTTTTTAAGTACTCTCATTTATGTCACTTCTTTTAAGATCCTATTCGTTATGATGGGGGATGTTATTTTATATTACTCTTGCTGTAAATTTTATAGTAATATGATAAGATACTCTATCTGATCTCATCAATCCATTTTTGGAAGTTTTAAGTGGCGACGTTAGGCTGCAGAGTTTTCGTAAGGGATTTTTCATCTCACTTTTATTCCCGTGAGATTTATCCTACATTGTCCACCATTTCCTTTGAGTAGTGTATGTACTTTCCATTATTATACTCTTTGTGTAATATAATTTTATTTATGGTTACTTACTTATTCATTGTATGACCCTTCTTCAATGAGGTGTAAGTTTCGAAAGTTACCCAAGTCGGTAAGGGAACCTTTCACCCTCCTCTTTTTAAAAGACTTCTTTTGTTATGTCTTTTAATTCACATACTATTATGTTGGGATATGTTCATATATATCCTTATTTATGTAAATTTTATGTCCAAGTGATGAGATACCCTTTTTATCTCTCATCAACTCATTTTATGTGTTTTGAAGTGACATCGTTAGGCTGTCGAATTTCTGTAAGGGAACTTCTTAACCCACTTTCAAATCATTAGGTTAAACCTATAATTCATTATTTTATTATACCAATATTGTGTGTGGAATATATATCTTATAGTTTCCACAAACCATTGTGTGGATATACTATTTCTGCACATAATCATTTAATTGATAAATTCTTATGTCGTTTCGACGGACTTGTATCAAAAATCATAACTCAATCTCATTTCATTGAGTTAAATATCTATGTCATTGGTTTTTTTTTCCATGATTATGTGTGAATGACCTCTGGTTGTTTTACACTTAATATCCACTGATATTTTGTGTATTCATATTTGTCACACATAATCATGTAATTGATTTATCCTTAATTTAAGGATACCATCTTTATAATGGATTTCATCTCAATTTACATTTCCATTGAGACTTAATTTATGTTATGCACCAATTCACTCTTATATGGTGTATATACTATCATTTGGAATATTATATCATGAATACGTTTATTCTCATGATATAATAAAGTTTTTATTAAAAGTTATTCCTCAATTATTGTATTCAAGTGTCTCTCATTTTGTTAAAAACCCTTTAACTAAAATATCATTTTAAATTTTTTAATGATTTAATATTATAAATATTTCTTATTAATATCCATGTTTTCAAAATGGTTTTAAGGATTTATTTCTATGGATATTAATGGTTTAAAATGTTAAATGCTTCAAAGTGGTATGGGACACTTTGATTCAGAAATATCATTATTAAATGTTTTAAATGGTTTTGAAAATGGTTTTTAGAATGGATTCATTATTTTAATATATTAAAATGTTATATTGTTATTGCAATGTGGGAATGTTATATTTCCTTTATGCTTAAGTTATGTGCTATGATTATGTTATGGTACTTAGGAATTGTTATGAATACGGGTGGTTCCGTGATAATCTAAGTGCGGGCGAGCCCGATATAGCTCTCCAATGCATTGGGTAACGCGAAGGGGTTAAACATTAAGGTTTCTCCGAAGAGATTTAGGGAATATATTGTGATGGGTATTCCAAAAGTAACCAAGAGGGTTAATCCCTACGTAATAATGTTATGAATGCCTCAAGTTACCTTTATGTCTTATGATTTCTATGATTTATTCATGATTTTATGAGGTATGTTAAAGTGCTTATGTTTTATGGGTAAAGTATGATTTCATTGTTATGTATACATGTACTCATGTTTCCTTTCCATATTTTTGTATCCCTTACTGAGATTTTTATGCTCATCCCATGTTTTTGAAATGTTTTTCACATGTCAAGGGAAGGGTACATGATATGATGATAATGTCAAGGAAGTGTCAAGAAAGAATCCATGTTTTATTTTAAATATGTTTCCGTTGATAGGAAAAATGAATACTATCTTTTATGTAACCACTTTGTTTAAATGTGGAATGTAGTGAATGTTTTATGATCTAATTCTCTAAAACTCTAAACCTGAAAATATCCTCAATGTGTAATATTTTAATAACTCAAGATTAAGTAAGGTTTACGGCTGGGGGCTTATAAGTTAGATGTCAGCAACTATTTTATGGATCTATTTTCATGTCTTTTTATAGGGTCTTTATCCCAGGTCATCATATTTTAGTATTGTACCCAATAGTAATGTATTTCTAGATAATGGCCTACTGGAGTTGTGCCTGTGGTGTCAACCATGGATTACTTCTTACACATGAGGGGACTTGGTGCATCTACTAATGAAAATAACAATATATTTGAATCCTAAAATCTCCATTTCATAATAATATACTAACCCCAAATGTTATCAGAACCACGTTCTCATACTAACTAAAATAACTTATAACATAATCATCAAATAAATATATGGTTTATAAAGACGTATCCATGTTCTTTCATTTCTATGATCATCTAGGAATATAGTATTATATAATTATGGAAATCGTTATATAAAAAAGTGGAAACATTCACACAATGTACAAATTTTTAAAAAATAATATGTATTTATGTTTAAATTCCTACTTAATTACCAAAACATTTCCTCCATTCAAAATGTGTCACCAATATTTAATAATTATCTTTTCCATAGTTTTTTCACATCCTTATTCCTAATAAATATCAATAAAAACATTTATTATGAATGCAATATTTTTACAAAATATATAAAATAAAAATTCATTTTATTCCCTTACAAAAAATTTAAATCTATAATAAATATTTTTATTTTACATAATAATATTTGAGATCAAATAATCATTTATTCACTCTTGATATAAACTTCTTTACAATACGTTTCATTAAACATTTTTGGAATAAATAATAATGGAAATCATAATACGGAAAGTTTCATTTGAAATCATGCGATCTCATGAAAACATATCAATCATTTTTTTATATTTAAAAGTTCATAAAATATTATTTTGATCATGAATTAATCTTATAACCCCAGAAAAGAAAAATATTTATAATAAAACTCATTGAATTTAATTAAAAACCAAGTGGGAAACATGGAACAATATCCTTAAAATCACCCTTAAATATAACTTTTACAAGAACACCTAAAATAGAATAACCTACCTAGTTAATTACATCATATCACTTTTTAAGAACATATCATTAATTAATGATTTAGAGGGTTATATTGAACCCATCCATAATCATATAAAATTTATAAGAACCATAACATGAATAAAAAACACAAAGTCATGAATTTACATATTAAGCCTCCTAAAATATGGAAATATATCACGTAATAAAAATAACATTCAGTTATATCATGAAAATAAGTTGAAATATCTATTTTAATGAATTTTTTTCGAAAAAATATAAATTAAAAAATCAGAATATTATTTTCATAGATTAAAACAACATATACATGTTTATGGTAATTTTTTGTGATAAATGTTAATATTTTTTTGTAAAAAACAATCAAATAATTAATAGAAAAAAAATTCTTTTCATAATTTTATAAATAAATTCAAAGTATCCCATTTGGATTATACAATGATATACCCCTAAATAATGGTAAAGAAAGTAAAATTTAGTATAAAATTAAATTTATCAGTTATTTGTATTATAAATTAGAAAACATAAAAGTGCATGGATATGAATGATAAATATTTGAATGGAAAAACATAAAATAATGCTTCAAAGAAAAGTAACATAGCATTACTCCAGACTCTCCATGTATGTTTTATACCATCCTATGTAATAAAATTATATTAATTATTTTATTCATTAAATTATATTTTTTGTCTTCATTCGATTAAAAATATTCATTTTATTTCATTTATTATCATGTTATATTGAGTTTGTAAATAAATTCAGTTCACATTGGTCATTTGGTCCAAACAGATCATGTGAGTTAACTAGTGTAAAAGAGATCTGAAAAAGGATACACTATATTTCTAAAATCGTAATAAGGTAATTAAACTCATATTTTTTCATTAAATACACTTTTATAAACATCCAATTACAGAGGGAATGAAAAATGTAGCATATAATTCATAGAGGCAGTAGTCCACATATACTCATGACAATCATTTCCTCATTAAAAAAATGGATTTTAATGTAATTAGATTATATCATATCATTAAATAATAATAAATATTTCCAAAATATCATAATTGTCCATTTAATCAATCATTACCACTCTCCATCTGAGTTTCTATTAAAAATTGAAATATAATATACATGGATGTGGAAGTCTACATGTACACATAGAAACTATTTTAATTTTTGTATGGTTGAAATGAAAACAATATGATGAATATAAAATAAAAATATTAACATTTCATTATATTAATTATTATTGTTTTATTTTATAATGTGGTTATAGAATATTTTCATTTTGTCTAATAGGAATGCAATTTTTAGGAATACAGTTAGAATATGTACATCTTCTTGGAAAATCTAAATTGTAATTTACATCTTAATCCATATTGGATTGATTTATTGGGACATAGAAATAACCTCTAATGTGGTTAAGTGTGTTGGGGAGGAATTTAGCTATGTATTTATCATGATAGTGTTCTCAAATTGTGTTGAAATGTGCTGAGAGGAGATACAATTTTATTAGTGGGAAGAGTGACACTCTTATAAATAATCTTAACATTAAAATATTATATATGGATTTATCATTGTAATGTGTCACCATGTTAAAAAAATTTTATGATATAGTAAAATAGTGCGTCCAAATATTATCATTAAATAAAATTTATTCATCATTTAGAGATATTGGAAGTCTTATCCCTTAGTTTACCCAACACTTTTACTTTTTTAACCATGAAAATTGCAACAAACATTTCTATTGTAACATAATTTTATGACTAAAAAATAACCTTTAGTAAATAATTATAATATGATGAATAAAAATATAGAATCCATTTAAAAATATTAAATTTATGTATGCGGTAAAATTTATCTCAAATATAAGTTCACATAACACCAAGAAAAATGTTTTTTAAAAAATTACCCATTTTAAGAATAAAAATGTTTTTAAAACAAAATCATGTATAATATGGATATATATATCAATTTTTTATTTTTTTCATTTAAAAATATTAGTTATTTCATTGAAACCCCCACGTTTCAAACATTAAAATTACATTAATTTTTTTTAACTTAAACATTATACAAACATATACCCAAAAATCGTAGTTGGTATAGTGTATTTGGAAACATGGATGCTTAAACCCTGATAAATATGTGAGCTACCTTATCTCCCACTATTATATTCTTGACTAGAACCATTCTTAGAAACCAAAAACATATTACAAATTGTCACAACCTGGGGAAGTAAAAATTAAAAGGGTTGATCTAATATTCTCATTAAGGGTAACCAGGGGATAAATTTAAGAATAAACACGAGCATAATGGTATGATAATTTGATCATTAAAAAGAATATAATACCCTTCATATCAAATAACAATTACATATGTCATGGAATAAGTAATCTTAGTTTAGAAGACATGAATAAAAAAAGTAAATGACATAAACTATGAAAGAATAAAATAAGAGAAAGACATATAATTGGGGAAAACCCATTAGTTTATAATGATTTCAATAATATCCCATGCAACACTTCAATGACCATCTTATTTGAATGTGTTCACTCTGTATACCAACATTGTAGTCATGGTTCACTTACATGGACATCATTGTATCATATGTTCACTCTTCATACCGTATTAGTAGTCATATTTCACTCCCATGGACATTATAATAGTCAAGGATCATTCCCATGACCATCTTAGTATTATCTCATGAGATATAAATATTAAACCAATGCATTGGAGGGAGATATATGTCCCACATTTCACAAAATGAAATCATATGTACATGTTCCAAAGGATCATAAATAAACATATCATAACTAATGAAATAAAATGGTTATCATAAAAATTTATGCATATAAAAACCTAAGATAAACTTATATGGTTGGTGATCATTTCATCAAAAGAAAATCATGTGAATGTTTAATGGATTTCATATACATATTACTTATGAAGAAGAAATGGGTTTCATAAAGACTGTGATATTATGAATAACCTATTCATTGAATAGATTTAAATGGGACCATTGTATTGGAATTAGTAACGTCAATATATGTCATTTTAGATGGAAAATAATTTTAAAATATACTTTAAAAATAACATTTCATGAAGAATATATCATTTTGGGTTTGAAAATTATTTTTAATTAATTAAAACGTTTAAAAATATTCTTCATTGAAAATACAATGGAATCTTATAGTGAAGGCATGAAATAATTTTGGAAACCTTTTATATTTAAAACAAAAAAAATAATATTCAAAAAATTAAAAAAATATTATTTGAAAGTATCATTTAAAAACATTTCCTTAATGATTATAATTTTAAAAAAGAAAAGGGAACTTTCGATAAACTAAAAGAGAGTAAATATGTACATGTCGTATGAGGTTAAAAGAATATTACTTTTTCATTCATAAAATGATAGAAAAATTCATTTTTGAGAAAGAGAAAAAATATTCCAATAATATATTGGTAAAACAAAAAGGTGTAATTTTTTTAAAAAATATTATATGATACTGATATAATATTCTTGGAAGCCATTTTTATACAGCATAGATTTCCTACCTAAAAAAGTGTTAAATCATGATTTACTAAAAACCCTTTCATAAGAATATTCTGTACCAACGTGTATGATAAGGTACTAATACATGATTATATCATGAAATAAAGTATGATAATTAAGCTCGTGAATATTATTGAGAGATTTATTATAATATTTCATCGAAGGAATCATAAACATAAACAATCTCAAAAGGCAATTAAATTGTCTAAATAAAATATTATAACTTGGTTTCTTGGGTTCATAATATCCATCTAAGGAAATTAAATTAAGTAAACCATATAATATCATTAAAACATTTATATTCAAGATATTTCATTATAAATGGAAATATATGCTAATCAGAATAATAATTTAGGTGCATTACATAACATGAGTCTCAAAGAAAAAATTGAGAGAAAACATTTTACCAATGTGGATTTTTAAATTTCAAACTCAATGAAGGATAGATCATAAAATGGACATGTGAATACACATAAATTTAAATATAAGATACATATAATAATATCATGGGAATTACATACACCACCTGAATGGAATGAGTGGATTACATAACAAGTATATCAGAGAAATTAAAAGTGAGATGAAATCCCCTTACCTAGTGTCTAGATTGTCTTCATACTCGTACAAGATTCATGTATAATAAATATATATTTATTATACATAATTTAGAGAAGAATATTATTATACATAATAATATGTATGGTTTTATTAGGACATTATATTACCCGCATGTTAATGATCCTTTGTTAATCTTTCACTTCGGGTAATATTCACATGGTTCTTCGCATGCATCTTAATTTGTTATATCTTTGTTACTTAAAATTATACCTTGATTACATAATATATATCAGTATATTAATATTATTTATATATATTATATTTTTATTGTAATAATATAAATAATAATGATGTATGAAATTGAATAAACTATACATGGAGACAGAAATTCATATGTACGCATGAATGCTACTTCCGTTTTTTGATTTAGTATTGACAGTAAGAATGAGTTGACATATATATATATATGTGTGTGTGTGTTTGTGTCTATATATATATATTTAAATATATATCAATATTATGGCATAATTACAAAATCATATATATCATATAATTCCACTAAACACATCATTAATACATTTCTTGTGGTGTGTGAATGAATGACATCACATTGAGGCAGGGGTAGTCCACATTTCCTCAATCAAGATTATCATATTAAAACCAAATGGAAAATAAACAGATGTTCATTTTAGAGGGAATAAATAATCACAAATACATATTAAATATAATATATGAATCACTTATATAGATTTACCATCATAATGTACACCATGATTAGTGGTAAATAGTAAATGAACAATCATAATTTCTTAAAGAAGCAATTAACCATACACTGAAACAATATGATCGATATTCATTAAATAGATGATAGTGTTATTTTAGGTCTAAATCATTTCATAAATAATCCAACTATATTTATTATACTTTTTTTTCACATAAGAAATTAATAATGAGAGTGTAGGTGGTGAAGAAGGAAATGAAATGAATGGAGATAGAGAGAAGACGTTACCTCTAAATAGGGTAACTCCTATTATTTTTTATATAAATAATTAATTATGAGGATTTCTATAAATTGGGTGGATTCAAGGAAAAATGGAAGGATGTATGAAGATTATATGATCAATGTTTGGGTGATACAACTTGCTTGAGAGGTGTGATGATGTGATAGTGTGCTTGACTTTACATAGTGGAGAGAGAGTGGCACTCTTGTAACTACCAAAATGTATTAAAAATAAGGAGATAGAGGGATTATAACCCTTGATAGTTCGTTGTTCAGAACTATATTTGTTTTTAATACTGAAGATATCAACCACGCATCCATCTCTCCATGAAATATTCCAGTTTTTCAAATAAGTAAATACCAGGAATCATGGTACATTAAAACCTCTACCAAACAAACAAATTTGTTCATTTTAATAATTTGGTTCCTTAACTTCTAGGATTCCCGAACATTATCATTTTTTTATGAAATAAAACTTTGTAATATAACTAGTTTAACCATTAAGATTGAAATAACATGAGATTTTCAAGAAAATATATAGAATCTTTGTAATTAATATGATATATAATTTATAAAATAATATTCGTATGTTTTTTAGAAACTAAATTTAAAAATGTACAAGATATGCAAAAAAATACAATACAAATCTAGAACATGTCAACAATTTTTTTAAAACATATGGTACAATATTTTTATTATAAAAAAATATTTTCTTTATTAATAGAAAATATTTAATGTTTATTAACACATAAAAATTACATGGAATAATATATTATTTTTATTAATTTTAAAATATTTAATAAAATTTCATTATATTAAAATAACAATAATGTAAATTTTTATATTATTTATTTAATGTTATATTTAATATACAAACCTAATATTGGAATTAAATTTTAACTTGGTTTACTCATGTGTAACATGATATATAAATCATGAAAAATAAAAAAGGGAAATAATTCAATCAATTTACATCACATTCAGTATTTATATTATCATTTATTTTAGTTAATTATTTACTAAATATTTACAATATAGTTGATTCTTAAGCATTTTCGGTAACTATAACATCTATAAAATGATTGATAAATTATTTTGATAAAAATATCAAAAATATATTTTAAAAGGATATGTATAACCAAAAATATGTTTTTTACCTATCTAAAATATTTTTAAATGTTAAAGGTAAGGAATGTTCCCTTTTTATATTTTCCCATATATAACATTTTATATAGGGAACATCCATTTAATAATATACCCATAAAACCTATATTTTGAACAATGTCAGTATAAAGTCTATATATTAGAGTAAAATGGATTTTTTTCTAGTTTCCAGGTCATTTATTATCTTTTGAATAAGGTTTAGTATCATTTTAATCATAATCATATCATAATCACCATAATTAATTTTAGTCACATTCACAAATAATTTGGGTCAAAAAATTAAGTTGATCTAATTTGATCAGAAATATCATATTTATGAAAAAATTGTATATAAAATAAAAAAACATAACAGAGGAAAAATTATGAATAAAGGTAATCCCACATATGGAGAGAAATAATATGTTTTTAATGTAGAAAAACTTTCAACTGTTTGTTATGTTTTTATATTCAATTTAAATGAATATTGGTTATAATGAACATAATTTTATAAAATCAGGTATATTTGATCTAATTTGACTCTAAAATAAATAAATAAAATAATTTATCATTAATAATTATAGAAATGAAATGGAAATTTTTAACCAAAATTTAGTAGTTCTCACTATATATAAAAATGATGTTTCATAGAAAAATTCCTAAAATACATCCCTTCTAAATTTTGACATTCTGAATTAAAAAATGAGGTTTTTTTAAATAAAATTAATTAATATTACCAAAATGAGTTTTAAAATAGGATCATCCTTCAAATATAGTAACGCTTGGTATTGTGTGTACCAAAATCTAACTTAATGTTGTGTATACCACAAGCTGAGCTACGTGCTGTTTGTAGTGAATGATCAAATTGGTATTGTTTATATCACAAGAAAACAAATCCATTTTTTACTTTTCATTGAAAATTCATAATATAAAACATATTAATCAAAACAAAGAAAATATTTCACAAAATATCAGGGTTTTTCATTCTACCCCTAATTTAATGAATTTATCCCTCAAAATTCATCTGGGATATAAATGGTTTAATAATTAAATGTTTCATCCATAAGGACCTAAATAATAAAAATGAATACCTAAACATTACATAAAAAGGTAATTTTAGAACCATAATGGTTAAAAAATGTCACATATAACTGGGTTTCCACCTAAGAGAACATAGGTGGAATATGAAAACATGGACATGAATGAAAAATATAACAATATGTTCTGACATTTAGTATTAAAGAAAATTGTCAAGAAATGGTTAAAAATCCCATAGACAAAAATTTTCTATGACCTAAGGGTTCTTCAGATGCATAAAAAATGTAGGTATATGATGTCATTTTTTGTTTCAATTTGGTTTTCCAATTGTCGAATTATTTTAATTAAAATATATAAGTCAATTCCTTTTAGACAGTGTCACCCATAATCATTTTTGGATACACTTCTCCTATTTCTCTAAAATGTTAAGTGACTTTTCCATTCCTCATGTGAAAACAGATCAGGAGATATATGATATTTCATCCCATTCGTCATTAGTTTTCATTGGAATAATTTCATTTGAAATGACTATCCTATATTCATTAATCCTCATAGAGATGTAAGGGAATTTATTCTTTTTAACTTCATCTATTGTTTAACATATACATTCCATAAATTTTGAACATCATAACCCTTACATAATATTAAAATAAAAAATATGAGAAATAATTCACAAAATCCGCATAATAGTGATCCTAAATATATCATAGAGTTACTATTGGTTATCACGTTCCAAGCATATTAATCCCCCCATCATTTATTCTCTTGAATCAGGGTAATAACCTAAATTACCATAAATTCTTTTGGAAAAATGCTTGATTACTTATTCTAAAGTTTACTATATATATTCATTAAATCTAAGATGTTGCAAACATAATCATTTATGGCATAGACCATATTTTCAATAATTAGGTCTAGGTTAATTTGTACCATCCCATATGCTAAATCATATTTATAATATATTTATCAAAAAATAATTATCTCATTGTTATGAATTAATTAATTTTTACCTTCCCTTAAAAAAACAATAAACCCATTAAATCACTTTTTCATGTCTCCATCAACATTCAACAATTCCTTGTCAATCATTTATGACAACTTATAATAAAAATTCTATTGTATATTAAGATTCATATAAAATAATATTTGAATTACAAAAAAAATACTTTATTAGTCAAACCTTATTCTTAGTTCATTGCTCAGGACTCATCATCTTATTCCATAATACCACATTACTGGAATATGAAATATTAATCATTTCATTAGATTATTTAACCTAAATATAATCATGATTTTTTATTATTAATTTAAAATATATTGGAATAAAATCACATACCTTTAACATGTTGTTTGTAGTAACTTTATCTTTAGATGTATAGCCAATACTCATAACATCTCCCTGATTATCATTATGAGATTTACACATGAGAAATTATTTTTCATAATACTGAAATATTCCTCATAGAAAACATTAATTGTTAACCATTTTCTATATAGTTATAAAAATACATAAACTAGAAATAATGGGTTGAGAAACACATACAATATAAGAAATTCAACAAATCAGGATAAAATTACATATAGATGTCTAAATCAAGACACATTCCATAATCTATGACACATTGGGACTTTCCTAGGTTATTCATCAATAACTTATTTTTAAATATTTCATGTCGGTTTAAAAATAGATTAGTAATTACAAAAGAATGTCCCCTATGAGTGTCAATCTAGGTGTGCGACAAGGAACATTGTCGTGTACTAGAATACCCTGAATCGAACCCAGAGCATCTTATTAGAGTTGATACCCATAGGTACATCTATGGTAAACACACATCCAATTCTAATATGTAAATAATTAGGTATTTCTTGGAATCCACTCACTCTTTCCTTCACCGAAATTCTAGGTCATTTTGCAAAAAAATTACAAATCCTTAGACTAATCATTTGACATGTACGTAGGATTCTCACTATGGTTTTCTCATAATAGATTCTAAAGTTAAACTAAAAATTTTGTTTGATACAAACTATATGGACAATCACTTTTAGAACATTAACAATACATAAATTTTACATAATACATAAACACTAAACTAACAGATTCCCAAAGACCGTAGTTGGTATAGTTTCTTTGGAAACATGTATACATAAACACTAATATATATGTGAGATGCATTATTTCCCCCTAGGTTTTTCTGGAATAAAACCCATTTAGACACCCGAAACATAATAAATATCCTCACAACCTAGTGAAACTAAAATAAAATGAGGTTATTTTAAATTCAATTTAAGGGTAAACAAGGGAGGCATGTAAGCCTAAAATGATAATAAGGGTATTCAAATATGATCATGAAAATAGAAGAGCAACCCTTTATATCAAAGATCATATACATGGATCATGTCATAAATCATAGTTGTTTATAAAACATGAATTAAAATGAAGTAAAAGACATAATCCATGAATGAATAACATAAGAGTAGGACGTAGAATTTTGGAAAGAACATAATAATATAATGATTTCCAATGTTTCGAAGGTATTACTGCCAATAAAATCTTATTAGTATGGTATCACTCCCCATACCATCGTATTAGACATGTTTCTCTCCCTTGGACAGCATAGTAGCATGATTTCACTCCTCATGCCATCATAACAGTCCCGGTTCACTCCCATTGCCTTCACAGTAGTCAAGGATCACTCCCAATACCATTATAGATTATATGAAGTGATAGAAATATTTATCCAATGCATTGGATAGAGATATAGTTCCACATGTCACAAAATGAAATCATAAATACTTATTCTACAAGATCATAAATAAATTCAACATAAACAATGAAATAAAATTTGTATCATAATAATTTGAAAATATCACAACCTATGAAAAAATTATAGGTTTCATAACCATTTCATCAAAATAATATCCCATTAATGAGTAATTAAATTCATATACATAATACTCATTAAAGAGAAATGGGTATCCTAAGGACATTAAAATTTAGAATAACCGATTTATAGAAAAAAAATGATTCAAACATTTAGATCGGTATCAGTAAAATAAATTGATTTCATATTACATTTAATATAATTGTGAAGTATCTTTTAACAAAAAAATTCTTATGTAAAATTTGAGTTCTTTTTTAGAAAAGACATTTTAGTACACAGAACAATGTTATAATATTTTTCCTATAAAATAACTCAAAAACATATAAACAATGATTGAAAACATTTTTAAATCTATTTTCCTTGAAACTTATTATATAATCATGGAAACATTTTAAAAACCATTTTCATTGAAAATATATTTTTTAAACATTTCAATAATTATTATGCTATTAAAAATTAAAAGGTTTATTCGATGAAATTATGATGGGTAAATCCCTACATGTCATATGAGGTCATAAGAACATTCATTTACATGGTAAAATGGTTAGACAAGTTAATTTTTTAGAAAAAGACTATAATTTTACCTCCAATATATTTTTAAGAAATATTAAGGTAAATAATGTATTTTAATGCTTATAGGATAATGGTATAATATTCTTGGGAAACGTTTTTAGAAAACATTGCTTTCTGACTGAAGAAGGGATAATGTTGGGATTTCGTAAAAACACATTATTAACTATATTATGTACCCAAGAGTAGAATATGGTACAAATTGATAATTATATCTGGAAATAGTATAGTATAATGAAGCTCATGAATATTGTAGAGGGATAGATTAAAATATTTCATCAATGGAATCCTAAACCTAATCAATCTCGAAAAAAAATAATATTTTCTCAATAAAATATTGGTTTCATAGTCCCATTAAAAGGAATGAAAATTAAATGATTCATATAAATCTATGAAATTATTTATATTCATTATAAATTATGATTAATGGAAATATATACACATCAAAAAAGAGTTTAGGTGCACAACACAACATGAGTCTCAATGAATAAAAAAATGAGACAATACATTTTATCAAATTGGTAAATTTTGAAAGTTAGACCCCGTTAATTAAGGATCATAAAATTGTCAACTGAATACCCATAAATTTAGATATATGATACATAGAATAAAATAATTTGTATTATATACACCACAAAAAGGATAGAGTAGAATAAATAACATATATCTCACAAATATTAAAATTGAGATGAAATCCTCTTACATTGGGTCTTGACTCTCCTCATACTCCTACAAGATTCCTATATAATAAATAAATGTTTACTCTAAATATTTTACATAAGAATATTCTTATACATAATACCATATAGGTTTAATTATGAAATTATATAACCCTGTTGTTAACGATCATATATTAAATTTTCAATTCGGGTATTATGTCTTTTGTTTTTCACATTTGTCTTAATTTATGATATCAATGGTTATCTTAATTATAGAATGATTCAAAAATGTATATCATGATAAAAATATCATTTTTATTAATTATATGTATATTATTATTGTATATATAATAATGATATATGAAATTGTATACCCGGTTGATGGAGATGGTATCTCGTACGTACACATAAATGTTGTTTATATTTTTTTATTATCATATTAACGAAATAATTAAAATGGAATATACATATATCTATATAAATAATTATTCCAACAGAATTAATATATCACATTTATTATATAATTTCACTAAAATCATCCTTAATACATTCCTTGTGGTTTGTAAACAAATCACATCTCTTTGAGGGTGTGGTATTCCATAATTTCTCAAACTAGATTATCATATTATCACTACATGGAATGTAAGATATGTGTATTGTAAAGAGAATAAAAAATAATAAATACAAAATAATTATAATATATAGCATATGTAAAAATACTTTACATCATACTTGACACTATTATTGGTGGAAATGAAGAAATGAGCAATCATTGTTTCAAGAGGCAGTAGTTCTGCATACAAAGAATCATTATGTCCCATATACATTAGATAGAGGTGTGTGTAGGTGTTGTTAGAAATATTTCATAAAATTTCATATTATATGTATTATAAAATTCATTTTATACAATTATGTAATAAAAAGAGTGGAGGTGTGATGAAGGAATATAATGGAAAGGTACTTGAGAGAAGATGTCACCTCTTAATCGTGTAACTCCTTTTTATTTCTACCCAAATGATTCCCTAAGATGATTTATGCCCAATGTAAGGAATATATGAGGATTTTCGAAATTTTTGGATATTATTTGATCATAGTTTATGTTATCCAAGGGGCTTGAGAGGTGTGATGATCTGATAGAGTGTTTTCCTTTATATAGTGCAAAGGGAGGGACACTCTTGTAAATTCAAAAAGGCATTCATTATTGGGTAGTCTACCATACCTAATGTTCATAAATAATGGAAATATAATGGATTATATTTGAATAATGATTGATTAATACCATCATGACACAAAAATATGTTTATTTTAATAATTTGTTTCTTTATTTTCTAATATTCCCCCATTTTATCATTTTGGTTTTTTATTAATGAATACGATTTTCTAATCAAATTTATATATTTTTTAGAATAAAATAAAGTGTGATTTATAATAGAATATAGAGAGAATTAATTATTAATATGATAACTAATTTATAAAATAAAATTCCCAGATTTATTTTAAATTTATTTTAAAACAACCACATGTGACACACTATAGCACTTTTTAAACATGAACTATATTAACAATGTTTTTACAATATATAGGTAAATGTGTTATTTATAAAATATTATTTTTTCGTCAATATACCTTATTTAGTATTCATTATTAAATTAAAATTACCTTCCAAAATATAGTATTTTTATTATTTTTAAATCATTTAGTACATTTTCATTTACTTTAAAATGACATCAATTTCAATTTTTACATTATTTATTTATTGTTAAATTAAAAATATAAGACTAACAATAGAATTAAAAGATATTAGGTTTAATGAATTTTAAAATGATATATTCTTCTAAAAAAATAAATAAATACATTAATTAAATTAATTAACTTTACATTTAGTATTTATATTATCATTTGTTTTAGTTAATTATTATCAAAATAATCAATATATTGATGTTTCAAAGGAATTCTGTATAACTATACCATATATAAAAATTAATGTTATATATTTTTGATAATAATAACATACGTATATTTTAAAAGGATATTTATAACAAAAATATGATGTTTTTACATATCTTAATGTTTTATAAATGTTCAAGGTATGGAATGTTCTATTTCTATCTTTTTCCTTACATAATCATTTATACAGGGAACTTCTATTTAATAATATCCCAATAACCAATGATTTTCAATCCATGTGCTGATATGGACTTAATATTTGAATCCAACGTATATAGAAAAGTTTCTAGGTCATTTTAGTCATTTTTATAATGGTTTAGTCTCTCATTAAGCTTAATCTGGCCTTCATCACCTTAAATAATATTAATCAGATTCACTAATCATTTTGAAAAAAATTATTTTGATATTATTAGAACAAAAATATCATACTGATTAAAACTATCTATATTTGATTTTCAAAATTCACATAATATCAGTGGGAAATTTATGGTTAATTCTAATCCCGCAGATATAGAAAAATAATGGGGTTTTAGAGTAGAAAAACATTCAAAAGTTTGTTACAATTTAATATTTTATTTTAATTAAGAATTTATTCTAATGAAATATGTCGTATACAGGGATTTATAATAAATATAATGTGACTCTAAAATAATAAAAAACTTTATTTAGCATTAATAATTATTTAATCATAAGTGAGGTCGTTAACTAAAATACATGTGATTTCATTATTCATCAAAAATTATTGTTTTTTAGAAAAATAAAAAAAAAATCACAATAAGATAATTTTTATATTTTGAATTAAAATATTATTTTTATTTTACAAAATAAAATTCCTAAAAGTTTCAAAATATAGTTTTAAATAGGTTCACCCATTAAAACTGGTAAAACCCGGTCTTCTATGTACCACAATATTACACAGTGTTGCATGTACTGCATGTTAAGATAAGTGTTGTGTGTAGTACAAGATCAACTTGGTGCTGTGTAAAATAATCCACTTTTACTGTTGTGTAAAATGAAAAATACTATAAAGATTAATTAATTCAAAAAATCACAAAATCAAGAGGTGTTACATTCAACCGCCCTTTAAAATGAATTTTTCACATGAAATTATACTAGGTTATAAATGGTTTAATACTTGAAACTTTCATTAATATAGACCCAATTCATAAAAATAAATACAAATAAATTTAGGTAAATTGGAATGTTGGAACAATAACCATTACACGATGTCAAATATAATTAAAATTTCACATAGTAAAACATATGTGGAATGTGAAAATGATGGCATGGAATAATAATATAATTATTAAGTTCTAATGGATAGTTATACAGAACAAGGTCAGGTAAATGTTAAAAATCACAAATCCATAAATTTTCAATGTCCTAGTGGACATTTTTATTCATCGACCACATAGCTATATGACATAATTTTTTGTTTCAAAATCCTTTTACCTAAAGATCATGAATTTTCATTATAAGATATACTTGAATGATTTATAAAAAAGGTCACCCTTTATTTTTCATTGATCCACACCACCTCCTTCTATAAAAACCAAGGTCAATTTTTCATTCTGGAAGTAAAAACATATCTAGAGTACCATGGTATTCCTTCCCATTTGTCATCAGTTATCCTCAGAAAAAAGTAGTTTGAACCAGATTTCCAATTTCTATAAACCTATATATAGAGTGATAACACTTCAATCTTACCAAATTCTTCTTATATTTAACATAAACACACCATAAATTTTTAACCTAATAACCCTTCCAATATAAGAAAAAAATTACAAATAAGTCACAAAATCCTCTTAACATTGATCCCAAAAATATCACATACTATCTCTAGGTTATCACAATCAAAATATGTGAATATTGTCATCATATATTCTCTTAAAACATGAAAATGAACTGAATTACCAGAAATCCTTTTGGAAAACATGAATTCTTACATATTACAAAAGTTATTAGATATATTACATAAATATAATATATTGTAAGCTTCATAAATGTTGGCGTAGAACACATTATCAATAATCAATTATAGGGTAATCCATAAAATCCAATTTACAATTTCATATTCAATATATCATTATTGAAACATCATTATCTCTACATCAACCATTAATTAAGTGTTACCTTTATATAATCTAAATTTTACCGTACCATTAAATCACGTTTTTATGTATCCATCACCATTAAACATATCCTTATCAATCATTAAAGAAAATGTATACTGAAAATACCTATATATTTCATAAATCACATAACACATTCATTGAATTCCAAAACATATATACTTCATCAGTAAAACCTTATTCATACACCATTATATAGGAGTTATCAACCAATTCCTTAATAATAATTTACTTGAATTCGAAATTCAAATCATTTATTAAGTATTATTATCCTAAATATAATAATTTTTCTTATTCTTTATGTAAACAATACTAGAAGAAGATCACATAACAATCACATGTGATTTATATTCTCTTTATCTTCTGATGTATAACTGATTCTTATAACACCTTCCTGATTATATTTATGATATTTCCACATGGGAAATCATTTCTCATATTAACCATAATTTACACATCTATAATATTTTGTGTTTACCATGTTCCTTATAAATATCCCAATTACTATACTAGATAGAACGTGGTGAGAAACACGTATCATATAAAAAAGGCACATAATCAAGAAAACAAGACATATATGATGTAAAATCATGAAACCTTCTATAATATATGACACCATAGGGTTATCCTAGGATATTTGTAGACAATTTATATTTACATCATTCATAATGTTTTAGGAAGAGTTTGTGAATTCTCAAAGCATATCCCTCAGGATCGTCAAACCAGGTGTCCAGTAATGCCCTTTTTCATGTACGATATTACCCTGAGTCAATCTAGAAACATATTGTCAAATTTGTTACCCCTAGGTACATATGTTCCATATCTAAATCCACTTGCAGTGTCTATATGAGTTTGTATTTCTCAGAAACCACTCACTCATTCCGTCGCCAAAATTCCAGGTCATTTTCCTATACATTTCCTTATTCATAGACTTATTCTTAGACATTTTTTTGGTTCTCACTATGGTTTTCTCATCCCTTCGTCTTAAGGTTAATAATACATTTTCTTTGATACAAACTATAGGGACCAGTATTTTTCAATAAATAACATTACATAAGTACATTAGAATACTTAAACAATACATCTATAGTCGTCCAAAGACCATAGTTGTTATAGTGCCTTTAGAAACATGGAATCCTAAAAACCTATACATATTTTAAGTACATTATCTCCAACTAGGTTATTTTTTACTAGAAAACATTTTATAAACCTCAAACAAAATATTTATCTTCACAACCTTGGGAAGGATGAAAAAAGGTTGTGAGATCAAGTGCTTAGTATGGGTAAAAAGGGAGACATATAAGCACAAACATGAGAATAAGGGTATGATAATGTGATCGAAAAAATATAAGATCATACCCAGCATATAAATGATTATATACATGAATCACAGAATAATGTTTGAGAGTTTTGAATTCATGAATAAAAAGAAAGCAATGGAGAAAATCTATGAATGAATTAAAAATAAGTAAGATATTGAATTTTGGAAGACACATAAGAATATAATTATTTCCATAGTATCTCAGTAATCACTACCATGAAAATCTTATTTGTATGGGTACACATCACATACCCTCATAATATTCATTATTCAAACTCTTTCACATAATATTTGAATGAGTTCACTCTTCATACCATATTATTAGTCATGGTTCACTCCCATTGTCATTATTGTAGTCAAGGTTCATTCCAAGACCATATTAGTTTCTCTCATGATATATAAATCATTAACTAATGAATTGGATAGAGATATAGGTCCCACCTTTAACATAATGAAATCATACACACATTATCAAAAAATATTAAATAAATATATCATAACCCATGAAATGAAATGGGAATCATATAAATTTAAACACTTCCAAACATGTGGAATAGTTACTAGTTTCATAATAATTTCATTAAAAGGATAACCCATGATAGAGTAATGTATTTCATATTCATATAACCCATTAAGGATAAATGGGTTTCATAAAGACCATGAAATTAATCATAATAGATTAATAGATAGGATATGAATGTAACCATTATATTTTCATTGTTATCATCAATAGATGCCATCTAAGATGAAAATTAATTGAGTAATATCTCTTAAAAAACCTTTCATGAAGAAAATTTCCTTTATATATTGAAAAGGGATTTTTAATACATAAACCATTTATAAATATTTTTTCAATAAAATTCCTATAATAAATTTAAATATAGGAAAAATAATATTGCAAATATTTTTCCTTGAATATATATAATATAAACATGAAAACATATGAAATACCAAATTCATTGAATATTTCTTTTGAAAAATAATTTGTAAATATTATCCCTTTAATGATTAATACTAAGCTTCAATGAAATTACATTGAGTAAATCTGTACATTTCAAACAAGGTGAAAAGAAGATTCCTTTTGCATGGTAAAAAGGTCGGATAACTGCCTTTTCCAATAATCAAAAGAATATTCCCATGAATATATTGGTAAACAGAAAAAGGGAATTTTTTAATGTTAGAGGATAATTGAATAATATTCTTGTAAACCCTTTTTATGAAACAAATATTTCTAACCAAAGAACTTGTAAACATGTGTGTTACAAAAATCAAATTCTTAACAATTGTAGGTATCTATAATTTGGTACCAATACATGAGTATATTATGAAATAACATATTAAAATAAAAATGAAGTATATTCTTGAGAAATATATTATAATAATTCTTTAATGGAATCATAAACATAAAAAAAATTAAAATCAAAGAGATTTTCCAAAAGAAATCTAATAACATGGTATCATGGGTTCATAATCTCTATACAAGAAAGTATATTACAAGTAGAATATTATTTAATCAAAATATTTAGATTCATGATATTTAAAAAAAATTGAAATATATGAAAATTGAAAAATCAATTTGGTGTATAACAAAACATGCTTCTCAATGATGGAAAATTGAGACAAAACATTTTACTGATTTGGTACCTTTTTTATGTTAAACCCCATGAAAGAAGGATCATAAAATTATAATGTATATACCCATAAATTTATGTAAAATATAGATATAATTCTATCATGGTATGTATATACACCACAAAAATATAAAGAGTGGAAAACAAAACATGTATGTCATTGCAATTATAAGTTGAATGAAACCCCCGAACCGTGTGTATTTACTCTCTTCGTAATTATAGAAGCTTCTTATATAATAAATATATTTTTATTATAAAATATTTATAGAATAATTTTATTATAAAAAATTCAATATATGGTCTTATTATGAGATTATGTTTTCTAGTTGTTAACGATCCAATGGTAATATTTTCATTGGAGTAATTTTATTATGTTATTCGCACATGTCTTAATTTATTATATATTTGGTCCTTAAACATATATCATGATTCATTAATTTATATCATGATATAAATATCATGTAAATTATTTAATTTTAAATTATAATAATATATATAATAATGAATTATTAAACATAATACACCTTTCATGGAGATGGTATGTGGTACGTATGCATGAATGTTTTTTCCATTTTATTAGTTGTATTGAAAGAAAGAAAATAATATATATATATATATGTATATATATATATAATTATTAAAATATAATTACAATATCATATATATCATACATGTTCAATAAACTCATCCTTAATACATTCCATGTGGTGTGTAAAAGAATCACATCACTTTGAGGGGGAAATAGTCCACAATTTTGGAAACAATATTATCATTTAACACCAAATGTAATGTAAATATATATGTGTTTTAAAAGAAATAAATAAGCATAAATACATAATTTTTTTAATATATGAAATATTTAAATATATTTTACATTATATTGGAACCATGATTCGTTGTCAAAAACAAATGAACAATCATCGTTTCGTGAGGCAGTAGTTCTCCATACATAGAAATAGTATTATTGATATCCATTAAGTGGAGGATTGTGTAAGAATAGGATGAAATATTTACATAAAAACAAACTATTATATTTATTATAATTGTTTAATCACGCGACATTGGAATAAGATGAGTGGAGGGGGTGAAGATGAAAAATAAAGGAAAAGAGCTTGAGAGAAGAAATTACCTCATAATCAAGAAACTATTTTCTAGTATGTGGTAAATGAATAAAATAATTGGAATTATGCCCAAAGTTATGATTATATTGTGAATTTTTGGAAGTGATAAGATTTTTTTATTAGTTTTTGTGTGATCCAAGGGGCTTGAGCGGTGTTTTGAAGTGATAGAGTACTTTCATTTTTATAGTTGAGAGGGAATGGGAGTTTTGTAAATACCAAAACTTATTCACTATTGGTTACTATAGAAACCTTAAGTTACACCAAAATGGAAAAATAATGGATTATATTTAAATAAGGTCATATTTAAATATACACTATAAATAAATATTTGAATTTTAATAATTTGGTTCCTTAACTTTTATGATTTCCCAATTTTATTATTTTGGTTTTTGTTAAAGTATCTAGTTTTGTAATTTAATTATCTTAAATAAATAGACAAAAAAATTGAGATTTATTAATAAAATATATAGAAAATATATTATTAATACTATATCTTATTTTCGAAATAAAATTATCTTGATTTTTGGAAATTAATTTTTTTAAAGATCACATGTTGCACTAAAAAAATCCTTAAACTCAGACCATGTCAACAACATTTTTACAATACATGGGTAAATATAATATTTATAAAATATTACTATGTTCATTAATATACCATATTTAATATCTATTAACACTTATAAATTACTTTTTTGAAAATTGGATTTTTATTTATTTTTAATCTTTTAATAAAATTTAATTTTTTGAAAAATAATAAAAATGTCAATTTTGACATTATTAATTTAATGTAAAATTTGAAATATCAACATAATATTGGAATTATAATATATTATGTATAAATTTGTGTATCATGATATATTATTCAAAAAAATGAATAATGTAAAATATTAAATCATTTAACTTCACTTTTAGTATTTATAGTACCATTTATTTTAATTAATTATAAACTATATAATCACTCTATTGGTGTTTCTTGTGCGTTTTAATTAACTATACCATCTCATCAAATTATTGATAAATTATTATGATATTAATAACCCATATATCATTAAAATTTATATTTTAAACTGAAAATATGAGGTTTTTAACATATATCAATGATTTAAAAATTTTAAAGTTAAGTAAAGTTACATTTTTGTCTTTTTCCTTACTTAACCATTTATATATGGATCTTCCATTGAATAATATCCATATAACCCACTGATTTCAATCCATTGAATGATATTGTCTAAATATTTTCATCCAATGTATTTTAAACATGTTTCCAAGTCATTTTGGTTCTTTTGATTAAGGCTTAATAATTTTTAATTTTATTTATACTTTAATCAATGTAATTTGTTTTAATCACAATCACTAATAATTTTTGTAAAACTATTAACATTATAATTTTAGAAAAAATATATCATACTGATTAAAATGATTTTTTTTTGGATTTTAATGAAATAAAATCATATAATTGGGAAAATTATGATTAAAGAAAATTCCACAGACAGGGTGAAAAAATAAGTTATTAAATTAGAAAAATCATCAAAAGTGTGATATGTTTTTAATTTCCATTTTCAAATTAAAATTGTTTCTCAAGAACACAATTGTATAAAGTGGTGTATAATTAGTCTAATGTGACTATAAAAAAATTTTACGATATAATTTATCATTATTTTTTATTAATCTAAATTTTTTTTAATTAAAATGTTGTAGTTATCAGTAGTCATCCAAAAATAATGTTTCTTTGAAAAATAGAAAAAATTCACCCTATTCAATTTTCACCGTTATTATTTAAAAAATTAAGTGGAATTTAAAAAATAAAATTTTAAAACGTTACAAAAAGGTATTTTAAAATAGGTTTGACCTTAAAAGATGGTAATACTCAGTCTTGTATGTACTGAAATCTAACATAGTGTTAGATGTAGTGTAAGCTAAGATAACTGTTATGTGTAATGAGTGATCAAACTTTTGTTATGTGTATCACTAGAAAAAACTAAAACAATACATTTTTGTGTTTTTTGATACTCAAAACATCAAAAAATAACTAATTAATTTGAAAACATATTTCACAAAATCTCACGGTGTTAACTTCTACTACCTTAAAATGAATTTTTTCCTCAAAATATGAATGGGTTAACAATAGAACAATAAATGAATGTTTCATTATTACATATCCACATCATAAATATTAATAATAAAAAATTATTTAAAAATTAAATGTTATTACCATAATGATTACACAATGTCACATATTACTAGTTTTCCACATAAGGGATCATTAGCGGAATGATAAAAAATTGACATGGATGGAAAATATAACTATCATGTTTTGATGGATAGTGATGTAAAAATAGGTCATGAAAATGTTAACAATATAAAATCCATAATTATGTGATGAACAAATGGAATTTCAGATTCATCAAAAATGTACGTATAAGAAAATATTTTTAGATCAAAGATCCCTTTTACTAATGTTGAAAAGTATTCAATAAATTATATTCCTACATAATTTGGAGACAATGTCAGCATTTATTATTCATTACTCTAATTCTACACATTCTCTAGAAATGAAGGTGACTTTTTAATTTCTAATGTACTAACAGATCATGAGATCCATGATTTTCCATCCAATTTGTCATCAGTTCTCGTCAGAACAAATTAATTTGAAATGGTTATCCAATATGAATAAATCCTTATATGGAGAGATAAAACATTAATCGTATTAAATTCATCTGATGTATAACATAAATATTCCACAAATGGTAAACCACATGAAACTTCTGAAAGATGAAAATCAGGAACATTATAAGAAAGTCACCAAATCGAATTAACATTGATCTCCCATATATCACAATATATATATTTGTTATCACATTCCAAACATATGACTAAATTAAACATATATTCTCTGGAATCATTGTAATATTCTTAATTCATAGATATACTTTTGGAAAACATGCATGATTACATATTCCAAAAGTTACTAGATATATTACATAAATCCAGGAACTTGTAAACATCAACATTCTTGGCATAAAAATATTTTTCAATAATATGTTCTAGTGTAATCCACACCCTCTAATTTTCTTATTCAAATTCATAATATCATTATCAAAACAATTTTATCTCATCTTTATGCATTAATTATATGTTACCATCCCTTAATAAAAATATCATCATCCCATTTAATCACTTTTCTAAGACTCCATCACCAATAAATATGTCCTTTTCAATACTTAATGAAAAATTACACTGAAAATACTTATATATTTCCTAAATCATATAACACAATCTTTTAATTCAAAAATATAAATATATCATTTTTCAAACCATATTATTATATCATTAATAAAGATTCATCAACATATTAATTAATATAAATTTATTAGAAAATGATCTCCAAATAATGTCTTTAGTATCCCAAAAAACTGATCATGTTTCTTATTTTTTATGAAAACAATATTGGATGAACATCACATACCTTTTACATTTCGTTTGTAGTCTTTTTATGTTCAGATTTATATCCAATAATCTATAAACTTCATGATTCACATTATCTGATTTTTACTAGGGATTTTTTTTTGATAATACCCATTCATTCCACATATAAAACATTAATTGTTAACCATGTTCATTCTAGTAATCCTAATTACTAACACTGGGTGGGAAACACATATCATATTAGAAATCAACTTAATCATGAAAAATTACATATATGATGTAAAAATCATGAAACCTTCCTTAATCAATCACATATTAGTTTATCCTTGGTTACTTGTAGAAAAATTATGTTTAAATCCTTAATTAGGGTTCAAGAAGTGTTTTTTAATTCCCAAAGCATACCACCCCAAGATGATCAAAATAGGTGTGGAGAAAGGCCTATTTTTTGTGTACTAGATTTCCCCTAGTCTAGCATGGAATATATTATTGTTGTATTTAACCCGAGGTACAACTATTGTAGTGACACATCCACCTATAGTATCCAGACACGGGTGTATTTATAGGAATGTACTCACTCATTCCATTAAAAAAATTCCAATAAATTTTCTTATTATTTCCCATATTCGTAGACTTATTCCTAGAAATTTTCAATGGGTTCTCCCTAAGGATTTAAAATCCTAGAATCTTAATGTTAACTAATCCTTTTTTATGAAACCTACTATAGCGACCCTCTCATTTCAAAAATTCTCATCAAATATTTTTTTGGATAACAAAAAAATTATTCAAAAATATGCTAAAATAATGTAGTCAGTATAGTTCCATTGAAAACATTGATATATAAACACTGATACATATGTAAGATATATTATCTCCCTCAAGGTTATTATTAAATATCACCATTATAACACACCTCAATTTTGATACATACCTTCACAAATTGATTAAGGAATCATAAAAATAGGTGGGATCAAATTTTTAGTAATTTTAAACACATGAAACATGTAATCATAAACATGAGAATAAGGTTATGTAAATGAGATCAAGAAAATATAAGATCAAACTGTAAATATCAAATATCATATTCATTAATAATGTTACACATATTTCCTTTTAATAAGACATAAAAAAAATGTTTTAAATAAAATAATCCTTAAGAGAACAACATAGGACTAAGACATGGAATTGTGGAAAAACATAATAATATATGGATTTCTATAGTATCTAAGGAAGTGATACATAGAATATATTTTTAGTATTATTTCACTCCCCATACCATTATAGTAGTCATGGTTCACTACCATGGACATTATAGAAGCATGAGTTCACTCCTCGCACCATCTTAGTTGTTATTGTTCACTCCCATTACCATCATAGTAGTTATGGTTCACTATCAATACTATCATAGTTTATCACAATAGATATCCATCTTGATCCAATAAATTCGAGGGAGATATAGGTCCCACCAGTGACATAATGAAATCAAACAATCTTTTTTCCACACTTTATAAAACAATATAATAACCAATGAAATGAATTGGGTACCATAAACATGTAAACATATCAAAACCTGGTGAACAATTACTGGTTTCAGAATCGTTTCTTAAAAATAATTACATGTGAAAGTGTAACAGATTCCATATACATGTTACCCATGAAATAGAAATTGGTTTCAAAAAGACCATCACATTAATCATAACCCATTCATTGAAACAATATTAAAAAACCATTGTATTGTCATGAGTAAGATCAAAATATGTCATATTAGACTGAAAATAATTTCGAAGTAACTTTTCAAGAAAAATTACATTAGAAAAAAAAAATTGTGGTTGAAAAATAATTTTTATTAAATAAATTTATTTAAAACTATTTTTCATAGAAAATACATTAAAAACTTATAAAATGGAATGAAATTATTTGGAAAACTTTTTTCTTTGAAATTTTATAAAATAATATTCAATACATATTAAAATCCATTTCATTGATAATTAAATTTATAAACATTTTCATAAATATTAACCTTTTAGAAATGCAATGGGAACTTTGAACAAATGATAGCTGGTAAATTCTTACATGTCATATGAGGTCAAAAGATCATTCCCTTTATATAGTAAAAAGGATAGAAAAGTGACATTGTAAGAATGAAACAATAATATTCCCTTGAATATTTTGGTGACATTAAAAAGGGTAAAAAAAATTTAAATCTTATTGGATATTTGTGTAATATTCTAGTAATCCCTTTTCATAAATCATAGATTTCTGACCCAATAAAGGGTGGAGTCGTGCTTTCCTAAAAACACTTTCTTCACTGTCTTATTTTCCCATGTGTATAATGAGGTACCAATATATGTGTTCATCATGAAATAATGCAGGATAATAAAACACATTATTATTATTGAGATGTTTATTATAATAGTTCTGGTAAAGAAGCATTAACATAAACAATTTCAAAAGGCAATGAGATTGTATCAATAAACACTTATAACATGGTATCATGGGTTATAATCTCCATGTAAGGAACATAAATTACATGAATCATAGATTATAATTAAAATATTTAGATTCAGTATATCCCATAAATATTTTTAATATATTCACTTTGAAAAATATTTTAGGTGCATAACAAAAGATGAGTCTCAAAGAAAGAGAATTGGGAAAAAACATGTTACCTATTTAAAAACTTTTGAATATTATTTGTAACACCCGAGATTTTTATGAGTAATATTTTGTTTTTATATCATCAAAGGAACCTTTCACTAAACACTTACTTGGCTTACTTTACACGCAATCGCGACCTTCCTCGATAGCTTGCGTCGTACGCAATACCGAGTTTCACTAAACAACGATATGCTATTAAAATATTATTAAAACTAGCCGTTATGAATAGTAATATCCACTTTTTGAAATTTTATAAATTTTATTTTTCAAAATGGACTTCATTTTTGGATTCGGAATATCGAAATTAGCCTAGGGTGAAATTTTGGTATTTTTCTGAAAACTTTCAATTTTTGATGAATAGTGAAACCACTAAGTGGTAGGTTAAAAACTGAATTTTGCATAAAACTTAATTTTACCACTTCTGTGAATGTAATTTCGAAAATCCGACAGACACGGTTGATATCAGTAAGTAAAATGTGGTTCAATGAGATAAAAATAATTTTTTGGTGAATAGTAACTTTTTACTTTTTTTACCGGAGTTAATAGTAAATAGGGTAACTAAGGGTAAATATGATATTATTATTACCCTAACACATGTCCTAATTCTATTAGAAAAGTGTAATTCGACAAAAAACAAACTTAGGAATAAAATATGACCATTTAGGCCCACTTGAATTAGATTAGGACATTTATTATTAATTTATTTAAAGAAGGGTTAAAATAGTTAAAATCAAAGTTTAATAAGTAAATAATTTTTAATATGGGGTTATACATAAGATAAATTAGACTATAAATATTCATTAGAAAGATAAATATATTTCCTAAATAATGGTATTTTATTTGTAATTGTTAGACATTAAATAATTTAATTTATTTATGACACAATGATGATGCAGTAATTAACTTATTAATGAAATATTGACTTAATTGATGTTATAAACACCCAAATAAATGTAATTTGAGACTTTTTTTGAATTACACTAATTTTCTAGGTTAATATGATATATTAGTGTTGATTAAATCAACTTGGTTCGAACATTTAAATCTGTTATGACTTTCACAAAAATCATATATCAAATAGTGTCAAAATTGACACAAAATAGTTTTTAAATCAAATATTATATTATTAATTGTTATTTTATTCCTAAAAATCTAAGGATCGGCCAAATTACTTAGATAAGGATATATATATTAATAATAAACAATTTGGGGTTCGTTTGGCATGTTATATTAAGTGTATTAACCATATAGTGAAAGAAAACAAAAAGACATGGTAAAAGTTAAATTATTTAACTTAGAGTTAAATCTAATTGATAAGGTCAAAATAATACCATAAACTTGTCTAAATCCTATTGGTTGATAGTATTTCGACCCATACCCACTTTAGAATCGAAATAAGACCCTTTGGAACCATTATAAACCGATTTTGACTTTAATATAAAATAATATTTTGAGATATTCCTAAGGTGCCCCTCTCCTCCCGTATAAAAGGGCACCTCCTCCCCCTCCTCCTCAAACCAATTTGAGCACTCAAGCTCGGCCAACCCCTGCCATTTTCTCCTCTACACTTCCCTAGAATAATCCTAGAGGTCCTGGTCTTCTTCAAAGACCAATCTTAGTTCTCTAAGTGGAGGATTCAAAGAGGCGTTCCAAAGAAGAGGTAATATCCATTACAGATCTTTTCAATTTCTTTCTTCTTCAACTTCTTCTTCTTTAGTTGTTTCATGATAAAGTAATAACATCAGTATTACTTACATACTGATATGTTATTATAAATATGAAACAACCCTAATTCACCTTCTATCCATCCTACGGAAAAATGAAATCACCGCGCGTGCGTACGTACGGAATACCGTCTCTACGCCGTGGTTTAATCTATTTTCCACCGTCACTTTAAAAGGATGGGTATAATGGTGTAATGAGTAACTATTTATGATTATTATAAAGTAATATTGATACTGAAATAATATATATATACTCCAATACAGTTCCACGATCATAGGAACGATATCATCACTCGTGCGTACGTACGGAATACCGTCTCCACGATGTGATGCGACTCGTTCTACATGATCATCATTACATAGTAATTATATAAATTGAATGAATAAATATGATATATGTTAAACTAATACCATTCTGGATATAAGGTATCTATAACCTTAAAAGATTAATAATAATGTATTCGGCAAAACACGCATAAGAACAAAAGGCAATAAAGACCCGAGTAACAAGTAACAATGAAATATTACTATCAAGAAGCTAAGAATATGACCATATATGATATCATATCAATATGTATGATTCTGGAATAAGTCAATAACATTATTTAAACCATTATACAGGAGCTTCGGACACGTACAAAGAAAATTGGACCTAAGGTAAGGGAAATATCACAATCTCATTTTTATCCGAGATTGTTTATTCGTAAGTATTTACTGGGGTGTATTTTATCATCCACATCCATGTTTCATCAAAATGTAATATTATATCCATCCACCTACAATTGTTTAAATCCATTTTTACCCTTCGGTGAGTTTTTAGTAATATGTATGAAAGGAATCTTTTGTCGTACGAGGTACTTTTTGACTTTTCCGACAAAAGTACGAAGAATGTCTTTTTAACTTATACGACATGAATGGATTTTTAGAACATTATTTCCAAGAAGCTTCCTTTACAAGTTTTCATGTTTATTTTTAATCAACTTATTTTATTTTAAAGTCGTATGACATGTTATGAAAGGAAACATGTTTTTGAAGTAGAAAAGATATTTTCCTCAAGAATGGAGTTCAAGTATTTTATCAAAATTATTTTCCATCTAAGATAATAAAAGGGTTCTGTTTTTTATCCCTATTATTACATGGATTTGATTATGTTGTGATGGAAACATTTTTATGAATTCCTTTATCTTATATGAATTTTTTTATGATGTCATGTTGTTTAATAATCCCATTTTTATTACATGGGTTACACTATGATGTATGGTTTATGATTATGTGGCACACATAAGAAAGGATTCATTATAAGATGGGTGGGACCTATATATCCCTCCAATGCATTGGGTAAAGATTTTATATCTCATGAGATAGACATGGCTGGAACGGTAGGTTATACTGGTTCAGTGAAACAGGACTGGAACGAGGGTGACTCGGTTCAGAAAGGGACTTTGTCCACTAAGATAGTCTTGGCAATGAGTCATGACTAACAAGAAATGATTTTACATGATTATGTGTGCATGACACAAAGTTTCAAGTTTTATGTTATGATTATGGGGATCTCATTTTCACTTCTATGATTTATTCCATGTTAAGATATTATGATCTCTTTTGCAGGTTTTGATTTTCAAAAAGATATGATATGATTTTTATTTCCTTTATTTTCCCTTGCTGAGCATTTGAGTTCACCCTTTTATGTTTTCTTTTCCCCAAGTCAGGAAGATGGATATTAAGTAGAATATGCTAAAAGGGACCCTAGATATGATGAAATAAATGGGAGACACTGTAAAAGATTTATGAACCAGTTGTTTATGTTTCCCAGTTTCTAAAGACACTATACCTATACTGTCATTTGTGGTTTTGTCATATGTTGTAATAAGTGTGCTTCAATTTTGACGTATTAACAATGTATGTAAAGTATGGGTTGTTATAGTTGGTATCAGAGGAAAGGTATAGTCAACCTTTGGAAACTAGGATGTGAAAGCCTTAGTAAGAACCCTAACGATAAGTCTAAGCATAGAACACAATCTTAGTGTTTTAGAAATGGCCATGAATAACCTAGGATAAGACCTTAAGCATGAAAATCTTATTCTTGAATTATGTGGTTTTCCTATTATAATTAGTGTTGCTCACACTATTCTTCTTGGTTTTAGTCAATGGCTGGAACCCGAAGGAACCGTGTTAATGCGGAATGCGACGGGCAATGCAATGAATGTCCCCCTGAGCAACCCAACGATATGGGAGCTGGAATGCAAAATCTTGTAGCCATGCTCACTCAACATTCTCAAGATATGAATCATGCAGGACTTCCAAACAAGAAATGGAAGGAGAAACATTCTGTTGAATCCTTCACGAGGCAGCGTCCTCCTTCTTTCAGCGGGTCTACTGATCCATTAGTTGCTGAACAATGGATTAGTACTACTGAAAAGATATTTTCAGTTCTTCAATGTTCTGAACATGATAAGGTCATCCTAGCAGTGTATCGTTTGGAAGGATATGCTGATCAATGGTGGAATCATATTAAGAATACGAGGCAAAGGGATGAAATAGAGTCTATGGAATGGGACGAGTTCAAGAACTTATTCTTCAATAAGTACTTCCCTCGTATTCTCCGAACAAAGATGGAGAAAGAGTTTCTTGAACTGAAGCAAAGGGATGATGAATCTGTTGGTACCTATGAAGCAAATTTTACAATACTTTCAAGGTACGCTTCTGGTATTATTATCCAACCAGAGAGTAAGATCGATCGATTCTTTAGTGGCTTCAAACCAAGTCTTCGAAGGGAGTTAGCCATAAGGGACTTCAATAGCTAGGAGGAAATCGTTCGATGTGCTCTCAAAGTCGAGATGGAGATTGGAATAACCCATCAGTCACATGGGTTTGATAAGAAGAGGAAGATGGAATTCAAAGAAAAATCTAAAGAGCACACGGAAAAGAAGATGAGCTTTTCCTTATGCTCAAAGTGTGGAAAGAAACATGGAGGGAGTTGTCTTAAAAGGACATGTAAATGATTTAAATGTGGAAAGGAAGGTCATCGGGCATTTGAATGCCGTGATAATGGGAAGAAGATGTCTAATGACGCAAAAAAAAGAAGGGATACACAGAATGAACCTACTACACTTCAATGTTTCAAGTGCACGGAGATGAGGCATTATGCCAATAAATGCCCAAATCCAAGGGTTGATGATGATGGTCGACGTCAAAAAAATCTTAAGGCTAAATACAAAGGAAAGTCACATGCAATTTCTATCAGCGATGTGGAGTACGATAACGAAGTGGTGAAAGGTACACTTACCATCCACTCTAAAGTAGCAAATGTTTTATTTGATTCTGGATCCACCCACTCTTTTATTTCTAAAGAATTTTCTAAGGGTATCACCGTATTACCTCAACAATTAGATGTTGAGTTAGCTGTGACAACACCTAATGGCACAACAGTCGCATCAAAAGTTTATAATTCTCTCCGATCGAAGTTTGTGGGAAATTGATTCCTGAAAATCTTGTGATCCTCCCTTTAGTGGAATTTGATGTGATTCTTGGAATGGATTGGCTTTCTCTACATGGAGCTCATATCAATTTCCAAATAAGGGAAGTCACATTTCATATTTCAGATCAATCTACGATCGTCTATCAATGCAAGGATGAACATAACCTTCCAGTGGAAATTTCTTCCATCTTATGGGTATTGATTCCACTAAATGAAGGATATTTATCTCAAATTGTTGGTGAGAAACTCACGATTAAGAATATTCCCATTGAACGGGAGTTTGATGATGTCTTTCCGGAGGAATTACCGGGTCTTCCACCAAATCATGAAGTTGAGTTTTCAATAGAACTCGTACCGGGCGCTTTGCCAATTTCAAAGACACCTTATAGAATGGCCCCAATTGAGTTGCAGGAATTGAAGAAGCAACTCCAAGAGAATCTTGATAAGGGATTCATACGCCCTAGTGCGTCACCTTGGGGAGCACCTGTTCTATTTTTTAAGAAGAAAGATGGATCAATGAGACTCTACATTGATTATCGAGAACTTAACAAGATCACTATCAAGAACAAATATCCTCTCCCACACATTGATGACTTATTTGACCAACTACGCAGAGCTCAATACTTTCCCAAGATTGATCTTCGTTCAAGGTATCACCAATTAAGGGTCAAAAGGGAGGATATACCAAAGACGACTTTCCGTACAAGGTATGGACACTATGAATTTATAGTGATGCCATTTGGTCTTACTAAATCCCATGCTATCTTCATGGATCTAATGAATAGAGTCTTTAGAGACTATCTTGATCAATTTGTGGTAGTCTTTATAGAGGATATTCTTGTCTATTCAAAGAGAAAGTAAGAGCATGAAGATCACTTGAGAATTATATTGAATACCCTGAGAAAGGAGAAGCTTTATGCCAAATTTACCAAGTGTGAATTTTGGCTTCAAAAAGTTGCATTTTTGGGTCACATAATCTCAAAAGAGGGGATATCTGTGGATCCAGCAAAAACAGAGGTTATCGAAAGATGGTCAAGACCAACAACAGTAACTGAGATCCGAAGTTTTCTTGGTTTGGCTGGATATTATCGACATTTTGTAAAAGATTTTTCACGATTATCTAATCCACTCACCATGTTGACTCAGAAAGGAGTTATGTTTGTTTGGACAGAGGAATGTGAAGAGAATTTCAAGGAGTTGAAAAGAAGGTTATCCAGTGCACCTCTGCTCACACTGCCTTGTAGTGGAGAAAGGTTTGTGATCTATAGTGATGCATCCAAGAAGGGATTGGGGTGTGTTCTTATGCAAAATTATATGGTGATAGCTTATTCCTCCCGACAGTTGAAAATCCATGAGCAAAATTACCCAACACATGATTTGGAGTTGGCTGCGGTAATCTTTGCATTAAAGATTTAGAGGCATTACCTTTATGGTGAAAGGTGTGATATTTATAATGATCATAAAAGTTTAAAGTATATTTTCACACAAAAGGAGTTGAATATGCGTCAAAGAAGATGGTTGGAGCTGATTAAGGATTACGACTGCTCAATCCATTACCACCCTGGGAAAGCAAACAAGGTGGCAGATGCATTAAGTCGAGAAGACCATGCAAGTTTATCCATGATGAGGATCACAAAAGATCCAATATTTATGGATTTACAAAGGATGGATCTTGGAATTATAATGGAAGGGGGAAAATCTTATCTTTCTCAAATTAATGTTCAACCATCTATACATGTGAAGATTAAAGAGGCACATAAAGAAGATGTCGAGTTACAAAAGAAGGTGAGAAATTTTCCTGAATTCAACCTTGATTGTGATGGGATAATAAAGTTCAGGAATCAGGTTTGTGTTCCTTCCATCCCCGAATTAAAGAAGGAGCTGCTGGATGAGGCTCATAGTTCATCATTCTCTATTAATCCTGGAAGCACGAAGATGTATATGGACCTGAAAGAATACTTCTGGTGGGATGGCATGAAAAGAGATGTTGCTGAATATGTCTCTCGATGCTTGGTTTGTCAACAAGTTAATGCTGAGAGACAGAAGTCTAAGGGGATGTTACAACCATTACCCATACCCGAATGGAAATGGGAAAACATCACTATGGACTTTGTCACAGGACTTCCTAAAACATCCAAAGGCAATAATGCTATCTGGGTCATAGTTGATCGTCTTACAAAGTCTGCACACTTCATTCCTATTAGATAGGATTTCTCTCTAGATCAGCTTGCCAGGATATATGTAATGGAAGTGGTAAGATTGCATGGAGTACCACTTTCTATTATATCTGATCGGGATCCGAGATTTAACTCGAAGTTCTGGCGAAGTCTTCAGCATAGTCTGGATACAGAGTTGTGTTTCAGCACTGCTTATCATCCCCAGACAGACGGTCAGTCTGAGAGAACAATTCAAACCCTATAAGATATGTTGAGAGCTTTCTCAATAGATTTCAAAGGAGGTTGGGATCAACACCTACCTTTGGTGGAATTTTCTTATAATAATAGCTTTCACTCCAGAATTCAGATGGCTCATTATGAAGCTCTCTATTGAAAGAAATGCAGGACTCCAACTTGCTGGGATGAAGTTGGGGAAAGAAAGCTATTAGGACCTGATCTCATTGATGAAATGGGAAAAAATGTCAGATCTATTCAAAAACACATAAGAGTAGCTCAGAGTCGACAGAAAAGTTATGCCGACAACCGAAGAAAAGACCTAGAGTTTGAAGTGGGTGATAAAGTGTTCTTACGAATATCTCCCTAGAAGAGGGTTATAAGATTTGGAAAGAAGAGGAAGTTGAGCCCTAGATATATCGGCCCTTTCGAAATACTGGATCGTGTTGGGAAGGTATCTTACCGATTGGCGCTTCCACTGAATCTCTCTCAAGTTCACGATGTGTTCCATGTATCTCTCCTGAGAAAGTACATACCAGATCTTTCACATGTACTCAGCTCACAAGTTGTACCGCTGGAGCAAGATCTTTCTTATGAAGAACAGCCGATAGAGATTCTGGATCGTAGAGAAAAAGTCCTACGAAACAAGACCACTCGATTGGTGAAAGTTTTATGGAGTAACCACCAACATGAAGAAGCTACATGGGAGCTTGAGGATATGATGAGGGAGAATTATCCTCATCTGTTTGTTACAAAGTGACGAATTTCGAGGGCGAAATTCTTTTTATGGGGGGTAGAATGTAACACCCGAGATTTTTATGAGTAATATTTTTTTTATATCATCAAAGGAATCTTTCACTACACACTTTCTTGGTTTACTTTACACGCAATCGCGACCTTCCTCGATAGCTTGCGTCTTACGCAATACCGAGTTTCACTAAACAACGATATGCTATTAAAATATTATTAAAACTAGCCGTTATGAATATTAATAACCACTTTTTGAAATTTTATAAATTTTATTTTTCAAAATGGACTTCATTTTTGGATTCGGAATATCGAAATTAGCCTAGGGTGCAATTTTGGTATTTTTCTGAAAACTTTCAATTTTTTATTAATAGTGAAACCACTAAGTAGTAGGTTTAAAAATGAATTTTGCATAGAACTTAATTTTACTGCTTCTGTGAATGGAATTTCGAAAATCCGGTAGACACGGTTGATATCAGTAAGTAAAATGTGGTTCAATGAGATAAAAATAATTTTTTGCTGAATAGTAACTTTTTAATTTTTTTACCGCAGTTAATAGTAAATAGGGTAACTAAGGGTAAATATGATATTATTATTACCATAACACATGTCCTAATTCTATTGGACAAATGTAATTCGACCAAAAACCAAGTTAGGAATAAAATATGACCATTTAGGCCCACTTGGATTAGATTAGGACAATTATTATTAATTTATTTAAAGAAGGGTTAAAATAGTTAAAATCAATGTTTAAAAAGTAAATCATTTTTAATATAGGGTTATACATAAGATAAATTCGACTATATATATTTATTAGAAAGCTAAAAAGATTTCCTACATAATGGTATTTTATTTTTAATTGTTAGACATTAAATAATTTAATTTAAATATGACACAATGATGATGCAGTAATTATCTTATTAATAAAATATTGACATAATTGATGTTATAAACACCAAAATAAATGTAATTGGAGACTTTTTATGAATTACACTAATTTTATAGGTTACTATGATATATTAGTGTTGATGTAATCAACTTGGTTCGAACATATAATTCTGTTATGACTTTCACAAAAATCATATATCAAATAGTGTCAAAATTGACACAAAACAGTTTTTAAATAAAATATTATATTATTAATTGTTATTTTATTCCTAAAAATCTATGGTTCGGCCAAATGACTTAGATAAGGATATTTATATTAATAATAAACAATTTGGGGTTCGTTTGGCATGTTATAGTAAGTGTATTAACCATATAGTGAAAGAAAACAAAAAGACATGGTAAAAGTTAAATTATTTAACTTAGAGTTAAATCTAATTGATAAGGATAAAATAATACCATAAACTTGTATAAATCCTATTCTTTGATAGGTTTTCGACCCATCCCCTCTTTAGCTTCGAAATAAGACCCTTTGGAACCATTATAAACCGATTTTGACTTTAATATAAAATAATATTTTGAGATATTCCTAAGGCGCCCCTCTCCTCCCTTATAAAAGGGAACCTCCTCCCCCTCATCCTCACACCAATTTGAGCACTCAAACTCGGCCAAACCCTGCCATTTTATCCTATCCACTTCCCTAGAATAATCCTAGAGGTCCTGGTATTCTTCAAAGACCAATATTAGTTCCCTAAGTGTAGGATTCAGAGAGGCGTTCCAAAGAAGAGGTAATATCCATTACCGATCTTTTCAATTTCTTTCTTCTTCAACTTCTTCTTCTTTAGTTGTTTCATGATAAAGTAATAACATCAGTATTACTTACATACTGATATGTTATTATAAATATGAAACAACCCTAATTCACCTTCTATCCATCCTATGGAAAAATTAAATCACCGCGCGTGCGTACGTACGGAATACCGTCTCCATGCCGTGGTGTAATCTATTTTCCACCATCACTTTACAAGGATGGGTATAATGGTGTAATGAGAAACTATTTATGATTATTATAAAGTAATATTGATACTGAAATAATATATATATACTCCAATACAGTTCCACGATCATAGGAACGATATCATCACTCGTGCGTACGTACGGAATACCGTCTCCACGATGTGATGCGACTCGTTCTACATGATCATCATTACATAGTAATTATATAAATTGAATGAATAAATATGATATATGTTAAACTAATACCATTCTGGATATAAGGTATCTATAACCTTAAAATAAGAATAATAATGTATTCGGCAAAACACGCATAAGAACAAAAGGCAATAAAGACCCGGGTAACAAGTAACAATGAAATATTACTATCATGAAGCTAAAAATATGACCATATATGATATCATATCAGTATGTATGATTCTGGAATAAGTCAATAACATTATTTAAACCATTATACAGGAGATTCGGACACGTACAAAGAAAATTGGACCTAAGGTAAGGGAAATATTACAATCTCATTTTTATCTGAGATTGTTTATTCGTAAGTATTTACTGGGGTGTATTTTATCATCCACATCCATGTTTCATCAAAATGTAATATTATTTCCATCCACATACAATTGTTTAAATCCATTTTTACCCTTCAGTGAGTTTTTAGTAATATGTATGAAAGGAATCTTTTGTCGTACGAGGTACTTTTTGACTTTTCCGACAAAAGTACGAAGAATGTTTTTCTTAACTTATACGGCATGAATGGATTTTTAAAGCATTATTTCCAGGAAGCTTCCTTTACAAGTTTTCAAGTTTATTTTTAATCAAATTATTTTATTTTAAAGTCGTATGACATGTTATGAAAGGAAAAATGTTTTTGAACTAGAAAGGATATTTTCCTCAAGAATGGAGTTCAAGTATTTTATCAAAATTATTTTCCATCTAAGATAATAAAAGGGTTCTATTTTTTATCCCTATTATTTCATGGATTTGATTATGTTGTGATGGAAACATTTTTATGAATTCCTTTATCTTATATGAATTGTTTTATGATGTCATGTTTTTAAGAATCCCATTTTTATTACATGGGTTACACTATGATGTATGGCTTATGATTATGTGGAACACATAAGAAAGGATTCATTATAAGATGGGTGGGACCTATATCTCCCTCCAATGCATTGGGTAAAGATTTTATATCTCATGAGACAGACATGGCTGGAACAGTAGGTTATACTGGTTCAGTGAAACAGGACTGGAACGAGGGTGACTCGGTTCAGAAAGGGACTTTTTCCACTAAGATAGTCTTGGCAATGAGTCATGACTAACAAGAAATGATTTTCCATGATTATTTGTGCATGCCACAAAGTTTCAAGTTTTATGTTATGATTATGGGGATCTCATTTTCACTTCTATGATTTATTACATGTTAAGATATTATGATCTCTTTTGCATGTTTTGATTTTCAAAAAGATATGATATGATTTTTATTTCCTTTATTTGCCCTTGCTGAGCATTTGAGCTCACCCTTTTATGTTTTCTTTTCCCCAGGTCAGGAAGATGGATATTAAGTATAATATGCTAAAAGGGACCCTAGATATGATGAAATAAATGGGAGACACTGTAGAAGATTTATGAACCAGTTGTTTATGTTTCCCAGTTTCTAAAGACACTATACCTATACGGTCCTTTGTGGTTTTGTCATATGTTGTAATAAGTGTGCTTCAATTTTGAAGTATTAACAATGTATGTAAAGTATGGGTTGTTATATTATTCCCCAAAAAAGTGGAATCATAAAATGGGAATTTTTATAATGATAAATGTATGTATAAGAAATATGTAATAAAATTATGGTATTTACTTACACCACACAAAAAGAAATAGTGATGAACACAACATATATCGTACAGAAAATAAAAGTGAATTGAAATCCCCTTACCTTGTGTCTTGACTCTAATCATACTTATACAAGGTTCCAATATAATAAATATAAGTTTAATTTAAATATTTTAATGAATAATATTTTTATACATAATACCATATAGTTCTTTCATGATCATTTATTTTCTTCTTGTTCTTTGGTAATATTCTCTTATTTCTTCGTACGTACGCATAAACGCTTTTCCAGTTTTTTTGTCTTATTGAATGAAAGTTATAAAATGACATATATATATTTATATATATAAATTTTCAAATATAATTAATATATAATATATATCATATATGTTCAGTAAATCCATATTTACTACAATATATGTGTTGTGCGAATGAATCACATCACTTTGACGTGACGGTATTCCCAAATTTCTCAAATGAGATTATCGTATTAAGTCAAAGTGGGATGTAAAAAGTTGAATATTGTAAAAGGAATAAATAATATTTCTGAGCTAATAAATATAATATATGAAATATTTAAATAATTATTATATCATATTGGCCTTTGTGATTGGTGGTAAAGAAGAAATGAACAATCATCTTTTTTGGAGGTAGTATTTTTCCACACACAGAAACCATATGTTTGATATACATTAGATGGAGGTGTGTGAAATTTTATTTCAATATATATGAATAAAAAGATATTATTATCTGATTATACATGTTTTTTCACAATATTCTGTAATGAATATAGTGGACAGGGTGAATAAGGAAAACACTAGAAAGGATCTTGAGAGAAGAGGTTACCTCTTAATCTAGTAACTACTTTTGTTTTGTGATAAAAGGTTTCATTAAGAAGATTTATATAAAAATTGAGGTTTATATTAGTAATGGAGAGATTTTTGGAGATTATTTTAGATGATTTTGGTTTATCCAAGGGCCTTTAGATGTGTGTTGATGTGATAGAGTGATTTCCTTTTTCTAGTTGTGAGGAGGTGGAACTCTTATAAATACCAAAAGGTATTCACTATTGGGTTGTCTACCTTACCTGATGTTACTCAAAAAATGATAAAATAATGGATTATAGAATAATAATTTTATACTATAACCTCTACCAGACAAAGATATGCGCATTTTAATAATTTTTTTCCTTAACATCTATTATTCTCTAATTTTATCATTTTGTAAAGCTTCTAATTTTCTAATATAAATAACATTACCCTTAAAAAAATAAGGTTAGATTTATTAAAAAATACAGATACACATAATTATTAATATTATATATAATTTAGAATAAAAATTCATGTTTTATGGAAATTTAATTTAAAACAAGAAGATTGGACGTACTAAAACGATCCTTAAACACAGACTTGGATAAAAACATTTTAACAATATATGGGTTAATATTTTCATAATAAAACTTATTTTCATAAATATAAAATATTTAATATTTAATATCAATTTAAAATCACTTGGAAAATATATTATTGTGATTAATTTTAAATCTTTTAATAATATTATATTTAATGTCAAAAAAATTTTATGTTTTTATAATATTTATTTAATGATAAATTTAAAATACTAACCATGTTTTCGAATTCATGTATATTTGGTTTAAATAACGGTAACATGATATTTTCATCTACAAGAATAAATAAAGATAACATTTCACTCAATTAACATCATATTCATTTTTTAAAGAATCATTTATTTTAGTTAATTCTTAACATATTAATCATAATATTTGTGTTTTTTAGGAATTTTTAGAAACTATACCATATATAAATATAATTTATAAATTATTATGATAAAAATAAAAAATATATATTTCAAAAGTATATTTATACCAACAAAATATGATGTTATAACATATGGTAATGTTTTATAATGTTTAAAGATAACGAAATTTCCCTTTTTGTCATTTTCACTACATACACTTTTATATATAGAACGTCTATTTAATAATATCCAAATAAACCATAAATTTGGATCCACGTGGGGATATGATCTAAATATTGGAATGGAATATATTTTGGACCAATTTTCAGGTCATTTTGTTCGTTTGATTAAGTTTTTGTCTCTCATTAAGTTCAATCCTACCTTAATCACTGTTATTGATTTTAATCACATTCAATAATCATTGTGGCCAAAAAATTAAGTTGATATTATTAGAACAAAAATATAATACTAATTATAACTATTTATGTTTGATTTTCAAAATTAAAATCACTGAATTAAGAAAATTATGATTAATTCCAATCCCATAGACGAGGTGAATGAAAGGCATTTAAAAGTAGAAAAATATTAAAAAAGGATATAATTTTTTTATATAAAATTTCGAAGTAACAATAATTATAATGATCTTAATTGTATAAATTAATGTATACATTATCTAATATGACTCTAAAACAAGTATAAAATTTAATTTACCATTAATTATTATTTAAATTAAAAGGTTGGTATGAACTAAAAAGCAGTAGTATTCAATATTCATAAAAATATGAAGTTAGTCATAAAAATAACTAATATTCACCCTATGATAATTTTCATATTACAAATTCAAAAATTATTTTTTATTTCACAAAATTAAATTAATTAAATTGTCAAAATTGAGTTCCAAAATAGGTTCTATCTTAAAATATGTAAAACACAGTCTTGTGGATAGTGGAAGCTAACTTAGTGTTGCATGTACAATATGCGAAGCTAAGAGTTTTTCATAGTGAAAGATCAACTTGATGTAGAATATATCACAAAAAAATCATAAAATAATCCATTTTTATGTTGTGTGAAATAAAAAATATAAAAAACATAAATTAACACGGGAAACATATTTCACGAAATCTCAGAGTGTTACATATTTGACATAAAATAAAAAAAATCTAAATGATACCATGTGAATTATTAATCAAATTAAAATTTACAGCACTTAATAAGATGATGCCCTCCATTATTTAACTAAAAATACACTATTTTAGAAAAATATCACAAATTCACCCAATGATAAATTTGACATGTTTCATTAAAAAAATGACACCACTTTATATAAATAAATTTATAAAATCAACTTTTAAATAAAAATATATAATCAATGAAAAAAATTCATTTAGAATATAAAATTTCTTTTTAACAAAAAAATATTATATTTAATGTGAATATATAACATTTATTTATTAATATTAATATGAAATAAATTGATTTATGTTTAACCATACTAGTTTCATGACATCATGATATCTAAAAAAATAGTATGATGACAGATATGTATACCCAATCTTGTCTCATCTCATAGAGCTTCACTTAGGGAGAGAAAGATAATAGAGATAAAAAATCTCCAAAGCACTCTTCACATGAAAGTTAAGATAGTGATTCTTTAACAAACAATATCTAATCAATGTAATAGGTTACACTGAGTGTTTTGAGAATTTGGGATTCTAGATGGATATAGATATATCCTTATGGCGTATTATCTTATCTATAAAAGCATGAATCAAATTATTTATTGTTAATATTAACATACAAAAATATTTTAAATCAAATTTTTTTCTTTTCATAATAACTAAAAGGATGAAAAATACTTAAAGAAAGATAATCATATAATATTTATGACGAATAAAAATAATTTCATGTCTAACAGACCTGTCATGTAATAAATCCATGGTATTAAATATTTTTTGGTACACACAACACCATAATAAAGTGAATACGGTCTTATTATAATAAAATATGAAATAAATTTTTGAGTATTTAAATAAATAATTTTTATAAAAATGAAAATTTTAGTAAAACTAATTGGTTTGAATTAACTTATGAAACAACCATTGATAATAGAGAAAATATTTATATAAATTCGGTATTATTGTTAAATTTATTCAAACATTAGTATATAATGATAAAATTAAATAAAATATTAGTAATGTAAATTAATGTCAACCAATTTATAATTAATTAACAATAAGTAATTATAATTTAATTATTTATAGTTAAATAATTTTTTAAAAAAACGTTTCATTTATTATATATTTTATATGATTATATTTACATGTTAAAATTATCATATTGATGCGTGAAGTTTAATGAAATTATTATTTTTTATATAGACATTCAAAAAAATATCAATGATCGAATTTTTATAATTTGTTAAGTAAGAAGTAGAAAATATTCCATAATTTACAATTTTAATCCACATTCCTTAAGTATTCTTTTATTTTTTTATTAATAAAATTATATTTAAAAAAATTCTACACATTATCATATATTAAATGACCCCTCATCAACCGACCTAATTAGAAAACATTTATTCATAATTCCCTTGAATACATATAATAAAGATATAGATAATAATCTATTATCAGGTTTAGAAACATATTTTCGCCCGAATGTTCCTTAATCCTCTAATATCTAAGAGGATATATAGGAGGAGATTCACATAATAAATGTTAATGATAAATTATTCATTATCATTATTATTTATCATCATCATATACCTCTTATTGAATCTATATTATGAGATTAATTAAATAATAGTAAACCAATAATCCTTCTTTTAAAATGACACAATAACTTTATAATAACATAATATATCTCATTCATCCATTAGACAGCATTGTTTGGGTCATTGTTACCACCTACTCAAATTATTCTAAAATTCTTACACCATGAGTGAAAAAGAATATAACATCATTGTTTCTAATAAATCCCTATTTTATTTAATTCGTAAGTATTTTTTTCAGGAAAATTTAAATGATTTAAATAATTCATACCTTAATGCATTGAATAGGTCCTGAAAGAAGGTAAAATAGTTATAGGTAAATAAATTGTAGTTTTTACGGTGATGCACAAAGGTAACAAGGTGTTTTTAGTGTTCTGTTAGGTTAACCTATTAATTTAAATGGTTATATAAAGGGAACCATTAACATTCAAAGGGTATGTAAGTTTAACCCTGAGTTAACGTGATCTATGTAACATTAAGGGGTTTTTCTCACCACTCAAAGAAGGCATGCCTAGTTTTCTATGTGTTATATATGGTTCATCCTCATGTTTAAAATTATGTATAAGGTAAAATCCCCCAAAGAGTAAATGTTACTCCATGTTTTATAATGATTCAAAAGTGTAACCTACCATTGCATAAGGATATTCTGAAGGTTGTGACCTCTGTAAGGATAAAACCAAGATACACTTATACATGGACTTTTACAGTTGAAGGGTAATAATATGTTCAATTTTTTTTCATTTTATTCTTCTAAAACATCTCTATAATACACATTGATGAATTTAAAATCCAAAAATCCTAATTACTAATTACTTTTGGGTTCTCCTTGTTCATAGAACCTATATTAATGATTTTGAACACCCCAAAATGAAGAAAAAATTAATTGTAAAATATAATGATGAATTTAATTTTTAAATCTTAATAATGTGTTCATGTTCACATTTTAGTATTTTAATATATCAAAAAATTGTTACCCTAGATATTTTTTATGCCCTCTTACTTATAGGTTATTGAGAAAACCATTTCTCGTGATCAGAAATTCATCTTGAGTAATGCAGGGTTTTTCTTTAGGATTTAAAAATAATGGAAAACCCTTATTTAGAAAACTATTCATGAGAGAAATATTTTTTCCAAGACTAATTTCCTAGTATTATATCTCTTTTACAAATAAAATTAAATTTTCATGTATATATGACAAATCAATGAATAATTATTAATGGATTACATTATATTTTAAAAAAATAGAATAGAATAATTATCATGGTTAACTCAAATTACTATATGAAGATATAAAATTGTTACTTGTTAAATTATTATTATTATTTAGGAAAGAAACTATTTAGGAAATAATAAGGAATAAAAAGATGATTTGGAATTATCCAAAATAAAAAATATTTTTTAAAAAAAACAATTCAATCAATTCTAGGATTTATTGTAGAGCATTTACAACTGATGAATACAGTGATAGGATTTGGGTAACAATTCCTTGACAAACATTTAATTTTACACCAAATGCTCGAGTTAGGAAATTCATTATTATTTGGTGCTATTTTATATCCTTGTTTTCTCTTTATGATTATTATATTGTTATACCATGTTTGAATATGGTTTATCATTATTTAATTTGAGTGTCTCTATATCTCTAAAGGCATGTAGATATTACATGATTCCAAGAGTAGGATTATATAATTTTTCACCATGTTTAGTGATTTATCACATGTATTTTAAGTTTCAAAAATATTATACTGATAATTTTTTATGCATTCCATTATATTATCTACAATTTTATTTGTCTTACTATGCTTTTAGGGGCCACTATAAAAACATGGAATTGGATTCACATCCTGATATGATAATCCCATAGAGGGGGAGTTCCCAAGAATTATTTTGACAAGGATTATGCACATAAACATAGGGTATAGTCATGAAAACCCAGTGTCCTAACACAAGGTAATGATTCTCATGGAAGGTCAATCTATATGACCACATTTTGGTATATATGGTGCATGATATTGTAGAGGCTTAACCCAAGATGGAGCAGGGGTATGCTGGTTTGAGGTACAGAAATAAATAAATTCTATGACAACAATGAGATATATGATTATGAGATTGGTGGATTGTTCTTTATCCATTATGATGTCATACAACTACTCTTCCAATATAGATTATAATGAAGGATTTGGGTGGTTCAGTTAGCACATGACCACTCGATATGTGATAGTATGATTATTATGAATTTTTTCCATTTATTATTATCATTGTTTACACAAGTTATATATATGAATTTTTTTGATGATTTATAAGTTGTTTTTACTATGTGTTATTACTCGCACACATCTTGGGTATCACAATACCCATACATGTTTTAGGTAGAGGGATACGAGTAAGGTAAAGGGTAATGTTATTTATGGATGAGAAGAGGAGTGTTGAGATTGTAACAGACCATGATAGAATCATGAAAATTTCAATTTTATTTATTTATTATTTATGGTTACATTTATAATCTAATTTTCATACCACACTAGGATCAAAATTTTTTAATTTGTATGACATGTGTTCCATATTTATTTCCTCCATATATAATGATAATTTATTAATTATATTATTATTCTATTTATTATCAATATAGATAAAATTATAATGAGATTATAGTCTACACATTAATGGTATTCAGATCTTTATAAGTAGTTGGATGTTTCTTGCTTATGGGGAGACACTAACGATGTAATGCGATTCTCCATCTCCAACCTAATAGTTCAGATCAGAGAGATATAAAATGGATTCCTGGTATAGTTTTATTTAATTGTTATTTACCATATAGAAACATGGTATAAATGAGATAGTTGTGTGTGAGTTTGTTAAGATAGTTTTTATATACCTAGATAACTCAAGTGTAACAGACCTCTTAGTTACCATAGATGGGGTTACGATTACTATTTTAAGAGGATTTTTGTGCATTTATAATTAATTACATGGTACATAGTATCAAATTCCATAGACACACACAATTATATATATATATTTTGTTTCATTCATATTAAATATTTAATTTAGTTCCATGAATTATGATAAATATGGGGGATGACATTGTATTACTATATAGTGTGAAATATCTATTTATCTTGCTATTTTGATATATCTATGTTTTCCTTAACTATACAAACCTCATCATATAATTATATATATATATATATATATATAATATTATTATGAACGTTCAAAGATAATGTTCTTTATTAGTTCTAATATTGATATACCATTGGTTATTTGTAGACATATTGGGAAACGTCAATGGGATCCCTTTTGATGAAAATGGTTAATCATAATTTATTTTGTTTCCAAAAATCTAAAAATTAACTTTAAAATTTTACAAAATCATACCTCTAAAACATTTAAATAGACCACTTGGTGGAGTATATAAGAACAACCCTAAAAGGGAGGACATTCAGGTTCTACAGAATGATTTTATGAAAAATTTGCCTGATCATGATCCCACATCTGTTCTAGTGGTATAAAAATGAGGACAATATTAGCATGTGGTATTTTTATTAGTTCATGTTCAAATAGGTGATGTTTTCAGGACTTTAGTAAAATTGTATCATGACCATAGACAATAATATCTTTTATTTAACTGGGGAATAATAGTTCATTATGATTTTGAAAACCGAATTGATGTCATCCAAAAAATATTAAATCCTTTTGATACTCCCAAAAAATTTTCACTAAATATAAGTTTTCCTCTCTCATCATTATTTATTATAATAATAGAAGATGATATTTTGTTTTATGATGGTGGTTGATAGGTATAGTAGTGTAGTTTTCCAACAATAACTTTATCAAATGAATGAGTTTCCCATTACTTCAACTATGGAAATATTAGTACCATTATAAAAATTTAATATATCATCCAATCATGTTTTATCGATTTGGAATGACGGGGAATGTTCAATAGGTGTTTTCTAGATATTTTAGGATGAGGTCCCACAAGATTAATGGTCATGAAAAATCAAGGACATAGGGATTTTATTGTGGTTCTCAGAAATAGGACCAGACGATGATGTATTAGACAAGTAACATGTATTAGGGGAATAATTACAGAGATAAGGAAGGAAATTTTTATGCGGTTGAACATAGTCCATAAAATGACAATGAATGATTTTATACATTTTGATGTCCAGTATAGATCACATATACAATATCTACTATTTTTTTTATACCATCTCTTTAAAATTTTGATTTTATACATAACTTGTTGCTCAGAATGACTTACCAGTTAGGTTTTCTTCTATGTGAATTTCCCATGATACACCATTGAGAATGAAATAAGACTATATTTAATGATTCCAATTGTATCATACAATAAATATTAATTAAGGATATATGTTGGAAATCATGATTGTATAGATGATGAGATTCAACGTGATTTTTAGCGTGGAATGCATGACCTGTTTCAGATATCAAATTTATTTTCATCAGACATTGATATCATTTAAATAAAAAATAGGTAGAATTTAGTTGTAACAGGAAAGTTTCAATTGGGTGCAGATAGAGTTGGTCCACACATGATCTATCTTGGGAAAATTATTATGTTTATTACATGATGGGTTCATTCACTAATATTGGTGGTAGACACTTCAATTTTCCTCATGTAATGGATCTATATTAGGGAATCCTTCAATAAGACATCACATGAATTACCCTTTGTAAATTAATTAACTATTAGAAATATAATTTTTAATAAGAAACCGAATTTGATACCCCAAATAAAATATAACTGAATGAGTTGAAAGCGCTCATGTTGGATCTTGAAGACAAATACATTAATGAATTTACCCATATGAGTAATTAACTATGGTGTGTATTATTCTGGTTACCTAAATGAAATATGATATTATTTTACTCAACATATGTAAATAGAAGACAAAAATAGTGGATGTAAGGAATTAATATGCTCTACCTAGGATCAATGTTCTTTCTTGATCAGTTATGAAGAGAATGTTGATTCGCTAATGCTGATCTTCGATCAATCTATCAGCAGTTACTGTTTATAAGGGATCATATCATAATGATGATACTTAAGAGTAGTTAAAGTCTATACAATAACATTATTATTCCATTTAGACTAAAAAAACTCACTGTAAGTTTTCATTAATCTCATGATGAAGATTTGACATCCATATAATGGATTGTTCATTGACATTTTAATTAATGACATCCACACCTACTAATCGAACCCTATGTAGAAATCCATACATAATTATTAATTACATAGTGTGGCTTCAGATAATCACTAATATTCCATGATATTGTATTTTAATGTTTTGATATAGGAAGTGAAACCCTTTGGGAATTAGTGTATAATATATGTATTTCCATAAATCCAAATAACGTTGAGGTAGTTATTTCTTCAAAACAACCATAAAACGTGTTGAGATAAGGAACATTCTTCATATAGGTAGATACCATCATTATTTCATCCAAGAGATATTATATTTTTCATCCACTATAACTGTGTTGATGATGAAGAGATTGAGGTTCTAGTGGATGTAAAATTGTGAAGAATCCATTCTTATATAAAGGAGATGGTTGACTAGATTTACAATGTTGGCCCAACATGAAAATGTGAAAAAATATAATGTGTACTCTAATTCATCATACACTTGTATGGGACATGCATTGATGAAGAGGCATTAGATTGTGCCTTATGGTTCACATCATCTATGAACCCATGAGTGAAATAATCATAACCCTTAGATTTGGTTGTCATTGTCCATTCTTTGAAGTGTTTGCAACATTTTCACATTGGTGAGTGTTTGTTTATCTACATTAACCATAACATACATCACTATTTTTTCACACTCAATGACCTAGACTTGAGGTAGATGATTTGGGTAATGTATATATAGAATTTAAAACATCATATATCATATTTAACATAGTAATGTATCCTCATATAAAATGATCTTATCAATGACACACAATTAAATTTTGAGCTTAGTGAACAACATTATGAGGAATACAGGTGTATAATGATCTTATTGGATTATTAGAGGAATAATTATTTTTATTACTTGGGATCAATGAGTTTTGTCTCTTGGGGATGACATATTATCTTGTACATTATGTGAAGCCTGGTCAGGGTAATGACCTAGAATGTACTATGATGATGGAACAACTAATATTTGGTTACTCTATAACTAGTTATTCCATAGACCGTGATGATGTGATCATGATATATAAGAGATATGTATTTTAAAATTCTATTAAAAAATAATCATGATTTACATACATTCCTCTAGGATGGAGGTTTATCCAAGAGACTGAAGATGTACTATGAATTTCTTATAAATTCATGGTGGTTAGAGATGGAGAGGGGCAAAAATGTTTTCATCTAATTAGGTATTACCTTCTATGGGATAATATAAAAATACAAATATCTTATTAGATTACTCCATCGACATTCAGTTCATATGTATAGGTGGGAGGAATTCATGATTTTGTTTTTAATAGGGTTACCTCTGTCCATTATGGGACAAGACACTATTTGGGTGATTGTGTATTTACTTATTGAATTTATCTATTTATTACTGTTCGTTGAGACTCGCTAATAAAATGATCTAGGAAAGTTGTATGTCTATGAGATAATATGTTTTTAATGAGTTACCATGAGATTTTAATATGAAATATTTTCATATACTACGTTGTAAATTGGGTAGGATATATATAAGTCCTTAGGGACTTAGCTAAGATGCAACACAAATAACCATCCTCAGATAGATAAAAAATCAGAGAGGATATTTCAAATCCTAGAGGAAATTGTCTGATCATACACTATATACATTTTAGATATGTAATTATCACCCAAAATGGGTTGAGTTATTAGGAAACAATAGTTACCAATCATATATTCATATGTAATATTCTATGGAACTTCATGGTAAGCCATATCATCCACCATTTTATTGGAACTAAACTAGTGAGGAGGTATTTTATATTACAAGTATAGTATATGAAAGCCTCAAGAGATTAGAATTAATAAGAATATAGTTGTTCCCCACTCATAGTATACAATGTTCATATTCCAATCATAGGAGGAAACCTATGGAGTTTGTTTTGGGTGATTTTTTAGTTAATCCAATGACGCTTACGGATACTTATCGAGGATGATGATTCATTATTGAATGATAAATGTGACATGATAATTTTTTTTAATTGATATTTTTTTTGTAAATTCATATGACTTTTTATGTGTAAATTTAATAATTTTATTTAAATTCATACCTTTACTAATAAAATAAGGATGATGTAAAGTAAAAAATCATTCTACAAATACAAAGGGTGGTTATTAAGGTGACATGAAAGTTAACAGGTAGTTTATTTTTGTTTTTTAAGATTATCCAAATGGTTATAATGGTTATGTAAAGATAACAAAAAATGTATAAAGTGTACATAAGGTTAAACATCTATTTACTTAAGCTGGTTTAAGGTATTGGGATTTTCCAGCCACTATAAAAAGGTATGTATTGTTTTCTAGGGTATGTTTAAGGGTAACCCTTAAGATTCAAAGGTTATATAAGGATAAATATCTATTTTCCTAAAGGTAATTCCAAATATTATAAGGATGAATAAGTTTAACATATCACTACTTAATTCTATGCATGAGGTTTTGATCAGTTTAAGGGTATTACACATATACAACACCATTTTTAGCATAAGGTGATGTCTTTATCCTTATTTTTACGATTTATTCTTCTAAATTATTTCTTTAATTAACTTTGATGAATTTAGAACAAAAAATATAGTGTGAATTTATTTCTTATGACTATATATGGTTTTTAATATATGATTAACAGATTTTAAACACACTATAATTAACAAAAATCCAAATGAAAAATTTAATAAATACTTTATATTGTTATTCATGATTTTTCCGATTAGTATGTGGATTTTCTTCATAAAAATATTGGAAACATTATACCCCTAGATTCTTGATTCCTACTTAATTCTTGGATGTCTAAAATACCTTGACGAAATATATGAAAATATTTAGGATTAATCTATAGATTTTCTTCAAGATTTCTTGGTGTAACAAAACCCTCTCCCTATCCCTTATTCATGAGAGTATAATTTTTCAATTTATAATTAATAAGTATCATAATAAATTCTGAATTTTTAACATGATATTTTCTATTCATTCATGAAAATTGTTGAGTAATTATTAGTGGTTTATATGGAATTATAAAAATTCATATATCTTGATTATAATGTTTACCTATAATAATTCGAGAGAGATAGAATATTATACCATGTGAAATTATACATATTATTGTTTAGAAAACATTAATCACATTTAATGTATTGATATAAATATTTGGAACTGTCTATGGGTGAGAAAGATGTTTATATTTATATTTTTGGAAATAAAATAAGATAATTAATTATAAGAATCTTTTAGGAGTGGGATGAACCGATGAATAGATAGTTATGATTTAATTGACAATTCCTTGATTAAAATTGAATTTGATGACAAATATATTAGGATCGGAATTTAATTACCAATCTTAGATCTCATATCCATGTTTATATGTTGTTAAAATACGTGTTTAGTAATACCTTGTGTGCCCAGTCATGATTATAATCAAATTAGGGTGCTTGGGAATCTTTTGAAACCCATTAATTTTACATGATTCCATGAGTATTCTTAAATTATTATTCAATGTTTTACTATTGATCTCATGTAATTTATGTTTCTATCATTTTATCATGATGACATTATTAGATGTTCCATTTATAGTCTACCCATTTACCTTAGTTATTATTCCCTTAAGGTTTATTATTGGTACTTAAAATAGGTGAACTATCATTATGTGAATTTCCCTTATAGGGGGTGTATGAAAAACTACTAAAACTGAATATTATGATCATAATCATAGGTAGGGGAATGAAATCATGTGGTCTTGAACTAAGACAATGACATTTGGGGCATGAATGTCTAGAGGCCTAACCTAAGGTATAAATGGAGTATGATGGTCTGGAGTCCTATCCCATGATGGATCTAGGATATGATATTATGGGGCATGATAGGACATGATTCTATGATACTAATGGTATAAATTATTATAAGCTTGGTGGCTAATTCTTGTTCACATTACACATCCTATGAGTATTCGTCTATTATGCAGTCAGAGTAAGTATGACCTAAGGTTTGTCTAGTCTTGGTTAGTTCATAACCACCCAACATGTTATTGAATTTTTTACATGCCTATTTTAACATTTAATGTTTTCATTGTATACACCTAGTAAATATGTGAAATATTATTAAGGATTAATTATTTGTGTCCTACTTGGTTTTATTAATCACATTTAGCACATGAGTCTCTAGTCTTGTGCATCTGTCATGTATATGGATTAGAGTATGGGAAATGGGCCTATGTATATTAGATTATAATATATATCTGGATGTTGTGGTAAACTAGGACAGACTCTGAAGGAATCCATAAATTTGTATATATTTTATCTCAATATATTTATATTATATTATGGCTTAACACATTTTGAGCCTAGTTCATTATCTTATATGACACGTGTTTCATATTTTTTTGTATGTAGAAATTATTTTGTATTTATATTATTAATAGTATATTTATTTTGTATGGAGATGAAATTATATAGAGTGTACACTCTTCCCATTAATAGTGTTTGGACCCCCTCTCCTACTCAAAAACCTATTACATACCGAGAAGAAAACATGAGGTTATGTTACATTAGATGGTTTAAGTCCGGGCATTATGAATAAAATTTAAAAAGTTATAATATTACATAAAAATTATTAATTTAATATGTGTTCATAATTATATCACGATAATATATATACATACATAGATAAATAAAAAACAAATTTTTTTGATTCAAAATTCACAAAAGGACATTATTATGAATTACCTAAAAAAGATTAAAATGAGTTTCATAAAATTACTATGATAAGAAAATACTGTATAAAATACAAAATATATCATCATAAAAATTCATGAAAAAATGAACCCAATAACAATGAGAAATAACCAAAACTACCAAACTGAAGCATGCATAGGGAATAGAGAAGTTGACAATATAATATTAATTTTAAAAATAAATATATAGTATATGGATAATAATGTCCTAAAAATGGGTAGTGTTAAATAATATAATAATTATTATGTTTCTTGTGGATTGGAATAATAAAAATAAATTTATTTTAGATGAATTTAGAGTGCGTCTGATGAAGTAGAAGTTAGAGGTCTTGGATTATATTCTTATCTCACATAGAATTCCATATTATTTATGTATAAATTAATCTTTGAAGGAATTTTATTTTATTTCTATTTTACCCCAATATATATGTTATCTAATATTTTTTGGGTTTTACATTACTTTTTCATCATTTCACTTCTATTTGTTACACAATTCATTTGAATGTATTCCTGTAAAAGGATCAAAACATATATCTTCTTTATAGTCAATAATATTTTAAATTTATGTTCATATTATATATATTTATTTATTAAAAATTTTATTATCTATAATTAAATTATTTTATTGTAATTTTATTTTTCTTTTTAATTTACAAAATTATTAGAATAATATTTTTTTTACATTTTCTTCACGTGTCATTTTTTTAAAAGTCATTACATAAGAGTGAAATTAATATATTATTCCAAAATATTCCACATGAAAATATTTTGTACGTATTGAATTTATTATCCATTATTATTCATCTACCCAATGTTTTATTTTTTTCAATGTAGTTTCTCTTCTGATTTGCATTGTGAATTTTTCATTTTGGATTATAATTTTTCAAAATAAAATGATAATAAATATTTTTTCAATGAAATATTTTAGTGTTATTAAAAGAGTTTCGATATATATCAATATACAATAATTTTTATTGTTATTTGTTGGGGATATTTTCTAACGATAACTACCACTTTATTTATTTTAATGGATTATGATTATTTTATGTGGATGTTTTCCTCAAACCCAATGATTTATCATGGGCTAATTATTCTATGATGAATTTATATATATTTTCAGATTAATAGGGAACAATTGTGTATTGTTTGTTTGTATGTGTTGTGTGGGTCTATTATTAACCAAATTTTCATTGGGTAAAGAATTATATATAATGATATGGCCTAAAAAGAACTATTGAGTGAACCAAAATAACCAATGTTTAATGGGAATGAGATGTGAACCCAATCCACCAGGGGACACTATCCACATTGTGTGGTGGTCTTGAATATGAGCCTTTAAAATGGATATAATAGTCTTTTATAATTCTTTTACTACAGCAACATTTCAAAATATTGTCAATGTGTTATGATTTCATAGCTCGTGAATATTGACTCAAGCTTCTACATCCATATTACTCATCCTTTATGTTAGCCAATGTATTATGAAATGACTCATTATATATGATCTATATTTTATTGTGTTCAATTATCATATGTTATATCAATGATATTTTTTTATATATTCATATTTATATGATTATTTTATGATTAATTAGTGTATTCGATTGATATCTCTTATTCTTACACTTAATGTGTATTTAATCCCACCCGTTAATATGTTTCCTTATCCACAGATTTTGGAGAAGAGTCATTTTATTGATATGACTATTATGGTACCACATGGGAAGAATATATGTGGCTGATGTCAATGATGTTATAAATGTGTTGGTTTTGTATAAAATCTAAAAATACGAAAAATCTATAGATTATAGGTTGTGATTTACTATGATATGTAATGAATATTCATATAAAAATTTTAATATATGGTTATATTATGATTGGGACTTCAAGGTTGGTATTAGAGATGTGTTTAGTTATTATTGTGGAATGTGTTATGATGGATATGAAGATGAAAACCATGAAAACCTATGATGAACAAAAATTGATGACAGAAGAACCTAAAATTTCATATATTAAAACTATTGTGTCCATGTATAGTTCATTTTATGTAGCTCATAGATTGATAATCATGGAGATGGTGCTAAAATTTATTAAATATGCATGATTACAAGGAATCAAATCATGATGGATTAATTAGTTTATATGTTTTGGAAAACCCTGTCAAATTCATGATACCCTTATTGCATTGGTTAATATAAAATAAGATATGATATATAATAAAACAAAATAAACAACATCCTGGAATGAATATTCATATATTTCTTCTTCATAACCACTTGAAAGGAAATAAAAATATGGGTGACCTCTAATCCTAAATTTATATAAGAAAAATGGAACAAGTAATGAATAAAAAAATAATATTTCATGGAAAATAAATGTAGCCCCATTCCATTAAAACAGACTAGATAAGGCATAATCAACATAGAATGGTGAATAACTGAACACACATGGCAGTTAATCATATAAATTATAATTTATTACATCCCTAGATAATTTCAAAGCAGAAAATATCATGAATAAAAACAATAATAGTTTAATTCATCATATATTAAATGATTAAATATTTTTCTCCATGCTTCATAGGTACACAATACTCATATCATCAAGAAATTCCAAGAGAGAGTTTAGCATATCATGTTGAAACCCATCTGATTCGGCCATCTTATCCATCTTTTGATGCTACTAATGATCCAATGGGATATATATAACCAGACCTCAACCATGTCATTATATTTAAAATAATTCGATGTATTTTGAATATTATAATTAAATTAATGACCAAAATTCTTTATCAAATATCTGTAAAAATTAAAATATACATATTTACTAATATTTTCCTTGTTAATAAAATTACTACCATTAAAAAACCATGTATAAAAATGGTATATAGATTAAAAAATAATTATACCCATAATATAAGAATATGGATATAAAAAATAAATGTGATTTTAATTGAAAATTTTTTATGGACGTGATTATTTCAAAAGAATGATAAAGATCACAAAAGAATGTGAGGCTATAATGATTATTATTACCATTGGTAAATTATAAATTCAAACTACTGGGATGGGATAATTCAATGTAAAAATAAATAAATATCATAAATATAAACTTATTCATGATATAATATATCATAATGGGAGTCAGGTACTCCATACAAAAAGAAGTTAGTGGTGAACATGACATTTATTTCGCAGATGTAAAATGTTAGATGAATATCCCTTAACATATGATTACTTTTTGGATGAAATCTATTTATCCTTCCCTATAATGGTTTTAAAAATGTAATTAAATTATAATAAAACATTAATAATATATATTATATGATATATAGTCCTTTTACAACATTATATCCCATTTTCATTAATAATATATTAACATTTTCATCATTTCAGATGATAATTTCCTTGTTTTTTGTAGAATATATGGATTTGATATGTGTTGTTTCTATACATTATATAATGATTTAATCATATAGAAAATATAAACCACGATTTAAATATCACATATATAATGTACATATGTATTTAGAATAATCTATAAAATATGGTGATAGGAAATGAAATGTGTTGTTCATGGAGATCACTGACCATATATACGCATGAACGCTACTTGCATTTATTTCCCAAATTTAAAAGACTGAAATGTAAATGATATATTTGTGTATTATAATTATAGAATAAAATTTATTACATATATGGCACATATATTTATTAAAATAATCTTTAATAGATTCCATGTATAACATGAACAAATTTCATCCATTTGAGGAGGGAGTAGTCCACACGTGCCCAAACTAAGTTATTATATTATCAAAAAAAGGAAAGAATAAATTTAGGTGTTCTATTAAAATAAAATTGTTATAAGAAAATAAAATTATCAAATATAAACAATAAATCAATCAATATATAAACATTGAAAGGTGGTAATTGAAGAACGAATGACATCAGTTTTTGATGTTGTAGTTTATCGTACTGATGAATGATGATTTTATATCCAATTTGATGGATGTTTCAGAAATTGTTGGTTGAAAAAAACATAAAAAAATATCATTATATTTAATATACAGAGGTTACTATATAATCATGATATGAAAATAATTTATGGGATTTGTAATGAAATTTAATTAAAGTGGTCGTTAGAAAACGTGACATAATTTTGGAGTATCTCCATTCAATTTATAAAACAAGGCATCCATGGATTAATTTCATTTGACATGAAGGCTTATAGGATTATGGGAGGGAATTTTTAATATTATTTGGTCACGTTTTGGATGAGGAAAATAGCTTGATATGTGTGAATAAGTGGGATGGGTGGGTGTCTTTTAATGTTGGAGGAGGATTGAAATTCTTGTAAATCCGTGTAAAGAGAATTTCAGTAACATTTTTTCCATGTAAAGTCGATAAAATAGTGTTAAAAATACTATAATAGTACACATATGGAATAAATATTAATATAAAGTAGATTTTATACAAATTTTAAGAGGGAATGTTTCCCATATATATATGATTTAGTCTTTTTTAATCAAATTATTCTCTTAATCATTGTAATTAATATCAATAACATTCACAAATATTTTTGGTCAAAAAATAAGTCAGTATATTTTGAGACTATAAATTATTATAATTCAAAATACCAAAAAAATATAAATTTTAATCATATGTTGGGAAAAAATTAATTTAAAATTATTCCCACAGACACGACAACAAAGTAGTGTTTAAAAGTGAAAATGATCAAATTTTGTTCTCTATTTATCTTCAATTTCAATTTGAAACATAATAAAATGTCAATAATTTTATTAATTAATATAAAATTTAACAAATATAAAGGTTAAACTATTAAAATATAATTTATAAGATAACATTATTTACATAAAATAGAAGTTTTTAATTTTAATTCTATAGATTCCACAATACATAAAAAAATGTAACATCTAAAAAAATAACAAAAATTCACAGTAAGATAATTTTTATCTTAATATTTTAAAAAATAATGTTTATTTTAAAATATTAAATTCATAAAATTTCAGAAATTCTTTATTTTAAATAGGTTCATCATTAAATGGTGTGAACCATTCCTTCTTAGAAAGATACAATTTTTCATCATAAAATTGTGTTTTTATTATATAATAATTATAAAAAATCTTAGATAAATATCAAAAATATTTAACTAAATAAATGATATATATAATTCATTAACATCATTCAATAATAGTGAATAATTTATTTTATTATAACAAAACACCTTTATTAGAATAAAAACATTTCCTTCATATTCAGTTGCTCTATATTGTTTTCTAACTAATTAGTAACAAATGAATTGCACCATATATTTTCATCGGTTCACTCACTATATTCCAAATAAAAAATTTAACAACTAAAATATATTTTATTTTTTTAGATAATAATGTTTAAAAATATATTATTGTTCCATAAAACTCAATCTTGGTTGTTACGCAGCTGATCATAAAAAGTCATTCTTGTTCATACATCTAGTTAACCTCGGTGTTCTATTGGTAGAAATATAAACATTCCACTTCATGTAACATAATATTAACATGTTTTTTTTGTGTAAAATGAGTATCAAATAAAATAAAATTTATTATAATTTAAAAATATTGTAAATTCTTGTGGTGTCATAATTTATGATTGATATTCCTTATCATGCGACTTCTTATTCTGAATATCTCATGATACAAACAATAATATCTTTAGAATTAGGAAATGGTTGGTACAAAGTGTAATTGATATAAAAAATCATGTAATATATAACACAATAACCACCCTCTTAAAAACAATATGGCATGGATGCTGGAATAAAAAATCTCATGGTTATGCTTACTCAACTCTGTCAATATATTACTAATAAAATGAGTCATTCCAAACTCTAAAATTAAAAACGGAAAGAAAAAAATCTTCAATTATTCCTATGTAGAGAAATAATATAACTACATTTGTGTGTACCATATCCCAATAATTACAGAACGATGGATCAATATAATATGATTTTTCCATATTCATGTATAGGGAGTATGAGAAGATTTTCTTAGTATTCTATCATTATGAATATATTCTTTTTTAAAGAATGAATCTCATCAACAACAAGATAAATTCATGGGAAATTGACAACATTTAATAATAATATATTAACAAGGTATTTTTAACAAATATATTTTCTATACTTTCTACAATAAAGTGGAGAGGAAAGTCTATAGAGATGAGCCAAAAGGTGTGTGAGTCCATCAGTACCCATGATGAAAACATTACGGTACATTCTATGTATGTTTCTAGTTTAATCATCAATCTATATAGAAAAATATATCATTTCTATGGTACAATATTACCATATGGATCCTTATATCAAGAAGAATGAATTCAAAAGGGGATGAGTACATCACAATTTCTATGTGAAGAATTTTCCAAAATAACAGTTGATGGTTCTAGTTTACTTTCATTACATTATATTTTGTCGAAGTAGGTTGATATTAGGGTATAAATTTTCCAATCAAATGAAATCAGAATATGAAATTTCAATGATTGGGGACCTCAAAAATTTTATGGGGCTTCACTTGACTCAAAAGAAATATTACCCTTTCATCTCTCAGAAAATGTATGCATGAGAACTGCTGAGGAAATTTAATATAAATGACACCAATCCAATGAAAACTCTATTTTGTGTTGTATACAAACATAGAATGCATGAGGTTGGGACCTCTATAGTTCCCATAATATATTGGAGGATCATTGGGATCCTACTTTACTTGATAGTTACACAATAAGATATTGTCATTGCAACATGTATAGAGGCCCGCTTATAGAGTAATCCAAAGGAGGAACATGAGTCGGCAACAAAAATAATTATGATGTACATTCAAGGTACTCATTATTTTTTGTTAAACTATTCTATATTAATGGAAATGAATTATCAGCTTTTTGAGGTTGATTGGGCTGGCGATGTAGTATATCGAATGTCGACCAGTGGTGGAGCAATATATATTATGCATAAATGTGTTGGTTGGTTGAGTAAGAAACAAGAAGTTATTTCTCTAAGTATTGTTGAAGATGAGTAGATCTCCAATACAATGTCATGGACTCAACTTATATGGATGAAGAAACAAATAAGAGACATTGGATATGAGGTAGAACAAAAAAGGGTGATTTTCGGTGATAACAAGAGAACAACTGATCATATGAAAAATATTGTTCAGCACTCTCATACAAAAAATATTGAAATCAGATATAACATTATCATGGAAAAATTTGATCAATGTTTGATTAAATTGGATAATGTTGGTATTTATGAGAATGTGGTTGATATATAGAAAAAACCGCATTTCGTGTCTGTATTTGAAAAACATCGGTTGAACCTCAGTGTTCAGCCACCTACCAATACCTAAAGAGGTTATGAAGTCCCCTGATCCATAGTTATGTTAACTATTTTTTAATCTGTATGTTGATGTGTTGTAGAATTATGGGGGAGATACTATAAAGGGGGTGCATTTAGCTATATAAAGAACAAATACGGGCCTTTGGGTTTATATTTAATGGGGGAGAAGGAATTAATTCTAGACATGTTCTCTGACACGATGATAATATGATGTTAGGAGGAGAAGGAATACATTCAGGGAATGTAATGATTTTGTGGCTCAGTAGGATAATATCTAGGGTGGTGTCATTATGAATTACAAAACATGGGTTCCCAATTCACACTTCGACTCTTATATTCTACACTTGGAATTGCTTACATATTCATAGTGTATTGGCTGAGTTCTTTCTTCGGTTTCGGGTTATGATACTAGATGGTGCTCTGTTGAATTTATAAGGAGATTGAAAACAAACCTAAAGGGGGGGATTATTGGAACCCTGGCCTTTATATGGAGAAATGGAGTTTGATTTTTGTTTTTTTTCGATCCTCATTAGAATTTCAAAATGTTATCCTGGAAATGCATGAGATGCACGAAATATTGGAGTGGTGTGTGAAAAACATGGATTTCATGCTAAATTGGTTTTGTGTGAAATAGTGAAAGTAGATTGGTTTTTTTGCACAAAAGGCGTTTCGGGATCAGAACGCCGAAAATTTACCAAGGCATCAGGTGCATAAAAAATCAAGAGATGTTTGAGAAATATGGTTCTGGCATGAATTTATTTGCGTGCATAAAACACGTTTTTCACGCTAATTGGGTTTTTTGTGTGAGGGTTGGCAGAGCCTATAAAAAAAGTATACCCCACTCATTCTGGATGACTAATGACATAGAGAAGATCTGAGTTCTGATTTGTGTAGAAGTTGCGCAAAAAAGAATCTTTACGTAAATGTTGTTATTGCGCGTAATTGTTTTATTTCACATAAAATTTGATGTCGCACCTAAATGTTCATGTAACCTGGAAAAGATGAAGATGAATTGAATAGTCAGAGTTGCATAAAAAAAGTTTATGTTGTGGGTAACGGGTGTGGGTGCGTGAATCATTTGTAGGAAAAAAGGAAATCTTTTTTACACAGGGTAGGTTTTGCATGAAATTGTCATTATATATATAATACATGTTCTAAATACCCAAATGAGTGGTTCAAAACATTCATGTGAATCAATTAAAGACTTCGAAGCAAACTGTGTGTAATTATGAATAGAGACAAATACGTCAATGCATATCTATTGAACACACAATCAAGTTGATAAACTGAGTTTGAATTATCTCAAGGTAGTGATCTGGGGGGTCAAGAGAAGTGATTTAAGTGATGCAGTGAGTGATCCCTAAACCTTTATAAAGGCAATCTGCATATAACAGAGTGACTAGGAAAAAATCAAGTAATCCTCAAACTTGTAAAGATTATTGGATTTAGGTATGACCAGAACACTATTGGCTTATGCTCTATGGACGTAGCAAATTGCGGTGAACCATGTAAAAGTGACATTTCATATCCCAAATTTAATTTGATTTATATATTTAACAGGTTCTTACCAAAGTTGAAAAATGATCCCCAACATTTAAAAGAAAAAGTTGACTCTCTGATTCACCCTCCTCTCATAGGTTAATATGGCGTCCATTATATCAGATGTATCATTCATGGATCATGTAATAATAATAAATGTTATATATATCATTGGATCCTTCAAAAATTAATGTAATTGATTAATTTTTTATAATAACTATTTTAACTTATATCCATATTGTCCATGGATCATTTAGATAATATTGATTCATAATGGTAATTTTTTCATTACTTAAACAACCATAAACCATGTTAACTAAAAAGCTATTCATGTTCCTTTTGATATAAGAATTCAATGAAAATATCAATGATCTTATGAGAACTTTGGTCGATGAACCGATACTCACAATACCCTTAAATAGTGAAGTGATTTTGATCTATGATTTTTCATCAATGATTAGATTTGAATGTGTCCTTGAGAAAATTGAAATTGTTGTTGTATTTGGACCCCCATAAATAAACATATCAGGATAAAAATTTCATGATGCCTAATATTGAGATACAGGAAATAATATTTCCTTAATGATATGGATGAGTTATCTCCATGTGAAATGTTTAGAATATGTACTGATTATTAGACCTTGAAATATATATTAATACAAAATGATATTGAAATTCCCCTATGGATATTGTTTTAGTTAATCCTAGACTATGTATAATCAATAAATTACTACAATCGGAGGAAAACATGGTTGATGATGCTCAAAATATGAAGGATTATGATACCTTATCTTCCATGATGGTTGAAAGGGACCCAATACTCATTGATATTCAAAACATAAACTCAAATTCACAATGGAATTGTAGAAATCTTATTATTTCAAAATAATTACTGAACTATCCATCCATGTAAATATCAAGGAGTTTTAGAAGAAAGATATGAAAGTACAAAACAATTTGAAGAATGATCTATTGTTTACAATTTTAAATAATGGAATTATATGATTCCAAAAATGAATATTTTCCCCATAAATACCGAAATTGATGGTGGATATTTTGGATGATATATATATCTCATCATTATCTATCCATCTTAGAAGAAAAAATATGTATAATGAGCTCATGGATTATTTATAGTGGGAAAACATGAATAAGTATATTTCCTAGAATGCATATTGAATCATTTTTTTCTATAATCATATTAACAAATGATATATTTCAAATGGGATTATTTAACTATTACCAAACCTATATGGAAATTTAATAATGTCACTATGGAATTCATTCTTAGTCATCCAATGACATTTAAATGCCATTATTTCCATTTTGGTTATAGTTAATCACCTTATCAAATTATAACAATTCATTTGTATAAATAAAATTTCTCTCTTAGTCAATATGATAGGATATATAAAATATAATTGGTAAAGATTTATTGTGTACCACTTTCCATTATATCAAATAATTATTTATGGTTTACCTCAACATTTTGGAGATGTCATTAATAACAATAGAATATAGAGTTAAGGTTTATCACTGATTATGAACCTTATAATAATAAGAAATATGAATTAAACATTCAACATCTAGAAGTTATTTTGAGATAATATTTATTGGAAATTAATCGAGTAGACAATAAAGAACGTATCCTAATAGAGTTATCATATAAAAATATTGTATATTCTGTCATTTAAATGAAACCATATAATGTCTTACATGAAAAGAGGTGTAAAAATCCATAATTTGATGATGAAGTTGGTGTGTATAAGTTTTTGTGACCAGATCATCCTCATGAAATGTTATATATGATTCCATGAATTAAGGGTAGTATTAACAATAATAAATTTGACAGAATAAATACATGGATAATAAATAAAAATGTGTATTATGATGTTGTAGAAAGGGTATTAATTATAATATCATCATTAATGTGGTTTATGTGGTTTGGGAAGATGTGAATTTTGTTCCCTATATATTTTATCCCACTTTAAATACTTTATTGTATGGGGATGGTAACATATCATGTTACACTGCCATCAATCCTCACACAAGATCATGACGTTTTTCATGTGTGACTTTGAGGGTGTACATAGAGAACACTCCATATGTACTAAACTAAAAGGTTGTAAAACTTGTGTATGATATCTCGTATAATGAACAACCCAAAAAAATCATTAATGATAGAGATAATGTATAAAACTACAAGATAAGTCACCACATTAAAATTCAATAGAGGAATAAGTTGTTTTTGGAAGAAATCTGTGAACTTATAGATGGAACAAGGGAAAATTACCTACATTTGGTTTAATCATAGTAAAATAATTTTGGGGATACATTATTTTAATGGGGTATAATGTAACACCTTTTGATTGTATTATTTATTTAACATTAAATAACAATGGCTTATTTGTTATCTTGTGGTAGACATAAAAAAAATCTAAAGTTAATAATTACTTATTAAAAATGAAAAATAAATATGTTACATGACAGTTAAATGTAACATGTTTTGACAAATAAAAGATTTTTAAAAAAAATTGATTTAATTCATTGCGGAATATATATATATTCTTGTAGAGATATTGGTTTTTGAATTACATATAATTGTTAAATGTATTATCCTAATTGCATGTAGGGATAAAATTCAAGGAAGAATTATTAAATTAAATTAATAACATCTAATATAAAATTAAGTAACTATACAGAATTCTATGTTAATTATTCGTGCATAAAAAATATTTTATTAAAAATAGTATGTTTTTTATATATTATATAACTTATTGTTTAAAATATATTATTTCATATTTAGTGCATGAAGTATTATGAAATTAATCATGTACATTCATATTCAACAAAATTATCAATCCTAAAATTATCATTATTTAGTAATTAATAATATTAAATTCATCTTTATTTAGAAAAAACATTCATAAAAATATTTATTACTTTACAAATAATTTTAATAAAATATATTTTTTTCAAAATTTATTATTTAAATTCAAAAGAAATTATTTATTATTTTTAATATGAATATTAAAATTATTTAATATGGTCAATTTAGCTTTTATTTATAGAAATATGTTACCTATTTTAAATGTAGTTATCAGGAAATATATAAAAACGAGGTAAAAAGGGTTAAATAATAATAAAAGGGATTAAAATTTCACAAAATATTATCTCTAAATGGGTGTTTTAGTGTTTTCTCAACCTCCCCATATAATATTTCATTGAATTGTTAATTTTTAATACAATTTCCATTTATTTTACATTAAGTTTATCATAATAAACGAGTATTTATAAAAATGACACCCTATCTCATCTATTAAATGATCCATCCTCAATCAATCACAAAAAAAATTACATTTAAATTATCATAAGTGCATGAACAAATTTTATCCTTGAAAATCTAATCACACGTTTTTGATCCTTTGGTTTCAATTATTATTTCCAATCCCCTCATTTTGTAGAGGATCTTTAAGAGGATATTTAACCATTCATTATAAGTGTCAATATATTAATCATTATTCTTTATGATATTATACTAATAATTTTATGATTATACTTATAACATTACTGAATTTTTTTTAAACCATTAAAATTATGTAAATGAGATATTATTATAATAAAATAAAATTTTATTACTCATTTATTCATTATACAATTTTCATCTTTAGTTTTGTTTTACCACCTCTACGAATGAGGTAATAATGTATTCCTCATGAATGAAAAATAAAACACAAATATTGGTGATATTTTTTTGAAATTAATAATTTATGATATTTTCATAATATGTAATTTAATTATAAAATTATATGTATAAATAAAATCAATTAATTTAATTGAATTGAAATTCAAAAAAAACAATTTTTTCGATGAAAATAGTTATCATGAGAACAATAAAAGGACCACATAACTCATGAAATTTATCAAAATCATATATTATATTATACAGATAGTTATAGAGCAGTTAAAATCCAAAACATCGAAAATGTACCATAACTGCTATACTAAAGCATACTTGGGAAACAAGGTAACTAACACACATATATTATTTTTCATAACAAACAATTAATATATGATTAATAAAAAATTATAAATGGATAATATTAAGTAAATAAAATATATTAATATGATTCATATAAATTATAATAATAAACCTAAATATATTATATTGGGTGTTAGTGTCCTTCAGATTACAAAACAGAGTGATAGTAGGGTATTGCCTTTTAAAAAATAACGCAACAAAAGAAAATGAAAAATTCAAAACAAAATGATTATGATATGATGAAAAGATTAATTAATAACTTCTATCAATAGTAAATATAAAATCATAGTTAATAAAGTGATTACGAATCTATAATAGTGATCATATATAATTTATGTACATTATGTCTATTAATATTAGAATTATGTAATGAATAAATATAAATAATGAGTGAACAAAATTTTATATGGGGTTCATAAATAATAGAATATTCCCCTAAGTATCCTCCATAAATAATTTATATATGTTTTATTATGAAATTACCATTAATATAAATCCAATAATCAACTTCCATTAGTTTAAAAGAAACCATGGAACATTTCTATTTTATTTTAACGGATGTGATTAAAATCCCACATGTAAACTTTACCTCACATATCTTACTCTGTGTACACATCCCACACATTCCAGTTCTGAACACCTTCAGAAGATGATATGTGAAAAGTGTAATTTTCTTAATTAAAAATCATTAAAATTAATAACAACTACATATTTATAAATATTGACACAATTAATGAGAGAGAGAGAGAGAGAAAGATGGATTGATATAGAAAAAATATGTATTCTTTTAGTTATAGAAATGGATAACTTCCCTTTGAGAGGATGTCTTTCATATCACAATAGATTCACCATCACATTGAACTGAAGATTGTTTCCCAATTTAATCGTTGAGATCCGTGAAACATGGGCCTTTATTAAAAAGTTTCAAATTAATTAGGATCCTTTTATAATTCATCAAGTATGGTCAACCTGGAAAAAAATCCTTAATTTTATTCCAAAACATTTATATATAACCTAGAATAGATCCTCATCACCACAAAAGACATGGTAGAATCCATTGGGCATCTGATGAACTAATTGGAAGACATTGTAGCTGGAATCCCCCAAAAAGATAGATGCTGCAATTTCATTAGGTATTTAATGGTCTTTAAGGTAATATGGGTTGTTATTTATTAATAACTGATTGGATGTTGGAAATATATCAATAGGCTGGTGGGATTTCACTGTAACTAGAGGTAATTTCACATTTCACGAGCTAACCAGGGTAGCCTACAATGCTTCATCTTCAATAGGCATATACTCCACATCATTAAAATTTTATATATGGATATTTGAATTTAATTATATTGATTTTACTCATTCAATAAGACATCACCATGTCCATTATGTTTTCATTAACTGATATAAAAAATTCAATCCATGGTCAATTAATTAAAAATTGAGATCATATAAAATAAACTATTAGAATTACAAGGGAGGGTTTTTTATCCGAAAAGAACATTGATATAAAGAGAGATTTATACCAATATACCCAATTTTAATGATCAAATAAACATAACAAGAAAGGATAAATTAAGTGTAAGTCAGTAAATATCGATGAAATCCAATTTTTTTTTAATTTTATGATAATTAACATACTTATGAGTATAATATAAATATATCCAATAAGATTTGGTGATAATTGAAATATACAAATTTCTAACAAAAATAAGCATACTTCTCCACCAAAAGAATAAAAATATCTCCCATTAATCATATTAGAAATACTTCCCCATATGGATTTAAAATCCCATAAACCAGAAAAATGAAAACCAATCCCCCTTTATGATTATCAAAAAGGAAATATGGAAGGGAGAATAGGATATAATTTCTTAAGAGATAAGAAGATAATTCCATGATATAATAAATTAAAACATGATAAAATATAATACTCTCATGGTTTAAAACTCTTAGTAACAAATAAAAACATACCAATATGATTATATGAGGTATTTAAAGAAAGATGATCATAAAAATAACCCCTATATAAGAATCGGTCAAATAACAGGATTTTCACAATGTCATAAAATGTAATAAAATTTAATTATATAATAATAACTAGATAAATATAAATAATATAGAATGATTAAAATATTATGAAAAATAATTTAAAAAATAGAAATTATTATTATTTTAATAAGTAGATGAATAATAAATTTTAAAAAATAAAATAAAAATATAAAACACATAATATTGAATATATATATTTCCTTTTTAAATAAAAAGTCATAAAATATGTATATATGAGAGACCATGAATATATTCAAAATGGATAATTAAAATTTAATGAGATTGTAAGTTTCCACAAAGTAGATCAACATTTTTGTAAAAATTTCTCTAGAAATTAATGATCATGGCACCACCATCAAGAAAAAAATTAAACAATTATCTCAAGATGGTATGATTTGATAAATAATTACGATATTTTTAACACCATTTCATTTGAGAACACACCAAATGATGAGTTAGTGAATTTGAATGGTTTCATCCTAAATAAGAAAAAATAATGTTCTTTTTGGCACCCTTGAGGTTCCATTAGTTTTAGATAATAAACATTGTGATCGTAAAACAATCTTGGGTACCCAAAAATTGGATAATACGGCTTTTGGAACCCAAAATTATTTAAAATGATAACTTCTTTTATAAAATGTGGAAGAAATATAAATGTGTTTGAGTTTACTATGTAAAAAAATATTAAAATTTCAATAAATGAAATTTTCCAAATTCGGTTAAATAATTGAAATTATTATTTTGAGCAACCATTAAAATATTTTTTTTTCAAATAACTCACATTTATTGAAAAAACAAAACTATGATTATTTATTTAAACAAATTGTGAACCAATTATCATGTTAATATTTTCCTCAACTGGGAATAATTTTTAATGTTTGATTTCATGTTCTTACAATTCATATTTGAAAACATTAGACTATGGCTTTTTTTATTTTCAAAATCAAATTATTTTTTCTTTTTAAATATGTTTATTTTCATTATGAATATTTTTATATATCAATGAAATAATATATTATTTTTAATTATGTTCTTGATAAAAATTACCAGTTTCATTTATTTAAAATTATACTAAAAAGAAGAGGATTAATGATTTGAAATAGAAGAATGTGTAGGATAATGATAACTGACCTCTTCACCCAACATAACATGATCTATATGGAATTTAAGAGTTTATTTTCGTTCATTTGTTTGAAGGAAAATATTTCTATCATTCAATGTAATTAATTTCAGATCCATCTAACCTAATTCTTGTTTTTAGGATTTATTGTGGGGCCATCCTACTTGAGCAAACCCCTTTTTTCATAGCCAAAGAAAGATACTTCTCCAATATCAATTTTATTTTATGTCTTATGGGAAGGATTTAGTGTATTTTTAGGTTATTAAATATTCTATTCTATATATCAATTTCTATTTAATTATTTGTATATCTTTTAAAAGAATCATATTCTCTAATTTCTTAAAAATCAATGATCTTCTTTTTTTTCACAAATTTAATATCTTATCTAACCTCTTGTCTCATCATTGTGACTTCATATATAATTACGGATCCGAAGAGACATGGGGTGATATAATATTTATATCCTTTAATTATTAGATTATGATGAATTTGTTAGCCTTGAAACATGTAAAACCGATAATAATTTCTTCACAAGGGATTTAGTATTAACATAATATCAAACATGCTTTCCCCTATTGAATATATATCAATATTTCAAGAAAATATATTGATAATAGTATCATTTTAATGAAGGGGAAAATATTCAGTGTCTTATCTAAACATATCCAGTCTACTGTCACTAAATTTAATCATTACATTGAGTGTGATTACTAATGACTCAAAAATTTCATGAGCTATTTTTAATGTGGGGAAATGACTAAAATCACATCATTATAAACCCCAATTCAAGGATTCCATAGAATTACCATATAATTCAAAATATGAAATATAATTAGGTGTCTAATAGTCTCCTTTTTAAATTATAGGAGTATAAACATGTATAATAATATTCCATATAAGGTGCCCAATGCATCTACGGAAAATAATCATGTAAATTTTCAAATATGAAAAATTTAAACTATAAAATGAATAAAAATTAATATACAAGGTTATTTCAATTTTTTAAATTATATTTTTATATTGATAAATATTTTTGTAAATATTTTATTTGGAAAAAAATATTTTTTATATGATATCTTCTATTTCCTAGTGCCGGTTAGAGTAGAAAAATATGGATGGGGAGGGGTGAATATATTTTAAAAAATTAATGCGATAAATAAAATAGTAAATTCCATAAAAATTATTAAAATTAAATAAAATGCTTCAGTTATAAAATTTGTCCAAATTAAGTATAATATCAATGTTAAATAAGTTATTATGAACGAAATATAGAGGCTTTATTTTTCTTTTAGAATTTATGTATTCTATTATTATTATAATGAATCGTAGAAATATATAAAGATAAATTAAATTGATATGGATTTCAATAATAGAACATATGGCGACCCTATGTCACCACACATTAACTAATGATATATGTTTTATTATGGCCTTCCATTGGTTTTAATAAAAACTAAAAAACTAACATCAATTTGTTTTATTGAAAAGCCTATAACCACATTCCATGCATTTTCAATATTTTGACAAGAAACACACATGATTATGTTCCCTTCCTTTTCCCTCTATGAGCAGAGGTCACTCACTTTATAGTTGTGCGCTGGATAAGATGATGAAAGAAAAGATATATTTTGTCAGTGAATAAACATTATATATAATTCATTTAATCTATATAGAAAGATTGATAATATTTTAGATAAGTAGAGATAGAGGCAAGTGTGAGTGTCTTTTAGATGGAGAACGGGAGAATATATTTTTAAGAGGGGGGATTGGAGATCTCTAATACACTTATTAAATATTTCTTTCACAATTCAGTTATTAATATCCTAACACACAATGAGTCTTATAATAGGATTCAAAAGACTTGGGAACCTTAAATAATTTATATGGTATAATGAAGTAGAAGTAGATTACTATAAATAGATTTTTTTACCAAATTAAAATCTTACATGAAATAGAATCATTGAATCATATGGATACCTAATAGACTTCCCGTGGAAGGCTACACCACTATATATCCAATGCTCTTCCATCAGAAATCTCATTGTCATCTGTAGAATCAGGGTTCCTCTCTCTTCCCTACTTGATAGTTGTTTGGCATCTACTACAACAACATGAACTATTTCATTACACCAACTAGTATGTACAATCTGAAATTTTTATGAAGAATATTGTTCTCTTAAACATTTTTCAATGTACTACTACTGATCATTAAACTACCATTAATATATTTGACTCATCAATTAAGAATTTAACACAGCCATAAAAGATTCATTAAAGAGTCCAATTAATATACAAAAGATGATCCAATAAAAAAATATATGAACTGAATTGAACAGAAATTAACCATTAAAAACGAAATACTGAATTTGTGATCATCAAAACACCATGTGATTAGTAGATGTAAAATAATTTGAGTATGGATGACAAAATAAATGTCTGAGGTCAGGGATTATTTCCCAACTATACAATGAAATAAATATTATTTATCTAAAAAATATAATTTAATTAAATTTTACTATTCTTTCTCTCTAAACCCCAATTATTTTAATATCATAATATTATTTTTGGGTTTTATATATTTTCTTATCATTTCACTTCCATATTGTTCAATATTTAACTGAACGGATCCCTATAAAAAATTTGACATTATCTCTTCTATAAATATTGAAAAAAATTTGTATATTTGTATTAAGGTTTTGTGACTATTATTATATATAATATTATTATTCATTCTTCAAATTATTATTCAGTTTAATGTTCCCTGATTTTTTAGAGGAATATTTTTAACATTTTAAATATGAATTATTTTCAATTTTTTACAAATTTGTGAAAGAAATCACTCAATAAACACTTTCCACATGTTGAAATTTTACAAACATTATATAAATTATTATATTTGATGAATACATCTCATGATTTCATTTTTTTGATAAATATTTTTTGTCCCCATTGTTTTATAAAATATTCATTTTATTATAAATGTTATCAAAAGAAAATGATATTTCATATTATTTATTCATAGAAATTTATTAATGTTATTATAAAAGCGATTTTTAATCTTTTTAAACATAACATATTGTTTCTAATGATTAATTTGGGTTATTATCTAATGATACCATCAAACTACATTCTTTGGATGAAATGCAGTCATGTTATGTGTATGTTTTCATGAAACCCATTAATTTCTAATGTGTTAATTAAGATATTTTAAATTGATGAATGTTTTCATGTTCGTGTGACACACATATGTAGATTTTGATAGTTTATGATGGGTTGGTCAATTATATACATAAAATTCATGTGATAATGATTTATATATCCTGAGAAGATAGGAAATGGTTTGGATAGTGAACTAATTTCGCATAAGGATAATAGAAATTATGAGTAATCCCAATCCACAAAGAGAATCTGGACATATTGTTATTATTGTATTTGCATTGATCCTAAAAAAATGAAATGATTTTCAATACATTATATTACACCATAACATTATTCCATATTATTTATACAATGTTATACATTCATGGATCGTGAATATTTTCTCATCTTTCGACTCCTCTATTAATCATGTTTTATGATATGAGCATTGTTTAAGCCTTGAATAATATTTTATAATCAATGTTTATTTGGTATGAACATCTTATGTAATTTCCACGATATTTGGTTATTTTATCATAACCATACGCTCATTTCATTTTAACTTATGATCTTTGATTAATATCAGCAATGATTATCCTTACAGATAATTTAATTTCACCATTTCTTATGTTTATATTCTATATGTCTAGAAGAATATTGTTATATATGCTACGTATAGTCGGGTACCACATGTGAATAATATATTTTGGTTATATTGAATATTTTATAAATGAGTTAGTTATGTATATCATATCTAAAATCAAGAATACTATATGTTTTGTGATGTAATTTGTTTTGAGATATTTTAAATATTCATCTAAAAATACATAATATGAATTTTAGTTATTATCATTTCATATTAAGTGACAATGATAATGTCAAATCGTTTAAATAAATGTACATTTAGTAAAACTTACTATATATTGGTCTAGAATTTTTCATGAATCTATTTATATTTATAATATAATGAAAGAGTATCTGTAGAAGTGCTACAATCTTGTAATTTATAAAATAGTTTCTTTAGGAATTCCATCATTAAATGAAAAATGTTATAACTGAATAAATAAATTAAAAAATCAGGTTTCTAACTCATTAATTTATATATATATATTGGAAAAAATTACATTTTGAATTATTATATGAATTGAAATTTATTTTCATGATATAAATTGTGAATGTATTTACATTTTGATTATAAATGGATATAATTTCATATTACAAAGCTAAATAATTCTCATATCAGAAAATTTAATTTCATATTTATTATTTCCATAACATTTTATTTTTCCATTTTAGACACAATTGGATTTATTTTATGTTCAAAAATATAATATCATCTTATGTAATCATAAAAAATATTTAATATTGATTGAATATATATATTATTTAGTAAATATCGAGATTGGAATAAATGAGAATGTAAAATCAAAAGAATTAGTGGGTGTGATTCTAAAATTTAATGAGATTAATTGATAATATCAAAAAAAAATAATATGTAACATTGATGGTGTATACATCATATTACGTTAAATTATTAGGGATTTTAAAAGTGATGTTAACAATAATCAGGGTAGATAAATAAATAATCTATGATTAGAGTAATTTTTACAATTAATTGACAAAATAATCATTAATCACGCTTCATGATATATTTAATAATACCCTTATCACTATGAATATAAAAAAATAAAATTCACAATTAAATTTTAATACCATTAATGTTGGTAAATAATTTCTCATATGAGTTATAGTATTAATGAGATAAACATTTCTTGTATGTGTATAGGGTTGATACTTTATGTCTATATTAGTGATAATCTTTCTTAATATTATGGAAAAAATATATTTAAATTATCCTATATATTGAATAGTACATCAATTGTCGGATTATATATCTAAAAACTAAAATCGGAGTAAGATAGAATATAATTGTGTTAGGCATCAATATTCACATGATATTGAGTATAATTATGAACACCTTATTATTTAGTTTGATGCATTGTTTTAATGAAACAATATGTTGTATAGGATAACATGGTAAGTTAGAGATATAGATATATCTGGTTTTAATTTCAATAATGATAGTAATAAGTTATTCATTTATAATTATGGACCCATGTATTATTAGTACATAATAATGATTTATTTACATATATGGTTGGTGGGAGTGATCATGTTTTCATAGTAAAACATTTCAAGGAAAATTTATTAAATGAAACATGATACATTTCATACGACTAGATTTGACATGGTTAAAATTATATTCTCATGATGGAATTAGATAATATATTATCACGAACTAGCCTGGGTGTCATGGTAAACCGATTAATGAGTCGATCCTGACATAGCCAAAACGAAATTCCAAATCCCCGTGGTTTGGAAACTATTAACAAACATCATTTCAAAGGAATGTGGGAACGAATTTTCCACAAATATGAGTGGAGAAAAATAAAAAAATTGGTATACATACAAGAAAACATCAGATGGAGATGTGGAGTATAAGTTAAATAGGAAATAACATCCCAATGTACCTGAAATCAAGGAAAACAATCCACATCTAAATGAACCCATTAACATCAGTCCCAATAGTCAATAACAAGAACAAAATATAAGTAAAACATGTCCATTTCCCGAATGTTGAAGGAGAAAATCTAATGAAACCCGGAGAAACATGTAGGGTGAGAGATAAATGATTTGTAGGGTCTCACTAAGGATTCTATAATATGATGCCATAGTTAATTAACCAAAAAATGATTTAAATATTAAATAAACATGAATGGTTGTTCAAAAGATTATGTAAGACAAAATGTTGATTTACATTTTAATCGGTGGAAAGAAATCTATGAAATGGTTTAATTAAATAATTTATATAAAATAGTTTATATTAATTCATCAAGAATATTTAAAAAAAATTACAAATTATATAATATATTTAAATACAAAAAAAATTAACAGGGTCATGATTTAATAGGTTGGATAATTCGAAGCTATGGGACTCTAAGCTCGAATAGCTATCACAATAATATGATTTCAGATATCCATTTATCACTAGCCTAGAAGAACTCATAACCATCCCATAATGGATGTTACATACATCATATTTATTATTAGTGTTTTAAATATTAAATAGAGAGTCGTTTTAAATAATTCACTTACTACATATTCATTCATGATCACTAATAAAATCTATAACGGGAAATTTATTTTAAAAATTATTAAAATGAAAATAATCCCATTATACATTTTTAATATAAAAAATTCCATTTAAAAACTAAAATGTGGTTTTTACTAAAATCGTTAATTTTTTTCAAGATAAAACTAATTGTGTTCTATTAATATTATTTTATACTTCTCTTCTCAAATAGTAATTTTAAATAAATTTCCCCAATTAAATTTCAAATATGTATTCCAAAAATTAAATCCCACAACTTCAATTTCACTATTTTTCAATGTAATCCATAAACACAACAAAATTTAATGGGATATGAGTGTTTTCCAATATTTCATTCCAAAAATAATACAAATAAACAATCCAATTGGATCTAGTTATTAAATAACTAATTGAAAAGTTTTAGTTAAAATAAATATATTAAATTAAATTCAATAAATTGAATTTAAATCATGAAATTTATGATTAATAAAAATTTTCCATCATAATGGAACCACCTACCTGAAGATAATGGGATCTTTAAAAAAATCCCTAATAATGAATCTCTAATGAAGAACACAAGAAATGAGTATTCAAGAATAAAAACAAGATTCGTGATCTAAAATAGGAAATGTTAAATCCTTCAACAATAATGAAATCTATAAAACCCTATGGAGGAATGATGAGAGAATAAGAAATAGAGAATAAGAAAAGGAAACTTACCAAGAAATGATCATACATCGATCACCTAGAATTGATCCACTTCTAAAAGGGTATAGATGTGTAAATTTGACCTCTTTAGTGACTGTAACTACGAATAAAACTCTATGGGGTCATAAAGAATCTTCATGAATCTAAAATTATGGTTTCATGATTTTAAAAATAATTTTTGGATTAATTATTTCACATACACATGGTTTCTTGGGAAGATCCCCATGCTTTTTCAAAAAGGGAACCCTAGCCATAAAAACACTTATTCCTAGGTGCATTTTTTAAATATGGGGTAATAAGGTTTTAAAACATTGCACCATCCTTTCATACCCCCCTATCATGGTTTTCCTGGCTTCCACTAACATGGTGCATAGTTTGGAAAATATGTGCACCAACCCTATCGAACCCAAAAAAAAATCAAAATTTACAAAATTTACTCCCTAGTCGCCCATAAATGAATCCCCATAAATGTTTATTAAAAATTGTAGAATATGATTAAATGAAAATTGTAATATAATGTGACAACCTCCATATATGTGAAACGTTTTTGTCCCTATAAACACTATCAATAAGCGTCAACATTAAAAATATGAGGCCAATACTCTCTCATCAGTGCCTCCATATCCCACTTCTCCTGAGAATCAGAGATATGCGACCATTGAACTTGAACCAAATGTATCATTCACACCTAATGAATCTTGATTTTGGAATCAACTACCCTTAAAGAATTCTAATCCACAAATAAATAAAGTTCAACATCATGATCAATGTAGATCAGAACATGAGATGGATCAGATATGTACTTTCATAGCTGTGAAACATGGAACACATTATATATCGACATAAGTTGTGGGGAAGTTCAAACTGGTAAGCCTCATTCCCCGCCTTCTCAAAAAACTCAAAATGTCCTACGTAATGAGTAAAATGTTTCCCTTTCCTAGGAATCATTTGATGACCCAACTAAAGGAAAACATTAATGAATATCATTTCACCAACAAAAAATTCCAATAGTCTATGATGAAGATCAGCATAAGATTTATATCATCTCTATTCCATAAACATTCTCTGAGGAATAAACTAAATATTATATATTTACCCTTTAACCAATATCGATCTGACCAAGGAACATTCACCCATATCTGACAAACCCAACACAGATATAAATTGTCTTCTATTCATCAACTAAAAAAATACATTTAGATCATAGAATGGTAATTTTTGTGATAAGAAAACAAAATCACCCCAATGTTATCATCACATGCTCCACCAAAATCAAAGACACAAGCCAGAATCATATCGTGAATAATCCATATATCTTTTTCTATATGGACCTCATACTACTGATGGTATGCCAAGATCAAATGGTACTGAGATCCCAGTTTCATATGAAGGACCCTCCAAAATACGTGAATTGAACTGAGGATCCATATTAATGACTATAAAAAATGTAACACCTTGAAATCAGACAATATCTTTCATATTGAGATTTATCGACTCCTCAACATTACTCTTATAATGAATGGTTATATAGTGAGCCAACATGGTTAGCCTATTGATCACCACCCATATCACATTCTTATTTCTCTGGGTATGTTAAAACTGAACCAAAAATTCAATTGAGATATCATCAAACTTTATAGTTAGGACTTGAAGTGGTTTTATTAATCCCAAAGGATTCCGATGATTGAAATTCCACTATTGGAACATAAAATAATGAGGGAAAAATCACCAATTCATTGTCTCTCACCGGGTCCCAAAAATTATTATTGTGTTTCATAGAACATCATTGTGGTTCCTAGGTGCACTACCCACTGGGAATGACATAAATCTCCCATCACATAATTCTTTAACATTGAAGAAATAAAAAAGCTTTTCTAATAGGATAGAATCATTTCATTGTACAATGACCAGTGTGCAATGCTCTCCCCACTATTAATAGAATCTGAAACTATATAGACTCTATTATCATCATGAATTTCTTAAAGAATCATCACGAGAAGAGAATACATCAACTAATATTATAAAATGAATAAAAAAACCCTGATTCTCCTAAACTAATATGAAACTAGGATAAAATATCCATCATGTTCTACTCTTTTGAAAAATCCTTTAGTTCATGGTTTATAAATTTCCAACTCAAGGCATCTTCAAAGACATTACCTTTCACTAGTTTATAGGTGGTCTACATGTTTAATGAATACACATATTTCATAGAAATCATGTTGTAGAGATTCAAAAAAATTATAGAATATATAGCTGATGATATTGTTGTTGTAATACATAGTATACCATTCTTAGAAAAAGTAATGCTTCTAGATCTTTAGTGAATTCATCAAGGTTCCATCTTCAGGTTCAGGGGTTGGGTAATTCTTCAAATGTGGTAAAATATTATGAGGATGATAATAAAATACATGATAACCCTTCATAAGAATTCTATCAAAACATGAACAAGGCTCATCAGAGAAGACCACATAGTTGTGTTCATCCTCTAGAAGACTCAAAAATGGAACAATAGAAAACAAGCAATTCATCTTAACAAAATTACTCTAATTCTTTTCATCCATGGAAAAATGTACTCCCTTCTGAGTAAGAGCTATCATCATAGAGGCCAAATTTGACAAGTCCATTATGAACCAACAATAACACCTAACTATGATCAGTAATCTCAGAATATCAAAAACATTTCTTTGTAGTTCCCATATCATAAAAGCATTCACCTTTTTTGTCAACTAAAATACCATATTCTGAAAACACATTTCCTAAAAGCATCACTTCCCATATCCAGAAATCACATTTTGATATCTTGGAAAAAGGGTTGTGATTTCTCAATGATTAAATAAAATCTATCAGATGATGTAGATGATCTTATTCAATCTTCGATTAATTAAGGTTTTCATCCAAATAAACTACCAAAAGACAATCATGATACTAATGGTAGATCCTATTCATCAAGACCATAAATACTATGGGAGAAATGGTCAAACAAAAAGTCATGACAGGGTGATCATACTAATGGAACCTCCTCCAAAAGGTTTTTCTTAAAAGTAAGATTCATTTATACTTAAATAATGGTAACATGATTAATGATCAATCATCAAGAACCACGTCTCCCCTTCAAACAAAATAAATAAATCATCAATCTGAGGTAACATATACTTATTTTTTACTATAACTAGATTGAGTTTTTAGAAATACACATAGAGGTGTATTGTGCCATCAAGATTCATAGAAATGATAACTGAAGCCACCACAGGTAACACACTCGGGCGTATAAATCATTTCCCAAAAAAGATAATACAAAAATGTAATCAACAAGTTAATTTTAACTGCGGCCATATTCTAAGAGATAATAAGTACGTTTTTAGTACTAAAAACCAAATTAAAAAATATGTATACCTCTATTAATAGTGGAAAAGTAGAAATTTCATGATGAAAAACTTCAGGACACATGATGAAAAATGGATCACAATCATCATTCAAATAATCCCACAATATCAATAGGGAAAATATATATTACTTTCCTTAACACTAGATAATAAGGCATGACTCTAACCACCCATCTGTCCTATTATCCATGAAGGATTATGTAAACCAACAACTAGTGCAGTAAAGGAGACCCAATAAAGATAAATATCAATATCATATTTAATGAAAATGATACATTCCATACTTAATATGATGTCATGTGATTTCAAGTTGATAAATACAAAAGTCCACAAAATCTCTACTTTTGATAGTTAGAAAACATAATCTTGACTATGAAGGCCCCTCTATGTCTTTTTTAAAGGGGGTGTAGTAATATCTATCACATAACATAAAATATAAGTAGGAATATTTAGTAGATTAAAAATATCAAGTGAAAAAACAATAGAGATGCACTAGTATCAAATATAGAATTCACTAATGATGATTCTATAATGATGGTATATTTCAGAATCCACAAGAACTACATACATTAGGATCATCAGTACAAACCCACTCAGAGTACCTTGAAATTAAACACTGATAGAATCTCAAAATGAATATTCTCGGAACTAAAGGATGTTTAGAGAAACCTATCTATTGGGAACCACTACAAGAATCATGAACTGTCGTCTTTATTTTGAATGAAATCACAGAATTTCCATTAGAGAAAAATGAACTCCTATCAGACCTAACATTCCATCATGGTCCATTTTCACATACATAACATATTTTAAAGTTATTTTTAATTTATATTCCATTCATTCTTTGTTTTAGGGGTTTCCATAGCTTTTTTGGAGGAATGGTTGAGTTTTCATGAATTGGGCCAAACCGTGAGCCCAATTCCAGATTTAAAATAAATTTTGTTTCTTTTTTAACTCATTCATTTTCAACATTTATTATCCATTTAAATTATTATTTGTCCACCCCTAACCTATTAAAATCAAAGTTTAAATTTGGGGCCTTTATAAATCCAGAATCATGGGGGATTATGGTCTTTATTTAAGAATTGGGCCAACCCGAAAGCACATTTTCCAGTTTTAAATTGATTGTTTAATTTTTTAATATCATATTTATTATAATAAATATTTAGGTTATTACACTTCCCTCTCGACCCTAAGAATCCCAGGAGCGTTCCCATTGCCTTTCCCTCCTCTTTGGAGCTGGTTGTCATCGCGATGGAGTGTTGAAATTGTTAGGGTTTCTAAAATCGTCCAGATTTGAGGAGGTAAGTTATTTCCATCATAACTCTCTCAATTATTACTCTTTTTCCCCCATTCTAGTTCCTACATGATCTCATAATCTTTTTTCTATCTTACCTTGAATAGTTGGTTGTTTAAAATTCAGATTTTGGTGGATTGGGGACGATTTCTTCAGGATATTTCATGTAAGATAATTCCTTTTTGGTTCCATCCATCTTCTTTTAGTTTTATTTCCTCTTTCTTGACGTTCCTCATGTACAGAAGTTGGGGATAGATACTATGGTCTGATTTGGTATCTTTTGGGTTAGTTTTTGGTTTTCTAGGTCTGGTTTTATATTCCGTGTGGTGTGGCGGTAGTGCGTTTAAGGTTTCACACTAAGTTTTGAGGGTTTAGACTCAAAAGGGTGGTGATTCCATGTGTAGAAATTTTATGATGAGTTATCTTGCATGGTTTATTAATTTATATTGTTTATAATCTGTTTTGTGTTTTGTGAAAACTTTTTTTGATGGATTTGGTAAAACATTTAATTTTTAGTTGCATTTTCTCTTAAAATTGGGTACTTTTCATCTGTGACTCTTGGGGTAATGTTTGGGATTAGTTTACAACATTTGAAAGTGAATTATTAGTCTTGTAAGGGGATGAAAATTCTGGTTTTTGAATTCCTTATTGTAATGTTGGCCTTGAAAGGCGGTTTTTGAATGAGTTTAAGGTGTAAAACCGTGTTGTACTTCTTGAAGGTGATTTGTGAAAACATGTGTTTTTCATGTGTATCATTGAGGTACTATTCGATGTATTTTTATAACACATGGGTGGGGTTTAATAATTGTTTTAGGGATGAAAATTATTTTTTGGATTGGTATTGGTATGATTTTGGTCTTGAATGAGGGTTTTGAAATGGGATTAGTGTGGAAACAATGGTTATACCTCCGGGGTTTGTTTTATAAAAATTCAGAATGTCTTATTTTGTTAAACAAAGTTGGGAAATCGGTGTATATGTACTGTTTGGTTGAGTGTGTTCACCGAATGTGAATTTTTTAATGGTAAAGTGGTGATTTGAGATGTCACACCTTTTTAAATGTTTTTTAAATTGCTGAAATGTTTTACTAAATATTGTTTTGTTTGCGAAACACAAGTGTGGGATGTTTCGTGTTAGTTTATTGATAAAATAAATTTTTAAGGTGTGAAGGGTATTATGTGACATGTGTGAGGGCTGTTATGTGAGTTGAATATCTTGTAACAGTTTTATAAAATTGTTTAATGGATTTGTGAATGTGTTAATGAAATGTGAAAAGTGTTGTGGGAAACGTTGGTGTGAGTATGATTTAAAAATGAATTTGAATGAAAAAGTTGATTTTGTGACTTGTGTGATGTACGTGTTTGATGTTTAATGAATGTGTGATGTGGATGTGATATTTTAATGTGAAAATTATATTTCTTTCCTTGTCGAAACTGTTTGAGCACAAGAGGGAAACCTAGGTATCTAGGTGGGTGGATGTGTACTAGTATTCTAGTGATCCCGTGGGGTTTGGCCTCAGTTTCAATAAGCAAGATTGACCCATAGAACTCTAACTAAACTATTATGAGGATTATTTTTGGGGACCACTAGTATATGGGTATGTTTCCTACTAGTATCTCGTGCACGAGAACAAATATTTCTGAATGTTACTTTCACCGAGATATAAGGTACCTGGGACCCACAACAAGTTAGTGCCTAGGGGTTATTTCCCATTTCTAGTGCTCAATAGATCCTTTGTACTTACCATCGGTATACAATATTTATGGTTGGAAAATATAGTATCTTTGGTATTTATTTTAAAATTTTTTGTCCTTTAAAATTTTCCCACATGAAAACTATTTTCATTTATTATTTTATCCTTTAGAAAATTGTAACAAGCATTTCTTATTTACAAAACATTCAATTCTTTTTGTCATGAAATGTTAATCACATGGAATCTCTTAGTGGTGGTATCCTAATGGGAAATTTTCCACACCCTACTTACACATTTGGGTGTAAGTAGACTTGCTTATTTTATGTCACATGTTTGGGTACAAGTATAATGCATTTGGTTTGGGGTTTTAGTGGTCCATCGTGATGCAGTGTCGTGGAGATGGCCTGAGGGGGTGCCTCTTTCCATGTGGAGGTTCTTCGACTGTCATTTAATGGGTCTGTACCTTTGTAATGGTCTTCAAAAATTGTTTAATATTGTGTAATTCAGTTCTGAATTTTAGTAAAAGATACTTAGGTTTGAGAAATACAGATTTGATTTCATGGATTCATTTTTTTTTTTAAGTATAAAAACACGGGTAAATCATTCCCAATTTTTAGTTTTGATACCCGAGAACTTATGCCAGCCCATGGGGATCCGGACCGCCCTTTGGGACTTGCCACAGGTCAGGTGGGTTGCCGGTTTTGGCAGCGACCAGATTCGGTTCGTGACAAAATGGTATCAATGGAAGTTCGCTCTCTTTGGGTCATGTTATTTGGGAAAAAATCAGGATAGTATGGATTTAGGATTGACGGGACCTAGAATTTCGGTAATGAGTATGTTGGCTGATCACCACACATCATGACGGGATTCATGTATCTAGGGGAAATCAGGACCCTTCGAAGTCCTTTTGTTTTCTTTATTTAATGATGAGTTGGGGAAATGAAAAAAGAGGTGGGTTAATGGTCTTAGTGAGATCGCAGAGCCTGGAAAGCCATGTGGAGCCAAGGATATTCTCTAGAACACTCTCTATGATAGTGAAGTTATTGAAATATGGCTTCTAACCATATTTCTAAGTCACCCACTGATACTATTTTCCTCTCGCATTTTCTGGTGTTCTTTAGTTTTGAAATCGTGGAACTTTGGTTTTAATGTGACTTAATTTTAAGAAGTGTAATTTTTTTAAATAATTTTCAAATAAATACTGACTGTTTAGATTTATGAAATTGTGGAACTAAATATTCATAATTATTTTGAAATGGAAAATTGTGTGGTTACAACTCTTTCGAAAGTAGAAACTATATTAATGTTGGTTTTGAAAAAGTATTTGCAATAGAGTTTTCTAAAATATTGAAAGGTTTTTTAATAGGATGATATGTTTTTAAATTTATGTAAATCACTTTAAAGTGAGTTTTTATTTGAATGATTGTGCCTTTATGATTTTTTAATGCGGTAATTTGTGTTTGATCTCCTGGTTAGTGGTTTTGTGAAAAATGATGTGTTGGTAGACCATTTTGGTTTTGAAAAGTTGATATAATCTTTTCTTTAACCTTTAATATTTCCATGAGTGACCACATGCATGGGGTTTATATGGGGTGATGGATGGTTGATGGAATGACTATATGAGTGCCAGGATGGATATGAGGAGAGTGCCCAGTGTGGCACAAAAACATGCATGTGTGAGGCCCATGGGGTACCAACGGTGGATACGCTTACTGTTGAACCATTTGTTTTCCAAGAAATGTATTTAATGAAAAAATTATGTCTTGATGAATACATTGGGATGGTTTGTATTATGGTTTTTTGAAATTGTTGATGTTGTGGGATGTTTTGAGTCCAAGAACCCCACCTTTTCAAACTGTGTTTTGGGTTTGTTTTTGGTCGGTAAGCTGAGAAGATGGACCAGTTAGTAGTCTTCTATGAGATATGTTTCGGGAAACATTTATGGTAGTTCCATTAATGTGTTTGGACCTATTTTTTTGGCATGTTTTTACCAATGGACCAGCGTGGTTGGGTCCTTGGTTTCTCCAGTTGGATAAGGTACGCCCCCATTTAGGGTTAGTGCACAACTGAAGTGAATCCCGGATTGTTTCGTCGTTGGAAAATACTCCAGTAGATCAATGTAAGGACTCTTTTCTTGATCATTGTAGAATGATTCTACATCATTTACATTCTTGTTTTTTTTGAATCCTCTTGTGGAGGATGAGTGCTCGTGGATGGTTGAAAGAGACCTTAGATTCTTAAGCTACCAGATTCGTCGAAGGTGGAAGTTGTCTGGGGTTGTCAGTATGGATAGTGTCAAAGAGGGACTCTGAGTCCTTCATAGTCTCTTTGAAGAAAGAGTTCACAACAAACTACCATTATGGGAAATCTGGTAACAAGAGGATATTTTGGACACTTTCTAGAATTGTGTGTTGTTGGGAGATGTTGTATAAGGTCTCACTCCATGCATTTTATATATCAGTCGCAATGGTCATGTTCGGTGAAACCTTGTGATTTCGTGCACTCGATTGACTTTAATGGTGAAATTCGTACAATCCTATGAAATACTATTTTTGTTGGGAGAATTTCTCCCTTGAAAAACATAAAAATCTCCTATTTTAAGGGAATCTGATTATGGGTGTTATTTACATGTATAGTTTCTCACTCGAAGAAACAATGTGTGATGTGTGTGCATCTTCTTAGCCCTTATTTTAGTAAAATATCGGGATAAGGTAAAGTGAGATTGGAATATTTTATGTCAGGAATACTTATCTGGGATTGTAGTGTAGTTGTTGGTGGAACCGAAAGAAAAATTCTCATTCCGTGGGTTTCCAAAGACTAACTGCGAGGCCGAAGATGCTTCAATCATATGTGCTCCAACCATAGGAGATTGAGAGAAGCTGGATTGTAGTCAGGGGAAACACAGGGTAATTTAAACCCATGTATAGTGTTCAATCCTAAATATGAATGATAGGAAGATATTAAACCTCTGGTATCATTATCTTTCTTCTGTTGTTCACGTTTGGTGGAAATAGGTGGAGGGCCTTGTACCCATGACATCTCCCAATGTCATTCCCCCCCCTTTGGTTTCCATTGAGTCATTGGAGAATGGTTAGAAATTTGGCTAGATAGGATGAGCAAATGGTTTGTGAATGATTAAGAGTGACTGTGTTCCTGGAAGCAATGCAGGAAGATTGATCAGCGCAGTTTGTTCACGGTTTCACAAACTGTGCGGACTAACCGGGCGACCTTCCCAAATCATAAATTTTTTTTGTTTTTCTGTGTTGGCCCATACTGGTCGGTTACGATGGTTGGTTCTTATGGTGTGGAGAACCACTATGATTCTCATGTATGTTCCTTCGGAAATTTTTAATGGAAGTATACCCTATTTTCCAGGGAGTCCGTTCAGGCCTCCCCCTATTAGTGTCCTGATTCTGTATTGGAAAAAAAATATTGGTTGTCTCTTATGGTGGGTAGGGTATTTGTGTCCCCCCATACCTGTAAAATAGATTTATCCATGGTCTTGGCTTGGTGTAGATAGTCTCGTTTGGAGATATTTAGCTACCAATATCTTCCTTGAGTAATCATTTGGAATGGAGAGCGCCCAATGGTGTAGTTAATGTAAGGTAAGTGTAACCTTGTTCAAAGTTGTTGTTCGTTAGGGTGAATTTCTTGAGTCTTGTTCGGATAGCCTTTGAGGTGTTTTCTTTTGGGATAGAGTACGAATGTGATTGATCATTTCAGGAATGTGGTGTATTTTTTGGTTGTGAGAGTAATCCTTAATTTATCACTGGAGGTATTTTGGCCTTTGGGGGCGAAACATGGCAAGGGAGTACCTATTGGTATCTCAGTTGGGTTTGGTTGTTTCTTTGACCTTTCTGTGACTTTCCGGGATGAAAAGTTTTCAATTACGGGAGAATTTTCACAAACATAACTTATATAAAACATATTTTTAATTTATTTTCCATTCATCTTTTATTTTGTGGGTTTCCCTAGTTTTTTTGGAGGAATGGGTGAGTTTTCAAGATTTGGGCCAAACTGTGAGCCAAATTCCAGATTTAAAATCAATTTTGTTTCTTTTATAACTCATTCATTTCTCATCATTTTTTATCCATTAAAATTCCTACTTGTCCTCCCCTGACCTATTAACACCCACTTTTAAATTTGGGGCCTTTATGAATCCATAATCATGGGGGATTAGGGTTTTTATTTCGGAATTGGGCAAACCTGAAAGCCAATTTTCTAGTTTAAAATATTTTCTTTAATGTTTTAATATAATATTCATTATAATGAATATTTCCGTGATTACACCTCCCTATTGATCCTAAGTAGCCCAGGAGCGCTTTCATTGCCTTTCCCTTCTCTTTGGATCTCATTGTCCTCGCGGTGGAGTGCTGAAATTATTAGGGTTTCTAAAATCGGGCAGATTGGAGGAGGTATGTTTTTTCCATCATAAATCTCTCAATTATTACTATTTTTCCCTCATTCTACTTCCTACATGATCTCATAATCCTTGTTCTAACTTCCCTTGAATGGTTGGATGTTTTAAAATTCAGATTTTGGTGGATAGGGGACGATTTCTTCAAGATATTTAAAGTAAGGGAATTCATTCTTAGTTCTTTCCATTCCTCATGTACAGAAGTTGGGGTGAGATTCTAAGGTCTGATTTGGTATCATATGGGTCAGTTTTTGGTGGTCTAGGTCTGGTTTAATATTCATTGTTGTGGGGCGGTAGTGCGCTTAAGTTTTCACACAATGTTTTGAGGGTTTCGACTCAAAATGTAGGTGATTCCATGTATAAAAATTTTATGAGGAGTTATCATGCTTGTTTTATTAATTTATAATGTTTATAATCTGTTTTTTGTGCTGTGAAAACTGTTTTTGATGGGTTTGGTTAATCATTTAATTTTTTGTTTCATTTGAGCTTGAAATTGGGTACTTTCCATGTGTTACTCTTGGGGTAATGTTTGGGTTTAGTTTTTAACATATGAAAGTGATTTATTAGTCTTGCCAGGGGATGAAAATTCTGGTTTGTTAATTTCTTATTGTAATTTGGGCCTTGAAAAGATGTTTTTGAATGATTTTAAGGTGTAAAACCATGTTGTAATTCTTGAAGGTGATTTGTGAAAACATGTGTTTTTCATGTGTATCTTTGTTGTATTATTCGATGTATTTTTATAACACTTGGGGATGGATTAATAATTGTTTTAGGGCTGAAACATCTGTTTTGGATTGATTTTGGTATGATTTTGGTCTTGAATGAGGGTTTTGAAATGGGTTTAGTGTAGAAACAATGGTTATATCTCTTGGGTTTGATTAATAAAAATTTTAAATGTCTTATGTGGTTAAAAAAAGTTGGAAAATGGAGTATATGTAATTTTTGGGTGAGTGTGTTCACATAATGTGAGTTTTTTAATCGTAATGTGGTGATTTGAGTTGTCAACTTTTTTTTAATGTTTTATAAATTGCTAAAATATTTTACAAAATTGTGTTTTGTGTGCGAAACACAGGTGTGGGATGTTCCATGTTAGGTTATAGATAAAATGAATTTTGAAGGTGAGAAGGGTATTATGTGACATGTGTGTGGGATTTTATGTGAGTTGAATATCTTGTAATAGTTTTATAAAATTGTTTAATGTATTTGTGAAAGTGTTTATAAAATGTGAAAAGTGTTGTGGGCATATTTGGTGTGAGTATGATTTCGAAATGAAATAGAATGAATATGTGGATTTTGTGACTTTTGTGATGTACGTGTGGGATATTTAATTGATTTTTGATGTGGAAGTGATATTTTAATGTGAAAATTATATTTCGTGCATTGTCAAAAAAATTTGAGCTCAAGAGGGAAACCTGGGTATCTAGGTGGGTAGAGGTGTACTAGTATGGTAGTGATCCCGTGGGGTTTGGCCTCAGTTTCACTTAGCATGATTGACGCTTACAACTCTAACTAAACTATGATGATGATGATTATTGGGGAACACTATTTTATGGGTATGTTCCCTACTAGTGGCTCATGCAAGAGAAAAAATATTTGTGACTATTACTTTCACTGAGATATGCGGTACCTGGGACCCACAACGAGTTAGTGCCTAGTGGTTATTTCCCATTTCTTGTGCTCATTAGGTCCTTTTTACATACCGTCTGTATACGGTATTTTTGGCAGGAAAATATAGTAGCTTTGGTACTTATTTTAAATTTTTTGGTCCTTTAGAAATTTCCCACATGAAAACTGTTTTCATTTATTATTGCATCCTTTAGAAAATTGTGACCAGAATTTCTTATTTACAAAACTTGCAATGCTTTTTTTCATGAAATGTTTATCACATGGAATCTCTTAGTGGTGTTATCCTACTAGGATTTCTCCCACACCCTACTTACACCTTTGGGTGTATGTAGACTTGATTATTTTATGTCACAGGTTTGGGTACAGGTTTTATGCCTTTGGTTTGGGGTTTTAGTGGTCCATCGTGATGCAGTGTCATGGAGATGGCTTGAGGGCGGTGCCTCTTTCCATATAGAGGTTCTTCGGCTGTAATTTCCTAGGTTTGTACCATTGTAATGGTCTTCAAACATTCTTTAAAATTTTGTAATTAAGTTCTGAATTTTAGTAAAAGATGTTTTGGTTTGAACAATCCATATTTGATTTCTTAGATTCATTTGATTTTTTAAGTATAAATACTCAGGTAAATCCTTCCCAATTTTCAGTTTTGATACCCGGGAACTTGTGCCAGCCTATGGGGATTAGGAAAGCCTTTCAGGAATTGCCACGGGTCGAGTCGGGTACTGATTTTGGCGGCTACCAGATTCGTTTCGTGAAATCCATTTCATCCATCAATTCTAATTTTTACACATCAGAATAAGAAAGAAGATTCTAGAAGAAATGTTGAGAGAAAATATCAGGTCGATGTTCCAAATCAGACCATCGACTCTTCAACAAATCATTTGATATAATATCCTATTCAAACTGCACAACATCAGAAAATTAGTTTGATATTCTATTATTTTAATGCAGCCACAATATGTTTGAAAAACTCGAGAGGACTATCCAACACCAATGAATCCGGATAGAATTGGTCAGTGAAAAGATCATTAATGTCTTTACACTATATGACATCATGTTTCTTTGTCATCATCATTGTGTCAATCATATCATTATTGGTCCCTCAAGAAAGAAGGTGGAATAATTCACCTTAATTTCACTATGTATCTCCAAGTACTCAAAATACCCAATCAATCCATCCCATCCATTCCTCACACTCAGGCCGATTGTTTGGGAATTTTAATACTAGTTGATTCTAGAAGTGGAATTCATGATCATGATTCCATAGAACATCCCTCTGATGTTCAATATCTAGACCATGAATGGGAAATGGAGAAGTTTCATATCCAAGAGATTGGAATGTACACAAAATAATCTCATCCATACTTAGATCCATAAGAGGATTTGATCGTTGTTGTTTAGTAGTATCTCTCTACGGATTCTGATTTACACACCTTCTTGTGTGATGATAATACAAAACATCTATAAAATACATTGAAGACATTTTATTAACAATCAACCTAAGAATCAAGGGACATAAATCCCATCAAATATATAATCATGATTTAGATTTTACTATATTAAAATTACAATTATTGAAATGACTATAATTAATTCATAAAATGTCTTTCCCAAAAAATATGTGGTGAGTTATTAATCATTATGGTTAAAGGAGTATAGAAACTTAATAGGAATAACATCATATGTATTAGAATTAATACACAATTACATAATAACATCATAGATAGATGAAAAATTTCCAATGTTATTTCCAAATTGTCACAATATAGCTTGGGTACCTTAGTAACAAATACTCAAGATGGTCTTGAAATAGCCCGAAGGGCACTCTCGATCCCAACCGGTTGGTGACTATAACCTAGAATCATATAATATGAAAGTGGGAAATAATTTTCCCTAAATAGAAGATAATAATGATACATGATTCATTAAGAATACAAGAAAACTCTATAAGGACTAGTGCACCAAAATAAAAATAGTAAATAACAGCATAATGTACGAAAAAACTAGAAAAATAACCCACATTCTCCTAGACTCAGAAACCACATTCCCAATGACCATAATCAAGAACCACCACCATGTATCTCATTTCAATTTCACAAACATAAAAGATAACTATATTCAATGACCAAAAGTCACAAGTAGGTTTTGTACTAAATTCCTAGTATAGTATCACCAGGGATTTGATAATATGCCGCTCTAGTTAATTAACTAAATAATTATTTCATTTTTAAATAAATTGGTCTGGTAGTTGAAAAATATATGTACAAAAAATCATACTTTACATTTAAATTTATGGATAAATTTGTAATTAATTTCATAAATAAATATTTTACATACAATTGTCTCCAAAATTTCATTTAGCATGTGTAATTATTTATTACAAAAAATTACTTATATTTCAAATACAATTAATGAGAAACATTTCCATATTTCAAATGGTATGATTGTCCAGGATATGGTCCTCTCTCACACTAAAATAGTAATCATTACAACATGTGTAAAAACGTCCCTTTGGAATAGGTCAAATAGAGATCATTACTATCCCACTGGGGATGTGACCTACTTCATCTATATTGTTACTATTGTAAATCATCAATAGAGTGTGTTCTGAAAAAACTCAGTAAATACATTGGATTTCATGTTTTCTAGTAAAATAAATGATAAGAAATTAATTTTAAGGCTACTTAAAAAACAATTCTCCCAGTTCTTTATCAATTATATGCCAATTTCCATATAAAAACCAAAATGAGGTTTTTAATCAAATCAATCCTTTTTCACGGACAAAACCTATGGTCTTCTATAAAAACTATTATAAGCCTTTTTTCTCAAATAAAAACTTTAAATTAGTTCATCAAAATAAATAAAAAATTTTGAATTCGACAATTTAAATCCCACAACATTAATCTCACAATTTTTACATCAATTGTACAAACACACCCCAAATTAATGGAGTTGGTGTTTTTCAAAAATTTAATTAAAAAACAAATAAAAATTCATCGTCTAATGGAATTGGTTATTTAATAAACATGTTGAGTAAAATTTAGTAGAAACCAGTAAAAAAAATTAATTGAAACAATTTATTTTATATCATGAAATGTAGGGTTAATCAAAATTGTAAATCATAATGGAACTACCTACCTAGGGATCACTAGATCACAAAAAAATTCTCTAAAATGGAATATCCAACAAAACATGTCACACCAAGGATCTGATAAACATACCTAGATTAAAAATATTAATAAATAGAGATTATATCCTCCAACATTGAGGAGATATAAAAATACTACAGAGGAATGATTATAGAGCATTAGAAAGATAATGGAATGGGGAAACTTACCATGATGATATAGAATGTAATTCCCTTAGATTTGATCCACTTATAGAGTGGTGTCTAGGGGTAAAAATATCCTCTTGGGATCTTATAAAGAATATGAAAATGCAATTGGGGTCCAACATGTCCATCATATGTCTTAAAATAGGGGTTTAGATTTAAAAAAACCAATTATTAATTATTTCTTTTAAACTCAAATTCATGGTCAGAGATGCAAGGTTTTTTAAGTCATGGACACTAGTTATATGCCCCCTTTTTCCATTGTGTATAGTTTCTACTAGGTGCGTGCATGATTTTTATAATGATGCACCATTCGTTAAAAATAACACTATATATTTTTCTATGGTTTCCACTTAGAGGGCCCATAATTTGGGAAAAACGTGTTTCATAAATGAACAATGCAGAAAAATTCTAAATTTACAATATTTTCAACCTATGAAATCATAATGAAATCAATCAAAATCATAATCAATCTTGGGGTTTAGGAATAACTGAAAATAGTATCAGCATTTTATATGTAGCCTATATTCTAGGAATGAAGATCTATATATATGCAACATATGTGATGTTTAAACTAATTAAATTTATATATATTGGAAGGGTATTGCAAAATAAAATATGGATAAATCATGAGAGGTTTTTTTACAAAGTCACATGGTAAAAATAATGAATAGAATTAATTTAACGTTTTTGGAACATGTCTATAAGTTGTTATATTCTAGTTACTAGTAAGTCTATGGTAACTATGTTGAGTATAATTTAAAACCATCCAAATGTAATAAAATTATATATATCATATATTTCTATTATATATAGAATATTAAAAACAATTTATGATGGTATAGATAACCAGTTTCCATAATGGTTAGTTTGACATGATGTCAATGTTAAGATAAAAAAATTACAATATATAGGAGAAAATAATTGTAACTAATAGTTTTAAATTATATAAAATTATATCTATATATTTATTATCATTTATTTCACATTGTGGATTAATATGCATATTTTTTAGAAATAAAATCTCTTCTGATGTTTTTATCAAGGAGATCATGTCTTAGATATCAATATAACCACAATTGTAAATTTATTATTTTTGTTGACTAAAACCAACCACAGTAAAATAATGTTAATCATATGATATATAATGACATGTGTAAGCTATTATTTCTACTGAATATAGGGGTTTGATGGATATTGTTCCATCAAACCAATTGATAACAATGCATTCTATTACAAATTTCATTATATTGTTTTATATATACATTATTATCAAATATAGATTATTCATTTATGTAACATTAATATGATAATATCCATAGAATTGTTTTCATATCAATATTCTATATTGGGTCTTCTATATAATGTTATGTCAAATATTCTATGATGGTATTCTTAAAAAAATTGTTACGATTTAGATAGAATTATATAATAAGATACAATTTATTCCAAAATATCATGTACTAGGGTGTCATAATAATTATGGTTTCTTCTGATATATTTTATAGTTGGTGATTTCCAAGTAGATAGGTCTTGAGGACATATATACAGGTAGCAATTTAACATGTTTTATATGAAAGTGGATATTATTATCGGTTAGCATGTGTATTGACCCATTGAATTAAGACCATTATTTATCTGTATCCTCAGTAACATTATTTGATATATGGATGATAAATAGGACAAAATATACTTGTGGAGAGGTATAAGATATTTTGGTTTCCATATGTGAAATAGAATTAATTGAATGGTTAATAAAAATTTTATCCCCTTTGAGTTAATATAGGATGATTTATCATTCCATTTGATTAATTATATTTGAACAAATTATGTTGTGACATTGATCTTAGATCACTCATTATAGAAAATCAATGAAATATATCAATTATAGATGCATGATAAATAGTTATGCATCAATATTGATCAGGTATTTCTAAACAAGTGAACTATATTACATAATATCATTCATATATAGGTTTTTGATATTTCTATAATAATTTATAACAATATGGGTTCCATGATATGTTATTGGATTCCAATAGTTTGAATTAGGTTAGTTCAACCTATAGGCATTGTGAAAAGGCCACAAATGGTAAAAAATTAAAAGTATTTAAATGCTAATAATAATATATTAAATTTAATTTTGTAAAAACTTTATTTCGATCTAAGAGAATAATATTTATTCTAATTATGCTGACCATAAAAATTCAATCATTGGGTATTTGAGTTTTAAATTTATTATTTAAAATTAAAATTTTATTTCATTATTCATAATTTAATGAATATTATATTTAGTTTTTATCATGTTTAGTGAAAATTTTAGAATAATTATTTTATTCATGTTATGTGAATATATATTAAAGTAAATATTCATTCACATGATAAATGAATATTAAATATAGTTTTATTTATGAATAAAATATATATTTCTTATTCATGTTTTGATAAATTAATTGGATAATATTGATTGATCTTAGTAATATAATAAAAATGGTTTAATTTATTTAATATAATAAAAATATTAAATATAAATTTATTAATGAAAAAATATTCAATAAGTCACATGACATATAAAATAATAATGAATTTATTTTAATTTTTATAGACATGACATATTTTACAAAATTGACTAAATAAACAAATGAGGGTTATTATGAAATTATTTTATTTCAATGCAAGTATATATATATATATTCTAAAATACATCATTTCAAAAGTATAAGTTATAGATATATTGTTCAATTTCTACAATTCATCAAATATTCACCTAGACCATAGTGAATATTCCCAAAATATATTTCCCCCATGATCATAGGGAGATAAGCATATATTGTTATAGTTATTAGTGATGAATTGTGAAAAGAACTTATTAATCTTTTGATACAGCCCAAGAGATCTGAAACCCCATTCAAAATTTTAGCGATAACCTTTTGATATATTTATAGAGAACCAAAATTGGATTCATTAAGAATATTATAATGAAATAGAGTATAGAGAATAATGAATTAATCAATAAGAATAATATATTACAGAAAATTTTATTCAAATTTATTAAAAATTACTTTTTTTGTAAACTAATATATGAAATTTAGTGTAGTGTGAGTCATGTTATTCATATTTTATCTAATTAGTTTATCAAAAATAACGGAGTTCAAACTAGATAAATTGTTATTCCATAGAACCTTAACCTTCTGTGGATGTATTATTATACACATATTCAGATGCACCTCCAAGGAATTTGTGAGCCCCCTATAGTGATTATATCTAATCATAGGATGTATATATAAAAAATTGGCATCAAAACTCCATGAATATTATAATATCAATAAATCATTAATTAAAAATGTTTCTAATATGGGATTGAAATGAACTGACTTGGTGTGCTTATTTGATAAAACAATAAAATTCCATACATATATGCTAAAATTTAAAACCTGTTCATGATAAATAAAAAAATAACCTCTAATTTCTATATCAAATTTGGGAAAATGTATAATAACTACTTTAGTCATTAATGTCTTTCAAGAAGTTGTTGATAAACTGGATGATACCAAATAATTTTGGCATCCTATTTCCTCATTCCTAACCAAAAAAACTAGTATATGATGTCAAGATACATCTTAGTTGCTCCGGTATGTATTTCCTACATCAAATTTTGATATGTTTTCAAAATATAATTTTAAATATCCATAATTACCAACATCAAAACTTTTAAACAAATGAATTGGTTTGATGCAATTGACCTACCCTTGATGTTATCCCAATAATTTATGATATATTACATCATTTACAAAAGAGTTTTTGTTTTTTCTTCTCATGGAACCCACTACAACATTCTTTCTTCTTTATCTTAACATGAACTTAAAATAAATGGTTTGATGATATCCCACCCATAAATATCATTTCACGATGAGGTTTTGATGCGAATAAATATACTCCAAACTCTTATAATATATATATAAATAAGTAATAATTCACATAAAGGGATATTATTATAATTCATCAGAGTATGTATAGTGAAAACTAATTTTATGTCATGTTTATGTTTGTTATTATCACTAGGGATTAGCTACCAATTCCCATATGACAATTTTTTTCTATGTATCAAAAAAATTCCAAAACTAGTCTAGATGTGTTATAAAATATTTCATACATAAATAATGACTCTAGATGAATCATATCTAGTTTTAATTTATGAAAACTATTCAATTCATCTATGGGAAACCGACTGTTCAAATTCCATTCAAAATTACTCATATCCTAGATAAGGCCATCAAGTTTGAATATAACTTAAAAAACTATATATTAATATTTTATAATATCCCAACAACACTTGAAAAATCCATATCTCCAATACATTAATAATTTTTTTAACATACCACCTCAAATCACTCTATTATTAATATCTAGAATATTTTAAAACATGTCCTCCAGAATTCCTCCATGTATGTTCAATGTTGCCAACATGAATTTAGGGTCTAGGATGTTACTATGGGGAAACTATTACCTAGATATTAGATTGTGCACTATCAGAAAATAAAAAAAGGAAATAAATTGAAAAATAAACTAAAAAGTGGAATTATATAAATATAAATTATTGATGAAAAATAAAATGAAATAAATACATGAATAATAATACCATACATATAATGACTTCCCAATAGGTTATATATATATATATAATCAAACATAAAACACACCACCTCTATAGAATCCCAAATCCAAACCTCACCCCCTTCTCAATTTACACATTTCTTCCATCTTGCGCGAACATGCTATATTGTACCTCATCCCAACATGTGATTACCACCAAGTGAAGGTATACTAAGGTGACCATGTGAAATGATTCCCACGAATGTTTTCAGTACAAACACAGTAGGGGTCCTCAAATAATGTCTCGTACTAACTATCATAATTTGTGATATGTGAATGTGCTGTTTGAAGATGAAAGAAATGAACACTGTCAATAATAAATAAAATAATATTTTTTCAATAATGAGGTTCCTGACCCTGATCGACCATACATGCAATGGGGAGTACCTAGGTTTCTCTGATAATTCCTTTATACCCATTCCAACAATGTAATATACTGGATACAAATCCATGTTAATCCAATCCAATCAACATGAATATGTTGACCCATCCCATGAATGTCTTATATCAGCATTTAAATCCACTAAATCCTCAAAGATATTTTAGTAATCTGGTTTCCAAACCACATTTACTCATTTGTTTTGGATCCAAAATGTGACATCCATAAGAATATTCTCATGACAGAAGATGCCACCCATGATAGAACGTGCTTCAAGTACAATATTATAGAATCCATAAACATATTCTCAGGGCCTAGGACTCCATATATGGTTCCTTATGTTTTCAATACCTTATTAGGGTGTATAAAACAATTTCTACCCCAGGGACTCCACCCATATCTAAACGTGTTAGTATCCAACATGTGGTTTCCAAAACCATATCTAGCTGTAAGGACTCCACCTATGACAACATGCATGTCGAGTTCTAAATCAATGAAAACTATCAATATAATGATATCATAATCAAAGGAAGACTATAAAAAACTAATCCCCAAATACTTGGAATTTGTAGTACTGAGATCTTAATCTAATGTAGTTACAAACATTAATTACCAGGTCCATGGTGAATCCCATCCATATATCAGACCCAAAATCATGTAATCCCAAATATTCTTAATCCAACTCATGGAAGAAAACCCTTAGAATATGATCCATTTCAATGAAATCCCAACGACATCAAAAAAAATATTTAACATCATATAGTTATAGGAAATACGGTCTAACCAAAGAACCAAACTCACCATCACAGTCCAATCCCAGTAGGTCTTTCGCATCAATTTAAGTACCAATGGCCACCTGCAATCATCACTACCCATACACACATTTATTTCTAGTCAATAAAATTCAACCCACTATGTTACAATGATATTAGTAAATTAAATACATTGGTATGTGGTTCCTTGGTCATAGTATCAATCTGTGTTCATCAACTATTACAGTAGTACATCACATTCAATGACAACATTAAAATGGAAGCATGACCATTCCAAATACTCATGGTATAAACACTTAGGTTTTAGTTCATATTTGGTCTACATACCATAAATATCAACAGGGTCACACTAGGATGATCCACTCAAAAAAGTTGATCTTGGTCTGCTCAATGACTTTCCACCTAGGTCTGGTAACATCAAACGAAAGATGATCGCTTATCTCACCCTCTTCTTTATTAGCCTGAATGGCTTGTATAACATATATGTGATCCGAAAATGTCACAATCCCGTTTTAAAGGGATACTAAGTCTCAAATGGTCTAGAATCAAATATCAATAGTTTTATAGGACACCTAATTTCATAATTTCCTGACCTCGTGCATCGACAACCATGTAATATTGATAGTTCACATGTGTTTTCTCATGACCCATGAAATTCACCAATTTTAACTGAATAATTTAATTTAATATAAAATTTATTTTAGTTAAATTAATGTTGGTAATCAGATTTTGTGATGAGATTATGTATCCTAACAGAAAATAAAAATTCATTAATTTCATAGGGGATGTGCATGAGAACACCTAAAACAATTTATTATTTCCACTTTTTAACACCCCAAGCATCAATGGTACATTACCCATTGAATAATTCATTAGTTGTGATGTACGCAACTTCGAGTTCTAGCACAACATGACCAACCAATCTAAATGCTATGAGAAGTAATACACACTTTTCTAAACTTTATAAATATTATTTTACAAAATGGAATTCATTTTTGTATTTGGATTATCAAAATTAGTTAAGGGTGAATTTTTGGTATTTCTTCAAAACATTCAATTTATGATGAATAGTGAAAAACAATGCGTTATTCTTTAAAACAGACATTTTATTACAATAATTAATTATTTTATTTAAATTTATTTTAGGTAAAAATATATACATAATACCATATATATGTTCAATTTAATACATTGGAGTCATTTTATAATAATATCAAATATATAAAATTGTATTGAACTATTTATTGCCTTTTACCCACCTTCTACGCACATTAAAAAATTTTCATAATACATAATTTTACCACTTCAGTGAATTGAATATTAGAAATCTAAGATACACAGTTGATATCGTTATCTAAAATGTGGTTCAATAAGATTAAATATTTTTTTTGAATAGTAACTTTTGACTTATTTATCATTGTTAAAATTAAACAGGGTAATTAAAGGTAAAAATGATATATTTATTCTATAACAGATGTCCAAATTCTATTGGATAAGTTTATTTCGACCCAAATCAACCATAGGAATATAATATGATCCTTTTGGTCAACTTGGTTTAGATTAGGAAATTTATTGATATTTTATTTCTAGAAGAATTAAAAGTGTTAAATTCAATGTTTAATAACTACACCATTTTTAAAATAGGGTTATACATAAGAAAAATTCGACTTTAAATATTCAATAGAAATATAAAAATATTTCCCACATAATTGTTTTCTTATCATTTTTTATATTAAATAATTAAATTTACTTATGACCCAATGATAATGCATTAATTCTCTTTTTAATGAAATGTTAAAATAATTGATGTTTTAAATATACAAATAAATGTAAATTGAGACTTTTGATGCATTCCACTAATTTTATATATTAGTATGTCGTGTTTGGGTTGATTAAATTTATTTTTTGGATTTATATTGTTGTTATGAATTCTAAAAAAATAATTTATTTAATAATGTCAAAATTGACCTAAATGATATTTTAAGAAAAATAAGTTATTATTAAATGATATAATCATACTAAAAATCTATGGTTCTGAAAAAGGACGTGTATAATAATATACATATAATTAATTAACAAATTGTGGTTCATTCTTAATATTCTAGTTATATTATTAACCATATAATATAATAATACACGAATGCATGGTAAAAGTTGAACTGTATAACAAAGAGTTCAATAAAAAAAGATAATTTTAATATGGTGACCAAACCCTGCCTAAACCTAATGGTTAACCGATTTTTGACCCATCACCACGTTATCCTTGAAATAATTCATTTTTGAACCATAATAAACTGTATATGATTGAATAATAAAATAATATTTCATATTTTTTCTAATGTGACCCTCACCTCTCTTATTAAAGAAAACCATCACTTATCTCAAAATCACACCTCCAAAGAAATTTGTCTCAGCACACTAAAACCCATGTATCCTCCCAACTACCCTCAATTAATCCTAGAGGCATTAATTTTATCATAAATCCAACCTATGGATCCCTTTTGATCAAATAAAAAGAAAATTACCCGAAGAAGAGATAATTATTTCACCAGAGCTTTCAAGTTCATTACATCTTCCGCTTCCACATTCATTGTTATTCCCATAACAAAATTATAACTCCAATACCCTATTCATATTTTTATTTTATTATTAATATCGTACAACTATATTCATTATTCTATCAATCCTAATAATGAAAAACTCTTCAGATATGCGTACTTACAACTTACCGTCTCCACGTCGTGGTGTTGTTTATTATTCAAACACATCATTATTTTAATGGGAATAATAATGAGTATAACTGATGTATATAATAATTATAAATGTTAAGGATTCTAAATATACTATATATCATATTATTGCATACTATTTCTCCATCAATATAATTGTAATATGGCTCATGCGTACGTACGGAATAATGTCTCCACGAACATGATGAAATTTATTCCCCATCATAACCATTTTTAAACAAATTTTATTTTATAATTTAAAATTAATGTTTAATAAATTAATATCATTATGGATATGGATAAAATACCTCATATCCATTTCAAACATGACTTACATAACAAAACATATAAATGAAAATTTACTGGTTAACACCTGAAACAATGATACTATTGAAATATTATTATCAATATATATTATTAGATCAAATATGATTTTATATATATGTAAATTGTTCATGAATAATTTAATAAAAAATATTTAAAAATTATACAGGAGATTAATGTACCATCTAACATGTAAAAGTACAAGGTATAGGTTAATTCTACAGTCTCTTCATTACCCCAGGTAGTTTGTACGTGAGTATCTACTGGGGCCTCTTTATCATCCAATCTGTATTTCATAAAAATGTATTCAAAACCTTTAAACTATTTCCTAGACTATGTGTTAACATCATTTATACCCTTTTTGACTTTTTATAAAATGTTTATAACAGAATCCTTCCATCATTTTCCAAATAAGGTCATTGATATCCTTTTCAGAAAAATTAAGGAATAATTATTTTTTATCTTATAGGGCGGTTCCAACTATTTTCATCCATTATAACACCTTTGATGCTTCCCATAACGAATATACAGATAATTTAACAATTTGGTGTCTTCTTTTATAATTATGTGACTTTAAAATGGTTTCTAAATATAAGGAGGTATTTTATTCAAATAGTTTCATTTCTTCTATGTCAATATACATTGATGGATTTTAAACTTATTTGAAGTTTATTTATTATAATTAAAATATTCCAAATTTTATTGAATGTTTTGTGATAAGTTTGAATATGTATGTGTCATTTTTATACCATTCACGGCTTACGCATAATGTATTAACATTTTGTATGCCAGTTTTAATACGTATGTTTATGTTATGTTTAAAACATTTCATATAAGGTATGAATTGGACTTAGTAATTTATGGGTGGATCCCTCTATAGATTCTCAACGCATTAGTATGTATAATGAATAAAATAGTTTCTTCGAAGAAGTCCTTTAAAAAATCATATTTTTAGTCTTGGCATGAGGGATTGACTATGTTTTTTTGAAGTCTGGAATTATGCATTCAATCATTAAAATATGGATATTTATATTATATGGGATTATTGGACAAGTAGAATATATATTTGAAAAAGTTAATAGAATTTTACGATTTTTCATTTGCATTTTATTTTCAAGTTAACGTTTAAAAATAATTTGTTTTAGTCTTATACATTTCCTTAAATGTTTATGCTAATTATAAAGGGATCCTCTATATTTTTATCCTTAATAGGGACCTAAAATCACCTCTTTCTATGTTTTATATTTCCCAGGATGAGAAGAAGTATATTATGACTGACTTGGAAGGATAGTCTAAGGGACATTAATGTGGTCAAAGGGGACAAAATTTTCATGTTTTTTTATTTTATGATGTAATGTAAAACTTAAGTATGTATCTGGTACATCAAGGCAACATAACTAATCAGTATTTCAAGACATGATCTTTTGTTATCATTCTAATATTATGTAATAATACACCAACTCTAGTTAACTGGGGTTGGGTAACTGAAGTTAGTATCAGAGGATGTCTAGTAAAAACCATGGAAACTATATTTAGAAAATATTTTATTAGAGAACATTACCCTATGATAGACAATGGGGATTAATGTAGAAGAAATTCTTATAATTATTGTAATGTAGATATTTTGTGTATTTTCTAAGCGATAAAACCCTATATACTTAAGATCAAGTAGAGGGGGATCCAGCACAAATGTACCTTTGAGTGAAAAATCTAACAAGGTGTTTCAGTCATGACTCATGAATCCTAGTACACGAGAACATGCCATGCTACAAGATTGTTTATGACACATCCATGGGACATGAATCAGATAATTAACAGTTTCATTATAAACGATTATGAAGGATTTATGATTATATACCTTCTCAAATAAATAATTTTTATGAATATGGATTATATCCATAAATCGTTCAATTTATGTTAAGTGTTTTATATGTTTGGAATTAGGTATTTTGATTCATAAATAGACCTTTTGTATTACATTGTTTATAAATTGTGCTTATGGAATGAATGGAAATTGTATCAATGCACGTAATCCATATGGAGATTTCCCTACTACTCAAGATAATTACAATGGAGCTAGTTATGCAACTAGTGCTGATCAGCTTATTAACATACTGGGACAAATCACTAAGGTTAAAAATATTAACCTTACCCGTATGAAGCACCCTGATCAACAATGCGAAGAATAAATGTTAAGACACTTCATGAGACCACAACCTACAAATTTCAATAGGAAAACAAATCCATTTGTAACTGAGTTATAGATAATTTTCTTAGAAAAAATATTTAATGCTTTGGAGAGTAGCGAATGGGAAAAAGTTTTCAAGGCATATTATCACCTCATGAGAGATGCAGATAAATGGTGATCATTAATTCAAAACACAATGAACATGAAGAATTATCAAATATAAAATGGAGGGATTTTAAAGATATTTATTTAGAAAAATACATTCCTTGTGACTATCGAGTGGATATGGAAATAAAATTTCTATGTTTTTTGGAAAAAGGAGAATGAGAATGTCAGAATGTATGAGTATAACATTACAATGTAATAAAGTCATGAAACAAATTATATATGTAACCAATGGAGTAATATTGATCGATTATTCAGTGGGTTAAAATCATTTCTTCATTGAGTATTAGTCTCAAAATCCTTCTCATTATACGAAGATATTGTCTCATGTTCTATCAAGATAGAAAAGGAATTACCTAGTTCTTCTAACTTTAATGCAAAGAAAGAAATAGAGATATCTGTTGAGAACTCTAGAAATGGAAATAACTCGAAGAAGGGAATAGTTTAATATCCATCATGTATTAATTTTGGGAAGAAACACCATGGTTCTTTCCTAAATGGAATGGTAGTTTGTTATAAATGTTGTGAAAAAGGCAACCAAGCTCGTGATTTCAAGGTACATAAAGAGGTTGTCATGGTTGAATTCTATAATTTTAGATAAAAGGGGAATTATAAAAAAAATCATATGAGCCATGGAAACATACCTCATAAATGGCCAAGGGAGGAAGGACAAGCTTATGCGATCACTATTGCTGAGGTTGATGCTTAGAATGACGTGGTGGGAGGTAATTTAATGGTTTCCTAAAGTTTAGCCAATGCTTTATTTGATTCTTGATCAACACATTGCTTCATATCTTCCCAGTTTACTATGAAAATTAAATATTCCCAATTTTATTTATCAATGATGTTGTCAGTAAAAACTTCTAAGGGAAGTAACATTGCAACAATGTTCTATAAATCAGTCCCTATAAGGGAATATAAAAGGTCCGTATTTATGGATCTTATCATCATACCCATGATTGAATTTGATATAATCCTTGCTAATGATTGGCTTTTAGTCCATGATGCAAAAAAATTATTGTAAGAAAATGGATGTCACAGTTATTGAAAATGATAAAGAATACTTTATATTTAGAGAAGAAATGTCACCATATGAGTCTTATCTAGTTCCAACCCCATTCGATCTACTAAATTCAATTATTATGTAGGAATATAATGAAATAAAAATTAGTGAGGAATATAATTTTCAAATAGAGGACCTTACTATTATATAAGAATAGGTTGATCTGTTTCTAGAAGATTTACCTGTACATCCTCTAGAATTAAAAATTGAGTTTTCCATTGATTTAATTCCTAGTTCCAGGACCATATAAAATAACTATTATATAATGAACCCAATGGAATTAGTATAAATTATGAAAAAACTAGAGGAATTGAGTAATAAATGATTTATTCTCCCTAGTGTTTCTACATGGCACACCGATGTTCTTTTTTTTATGAAAAAAGATAGTTCTTTGAGGATGTGCATTGAAAACTGGGAGATCAATGTTATAACAATAATGAACAAGTATCCCATACCTTCCAAGGATTATTTATTCAATCTAAATCAGGGAGATCAATATTTTGAAGGTTTTTCCTTCAATCTAGATATCATCAGTTGTGTGTGAAGAAGGAAGGAATTCCAAAAACACTCTTTCGAACTAGGTATGGGCATTACATGTTTACAGTAATGCCTTTTGGACTCACAAGTGCACCCTATATTTTCATGTATCTAATGAATATATTTTTCAAGGAATATCTTGATGAAATTGTATTAATTTTATTGATGATATCTTGGTTTACTAAAAAAGATACAAAGATCATGAAAACTATTTGAGCATTATTCTAAAGACCCTCATATGAAATGAATTATATGGGATGTTTAGTATGTGGGAATTCTAGCATCAGGAAAATTTGTTTTTTTCCATATTATATCTATGGATATAATCTTTCTTGGTCCTTCAATGACTATGGTAATCAAACAATCTCTAGAACTGGAGAGTATAATTGAGGTACATAGTTTTATGGGTATTTTAGTTTATTATCGGTGTTTCATCTACGATTTTTCCTGATTGGAAAACCCATTAACCAATTTCACACATAATGGGGTTTAATTTTTCTAGAGAAAAGAGACATAATATTGATTTTTCTATCTAAATGGAAGACTATTCAATGCTCTTATCTTGACTCTACAATTGAAAAATTGGTGGTTTGTTATTTATAATGAATCTTCAACAAAGTGATTGGTTTTGTCCTCATGCAGAATGATAGAGTTATTCACTATGCATCCTAGAAGCTATAAATCCATGAATAAAACTATCCCACTCCTGATATTGAGTTAGAAGCTATAATCATATAATTGAATATTTGGATACACAGTCACTATAGTGAAAATGTGAGATATATACCGATCAGAAGATATTGAAGTATATTTTCTAAAAAAACTCAACATGAGGAAAATGAAATGGCTCGAGATACTCATGGATTAGGATTTCACTCTACACTGCCACCTAGGTATGGAAAATAAGGTGGTAGATTCTTTGAGAAGAAAGAATCAGGGAGTTTTGAACAAGATAATAGTTGAAAGGTACCCTATTTTCATGGATCTAGTAAATAGGTATATGCGAATAACCAAGAAAGATGAATCATTAATTCTTATTCAAATGGATTCAAAACCATATATATTATAAAGGATAACGAGTTCTCAGACTGATGATGTAGAGTTCAAAAATAAAATTAATGCTATGAATGTTAGGAGACTGATCGACTTCAAATATGAAGATGAGATTTTGGAAATTTGGAAGATACATTGTGTTCTAGACATACCTGATCGAAAAAGGAAATTATTGGATGATGATCATAGCTCCAATTTCTATATAATACTTTGTAGAAATAAGATGTATAGTTATTTGAAGAATCATTTTGAGTGGGACAACATGAATAGGGGGATTTCTGATTATGTGTCAAGATGTATGATTTTTCAATAAGTGAAAGCTGTAAGACAACATCCTAGAGTAGTCATGAAACCTCCTCCCATACCATAGTGGAAATAGGATGAAATTACGATGGTGTTTTTCATGGGGATTGCAAGGACACCTAGATGGAATGAAGCATTATGGGGAATTGTTGGTCGTTTTACCATGTCTGCATATTTTCTTATTATAAGAGAAGAATTACCAATTAAACTTCTAGCAAGACTATATATTAATGATTTTTAAGACATTCTGGAGTACCCCAATCAATTATTTCTAATCAAGATCCCCATTTTAAATCCAGATTAAGGAAAAGTGTTCAGAAGGCCTTGGATGCTATGTATAGTTTGTTCACTGCCTACCACCCTCAACCAGATGTACTATCCGAAAAGACTATTAAATCATTAGAAGACATTTTGATATCTTGTTTAGTTGATATTCAATGTATTTGCGATAACTATTTTCCTCTCATAGAATTTTCCTATAACAATATCTTCCATTCAGGTATTCAGATGACACAATATAAAATGTAACATTTAAAGAGATGTCACAGACTAACTTGTTGGGATGATGTTGGTGAAAGAAATCTTGTTGGCCCAGAACAAGTTGAAGAAAATATCTAGGAGTATAACACGGGACTCTATAGATGTGATATTTCAAATTCACCAATTTCATAATTTTTTCTCTATGTGAAATACTTAGTGAAACAATACTCTTATCTTGCTCACTTTATATAATAAAATATTTATTCAACCTAATAATAGGATAACAGGACATTGATTCCTATTTCATTGTGAGAACTAGAAACTGGGGTATTAACATAGGTGGACCATCCAATTCCACCAGAGGATGGTATTGTAAAATTAGTATAATACCTATGAATCCAAATAGCTCATGTGTATCCCACTGGATATGCTACTAATATTTAGGAGTGAAATAACATGTATTTTAATAAAGACACATCGATAGGTAGTTATTCTCCCATATAAGCTACCATAAAAAACAAATTTGGAATCTTAAATCCCTACTATGTGAAATGAATGGATTACATATAGAGATAATTTTTAAAATGTACCTATTATAGTAACAATAACGGCCATGGGGACTGAAACCCAAAGGAGAATTACTTACCTTTAATTGAATTTATTTCATCTTAAATCATTTATCTATTTACATATGATAGTTAATTAATGTGAGTAAATTGATGATGGGACTACTATAGGACTCTCTATCTCAAACAGTGATTCATACATGGTATCATTGATAGAGTTGGTTATGACATACATCTTACCCTCCAAAAGAGACTCTAAACCATATTAGTTGTCATTTGATGACTGGAGTTTCACTCAACGAATTTATATGGAGGGTCATTTATAAAATATTCTATAAGACCCTTAGAGGATATATCGATGAAGTTATACAAGCATTGATTCATTTTCTCTTTAATGGGGTATTGAAGGTTCTACTATCAATTCATCTATACAAAGGTAAAATAAATCATTGAGGAGTATGATAATGAGAATATATCCTAATAGTACTTTTATTATAATGGATTAGAAGTGAACAATGCATGTCATAGGGAGACCATGCCTCAAGTGCCTTCCGAACATGCATAAATAGGGAATTGTGGTAACACCACATCATATAAGAGTGTGCCTTGGTAGATCAAATTCACCAAGAACTAGATATTCATTAAATAGAACATTCTAATATTGTGAATACAACATAGGGAATCATATTATAATGGATGATCATTATGCCTTAGGATTAGATTTTGATTTTAGAGTCCACGATCTAGTACACTAAAATGTGGAGGAGGCAATAGAGATGGTGAAACTTCGACGCTGTGTTGAGGCATCCCACCAATCGATTGATCACACCGATTCCTTGATAGATCATATATATAATTTGCCTTATTATTTTTACGTGTGAGTGATTCTTGAATATGAATGCTCCCCTATCGAGAATATGATTTAAAATATATTATTTTCTCTATAATTTTGATTTATTATACACTAACCAAATCCTATCTAAATTTTATGATAGCTAATGAGATCCTCACAAAATAATTTTAAGTTAACTATAATCCCTCAGAATTTTGAAATTGAATTGATTATGTGAATCATGGTTCCCAAAATAAATTATTTGAGTACATTACCTGTATGGATTGTGTTCATAGATGTGTATAAGCATGTTTAAAATTATCTTACCATTGGTGTTGGCCTTTTTAGTATGAAATATTTCATCTTGGGTGTATGGTCTCAGATTGGAATATCCATGAGTACCATCATAGAAAAACAATATTGGATTTATTTAGATTTAGATATGGTAGTATTTTTGAGATGATAATCATCAAGTGGAATTTTTTTAATCAATATTCTAGAGATAAGAGGGATTAGATACCCTAAGACTATATCATTATGCATTTAAAATGACTAAATAAAATTAAATCATGAGGGAAACTAAAATAATTTCTATTATTTTCTTTGCTTTCCGACCTTGTTATCATGTATGAAATTTTTTTTGCATAATATATTGGATCCCCATGAATTTTAATTTCATTTTTATTGGGCATAAATTTTTATGATCCCCATATAGATGAGACATAGAATGTTTTATCTCACCTTAATGTTTTCCACACTTTTTTTATGTAGAAACAATTTATTCTTTTTAAATTTAATTATATAATTTTTTTTACATTATTTTAGTTGTATGTATAGTGAGTGGAGATTAATTATTCCATGGTCTTAACATTTCATGTTTTTAATCTGGAAAGTGTAATCTAATTCATTATATAGTTTACGTTCTTATGTGATGGAAAAATGTGGATGCAGATTTAAGTTAGATAACATTGTCCCATTTGTGAAGAGATCTCTTGCATAGAATGGAAATGATAAACCCACAATAATAAAGTAATCCCAATAAAACTAATGCATAAAAACAATATTAATTTTCATTTATATTATGTTCAATTTGGTTGGAGACTATCTTCAAAGGGAATTAGTAGTAAAAAAACATAAAATGTACAAAAAGGAATTTTATCCCAAAAAAGGAATTTTACACATCACCCAAGTAAATTTTACCGCAGAAATGATGGAATTTCCTCTCAACAACTAGAGGAATTTTTATCTCTCTTGGTGGATTTTTTGACACACACATGGACTTAATGTATTTTTGTACCACCGATATTGGGAATAGAAACATAAAACATAATATCTACTACTATGATGAATTTATATACATGGATATGTAATATATATTTCACTTTTCACCATCTTAATGGACACTTTTAACTTTATTGATGTGCCATTATTGACAGTGTCCTCATATCAAGGTTTTATTCATTGACTACTTATTCACTATTGTAGACTATTCACATGAGTTACTATAGAAGGGGTATCACATACCCAATTATCTTTATACAGATATGTCTCTTAGACCCCTTTTACCTCTTTTTTTCAAATTTCATATTTGAGACATGTAATTTTAAAGGTGATATCCACCCCTCTCAATGATAATGGACAAAAATTTAAATTTTTTTCATATCAAATTCCTCATATTATTATTAATTTTGGAATCCTTTTATCCATTTCTCTTTCAATCATATTCAAATTTTAAAATCAAAATATCCAAAAAATATCCTCATTGATTTAAAATTTGAAAACACTATTATCATCTTCTCAAGAATCCTTTCCATGATTTTTGGCTCCACTATCATTGTCTTTTATATGATCTGATCTATTACATAATCTCTACCTTACATATATCTTAACATGCATTAGATAGTTAATTTTAACACTTTCATGTTTCATCAAACAACATATAGTCTTCATCTTTATATATATTTAAAAAAATAATTGATGTGACTACAAAAAATATATATATATATATATATTCTATTGTTGAACTACGAACCTCTTTGGATACCATTTGTTGGGCCAGAGCTCGACAACCCTGATAATGTAGTCACAAAACACCAAAGAATTCACTTAGAGGAATTTTATCACCTATGGTAATTTCACACATAACACAAGTAAATTTTACTACAGATATTATCTTTTTTCACTCTACAACGGAATGAAATTTTCTCTCCCCCAAATGTTGTTTCACTCACACAAGGACATATTAGTTTTATTACCATCATTCAAGGGAACCAGAACATGACACCTAATCTCCTCAAATAGGAATACATTTAATACATGGATATATATCATGTATATTTTAAATAACAATCATCAATGCATTCAATTAACAATGTTGACATGGTATTTTTGAAATCATCATCATGTATATTTATTTTCCATCAGACATTCATTCACAATTGGTGATGCATCAATTGATCTTCTTAAAAAGATTTCATAGCTTCCCAATTATCTCTTTATGGATATATCATTCCACCCCTTCCTATTCTTATATATGGAATTATCTTCATCATGAAATGATATTTTATAAGTGTAATCATCCACTCTCAATGATAAGTAAAATATATACTTTATTTTATATATCATTCCAAATATCTCTCTAACTTTCAGAAGATAATTATACAATTTATCTCTCTCTCTATCTCTCTCTCTCTTATATTCAAATTTTAAAATTTAAATATATGAATGCAAAAGGATTGAAAGAATATTGTGTCAGTATTTTTTAAATCATACGATAAGGAAGAATAATTCTTCAGGATTAATATTTCATTATTTCCTTGAAAATATGAAAAATGCACAAATATCTACAAAAAGAGTGTTTAAATCTACTTAAAAATTTAGGTTATAGGATGTGTTCATCATAACTGAAAATATTTTAATTACAAATGATGGAATGATTAAAATTATTATAATGATTACACATATTAGGGGACTATTTCTTTAGGATATAGATTCCATAGGTTGGAAAGATATATTCGTGGAGTGTAGTAAAATACTTAGTATGAGAATATGTTTATAACCTTTCAAATGTGTCCCTAAGAGAGGGAAGCACTCAAAACTGATAGACAAGGATGGTTTATGATGATTCCAATTCACATGGAATGATTTAGATAGAAGGGGGATATGTATTCAAGAATGGTTGAAGAACCGTAATGTGTACTCCACCTTATACTGTACAAAAATTTGTGTGAAGGGGTATTTAAGCACATGAGCCTCATCCTAGTTGGTGATGTCTCTCTATATAGATCTCTGAGACCATGGTTAAAAACCAGGATGAGGAATAATTAAATTGGTATTGTAGCGGTAATGTAGTAGTAATATATGGGTACTATAACAGCTATGTGAACATCTCATGATCGGTACTATAGCAGCCATAACTATTCACCTTGATCCACTAGTTTGGGATTTATTTCATTAAGGCCTTCGGGCCACCTATACCATTGGGTAAATAAGGCCATCTGGCCACCTTCAAGGCCTTCGGGCGAGCACAAGGCCTTCGGTCCACAAGATCAATGTTGGTTCCCAAGACAATCTCTATAAAAAATAAGTAGTCCCAAAGGCGGATTCAGAGCAGGTGCACTCATCATAGTAGAACCAATATATTTTGAAGAATGATAGGGTATGTCAATGCCTTCGGGACAATATTGTGCTTTCACGAGAAGAATATTAGGACGACCATGTGAAGGTGGAGGGCTACCGTCATGATGTAGATTTTTGGATGGGAAGTTCTTTGCACATACAGACTGGTTGAATTCTCTAGGACCTCCGAGTCTTGTAATGTCCCATAAGCCTATGGTCTATGTAATCTCTTAAGTCTACGGGCCTTTTAAGGGTTCCCCCTCATCCATTGAATGATGGGAAATAAAAATAAATGAAAAATAAGGCCTTCAATCCATTTAGGTGTGAAGGGGTATTTTATGAAATTTATCTTACGATTTCATGAACTAGTGTATCCTGTGTGTATATAATTTATTCTAGGGTTGTATTATGGGATACAGAAGTATTTTTCTATATCACAATTTCACACTAAATTTACATGAATCTATAATATGGTGTAAATTAGCGAGTGGACAGTTTAATTATTAATAGGACTCCATTAATGAATTTTCTAAGTGACATGTTATTGTCTCTTTCAACATGCAGTTTTAGGTACATGAAATCATGACCATAGAAGCATGGAGTTTTAATGACGCATCAGTTTGACATATTTTGTTTTGGGTTTATGGTAATATATAGTTGACTAAACGTGATATAACATAGAAAATATGATTATAATGATATGAATTGTGATCATGGATCCAAATAATGTTGTAGACCGACTCATATGGGGAGTAATGATGGTTTACAGTTGTAGTTGTTAGAGAAAAAAAGGAAGAGATATGCTATGTAATAAGGTAAAAGTAAAACCCAATGTGAATTCGAAATCCATCTACGACTTTAAAATTTCTCATTGGGTAATGCACATAGTTTAAAGGCCTTTGATTGGAAAAAAATGACTGAGGTATTCAACCTAGTGATTAGGTAAATGCAAGAAATACATGAAAAAAATGACCGTAATCAGTAATCGTAACTACCATAGGGGTAATGTATGTGGTTAGTTATCATATAGTTTGGACTATAGGTGTAACACCCCGACCCCAGCTACCCAGAGTCGGTGCATTACTTCGTAACATTGGCATGATCACAAGAAAGATCAAATCCCGAAAGACCGATTAGTTTAGTAGCCTTGGAAACACTAGATATATTCATAAGTTTTACATTACATCATAAAATGAAAAACTACTACAACAACATAATGTTTCCAACGTCCACACTATAAACCCCTCATAATATCCCTGCAAGTCAATCATAATTTACTTCTTCACTACCTGGGAAAAATAAAACATAAAAAAGGGGTGAGCTCAAATGCCCAGTAAGGATAACAATATAGCGGAACATTCAAAAATAAGCATAAACATTTAAGGCAATGAATTACTAAAACAAAAGCCTTTTAAAATTGAACTTCAACATAGTATGGCAAAAGTATAATGAAATAATGCCATTTACTTGTTCACATGGATATTCTACTAATCGAATAATCACATGCAATATCAATAACCTCTTTCATAATGTTGGAATGCATAATGTCAAACGTTAATTTCATTGTCTAGGCCTCATCCCAAGACCTAGGGGTTACTTCTAACCGGAACCCAACCCGGAGTGCCTCTAATAACCGGACACCAACCCGGAGTGCCTCTAATAACCGGACACCAACCCGGAGTACCTCTAATAACCGGAGACCAAACCGGAGGGCTTACTTTTACCAGTCCCTAACGTGGAGGGCTTACTTTAACCAGTCCCCAACCTGGAGGGCTTACTTTTACCGGTCCCCAACCCGGATCATACTTGTTTAGCACATTCAACTGAAGAAAAGTTTGAAATATAACATAAACATTCGGATTAAAACTAGCATACGAAATGTTAATAGTTTCACCATAAACTATGAATGGTATAAAATAGCACATCCACAGTCAAACATATCACAAAACCTTCAATACAATATAGAAGTTTTGTATTATAATAAATCAACTTCAAATAATCTTAAAATCCATCGAAGGATGTTGACATAGATGAAATCAAAATTCTTTTAAAAGAAGTATCTCCTTTTATTTTGAAATCATTTAAGATCCATATAAAATAAAACATTTTCTTTGAAAATATTCTTATAAGCTTGTATGGAAAGCTTCGACGATTTTATAACGGCGGAAAATAACCGCACCCGCCGTATAAGTTAAAAAAACATTCTTACCTCAATTCTGTCGAAAAGGTTAAAAAGGACATTGTTTTGAAAACGACGGAAAGATTCCTTTATAAACCTCTTATAAAAAGTCAAAAAAGGGTATAAATGACTTTAACCGATATTCTTGTAAATAGTAAAAATGTTTTGAAAAACATTTTTAAGAAAACATGGATGTGGATGATAAAGAGATCCCAGTAAATTATTACGTATATACAACCTCGGATAATGAAGAGATTGTGAAATAACCCTTACCTTGTACTTTTCCTTGGTTGGGGTAGGTTAACCTCCTTTAATTTAGGTAACTCACTTTGGTTGGAACCAAAGGACTTCTTGAAATGCTTTCTTCCTAAGGGGAAGCTTCAAGGAGGAGGAGAGGGATGTGGGGAGTTTAGTTGGGCAGAGTTTGGACGAGCCAAGTGGCTTGAGAGGTGTGAGGAAAAGAGAAGGAGGAGTGCCCTTTTATAAGAGGGGTGAGGGGCACCTTTGGAAAAGCTAGAAATATTAATTTATAATAAATTCATATTCGGTTTCCAAAGGCTCCAAAGTTGAATATTCAAAGGATGAGGTGGGGATAGGTCGAAAAAAACTCATCCAATAGAATTTAGACAGGTTTGGGTACTTATATTAACCTTATCTTTAAGTATTAACTCTAAGTTAATTAGTTTCACTTTTACAATGTCTCTTTGTATTTTTATATAATATGGTTAATAAACATACTATGTACATCCAAGAGACCCCCAAGTGGTCCATTAATGATTAACCTATCATAATATAAGTCTCTTGGCCGAACCTTAGATTTTTAGTAATTTAATATCAATTAATAATATAATATTTGTTTTAAGAACTCTTTTATGTCAATTTTGACACTATTCAATAGTTGATTTTTGTGAAACTCCTAACAGATTGATTACTTCGAAAAAAGTAAATTAAATCAATCCTAATATATCATATTATCATAGAAAATTAGTTTAATTCATTAAAAGTTTCATATTATAATTATTTGGGTATTTATAAGATCAATTATTTTAATTTTTCACTATTTTAGTAATTACTGCATCTTCATTGTGTCATAAATAAAATATATTATTTAATGTCTAAAAATTAAAAATAAAATATAATTATGTATGAAATCTTTTTATCTTTCTAATGAATATTTATAATCTAAAATCCAACATGTATAACCCTATGTAAAAATTGTTCTTCTAAAAGATGTAAGCTTATGCCATTTTTATTTTTATTTTAACTTTATTAATATAATGTGTCATTATCACTTACAAGTGGCTCCAAGGGGTCCCCAAATTGACCCAAGGATGCCCATGGTCGGGTATGTGTACACCAATAAGGTTAGGACACGTTTTAGGGTAATTTTGTATTATTATAATATTATTTTTTTAACCCTTATTTACCGGATTTACCCTTTAACTATGGTAAATAAAATATTTACCGCAGTAATTATTCAAAATGTGTAAAAATAAAAGTTACCTATTTACATAATTTGGACATCCTGATTCCAAATATGGAATCCATTTTCCTAAATTCAAAACACATAAGTGGCAGAAATTAATTTAAAATTAATTCCCGCTGTCAAAACAAAAAGCGTGTTTTTAAGAGGTAATAACTATCAAAAGATTGACACTTGTTTATGTTCGGTTTAATTGTAAAATTATGTCCAATGACCAACATTCTATTAAATGGTAAAAATATATTCTAAATATACTTTAAAACCACTCAAAATCACAATTTATCACTATTAATTATTTTGATTAAAAAAGTTGTTTTTAATTAAAATTTAGTAATTTTCACTATTCATCAAAATATGAAAGTTATCCGAAATGTACCAAAATTTCACCTTAGGCTAAATTCGATATTCCGAATCCAAAAATGAAGTCCATTTTAAAATATAATATATATATAATTTCAAAAAGTAGGTATTACTATTCATAACGGCTACTTGGATTGGTTACGGTGTGTTAGAACTCGGTGTTGCGTACAACACACGCTAGCGTACCGTGGAAGCTTGGGATATTTCATTTTAAATTTTTGATGTCCCCATTTAGTCAAAAAGTTTAAAATATAGTATCTAAAAAGGGTTCACTATTAAAATTTGGTAAAAGTGAAATACTGAAAATGAATTTGTTCTTACATTATGTCTAAGAAACTCATAATATGGATTCTAAAATTATAAGGATTATATAAAGTTTAAAATTTAGTTAACACTATTCATAACCTCTTTTGAACAGCTTGTTTGGTAAGTCATGGTGCGATTGAACTTGGTGTTGCGTGTAGTGAAAGTTATTGAATTATTTTGAAGAAATAACACACTATAAAATCTTGGGGTGTTACATTCTCCCCTCCTTCAATAAATTGCGTCCTCGCAATTTGAAATTGTTCTTCAAAAATAAAAGGTTGAAAATAGAAAATATATTTGTGGGAAAACCCACATCGGAAATTGGGTTACTAAAATTTAGTCTTAATATGAGGAAAAGAGAAATGAAAGGGTCACCACCAAATTATGATCTCGATTCGGGGAACATTGGTGGTAATTTAGAGACATATAATTGGAGGAAAAACGTAAATATTTATAGGTAGTGATTGAGGTCATCAATCACAAACAAGTATGAAATTGAGGTCCTTGAATTCATCAATCTATGATGATTTGAAATACCATCGGTTCAACAAAACATAGGGTATTAGGATAACACATTTTTGACGTTTCGAAATATCTTAGTTGAAATCCCACATCGAAAAATGAATTAATGAGGCCTCTATTTAAAATAAAGAGTGGAAAGTATGAAGATTACCGAAAATAACACATACTAGGGTTCCATATAAGAAAATATGGATATGGAGTAGAAATCTAACCATCAATTATCTGATGGAGAGTGGTAGAGGACATGGCTATGAAAAGGCCAACAATCCCAAATCCATAAATTAGTGATGATTTAAGGTACCATCTAGGAAAACATTTTTGTTCTAAGTTGCTTTTCTTAATGTTGAGTAATTTATTTATGAGATTGGCTAAGATCATAAGGGGATATACTTACTTTATAATTAGAGTTTTATCCATTAATAAATTTCTACCTCAAACTCATCTTTCACTCTAAAAGATAATAGAACGTAAAAAAAAATTTCTATTTATACTATTCGTACAGGGTTCCAAAATAAATTAATTTATAATTAATCTACCAGATCTTTTATAAAAAACTACATTATTTAATCCAAGACATCTCGTGGGCTAGTGGTAGGTGATACACCCTTGTCGCCCTTCGGTTGCGGGTTCAAGTCTCGCAGCCTTGCCGGACGCGACGGGTTGCCGCCCGACCTCCGGGTTGTCCTTTTATAGAAATCCAAAATAATCCAAACTAGAACTATCCAAAATAGTTCTATCCAAACTCACAGTCCAACATTTATAAGGAAGGTAAACATAATATAGATCCTTTTTACCCCGTAATAGCATATGAATACCTTCATCATGTATTACCATATTCTTTATTGATTACATTCATGTTCCCTTATTCCATATAGAATGCTGGATATACTTCATTAATCCAAAAATGTTTTAAACCCCAACAATAATGGAATATACAGATCATTAATCAGTTCCAAGGTAGTCAAGAATATCCAATATAATTTATCCAAATCAATCATGTATTATTCTAAAATCACCACCTCTGTATCTGAACCATATTATGGTTTATCTTTCTCTCAACCATATATTTTCCAAACATTTAACCTGCTACTGAGTCACTTGTCTTTGTTCCACACCATCTCAAGTCCTTAATGAAATAGTACTGCAGTACAATCCTTATATACTCCATAATTATTATAACAAGTACATTGTTGATACAACACTCAATTGATATAATCAACATAATAACTCTAATCATTCCTCTTAATCTATGGTAGTATCATAACTTGATTATTATCCAATAGCATCATTTGCGGCATAGTCTGATGACTGGGACATAGGTTCGCGTAGTGTCCAAACTCCTTTCAAATGAAGCATTGTACATTTGAAACCATTTTCTTACCCTTGCAGTCATGTACTTTGTGCCCTTTTCCTCCACACTTATAACAAACTCACATTCCTTTCAGGAAAGTTCCAGGGTGTTTCTTTCCACAATTACCACATATGGGAAAAATCTTCTTTTCCCTCTTCCCTTTATCCTTCTTTCTCTCTTCTATCCTTTTCTTCTCTTGCTTCCCTTGAAAGCCATTGGACTCAGTAAACTCTTTACTTATCTTATCAACACATGATATTATTTCTTCATATGATGATAATACATGGGAGACTATTTCTCTTATAAATTCTAGCTTAAGACCATGAAAGATATGATCCTCCCTTCTCTTTGGATCATGTGCATTTCTGGAGTTCTCATTCCTTCTACTGGGCGCCATTTCTAAACAATGGAATACACTAGATCAGTTTATGAATCAAAATACATAATCCCATACTTATAAAACACTTAACATAAATTGAACTATTTATGGATATAATCCATAATCATAAAAATGTCTCATTTGAGGATGTATATACTCATAAACCCTTCATAATGGTTTGTAAAGAAAATGAGAATTATCCTAAGCATATCCCCCGGGAGTGTCATAACCAAGAGTGCAGCAAGGCCCGTTGTCGTGCACCAGTTCCCGTTCGAGTCTAGCTCAAAGCGGTGTTTTCGGGTTTTACCCCTAGGTACATCTGTGCCAGAGCCGCCTCTACCTGCTCGTATCCAGACAGGGATGTATTGCTCGGAAAACTCACAAAATCTCTACAATACCAAAATTCTAGGAAGTTCTTCTATACTAATCCTCAAAGTTCATCTTAGGTCTACGTGCTCTAATCAGAATTTATCTAAATATAGCTTCCAAGGTTTGTACTAAACTTCCTCTGATACCAACTGTAACACCCCGACCCCAGCTACCCAGAGTCGGTGCATTACTTCGTAACATTGGCATGATCACAAGAAAGATCAAATCCCGAAAGACCGATTAGTTTAGTAGCCTTGGAAACACTAGATATATTCATAAGTTTTACATTACATCATAAAATGAATAACTACTACAACAACATAATGTTTCCAACGTCCACACTATAAACCCCTCATAATATCCCTGCAAATCAATCATAATTTACTTCTTCACTACCTGGGAAAAATAAAACATAAAAAAGGGGTGATCTCAAATGCCCAGTAAGGATAACAATATAGCGGAACATTCAAAAATAAGCATAAACATTTAAGGCAATGAATTACTAAAACAAAAGCCTTTTAAAATTGAACTTCAACATAGTATGGCAAAAGTAAAATGAAATAATGCCATTTACTTGTTCACATGGATATTCTACTAATCGAATAATCACATGCAATATCAATAACCACTTTCATAATGTTGGAATGCATAATGTCAAACGTTAATTTCATTGTCTAGGCCTCATCCCAAGACCTAGGGGTTACTTCTAACCGGAACCCAACCCGGAGTGCCTCTAATAACCGGACACCAACCCGGAGTGCCTCTAATAACCGGACACCAACCCGGAGTACCTCTAATAACCGGAGACCAAACCGGAGGGCTTACTTTTACCATTCCCTAACCTGGAGGGCTTACTTTAACCAGTCCCCAACCTGGAGGGCTTACTTTTACCGGTCCCCAACCCGGATCATACTTGTTTAGCACATTCATCTGAAGAAAAGTTTGAAATATAACATAAACATTCGGATTAAAACTAGCATACGAAATGTTAATAGTTTCACCATAAACTATGAATGGTATAAAATAGCACATCCACAGTCAAACATATCACAAAACCTTCAATACAATATAGAAGTTTTGTATTATAATAAATCAAATTCAAATAATCTTAAAATCCATCGAAGGATGTTGACATAGATGAAATCAAAATTCTTTTAAAAAAAGTATCTCCTTTTATTTTGAAATCATTTAAGATCCATATAAAATAAAACATTTTCTTTGAAAATATACTTATAAGCTTGTATGGAAAGCTTCGACGATTTTATAACGGCGGAAAATAACCGCACCCGCCGTATAAGTTAAAAAAAACATTCTTACCTCAATTCTGTCGAAAAGGTTAAAAAGGACATTGTTTTGAAAATGACGGAAAGATTCCTTTATAAACCTCTTATAAAAAGTCAAAAAAGGGTATAAATGACTTTAACCCATATTCTTGTAAATAGTAAAAATGTTTTGAAAAACATTTTTAAGAAAACATGGATGTGGATGATAAAGAGATCCCAGTAAATTATTACGTATATACAACCTCGGATAATGAAGAGATTGTGAAATAACCCTTACCTTGTACTTTTCCTTGGTTGGGGTAGGTTAACCTCCTTTAATTTAGGTAACTCACTTTGGTTGGAACCAAAGGACTTCTTGAAATGCTTTCTGCCTAAGGGGAAGCTTCAAGGAGGAGGAGAGGGATGTGGGGAGTTTAGTTGGGCAGAGTTTGGACGAGCCAAGTGGCATGAGAGGTGTGAGGAAAAGAGAAGGAGGAGTGCCCTTTTATAAGAGGGGTGAGGGGCACCTTTGGAAAAGCTAGAAATATTAATTTATAATAAATTCATATTCGGTTTCCAAAGGCTCCAAAGTTTACTATTCAAAGGATGAGGTGGGGATAGGTCTAAAACAACTCATCCAATAGAATTTAGACAGGTTTGGGTACTTATATTAACCTTATCTTTAAGTATTAACTCTAAGTTAATTAGTTTCACTTTTACAATGTCTCTTTGTATTTTTATATAATATGGTTAATAAACTTACTATGTACATCCAAGCGATCCCCAAGTGGTCCATTAATGATGAACCTATCATAATATAAGTCTCTTGGCCGAACCTTAGATTTTTAGGAATTTAATATCAATTAATAATATAATATTTGTTTTAAGAACTCTTTTATGTCAATTTTGACACTATTCAATAGTTGATTTTTGTGAAACTCCTAACAGATTGATTACTTCGAACAAAGTCAATTAAATCAATCCTAATATATCATATTATCATAGAAAATTAGTTTAATTCATTAAAAGTTTCATATTATAATTATTTGGGTATTTATAAGATCAATTATTTTAATTTTTCACTATTTTAGTAATTACTGCATCATCATTGTGTCATAAATAAAATATATTATTTAATGTCTAAAAATTATAAATAAAATATCATTATGTAGGAAATCTTTTTATCTATCTAATGAATATTTATAATCTAAAATCCAACATGTATAACCCTATGTAAAAATTGTTCTTCTAAAAGTTGTAAGCTTATGCCATTTTTATTTTTATTTTAACTTTATTAATATAATGTGTCATTATCACTTACAAGTGGCTCCAAGGGGTCCCCAAATTGACCCAAGGATGCCCATGGTCGGGTATGTGTACACCAATAAGGTTAGGACACGTTTTAGGGTAATTTTGTATTATTATAATATTATTTTTTTAACCCTTATTTACCGGATTTACCCTTTAACTATGGTAAATAAAATATTTACCGCAGTAATTATTCAAAATGTGTAAAAATAAAAGTTACCTATTTACATAATTTGGACATCCTGATTCCAAATATGGAATCCATTTTCCTAAATTCAAAACACAGAAGTGGCAGAAATTAATTTAAAATTAATTCCCGCTGTCAAAACAAAAAGCGTGTTTTTAAGAGGTAATAACTATCAAAAGATTGACACTTGTTTATGTTCGGTTTAATTGTAAAATTATGTACAATGACCAACATTATATTAAATGGTAAAAATATATTCTAAATATACTTTAAAACCACTCAAAATCACAATTTATCACTATTAATTATTTTGATTAAAAAAGTTGTTTTTAATTAAAATTTAGTAATTTTCACTATTCATCAAAATATGAAAGTTATCCGAAATGTACCAAAATTTCACCTTAGGCTAAATTCGATATCCCGAATCCAAAAATGAAGTCCATTTTAAAATATAATATATATATAATTTCAAAAAGTAGGTATTACTATTCATAACGGCTAGTTTGATTGGTTACGGTGTGTTAGAACTCGGTGTTGCGTACAACACACGCTAGCGTACCGTGGAAGCTTGGGATATTTCATTTTAAATTTTTGATGTCCCCATTTAGTCAAAAAGTGTAAAATATAGTATCTAAAAAGGGTTCACTATTAAAATTTGGTAAAAGTGAAATACTGAAAATGAATTTGTTCTTACATTATGTATAAGAAACTCATAATATGGATTCTAAAATTATAAGGATTATATAAAGTTTAAAATTTAGTTAACACTATTCATAACCTCTTTTGAACAGCTTGTTTGGTAAGTCATGGTGCGATTGAACTTGGTGTTGCGTGTAGTGAAAGTTATTGAATTATTTTGAAGAAATAACACACTATAAAATCTTGGGGTGTTACAATAGGGGGTGGGGTGTTTCATGAAATCCTAGATGGGGAACAAGATCTATGATTTAACCCATTAACATTTAATATGGATTGTTCACAAAATAAATAATGACCTAAAGAATTTAAATCAAGAGGAGAATAATGGAGAATCATTTTGAGGATCACTAAAGACCATATTAAAATAATGGGTTCCAATAAAATGTTTTAAAAAGTACGGAAATCCAGAAAATTATCCATAATATGAGGATTCCACTTAATGTAATTACGTATTGGGGTAATGTATAAAAATCCATATAAGGGGATTATATGTATTGTCAATTAGAGATGTCCTTTATATTTGGATACACTCATTATCGATAGATGTATAATGTTCCACTGTGTTTCAAACACATATAAGACACTAAAATGGTTTGGAATAATGGATGAAGAATCATATATATGTCTAAATTTTATTTTTCAAAAATAATATACATATCCCCATTCATATGAATCAATTAAATAATGGTTACTATGTATATCCCGATTATCTATTTTAAGATAATGTATGAGAAGGTCATTTTGGAATGTTGATATATTATTGAATAGGAAAATGACATAAGACTGTGCTGATAATGTAGTCGGGTACATAACCAAATATGAATATGGAGACCCAACTGCCAATGTTCTTAGGGACAAAGGGGAATATTTCCCTAGTGTAGGGTCATATATGTTATATGTCCCAACATTATACTTTTTGTTAAGAAAGGAAATAAAGTAACATATAAGTGAATACTGAAGAGACTTTATAGTGATATAGGCAATACCATATGACATATTGATTTATTTTATATTATGAGTATAAATATTTTCAATAGTTTTGGGTTGTGTGATGACGGCCAAGAAATTGTTATTAATTAAGCATATCCAACTCATTTTAAAACTATATTGCTTAATAATAGTGCAGAGATCCAAGAGGAATACATGGTGTGTGTGAGGGATTTACCACTAAGATTAAATTATTTGATGTGGGGGAATATTTTCTTATGATGAGGACCAATACGTAGAGTATTATATATATATTTGACTCATATATAGAGTGATAATTTTTTTTTATCTATTTCCATTTTGTATATGAATAATCATCATAAATGAAGATGTATGATCCCATGGATGATGCATGGGGATGATTTGACTTCATGTATTGGATATATATAGTATATATGAGTGTCACTACACATCCAAATGTTTGGGGATCAGGTATTAAGATTTAATTAAACCAAAATACCTGACATCCAAATACGAGGAATAATGTAGGAAAATTCCATGTGAGTTGGATGACATATGATAGTAAGAAGTTTAATATCATTAGAATTTTAATATTGTTCTAGGATTGTATATTTTGGAATCTATTCATATCCTAAGTCATATGAATGAATCAATAACTAGAATGAATATATGATGGTTATTTTTCCTCTATTAATATAATATAAATGAACATGAACAAATTAATCCTTTCTTGGATTGGGATATATTGGAAAGGGAATAAATCTCAAACAACGATTTTCATAAATAGTTTGAGAGATCATCTATATTGGACCCTCATGTCCTTTATTTTAACATCATACGATAAGTGAAAAATATGTTTTTCATTTTAGGTTCATGAGTTGAGTACATTAGCTTTATAGTTTCACATTGCTTTAGGAGGATGATATATATATGGGGGTCTCACACGTCATGAAAACTAAAAGATGGAGATAAATCATGAAATGTGAACAAATATATAGAACATGATCTAAGGTAAGTGGATTGAGGTAGAAAATTTTGAATCCAAGATAGGGATAAGAATTTTTTTAGCCATAATGTGTCATTTTAAATGGAAAAAAACCACACATTATACTTACAAAAGTTTACATTCATAAATCTGGATCATGTACAATAGAGTAACAATGTGATGCATTACTTCCATGGTGTGAGAGGGATTGATGAAACCTGATATGAATTATATAAAATCATAAAATATTAAATTAACATATTGAGTTTAATATGTTGATCATCCCAGGATATATGAATAATGTTTAAATTCATATCTCAAGGAATTGGAAACAATTAAAATGTAGTTCTAAAAACTGTGATTTCTATATTGGTCATGCACCAACATTATCAGAATTTTACCAAGTTTAAGGTTAATGAAAGTAGGGGGATATTCACCAAATATTATACATGAATAGAAACCACTTTTTAGTATATAATGTAATAATAATAAGGATGCATTGATTAGTTTAATGATAGGCATGATGGTCTCAAAGTTTTTTTAAATTCATGAAATAATGATGTACACATTACCTATATTAAATTCATAAAACTAAGAATTATCACAATTCTTTTAAGAATAATTTTCCCCATTCGTAATAATTAGAGTATCCCACATGAACCTATAATCTTACATGAGTCACATATAGTGTTATAAACAAGTTGAAATAGCAAGACTAGTCATGTATCATGTGAGTTCATGTAAGGGGAAGGATATACATTTGTAATTCATTTGAAAAGTATTATGTCATGAAGATTTACATCATGTGACTAGAACATATTATAAACTATTTATATTTATGCATGAGTGAATTTGACAATATCATTAATTAAACTGTAAGGAGGATGTTTGAGACAAATGTAATGCTATTAAATGTTCTATTTAAGAAACCATTCATTAGTGGTTAGAGTGATGTGATCTCCCCTTGTGATAATAGAACATGCTTCATTATAGTAATCATTATTTATACAATCAGTATGCTCCAACAATGGTTCATAATTTAATTACTTATTCTGGTTAACCATTATAGATACATTATCCAATAAAATTTTTCTTATAAGGAATGACCAGAGAGGATATGTTTCTGTTAAATTAACATGTATCCCATTTCTAATGAATATTGATGTTATGAAGTGTGTGTAACCACTTCTCAAAATTTTTCTCCAACCCATATTGTCCAATATCGGATGGTTCCTCATCAAATTACTAGATTTAGAAAACCATGTGATGTGAACGCAGCTAAAACCCAAATGGATAAGACATTATTTTTACTATATAAATGATAATAAGGGATCCCCTTATAAAAAATAAGTGGTGTGGTATATTTAAATCTCTAATATAACAAAATAATATCTAGACACCACTACTTATCTTTTTCAAACATTATCTAATGGAATTTTGATAAGGTTTTATTTAAAACCCCTATTTATATAATCCCCACTCTATAGATAATAGATAAATTGTTGAACTAGATATTATATTCAAAATAAATCTATTTCTAAATTGAATGGATGAAATTATTTTTGGTTATTATTCAAAATTGTTTGAGAGGCACCACATATAGAAATAATGATAATATTCACAGTTTTTATTATTTCATTTTTTTAAATTCATTGATGTCTATATCCTCAATCCACAAGGAGAGGAATTAGGTGGATGTAATGATGTATTTAAATTAGTTATATACTACTGGTTTATTTGGATCGAGGAAATATATCCCCCATTTAGAAAATTGAATAGAGTCCTTGGAGGTATAAAATAATTATGGGCGTTTATGTATGAAATTGGAATATATCAAATATTAATAACACTTATTTATAAACTCAATGTAGTCTTCCTCTATTACATTCATGAATTATTGACATTTATTGATTTGATTTAATAGCATGGATCCATACTTTTGTTCACAATTGATGACCACATGTACTTTTTATACATTTACTAGGGTTTCTCTAAATTACATCATTCTAAGGATGATTTTCTAATAGGGTTCACTTATAATGGAAAATAAAATATTTCATGACCTTAGAAATGATGAATTTCACCATCCATAAAAAACAATTCCTTCATGGGTTAGTTAAAAGAATGAATTTTAATCAATGTGCAGTCTATTATTGGATAAATATATCAATTTGTGGAATCAATAATTGAGGATATGGGATTTCAATAACTAGAGGTAGAGTTAAATTCCTTGATCACTTTTATATCGTAATTGAAAATGGGAAACCACCATATGATGTGTGATGTGGATGAATATCTTATCGGGGTCTAGATCTTATAATGGTTAAACTACATTATCTAACCATCATATTGGGAATTATATGAACATGATATGTGATATAGTGTTGGATTTGGCGGTAATTATTCAATTACATCTTGTAAATAACCAAGTATATGTATCATTTCATCCTTTATAATGGACTATTCACCATTAATTTGTAGGAAAAATAATAAAAATTCATCGTTTTGATATAGTGGGAAACGTGTATTAATATAAATTGTTTAATGAAATAATATTAATTGATGGTATTATTCCTAATTTTTGGTGCCTCCATCTAACAGAAAAAAGCCTATTAATTAACGGGTTTCTCCTGAGAGATGAGTACAATCTCCAAATAAAATATAGTATTCATTGATTTCACTAAACTTATAATTTTTTATATTATACTGTAACCCTAAGAGAACATCTCCAATTTCGAGGGAGTGTCATGGATGGAGAAAACCTCTTCATAGGATATTTTTTCTCATTAATTACTTTTCATTATTGGGGTTTCTATGAGGAAATCATCCAATTCCTTTCCATTGGTTAATATTTGAGGCGTAAAATTGATTTCAAACTACTACATAATTGCCTCCCATGATGAAGGATACCAATTTAACATATGGTGACTGAGTATGTATTTATGTGGGTCTATAATATATAAAATATAGAACTTATAATGATACATGTAGTGCCTCATAAACTATACAATAAAGATCATTTCCATTTAGTTAATCTCAAGTTCAGAATAGAATGTCTCTATATCCAACATGGATATTCTAAAATGTATAGGTTTTTATCCATTACTACTTCATTTTCTTGGTCAAGGAGAATGTTGGGAAATTTCAATATGGTTTATGTATAAGGGATGAAAGTTTTATCCTCCAACGATCAAATAAAAAATTATTAAATCCTGAGATACATCATGGGATAAGTGAATGATCCCTAAAAATATTTATCCCACAGGTTGTTGGCTCTCTTATTCATCAAATTGGTGAAAGGTATGAATTTACCACTGTGTTTTCCTATGAAATGTATTATATAATCAAAATGACCCTAAAGTCTCATAAAATCCCTATGTTTTTTAGGTAGAGACTTATTAATGATTTCTATGGTCATATATGGGTCAATATTGATACAATGATGGAAAACCATGAAGCCAATTTTTTTTCTGATGTTATCCAGAAAAAAATTTCCTGGGGATCATCATTACGTTGTGTTATAGACTTGTATTTAAAAGGACATCATGATTAGTAAAATGATCACAGTTGCGAGTTTCAGTAGATCATCATATATCTCTAAATAGAATAGGAAATCCCAAACATAAAATGTTCTATATCCAATGAATTATATGAAAAAATTTATATGAAATTTATGGGGTAAAATGATAGACTATAATAACCAAAACCAAATCCTATTACATTCATATAATTTATTGGAGTTCTTGAACATGATCACATGGAGAAACATAAATTTTTTACCAGACCAAAAAGTTCCCAACCATGATTATTAATATGACATATGTGATTCCTTGTCCAAACCACTTATAGGATACATGTTAGAGACTATTTCCATAAGGTTATGCCACAAAAATTTGAGGCCTTCTCTAAATTTTCATGTAGAAAAGTTCACTACCATGCTCCATGACAAAAATATTTGAAATAATAAAATGAATCCACTATATTGTAATATTGTTGTGAAAGGATGTCTAGGAAAATTATGAAAGTAAAACCAAAATATATATATAGGGGGAAAATAATTTCCTTAATGAGATTTGTCACAACAAGATAGAAAAAGTGAAATTTTCAAATAGATAATGACTAGTGATCTCTATTTCCAACCATATAACACTATAAATACCTCTGAATAAAACCATGCACCCCAGAAAATGTATACTTTTGATAATACATTATTATAATGAAACCATAATTAACGATAGAGAAAACTCAATCTTCAAATCATGTTAGGAAAGAAGTGTTGGTCACAACTCCATTTTCTATTGCAATCCTAGTGCTAACAACCGAATCTATCCTCAGATGAATATTCTATAGGACAAAAGGCTCATTGGTAGATTAATCTATCATGTGTGTTATTAATCTAGTGTAGGATATTATCTCCATTTTTGATTCATTATGGGGGAGTAACAACTCTGTAAATTGAGTACCAACACCTCTGTGAAATGGAGGACTACCAACCCTACTAATGACTTTGAAAGAGTGAAATGATCTTTAGAAAATCCCACAATCAAGGGATTACCAACCCCATCAATACATTTATGATAACAAATATTCCATATTGATATCCAAAATGATTCCTTATAAGGGGTAAACTTATCAACATAGTAATAATAATGTTAAGACTATAAAAAATATCATGTTTTGAGTATTCATGGACAAAACACCTACGACAGGCATGGTTTATGAAATTTTTGATTCCATTTTGAAAATTAGTCCCAAACATTCATAATGAGAAATTCATGTACTCCACATGAATGTCACATCTTGAGGCTTGTGTTTCACTAGTCCTGAAAAAAAAACTATATCTTATTTTATCACTACTGAAATAATTTCTAGATATGCTGAAAAATTACATCCCCTAATAGGATATCATTTCCATTCACCTATAATTGGTAATAACAATCACTGGCTCTCTAGATGGCCTATTTTTCATCTTCAACACACTTCACATAAAAGAATACATTCATATCATCCTTGTACATGAATCTATCTTCAATACAACATTGAAAATCATTAGTGATTGTAAAACCCCATGTTGATTGGTATCTACACATGATCTGTGTAACTGTGGACTGATTTTAGAGGGCTAATCAGGATCAGTCCTATATAGTAATAAAAAAATCTATAACCACACAGGTTGATGGTGAATTACATAGATATCCAGGTAGAAACACTTCAATTACCAATGTGATATTCATGATTTTTCTATACATGTTCATCCATCAATTATCGTAATAAATACAAAAGAATGCAGAAAGGAAAGCAATAAGATGTAAAACAAGTACTATTAAAAATACATGATAGAAAGATGATGATTATCTATAGGAAAACAAGTTTATCACATCATCATGATCTAATGTTTTATTATGGTAATGAGCCCAATGTATCATCACTAAAATATAATGGAGGTCCAATGCCTTATTAGTATAAGCCTCATCCAAGGGAGTTATAGAATCAATGGAGGATTTAATCCTAAGAGATTAGTGATGAGAGAGTGAACACTTAGTAGATAAAGGAACCACACCAATAAAAATTACATGAGTAATAACTCTAATAGTGAATTCGATATGTGGAAAATTTTCCCTATAAAACCCATTTGTCAGCGGTTTACAAACCCCAAAATAACTCCGATTAACATTCCCAATCCCTACTGTTAGTGTAAAAAATTCCATTGAATTGAAAACCAATTCCTCATAACAGTCAGTTGTCTATGGTTATCCAATATGTTCATAGTGTGGGTCTACATGGACAAAAAAACCACTAGTAGTTATTGTTCAATGCATAAGAGGAATCCATTTTTTGAATCATTCCCAAACATTCATAATATAAAATAATATTACACCCCATTAATGTGACCTAAAAAACATCGACATAAACTAATCTTGGATAACACCAATAAAACATATTCAATCTCTACTAAAATATTTTTAGGATGTGCTGACCAATTTCATCTGCTTATTAGAAACCCTTTACCGATCACCTGCAGTCGGGAAAAATGATCACAAACCATCAAGATGACCCATTCTTCATCGACAACATAATCAAAATCAATGAATAAATTTATCTCATCCATGTATATCATACTGTCATCTATAGAATATATAACATAATCACCAATAGTATATCCCCATGTTGATAGGGTTTTCCACATCATATCTATAAATATTTTATTAATTGGCATGGATAATCATTTTCAAACACAACCAATAACAATAGAATCTATAACCACATAGGATTATTTAAATGTACAAAGAAAACAAATGGGAAATCCATAAAACACCGGAGTGAGAATAATCATTTTCCATTATGTATTCAACCAATGATAACCACTATGAAAATTAAATAATGGGGAAAAGATACCATCAATAAATAAATCATGGACTATTCAAAATAAAATGGATAAAACCGAGTAGTCTCAAATGATAAACAAAATAATGATAGAATACATAATAATATGGAAATAAATAAAAAATAAAAAATCCATATAGTCACTAGATTAATCTATGATAAATAATGAACCCCAAAATTTTTTTTGGTGACTTATGAGAATTTCTAATTCAATGAAGGGCTCTAGATAATTTTAGGTTACTCAATACATGTCTCAATATAATTGGTATTAACAGAATGAAAAATGGAATAATGATCTTTGAAAATCAACATGATGTCACCCAGAGTTTGAGAGTGTTATATTTTGTAAAAAGAAAATCAAATAGCAGAAGAATTTTATAGATTATCTAGGTATGTACTCATTCATGAATGATGACATAGTTCAAGTTGTGGACCACATATAGATTACATTCACTAAAAAACATAATCATTTGAACTATATCTAGATGGATTACATAGTATGATTTCAATATTCTCATTATGAATCAATTGAATCCCCAAAATCCTAAAAATAATCATTATATAGTTACACTACAATAATTTATTAATTCCTTGATTTACTAAATGAAGGTGAAAACACATATCACATCAATCCTTTAATTTCCCAAACTCTCTCTGGGAAACTCTAGATCCCAATAAAGATAACGTAACAATATATAAAGATCTAGGAAGTTAAAAATAGTAAATCATCATTGAGAAATTTTATCTATGTATCCTTTTATCAAAACTAGATTTTTAATATTCTCCCTCCTTAAAGGATTTTCACTCAAAAATGAAATACCTACATTATGAGGTAATGGTAATTCACACACTTATATCACTTATAATCCCATGAAATCTCATAATAATTATTATATTACCAAATCCTTAACAAAAATTTAATGGTTGTTCCTATGAGGAATCCTCGAAATTCATTTCTTAATCTCCATAAGGTACTATGAAAATGTTACCCCATTCTTGATGTATATCTCACTTTATTAGATAACATGTCAGGATTCATGAACATATCTCATCAGCTGTTATATGTTGAAGAGGTTATGAAATCAAACCAACTATATGGTTATGTTCATGTGGTATGAAACCTCACCAACCACATGTTGCATCTTGAATGGCCTGATGTACCCTGAGGATAGCTTTTCACCATATCCTAAAATATACCATCGTTATTGTTTAGAGACCATATGTAACACATTTTATAATTTATTAAACAAAAATGGTCTATGAAATTGTTTCCAATATTATTTCCAAAAATCATAGAAATCATTATCGACCCATGGATCACTTAAATCTCTTCATTTTTATTGTACTAGCTCAAACCCAACAAGATTTTCCTCCTCTATTTCATTCATATTCAAGGGTGACATACATCTTAACATGTATAGGGTCAAAAATGGATCCATACCAATAGAGTAGTAGTTTATGATATTATAAGAAATATAAAACAATAGATAGTGATCCTACAAGCTCTGAAAAATTCCATCACATATGCCCTCAACAAATTATCTGAAACCATGATTTTCAATCCAATGTAGCCATTTTCTGGGGGTGAAAACCCATATTCATACAAAACTGGGATTAAAAAGCATTCCATGAACCTTTCCACAATTGTGACATTAACCAAATATCACTATCTATGATTATAATAGAGGGTAACTTATATTTAAAGATGATATCATGTATTTATAGTTTTCCAAAACTCATAATTAATCATTTTTATAGGATAAAAAGGATTTTATATGAAGTGGAAAGATGATCAACATAAAACTATATCAAATAATGGATTCTCACTATACCTAAAATATAAAAAAAACAATTAATATGATATCAATATTATATTCTAAAATCATAAGAGGTTTATCAAAAACTAAAGGAACTTGATGTTTCACCATCATATTAATACATGTGAGGCACCTTGAGATAAACATGGTGACACCCTGATTCATTCTAGGACACTAAAAATATCATTAAATCCCCTAGAACATGTTTTATATTATATTATATACCACTATGTGGGTTGAATAAAACTCCCTCAATACTCATCAAGAATCCAAACAAGATAAAGTGTCCATTATTTGATTAATATGATTTCCACCCATCCTTAAAATATTTCTTTTAGTATATATATATTAGATATATATTTGAAAATCAAATTATAATCAATGTATACTAATTGGAACCCCTCATATGATATAAATTATTTGGGGTAACAACATTCTACTATATAGAGGTTTATCCTTTCTCCTCTACCAAGGTCACCTATAATGAGGCCAACTGATTTGATTCCTCAAAAACTAAATTCCTCTATAACATCTTACTCAGCTATTATGATACAACGTTACCCATCCTAAGGAACAAACTATCTCAATTTCATTGTCCTTAATGATGTTTTTCTACGAACTTTATCATTTGTCGTGATCACTTTATGATAATATATACTCGAGACTAGTTATCTTAAAAAGTTACAAAGCACTTTCCAAGAAGATAATTCCTCCACATTTATAAGGTAAATAATACTACTTCAATCTCTAAATAATCGATCACATAGTTCTTCTTAGGGTTCCTCAGCAGTCTTGACATATAATAAATAACTCACTGCCTCTTAATCAACCCAAACCCGAGCCCAGATCTTGAGGATTCATATAACACTACATAATTGACACCATCCTATGTATGTCTTAGTATAAGAGTACTGGTCAACATTTTCCTTATCTCGTCAAAAGATTTATGACATCAAATAGTGCCTCTAAATGTTTTAATTTTAATGTATAATTATTTAATGGGGGCGTAATCAATGAATATTCATCAAAAATCCACCAATATAACATTACCATCTTAAGTAAACTCCATACCACCAACACATTATTGGGTGGTTATCATGCTAACACTATATCAACATATTCCGAGTCCAACACTTCTGCAAGAATATCGACGACATTTGAAAAACTATGAACCTCACAAATATAGAAGTAAAACATTGAGATCTTAATATATAACAAATTCTCTTAGTGTATTCCTGGACTATCCTAAAATGCTATATCTGATCCTTCTAAAATTAAATATAATTAAGAATTTTTTATACAATGATAACCATGAACTAGTTAATCAATAGCTAAAATATTTGATTCATAATTTCATAAAAATAGCATTAGAATTTATCGCACTAAATAGAACCATGTAGAACTCATATTGATTATAGTTACATTTGAATTTCTTCTTTAGAATATCCACTTCATGAACACACAACTAGTTGTTCTAGGAAAAGATATAAATCATTTAGAACCACATTAATCCTTTAAAATAGTCAAATAGTTCCTTAGTCATTCACATGGGGAACTTGTTCTTGATTATAACATGATTCTCGTGATACTAATCAATGTATATCCTCTTGATTCAGTCTAAATTATTGATGAAAAACCATGGATCCATCTAGGGGACACACTAGGTTCAAAAAATTCATTACTATGAAGGTCCAACAATTTCAACCTCAACTTTTAGAGACCAGTATGGTCTATATGATATTCCAGAGAAGATATTGATATTGTACCGAGGTGAATGTAAATTAAAAAAAATCAATATATTCCCTCAATGTTAGTACCAAATAATATTTGAGTAACACTTATATATAAGTATCCACTAATATTGTGTGATAGATGTTTGATGATTCAACCACACCATTGACCAATATTGGTAAATAAAGGAAGATATGTTGCATATTCTTAATCATTATCCACACACATTCTACCAAACATTTTTTTCACTCTATTGGAGTTAAATTTCATCTCATCAACTTGTAATCATTTGAATCATATATTGTAATAGTATATCTAGTATATAAACATAATAATAGAATATTGTTTCATTTTAACAAAAAAAAATCCACACGGACTCTCTCCAGTGAGTGTTACCTCAAATTGTTGGAAGATGTGATAAATTGAAGAATCACTACCTATAGGAACCTCGTGCTGCAACTACTAGGATAATTAAAATACATGGATTTCAATATAACCCTCTATAAATGAAAAATAATTGAATTAACTAAAATGTGTTTATTAAAACATTAGAAAAAAATAAAATAAATAGATCATATTTGAAATCATATCATGTGTATCTTGATTATATCCTTTCCTAGAATTTAACATACCACTCCCCTGACCACTATCATTGTGAGACTGATGGGGCCCATATAGTGGTTTTGGTGTAAGTATATCATACCACTATCCTTCACCCATATCTCCACTATATAGGGATCCCTCTAATCATCTCTCAATGCTAGCTCTATGGGGGCCACACTAATGAACTAAGGGAGATCCCTGATCATGACGATACCTCTACAGTATAGGTCATTCAATGGACTTCCATCAAAATATTATGCTATGGGTTGGGCAGTCACATTCCATTCAATATCAACCATCACAATCAAATAATAATCAATATCATCTATTAATAGATAATCTATGGTATAACTACATTATATATCCTTTTGTTTGGGTATGGGCATGTGTAAGCCTCATATATTGAATCCTTAATGACTAACATTAGTTAACTACTAAAATCGATCAGCCACACCACACCCACCGATAACTCCAGCTAATTAACACTCATCTTTTATGAAGAACTCATTAATAAAGGGTTTCTATGACAAACCAAAATTGTTGAGAATATATAGTGAGACCAAACAATATTATTTCTATATGTAGGGCCATAATAAACATCCACACTCAGAATTATGTATCTACAAAATTATCAACAGTGCAGTACTTGAGATTATTGACCCTTGGTACATACTCAATAATAGTTATCCCCCTAATACAACTCAAGAAGCCCACAGATGAGAACAGATCATATTATCAATTTATAATACTCATCAAATAATAAGTATTGAAATTCAATTAACATGTGTGTTCCTTCATCATAGGTCCATGTTACTAGACACAAAAAATAAATAGATAATATGGGAACATAACTATTTATAGTGTGAATCTATGGTTCATGTTTTTGAACAAAAAAAGTTTACATCTACAAAATTATATACAATATATCAACTATATCTTGAGTAATTTAATACTATAAATTTTATATTCCTTTTATAAATCCATCAAATCAAGATCCCCCAATAATTCACCTCATAAATTTATATCGTGAGTAAGTATTCACATAGGGATTAACATGCCACTGGAAAATTATAATAACATGACCTTTATCCTCCTAAACCCTCATGGGTACATCCAATACCCATAAAACATCAATAAATGAGCTTGGAATTATTTAGATAGGAAAGAAATGTAATGTATCATCATGATTTTTTAAAGGATCCAAACATAAATACCAGAGTCATTATAAGGAATATATCTTTCTTATTAAGGGGGAATTGGTAATGAATCTGTGAATACATTTTGAGGATCCTTGTACTCAAAAACTTGTGAAAGAACCATAAAAAACTATGAATGATCTTTGAGAATCTAAGAGAGAGACAGACCAAATGAAATTTTTATTGGAATGATCCACACACTATAAGACATGATTTAATAATATTATATAACCTACATTGATTAAATTCATTTATTCATAGAGTCATCCATAACGTAGTGTATTGGATTAAATATCATAGAATCAAAATTTTATAGTCATTTTGGTGTTCATTCATTGAACAATTTCATAAATGTTTTGCGCCAGGCATAAATGAAACAAACATTTTTTTCATAAATGATGAAATTTTGAGGGTGTGATATTCAATCAAAAATGCATCACATTCACATAAAATCCAAGTGTGTCTCTCTATCACAACATTATACGAACCAATAAGTCATTCTAATTATTTTTTAGTCTAATGCAACAATTTTCAGCATGTACTAAAATACCATAATGAATTGATACAGTTATTTAAACAACTAATTGAAACCAACAAAATATGTTTTGTTATAGTTTCATTAAAATAACTTTATTATAAAATAATATCATTTCTTAAAAAAAATACTTATCCAACGTTTGTTTTATTTGAGAATGTGTTCCTTAGTATTAATGGTAAACATGGTAATTCATATGTTATAGTTATATACAAATAGAGGCCTTTAGAAAAGAATAAATACTAATCCTGATAATACGGGGTCTTGTGTTTTCACCACCTTACATTCCCCAAAATTATATGATAATTTCCACCATATGATGTATCATATAAATCATATTTATTCCTATATAATCCCTTTACACAAGACATATTGTGACCCAAAATCAAGGAAGTCATAAAATTTGAATATCCTACTATTATATTCATGATTCTCATAACAATACTGACAATTTCGAAAAATACTCTAAATTCAATTCATCATATGGATGAGTATATTTCATGCCCCTCATATAAGTAGACGAAAAAAATTTATGTGACTCCACTAAGAGTTGTCATTCATTTCATAGATCTAATCCAATATAAGGATAGATTTTTTTTCTTATTATACAATTTGAAAAATCCTGCCATGGTTTTGCACTAACCAATGACATGATTAGTAACATACCCACCCACCATAGTTTTAACTAAGTTATTTTAGAACATGTGTAGGAAGGCTATGAATATATAAATTCTATCTTATATGGAATATAACCAACCTAATGTAATAATGTTTTATTGTAATAATACACCCATAATTATATCAATCACTATATGACATTCCCTGATATATAATTTGGTAGGTCCATCCGAGTATTAATTATTTATTTATTGCCTCAAGAATCCATTATTCATAATACATAGGAAAATATTTTTAATAAGAATAAGAATGTATTAAAAAATGATAAAATATCATTAAAAATCATAATTATCTATAATTATAATCACTTATAAAAAAATAAAAGTTACAAATTGAGGGGATATTATCATTTCACCATTCATTTAAAATAAATATTATCACACATGAATGAAATATAATTATAGAGTTATTTGTTATAATAACATTATACATTATATATCAATCAGAAATGATATTCCTTGTTTCATGCACTCAGATATTCGATATGAATCTTATGATGTATCTATGATAGTGGTTTCTTCAAAAGATCTCTTACATTCTCCTCTATTGACACCCAACTCATCATTACGTAACAACTCTAAATGATCTCATATATGATATGGTATTTGAAAAGGGTGTATTATACCTTTTTAGTCTATGGTTATATAACCAAATTATAACGCCAATTGCTTTCACAAAATATCCCAATTTTACCCCAAATACATGGAAACAATATATAGTAACTAAATTTGTAATCCATATAGATACAATTATAGAATAATATGCAATAATATACTCATAATTTGTTGTTAATTATTCTAGGGTGTATTTATTAAAACTCTTCCAACTAAAATATCCAAAATTATTAAAAACATGAATCTTGATTAATATCACAATGAATTAAAATTGGATTTGAAACATGAATACATGAATCCCATTACAAAATTTCCATCAATTCATCAAAAGAGTAATATATATAATTACTCCTTATCATGAACGTAAGAATGTTCATCAAATAAATGTATTGACTCTACCTAGGATAGGATTTGTATTTTATAGTTATGATTAAATCATAATATAAAATTGTTTTAGTATATACAAATCAGTAAATTAAATTTCCTATAGTTGATGAATAAGGAATCCAACAAATTATTTCCAATTTATTAGAAGGATCACAAATCATAAAATGATTTGGACCATGAAACACTGGTAAATTAATCCATTTAGAGTTTTAAATTCTAATACACTTTATCAAATTATCAATATTTTTGTTTTCAATTAATCTTATAAACTTATTGTATCTATCTCTATAGAACACCGTACTGAGTATGCTGGCTTCATCACCTATGTATTGCATTGAGAAACCTATTGGAAAACATATCTTCATTAAATTAAGTTTTGAGATTCCATTTTTGATAAGAAAAAATTATTCCACCATCAGTATAAAAATTAATAATTTAATTCCACTAACATATATTTTTTACTTAGAATCCATCCTTATTTCGAATGAAAAAAAATCATTGATTGCATCATAAAATAATATATTGATACTCCTTGAATCATTCAGTAAAATATAAATGGATTTTTGAAACTTTTAAACCTTATCATTAGAATTTAGAACTTAAAAAAAGTTAGGATGTATTATATAAAAATCATATACTAAATTCCAATTTTAGAAAGCATTTTAAGCATCTATTTGACTTATATCATAGTTACAATGAGCTACTATTGAAATAAAAATAATAATTTACATTATAATCACAATACGTGATATGATAGATATGTAGTTAATACAATGATTTTTTTGTAATCCTATTCCCCCATCTATGATTTATAGGTATAAAATCTACTCTGCAGATTTCTTTCTTATATAACAAGAACATTCACCCTATGAGTCATATCCCTTTAGGTGCATCTACCATGTTCTAAGTGTTATTTTATTGAACTTGGAGTCCATATTAGATTCCATTGATTTTATCCTTTTTAGGAATTAGAACTCCTAATATCCTCTATGTTGGTTTATGGGTCTTATACTATCAACAATGCATTATCACCATTAACCATGAAGGATCCATATCACTTGGTTCCCTTATAAATACTGTCATACATTCAATGTTTTTATGTAATATGAGTCAGTTCTACTTGCATTACACTTCACAGATATAAATGAACATCCATTTTAGGGAGACATCCAATTATTTGGACTGGAAATTCAATAAATCAAACTTTTCACCAACTGAAACATCAACACATGTGTTCTTTTTCAAGGAAAACACCACATCAAGAAAGAAACAAAATTTTTAATTAGGGTTATATAAAAAAAATCATCCATTTAATTCTATTAAAATTAATCATGTATTATATTTAACGTCATGATTATTTGAATCTAGTCAGTATATGTATTCATAAAAATTATAAATACTCATAGATCACAAATAAGAATCATTCCCACTTTAAATAACATATGGTAAATTCATGACTTCATTACATGGAACACAATTTATCTTAATTGAATTTTTTAATGAATAACCCAAGAATAATATAAGAAGGTCATATATAAACATCCATGATCGAACAAAATACAACAAGGTTTGATTCCATCTTTATAACACACCATTATTTAGCGGTGTGTTGTGGGGAGTGGGTTGGGAAATACTTTTATAATATCATTAATCAGAAATAAATTTCAAGCACAAGTATTCACCAACCCTATCTGATTAAAGAACCTTAATACTATTTACTATTTGATTTTGTACCTCTTTCTTATACATCGTAAAATTTTAAATGGATTCACACTTGTGTTTCATCAGAAACACATATACTTTCAGACTAAAATAATCATTAAAATTGATTAAGTACCTTAGACAAACACTTTATTAAGAACTCATATGCCAATATATATCACTTTTTAGGAGATCTACTATTCCACTATCACTTTAACCCATTCATTGAAAAGGTTAATATTTCATTTTTCTCAACAATCAAGATTCAAATGTATAAAATGATTCAAAAATTAATTAGTTCAAAAATCCCTCACTATAGAGCCCATTAATGAGTTAGTAAATGATACCTCCAGGGAAACATTAATAAATATAGGTTGGATTAGAAAAAACATGAATATATTTTTGTATATTTTATAAAATATTATTTTCCATATATATATTACGTAAAATATTCATTATACCCTCAATACTATAAAAACATTCATTCATAAAAGTAGAATGTCACATTTTCTATACATAATGAAAAAATTATATTTCCAAACATGATACAAAAAAGAAATTCTTTTTTATAGTGGGAACAGAATAATTTTTTTCTAGTTCTTTGACGGATCTACTAGGAAAAAATTTATAATTTTTATTTATTTTTAATCTATCAACATTTTCTATATTTTTTTCAAAAATATATAATTTAATTTTTTTAAATACACTACATATTTGTGCCTATGTTTATGATCACAAATGTTTGACACACCCAATGTATCTAATTCCAACGAGTATGATCTAGTGGAATTTATTAAAATTCACATACATATACATTTAGTGTTTTTCCTTCAGAAAACATATCATCCATTGATAACAATATTATTTTTTGTTTTTTATTTCACACCTATTAGTGTTTTAAATATGATTGAGATTATTTATTCTATTATATAAAAAACATCATTTAATTTTAAAGCACAATGTATTATATCATTTAGAAAATAATTTGAATGAAAGTGATCCCACTATAATTGATTTCCAAAATCATCATATCAATTTAGTGATCCAAGATCCCTATATCATCACATATGATATTATATTTTCCATGTTAATAATCCATTAAAATTTCAGTAGGTAATCATACCAATATTAATAGTTATGATTCGTATATAGTTCCGTTGAAAACTATTTATCCAATTCCATTATTTATATTCACTCAACTCTATGCCAATGGAATCTTATCTATTTGGGTTTCCATACTAGTGTAACCCAAATAAAAATCATTGAATAATCCAAAAAAGGTTTATAATGGGATATTAGTGATAATATTTACCTACCCAATAATAAAATCCATTGTAATTTATATATTTCTTATATTACAAAAGTCAGTCCAGGGGTACTGGTTCCATGCATGATAATTACATGTTCATTTATCGATGTATTAGAACGATTATAAGGAAAGGAATGTCACACTAAGAATATAAGGGGTTATATTCTATCAATAATTTGATATACATTATATACATATTAAATTAATATCTATTAAATCTTATGAAATCATTATCTCATTATGATTTATTATTTTTTCTATGCATGCTTCAATGATTTTTTTTTTTAATTCCAATTTAAACTATCAATTTTTTTTAAAACACATTAATGTCTAAGTCATTACCCAAACCACATGTTTGTGTCGCTCACCTAAATATAGATGGTAAAAAAGAATACATATCGAAATGCTTTACACGTAAAAAAATAATTAAATAGTCATATAAAGGTGTGGAGTTATATATGATGGAAAATAGTCACATGAGTAACTATTGAGGGACAGATAGAGAACTATATTCACCATTATAGACAAGGAATACCCTCTAGATTTAATGGTGGTATGACCTCATGTTCCTATACACGGGGAGACATAAATCAATGGAAAATTAAATTTTTAATAATAGTAATGTGTTGTTTCAAATTCTATAATTGACATCTATATCAACACGATGACTAGAAAATGGGTTAAAATGGAAACTAAATTTTATAACCATACCTAACATGTAATGAAAGAATATATCTACATGAATATGTTTCATAGTTAAGTAGATAAGGAAAATAATATTCACATTTCTCAAATAATTTAATAAACATGAATATGAATTCAATTCATAAAATATAAAAATATTTAAAATATTTTCATCAAAATGAGATTAAAATTCATACAAATTTCATAAATAAATTGTATTTATTATTATTATATTAACTAGAAAGAATATAAATTCTTATATTTTCAATATATTACAAAATTATTTTATTTTACTTATTTATTGGAATTTATATTATATTTTAGGAATTAGAATCATTTTATAAACACAATATAAATTACAACATGTGGTTTCTAAATAAACCCTTTTATTTTAAGATCAAAATTATTTCCATATAATTGTGTTAAATTTATCTTATTAATAACAATTAATATTTCATAAAAATGTTTCCAATAAATTTATTATTAAATTCTAAATAACTTACAATTAATTAATTAAATTTAAAAAACCCATATAAAACAAATTATCACATAAAATCATTAATAATTATTTATAAAAACATTATAATCATTAAATTATGTAAACTATTTAAAAAATTTAATCAATTAAATACCATTATATAGAATGCATATTATTTTTGAGGGCATACTCTCTTTGACCTAAAAAAAGAACTTCACCTATGGTTAATCTCTCTGAGAACCTTATAGAGACACTCTACATAAGGGTAGAAGACTGGGACCCTTATGCAACATTGAAATATGAAAGGGTACCAGAAATTTACCTTTACATGAATCCCCTAATGTAAGGGTAAGTTAATGATTACCTTTTTTAACCCTTAATTTAATTGTTTTCTCAAACTATTGATATGAGGACTTTTCTTCTAAAGATATAGTGTCACCACATTGAATTACACTACCCCATGGCCATCAATCATTAGAAATTCTAAAGGAAAATGTTGATTATTTTTCCATGGAGCTATTCAAGGGGTGTGAATAATCCTAGTGAATAATAACATTGAGTTTTTCTATTCCATGGTTATTGTGATATTTTTCAAAAACACGTGTTAGAAAAGTTTAATCCTTACTAAATGTAGATCTAATACCATTGATGGATTTATTTGGTTCATCCTAAAACCATAGGTAGTAGAAGGGAAACTAAAAATAATAATCTTTTTCTACGGAATAAAATTTTTAATTTTATTTAAATGATAAAATAAAGTAGAATACCTGAAACACCATAACATCACTAGATTCTATTATTCCTATTCAATGTAGTGTACTTGATGACGATCAAAATCCTAAGAAGGAAAAATAATCATTCATCAATGGGGTAACACTTTCCAAGGGATCTATGAACACATTGCTAGGACATCCATATTCATTAGAGAGTTCTATAGAATTTTATAAGTGACGAAAAAACTATGGGAATTAAAGTGATTCTTGGATAACATGAAATTGTCGAAGGAACTACCCACACTACTCTATATAGGATATCATCTCCAAATATATATCTATACTATATGATATTTATTTGGTGAATTACATCACTATATGGTAATGTATTAGGTGAAAAATCATGGAACCCAAATGTTATGTTTTGTTTTCTCTTCATTCATTGACCAATTCAATACAGGTGGTGTACACAAAAGAAATGAACCAAATATTTTGTTTATTACAAATTAAATCATATATGAGGTAAATTAAACAAAATAATAATCAAATGAATCCCAAAACTAAGTGTGGTTACCAATTATTACATCACATGATCCACTATGACCCAATGGTTTCTATTTTAATAAACATCCAACACACATTAATATTAAAAATTGATTATATAAAAATCCATATAATACTTTAATATTTTACTTAGACGTGTCATGATGATAAAATGAATATCATGTTGATATGTTGTTACCAAGTTCATCAGAACAAAGGAAATATGTTTATTATACCCCTTGATGTTCCTTAAAAAAGGAGGTTTCATCATCATCATGATCCTTCTGGATATGTTTATAACCAGAACACCAATATATAAATTAAAGGTTATATAATTCAAAGGATTAAGTAATTTGAAATTCATTATAGTGAACTTGATGTAACATTTTTCTTACTTTTAGTTGAGATCGTTGAAATATATATCAAGTAAATATTCTCATTATTTTACCCGAAGTGGAACATTTTGGTGATATATTTCCCATTTTCACTTATTGAAGGAAATTTGGTAATAAGGGATTCCAAAATTAAACATCTACCTCGTCATCGTGAGTTTGATTGATTTTCCAAACATCCTTATTATAACCCGGATGATTATCTAAAAATCCTAAATGATGGTTACACATATTGGGATCAAGTCTCAGAATATCTATATAGATCAAGGAAATAAAATTATAGTGAATCTTGAGGATGGGTATATATTCCTCCTTTTTATAGGGAAAATGACTTAAGTGATCGATATAGGCCATTATTTACCCTCTATACTAATATTAACCTTTCTATATTCATTAACGGTTTTGTAAATTCCTTCATAAAAATAAACTTTGGTATCTGTAGATTTATTATTATTTTAACTTTTGCACTATGTTGGGGAAAAATGATGGGTCCTCAATCTGAGGACTAGAAAAATCTATTGGGTCATTATGGGCTCAAAAATATTATATAATTACATGTATATGTTATTTAAATTAATATGATATTTATTTTGATCAATAGTTAAATGATTTACATTAATCATTAAATGAGGTACCCAGTATGTATTCTCATTCCTTTTAACTATCATCTAAAATTTATAGCACACTGATATATTAATATTTCAATGATAACGTGGTGTAATTATCCACTTTCATATATAATATTAATAATTGTTTGTAACTTGTGAATGATACTATAAATTAATTATCATTTCATAAATATGAATGGGTCATTTTTATCTGGGGAGATATTATATTAACCATGGTCCCACCCAAATAACATATAGAGGATTATTTGACACAACCAATATCGTTAGGATGAGAGAAAACATCCTCAAACTCCGTATTTTTCTTTTCATGAAAATGTCTTTGTAGACTCCCATTTCATGCATTGTTTCTTTAATTTCATTGATTTGTAATATAGTATCTAATGAGTTTGGTATATGGGATAGTAGGGACCACATTTTGGCCATTGGCGGAATTGATTCAAGTAAAATTATTTATAATTAATTATTTCCCCTCTAATTTGAAACACCTCAAATTTATATATTTCATATATCTAGAAAAATAAGAAATTGTCTTAATAAAAAAAATACTTCCCATATAAGGTACACATGTTGAACTGTTGGTACAATGATTGTTTTATAAGAAACATATAGATGAAAAACCTTCCTAGAGAGTTGTTATAGATGGTGTTTTGGATAACCATAATGAATTATGATAAAAATACAAGATCAATAAATTAGGATTTTATTTTTTCCATCTTAATATCCTTATACTATCTCTTAATTAATTCCTTATTTTCAATTTTAAAACGACTTTGGTTTAGCTTTATGTAACCAAATCAAAGAGGGTTCAAAATTTGTATGAGGATGAATGTAAAACCATTATTATTCTTTTCATGCACAACATTGATGTAGACATTATTTTACGGAATGTTCAAGGTCTTAATACATTCATGTATTACTACTTAATTATATTTATCCTCAAAGGAAATGATTTTCTTGAACTCTTATGGTCCGTTATTTATATGATATGCTTCAACAATTGGATCATTCACCTCAAAAATAATTAATCCTTAATAGGGACATAATACGATCTTCCATAAGATTTGGAGAGAGGTGAATGTCATGAAAAAAATAAAATAGAAAGATCAATGTAAAAATGAAATCAGATGTCACATTTATAGACAAGGGTCCTACACATCCGATCGTGAGGTGGTTTTGTTCTAGAATAATAGATGTTAACATAATTCGGTTGATGGATACCGCCCTTAATCAAAAGAGGTCGGAGATTTTTCTCATAATATAGGCTCAAATGGACTTCAAATAGACTGATGATGATTGGATATTTTTATATATTCATATTATTCTTATTGTATGATGGGACCTATAAAACTCTTACATGACCACATATAAAATACATTATTCTGCTGGGATCATTTTAGTGTATGTATTTATGTTTATATAGTATATGTGGTATTATTAAAAAAATTCCTTGACCTCAAATTCCATTTCCAATTCATCTTTATTGACCTCAGTGACATCTTTAACCATTCACAATAATGAATAGGGAAATTAGGTTCGTAAAATTCTTGATTTTTTTTAAGGATTGTGTCTATTATGTGGATGTAATAGACCTAACCTCATGAAGGCACCATATATGATGAGAATCTTGTTTGGTGGGGTGGCACCCGTCATCAGAATTATAGTGGTGCGAATTTTAATAAATTATATATTTACATAATCCTATGCATTTAAAAAATAATTCATACCAGATTTTCTTAATGAAAATCCATTAATTTCATCCCAATGATTGTGAGGCCTAGCATATACAGAAAAAAAGGATAATAATATATCAAAATTAAGCAAAAATAAAAAATTTAACTTTTTCCATATTGATCTCATAAAAAATGTAGACCATAGATACATTTGGGGATAAAATACATAATTCATAGAAAAAATTGGTGATCTTAAAATCCATGAAAGTGAATAAAAATTTAAATGTTCCTAATTATTTTATGAAAAATTATATTTAAATTATCAATATAATAAAATTAAGTAATCATCAAATAATTTAGTGTTCATGATTCTGGGTAATTTCATTCAATCTTTATAAGTTAAAAAAACCCTTTCACATAATAGTAAAAAGGATAAGAAGTACATCATTTAAAAATGAAGAAAAAATATACAACTCAATCATTTTGATAATAAGATAAATATTTTTAAATATTTATTCTCTAATTTTATTTATAGTGAAATGTTTTTTTAGAAAACTTGGATATGGAAGAAAAAGGTGTTTTTGAATGATGAGAGAAATTGAGTCAACTTTTTTTATTAATTTTTGAATAATATTATAAAACATTAAGTGAAAAATAGTACTAATAATTGAAAAAACCAATAATAATTAATATAGTAATAAAATTAAATGTTTTATGAGAAAAATATAAAATAATTTCTTAAAATGTAAATTCAAGATTACTCAAACCTGATTAATAATTGATTGAAACAAAAACCCTTAACACTATTGTAATTTTTCAATAATACATACATGAAGGTATTAGAATAATATTAATCTAAAATATCATGACCTATGAATGAATTACTATATAATATTTCATGTAGTAATATATAATCCATTGAAAATAAATTGGGGTTATAAAAGAATATATATCTCAGAGAAGGATGTTTTGTAACAAAACCATTTCCTCAGGTCAAATATTTGTTGTGTTTTTATTTTCAAAATTTATAATAAATGTATATTATTTAGTCAGATGATATTTTTCAGGTTTTAATACATTATACTAAAAATATTTAATTCATTCCCTTTCATGATATATTTACTACTTAATCTATTATGTCCACATAAGGTGTTTTGAGGATTCTCAATTTATAATTTCAACATGGAATCATCCTGTTGACTATGGGAAAATGGGAAAATTATAATTACTATATATAATAATACTCATTAATTAATTATCATTTATGTACATAAATTATATTTTTAAAAATAACCTTTATTTATTGTTATTTAAAATCTATTACTTTTCAATAATGTTGATAGTTGGCCGTACATAGACATATGTAATGATTCTTACTTAAAATGATAATAAAGGAAAAAATATCATTTTTATTTACTCTTTACAAGATTATATTAATATCATAAATATCATAATAAAATTTTCAGTACACTTAGATGCACAATCCATGTGATGTAACAATAAAAAAAGATCACATCACTTCATGAGCATGTAGTCTTCCATAAACAAAAACAATGTAATCATTTTTTCGTGGATTGTAATGTTTGAATTTATAATATTTATTAGTTTTTAAAAAATATTATTATTTAAGGAATTTTATATATTAACATTTAATCAGTGATTTTGTAAAATGAATTACATCAGTTCGTAGGGATGTTGTAAGTCGTACACACGAAAGATGGTTTCATTTACAATTTGATGGTAGAGGAGACAAATAAAGGTTATAACATATATATAATAATATATAAGTATAATGTATTTAATCATGTTATTGTATTACAATTTTTAATAAATAATTCATGGTGTAAAATGATGATGAACGAAAAGAGAACGGAGAAGATGATTACCATTTCTTAGAAGAACGTCCTTTGTATTTCTTATTAAGAACCATATGGATGGTATTTTTGGAAGAATATTTCATATATAATATATATAAGGATGTGCTGGAGATATATTTTTAGGACCATGTGGATTAATATTTTGTGATAGGACTTAATAAGTGCAGGTTGGGAAACCATTTTATAACTGAGGAGGAGTGACATTCTTTTAAATACCAAAAACTAATCAATTATGAGATGTCAATCTAAAAAAGTGGTTACAAAATTATAAATTTTAAAAATGGGGAAATATTTACAATAAAACATTAAAAAAATTTAAAATTTCATTTTAAAACGTTTTATTTCCTATACAGTTTTAGTTTAACCCCTTGTAAACCAATTTTAACAATAACCAGGATAAAATATTTTTACTATTTTTACTAATAATTATGAAAAAAAATAATTTTAGATAATTATATAATATTAATTATTATAATTATATATATTAATTTCGTGTTATTAAATTGAAGTCAAACAATTGAGGGAATTACATTTAAAATTAAGCCCACAAACATGTAGAAAAATAGTTTTTCACAGAATGTTGTTTTCATGCATAATTGGAAATATCATTGAAAATATTACATGTAATAATAACTAAAATAATAAAAAAATTATTTATGGATATATATAATATATATTACATTTTAATAATTCCTCAATAAGGGTTAATTTAATTTTTTAACAGTGATCAATGATATGCACTTTTAAAACGATTTTTAAAACAAATGTGTTTTTATGAATAAAAAAACATATATTAAAATCCACTATAAAAGTAATTTAACTATAATAAATGTGAATAAATATAACTAAGTAATAATTATGTTAATTTTAAATAAAATTTAAATAATATTTTCACTTAAAAATTTATTCATTATTAAAAAAAAGAATTATTTCTAAAAATCATTATTTTTACAATTCAATGAAAAATATAACTTTTAAAATAAATATTTCTCAATGTCTTGATATAAATAATGATGATAATTTAATAAAATAAAAAGTATAAAATTTTAAAAAATTTATTATCATGTTTTTTCACAAAAGAGATAATATTTTTTTGAAGAAAACATTATTTGGAAACAAAAAAATATATTACTATAATTTGACTAAAATTTATTATGATTTAGAAAATATATTTAGATTATATAATTCATTTAGAGTTAAAATTTATTATATGTTTATTCTTATTAACACGTAAAATTTTGATGTCCATGGTATAATGATTATGATTAAATAATAATATTTTATTAATATATTTCAATTTGATTAATCTTAGTATTAGATACTGTATATTCTATCAAATATAGTGTTTTTTAAAAATTCGTGTTTCACATTCTACCCATGTAAATAAATTTCAATTTTAAAATATGATCTTTTTTATAGTTTTACATTTGAAATTTATTTTAGTGAAATCATACATATTAAAAAGGATTGATAAAAATTATTCCCAAAAGAGGGAGATAGAAATATGAAGGCCATATAGAATAAAACATTAATAGTTTCATATATAGTATTAAATATATGGGAATTGACAATATGGACATGGATGAATTACATAAATATTAATTGACATTTATAGGGATAATTGATCAGAAAATGTGAACGATCAACAGAAATTTACCAACTAAAAAATTATAAATCTATGATAGATTAAACGAAAGTTGATTAATTTGATATGAAGTTAATATGTTATCAGTTTTTCTGAGGATCATTTCCCTATAGCTAAGGGATTCATTTTCTATTATGATAGAAAACACAATAATATATACTTACATGATAAATTTCCATTTCATAAACACCATTTCAGCCTTTCAAAATGTTTTATTCAATTTACTGAAAGCCTCTTAATATAAGGAATGAATATTAATATAAATTTTTTATGAATGAAGATCTAAAATTAAATTTTAGCAGATCATAAAATCTATAAATTACTAAAAATATATCCCAAATATATTTATCAAAATCAAAACGGTTATATAAATTATGATAATTACAAACTTTAGTATGACTATATTAATATCCAAATGAAATCAATGAAACCAATGGTCTAACATATATCATTCATTACAAAAATAAATCTATATCATAAATAACCTCAATAAAATCAATAAGGAAAACAGTTTTAACCACAATGGTTTTCTCTTAACCGTAGACATACATATGTAAAAAACAAAATATAATTTTCCAAAATAATCATTTATATTAATCATAATAGTTATATATATATATATATATATCATATCCAAAAAAGTTCCCAAAATAACATTAATCAAATCAATAAACAAAAAATTAAATATTAATTGATTCACTAGCATTTTTAGCAAAATTAAATTAAATTTATCCACAAAATCATTTAAATAAAAACAATTTCACAATAACTAGTACATTACATTGGCCAAATCTAGGTGTTTCACCCATATCACCATTCCTTTGTGGGTTCGATCCCAACAAAAATGTAGGATACGATGAGTGGTCCCCTAGTATATGGGTTTTCTAGTATCTAAACCTATTTTAATATAATTTATATAATGATCCAAAAAATAGGTTGAACATTATCAAAATATCATTAACCATAAAATCAATTTTTTAAAACTATTGTATTTGATACTTCTTATTTTTCCCATAGAATCAAATAATCATAATTAAATATATTTATATCAATATCTTTAACATATCAAATATTTTGTTTTAATCTAAAAATTTTATTCCATAAACCCTAATATTTCCATTAAATCAACATTATAGTACAGTTGTACCATAAACACATTCTTGAAATTATATAATTAAATAATAATGCATAATATTCCCTAAATGTTTCATGATTTTTATCACAAAAATACCTTTGACAAAGTATATTCACATCAACATTCTTGAGTTCAAATAACTAAAAAATTCAATAATTCCAATTCATTAATTTTCTTAACATAGGGCCTCTTGAATTAACCTATAGATTAGATAATTAACGCAAATAATGAACATGTTCTCTATAACAATGTCATCGAAAAGTTATTGGTGCCTTAGGTTGATCATTATTTCACTATATTCTATTAACCAATATTTTTTGTTTTCATCATTAATTTAATGCTTTTTGACAAGATTTTCAACACATAAACCATATTCAATTTCCTCTTGGTCAGTTTATATAGTCCATCTTCCAATATTTTTTACATTTATAAAATTTAATCCTCTTTTTCATTATCATCTTTAACTTTTTAAAATACATGATACATAATCATTTTATTGTATTATGTTTATAGAAATTCAAATGGGTTCTAGATTTTAATCATAATTGGATATATCTCACATGAATTTCACATAATTTTTTAACATTAATTCATATCAAATTAGGCATATCATTTTATAAATACATAAATTTCCCTTTACAATGGTTTCAAGATTTCATTATCCTATTTCCCATAATTATCCTAAATTAATTCAAGAATGAATAATTGAATTCATTATTATAAAAAATGGTAAACATATAAAAATAATGATATTAACTTATAGATGATATGTATATTTTCTATTGTGAGTCTTTATGTTTCGATCAATGTTATCCATAGTTATGTTTCATATTTGGTTTTTTATACTAACAACTTGTCAAAGTACTTCATAATTCTTTCTGTTGTGTTTTTAAATATCCAAAACATATCCCAAGGTATTTCCAAAATTATTTTTTAGAAATAAATAATATCATAAACAATTAAATGATTTGGTCTAGCTTAATTATCCATTTTCATTGTTATTACACCTATGTAAAAAAATGATAGAGCCACAACAACTTGTAATATCTAGATTGGGATGCAATTTCTTTTAACCAACTCACTCTATTATTAACCAAAATTTTATGATATTTTTTCTATACATTATTGTGTCATTACCCCTTTGGTACTTAAAGAAATTATTCAATTCATAATCCCAAAAATAACTGGACCACTCTATGATACCAATAATAGTGACCAAATATATTAACACATAAACAATATATTATTCTTATATTAACATACATTAATTAAAGGCTAGTGACCTTCTTAGGATATCATCACTATACATCAATGTGAGATAAAATATTACTTTTTATTTTATCTCCACAATGAGTTCCTAAATCATTTCGTGCTCCGATAATACATGGGAGAACCTTGGGAAAATATTGAAAACAAGGTCAAGCTAAAAATCCCAGTAATAGAATATACATAATAAATAAACCTAACATGTGAGTCATATGCATAACATGATATAATATAAGAAAATAACAATAAGTAATAAAATAAAAGAATAAAATAAGAAAAATGGTATAGTTAAATCATTTTAAAAGATGAAATGTTGCTGAAACATATAACATAACATAATCATGAATCAAGGATTATTTATTAGACAATATTACTTTGTTGATAATGTCTCATAATAGAATAAGTTTACTCCCTAATCACAATCATGATACTAATGATTAACCTAACGCATTAGATTTCTATACGTTGTCACCCATCATTACATGTTCATGATTATGTGTGCTTCAAAATAAAAAACAATCATGCTGAATAAATATAGGAATTACCAATGAAAATAATATGGGTTGCATAATCTGGTCTCATATCATAATCAAAGGGGATTTCCTAATAAATGAATTTGAGAGATAAAGACAATATATTTATTACAATATAAATTAAAGAGAGAATAAGCTAGGTATTTATTAAGGAGAGATATATAAATAATTTGGAACAAATCCATAACATCAACGGTTATTGGTTTTGATGATAATATATTTACTATATTAAATTGATTTATTTACAAAACTAAACATTTTACTTTGACATGTATTATTAAATTTTTAATAAATTCACAAAACAATATTGAAAATATTTTCTTTAAAAAATAACAGGGAATCTAATGTTGTATTATACAATTGATTGAGTGTTCAAGATGGTTTGAAATTCCATGAAATCCATAAAACGTAATAAAAATTCTATTCACAATGATGGAAAAATATTAAAAAATCTCTAATTTAGAAAAAAAATAGACTAGTTTATATTTTTTTATAAAAATTCAAAAATGGGTACAAATTTAATTAATAAATAATTTGGATAAAGATAAACAAATTATTAATATTTTTCTAAAATATAGATATTGGAGAATAATGTATTTTTTACCGAAGAGTGAAATTACTTTATCATGTCTTAAAATTTGTCAATAATTTAATTACCAAATAAAGTCTAATATTTCTATTAAATGAATATTTCTAGAGTATCCAATGTATAGTAATAGTAATTTAATTAATTAGACAATGATTAAATAATTTCCTATAATAGGAATTTAATCATAAACAATCCTTATTAAAATGAGATTGAATCATTAGCCCTTACCACATTAATAACATTGGAACAAAAAATAACATGAATGATTTAGATTAATGTCAACATAAAATATCAAGAATTATGAACTCTATTTATATAATTGTAAATGGGTAGCATATACCCCATTTAAAATAAATTAGGTTTATAAAATAACATTTTTCTAAAATACATAGGTTTTGAGATGTACTTCGTACATCGATTAATGACTTATTATTGTAAATATATTAACTCCTATAAAATAAAATTCTATAAATTATTTATTTTAAATGAAACTTTTCTAGGTTTAATACAAAATACAGCATCTATTTAATTCATTAATTATAATGACGTATTTACATAAAAAATAATTTATGTCAACCTCAGATGTTTTGAGGAGGGTTAGTTTATAATTTTAAAACGATCTTAGTGTGTTGGTTTTGGTGAATGAGATAATTGTTACATAATCTATTTAATAATAATAATAAAATAACTATTTTTTTTAAAAATAATTATAAATTTGAAAATATCTAGGAATTTTATTTACGAACATTTAATTATGTTACAATCATCAGTTGGCCATACGTACACAAGTGTAACATATCCATTTTTCAATGATCATTATTCAAATAAGGTAATAATAGTTTTCAATTTAAATAATTATCTTAATATAATTAAATATCATATTTGTTCATTAATAAAACATACTTACACAATCCATGTTTTGGGTAATAAAATTGTATTATATTACTTTGTGAGGCTGTTGTTTTCCACACAAACTAACGTCATTATTAATTTTACCTAGAAAGTAAGGTAAGGTGGAATATAAAATATTAAATTATATTTTTTTAATATTTCATTAATATAATATATACTCATTAAATCCATCACCAATAACATCCATGAAATGTAAGGATATTAAATAAATTATATCATTCCGTGAGGAGGTAGTCCGTTATAAACAAAAACATTGCTTTCATTTAACATTATATTAAAGAGGATATCGATTAATCTAATGAAATACAAAAAATAAAATCTTATTATATAAGAGGTATCTTTTATATCATATTTTAATTTTTAGTACATAATTTATGGTGTATAAATAAGAATAAAAATTCAGTTTTTCAAGGTGATGATTACCTATGCTTATAAAAACCTCAATTGGATCCATTAATAAGGACCCTTAGGATGGTATTTTGGGGAGAACAATATATCTGGAATGTGAATAAGGATGTTTTGGAGAGATTATTATAAGACATGATAGATAAAAATTGAAAAAAAATTAATAATATTTCTTAGTGTGCCTTTATTAAATGATGAGGAAATAAATTTTTGTAAATACCCAAAACTACTCAATAATGGTAAGTCACTATCAAGACATGTTCCTCCAATGTTGATAAATAATGGTTTAGAGGTTAAATATGGAAGAATAAAACCTACCAAAACAAAAAATAAATATGTTTTAAATGTGGTATTGTAAAGACCCGCAAATTTCAAGGAAATTTTTTTCTTAATTTTCTTTGTAATTTTACAAGAGCGCAGCTTCAGACGGCACCTGATTCCGAGGCCCGGTGTGCCCGGAATCAATTTCCGAAGTTTGGCTCGGGTACGTTCAGTGAACGGACGAGCGGGTTTTTCTATCTTTTGAACCGGTGCCCGAAATCAAATTCTGAGGGCACCGATGAAATCGCAGCGCCGGTATTTGCTTAGAAACGCCTCTTCCGGAGTTGTGTTTGCTCAGGCGTGGTTTTTAAATTTTGCGGCTTTAAGTCAGAATAAAATAAAGTTTGTGCGACAACTTTATTTTATTTCACTTAAGCTGCTTGGAAGCCACTTGAAGTCACTTAAAGGCGGCTTGAACTGAGTTGAACTGGATAGGATGCTATCCAGAAATATCCTACCCCCTTGGTAGGATATTTGTGAGGTGGGGCCCGCACGAGCCCCGCCGTTTCTTTCGCTAAGTAACGCACCCGCGAAAACCCGTCAAAGTAACTGAAAAGTCAACCGACGCGTTTTCTTTAATTCTTAACAGACCATTTAATTGGGCGGTTTATTTCGTGAATTAAATGGGCTGTTTCTTTCGTGAATTAAATGGGTCGTTTCTTTCGAATTGATGGATCGTTTCTTAACCGGTTTCGTGTGTTGGCATGTTTATAAAATAAGACCAACCTAAAAATCCTTTGAAAGGATTTGAGAGAATCTTGTTTCTTCATCTCCCCGCGAAGAACGCGAAGAACGCGAAGAACGCGAAGAACGCCGGCGACCGGAATTCGACGACGCACACCGAGATCTGCGACGTCGACGAGCCCTACCCGCGACATTCTTCGGCGACGCCTCTTCTTCCGCGGCCGACCCTCGTTCGGCAACAAAGGTGAGAATCGAACCTTTTATTTCTCCCTTTTTAATTTCATGGCAACGGATTTAATTAATTAAATCCGTTTGTTCTTGATCCGGAGTTTGGCGACGCGACGCCGGATACCGCGACGACGCAACGATCCCCCCTTCTTCCGCGACGAGCGATTCCGCGACGACCTCTCGTCCGACGACGACGACAAGGTAGGGGTTTATTTCCTTGATGATTCATTCCCGTGTTCTCATTTCTTTTAAATAAAGAACCGGCATGAATAATTTCAATTAATTAAAAATTGAAATGTCGTTTAAAAGAAAAGGACTGAACAATTTTTATCTTTGATTAAAAATTGTTGTAGCCTTTCCTCCCGTTGATTATGACTAACGCGGAGGGTGCGGGTCTAACGAACAAGACCCGGCAACCCTCCGCCGATCTCTTTTGTTGTGCGGATATGGCGGACGACGATGAACCGCGCGGCAGGGGCGATCCGTTGATCCCGCAGTGAAGATCGGCCCCCGGGAGGAGCATCGGCGCAGACGGGAGGCAAAACGGGCCACCGGAGCAACTCCGGCGGCCCGCGGAAGGAGGCGGCGGCGCGGGTCGCCGGCGCGGCGGCGCCGGCGACCGGAGGCGGCGGCGCCCGGCGCGCCGCCGGAGGAGTCCGCCGCGGCGGCGGCGAACCGCCGAACCACGTCCGCGGTCCGGCCACACAGCACGCGGCCCGCGCGGGCCGCGTTTCTCCAAAGTCGCGGGTTTGACCCGCGGCGGCTCCATCGGCCGCTCGGCCGAAGCCGAGCCGGCCGGTCCGGTCGGCCGGGCCGGACCCGGCCTAGCCGGGTCGGGCCGACCCGGTTCGGGCCGACCCGGTTCGGCCGACCCAAGGGGGGGGTTCGGGCCGGGTCGCCCCGGGCCCAGAACCCCCGTTTCGGGCCCTCTTCGGTCTTTCGCCCATATCTTGGGCCTGGGACCTCCGATTGACGAACCGTCAGTGGATACGCGATCCTTGGATCGAGACGGTCGTTTCGGTATATTATACTCAATGTTTCGGGAGACTTTGGGTTCGGCCGGGTTGGTTCGTACACGAAACCAGCCGGGCCCTCGGAGCGGAAACGCTCATAACTTGAGCTACGGACGTCCGATCGACGTACCGTCAGCTGTGGTAGTTTCCTCTAAGTGAGACGGAACTTTTGGCATACTCCGCCCGAGGATCGGATACAGGCGGGGTACGGTCGGGTTGGTTTTGCCCTAAAAACCAACCGGGCCCCTGGGACGGAAATGCCAATAACTCTCAGACCGGGCGTCCGATTGACGCGCCGTCTGTTGCGTTGAGATCCTGTTGTCGATACGGAACTTTTGGATACATCAACTTCGGACTAAGTGTCAGTTGATGTATCAGCCTCTCGGCTCGTGGAGCGGACCCTCCTAAACGAGCTCGCTAAGTGCGGGAACCCTAGTGCTGGTTGTGGCTTTGACGACAGAGCAGAGATCCTCCGTGGACTGCGACGACGACAGAGCAGAGATCCTCCGTGGACTGCGACGACGGCAGAGCAGAGATCCTTCGTGGAATGCGGCGACGACTGTGCAGAGATCCTCAGTGGACTGCGTCGACTACTGCACTCAGCGATCCTACGTGGAAGAGTGCTACCGAACCTGTGTGAGCTGAATCTTCTTTTTACCTTGAGCGGTGGAGCGCTTGGGTGTAGCGGCGGACCCGTGGTACTTGACAGTGGTGGTGCGCTTGGATGCAGCAGCAGACCCTTGGCGGTGGAGCGCTTGGTTGTAGCGGCGGACCCGCGATACTCTACGGAGTGTGTGCGCTTGGTTGTAGCGACAGACCCGCGACGGTGGAGACGTGCGTGCGGAGTACGGAGACCGTGTAGATGACTGAGACCTGACGACTGCTTGACCGACTCGACTTGGAGTGAGTCGACTAACCAGTGGACGGAGCGCCCAGTAGTTGGCAGCAGACCCACGGCGGACGGAGCGCTTGGTAGTTGGCGGCAGACCCGCGGTACTCGACAGGAGGAGTACCTCAGTAGGCTATCTGGGTGAGCGCCCGGTATTTGGCAGCAGACCCTCAGCGGACGGAGCGCCCGGTAGTTGGCAGCAGACCCGCGGTACTCGATAGGAGGAGTACTTCAGCAGTCTTAGGTTAGTGAGCAGTACCTCGGAGTCGTGACAGGACCACTGTACACTTCAGAGATGGGGCTCTTCAACACTTACGGTTTCGATAATGAAAATCCTGGTTGAGCTGAATCTTATGTTACTCTCCTTTGTGGTTTGTGTTGAACTATCCTATGTGGATTTACTGTTACTCTCCTTTGTGGACTGTGTTGAACTATCCTATGTGGATTTACTGTTTACTCTCCTTGTGGATTTGAGTCTTGCTTTCCTTTGTGGATTGAGTTGTTCTTGAGCTCGTGAGCAGAGCTAGAATTGGGGACTTAGGTATATGTATGGGCATATACCTAAGTCGAGTCAGATGTTACTTCGTGATTGCATCTTTCTTTTGTGCTATATCCTTTGTGGATTTCGGGAGACCTTCGGGGGTCTCGGGGTCCTTACTGAGTAGCTTGTACTCACCCCTGCACGGGCTATGCCCGCACCTTGTTGTGTTGGTTGCAGACGACGGACAGCGCTGATCACGGTTGGGGCGTGGAGCAGGACGGTACCTGGAGGTGGACCACTGGGCGGGACGTGCTCGGAGCGGACGTGGGACCCGAGGAGCCTGGAGGCTATCTGTACCCACCCTTCAGGTGGGATTGCCAGTGGACGACACGAGGCCGCCGTCTTTTCTTCAGTTGCTGTACTTTACTTTTCAGTTGTACTTTACAGTTGGGCTTGTATTTCCGGCCCCCTTTACTTTTCTTCACTTTACTTTCCGCTTGCTGACTCTGTGTGGTTGTTACTTATAAAGGCAATGCCTTCCCTGTTTACTGGGATTTTACGCCTTGGTGCTAGTCGCCAGCCCCTGGCCTATGGAAGGCGGGCTTGGGGTAGTCACGGCACGGGCCCCGAGGACGGGTCGTGACAAATTGGTATCAGAGGTGGACGGTTCTACCGCAGACTCTGATCGTCCTTTCATTCTATGTGAAGCAATAGTGTTTAGTGTATTGAGTGTGGTTATCAGTTCAGGGAGCCCAGTGTTGGTGCGGCGGCCGACGTATCCGTACACCAGGACCCTGACTCCTGATTTCCGACTTAATGCATGAAAACATTGATTGCGTGTGTGTTTCAAGTTTTCCTTGTGATTACTTGTGTCAGCTCACCGGGTATACTGATCTGCTTTATGAAAGTCTCAAGTTTCCTTGTGATTACTTGTGCCAGCTCACCAGGTGTACTGTTCTGACTGTGGTGCTCTTGTTCTCCTTTTCAGGATGGCCCCGCGACGACAGCCAGCTAGGGTTCCGAGTGTAGGGCGCGACGGCAGCCCACCGAGCGACGAGGCCTCGGTGCAGGGCCCTTTGCCAGCAGTGGCACCGGCGGCAGCTTTACCCGCCGAGCCACCGATGCTGCCAGTACCAGACGCTGACGATGCACGTCGCCTCGGGGCACTGCATGAGTTTCAGAGCCAGCGACCGCCCAGGTTTCGCGGTGAGGCGGACCCCCAGGCCGCCGAGGACTGGCTAGAGGCGGTGGTACGGATCTTTAGGCTAGTGAGGACACCAGCGGATCTCATGGTGATTCTCGCGGCGAGCCTCCTGCAGGCGGCGGCAGGACGATGGTGGAGCTTGATGCTCCAGGTACACGATGAGGCATCTCTTCTTTGGACGGACTTTGAGAGCCTCTTCCGCTCGGAGTTCGTCCCAGCCACCCTTTGTGCGGTGCGTATCCAGGAGCTTCTACAGCTGCGGCAGGGCAGCATGACGGTCGCTCAGTACGCGGCGAGGTTCACCGACCTTTCTCGGTACTCGACAGACATGGTACGGGACCCCTTCTTCCGGGCCCGGACCTTCGAGCAGGGTTTGAGACACGAGATCAGGGCATCGCTGATCTCCCTCAGCATACCGACTCAGACAGGAGTACTAGAGCGGGCCCTTCTGATCGAGAGCTTCCTTGCTGAGTCTACACCAGCACAGAGACCCACCACAGGGCGGCACGTAGCGGAGTCTTCGGTGGCAGGTAGCCGACAGATGACTCAGGGTTCCAGGCAGACCAGACCTACCAGTGGCCGACTGCACGACTCAGGCTCAGTTGTGCGGGGAAGCCGGGGTGGAGTCAGAGCCAGGCGTGCCGAGAGTGGGCAGTGCTACTCCTGTGGCGGAATTGGTCACATGGCTCGTGACTGCCCGACCCGCCATGCGGGGGAGCAGCAAACGGTTGAGGAACCACCTAGGCAGAGGCAGAGGTTCGACCGTGGCGGTCTGCAGGGAGGAGACGGACGAGGTAGAGGAGCTGGCCGAGCAGCAGGTGGTGGACGACGCTTTGAGGCTCTACCACCACCACCACCAGGAGGTCCACCCCGACCGCAGGGGAGAGCTCAGCTTCAGGCAGTCGAGGCCTTCGATCATGGAGCCCTGGGAGCTGATGGACAGGAGCAGAACTAGTGGATACATCCTTTGTACTTCTGGTTCCTTGTTGCTTTTGTGTAGCGTCTTGTAATATGAGCTGCAATAATAAAAGATGCATACCTTTGTGATATTTTCGTTCCTGTCCTCTTTCGTGATGTTACTAGGAGATTCCAGTTTTGGCTGTTGACTTGACCCTCACTTGTGAGACATCTACTGGAGGAGACCCAGTTACCACACACTGATGCCGACAGTGTGACTCAACCCTTGGAGGCGAGAGTAACAGTTGAATCTCTTAGTAGTAGCGTCGAGGCCTTACGACGTCATCCTTGGTATGGATTAGTATCATCCATGTTAGGATTGACTGTTTTAGGCAAAGAATGGGGTTCATCCAGGGGATGAGACCAGATTTCTCTTTTCGGCAAAGAAGAAATCTTGCAGCTCTTGTGGGACCTGTGATGGTCCAGGCCACGACAAGAAGGTCCAGATCATCCAGGAGAGGATGAGGACAGCTCAGAGCCGGCAGAAGTCATATGCTGACAAGAGGCGGAGGCCACTGGAGTTCGAGGATGGCGACCACGTCTTTTTGCGTGTCTCACCTCGACGTGGTTTACGGAGATTTGGCCGAGGCGGCAAGTTGTCTCCACGCTTCATCGGGCCTTTCCAGGTCCTCAGCAGGATAGGAGAGGTTGCTTATCGCCTGGCTCTACCACCTCAGTTGCATCGGGTGCACGACGTCTTCCACGTGTCTCAGCTGAGGAGATACGTGCATGACCCGACGCACATCATCGACTTTGGGGAGATGGACGTGGACGATGGGGCGACTTTTGCGGAGGTCCCAGTGGAGATCGAGGATCGACAGGAGCGGGTCCTACGTGGGCGGTCGATTCCTCTTGTGCGCGTCAGATGGCAGCACGGGAACCTCCAGGAGAGCACTTGGGAGCGGGAGGCTCAGATGCGTGCTCAGTACCCCCATTTGTTCCCCTAGTTTTTGATGTATCTTTACGGGGACGTAAAGCCCTGAGGTGGGAGTAATGTAAAGACCCGCAAATTTCAAGGAAATTTTTTTCTTAATTTTCTTTGGAATTTTACAAGAGCGCAGCTTCAGACGGCACCTGATTCCGAGGCCCGGTGTGCCCGGAATCAATTTCCGAAGTTTGGCTCGGGTACGTTCAGTGAACGGACGAGCGGGTTTTTCTATCTTTTGAACCGGTGCCCGAAATCAAATTCTGAGGGCACCGATGAAATCGCAGCGCCGGTATTTGCTTAGAAACGCCTCTTCCGGAGTTGCATTTGCTCAGACGTGGTTTTTAAATTTTGCGGCTTTAAGTCAGAATAAAATAAAGTTTGTGCGACAACTTTATTTTATTTCACTTAAGCTGCTTGGAAGCCACTTGAAGTCACTTAAAGGCGGCTTGAACTGAGTTGAACTGGATAGGATGCTATCCAGAAATATCCTACCCCCTTGGTAGGATATTTGTGAGGTGGGGCCTGCACGAGCCCCGCCGTTTCTTTCGCTAAGTAACGCACCCGCGAAAACCCGTCAAAGTAACTGAAAAGTCAACCGACGCGTTTTCTTTAATTCTTAACAGACCATTTAATTGGGCGGTTTATTTCGTGAATTAAATGGGCTGTTTCTTTCGTGAATTAAATGGGTCGTTTCTTTCGAATTGATGGATCGTTTCTTAACCGGTTTCGTGTGTTGGCATGTTTATAAAATAAGACCAACCTAAAAATCCTTTGAAAGGATTTGAGAGAATCTTGTTTCTTCATCTCCCCGCGAAGAACGCGAAGAACGCGAAGAACGCGAAGAACGCCGGCGACCGGAATTCGACGACGCACACCGAGATCTGCGACGTCGACGAGCCCTACCCGCGACATTCTTCGGCGACGCCTCTTCTTCCGCGGCCGACCCTCGTTCGGCAACAAAGGTGAGAATCGAACCTTTTATTTCTCCCTTTTTAATTTCATGGCAACGGATTTAATTAATTAAATTCGTTTGTTCTTGATCCGGAGTTTGGCGACGCGACGCCGGATACCGCGACGACGCAACGATCCCCCCTTCTTCCGCGACGAGCGATTCCGCGACGACCTCTCGTCCGACGACGACGACAAGGTAGGGGTTTATTTCCTTGATGATTCATTCCCGTGTTCTCATTTCTTTTAAATAAAGAACCGGCATGAATAATTTCAATTAATTAAAAATTGAAATGCCGTTTAAAAGAAAAGGAGTGAACAATTTTTATCTTTGATTAAAAATTGTTGTAGCCTTTCCTCCCGTTGATTATGACTAACGCGGAGGGTGTGGGTCTAACGAACAAGACCCGGCAACCCTCCGCCGATCTCTTTTGTTGTGCGGATATGGCGGACGACGATGAACTGCGCGGCAGGGGCGATCCATTGATCCCGCAGTGAAGATCGGCCCCCGGGAGGAGCATCGGCGCAGACGGGAGGCAAAACGGGCCACCAGAGCAACTCCGGCGGCCCGCGGAAGGAGGCGGCGGCGCGGGTCGCCGGCGCGGCGGCGCCGGCGACCGGAGGCGGCGGCGCCCGGCGCGCCGCCGGAGGAGTCCGCCGTGGCCGAGCCGCGGCGGCGGCGAACCGCCGGACCGCGTCCGCGGTCCGGCCACACAGCACGCGGCCCGCGCGGGCCGCGTTTCTCCAAAGCCGCGGGTTTGACCCGCGGCGGCTCCCTCGGCCGCTCGGCCGAAGCCGAACCGGCCGGTCCGGTCGGCCGGGCCGGACCCGGCCTAGCCGGGTCGGGCCGGGTCGGGCCGACCCGGTTCGGGCCGACCCGGTTCGGCCGACCCAAGGGGGGGGTTCGGGCCGGGTCGCCCCGGGCCCAGAACCCCCGTTTCGGGCCCTCTTCGGTCTTTCGCCCATATCTTGGGCCTGGGAACTCCGATTGACGAACCGTCAGCGGATACGCGATCCTTGGATCGAGACGGTCGTTTCGGTATATTATACTCAAGGTTTCGGGAGACTTTGGGTTCGGCCGGGTTGGTTCGTACACGAAACCAACCGGGCCCTCGGAGCGGAAACGCTCATAACTTGAGCTACGGACGTCCGATCGACGTACCGTCAGCTGTGGTAGTTTCCTCTAAGTGAGACGGAACTTTTGGCATACTCCGCCCGAGGATCGGATACAGGCGGGGTACGGTCGGGTTGGTTTTGCCCTAAAAACTAACCGGGCCCCTGGGACGGAAATGCCAATAACTCTCAGACCGGGCGTCCGATTGACGCGCCGTCTGTTGCGTTGAGATCCTGTTGTCGATACGGAACTTTTGGATACATCAACTTCGGACTAAGTGTCAGTTGATGTATCAGCCTCTCGGCTCGTGGAGCGGACCCTCCTAAACGAGCTCGCTAAGTGCGGGAACCCTAGTGCTGGCTGTGGCTTCGACGACAGAGCAGAGATCCTCCGCGGACTGCGACGACGACAGAGCAGAGATCCTCCGTGGACTGCGACGGCGGCAGAGCAGAGATCCTTCGTGGACTGCGGCGACGACTGTGCAGAGATCCTCAGTGGACTGCGTCGACTACTGCACTCAGCGATCCTACGTGGAAGAGTGCTACCGAACCTGTGTGAGCTGAATCTTCTTTTTACCTTGAGCGGTGGAGCGCTTGGGTGTAGCGGCGGACCCGTGGTACTTGACAGTGGTGGTGCGCTTGGATGCAGCAGCAGACCCTTGGCGGTGGAGCGCTTGGTTGTAGCGGCGGACCCGCGATACTCTACGGAGTGTGTGCACTTGGTTGTAGCGACAGACCCGCGACGGTGGAGACGTGCGTGCGGAGTACGGAGACCGTGTAGATGACTGAGACCTGACGACTGCTTGACCGACTCGACTTGGAGTGAGTCGACTAGCCCAGTGGACGGAGCGCCCAGTAGTTTGCAGCAGACCCACGGCGGACGGAGCGCCTGGTAGTTGGCGGCAGACCCGCGGTACTCGACAGGAGGAGTACCTCAGTAGGCTATCTGGGTGAGCGCCCGGTATTTGGCAGCAGACCCTCAGCGGACGGAGCGCCCGGTAGTTGGCAGCAGACCCGCGGTACTCGACAGGAGGAGTACTTCAGCAGTCTTAGGTTAGTGAGCAGTACCTCGGAGTCGTGACAGGACCACTGTACACTTCAGAGATGGGGCTCTTCAACACTTACGGTTTCGATAATGAAAATCCTGGTTGAGATGAATCTTATGTTACTCTCCTTTGTGGTTTGTGTTGAACTATCCTATGTGGATTTACTGTTACTCTCCTTTGTGGACTGTGTTGAACTATCCTATGTGGATTTACTGTTTACTCTCCTTGTGGATTTGAGTCTTGCTTTCCTTTGTGGATTGAGTTGTTCTTGAGCTCGTGAGCAGAGCTAGAATTGGGGACTTAGGTATATGTATGGGCATATACCTAAGTCGAGTCAGATGTTACTTCGTGATTGCATCTTTCTTTTGTGCTATATCCTTTGTGGATTTCGGGAGACCTTCGGGGGTCTCGGGGTCCTTACTGAGTAGCTTGTACTCACCCCTGCACGGGCTATGCCCGCACCTTGTTGTGTTGGTTGCAGACGACGGACAGCGCTGATCACGGTTGGGGCGTGGAGCAGGACGGTACCTGGAGGTGGACCACTGGGCGGGACGTGCTCGGAGCGGACGTGGGACCCGAGGAGCCTGGAGGCTATCTGTACCCACCCTTCAGGTGGGATTGCCAGTGGACGACACGAGGCCGCCGTCTTTTCTTCAGTTGCTGTACTTTACTTTTCAGTTGTACTTTACAGTTGGGCTTGTATTTCCGGCCCCCTTTACTTTTCTTCACTTTACTTTCCGCTTGCTGACTCTGTGTGGTTGTTACTTATAAAGGCAATGCCTTCCCTGTTTACTGGGATTTTACGCCTTGGTGCTAGTCGCCAGCCCCTGGCCTATGGAAGGCGGGCTTGGGGTAGTCACGGCACGGGCCCCGAGGACGGGTCGTGACAGGTATTCAATTTACATTAGTTTAACCCCTCCCCCATTGTGGAAAATTCGTTTTACCATTATCCATGGTGAAATATTTTTATTATTTATACTATTATTTTAAAAAAACATTTAGTTGATAATATAAATGTATATTATTAATATGTTTGATTAAAACCTATAACAGATTTTATGAAATTAAATTCAAATAAGTTATATAATATTATTTTCAATTAAACCCATAAAATATTTAAAATATAAGATTAAAAAATTTTATTCATCAAGAAAAAGAGTTTTCTACATTGTCACGACCTATCCCCCAGGTCCCGTGTCGTGACTACCCAAAACCTGCCTTCCATAGGCCAGGAGATGATGACTAGCACTGAAAGCATATTCCATAAAACTGGAAAGGCGTTGCCTTTATAACCTGTAAGAAAATGTAACCAAGCACACTGCCCGATACAAACTCACGTTAACTGAATAGTAAACAGAGAGAGTACAATAATTAAAAGGATCCATAATAAATGCCCAAATAGAATGTACACAAAACTGAAAGTACAGGTAAATTGTAAGAGCTCATGTGAACACTCGCCAAGGATCCTACCAGAAGGGTATGCGAAACTCTCGATCAGTCATCTATGTGGTATGCCTCATCTAACGTCCACCTCAGAGCTACCTCCAGTACTTGTATTCTCATCCTCAATTAGCACTATCTATCATCAACACCAAACCCAAAATGATGGGGGCATAGACCGTTCATGGATGAGTATAACGATACTCATTAAGAATGCTGAAACCCTCAAGATCTCACAAAATCTACAAAGGATAAACCACAAATCATGAAATCAACTGAAAACTCTACATAAGTATATTCCCATACATATACATAAGTTTTCTTGTATACCCATGTCAATCATGAGGAAAAAATAAAGTCCAACTCAAAATCCCAATGCTCAACTATTCATCAAATGAAGGAATAATACGAAGTTAAGTACCACACAGGTATGCCAAATAGAAGGATAGCACCAAGGTATTACCATGATGGAATTTTCCACACAAGTATGAACTCAACCCACACCAGGTATAGCTAAGGTACAATAGTAGAGATGATTTGATTTCACAACGGAATCATAATACTCTGTTAAGAGGATAACCCACATAGGATCACTCGGTGCTTACCCACACATGATCGCTAGGTGCTGGCCCACACATGATCTCTAGGTGCTGACCCACATAGGATCGCTAGGTGCTGACCAACACAGGAACGCTCGGTGCTGACCCACATAGGATCATTATGTGCTGACCCACAAAGGATCACTCGATGTTGACCCACACAAGATCACTCATCATTCCTCATGTCACAGCCATCGACTGGGTTTCCACACTAAATTTGCTCTTCTATGGGAGGGTCAGCTCCACATTCAACTGGTCGATTCCCCAACTTCCACGTAGTCTCACGACCTCCACATCATTGGGGTCTCAACGCAATAGATGGAGCGTCAATCAATTGACCGATCTATATGTTATTAGCCTTTCTGTCCCTAGGGCCCGGTTGGATTCGTGCTCAATCCAACCCGACCATACTCAAACATTACCAAAATCTATAGTGGGGTATTCACAAGTGATCGTCTCACTCCACGGTTTCTAGTGCCGCTGAATGTAATCAAATGAACGTGTTGTGCCAATGTTCCAGCCAAAAGAGTGTAATTGGGTCATAGTGGGTCTGGGTCCGGTCAGACCATGTCGGGCCGACCCGGCCCAGCCTGCTGAGGGGGCCCTGCCCATTGGGCGGTTAGGCCCTCTGAGTCTGGCCTAGCCCGCGCTGGACATTCTATCCCACTGGGTGGTCCGACATGCTACAAGAGCCTCGGAAGGCCACAGAGGGTTGTGAGGTCCGCGGGGATCGCGAGGGCCCGCGGAGGCCCCGGGAGGTCGTGGGGCCACTGAGGGTTGTAGAGGGTCGCAGGGCGGCACAACGAGTCCACGGGTGTCGCGGGGGCCAAGGGTTCACGGGGGTCCAGAGAGGCCATAGGAGGCCGCATTGGCATAGAGGGCCACGGATGGGGCAGCCGGCTGCGGACAGTGCGGTGGGGATGCGGGACGACAGAGCAGCGCAGTGGGGCCATAGTTTAGTGAGCTAGGGTCGTGGGTGGCGCGGAGGAGCCACGGGGAAACATCTTTCATTGGTCGGCGTGCAGCACCGGTCTTTCATCTTTGGACGGCATGCCTGACCACCCTTCTTCATCACCTTCAACGCGGTTCTCAATTTCCACCGGTGCCAAAAGCAGGCACCAGTCATCGCAACTATCGCTATGAACACACCAATAAAGAAAAACAGTGAAGGGTTCAGGCTCTGTTTCATTGTCCCACACCCTCCACATTAGGGTGGTAGCAGGAAGCTCAACAAAATCACGAATGAAGAACATTTTGGGAAGATATTTAAAAAAATAAATCTCCACATCCTTCGTCAAAATAAAATTCCCAATCCCACAAAAGAAAAAATATGCAGACCAACTATTTTATGAGAGTTGATCCGCATTCTATGTTTGGAAGGGAATAACATGGGAAGTTATAATCACTAATAAATAAATGCATTCCTCGAAGTATTGTTGACAGAGGCCATGAGTATGGAGAGGAAGTCATTGGTGATAGACGGATGTCAGTGACTTTGATGTTTGCTCTATCATCGATACATTCGTCATTGGAGATGTTCCTCGTCGTCTTTCTTCGTTGGAGAGATTTTTTCATATAGTTTTTCTCTCTCCAAATCCACCGAAATGAAAGGTAGACCAGATAATAGAACAAGTTATCTATTATGTTTGATGGAATAATTTCAAAATAGATTAATTAATTAATTGATGGTTTAGATTAATTAATTAAAGGCGAGAGTTTGAAGAATTATGTTGGGGGGCCCAATTAGTTTCTCCCAATTAAGGGGTGTTCAAAGGGGTTTATGGGGTTTTATATTTTGGGTGGTCCCCACCATCATAACCCACATGGGAGGTTAGGCTCGGGTGGTCCCCATCACTATATCCTTTGTTGAGAGGTTTTAGTATAGGTGGTCCCCACCATTAAACCTTCCACATGGAAGGTTTCAACAGAAGAAAATAAAAATATTACACATTTTTATTTTATTTTATTATTTAAAAAAACACTAAAACTATCTTTCACTCTCGACCCACTATGGTTTAGGTGAAGGTCTCCTTGAGTGAATAATGGCACTGCAAGTTCAATGGTGCCCTCAATTTTAATTCTGAGCATCGGTCCAAAAGTTACAAAAACCCACTCATACGTTTACTGAATGTACCCAAAAAAAATTCCGAAATTCATTTCGGGCACTCTGTAGCTCGAAATAACGCGTCGTTAATTTTTGCGAATGGGTAAAATTATCTTTTAATTAAATAAATTTCATGCAATTTTCTGGTCATTACATTCTCCTCACCTTGCGTATTTACGTCCTCGTAAGACAAATCTCAAAACCAGGAAAATAAGTGCGGGTATTAATCCCACATCTGATCCTCCCGCTCCCATTTTCTCTCCTGGAGATTCACATGCTGCCAGCAAATGTGCACCAGAGGTATCAACCACCCAAGAAGGACCCACATCTGTTGATCCTCATTATCTACTGGATCCTCTGTAAAAGTCTCTTCATCGTCGATGTCCATCTCTCCGTGGTCGATGATGTGAGAAAGGTCATTCACGTATCTCCTCAGCTGGGAAACATAGAAGACATTGTGTACTCGGTGCAAGTGAGGTGGAAGAGCTAAGCAGTAAGACACCTCTCCAACTATACTAAGGACCTGTTACGGTCTGATGAATGTCATATATAATTTCTCACCTCGGCTAAATCTCAATAGTCCTCATCGGGGTGAGACTTGTAGAATGATGTGGTCTCTATCCACAAATTCTAGTGGTCTCCGTTTCCTGTCGGCATATGACTTCTAGATGTTATATGCAGTATTCATCCACTCTTGGATGATCTTCATCTTCTCTGTGGTAGCCCAAACCATCTTTGGTCCTACGAGTGCTGACTTCCCTAGGTCAGTCATTCATAAAGGAGATCTTCATGTTCGTTCATACAACGACTCAAATGATTTCATCCCAATTGTGTAGTGGTAGTTATTGTTGTATGAAAACACCACCAAAGGCAAGTGATCCTCCCAACTATGACCGAAGTTGAGGACACAAGCATGAATAAAGTCCTCAAGGGTCTAAATGGTCCACTCAGTCTGGCCATCCATCTGAGGATGGAAGGGATTGCCCAAATGAAGCTGCATCTCGAAAGCCTCTTGCAACCCCTTCGATAATTGGGAAGTAAACATGCATCGTGATCGGATACAATCGTAGTAGGTACTCCTTATAACCGCACAATCTCATGCACATAGAGGCATCGCATTATCTCTACTGAACACTTCTCTCTGATCGGTTGAAAGTGGGACAACCTGGTAAGTCGATCAACGAGCACCCAAATTGAGTCACGGCCCCAGGATGTACGTGGAAGTCCTTTCACGACGTCCATGGACATCCCATCCCACCTCCACTCTGGGATGACTAAAGGATGAACCAAGCCTTCTGGTACCTGATGATCCACCTTCACATGCTGACATGTGAGGCACCAAGAGAAATACACTAAAACTACTTTCATCATTCCCAACCACCAGTGCTATCGTTGGAGATCATGTACATATTCATCACTCTTGGATGTACTACTAGTGTGGATGTATGGAACTCCCTCAAAATGTCATCCTAATGTTATACCGGTTCCATGGTATGCCCTCATAATGGGAATAAATTCTCCCCAACTTTAGAAAATCCATGAGGTGTCTATCATGTGAATATCTGAGCACATCGTGTCTTACAGTCATCGTCCCAATGCTGAGCCTCCCTGACTCACTGATGAAGTGGGGGAGTGACTATAAGAAAGTGCTGAAAAACTGTTCCATCTCTATCCACAATGGATATCTGCAAAGAGGCTAGCTGCTCTGTCGCCTCACCTAGCATTTGTATACCAGATCTCCTGCTGAGTGCATCCACCACAAAGTTTCACTTCCCAGGAGTATAGACTATCTCGAAGTCATAGTCATAGAGGAACTCAAGCCACTGTCACTATCTCATGATCAGTTTATTCGAAGAGATGACATACCTAAGACTCATGTGATCAATGTTCACTATAAATTCCTCACCCATTTAGAAGTGTCGCCTTTTCTTCAGGGCGAAGACCACTGCTGCTAACTCCAGGTCATGGGTAGCATAGTTATACTCATATTGTCTCAACTGTAGTGAACCATATCAGATCACTCCTCGATCCTGCAGCAGGACACATCCAAACCCGGTCCCTGATGCATCACTGTATACTACGTACTCTACACCCTCCTCTGGAAGCCTCAAGATGGGGGGCACTAGTCAGCCTCTTCCTCTGCTCCTAAAACCTCTACTAGAATCTCTATGATCACAAGAAGGGATAACCCTTCTTCATCAACGCTGATAGTGGTGCTTCAAATATGGAGAAATATGGCACAATCCTCTGATATTATCTAGACAAACCTAGGAAACTCAGTTCCTCTATCACACTATTGGGTGTCTCCCAAGAAGTACTGGCTCAATCATCAAGGTATCTACAGTAACTCCTGCATCGAATATGACATGTCCTACAAATTGAACCTCTAGGATCCTGAACTGGAATTTCAAGAGCTTACCATAAATCTGGTGCTCTCAGAGTGTGTCCAGTACTACCCAAAAAAGATAAGCATGATCCTCCTCAGTAGTCAAGTAGATTAGAATGTCGTCAATGGAGATTACTACAAAGCGTTCATGTTACAGCTGAAATATCGTATTCATGAGTCCTAAGAACACTGCTAGAGCATTTGTTATGCCGAATGGGATAACAAAAAAATCTTAATGGATGTACAGATATCTGAAAGCCATCATCGCACATCCTCATCTCATAATCTGAGCAGGTGACAGCCTAATCTGAGGTCTTTCTTGGAGAACCACTGTGATCCTTTCAACTGATCAACGAGGTCATCAATCCTCAGAAGTAGGTACATGCACTTCATAGTCAGTTGGTCCAGGCACCGATATTCAACACAGTGTATCAAACTCCCATATACGTTCTTGACGAACAAGAATGGGGTTTACCAAGGAGAAATAGGTCCGAATGAACCCTTTCCCTTGTAAGTCCACCAACTGTACCCACAGCTCACGAAGCACCATGGGAGCCATCTGATATGCTGGTGTAGATATTGGTGTCGTCCCGAGGAAAAAGTCAATGTACATTCTACCTATCTTCGGGAAGGTAGACGCTGAACATCATCAGGGAAGACATCCATGAACTAGTCCACCACTACAGGATAACTTAGACTATCCACATCGAATGATCAGAGGGTAAAGCTAGCCAACTAGTGTGTAATTGGTTGTACCCTCCTCCAGGTTAGTACAACCTTATATACAAATGAACCCTTCACTCTAGTGAATGTAAATCTAGTCCCATATGTGTTGATACACTCATCTTTTCACCTAATACAGTCAATCTATGCATGGACTATAAATAACCTGTCCATACCCAAGATTACGTCGTAAGGCCTCGATGCCACTTCTAGGAGATCCCGGCTGATGTTCTCACCTCCTAGAGTAAGCTCACACTACTATCACCAATGGGTGATCGTCGAATCTTCTCCCATAAAAGTATATATCCATAAAGATCGTGCCAACAGATCCGATGGAATCTTTGAGCTCCTAATAAAGACATTAGTAACAAAATAATTACTGGCACCTATTTCTATATTACTCCAACTAAGGTGGAGTAGAAACATATCATACCTCATATCATTTATGGAGTGTCATGATCATAGGACTCAACTTCATGGAGTTGAGAATGCCCTATTCCACCTGCTCCCTAGGGTTGGGGTAGACCACATGGCGGTGGTGGAGGTAATATCTCGTATCATCTCCCACTGACAGCTGCATAGTCAACTCCTCTTCCACATCTACTAGCTCTATGTGGACCTCCTTGGTCGAACCTCTGTCTCTACCTAGGTGGTTTTATGACTGCCTGCTGATTATGCATATTGCAGTTCAGATAGTCAGGAGCCATGTGACCCAGCCAGCTGCAAGCATAACACTGCCCACTCCTAACATGACTGCCTCTATCTCATGTTCCCCACACAACCGAACCAAAATCCTATGGTTGTCCACAAGTAGGTTTGTTCTTCTTGGACCTCTACGATATAGGTCTTTTGAAAGCTGTAGAAGATTTCCTTACGTGATGATAGGTGGTGGGTCTAGCTGCTTGTGATTGCTCACCTAGGAAAATCTCTACTAAGATGGCTCTCTCTAACCCCCCTTCTTGAATTAGGATGCTAAAAGAAATCATCAAAGCCATGATCTCTCACATGATCCCCTACACGATGGTCTGGGCCTAGAAGAATGGGTCTCAAACCATATTTGTGGAGTATCATGTGAGGTCAGTGAACCATGATGAGTAATATGCCAATGTCATGATGTAATGATGCAGATGAAGATTCTCTTGTATGTTCTCTGCATGATGAGTCACTTAAGAAAACAATGCCCAAAACATTCTCTCGACGTCTTCCCATAGAAACGTTACCTCGTCTTGAAACTGGAGTATCAAGCTCCACTATCTTCCTACTGCTTCTTGTAGAAGGATGTTGGCAAGGATAACCATGAGATTAGCTGGTGTCACTACCAATCAGAAGACTCTCACTACAACCTCAAGTAAATCCTCAGATACATGTGGGTCCATCTATCCCTTCAACCTAGGTGGCCTCATGCACTGGAACTTATGAAACTTGATCAAGTGGCGTGAACTCTATGCTTCTGGAGCTGGTGGAATCAGTGGCCCAATGGGTAATGGTACTGCTGGTGTCTCCACTTGTGCCTCTTTTTAAGAGGGACATGCACTGAGGCCTCATCTCTAGGTGGGATATCAGTGTATACAACTCTCAAAATCGTAGTCGGTTGTCATCACGGAGGCATCCCGAAATAAAACAGGTGGGCCATGGTCAAAACATTATACATAGTGAGCTGAATCAAAGAGATCACAAAGAAAACATTTCAAAAGACACATGCAATTAGTGTTTTATTGCCCTGAGTTAGAAATAATATTTCAAGGTCATGGTGTATGGATACGTCGGCAGCCTCACCAACACTGGATTCCCTAAACATATAACCACACTCACTAAACTTAAAACTATAGCCATTAAAAAGACCAGAGTCCTATGTTCTATGATAGAACCGACTCCTCTGATACCAATTTGTCACAACCTATCCCATGAGGCCCATGCGAGGACTACCCCAATCCTACCTTCCACAGGCCACAAGCAGGTGACTAGAACCGAAGGCTTATTCCCTAAAACTGTGAAGGAATTTCCTTTATAACATGTAAGCACATGCAACCAAGAAAGAAACATGATACAAACTCAAGAAAAATGAATAGTAAATAGAATGAATTCAGTAAGTAAAAGGGGATAGAATACAAGACAAACTGGAATGTACAAGAAACCGAAAGTACATGTTTATTCGAACAACTCCTATGAACACCAACCAAGGATCCTACATGACGGGTGGGTACAGCTCACGATCGGTCATCTCTGTGGTACGCCTCGTCTAACATCCACCCATGAGCATCCTCTAGTCCTGGTACTATCGTCCACAGTCAGATTTTTCTATTTTCTTTACCAAATACAACAGGGTTCGAGCATAGCTTGTGCAGGGGTGAGAATAACGATACTCAGTAGGGACCCCGAGACCCTCATGGTCTCACAAAATCCCCAATGTATAAACCAAAAACCATTAAATAAATAGAAAACCCTACATAGGTATATTCGAATACATATACTAGTGTTATCATGTATACCCATCACAATCATGAGGAAAAAATAGAGTCCATGTCAAAATACCAAATCTATACTGTTATACAAAGGATGGAATACCATGAAGGTTTGTAACACATAGGTACGCCACACTGAAGAATACCACTAAGTTATTACCACGAAGGAATATACCACACATGTATGGACTCATCTCAAACCATTTATAAAATAGGTATAGTATTATAGATGATCAGATGTAACAATAGAATCATATTAATTTGTTAAGAGGCAGAACCACACATGATCGCATGGTGCTGACCCACATAGGATCGATAAGTGCAGACCCACACAGGATTATAAGCTACTGACCCACACATGATTTCTAGGTGCTGACTCACAAAGGATCTCTCAGTGCTAAAACACACATGATCGCTAGGTGCTAACCCACGATGGATCACATGGTGCTTACCCATACACGACCTCTCTTCGTTATTCATGTCACATCCAGATACTGGGTTTCTAAACTAAGCTTGATATTATCCGAGAGGGTCCAATCCACAATTCATTGGTCAATAAAAAAACTGCTATGTAGTCTTGTGAATAAGTACCTCCAAGTACAACAACATCATAGGGGTCTCAATGCAACAGACGACACGTCAATCAGACGCATGGTATATATGTTATTATCCTTTTAGTCCCAATTTCCCGGTTGGATTCATGCTTAATCCAAAAATACCATTCTATAGCATAACACAAAAATATAGTGGGGTATAATGAAGAGACCTTCTTTCTCCAAGGTTTCCAGTTCCATTGACGGTTCGCCAAACGGACGTCCAGTGCCAATGTTATGGCCAAAAAAGCGTAATTGGGTCATAGTGGGTCTGCCTTCTGTCCGACTCGGTCAACCCGACACTCCCCAACACGGCCCGGGCCGACCCGGTTTGGTTCGGATAGAAACTCTAGGTCTGTCATGGCCTGGGCGGGGTGGCCTAGCCCATTGGGTGGCCTGGAAGGCCGCGAGGGCTATGAGGGCTGCGAGGGTCCGTGAAGGACCAAAGGGGCTACATGGGGCAGTCATGGGTTGTGGAGGGTCGTGGGGGAAACATGGTGGTGAGGGGCCGCAGAGACCGCATGGGTACATGGGGCGCCGGTCCCACACGGTTGGCCATGCGCCATTGTGCTGTCGCCGGTAGTCGGCTTTCCCGATTTCCCTTCCTTTATCATCGTTTTCGCGGTTCTTGATTTCCAACCATGCCAAATGCCAGCACCGGTCACTGTCACCATCATAGTGAACACACTAATAATGAAAAACAACTGAGGGGTGGAGCCTTGTTTTTTTGGCCCACACCATCCACACTTGTGCAGTAGGATGCTTCTCATTAAAATCATGAATCAAGAACATTTATGGATGATATTTAAAAAAATCAATCCCCACAACCTTCATCAATAAATATTACCAATCCAACAAAAGAAACTAACAGTAGATAAATTAGTTTATGAGAGTTGATCTGTGTTCATAGATTAAATGGGAAGAGCATTTGAAGTAATAATCACTCATAAATAAACCCCTACCTTGATGGTTCATTGATGAAGGCCACGAGGAAAGAGATTATGTTGTTGGGAATAGATGTATTTCTGTGGCATCGGTGCTTCCACGATCATTGATTTGTTCATCATTAGAGAAATTCCTTGTTGGCATTCTTCGTTGGAGAGCTTTCTCCATATAGTTCTTCTCTCCCCAATTCCACCAAAATGAAAGGTATGCCACATAATAGATCCAGTTATATATTATATTTGTTGGAATAATTGAAAAATAGCATAATTAATTAAATGATGGGCTAGATTAATTAATTAAGGGGAAACATGGAATAATTATGTGGGGAGCTCAAGAGGTATCTCCCCATTAAGAGGGAGTTCAAAGGGGTTCAAGGGGTTTAACTGTCTTGGGTGGTCCCCACCACCATAACCAACATCGGATGTTAGGCTTGGGTGGTCCCCACCACCATATCCTATGTTTAGAGTTTTTAGTAATGGTGGTCCCCACCATTAAAACATCCACATGGAAGGATTCAACAAAAGAAAATAAAAATGTTATACATGTTTATTTTATTTTATTCCATCATGAAAAAAACAAAAACTATCATTTACTCTCGACCCCCTGCGGTTGAGGTGAAGGTCCACATAAGTGAATACTGGAACTACGAGTTCAACGGTGACCTCTAATATAAATTCTGAGCACTGGTTCAAATGGTACAATAACACACTCGTACGTTTACTGAACGTACATAGAAAAAAAAATCAGAAATTCATTCCGGGTACTCTGGGTCTCGATATCACGCACCGTCTATTTTTACAGGCTTGTAAAATTCTAATTTAACTAAAAAAATTTACATGGAATTTCACGGTATTTACATACATTATCATTACAAAATGTAATCATAATTAAAGTAAGACATTTCAATTATATATGTAGTATATTATTTACATTGAAATAATTACACATTATTTTTTATTTTAATAAGTTAACATGGATAATGACTATGTATTTTAAAATATTTTTCTATAAAAATGAGTAGTTGATCCTAAAAGAATACTTATACTAAAAGAATGAAGAAATTCAGAATTAAATGTTATTTAATATAATAATTTTATCTAAATAATAGCTATGTTATATTTAAATAATATTAAATTAATAATGGGAATTTTATTCTACTAATTTTTAAAATTGATTATAGTTTTACAAAAAATTATGTATATTTCACTATTTACAAAAAAATCTATCATTTGAAAAAATTACCAAAATTCCAACCCATGATAATATTGATATGATGATTTCATATTTCTAAAAATTTTCTAAAAAAATTTATAAATGATTCAAAAACTAAATATAACCTTTTTCACAAAAATACAGAAAAACTTTTTTTATGAAAATATACTTTGACTACATAAAATGACAACCCAAAAAATTCAGTACAATTTTTTTATGAATTAATAAATATATTTTTGTTAAAAAATAATTTGAAATAAATTACAAAATATTATTATTTCTATTCATAACTAAAATTATAATTGTTATATTATAAAAATATTTTTCAATTAAAAATGTTTTAATAGTATTTCACAATTTCATCATAGTGTAACGTTTTGGATAAGATATCAAAAATAGACTTACTATTTAAAATTACTGTGTTCCATAACATTATTAGGTAGGATTTAATATTCCTTCAACAATTATTTTTTTATATTAAATATTATTCTAGTATTTGGAGGACAATGATGATGAATATGTTTTATATGATATTAATTGGGGAATTGGACCAATAATGGCTGCTTTTGTTTTCTTTTTTTCTTAAGAACAGAATAACACTACTGATCAATATACTACTCATCCCAAAATTTAATATTCATGTACACCTGATGAAGGAATATTGTAATTATTATTTTTAATTTGGTATAGTATTAGAAATATGAGTCTACTTTGAGGATGGTTTCCTAGGTTTATGCTACATAGAGTGAACAATATTTTTTTCTAAATCATTGAATAATATTAAATCATAAATATCATCCACTAATATGTAATTATTGGGACAATAAATAGGATGGACATTTCAATATTCTGTAACACGATTCATATAAAATATTATTACATGAAGGCTATTTGTTGTACTCACAATAATGTGTCATTGAACATGATTATTAAAGCTACATAAAAAATAACCATTTATCCATATTTATATCATAATGAAGGATTTTTTTTACTGTTATAATTCTACATTGTTAACCACATTATATTTCATAGACATGCATGTTAAATAATATCTTTTTGTTGGCTTTTGTGTTTTTTTGATACCTATTATATAATTTTATTATTCTTTATTTTTGTGGAATCAGTCAGGAATTAACAATGGGAAATAGGATAATATTGTAGAGGTGTTTCAAAATTACTTCAATATCATTATACAAAACATGATATTTTAAAAGAATTAATGGTGTGTCTAGATCATCATTGAGAGTCTCTAAACAAACAACTAGAATATTATACCAAAAATTTTAATAGTTTAGATAATAGTTTTGTACAATCATTCTAGTAATAATGTATAAATACATATCATGTTTATTATATTTTCAATTCAAGGTGTCACATATATTAGACTTGTTTAGTGTTGAGTTTAATTGGTAATGGACCAATCTTAAATGACTTTACAAATATGTAATGCATTATTTTCCTAGACTATAATACTAAACAAATATTGGTCTATCTAGGGTCTAGTAAAAGATCATATATATTTTTTAACATTTTCAATAAATATTTCTGCGTGGGACCACATTGAGATAGGAACTGTGTCAAGTGTTTCTTTTTACATTCCTTTCCATTGGAAATGCATAATGCAGGATTTCTAAAATTTGGAAGTGGAGGACTAACATGCATCTAATCAGTATATCGCATCTTATCTAGTTATATCGATTTAGATTTCCCCTTCTGGATTTATTTTATGTATAGTGGGAATCAATGATATCAAGGTTATTTTTTGTAATTTTTTTATTTTGTGGAGTGGCTAATGGGTTCTGTGGGATGAGCCATATATGGTGTGTTTCTGTGATCCAGTTATCCTTATTTAATTAATGATTTTACATGATATATTCCAATAAATGGAATGGACTCTCTTAAGAAATATAATTATTGTTAATTTTCTGATAATTTTCATAGCTAAAGAGATGTCCTAGTATCAGGCCCATATGGGTTATTTGATTTATCTCATAATAAATGAGTGGGTTTTCTAGTTGAAATTATAATAGTGTATGTGAATTGGCCTCTATGTTGGATATCTACTGGGTAGAAATAATTCCTCAATGAAATTTATATTTGAGGAACAAATATTATTATTGATCAAAATCATATAAAAAGGTCCTTTCTTCTATGTAAATTTCTTCAACTATAATAGGTGGTTAGAGGGTTAAGAATAAATAATTACCTTTAACTTTTTCTTTAGAAAAATATCAATGGAGGGAACGAATATAAAAATTTGAGAAAGCCTCACAATTCTGAATCCACTGTTAATTTCATATGGAAAACCATGAATATCATTAGACATCATATATAATTTGGATTATTATTTGTCAAATCCCACTATTCCAGGGCTAGGATCTAGTTTAATAATGATTTCAATGTTAATGGATTTTATTGACTCATAAATTTCGGTATGATAAAATTTCACATCTTAATAATGTAATAAGGGGATTTAGAACCCTTATAAAATCTTCCATGGGGAAGATAATGGTCCTCATTTTCCATCATAGTGTGTCATTTTATAATATGACCCTCATGTGTAACTAGGTACTTTCATATATGTATGATTATTTTGAGAGAATATCCAGTGATTTTAACAAAGTTGACACTGAATAAAAGTGATGGATCATGTGTGGGGAAATAATGAGGATGTTATTTTTTAGAGGAATGACCAACATAGAGAATATTAATATCCTTTTTGGGTTGGTAAAGGTAAAGAAACTTCCCCATACTTACTAGATTAGGTTTACCTAGCTCTTCCCCAAATATTTATTAGTGATATTATACCGTTAAATATATGAAGAGTGGGGGTGGTGTAAAAAATTCCCCCATACTCCAAGGCTACGTTATATTATTCAATTCCAAGGAAGAAAGAATTATGACGTTATTTTTTATTTTTAGGCCTTTATACATGGATGGGTCAATTTCATTTATATCACTGAATGTTTGACACATTCCACTCAAAATGTGTTTCTTAAGAGTGTAAGGAATTATCTTCCATAGATAAGATGTCTGCTGTAATTTTCCTTATCATTTCTGGTTCATGATATAATCGATATATTTTTCCAATAAAATATTTATTTCTATGAATAATTAATGACATGAAACAACTTAAATGACAATATATAATGTATGGATCCCGGTCATAAGAATTTCATATAAATAATTACATTACATGTTATTCTTCCTAGTAGTTGGATTATCCAATAAGATATATGAGGTGTTAGACTTTATATGATCCCCAACCTTTGATATAGATGACAATTTTATCATCCAAAATAATCAAGTAGAATTCTTATATTCAATTGAGACATGCTAGATAAGGTAATTCACATTTCCCTCTAAAAATTTGATCCCTCTCAACTGAGAGGGTAAATAAGTCTATTTTATGGTATATATCACATAATACGTCAATTGGGTGGGTGTACTCCCTTTATGAAACATAATTAATATATAGATTATATATAGTAACCCATATGCTGAGAAAAATATAATTATTTCATTCCATATTTTATGTACCAAATTATAATATAGAGAAGATTTTATGGGATTGAACATCATTAGTATATTTTAACAAGATAAATTATTCCATTAAACATTTGAGTTTGGTTTATCATTAAAGATAGATTCCTTGAATTGATCCAACCAAAGTAGACATTTTCAAAATAACATTCAAATTTATATAAGGTCTGATTTAGCTTCTTCTATTGTATCAATGGTGATGTTTTTCTAAGGAGGCGCGAATTATGACCAATTCCTTGAAATATCCCTTCATTAGAATGAAATATAACATTTCAATGTTGAGTAACATGGTGTATTAAGATAAATACTCTATAGAGATTCTTGATATGATGTAATTTGCAATTTAGTATTCATAATGGGAGGACCATATTAATGAGGTAGAATATCAATGTGTTGATGACCATCATAATAGTTTCCCTAGGGATGAAATCCAACATCATTTTCATATTATACATCATCTAAAAGATTTATTTTTTTTATTAATTACAATAATTTATGATGACCTATAAAATATATCCCATTTGTAGGACGACCTAGTTGAGAAATACAGTCTCTATTAGGAGGACCTCAATGGATAGTAATCTAAAGTGGATATAAAGAGTAAATATTATATATGACGTGGGGAGGAAATAAATGAAAATAAATACCTTCCTCTGTTAATGAGGAGTATGTTGGTTCTCGAACTACTTAAAATAGTTGTTACGGAGCCTCAAGGATATCAACATTAACAGAGGTGGGAATATAAGACAACTCCTTAAATATTTTATTCCCACTATGAGACCTTATAGAGAGTCATGGATGTGTAACTAGGGATAGAAAAATAGTTGTGGGATTTTCAGAGTTCATTAAACAAGCTCCTAGCATTTCCACCTTCATAAGTCCCCCCAACTGTAACCCCCCCACGAGATTTTGTTTATTTTCATCGAATTAATTTAATATTTTCATATTTTTCCCATCAACAATCACTAAAAATATATTCTCACGCTCTAAATCATTCAATTCAATCAAATATAACATAGAATATGTTACACTCATTCCCAAAATGGTATATGGTACAAGTAACAATAGGGTTAGCATATGTTACAATTATGATTGACCTTCCTCAAGGGCTTACGTAACTCACATGACCGAGTGTAAACTATATATTATATATTATTGAAAATATTATTGTAATTCAAAATAACATAACCATAAAGGTAATGGATATGAATATTATTGTATAAATTACATAAATATGTGGTTAAAAATACAAGATGAATTCATAGGTTACCAATTAATATGAAATGATTATGAAAACCGATTGAATATAAATGAAAATACCATTTTAGTCACAAAGCTATTTTAAAATAGTTAAATAAATTATATTACAATATTTGTGTGATATTAATAAAATATATGTGTTAAATATTCAATAAAATATCATTTCTATTTACCAAATAGAGTTTATAGATGAAAGATAAGAACAATACCAATATTATACTGAAAACCCTATATTTTGGTTAATGAATATTTTTTAACCATTGAATGGTGAACCCAATTATTATCCAAATTTTGGGACATTTTTAGATTTAGTTTTTCAAAATAATATTTATCTTTGTAAGTGAAATATATAAATAATTTTAGGATACATTTTTTGTATATATAGGTATGGTTTCATCTTTTAATGATAAGTCAAAAACTATAGATTTTAATTCCAAACTTCTTTTTCGTCTAATTTATTTATTACGATAAATATTATTTTTAATTAGATTAAGAGTTTAGTTAGAAAATATTTTTACCAATTAATCCTATGTTGGTAATTGGAATAAATTTGACATTATAATAAGATATAGAAACAAAAAATGCTTTTATACGTTTGTACTTTAAAAACTTGCAGTGTTGTCCAATCAGTAGTATTAACTTTAAATAAATTTATACCACTTTTGTAATAATAATTTGGAAAAAAGGATTATATATTTGGAAATATAATAATTTATAATTTATAGTAAATTCAACATGGGTTTTTTTCAAATATTATTAGTTAATTTTATTTTAAATAACCATAGTGGTAATGGAAAATTAAGTGTATTTATGTACCAAACTTTATGTTTTAGACCCAAACCACGTAGAAACATGTCCAAAACCGACCATATTTCCATATTTTGACCATTTAATATATTTTCTTGACTTTCTTCTATTATTGGGTCCAATAGAAATATGAAAAACGTGGGTGGAATTACCTAATAAAATAATAACAAGAGTGAGACTCCTCCTCCATTATAAATTCCACCAAGTATACCCATTCCATAAAAATATCAAATAATTTAAGATTAAACAAAATTTTCCCATTTAGACTGACAAAAATACGTATTTCTACCTTTACTCCATCATTAAATCTGTATTATTCTGAAATAATCCATTTTTCATAAAGCAAAAGGAGTTTATCAAATAAGATGTGTCGTCTTCTCTCATGTTACTTTCATTTATTTTTCCTCATCACCCCCTCCATTATATTTATTCCACTCATGTGCGAAAAACCCAGTATCATACATATTATAGTTTTATTTTATGTATATATTTATACCTACAATTACTCACACATCCATCTTCTATTTATTGAACATACAGTTTCTCTGTACGTTGTGTTATTGTCTCATGAAATGATGATTGTTCATTTATCCATTACCACCAATCATGGTGGAAATTATGATGGAAACTATATTTATATATGACATATATTATATTTATGTGATCTTCAATCATTATTTTTTCCTTTTAAATCCCACATCTCCTTACATTCCATTTCGTGTTAATACGATAAGATCGTTTGAGGAAGTCTGTACTACCACCTCATCAAAGCGTTGTGATTCCGTCACACACCACAAGAAATGTATTAAATAAGGGTTTATAAAATTTATATTTTTTTAATATTATATTAATAATAAGTTAATATATATATATGTGTGTGTGTGTGTTTCATTTACATACTTTCTTTCAATACTACAATAAAAAAGGAAACAACATTCTTGCATACAAAAGGGTTACCGTCTCCATGAATGCTGCATTCCATTTTTACATCATTATTCTATATATTATTATAATATAATTATACTATATATAAATTATATTTATATAATTATATTAAATTTTGAATCACGATATTATTATAAGTACCAATGATATAATAAATTAATACGCATGCAAAAAAAAAGCAAATATTACCTGAAGTTCAACAATAACATAGGATCATTACAAAATGGGTAATATAATGACATATTAAAATAATATTAGGTAATATATATATATATACAAGAATTTTATTATTTTAAATATATATAATAATCTTATATTTATTATACTTTAAATTTTTATGATTATGGATATTGTAAAGGCACGAGGTAAGGGGATTTCTTCTACCTTTTAATTTCTGTGATATACTGGTTAAGTTCTCCACTGATTCCCTTTTTCTGGGGTTTGTGATTAACATTAATTAATTATAAATATCATATACATCAATTAATGGGTATTTTAATTTTCATTTTTTTATCATTCATTCATGGGGTATAAAATTAAAAAGTTACCAAATGAGTAAAAAGTTTGGTCTCAATTTTTATTCTTTGAGACTCATGTTATGTTTTTCACCAATATACATTTTAATGTCTCATATATTTACATATTTTTGAAATAACGTGAATATAAATAATGTCTTGATATTATATTTTTCATTCAATTTTATTTCCCTAAATTGATAGTATGAACCCATGATACCATGTTATTAAAATATATTGATAGAATATCATTTCTTTTCAAGACTATTTATATTTATTTATCCTTTTTTGAAATCATATGATACATATTTATATAATCATCATGAATTTACATATAAATTATATTTCATTATATGCTCATTTATTTCTACCGTATTATTCTCTTGGGTACATAAGGTAAAAATGTGTTTTAGGAAACCACAAATATTCCCTTTCATCAGTCAAATATCGTTGTTTTCTAAAAAGGGTTTCCAAGAATATTATACCATTATCATATAATATTTAATAGTAATTTATAGTGTTTTTTTCTTTTAATAATATATTAAAGGGAATTATCATTTCATTTTCAATAAAAGGCTCTTATCTAATTTTTTTACTATGTAAAAGGAATGTTTTTTGACCTCGTACAACATATAAAGATTTACCTGCCGTCATTTCTTCGAAGTTCCCTTTGAATTTATTAGAGGTGAGTATTTAAGAAATCTTTTTTGAAATATATTTTCAGATAAAATGGTTTTCAAAATGTTGTTAATCATCTTTTATACATTTTCAAGTGCAATGGTGTTTAGAATAATTTCACACACTTTTTATTAGTTTTCAATATGATTTTAATGAAACTTTTTTATAATTTTTTTGAAGATAATTTTATATTTTCTCAAGGAAAAATGTTTTAAATGTTATTTAATTCTTATTTACAGTTTTTCATGGTTTTTTATATGATTTTTTTTTCAAAAGTATTTATGTATTTAAAATTATTTTACAAATAATAAATTATTTTTTACTCAAGAAAATTATTTTAAATTATATTTTCAAAAAATTTATATCTAATATCACATATATTGATGTTACTCATTCCTATATAATTCTTCCATTCATATCCTTTATATGAATGGGTTATTCTTAATTTCATGGTCATTATGAATCAAATTTATCTTTCCAAGGTAATATGTTTAAAAAATATGTTATTCATTCATGGATTATGATTTGGATAAATGATTATAAAAACTATAATATATCTACATATTGTGATATGTTTATATTTTTATGATACACCTTCCATTTTAAGGTTCATGATATGTTTATTTATTCTATTTTTTCACACTAATGTATGATTTAATTATGTGATTGATGGGACCTATATCTCCCTCTAATGCAATGGTTAATGTTTTATATCTCATGAAATAAACTAATATGGTCTTGAGAGTGAAATTTTAATACTATGATTACCATAGGAGTGAACCATGACTACCTATACGGTATGAGGCGTGGACCCATGTTACTATGATGGCCATGGGAGTGATCATCGATTATTATGATGGTATGTGGAGTGAACAAAAAATAATTATATAGACATGGTAATTATTCTTTATATACTATATAAATAATTACATACTTATGTGATTTCCACAATTCCATGTTTTATTCATACATTATGTTTTAATGGAATATTTTCTCTATTTCGTTATAATTCACGTCACAGGTAAAAAAAGTGTTATGTTATCATATCTGTAATAATCATTGACATATATGGTATGATGATCTATTTTCTGGATCAAATTATAATACCATTTTGCTCATGTTTATACTTACAAGTCTCCATTTTTTACACATATTAAGCATTTGAGTTCACCCATGTTATGTTTTGTCCCCCCTAGGTTATGAAGATATCTACTATGATTGATAATAAAAAGATGGTTTATAGTTCTGAAGATCCAAGTGTGAGATTATGTAGATCACATATGTAAAAGTATTTCTATTTCCATGTTTCCAATGGATCAATACCATGTACAGTCTTTGGGTTCCGGATTGAATAATGCCTAATTATTATGCAAAAGTTATGTAAGGATAATGTTTGAAAATAGAGGGTAATTATAGTTGATGTCAGATAAAAGGTATAGTTAACCATTGGAGACTAGGATGAGAAATCCGTAGTGTGATACCTAGGTAAATTTCTAGGTATATGCATAGGGATGTTTGTAAGGATAATTATTACGATGAGTTAAGATTTAGGAAAATTACATGGGATTTTTTAAAAGGGTAGTGTTAGTGGTTTCAGATAAATACATTTCAATCTGTATATTTCAGTGGATATGGATCTATCACATATGTACATATGGTTATGAAATCTAAAAATTTGTTTTTGTTCTCTCTTAGGGTAACCAGGTACATGAAAATGGGCCTTGCTTCATAACTATTTTGATACTCTTGAGGTGTATTATTTGGGAATTCACAAACTCTAAACGAACTGTCATGATGGATTTACAAATATGTTAACGATTAATAACCTATTTTGAACATAATATTCCATATATTATATAAGGTTTAATTATTTATAAATAATATATTTCATTATTTTTCTTGGATATGTAGTTTTCTTTTATGATAAGTATTTCTCACACTATGATCGTGGTTTTAGTCATTGGAATGAACCATAAAGCACTAAATTATTGTTGTATGTGATGGAAGGTTTTTTTTATGAGAATTCTGGTGGGGTAATCACTAGTTTGAAATATATTGTGATCATTCCTAATAAGATTCATGGAATGTGTTTTACAATTTTACCTTATCCGTCTCTCGGGCTCACCAATAAAGAGAAATAACGAGTTTGCTATGATTTCAGGAAATGGAGATCAGGGAGTAAAGAAGACTTGTATTCTGTTCTCTCAATAATGTACAATAAATAACTCAACTGAATGACATAGAAGAACAAGATGGAATTTTTACTATAGAAAATAAGGAAACGAAAAATGTGACTAAAAGGAAAAAATATAGAGGTCAATTGACGCTATGGATGTGAATTTTAACCCCCATAATTCTTCTCTGAATGTTATGTGTTTTATGTTTGGAGAAAATTGTCATTATGAATCCTAATGTCCCAATATTAATTTTAATAAAGATAATTACTAAGTTGGATTATGTAATTATAGCATTGTGGATGATGAAGAGACTACAAATGAAATGTTAAATGAAAAAGGTGGTATCTTTAATGGATTAATGATGAAGAAATCAAGGTATTAATATATTTGGATTCAAAATTTATAAATGATTAAATATAAAATGGTATTATTTTTACTATATTCTTTTTCAGTATTTACAAGTTTATGATGTACTAGTGAAGTGATTAATTTTCATGAAGACATTTTAACTACGGGAAGGAAACACTTAATATGTTTTTTGAAAAGATATTGTTGTTTTGATAAAGATGTATGAGATATGAATATGTAAATTGGAAATTATTGATTAATTTGAATCTATGTATGGACTAGTTTATTGGAGGTTGATCCTACCATTGATGAAGTTACATCTCTTTTGGTTTTAAGAAGTAATTCCAATATACTTTGGAATGGGAAAGCATGAATGTTATCCAAATGGATTATTGGTAATTCTTGTTGTCTCCATGTTTGAAGAGAATATATGTTGATGGTATTCATAATTTTTGATTATTAAAACCATGAGATACATTGTGTTATACTTGGTAATCAATGTTAATATGATTTTAAGACTCTCTATAAGTTTTTTGATTTTTCCTCATTTAGAAGGGTTATAAGGTTAACTTTTCAAGAAGTGTTTGTGTTAATCTTTATCGGAATTATTTGTACACTAATTTTGTATTGATAAAATTTGTTAAAAAATTAATCAGTGGTTAACCTTATTTTATGGATTTTTATCTTAAATTTTATAATAGTGTTATTTTTAAAAGGGACATCATCAATGTCGGATGACAACTAATCATGTCCAACAAGGCCATGAATCTTGAACATGGGACTAAAATTCTATGAGGGTTTCACTCCTAACAGTGGATTATGTGATGTCCAAGTTAATTTATATTTATTTTTAATGAATAAATATTAAGGATGAACATGTACTGTTACTTTGTGTGCTTATTCCTTTTTATTTTGGAAAGTAAAATAGTTTGAGTTTTTCATAATATTATAGGCCTTATGATCCATTAAAAGTATATTTTATTTATTTTTTCATCAATTTTATTTTTTGGACATTATTTCTATTATGTAGTGGATGTATTATAAATTGTTGAATAGATAACCCACTTATTAATGTTTTTATATAAATTTATCAATAATTAATCTATTTTATGTGTGTGATAAACCAACTTTTTTTCCTAATTTCTATTTTTTTGATACAATGGATTTTGGAATTATCACATATGTATTACTTTGAGAAACTAATCCATTGTTTAATCATTCACTAGTTTGCGATCGATGACCTCTATCACTCCCTATAAATATTTCTAATTTTCATTCTCGTCTAATGTACATTCCCAACCTATGTTCTCCGATTTGGAATCCCAGTTATGTGTTACTATCAGTAACCATTATGATTCCAAATTAAAATTTTGAAGGGAAGTTTTAGTTTAAATTTTCATAATGTGGGTTTTTATGAATGAAAATTTCAAGTATTAAACCATTTCTAATGCATTCAAATTTATAGGGAGAACTTATATTTAAGGGCGGTATAATGTTATAGCCCATAATTTTGGTGAATTTGTTTTGGATTAATTTAATCATTTGGTATTTTTCACATCACATGACACTAAAATTAAATTTTCCCTAATTAAAATATTACATTAACATGGATACAACCTGGAATATGATAACGTCAGTCCTAATGTGGTGTACATTACACATTACAACAAGGTTATCAAATATTACATACAATATTGGCCTTCCTCAATGGCTTGCAAAACATGCAATATAGAGTGAAACTGAACTATACTATATTATTAAAGTATTATTAAAATGAGATATAACCTAGTAAATAATATTATGGTCATGAATACTATTCAATGAATTATAAAAACATGTGGTTTACAGAAATTAATGATTAAATCAAAGGTTAACAATTAATTATAAATTAAAATGATATTCGATGGATTTAAAAAAATATCATTATAGTCAGAAATCTATTTTTACCTAGTAATTTAAATTAACAAAAATTCGTACTTTTTATCAATATAATATGTATGTTACATATTAAATCATATATTTTTTATATTTATCAAAAAAATTAGATATATGTGAGATATAAATAAACACATTTTTTTGCAAAAAAACCTATATTTTTATTATGGAACTTTTACGTCCCTTTAATAGAGAACCATTTTTAATACATTTTTTTGGAACTTCTATAGGTTTAAATTTTCAAAATATAAAATATCTATGAATTTGAAACATTATAATTAGGTTAGGATAAATTTTATATATATCTATGAAATGTTTCACCTTTTAATGATAACTAAATAATACTAGATTATAATTCTAAACTACTTTTTAATCAAATATATTTATAAAGATAAATCTAATTTTTATCAGTATAACATTTTATTTACATATTCTTATTTTCAATTAGTCCAATTTATGTCATTGGGAACAAATTTTAATCAATATATTATAAAGTAAAAAATGAAATATTTTGGACGTTTTTGTTTAAAAACTAATAGTGTCATCCAGTTATTGAGATTAATTTAAAATTAATTTTAGAAACTTTTGTATTTTTGATTTGAAAAAATGTATCAATGATTTTTAAGAATCATAATTCATAATGAATAGTAAGGTCAATTTTTTAACTAAAATGATTATTAAAAGTGATTAAAATTAATTATAGTTTTTAAGGCCAATTTATGCTTAATTTGGTACTAAACATTATATTTAAGTCCAGAGACAACATAGAAACTTGTCCAAAACCCATCTTATGTCCATATATCTATCTTAATATAAATTTATAATACCTTATTCCATTATTGGATCCATATTCAAAATGAAAAATGTGGGTGGAATTATCTCTTCGAATATTTACAAGAGCGGCACTCGTCCTCCACTATAAAATTCCACCACATCTACCAATTCATCACATGTATCGAACATTTTAGGATCAAAATATATATGAGAAAGTATCCTCACAAAAATATTACATTATACAATTAATCATACATTTTTTTATAATGCTTATCAAGGAATCCTTTTGGATGAAACCAAAAGCAGTTACTCGGTTTAGTGGTAACATCTTATCTCAAGCTCTTTTCTTTTCCCCCCTATACACCCCCTACAATATCTTTATTCAATTATTGTGTAAAAAAAGTATCCTATATATAGTAAATTGTTTTTTAGATATGTTTACCTACACATACACAAAAATCTATATAATGGATAATGAACATATTATTTCTGTGTATGGGGAACTACTGCCTCACGAAACGATTGTTGTTCATTTATCCTTTAACACTAATCATGATTTCCATTATGGTGGAAACTATATTTATATATTTAATATATTATTTTTATTATTTCTGCAAGATTTTGTATTTCATTTACAACACGTATATCTTTAATTCCGTTTGGTGTTAATACGATAATCTTGTTTAAGGAAGTGTGGACTACCACCCACTCAAAATGATGTGACTCTATCAAACCCCACATGGAATGTATTAAGTATTCGCTACAAAAAAAAAGTGACATTTAGAAACAGAAAATTACAGACAGATTATATATATGTTGGTAAAGATGATTAATTCCAACAGATATTAAATTATGTTGATATTAACTATAGGTACCAACAAATTTTTTACCATCAGATATATCTGTTTATATTAGTAGTTCAATACCAACAAATCCTTTACCAACATTTATGTTTTTTTTCTTTTCATAATAATACCAACAATTCATTTACCAATAAATGAATATGTTTTAATGAATTATTATTTCAAAAAAATATTTTATCAATATAAAAATTCATTGTAGTAAATTATTTATTAGTATAAAATATTTTACATTAAATTGAATATATATATATATATATTACCCATTACAAACATATCATGTTGATATTAAAAATATATTATTAACTAAAATATCCATAATTCAGAAATATTTATTTCTAATATATATAAACACATAATCCATATATATATGTATATATAATTTTTTATATAAATTATACATAAATTCATCACTTTTTAAATTATATCTATGTAAAAAAACAACCCTAATGTGTGACACCCCCCTGCCTCCCTCTTTCCGCTCGACCCCCTCCCCCAATCCTATATCTTCTTCCCATTGGCATTCCTCATGGAACCCCCCCCCCCCATTGTTCCTGTTGTCATTCCTCGTGGATTGCAGAAACTCCACTCTGTTCCCGGTCGACGTTCCTCAATAAATTTTTTGGAAGAACCCCCACTCTATTCCCAACTGACGTCCCCTGCCGACATCATCGCATGAACACCCTCCCTATTTCTGGATGACTTCCTCGTGTGAAACCCCTAATGGACCATGCCATCCTAGGTATTCCATGCATTCATCCACACTCGATGATGATCAATGTTGTAAAATGCACATTATTTCAGTTTATTATTTTTATCTGATTATAGTATAGTTATTAATATTACATTGAAGTATATAAATACTATGAATTACCAATGTTTGAAATTTGTATTCATTCTAATAGGAAATTAAGGATAAGACAAAATACTATCATGTTTTATTTTATTTTGTTTTAGCATTTGTTTAACATGACTTATTAAAATGATATTGCTTTATCATGTTTATGTTATTAATATCATATTTTGTTTTTTGTTTCATGGACTTTGATATGACATATCTAGGTTGCGCATGTTTTCATTTCATTTCAACATTGAGCATTCTTCCTCCAGACACAAGGTATTTCTATGTTTTCCTAATAATTTATTATTTTTTTATATGTAGTTTCAAAATTCATTTTATCATTTTTAAGTTGTTGTGTTTAAGTGATTAAACTAGTTAGAAGGTGCTACAAAATAGGATGTGAAGGTCGATTTCCATCTTATATGGGTTTTTTTGTTTAGGATTTTTGGAAATTGACATGTTATATATGTTTTAAAGGTGAACTCTAAGATTATGTGGGTATTTTGTTTATGATTCTAGGAAATATCCTTGTTATATATGTTTCTTACAGGGGGCCTTTAAGAAATGGTTTAATGTGATTATGAAAAAAAAAATTGTGTGGGGATCATTAAATCCACACATCAAAAATTCACTAACAAAAATGTTTGTAACAAAACATTATTTCAGATTTTCTAAAAAATCACTAAACACAACAAAAATCGAAGACCAAAAGGATTTACAGAATAAATATGATCAACTGTTAAGCGAAATTGAAAACTAGGTCAACATGATGTATCAAAAAGACAAGTCCAAAAATCCTTTAACAAATCCTATCCTCCTTATATCATCAATAATTAATCCCCATTCAACCTTTTAATATTAAATTTATATATAAATATTATCCATAACATTTCTACCTAGTACCATTTAATATAGTTCTATCAATATATCATATGATAAGAATACAATCTCATGAATACCAATACCTTTAAGAACAACATATTTTTCCTTTGAGATAATAAGGCGATGAAGACAAATTATCATATCATTATATAATTTAAAAAGATTTTATATGAGATGTTACATAGATTTTTATAATTATAAACTCTAAAAAAATAGTTGGATAGAATTGGGATCAAAGACAAGAGATGTTACTTTTGTAACTATGGGTATATGTCCACCACTAAATAAATTGATCATTGATTTAATTAGATAATTTTTATTGGATCCCATTCTTATACATTAAAAGATAATATAAAAACATCTTGGACTTGTGCATATTAGTGTCATAGAATCTTTACTTATTCCAATATTACCACTTCATCATATATATTAACCATAAATGCATTTTTATGTTCAGTTTCTTCCTTCCCACTCTTCAAATGGGCATGAATGATTAACCATTTTACCAATTACAATAGGTGTTCAATGAGAAATATAGAAGTTTTAGCATCATCTTCACCCCTCTAGAGCATGATATTAAAGGCCATTATTGAAGGCTTCCAAGAGATGGTCATTTTCAGTACTTGATTCATTCAATTATAGGAAAAAGGTCAGTTTTTGTGTTTTATTCTTAGTTGTTATGAGCTTCCATTTGTTTGGATTCTTGTTTCCTTGAACACAATGAAGTGGATATACCTAATTCACTATTTGAGTACCAATTTTTAGAAGTTCTTTCCTTTTATCCAAACCTTGGTATGATTGTTTTCCGAACTATTTTTTCTCTCTCCTATTTTCTACAACTTTTTTAAAGAATATGTGGGAATGATGTAGCAATAGTCTTCTCTCTAAACGTACTTTATCTCCCTTGAGATAAACCATCCACCGTAATCTAGGGAAATTGAAATTATTGTATATCATGTAGATTTATAGGGAGGATCTCTATTCTTATATCCATTGGGTTTTCTTTAGGTTTGGAATTATGTCCTTTTATGTAATTTTCTATTCTTTTTCCTCCAATAGTTTAGTGTGTCATCCTATTTTTATCTTTACTTTGATGTTCCCATTTGGATTTCATCTAGCATCGATTAATTTGGGATTTATAATAGTTATATTCATGACCATTATTGATACTAGAAAATAAGTGTCCCATTGAATTATTTTTTGTAAAGTTTGGTAAAAATGTTAAATCTAAAGTCAATGAGAACAAACTAAAAAATGTAAAGACTTAACTTTGGATAAATAGAACAGAAATTGTTCAAATCACAATGCAATAGCCACTGAGGCTACTATAGTTCTATAATTTCTTCATCATAATATAATGGGGGGATGTGCTTGGTCTAAAAATCAGTTCCAACATAGAATCACAGTAAATCCATGGAAAACCATGGCTCCAAATGCAGCTAAATCCTATACCATTTCACATGAAACTATTCTCTATTGTTATTATAATTGATCTATGTTGTATTTCCTTGCATGGGTGTACACAGATCCCCTATGTTGCCCATCTTCCTTCTAATTTTCTTGTACTCCCTCAATCTGATAACCCCCTAAAATATGTTAATATCTTCACAAATTTCTTGATTGGGCAGTGATGCTAGCCCGGGTAGTAAATCATTATGAAAATACTTCACTCCCCTCCCACTCCTGAACATAATACAAAACCCCTCCTTCCCATTCACCTCCAATAGGCTCGATGATGTCACAAGGAGTTCATCCCCACTACACTCTGTATTCCCTAGCATTATCATCTCAAAGTAATCAGCAGACAAATCATGCAGTCCCACATAATAGAAGTTATGGTGAGGAGCCTGACTTTCCAATGAGATGTGTACCATAGATTCGACTGCCTTGTAGATCATATCATCCAACTAATCTAATTATTATTCAATTTTTCATTGTTTTTACAGACTCCATCATCAAATCCACTACTATTGGATGAACATGGGTAAAATATTAACTTGGGGTTGCTCTACTGGCCCCCATTGTCCTCATTGAGGTGTGTCTAGTGGGACGATGGTAAGAGGAGATGAGGCTTTTTTTGCCTGGCCAGAGATTCTATCAATGGAAACTTTTGTGCAATCTTTTGTGCAAGTTCCCTCTACCATAGTTATTTATGGTGCATGGCGCACAACTACGATAGGGGGCCCCTGTGTAAAAGCGCACTGCGCGGTGCAAGGCATGTGGAAATATTAACTTGCAGCGCATAGAAAGAATAAAAATAACATAGAAGAAAAATCAATAAAGAAAAAAACAAATTCCTAAAATATTTAAAAAACACAATTAAATATTTTGAACCATATATATCAAAAAAAACAATAAAAACGTAGAAAAAAAAGTAAAGTGCCCCTCGAGAGGAAAAGAAGTGGAAAACATTAACTGGAAAAAAAGTGAAAACATAAATAAAATTTAATGATAAAAATTACTACTTAGGGTTCCTTTCACACACAAGGTGTGCGTGTGTATGACTACCCTGGATGTGGAGGGTCGGGTCATCATCGTCGGTCAGTATGGAATTAGCTGTCGAGGGAGATGACTAGGTCACACTGCTCGACTTGGTCTGGAAGGGGTTGGGTTGCGGCTGTCACAGGAAGAGGATTGTGTTGCGTGATGGTGGAGGTCGTCGTTTGAGGTATTTTGAGGTATTTTTTAATCTCGAATAGGTTGGCGTAGTTTCGCGCACCATGACACTATATGTCATTGCGCACATTAGTGTACGCCACTAAACGCCTTTTCATATGAGCCATTGCGAACCCATTGGGTGGAGCTCCGCTTCTTGGTGCACACCATGGCGCGATGGAATGCCATGGAATGCACCATTAATAACTATTCCATGTACAATGATCAAGGAAAGCTTAGAATCTAAATTGTAAAAGTCACCAGCAACAAGACAACACTAGATTTTGGGGGATTTGGTAAAGTATTAAAGAAATAAAACACCTTTTTCAGCAAGTTTCCTGCCAACTTGATTAATGTATTTATCAGCTGGGAGCTGAAGGTTGATACAATGTAGTTCATGTTTGAAGAAAATTCCCTTGTTTTGGTTTCTTCTTAAAAAATTGTTTTTCTGTAAATGCGGGTTGACCTGAAGGAGATATTCCATCATTACTACGACAATTGTTCTTATGTAAAAACAGATGATCTCTTATTTGGTACATTCCATAATTACTATGCCAGTTGTTCTTCTTATGAAAAAAAAGATGATCTATTATTTTTTTAGATGATGGTCATTGTCCTAGATATACTCACATTGGTATTCCATAATTCTTTCAAAATTAAGTAATTCCCTTATGAAACAGCACTGTTGTGGTGGAAATTTGGAGACGACTTGGTTACTGAGGACCTTCTATCTTTCTTTGCTGGAATTAATGTATATGAAAGTTTAAGAAAGAGTGATGGGGTTTGTTACAACCTCCATGCATCAACCACCTTGAGGCTTATATAGATTCAATTGTGTGAATTTTAGATCAGCATCAATATTGTGGAGCTGAACGACGCCACACCATTTTGAATTGTTCAGGTACCCGAAAGTACAAGATTGACTAGTATAATTGAAGTGAAAAATGAATCCTATTTTCCATGTGTTTTAGTCTTAAATTTCTTGGTTTCTATAGATATACAAATATCCTATGGATCAGACTCAAAATCAAGCTCCTCAATCCCTTCTCTGCTACACCATAAGTATTATGACATAATTTTCGTGCCATGATATCCAATATCATTAAACTGACTCAGAAGATCGGTTTCAGTTGAATAGGGAGACCATTAAAGCAGTAACAAAGGATTATATTTAAAATATTCTCTACTATAAAAAATAAAGGGTTCCAGTTGGTTGGTTGATGTACTACAATTCTATCATAACCTGCTTGTGTCAAAAATGTGTGAGATAGTAGACTAATTCTTTGAGTTAGTCTCCCATTGTTTAGGTGGAAGATAAAGAAAATAACATATTCCCCCAATCTCATGGAGCTATTCTTGAAACCATTTCCATATTTCCCAATTTTTGAGTTTGATTTCTTATCTGAAGAAAACTCATACATACATACCACCACCATCATCTTGAATTAATAATGTTGTTTTTTCATCCCTTAGATTGTAGACATTTACAAGGACAAATGAGGCAGCATTTTGGATAAGGGGTGGTTTTGGATACTGGTTCTGGGGTTATTTTCGGTGATTGTTGGTTTTCTCTTGCTGGTCTGGGTTTTTCAGGTGGCTTCATGGATTATTTTTCCTCCGTCGCCACATATTTTGATGATCAAAATGTTAGATAAGCTGTATGTTGAAGGTATCTTATGATGGTTATTGATGGGAGCCGGTGTTGACAGCCAGAGGACATGTAGAGATGGTTATAAAGGTTAGAGGTGATTCTTCTTTTTCGTAGCTATTTAGTTTTTTGTTTTACAGTTGGTAAATGTTTCTATTTATATTCATCTTTTATTATTTTGGATTTGTTGCTTTAGTTAATGTTTTATATTTCAAAAAATTTCTTCTTAATGGTTCCCACTTCAGTATAAAGTGTATTTATTTTGAAAAATACCTAAAAATGAATTTTTAGGATAGGATAGTTTTTGAAGTTCTATTGGAATATTTATAGAGAAATGATGCCTAGATTTTAGTTATTTGGACTACTAATCCTTGATATGTCAACGTGGATGATGAAAATTTCTTACTATGGAAATCATATTTTTATAATTCCATTTATTTAGGTTTTGGTTTCAATTAATACACATAGTTTGAACTGATTTTTTGGTATGGGTTTTGGATGTTTTTTATATTGATATTGGAGCTGCAGATGGATCGCTAGCATGGATGGGGTGCCACTGGTGTTGACTTGCTGACATGGATGGGTCACTGGTACATACTGGTCATTGGTGTTGGATTTGGCTCACTAACATGGTTGAGATGTTGTCGTGCTACTATGACATGGATCAGTCGCTGGTGAAACTTGTAGGTCACTTGTGCGAGAAGTGTCTAGATGGCATGCATGGGCATGGATGGGTCGGGGGGGTTAATGGATCCTGCTGTATTAAATATAACTATTAATATTTTTTTCTAAGTTTGAAAGTGTGTAAAAATATTCTGTTTAATAATTAAATCAGATGTATTATATATGATAAATTAATAAATATAATATAAAATTTTACCAACAATAAAAATTTATATTTTTTATTCAAATGTAATTTATAAATATATATTATATATTGTTAATATTATTACCAACCGAAAAATTTGTCATTAGAATCTATTAGAAAACACATTAACGAACATATATATTATCTATTGGTATTATTATAATTTTATAGAACTATTTTATCTGTCACAAATACATTTAGCTACAGAGTTTTTACCGACAGTTTAGTGACAGGGAGATATATGATAGTGAAACATTTTACCAACAGAAAATGTACTTTTACCAACTGATATGCCCCTATTGGAAGAAGTAAAAGATTATGTAGGGATAGTTTTTGTGAAATTATATGATACGTATATATAAAATATCCATTCTAAATTAATATATATATATATATATATATCATTTATATACATTATTTAAATACGTCAATAAAAAATGGAAACAACCTTCATGCGTACATACAGATTACGATCTTCATGAACGTTGTTTTCCATTTCATAAATTATTATGCAATAGATTATTCCAATATAAATATATAAGATATACATGTTATTTATATAATTATATACATTCAGTAATCGTGATATAATAATAATGGCCTACAATATAACAACTTAATTAACATGCAAAAAATAAAGTGAATATTACATGAAGTGAAAGCTTAACATATGATCGTTAACAAGTGGGTAATATAAGGTCATAATAAAAACATATATTGTAATATATATAATAATATTATTATTTAAAATATGTTTAATAAACATAAATTAGTTATACATGAGGCTTATTTTCATGATATTAGAGTCAAGAAACAAGGTAATGAGATTTCATCTCACATTTATTTTTTGTGAGATAAATGTAATTTTCCCCACTCATTCATTTCTGTGGTTTACTTGATGACTATTACTATAAAATATGTATCTTATAATTAAATAAATGTGTATTAACATTTCAATTTTATTATACTTATTTCAAGAGGTTCATCTTTCAAATGTTACCAAATTTGTAAAATGTTTTTTCCCAATTTCCCTTCACTGAGACTCATGCATTTTTAAACTCCTAATCACTATTTTGTGGTCAATATATTTAAATATTCATTAGATATCATGAATCTAAATATTTTCATGATATTATATTTCTAATTTTATTTAATTTCATTTCATGGATAGTATGAACCCATGATACCATGTTATAAGTGTTTATTGAGCCAATCTTAATTTTTTAGATTGTTTATGTTTCACTTCCATTGATAAAATTTTAAGATCTATATCTCATGAATATTAATGAAATTTCTTATCCAATGTTATTTCCTTACATAATCATGTATTTTTACCATATTTTTCTCTTTGTTAGATAATATAGTTAAGAACTTTTTTATGTAGACTTTAATTTACCCATTCTTTAGTTGGAAATCCATGTTTTCTAAAAATGGTTTCCAAGAATATTATACCATTATCCTAAAATATTTAACAGAAATTATTACTCCTTTTATTTTTAACCATTACATTTAAATGAATATTATTTTAACATTCTATATAAGTCACTTTTTATCATATTTTCAGTGGAAAAGTAATGTTCTTTTGATGTCGTACAACATGTTCAGATTTATCAATTTTAATTTCATAGGAGATCCCATTGCATTTTTAAAAGGGAAATATTAATGAAAAAAGATTTAAAAGGAATTTCCAATTAAAATGGGTTTAAAATTATTTCAAACTTCATTTATTTGTTTTCATGGAATATAGTATTCAAAATGAATTCAAGATTCTTTTATATTTTTTCAAGTACAATGGTTCTAATACAATAAATACATTTTTATATGTTTTCAATGTTTTTTTGAAGAAAAATATTTTCAAATTTTTGATGATTATTTTATATATTTTCAAGGAATAATGTTTTCAATGTGATTTCATTCAATCATCATAAGTTATCAATGTATTTTCTATGTAAAATATTTGTAAATGGTATTATGTATTAAAAATTCTTTTTCAAACAAGAAAGTATATTTCCCACTAGAAATTTCTCTGCATAATAATTCAAAATCATTTTCCATCAATGATGACATCTATCGTTGTTACATCTACCGATCTAAAGGTTCCATTCATAACCATTATATGAATGGGTTAGGTTTAATGTCATGGTCCTTATGAATCCCATCACTCCATCACGAGTAATATGTATATGGATTATGTTACTCTTTCATGGGTAAATATTTTGATGAAATGATTATGAAACCTGTAACATTTTCACAGGATTTGAAATGTTTATTTGTTCATTATACCGACTTAAATTCATGGATTTTATATGTTTATATATGATCTTATGGACCATGTATTAATTATTACATTATGTGATGAGTGGGACATATATCTCTCTAAATTTAACTTGATAATGTTTTATATCTCCTAAAATATAGTAATATGGTATTAAGAGTGAAGCTTGAAAAATATGATGTCCATGGGAGTGTACAATGACTAATAAGATTTTATAGGGAGTGAACTCAAGATAACATGACATCGATGGTATTGAACCATAATTACAAAGATGATATGGAGAGTGAACCCATACTACTAATATGGTCTTGGAAGATATTTCATAGAAACTATGGAAAACTTTATATGCTTATGTGTTTTCCATAGTCCCATGGTTTATTCCTACATTATTCTTTCATGGACTATGTTATCTATTTCATCATGATTCATTACTTATGAAATTACTAATTCTATTCCATTATCCTTGTAATTATATTTTATATGTAGGTTATGATCTTCTATTTTCATGACCGCATTCTCATATCCTTATGCTCATGTTTATGCTTACATGTCTATCTTTGTTATCCTTAATGTTCATTTGAGCTCACCGCTTTAATGTTTCATTTACCCTATATTATAATGATATGTACTATATTTAATATGTCTAATAAGGGTTTATTTTATAAATAACCTAGTGGTAGATTGTGTAAATCACATATGTACCAGTGTTTATGTTTCCATTTTTCCAAAGGCACTATACCAAGTATGGTATTTGGGTGTCTGTTTATAAAATGATTATGTATTCTAAAATATTTTTGTACTACTGATGTTTGATAAAAGAGTTCCACTATACCAACCATAGAAAATATTTTTCAATGACACACTAGAGTGGATACATGGATTTTTTGTCTATACATTACATGTATGAGAAAGCATAGGGATATTATCCTGTTATTGATCTTAATTTATATATAAATATTTTTAATGGGCCTTCGATGTGATTATATGAATAAGAGCCTAATCCACAATTGATGCTACTAGAATATTAGAGTTATATTTTATTACATTTGTACTAATACGGGCCTAAACTAACATTACCTCGAACAAATTATATTGATTTCATATAGCATGAGAAGGAGTATAAGGATGTTCATGAGATAATGACCAAATACTTGAGTGACCTATTATAGAATTGAAAGGGATATTTGTCTATATTGAACATATTACTATAATATATCGATGATCAGGAATTAGTAAAATAATATGTGCCTGATAAAAATCTACATTCTATAGTAGAATATATTGATGATCATCATGAATGGGAGAAATTATATGGTTCACCTACTCAGTAGTCATCAAAGAATGCTGATGAGATTTAGTATTACAAAAATAAAGAATATGGTCCTACCAAAGTGGTTGTTATAACATTACACATTTTCTAGGGCTGGATGGAATCTTTTTATGATTTTATAAGGGATAAAATATTTCCCTTCAATTACAACCATGCCATTAAAAAGAGCCTTTTTAATTGGAATATGAGCTAGTTATTGTGTGACAATGATAATATAAGCCCACTCTTATAATCCATATACTTTTGGGATATAGTAATGTTCCTTTTTATGGGGGATAAATAATTTATCTTCTTATTTGTTATCAGAATATTATAACATTTTTCTCCTAATACAACCAAAATATTTTTGATGGATTGTATATAATGAGTTGAAATATAATAATAATCTAATGTGTCAATCATAGTAAACTAACTTTCTCCTTCAGTAGGAATTATAAAATATTTCTTTTGAATACATTTAAAATCAATCTTTTCATAGGAGGGACTCCTCCTCAATGACCGTGTTTTATTGACCGAGGTTGTGATATCCAAAGTGGCCACATTAGATGAATCATACAGGTAATTATTCACACTATATTAGAATAATTGATGATAAAAATATCTCTCTAGGGTGGATCTTAGGCCATGGGGTTTGAACATATGCACCATTTCAAAATCTCCCATAGAAAATGGTGGATTCCATTAATTGTTTCAACAGACTTTCTCCCCAAATGGTTGTAGGTGGCTATGGTTTCCACCGACATTAGCGTGGTTCTCTATTGATGATGTGATCTATAATAATTGGTTATTTGGATTCTCTTGCAAGCATCCTATATGTTGGTGATAATAAAATTGATTTAGTACTCCCTATCCAAATATTTCACTATATATTGTGAAATTATGAATCTATGACTACATCTTGTTGGTTATCAGGGGAATAACTCTTTTGGTGTCTAGAGTGTTCATGCGATGTATTGAATTTCAGGAAGCATCATAAGATGAAACCAAAGTAATATTGTTATTTTTTAATAAATTAGTTCTTGATGGTGACAACATATATGATTCCACAATAATTTATATATGAGAGATCTATGAATGTTTTATAAGTCATGAAGTGTAACAAAAGAGAAATTTCATCAGTGCATTATCTCAAGTAAGACTATGATATTTAAATCCGTTTCTCTGAAGAAATATTTGACGTTGAGTTCAATAATTTTTATGTAAACCCTAGTGTTCTTATATGCAATTCATAACATAATTCCCAACACCTTATTGTAATTTTTGATTCTTTTGATTAGTCATCATGGGACTATTTTACAAAGGAAATATATCATTTTGAACATTATAGAGACACATTGGAATGTGAGTTATTCGAGAGTATGTGATTTTAGAAATTAATACCATTTTTAAGGGGTGTTATTTCCTATTCTATGAATTTCATACAGATTTAATATATGTTTATAAATCCTGTATAATACCTAATGTGGGACTAGATACCATCATGACATTTATTAGTCATCAACATGTATACAATTGAACTAGTATATTTGTTTAATTTTATGAATTGGTATAATAATTTTTATGTATAATAGTTTCTCTATAACAAAACATTATATACAAATATCATATTTTTTATAACATTATTTTTTTACATTATTGATTAATCTTCATTATATATATATATATATATATATTGGTGCTCTAGAATTTAGTCGCATTTATGGATGTTTTATGTGTTGTCAAGGAGGGATCAATCATGTGATTGAGGATACTTATAATTAATTAAGATGGGAAAAAACGGGTAGTATAGAACATACTAAAGGGAAACATCTTACATTTAAATTTCTGTTGATAATGACTATTTTTCTACCATTTAGAGTCATGTGTCATGGAACAAGTGAAGTTCTTTATAATTTTTTTCATACAGGACATAATGAGGTGAATTTTAAAGTTTTTAATTTAGGATATGGTGAAGTGCTTCTATGAAATGTGTTTCGGTGTTTATGAAGTTCCATCAATGATTATGCATCTAGGACATGGTAAATTATAAATATTTCCTTTCATCCATAACCAATAATGTATTGAGAGAATGATACATAGATAGGGTTGGTGTGGGAATTTAACCTAAGAGGCCCTATCTAATTTTTATCATAGTGAATATGTCATAATGACTATGAACATACCTCATATAGAATATGTCCCCCTAAGATATAAGGTTTGTTCAATATGTGATTTTATATTATGTTGATCATGATATTAACTCATTATGAATATGGAAAATGCAAAAATATCTGAGGGACTATAGCCCCAGGGAAGGATCATCTAGGATTATAGATGATATCAACTGATGTGGGAGGTTTTATGTTATTCCATGAGTAATATGTACCTATATAGATTGGTTCTTTTTTAATATGACCCATGTGAAGGGATGTTTAGACCCATAGGGGATATATCCATGTCAGGTTGGATATAAGTGATTTCTTGAGGAATATGTACTTACAAATATTGATTCAAATAGAATATTGACCATTTAATTAGAAAGAGGATTGATTATTTTGGGTTTAAAGATCATCTAGGAATACTATGTATCCTTCTCAAATAAAAATCATTTCCCACAATGATCATGTTTCATGGTTTAACGTATTGTGGTAGGACCACTTCATGTAGCAGAACAGTATTCTTCTAGGATATATTTTTCATGAAATTAGTGAAAAATATTATTGATTAGGGGTTATTCATTACAGTTTTTAATTTATGGATCATCTCATAGGTAATATGACCATTTAAGGAATGTGTTGGGACCTATGAATGTGGATACCATATGTGGGTTACTCATTAACATATCATAAAGATGAGATAATTATAGTGGGGATGATTAGATCTTACACATGATGATGATGACCTTATTTCTATATATACACAATATAATTATTGATAAAAAAGGATGTAAAACTGGAATATTTGTGATATAGACCTGTGAGGATGAGATTGAGTCTTAAAAAAATTTCACTCAACTTGTTCTTAGTAAAAAATGGCATAACCACTTCATAGATATTCCTTTATTGGTGGGTGACTCAGGTAATGACTTGAAGGGTTTGAGATTATACATGATAGATAGAGTTATTTAATAGATGGAAGATAGGAGGTCATGAAAATAGATTATAGATGAATATATAATTCCCATGTATGGAATATCCATTCTCATTGATGTATCGTGGTGACGGAATCGTCAATGGGAACATAGATGGGATTTAAAGCTTGATAGAAATCCAATGTTTGCGTGTCTCATCGGGTGGGCCAAATCTAATAATATGATAAATTGATATCCATTATGGGTTTCCTATGAAAGGAAAGACAACTTTAGTCTATGTATGATAAATCCCCATAGTATCATGGGTATACATGATTGTAATTTCCCTGAAGAATATATTTATCTATATGAAAAAACTGAAATGTGACAAATTATCAAGGGAATATATGAAAAAAGGGGTGCACATTAGTGTTCATTATATCCTTACATGAATTTGAGTGTTTTAGAGGAGGCCTTGATAATTATTTTCCTATAAAGGGGTAATGTGTTAAGTGAAGCTCTACAATTGAAATTATGATATACAAGGCACCAAAATGTGGGAGTTGAATAATTTATTTCTGTACAATACGTCAAGGTTATGCGGTTTTCCTAGTTATGTTTCATTAGTGTTGTGTTTCAGTAGTTATGGATAAGGAATAATTATATCTATATTAAGTGTAAGATAAGTGATTTTCACAATAGAAGAATGGTCTATGAGTATTACCATAGTAAAGGAAGGGGTAATGAGTTTCCTTTGGTGGGGAAAGGGGGATTTGATACCCTTGCTGAGGTTGGGTGGAGTGGTCACCCATGTTTGTGATTATGGTCAATGGAATACCCTTGGTATGATGTTCTCCTATGGGACTTGATTTCAATTATCCCTATTGTTGTTCTCCCCTTAGGGATTGGGTTTATGGTTCTATAACATTAAGTATCATGCATTTCCTTGACCATATTCTAAAATTATTTGTAGTGAAGTATTCTTTCATGAAGATTTTAGTTTAATATTACCCAATTTCCCTTCCATTTATTTAATTCCCAATCATTTTCTACATAATACTGAGACCTAAAGTGTAGAAAATGTCATGGAAGATGATGTATTATGTGAATATTAACCATCTAAAATTCATCCACATTGTATCCAAATGGGTATATTTATATTAAATGTTTTATATTTCCATACAACTAATTTTTTGAGTTTGGATGTTCATATATGAATTTTGGAGAGAGAAAACCTATGTTCAAAAAAGTGTCATGAGTAAAATGGCTTTGCTGTATTTCTAGTGTCCACAGACAATTGATGGCTTATATCTTGTGGAACATTTACTTTTTTTATTATTTTCCTCTATCTCATAATGTGAGTCCCAACAATTCCTACCCAAGCTTACATGTTTTGGGTGAGTATGAACATAATATGATTTCCCCAGGGACACTAATATGCATCATAGTATATTAATATTGAATATATAATTCCAAAAAACTATAATAAATTTAAAATAAATTTTATAACCAAATATTTGACTTATCTAAATAGTTATAATACCAAAATATTAGAAAAATATATATCCATAATTTTATGAAAAATATTAAACCAAACATTATTCATAATAATAATAAAAATGATTCCTCTATGAAAACTCATATTCTAAAAGAACAATATTTCTTTATCCTAATAAGAACCCCATTTCCATATCCAATTCATATAAAAATTTAATAAATTATAAAGGCAAATACACATTTTTTTTTAAATTATAATGTAGACACTAAATTTACACAATATAAATTAGTTATGAAACGGAAAAAAAATAATATAAATTAAACCATCGTTAGATAGATTTACCAAATATTCACCCCCATTCACATGCCAAAAAATCACACCATATTAGATTTTCATGTATCATTTTTTATGCCATCAATTTAACACATTAAGACAATATATATTATACATCCTAACCACATGGGTAAAATATAATGGTTTAATAAATCATGTCTCAATGGAGACATTTTACACATGCTGCACACAATGTAATAAATCATAAAAACCCATTACAGTCAATTCCAACAAGTACCTGTTACAAGTGTATGTTAATATTAATCCATTTAATATAATTTTCTTTTCAATGAAATCATAATAATGTGAATAATATAATCATCCAAAATATTTCAACCAATTTCCATCCATTAAAAAATCAATGTTTTTAGTAGAATTATGTGTATAATGAAAAAATTATAGCAATTAATCCCAACTTCATAGTCATTATGCATAGTATTCTGGATTATACAGCTAACAATATCATTCCTATGAAATTAGAAAATACATAGTGCATGTTTATTTTATCACATCTTCTGATATTTTGTAGGGTCCATGTAAAACCAACTATATTCCTAAACCTACAATTAACATTCAACATGAACAGTCTCAAATACATTGCATGTGACCATACAACTATGTTAAACCTCTATCTGAAACATTTTTTCCCTCAAAACATATATCCTAATGTAAATTATCATCTTTGATAAAATATTGTAATGAAAATAGAAATTTAGGATCATATATTATTATGTTTCATAAAATAAAACATTATATATCAATGAGAATCCCATAAAATAAAAATTTCATTCTATATTAATTAAAAATAGATTTTCAATGAACTCCCAAAAAATCATTGTTACATCGAATAACCAATTAATTTCCAAATTTTACAGATAAAATAATACTATCAGGGTGATACATTCTATTAGCTAACTCTTTATGTTCATTTTTATATTGTAAAAAAAATTCATGCATTATCCATATATTATATGTAAAAACATGTATAAAAAATTAATTAAATATAATATGTAAATACCTCCATTCAAATATAATGATCCATGAAATAATTTTAGATATATGAAAAAATACTAATGAAAAACCAACAATGGGAATAAAGTGTATAACAATCCAAATTGAAATGAATAGATAGTCCAAAAATACATAACCCTAAAAGGGATCATGAACCCCCCCCCCCCCATAGATGGAAAACAATAATAGAACCATCAATAATAAATAAGTACATCATAAAAAAAATTTCATCATCATAGATTTGTTGTATCACTAGTGAAAAGGAAATATTTCCTTTACTTATATAACATTGTATATAATATACAAACCCACTGGGGTATTTGTTCAGGGGTTATAAAAATCACTCATTAGGATACATTAAATATTCTCCAGGCACCCCAGCAGTGTATAATTTATAAAAGGAAAAAATATATTTTAGAAAACATTTAAAATCATTATTTCCTTTTGTAAAACCAAACCAAATGATTTCACACTCAATCAATAAGATGGAATTAATTCTATCTCCAAAAAATAGATTGCAAAAACCCATATTTTTAAAATTTTTATAACCATCCAAAATTTAAACCAAATATTTACGGACCTCATTAATTATGATATACAATGATTTGGGGACTATTACTCTCATTTATAATGAAAACCATATTTCATCCTTGTTTTACTGTCAAGGGCCCCATATTAAAGTAAGATACAAAACTATCATCATGAAAAATGATATATACCAATTAATTATCGGTTATTTAACAACCATATACCTAGTACGACACCAAAACTAAATTGACCAATATCTATAAAAATATAATCCTCTATTTCAAAAATTAATAAAAACATCATTATAAATTAATAACTGATAATATTTTTGGCGTTTTTTAGAAATATAAAATACACACTCATACATAAACAATTTTATATTTATATTAAAAATAACCAACATAGGATAAAATAATTATATAGGCATTTTTTCTGTATTTAAATAATTTTTAAAATATAAATTAATAAAAATAATATCTGGCACAATATTGAATGAAGGAGAAATCACATAACTTAATACAACATAAGAAAAAAAACCACAATTCCAAAATCAATATCTCACCAATCCTTACTCTCCTCCAATACCTAGAATGGAAATATATTATTTTATAGTTTATAACATTTCATTTTACCCAAAACCACCATGGTTATGGTGACATAATGGAAGTATATTTTAGAGTCACATAACAACAATTTAAAAAAATCATAATATCCAATATAAATAGATATGGGGAGGAGGGATCGAACCATAATATCAAAATATACATCTAGGCCATTTTTCATTTGGTAAAAGAGATAAATCATTGAATAATTGCCAATATTTGAATAAAATTAAAAATTTGGGCCTATTGGAGGAGATTACTTGGTCAAAATATATGTTCTATATTGAATGTGAATGTTTATAAATATATATATTACTTTATATCTATTTACCATGGATTAATTATTATGAGGCATATTATATTCCAATCACGATTCTAATTATTAAATTCTCTCAAGATTCCAAATTTCACATATTCAGTCCCATGTAGGCGTGCTATATGGTCTCCAAAATTGTAATGTAAATATGAAACCTATTAAAATAATTATAAAATTCATAATTTCACACTCCAAATTTTAAAAAACAATTAACATATTCACTATACATACTACAAAAACTTTTACTATAAATTATACAGAATAAATTATGAAGTGACAAATTTATGGATAATGATAACCTCTTTGTGGTAGAATACATGATTTTATAAAGTAATTGAATGATTTATTCTTAAATAATGGAGATGAAACTTTTGAATATGAATAAAATAATTAACGAGTATCCATAATTGAAAATTTTTATTTAGGTACATTATTAATTATTAAAAAAATAACACACTCCTTGAAAACTATAAATGATGTGTTATGAATTTTTTTTTTGAAAAAAATACTTGATTTCAACAATATACAGGTTGTTGGGATTTAAGGGATCAAATAATTTTTGTTATATAGATGAAAAATGTTATAGAATCTAAAACAATGATCTCTAAGTATAGATAAATGGAAAATATGAAATGGGAAATGGAGAAATGTGGAACTAGATCATACCTTACATTATAGTAGCCTCATCATCATTATTATCCTATTTCCTAAATGAAAATAAACAAGGAATGATAAAAGGATTATTACATCTATTGAGTATTCATGGGCTGAACCTTCATATCTTATTGTATGTTTGGGAAACCACTTATCACCATTATATTCTATCACCTCATAGTAAAATTGTGGATGAGGAAGAGATATTTGATATCCAATTATTTTGTTTAGAGATTAATAAAGATCATATATACTACAATCTTTATTTTAGTGGGACTTATTATTATTTTAGAAATATTATCAAGGATTGTTACGTTTATTAATTACTTATTTCACATGGGTAAATTATATTGGAATCTTATAAAACACATGTATTATGATTATACTCCCATATTTTACAACTCATGTAACACCTACTAAAAGGGAATGATCATAGATTATTAGTGAAAATATTACTCTTAAAATGAGACGACAGCATAAATTGAAGATATAAAAATTGTGTAAACTAAAATTACATATGATATGTTTTAGTCATATAATTCATCATTCCATTCAGATATATTATTAAATTTAATTAATCATATATCATAATTGAAATAGGTAGTGAAAAGGAATATAATTCATACCTTATGAAACAATTTATATCATAAAACATTATATACCCCATAAATGAGACATATTTTTTTTCTTAGAATGTCATATTCTAAAGCTATATTGGGCATAAAATAGAATATTACTAAGAAATATCACACACACACACAAAGATATATATATATATATATATATATATATAACTATGGAATTTTTCCTTCGTTATCTCGCTTCCAATTAATCCCAATATATTTTGTTTCATTTCACCTTATACAATATCATATAATATTTCATGTTAAACAATATCATAAAATCATTTTAATGTCATTCAAAAAACTTCTTTTAAATATCATCAACACAAAATCATATATTTTAATATGTAATACCTTGTGAAAACCCAAAAAAACTTTTTGGATGTGATAAAAAAATCATTTCAACTATGTCTCTTAGTGAATCTCAGTCCCTATTTAGTCGACCACAATGTGTGACCCCATAGGTTGTTATTTCATTGAAATAAAAAAGTCTCCCCAGATCCATAAATTTATAAAATGAGTGACCTATATAATATTTATATAGTACTCAATCAATATATGGATATGAAATTATATCTATAAAAAACATGTATCTTTGTACTTATATAAATAAAAAAATCATTTTAGTGTCTTTTCTCACAAATTCCCTTTATCACAAAAATCATGTGACCATGGAAGATAGTGTTTGACAATCCCAACAAGACAACTCATACATTATAAACTCTCTTGGAGTATTCTAACCTAGTTGATGAACACATCACTTCTCTTTCACATTTTTTGATGGTCACATTACATGATCCTCATATTACTAGATAATCCCATCATCCTTTCTATTTAGGTATAGACTCAAATTTTGTATTCTATCAAAATTGAAGGCATTTTTTCCATACTCATTATACTATATCAAAATTTATATATTAATATAACTCAAAACAATGATGTGATCAACATCATACTGAACCACCCTATAATTTGTTATTCCTCAAGGTCTATACAAGAACGGATTTAATGTTTTAAGGTACTCATGGGAGGTAATGATACATATTCATTGATTAGATCAATATGAGACTGTTAATTTCAAATAAAAGTAAATCATTAATGTAGAAAATCATTAAATCATTACTTAAATTTAAATTGAATGCTTAATCAATTCTTCTTATTATATTGAACACTTAATTATTTATAAATCATGTAATTCATTTATTTGGTATCAGATACACTTCAAAACCAATGAATTATTTTCTATAAAACTAACACAAGACATTGATATACCATATACTTTCCTAAATCCCATTATTTATATCAAACTATTAAATCACTTGGAATCATTACTCATTAATCAAATTGATACCATCATGTTCCTATGACATTAATTTCCTACACAAATGGACATTTTTTTGACCCTCCATATATGTCTTATTATTATGGTTTGAAATTTTATATATAGATATTATAAATAAAACCCAAGAATCAAGACATCATTTGTCTGGTTCATATATCCTTTACACTTTTTAACTTTTAGGGTATTAATTTCCTTAAATCATTCATATTTATAGAACATTTTTATTGATTAAAATTTAAATAATAATTTTTCATATAAAATATATTAGTAGATAATTAATTTAACTTTTTATTTTAAATATAATTTCATAGAAACCATAACTGAATCTTTTAATTCTTATCAGATGATTTTTGGTTCAGCTATTGAATCGCATATAAACATGTTCATCTAGAAATATACTTATATAATACATAATATTTATTTCAATAATATTTTATAGGTTACATGTATTATTATTTTAATATATTAATCATCTCTATAATATAAGACTAATACCAAAGATATTTTTGGAAATGATCATGTTATTTATTTAGCACAAAAGATTTTATCATATGAATATCTTTTCTTGGAAATATTTTATTAAGGATTTTATTATTTTTCATCCTAGTAATACTATGACAACATTTATATTAATCATAACCATTAATAGGGAATGATCTATAATTCATCCGGATTTAAAATTGTATATAGACACAAACAATTCATAACAATATCTAGTAAGAAAATAATTTTAATTAAATTATTTTTGAATCATAGATAGTTTAGTGGATTACAAATTTTATATTTCAAATTTGGATATATACCGAACAACATTCTTCTATTATCCAAACAGTTAGTATTTCCCAACTAATTGTAAAAAAAAATTCCAAGTAGAAAAACTTATCCATTATGGTAACCATATTACATTCCTAGAATTCACAAGATAATTAATAGGTTCTTAATTGTTAGGGTCACCCATAATAAATGATCGTTGTCCTAAAAATGGTTTCATTAGGAGGAATATACCATCGTTATTTTAATTTTTTTTCTATTAATATAATAACTTATTATTCTCATTATATATATACTATTTTAATGATTTTGTTTTGGAATCATATTCAATCGACTAAAATAATATGCTTAAGAAATATTAATATGTAATTGTATACACAACTCATATCATGTTTTAATCAACAACAAAATAAAATACAAGTATATTTAAATGTATCTAAATGCATTACATATATTAATGTTAAGAAAATTTTCATGTCATGGTTTAGAATTATATAAAATTGATAATATTTACATCATTCATCTTTGACCAATCGATAGAAAACACTCACCATTCCAGACTAAAGAATAAACCTTCCTGAAATTTGGAATTCTGACACAAATTCCCCCTTCATAGGGAAACATTTATCAAGATATATTCCAATTCATTATAAATATTACACATATTTTGTATAAAATATATTATAGAACTATATTCATTATAATAACATTATTACCATACAAGGTTATGATATATTAAAAAAATCATATGTTATCCAAAAATTATAGAAATTTATAGCCTAAATTTTCCATAATAAATATATTAACATCATAAAATAAACTAGAAATAAATTTAAAATATATATAAATTATATATTCTGGAATAACAAACAATGAAAAAAATTAAATAAATTAAAATATTATTATTTCAACTATGAAATAATCTCAACTCAACAAATAAATAATTTTTATATGTTTTTGTTGGGAAATGAAAAGTAATGTGAAATATTAGTGATGTGATAGAAGTGATTCTATGGGATGATTTGGAAAATAAAGTTTTTCTACAACATAATGATACAAATTAGATAAATTTAATATGATTCAATGCTAAATATAATTTAAAATTGTGATTATTAGTCAACTGATTTTTAAATCTAAGACATTTATTGGTGGTGAGAGTGATCACTATGAAATTTTCTATGGTGTTTATGTTTTGGGATGAATATAATGATTAGAATAATTAAATTTTATGAATATGTCAATCATGAAGGTCTATAAAAACATTAATGTAATGTGAAATTTTATAGCTAATATGAACTAGAGACAAAGATCTGTTATATGATGATTATGAGATTTATTGATATTTTTTTATGTTTTGAATGGTCTAAAAGACATCTAATGATATCTGAACTTATGATGAGTGTAAAATGGAATTTAGGATCTACAGATTAGAAAATGTAGAATTTATCATTCATACATGTAATATATTTTTGTACCCATATATAATATTTTGTTTGTGTATATGATATTTGGACCCGTCTTATGATATTTGAGTGTGTAGAAATTTTTAAATGAAAACATCATGTTCCATATGATATATCAACAACTCATATAATATTACAATTATCTTTATGACATCTTGTATAAGGTTAAGATATTCTAACCTACATTAGAAGATAATTTCACATAAAAGAATAATAATTCATATAAAAGAATTTCACAGTGAATATAATTTTTTATTTATATAGAATATAATTAACAACTAATAAGATGATTTCTAGAATAATATATTTTCCACGTAACATATCTAAACATGTGTTATATTTCATTGAGAATTTCTTTCCTTTTCAAAGTGATAATTTATAATGTAATTCAATATTAATTTAGATGATATATCTACTTTGACTTTTAAAAAAACAAAATATTATGAACAGATGAATTATTAATATCCTAAATGAAAATAGAGTTATCTTATTATCACATCATAAGATTAATCATTCATAATGCACACTAGAATAAATGAATTTAGAAAGTATTTCAAAGGAATTTAGAAATACTTATTTCCTAGAAAAGATGACATGATATTTTATATTCAATGAAAAAGAACAAAAAAGTACATAGAATTATAGAATTAAAAAGATGATTATAAATTTTTTTTATATTAAATTTAACGTATAATATAAAATTAGATGATGTTGACCACTTTATAATGGAAATCACTATTACATATCAAGATCAATGAGACTCCAGAATTTCATTTTGTAATGTAATGTTATGTATGATATTATTTTATGAATAAATATATTTGAAAAAGATGAATCTATGTTCTATGAATATTGAGAGATAACCAGAGGACACTGTGACAAAGAATTATAAGATTCTCATACTACCAAAATATCAATGAGTAATAGAATATTTTTATACCAGGATTCATTGAAGAATAAGTAGACATATTGTGTGGCCATGCATCTGAACTGATGATGAGAGACTATATCAAATAACGATTTGGAATGATAGGAATGTTTGGAATTAATGGTATGAAGATGAAGAATATATCTATACATAATGTTATACATGAATATACCAATGGTCTATTCCTATCAATAGAGGTAGATCACAAACATCAAAAGTAATATAAAAATCCTAGATTATAATGAGATATTTTATTCTATAGATGTAAAACCATTATCATGAAGGTTTTTTATTAGGGTTGGTAATTATTCATGTGGATAATAATCCATGTGTAAATAAATGTTGATCATATTAAGAGTTTAAATGGTATCACATAGAGTATAAATAGTTGTTAGTTTGTGATTGGGGAATCTAGTCAATAAAGACAAGGAGATCATATTTTGAGTAAAACATTTTAAATAATGTTTTTTATAATCTATTATTTTATTTTCATGCATACAAAAATGTTGATATATTTATTTTATAACGGATAATGAAATTTACGTTTTATTGAGTTTGGGTTAATAGGTACTAACTCCTAAAAAGAAATTTATATCATTGATTCACCCCTCCCTCTCTCAGAGATAAATATGGATCTAGGAAAAATAATTTTATCAGATTCAGTTTCTATCTAATGATTATAAATATTGATAAGTACAATGAGAATAATTTCATTAAATAAAAGGGATGTCCTAACTTTTTATTGATTTATATATCGCATCTTTATAAATAGGATAATACCCAACCTCTTATCACATGTGTAAGTAGTTTATAATGAAGAAACACACACATTTACACCTATTATAATGTATTTTCTATGAGAAATCATTATAAGGGAATAAAAATTATAGTATGGTTTAAAATTAAATATTGATATCACATTTATAAAAGAAATATTTAAAAATTTATGGGGATTCCAAGAACCATGTAAAATATGGAATATTTGATTAAAAAGTATGACCAAAATTATAATGTGTAGATAACAAAAATACTTGATTTTATAATAGGTATGAAGACATAAAAATGATAAATGCAGAGAATATTGGCCCCTATTTCATAGAATTAAATGATATAATCCACAATATTTACAAATTGTGTGAGAATATAGATGATTCTACAATCATAAATAATCATATGAGAAATTTGTTGGACATATTTTCCCCATAGTTTCTTCATTACCATATAGGGAAGAATTATACTAAGATGAAAATTAAAATATTTTAATAGGATAAACACTTTAAAAGACATTCTATTTTAGATAATGGGTAATTGATGAAATTGATTTTAAATCCATTATAAAGGGAAAATCTAAATATGATAAAGTTACAAATTAAAGTGATTTTTATGATAATGAGGCATATAAGGATCTCATTTAGATTATTTTTCTTATATAAATAAATATCATAGTGAGAATGAAGAAAAAAATAATATAAAAATTATCAAATTTATATAATTATGAAGGAATAGGGAATTTTTCTATAAAATAAAAAAATGTTTTCTAGATCTGAATCAGATGGAGAAGGAAAGAGACACTAACAAAAGAAAAGGAAAATAAGAAGAAGGATAAGTATTATAAAATAGAAAATGTGACTTCTTGAGTAATTATATGAAATAAATTTTATTATAAAGTAAATCCTTAGTAGTTAAATTAAATTTATTTCCCCATATAATAATGAATTTGATTCTAAAAGAAATCATGATGATGATAAATAAGAGATAGCACACATTTAATGGACGTAGAATTTTTTTTGATGATTTTAACTAAAAAATACATATCTATATAAAAATATGAGAAATATATAGAAGTATAATTAAATGTCAATTCTTGAAACAAAAGAGTATATCTGGAAATAATTTTCATACATTACTGATATTAGAAAATATGAAATAAATATGTATGAGTTTGATAATATTATGAAGATTATTATAAAGAATTAATATGGTTGGGATGAATAGGTTGTTGGGATTTAATCTATGTGTGTTTTAGTTAAAATGAGTTATCTGAGTTTAGAGAAGATGTATCATGGAAGTCAAAGCTAGAGGTGAATATTTCAAATACGTTGGTGGAAGAGCTAAAGTATAAAATAAAAATTTTCACCTAAACAATCCCAATTTTAATATGATATTTATAATAATGTACGTGATAAATTGAAGTCATATTGTATTTGTACCTTCATAAATTATGAGTTCCACAAATAAAGAAGATAGGTTGAAATGATTTCAAAAGGATCCCACCACCCTAGGGAATTTAAGGCTTAGTTTATAATAGTACAATAAAAATATAATTTTTTTCGGATTTAGAATCAACTGATGAAATTAATATTTCAAGGGTTATGTGGGTTGTATGGTAGATATAAAAAATACTATTCAATGTGATTAAATAAAATTTTACATAAATTTTATGAACTAAGGGTCAGCTTTGGTGATGCTTTTAGGAGATTCATAAAAAATGAAATATAGATTATGTAATGCATAAAAAAATTCCACCCCAAATGGATATGGGTGTATAGAAAAAATATATAGAATATGTAAGAAAAGTTAGGGTATGCCCCTATATAATATTGGGAGGGGTTTTTATGAACTATTATGTAATTAATAAAATTTTAATTCATTCGAGATATCTTATGGTAATCGTAATGATTCATTTCATGTCAATAAATTGTGTTTGAATGTTTGTCTATATCAATTAAAAATCCTTAACAGATATAAAAATAAAAAATACATGTAGAAAGTGATGTTCCTGTCTTAGTCCACTCATTCGAAACCAAACTTGAATGGAAATATGGACTTAAGGGTTCCTACTCATATTCTAGAGGATACAAATTTGAACAGTATGACTACTATTGAATTCTACAGATAATATTAGATTTAGGAAAATTGGATCACAACTATGAAAACATATATATATCAATGGTATAATAAAAAAACAAATTAGTAGAAATAAATGAATAAGGTGGTTTAAAGATTATTATCAAACTGGATAAATAAATAACCATTAAGTAGTATCATGTTATGTTTTTTGATATCTTGATTCTAAACAAAACTAGGAGTAAGGGGAATCAGAAAAAATGCATACATCAATACATGCTATGAAAAAGTGTAAAAAGGATCAAAATTAATCAAAAATAGTATCATGCACATATCCATGGTCCTCTCCTCTTGTAATAAATCCTATTATATAAAATCAAGCATCAATAGCTAGGTGCTTCCCTTTTTCCATACCTGCATCCATGAGATATATTCGAGTATAAATCATTGGCCTAAATAGGGAAAGAATACAACATTTTAGGACACCACCAATGTGATCTAAAACTCTCTAGTTAGTGAATACAAAATGAACAATGTGATTGAATAATTAATTTAATGAAAAAAATAAACATGGTCCATTTTAGGGTCAATTTCCCCATATGATCCCTAGTCGGCCAAACGATCATTGGACTAACCTAGAATGTTTTTTAAAATGGGATATTATATATATAAATATATATATATATATATATATATATATATATATATTCTCAAAAATCGAGCCAAAGACTAGGTCCAAGGAGTCCCTATAAAATATCATAAGGGTCCCATTATATTTTATATAAGGTCCACTGACCAATGAATTCATATCTAGGAGAAAAAGCATCACGATCGACAAATGTAAATCATTGTTATGATGACTCATTTATCACATAATATATCATGGTTTCCTGATGATTCATGTCTAATAATCCTCTTTAAATTATAATATATTTCATGTCTAATATCTTATGTTATGGGACTGTGACGTGTCAGGTTGAACTGTTTTCATTACCCTTTCACAATATCTGATTCCATCCCCTAGTTATATAACCCCTCATTTTCATTAGGTCATAAATCTATGCCAATAGAAGTATTTATTTCCAAAAACATTTAATTTAATCCCATTTTCCCATGGAAATAAGTCACAATTTGACAAGGATCATGTGACATTTCCTTTACATTTGTGTATATATAATTCAAGTTAACATTCTAATCAATTAAATATAATAATATAAAACATAACAGACAAGCCAAACCTACATATAAGTAATATTATAAACATATGAATAAATAAAATAATGGAGGTAATTTCCTCAAATAGTGTGAAGGGTTTTAAGGAGTATTTATCTTCAAGGATATTCAATTTAATTTAGTAATTGCACAATAATGGGGAAATAAATTAATGGTATAACAAGAAGTGTAAATAATAACATTATAAAAATAAAAAATCTAATGGAGAAAAATTATACCACATACCTTGTAATTGTAGGTCACCCCTCATCTAATATGATGATCATATTACAACTAATATTAGTGAAATTTGTGAAACTATAAAAAATCACTAAAAATTTGAAATATTGCATTTCATTAGGGCCATGTAAATGATAAGGATATAAACATGGAAAAAATCAATATGACTTATAAAAATAAAATGTGTCCCAACATGACAAATGAAGTTCAATTTAAATGTTGGATGGAGAATATATCGCGTTGTTTTGGGGAGATCTAAGCAGGGATATTGATAGGAAACTTTGTGTGGAAAACTATGGATAAATAAAGTGGTTATAACGTTAACAGTTTGAGGAAAAATGGTAAAATGTCCATTTTAAGGGGAGAAATGTTCTATTAAATAATTATAAAAATAGTGTAATGACTTTTCATTGTACAATGTCTAAGAACCCAATCCTTTTATGGTATGTTAACGTAGATAGAAAAATTGTGTGCACATTATACATAGATATTTTCCAAGAAGGTACACCTCACATGGCTTATGTGAACATTTTCAAAAATAGTGTGTAAATAATGTGATTCTACTCTACTTTTTATTTTATGTTATTAATGGGAATGAGTTATCCCATTCTAGATTCAAATACACATTCACCTTTTTTTTTGCAATACATGGATTGTCCACTTCATTTGTACTTACCATGCTCGAACAACAAGCCTATTCATATTTCTCTATAAATAAAAAATATATTGAACGAGATAATCTCAAACACATCTCAATTGTGTAAGAAATCATTAGTCATTACCATAGAGATAAAACAATAAATTTAATTAAAATTTTAAATGATCATTAGCTCTATAAAAACTGGGATCTTACAACCTACCCTCCCTAAAAATACAATCTTGATACCATGAGGTTGGTTGATCTTCGTCTGATAATAACTCTAGCAACTATGGATGTATATTAGACCCTCAATCTACGGTGTCATATTACACACAATTTTAATTCCAACACACCATAATTATGGGAACATATCTTCCTCTACTAGGGTTTATGAAATAGTCTATTATACACACTAGATACTCTTAAATTAAGAATCGATGTCCAAATCAACATCATCATGATGAAGGAAATAAGATGTTTTGGAGTTCTAAAAACAGATTTTTGAAACATGTATCATGCTATACACATCCCTATATCTCAATGATATTACTATATGATAATATACATGTCTATCCTCATCTAAAATCTCAAATGTTCTGATGAAACTTGGAGATATATTTCCCTAACACTAAATTTGTCGATGCCCTATCTAAGGAAAAACATATAGGACTACTCGATACACAAACTAAAACATTAAAACCATTTAAGACAATAGAAATAAATCTTATTCCTAGTATAGTCTCCATATATTCATGTTTGTTTCATATGTTCCTACACTAATGTATCTTGAATTAGAAGAGGTCACATTAGCACTGCATCCCCTTCCACGAATCAACAAATTGATTAACTACACAACCTACCATATAGGTCCTTATAAGGATCTAACTATAAAGTGAATTGGAAGATATAATTTTATGATAAAATATATTGAGGATAATTTTCTACAAATAATCATCAAAATCAATGTCACAAAATTGAATCTATTCATATAATAACAATATCATAAAGTTAGACAAAGTTTTTTTTTCTGAGGGTGGTAGGATGTGCTCTGAATTGTTTATGAACAATGATATTTATTTATCCATTACCATAATCAAAATGTATAATAAAAATCACTATTAAATATGATGGTACATGAATCTTGATGATTTTATGAAATATCTCAATCATATTTCTGCCCAATATCATCCAATAATAACATTTCCCTGATATCGAATAAATGGATGTACACCATCCGTCTGTTAATTTTTGCTGATCTGGTGTCACTTTTTCTTAGTGACTTCAGTATGGATATCAAAAAAATACATTTTTGTGTCGTCCCATTTTCACTCCATAATGAGTTATTTCTGTGAAATAAAGACACACAACTTTTATTATGCCTTCATCTGTGTATAGGTGGAACACCATGTAACAATACCAGAAAAAACTTCATTCTATATTTCTACTATTACTAGAAGTGTAAATCATATTACATGTTGGAATGTTTGGGGTCAACAAAAAATTTATAGGGATGAGATTGTCCAATCATGTCCTCTCTCTTTTTTTCATTTACCCAAAAAATCCATAAATCCACAATAACTCATACTAATAATTGATCCATCCATGATGGTGGTCATCATCAGAATAATTTCGTTCCGGGAAAAACATTTGGGTTCTGAAAATAGTATCATCTTTACATGGTCCAAAATTAAGGAGGACACTAATAAATAAATTACATTAGGTTACTCATGAAACTCATGAGCCTCATTAAGCATCTTAGAAAAAAATAATAACTACTACTACCCACTACGAGCTTCCAAAATAACATATTTCCTTGTTTTCTTGCTAAAAGAATCATCCATTGAAATGCCTTCACCTATTATATAAGAAATATTGAAATTCAATTAATTAAGGTATTGAACACATATTCTATATCTAATTTTCACTTCATGATGAGTATTTGTATATTTTTGGCTATTCTAGTCTGTGTATACAAAAGACCATTCCCCAAGAAGATATTGTCTCCAAAATGTTATGGAATGAACAACTACACCTATCCTGATTACATGCATCATATAATTATGCTTATATGGAATCAACTGATGAGTCCCTTTTTCCATGAAACGTTCCCCATACATAAAAATAGCACTCAAAATAAATAATTAAACTTCATTATTAAACTTCATAATAATCTATATAATAACATCCACTATCCATTATATTTGGGTTTTTAATGCAAGAAGAAAAAATGAATAAAGTTAAATTTTTATTGAGATTGCATGAATAAATTCCTTTTAGAAAATTTTTTCATGGGCCCTTGACAGGAAACTACAATAATCACTTTCTAATGGTCGATAGATAAACTTGATTTTAATATAGTGGGACATGTGATGTGAAAGTTATTGATCAAAATTTTTAATTTTGAGAGCATACCATATAACTGATTCATCATTATTGTTTTCAAGATGATGTTAATGAGTTTATTATGGTCAACATCAGTTTCAAAATACACTATGATATTATACATGAAAAGTACCCAAAAAAGAATCCAAAAATGTGTGGATAATTGATTTCATGAATTCTATAAAAACAGGTGTATTGTTCATAAGACTAGATGAAATTAGAAGATAATCATATAGTGTATATCTAAATCATAATGGTATGTGATACATATTTGAGGATCTATATTTTATGTCACGATAAACCAAGATCAAATATATTTTTTTAAACTCGATCCGATTTGGAGGTGGTTTAATAGATTGTCTATAGGTTCTAATGGATATTATTTTTTTATAGTATGATAAATTAACTATATCCACATATAATGTGAAGGTCTTTTCCACCTTAATGCAGAAAAAATGTATGATCCCCAAAAATATCTATTGGGTTGTATAAAACCTTCCTCTTCTAGGACCTATAACTTTGTCTTATCTTCAATAAGATCAGTAGGATTTATTCTGTAAGGAAGGATAAATACATGTTCTTCTCATTGAATAATATCATGGGTGAATTCTACCTCTCTCATTTGTGGTATTATATAAATTAATTCGGGAATAATTCCCCCAAAAAAATACACTATTGGATGAAAATATACTTCTCATGATCCCTTGTAACATAGAAATAGGGTGTCCATTTTGGGTGGAACTCCACCGAATCCATGATGTGTATTTCTAGATTATCATTCCCAGACATCACTTTCTCATTTATTTACATATCAACTTCTACTAGGTAATGATAGTGACACTATTTGATGAAAAAAATTATTTATTCACTATGTAACTGACACATTAATCCTAAAAATGATCTCTAAGACCCACCATATGAAGGACAAAGTGGTTTCATATGAAACGTTAATTTCCAAACTCAAAGTGACAGACCATGAATTAACATACACATTCTATTAGTAATAAAAATAACTTATAAAGATTCATCACTCCAGAAATTAAGTAAATTCCAATCCCACATATTACCATAATATATATATATATATAAGGGTTTTAATGAAAGTTTTCAAAAAGAGCATATATAGTAGTAGAGGATATTAAAAGAAAACCTCACACTATAGATCCACTAACACTCAACCACTTTTGGATAGACTATAATTATTGTAACTTGTAATATCCACAGTCATGAACTACATCCTGAAAACCCTAAGGAGGGACACCCTACATGACAAACACATCATTTGTCTAGATTCACTAACCACGTCCAAAACGTTTCCCCATAAATCTATTAAAACTCCAAATCCCTTTTTGACATGGAGATTCGATTTTATCACAAGAAATTAGAGATAAAATGAATCCACTCCCACTCAGATGTGTTGGGGTGATTTGAAAAAATAAATCGATGTGGCCCATTCGTCCAAATTCATGACACTCAGTTGAATACCTATTTAATTTGGGATTCATGGGACATAACTTCACATAATAATGCCATATCACAAAAAAATTTGGTATGTATTATATGCCTTCGCATGAAACAACATTCAGACTCAAGGAGATGCTTCCTGCAGATAGATGAATAAGTCCCTTATCTAGGTAGTATACCACTCAATCCCACACATTCTACTTCCCACAAATATTTCTCTTTGATTATGCTTTTTATCAGTATGTAATAAATTATAGTAAACTATATTACATTCATAAAAGGATTAAAGGGTTATACTATATTATCATCAAAACCATCGTCCTTACAACATCTCATCACCAAGAAGAGTATGTTTTAATCGTTAGAGATAAATTCAACAATATGAATAGCCTATAAAAAAACATCACCATATTGTAGGTGTATAAACACACAATCTCATTCATTAATCATAATTTATGGATATAAGTAATCATCAAAGCAATTATGGATGTCCCTCTAGACTATGTTCTGATGACGATATTCCTAGTTTACAACATTCATTCAATTATTCTATGAATCCATAATCATTTATGTACTGATTTTTACATGCCTTTCTGAAAGAATCACCATAAGAATTAAAGTAGATATAACTCAATATAGGTATGAATAAATTTCATTTGGGAAATGATCCCTTTATCATATAAGTAGATGAAGTTGTTGAAATTTACACATTAACTCTACAATAGTAGGTGATGGTCATGAGCCTCCCAACATAGTCTTTCTAATACATTGGAAACCCTCTCAAAATAAAGAATTGATGCATAAATCAGGTAAAACAATATGTTTCACGGGTGAAACTACTTGAGGTATTATATGTGGGGTATGTCCCACCTTGTCCAAAACATGGTCATCACTACCTTCATGGAATTCACTGTAAGGGCATCATGGGGGAATATATCTACAATTCCAATGGTAAGCCATAACATGAAATTAGATAATATAAAAGATCTCATATAAAATAATAATAGACGTATAATATTGTCTTTAAATGATTAAATATCCATATATATTCACGTTATTCTAGGACTAGGTAACATATAATATTATGATGGGGCATAAGAGAAACTCCCAAAATTCCACTATAATGCCAGGTCTAGGTTACGTATAACAGATTCATATCTCAAAATTGATGTTCAATTTTATAGATTATCTATAGATATATTATAGAGTAAAAAACCCTTAATATGTAATTTGAATCCCCATTCAATGTCAACAAATTCATTTCTATGTAAAAAATTGTCACATATTATATTTATACTATGGTCTAGTAATATGAGTAACCAATCCAATGTTATAAAGGAATAAATTTATAAGAGACAATTTTTATAACATGTAAATACATCCAAACACTTACATAGTTTATTTAATAATAACAATTCATTATTTAATTATTCAATTATATCGATAACGGTTACTAATTTTTAGAGATGCACACAATGTAAAATAAAATTGGAATCAATTTTAGTGAAATCAACTAATTTTTCACCTTGTGGGATAACCTTGACATAGATCAAAATTTTGATAACATGTATGTCAAGGAACCATAATAACTCAATGAAAGATGATATTATTTAGGTTGATGTAGACACAAGAGATAACAACTTATTTCCTCTATTTTATTTATATGAAGATTGAGTATAAATTTTCAAAAGAAAAATCTATGAAAAAATTAAAATGTATAATAAATAGCAAAAATTTAACATGACATGGAATATAAATGACATATAAATACTTAGGTACCTATAGTGTTTAATGATTCAATAATTCATTGTTATCCTAGACTAGTTTAAAAATTCAATAAAAATAACACCATCGGAAATCATGTGAATCTCCCAATAGGGATGTAATAGAATAGTAACAAGAATTATATTTAACATCATGCCCCTTTCCATGGAATTTTGCTTTTCATTATTGGGGGTTAGTTACTCCTAGTCCTAGGCTCATTATTAAATTTTTATAAATCCAAATATTTTTATACCGTCCCAAAATATTAACAGAAGGACCAATAAAATATGTCCAATACCACATCGTGAGATCCATGGCCCATTACCCCCATAAATAACCAAAACATGTTTGTAACATATTCTCATGAACACATTCTTATACATTACAAGTTCTTGACTTAGAGAAATGTTTTTTTGATGGTTTTATGGGGAGATAATATCCTTCGTACCATAGTGGTGAATAATAACAAAATAACGATAAATCATAGAGATCATAATAATGATAATAATATATATGATATAAATTAAAAAGACTATATTAACAAAAACATCCAAATGGATAAGAAAATAACCATAATTCAATAACATTTCCGAAATTATGATTTAATGGTGTTATAAAAAATGGGAGTAAGGTAATCATTATGGAAGACAAACATCAATACATTCTATAGAAATGTATTCAGAAGACCAAAATCTCTCTCTAATAAAATCTCAATATCTATTTTGGTACACTTCTCCTATTATCCATCATACTTTTAGAAAATCAATCATTGATAGTTGGTAACATCCCGTTGTCTATACATTGTGGATGTTTATCTGAGTGCCAATGGGATGTTTGAAGATGATGTAATTACAACTCTTAAGGTCACCATAATTAGTGTATAATAATAATAGGTTGGTTAATATAAAATGAATAGTCTGCAACCCTAATCAACATAATGTAGTAATATTAACAAAATCATTATCTAGCTCAGTCTCCTCATAGAATTACATTCCATCCAAACCTACTTCATCATAATTAGGAATGACAATTAGAACATGACATCATAGATGTATATATATTTATATTGGTTGTAGATTTAACCCACGTCATATGAAAGATATGTTCATGTAATATATTATAAGGGCTTCATTAAAATTTAATTACGGGGAATCAACAAATGAATTCAAGTTAGGATAATAGAACATCATGTCTAACAAATCTCTATCAAATATTTGAAGCATCATCTTTGAAATCATATATCAAGGTTTCATGAAGAGTCATTTCATAAATCCACATTAAATGATAGGGAAACCCATTTCCAATATCTTCTATTAATGGGTAATACAACTTAATTTATAACCCTCCCATTAATCATTTCTGAAAATACAATTCCAATGTGTAATATTATAATAATGAATTATATTTAATACTTTAACACAATCCAAGAAAAATATATATGTAATTTCGATAGTTATTTAATCCCATCTATACCGGTGTTTAACTCAAACATTCACAATAATAATGTGACTTTTATTATCCATTTATTATTACTTTTTTTTTACATTTTACATTTAAATTGATTATATTTACTTATTTAAAACATAACTGACAATAAAACACCAAAATTAAGGTGGGTCGATCAAAAATTCATTCCCAATAAAGATTAGGTATATTAACACTGAAAATATAAATGCTCTAAGGGGTATCTAAAAGAAGGGATGATCATTTTAATTTTTTAATTTCACATTTTTTATAGTAATGTGGTGACAGTTCAATGTGGAATAGAATAGAATACAATATATCCGTCAAAATATTGATGTAAAATTAATATATCTCCTGCATTTTAATGATATATGACGCTTAATTAGATATCTACTTTTGATTCATTCTAGAATAATAGAAGTTATATAAAGTAGGAAAACATCACAAAAATAGCACATAATAGCATCCAAAAATACCACTTTAAATATGATGATATAAAAAATGAAAATAATCAAGATGATTCATTTTCTTTTCAAGAGGGAAACAATGTATCTAACAATATTTGATTTAGATGCTATTGGATGGATATATCTCCAATACTATGAATTATATCCAAGGGGGAGACCAAGTAGAAGTGGTGCATGAGAAATATGGGAGAAAGAAGGTGGAAAAGGCCTTAATCGATGGAGGTGTAAAAAATGAAATAGTAGTTTTTAAATGGTTGTATGGTTTTTCCTCACATTTAGACAACATGGGAGTAAACCACATGTTTTCAACACTCCAAAAACCTAATCCTTTTAGGCTTTTTGATATAAGTTAGAAAAAATGTGAACACACCGTGTGTAGATATTATCCACTAATCCACATATAGTTTTGGTGAATATTTAGACAAATGATGCACAAAACCGATTCATTATTAACTTCACTTTATTTTAGGTTTTTCATACGTATGTATCCTCTCTTTCTTTGTAAATATAACCATGAACCTCTATTTTGGGCCACACGTTGGAGTAACTATATTTATACTAGTCATTAAAAAGTAATGAATCTCTATGTGTTTTTTCTAATATACTAAATTGAGTCCCTTATAAAATCCCATACATTCCAAAAAACCTTCATGAACACTTTAGGATTTCCAATATTGATAAAAACAAATGTTTAAATAGAAATTTATGGGATTCACACCCATATGAAAAACTAATATATTACTATGATTACAAAGAAAAAAAAGTGACTCAACATGTTATGGATAAATTTGCTGGTGTTCTATTCAAAACATGTATATTTTAAGGATCAATGTGTGAGATGGTGACAAATTGGACATGAAATGAAGAATTGTTTGAAAATACTTCAAGCCTATAAATAATTTATCAATTATTATATCATATCATAATGATATGGAATTTATTTATTTAATAAAGATGAGAATAATTCTCAACATAAATAAAACAATTTTGGGGGGAATAATAATATAAAATTGATAAATGCTGAGAAAAATATGATCACCTAAAATGGAATGTTTATAATTAATGAGAATGATTGATTGAAGGAAAACCTCCAATATGACTGTTACTAATTATGAATCAAACTTTTTCCTCCTTGTTCCATATTGTTAGTTTTTAATATATGATAATATGTAGGGATAAAATTATGTTTTTTACTCCCTATAAATAAGAGAAGATTATCTTCATGATGTAATATGACATCTATGAAGATGATTAGATGAATTAAACACCTCAGTGGGAGAGAAAATGAGATGAATAAATCAAACATGGAACCTAGAAAATATTGCTAACTTTAAAAACGGGATAAATATGTTTTAAAATAAATCATACAAACTATATTTTCATTAATTTTAATAATTCTATAAATAATAAGAAGTGGATAATTAATTTTATATAATATTGGGTGTTATATTAATTTTATTATAAATATGTTGATGTATTTGTTGATATGTGTGTAGGTGAAATATGACATTATAATTTTTTTAATATCCCCTAAATGAAAATTTGGTTTCGTGGTACATATTTGATAACTTATGGATATAATGGAATCCCTAGGTTAAACCAATATTTTTATCTACACAATGGTAGATCACATAAAATTATAGTTGACTATCTAAAGGCCATTTTCTTAGTAGAATACGAGATTCTATAATTTTTACTTGTGAGAAATGGTTTTAATTCATATTTGAAAGGTGAGAAATTTTGTTTGATAATTTTTGAAGGGATAAATATGATGTGGGAAATATACCCTATTTAACAATTTCTTTTAATATCAATAAGGGGGAGCTGAATTTTTTTCATTTTTATATGATTAATGTGGCTCTGATCAATAATTATAACGTGGGAAATGGAATCTATTAAATAAATAATTAAGAAATATTTTCAAAAAGGTTGTGTGAAGGAAACATAAAGCCTACTAAAGTGATATTGAAGAAAAAATTAGATTATTTGTAAAGTAAATCGGAAACTATAGCTCAATAATGTTAAATATAATTATTTATCGAGAATCAAGAAAATTCAAAATGTTAAAATTTGATGATTCATGTAATTTTGTGAAGTAAAACGAAATTGATTAGAATGTTATTTACAATATGTTTTGAAATATTTAAATACACTATAGAATTATAATATTAAATTATTTAAATTAGAATAAAAAATAAAGCTATAGTTTTTATGTAGTTATTGATAATAATGCTATGATCATGAATCTACTCAGAAGATACGATAAGGACCTGTTAGTTGACAATTATGTGATAATTTAAGATTAGTGATTTAGTTATTGACTAAGTTGAAATAAGCATATCATACAAACATATTACAAAATTTTAGAGTAATATTCAATAATTTTCATAGTAATACACACCAATAACAAAAAGGACCAGTTTAATTTTAGTGTTGAAATATAATCATCTTATTTTGAGAAGGGTCATAATCATATCTGGAAATTCTCTTCCCACATATTACCATTCATTGATATATTTAAATTAAGACCTTTATTCATATCATGGGGAAAATAAAACATTCTAATGGGTGTCTTTAGATGTCCTGTAAGGGTAAACATGGAATATATCACATAAATAACATTAGTGAGGACCATATTATCATACAGAAATTGTAGTATAATCATGTATATAAAATAATAAACTAATACAAAAAAGATCAGAACCCGCAACTGAAGATTCCTTGCCTAAAATTATTCAAAACATGAATCCTTATATTAAAACAAAACCATTATCATGGTTCTAGAAAATAAAAACATAACCTTGTGGCATATCATAATAATGTGGCATAAACATAATTATAGGAAGTCATAACATTTTGGATAAAAAATCACTACCAGAATCCCATAACAAAATGGATTTGAAATCATCACTGCCATGCCGTATTATTATTTATTTGGAATCAACACTATAATTCCATAGTATAAGGGATCAAACATTATTACCATGATCCATTAGTATATTCTATTATGAACTATTACCAGCATTTCATAATATAGTAGATTATGAAATTCTTCTAGAAACTATTAGTAGTCACATGAGATATGGAAAAAACTATCCATTTTAATGGGGGATTGTAAAAGTAAAACCCATACCATTATGATAAACCATACATATGTGTTCCACAATAATATATCATTCACAATTATATAATCACATAATTGACCAATGTAGTGAAATTAATTTCACTTGAACTATCATAATGCTTCACAACATTCTAAACAATGAATGAAGGATGATAGTATCATAAGATTATATCCTCAATAAATCATAACAATCCTTATCAGATTAAAAAATAGATGAAAATTGATTTTCTATATCTTTTGGTATATGATATGAAAAACAATGAAAATAATCTGATTATTTTGGTAAATTTTAAACTAAAATTCTCAGAAAATGGAATTTATAATTTTCAATTTATTATCGTTTTAATTTTTAATTAATTATTAATAAATAATATTTTCTATTATGGTATGATAATATATTCATTTACTAATTGTTAAAAATATATTTTTTTCACTCCTTTGTGAAAAGTAAAATATAAACTACTCAAAAAATGTAATAAATATTCCCATTTAATATAATTCAATTAATGTAAAATTTAGTTTTATAAAAATATACAAAACTTTTGGAGAATACAAAATAACACTATTGAAACATTTCAATTAATAAGTTCGTGAAAGAAAAATATACTAGAACTAAAATATTAAATAAGGATGTCTTTGCATAATAGAATTATTTCAGTACTTTTAGTACCACAGAGAAAAAAAAATTACAGAAAATGACACTACCTGCATTAATCATGATAAGGGAAGGGACAAAAGATTGGAAAAACCTTCCTTCCTTATGTTGAAGGAGAGATAATGACCCCTGAGACCCGCCTTCAATAGGCCTCGAAGTGGTAACTTGCACCAATGGCATAGAATCACACGTAAAATGGATGGAATTACCATTTTAATTTTTTAGGATCATGAGAGAAGATATTAAATCACAAAAAAAATAGAAAAATAGGATTTCATAGTAAAACTAGATTAATCACTTCCCATATGCATGTTTCAATAATAATTGCTACACAAAATACAAGAAAACTCAAATGGAAGGTACCAAAAAAAGGAAAAGAAGCAACATCAACGGTCCTAATGTCTGAACTAGTACGGCCTGCAACGGTCTTCAATGTCCTCTTGGAAACCTAAATGTAGTTTTGTATGCGTAGGGTGAGCATTCAAAAATACATAGTAGGGAAAACCAAAATATCTCATGCACAAGTGGGGAGTTATTCTATTTCCCTAGGAGAAAAGGAAAATAAATGAAGAACTTAGCAAGGAAACTATCCACCCAAACCTCACATATCCACACTCCCCAAATAACGCATGTTAAGTAAATTATTAGTAATAACACATCATTGTTTGGGTACCCCGCACCAATTTCCACTTGTTATTGAAGACATATAATGCTTCAGACCACCCCCGACATTCTTCCCCCATTCCAAAAACCATATATCCCTCACCTGGGCTACAAAAACAACACATCCCTCACAAAAAAACATTTTCCACAACAAAAACGCATATCCACATCCATAAACACCAAGACTAAAAGAGCTACCCCCATGCCCCAAGACACCCGGTCCATGACAACCACTACCCCACCCAAAGTCACTAGGGCCTCATCTCAAATACAATTGGGAAACAACCTTCCCACACCCATCAGGGAAAACAACCACAACAACCAAGTCCAATGAATCTTGGGCTATAATGGATATCAGAACATCACAGCCTACCTTAAGTGTGCTGGGATACTTAGAAAATGGAGAAGAAAATATGCTAAAAACCATCCACTCATAGGAGTGTTGGTAAATTCACCCTCCCCGATGAAATGGGGGTGTTCGACCTGATGTTCTCAACTTGGGTGGGGTGTGAATAAGAAACATAAAAACTAAAATATAAATATAATTAAACCAGAACCAATCCTAACATAGGGGTTCCAAAACATTCCCATACATAAATACTCACATTTCTATTCATTCATAAAAGCAGAAAAGCCACATCAATGTCACAAATCATTCCTAGAAAACAAATCTCATTTTATCCCATTCTTGTTATCACATTCAAGTGGTTTCATTTAAATAATTCTTCACTACTGGGTATTTAATAATCCTAACAACAAACTAAGGAGGGAAAACATCCATGAATCCAATTAAGCATTCACACCCTGTTTTCATATTAAGACACAACAAAAAAAGGGAACTGTGAGATCCCTCAAAATACTAGAACCAAACCCAATGCCAACATATTGCCCCATAAGGCCTTAGATTTAGAATCCATCAACTGCACCACAAAAGGGGATCCCATCCCCATCCATATCACCAAAAATTATTCTTAACGAACAACCACACATGTTACCAAGACAGAGTAAGGGAGTTTTGTATTCAAAAATACCATTCATTTAGATACTTCATTCTATTTGGTTAACTGGGGATATCAGATGATGATTCTTTTTCACTGTATATTCATTTAATTAAACAAGTTTACATGATAAAAAAAATTTCCATGTTATATCTATTTAATCATCGTAGAGTGGAAAAGAAAAGAAATGATTCATCAGTGTGGAATAAAGGACCACAAATGACCATGATTTTGTATGTACATAAGCGCATAAAGTTCAAAAAATATAAGGAAAGGTAAAAGAGTACAAATGTTTCATCAAACACACCCCTTCATTCATTAAAATTCATTCATTATCTTCGTTAAGGTTTGGTTTCATCCTTCCCTAAAGGAATCACTATCATACCCACCCCTCATGACACACATTAATGAGAGAATACGTAAGAAACCTACTTGGATGATTAATGATTGATGTTTTTCTACTCAGTCCAAAAAATATGGATGTGTGACTTTAGGGGAACAACACCGAGGAATCCATGAATGAGTAGGAATGTCTCCAACATAGGTGCACCAATATAGTTGGGAAGAGTGGACTGAAAACGCACCAATGAAGGAAAATGATTCCATCCAAGATGAATAAATAATCCTCATGTGATAAATGGTGAGATCTTGGAGTTATGTGATATGAAATCTTGAACTGCATTAATGGTGGATCGTGGTTTCACCAAATGGTTGTACAATTTCACATAATGGACATAATTGTTAATTTACAGTTATCATCGGATAAGTGTCCATAATGGATCTGAGGTAAAGGGTTTCCTTTAAACAAAGGAGAATATGTAACATGGGTGGAAATGGAAATCACATTAAAATGGTGTGAATCCTATGGAAAAGAATTACATTTTGGTATGACAAGGGTCTCTTAGATCCTATGAGATTTTAGATATCATTTATAGTATTTTAAATGTCATTGAAAGAGATATTAAAATACTTTCATGTCAAACGATACATTGTAGGTGTGGAACTAGGATGAGTCAGGAACTATAAAAAGAAACAGAGGGTGGGACACCATTTAGCGAGACACAGTAAAGGTGCCACCGCCATTGTGCCACCAGCACAGTGCTACCATGAATGTTTCAACTGTTACAGTTCTGCCGTGACCGGTTCCATAACCATGGTGTCACCATCAAGGTGCTCCCTTGATTGGTGCCACAATCACGGTGACATTGTGACTGATTCCAGCATGATCGGTGTGACTATATTTATGGAACCGAGTTTTGGAAAATTTATGGACTAGCATGGTCTAGTCCATTACATCAGATACTTCTCAATCTATTATTGTCCTTGAGAATTTAAAACCGACTAGAAAAGAGGTCTGAACAACCCTCCTTAAGATACATCTTAGTAGTCACCCTCCTCAATGTCTATCTCCTGAACAACCACAGATTATCTGAGGCTCCACAAAGGCCCCTTCTCAAAATCTAAGATCACCTCTCCCTCCAATGATCATCTGTAGAATCATTACTTTTTCAATCCCCCCAAAAATCCACACAAAAATACAAAGTACTCATTGTCCAGACATCTGGCTTAGGAATCCCTTCCCTAATGTCAGGATATTGTTCGCTTTGGGCTCCAATGACTTGCCCTGCACATGTTTAATTGCATCCTCCTTAATGATTATTGATTAGGGATCAGGTCCTCCCTAACCACAGTCGGGACACATCACACACAACTAGAGAACAAGGAAAACATCACATTTCATAGTAAATAAGATCAACCACTACATCACAAACAATTACAAAACGAAACTGAACAAAACTCAAAACATCTCAGGGTACTGGGAAAGCATATATTCCTCACATTCCCAAGAACTCTCCTCGAGGACACCATGCATGCATACCACACGAACAATGGGGATTTTTAATCCTCATACCACATTCTTATCACTATCATCAATCATCAATGGTCGTTTTATGAATGTCATGTCTTCCTTGATATACAACTTTCCCCAGTCAAAGATGTGTGACTAATCATGTAGATACCGATGTATCTGAGATACATTGATGACGTCATGTACCCTATTTAGTAGCGGTTGTAGTTCATGATGATAAGCCACTATGTCGACCTCCCATGACACCTCTAAGGGTCTAAAAAACCTGAGGGAAAATTTACATCCCCTGCCGAAACTCTGTTGCCCATGTCAATTGGAGACCATAAAAAAAGTGGTCCCTGAGCTCAAACACCAAGGGTCCCCTCCTATGATTGGCATATGACTTCTTCCAGTCTTGAGCCACCTTCAACCTCTTCTCTATGAGCTGAACCTTCTACATTGTTCTCTACACCACTTCCAGGCCCAGAACTCCTACATTCCTGACCTCTGTCTAGCACACGGGTGAGGAAAACGTCCTCCCGTACAAGGATTCGAATGGATCCATGCCAATGGTAGAGTGATAGTTGTTTTTGTTGGAAAAATATACCAGAGCAATGTGTTGTACCCACGATCCCCCAATGTCCAACACATGGGCCTGTAACATATCCACCAACTTCTAGATGATCCTCTCTGACTTAGGATCTGTCTGGGGTGGAAAGTAGTGACGAGGCATAACTATGTGTAAAAAGCATGTTGAAATCCTTTTCGGACATGTGAGATAAACCAAGTATCCCGATCGGAGACTATTGACCTCGTAAATATTTTCAACCACACCACCTCATCTACATACTTCTTTGTCAGGGTAGCCACCTCAGTCGAGTCCTTGATTGTCAATAAATTAGATGATTTTTTCATCTAATCCACCACTACCAAAATAGAATCATAACCCCCTTGAAATTTGGGTGGTCCAATTATGAAATCCATCGAGATGTCATCACACATCCCCTCGAGGAAATATAATTTTTATTAAAGTCCTCCTAAGACGCAGTTTTCAGCCATCACCTACCGACACAGATGGCACATTGCCACAATCTCTGCCATTGTCTTGTTTACCCCAAAAAACCATAAATGATCCCTAAAACCTTGGTACATCTTGGAAACATCAGGGTGTACCACCATGGGTGGGTTGTGGAACTCATCAATAAATCTCTTGCACAATTCCACAGAGACAAACAACTTTCCATGAAACATCATCTTATTCTTGCCAATTTTTGACTACCTTTTCGGTGTGTTTACCTAGCTTACACGATTGTGCATTACTTCATCCTCTAGGTCCCACCACTAATATTCCTCCCACTGCCTCAATAGAGAGGACTGCACTATCATCTGGAATAAACATCCTCTAACATCCTCCACCCTAGCATCTATGTGTAGGGAAAACAACTCCTCCATCGCCTTTCAATCATCTGCTGATTCTATAACAACATCCTTTTGTGACTTCATTCCCCATGCATCGACCACCACATTCCAAATTTCTGAGGTGTAGGAAATCTTGATGTCATAGTCCTTATTAAATTCCATCAACCTCACCTTCCTCCTATTCATGTCCCATAGAGAGAATATATACCTAAAGCTCTTATGATTCATGAAGACCACAAAGCACTCCCATGTGATGCAGTGCCTTCACAACATTAGTGAAAACATAACCTATTGAATCTCCAAGTCATGTGTTACATAGTTACTCTCATAGATATTTAACTTCAGAAAACCATAAGAGATCTGCCCTTACTTTTGTATTAGCACACACCTTATGCCTTGGCCTGAAGCATCAGAGAACACCTCAAACATCACCGCTTCTTCTAGAAACCTCTACACTGGGGAACTATCTAGCATCACCTTCAAATAACTAAAGTTTTCCTGACACCTCTCACTCTATAATAAATTTGGCCTTTCATGTTCAAGGCTATCAAATATGATGCAACTCGAGGGATGTTGGGAACGAAATTCTGGTATTAACCTTATAAACCCATGAAAATAAAAATATGTGTAACATTTTTGGGTTCTTCCCATGAAACAACCACCTCGACCATTGATTGGTCCATAGATATCCCTTACATGGACTAAACATATGCCATCTAGAACCTTCACATGGACATCTTCCTGTAGGGTTAGTGATGTTCAAGGACCAATAAACCCATTATTAGATGCTCTGTGTGGTCCTCCTATTATCATGGGTAGTTCAAGATGGAATTAATAAACATGATGAAAAACTAGTCCAGATATTCTTTTAATACAGATTTAATGAGTCCCATAAACATGGATGGTGAGTTCTTAATGCCAAATGAAATGACTATGAACTCACTGATTCCACACATACACTTAAAAGAAGTCTTTGGTATATCACTATCATTCAGCTTCATCAAGTGATAAGCTGACCTCAGGTTGATATTGGAGATCCATCATACCCCCTTCAACATATAAAAAACGACCTCTATCCTTGGGAGAGGGTAATAGATCGTGATTGTTACATGATTCAGTCTCTAGTGGTCTATGCATAGCATGAGACCAACATCTTCCATCTTTATGAACAAAACTATAGTGCCCATTGGTGAAACGCTTGGTAGAACAAAACCTTTAACTATCATATCATCAATATGAATCCATAACTCCTGCAACTCAGAATGTGGCATCCTATTAGGAGCCTCGTAAATCGTATGGGAATCGGGATGCAAGTCTATCCTGAACAAATCATCACATCGAGGGGGTATAGTCACCAACTCCTTAGGGAATACATCCATAAACTCACTAATAATTCCTGAAACATCCACCATCTCTATGTCTGGTGACTCCGATGATATGTTGGCTAACATGTAAAGAAGGGGCTCCATTCACTGGCTACCCATCTGCCATCACATCTCGCCGACGAAAGTTACATGTCATCCCCTCACACTGGAAAACACAACCCATATCTGCAATCAGTTGATATCGAAACACAAAGAGAACAACTATTCGATGCCTAAAATGACATTGTATGACTACATATATAGAAAAGGAGGTCCCCACTAATCTAATACAACCAAACCATTAGTCTGTATCCTCGGAAAACATAATACATGTTTGGATGACCATCAACTATTGTACTCAAAACAAAGGGTACGAGAAGTATCCCTATGTCATGACCCAAAAAAGGGATATACTTGGTAAAATAAAAGAGTTTTAAGCTATTGAATCAATCAAGGAACATTCAAGTGTGCTAATCAATCTGATCATAACTCGAATGAAATACGGCCCTGATGGAACTGCTTTCTCTGAGGCGTGCAACTGTCCATGCCCAACTCCTCTTCCCCTTAGATGAATGCCACCTCCAAAACCATTCCTCGGTTGTGGTCATTGAGGAGCGCAATGTGGTCAGACTCCTCCTACTATGTCTTTTCTGATAAGGGTGGGAGCTCATGGTCCCAACAGATGCTGGTGAAAAGGCCTCACTGGAAACTATTGCAGCTGAGGTGGCTACTGAACCAGCCCACCCCCACTATACTGCACATGGTCCTGGAACTGATTCTGAAGGATCACAGGGCTTCCACAAATTAATAATCTCAGTCCGGGGCCTAAGAATAAAGGATGAGGATTGGGAGATTGGAACTGGAAATGATGGGTCTTGCTCCGCACTGCTCAAAACCTAGAAGGGCGTCATGCTAGAGGTCTGTTGCTAACAGCCTTACACGTTGACGAGCCCAACTGGCTCCCCAGTCATTGCACTCCTCCCAGCATGTGATTACCCTCCCCCACATCTCCAATATTTAGTAACTCCAGGTATGTATGTATAGTTAAGGGAGTGACAAAATATTGAAGTGATGGTCAGAGTGCCACCACTAAACATCTCACCCGAGAATCCTCATCCCAAAAGAGGCCCAGGGAAGAACTGATTGAGATCCTTGTACTTGATCCTCTACTCCCAAACTGACATTATATCCTACTTAAGTGAGATTAGTTCATTTCTCTTCTCTACCTTCATTGTGGAGGAGAGGACTCTGCCCGGAACTCACTCTCGAAGTTAGTCCACAAATCCTTAGCATCCAACTTCTCTCCAAGATAGAGAGTCCACCATTGACGAATTGTTCCTCACATCTGGATTATAGAAAGAGGAACTCAATACTATGTTGATGTATGGATCAAGGTGAAATCTATCACCACCTTCTTGAGATAGTTTTTTGTCTCCATGTATGAGACACTACCCTCTTACTACCCGAGGGTCTATCTCTGAAAGGCAAAATGTCTATTCTTCGACTATTCGTCCACCTCTCCTTGATCATATGTATGCTGAATAGCTAGATCAGCCTCCTGGTCCTCTATAAGCTATTTTTCTCGTGGTTTCGATTTGGGTGCAATGGATGCAATGTATATAAGGAATGCCTATTCCCGAGTAGTGTGGATGATTTATTTTAAAATTTTTATAATACATTTAATTTATTTTAAATCCCAAAAATACCGATGACATATAATAAAATAAGTCATTATAATGAACGAAAAATTTATAGTTACTCTACCATGAAATCATTGTACCCACATGTGGACGTTTGGTAGGTCCAGAGTCCTTACATCGGATCATGGCGGCCTTAAATTCCACGTCCTAGCCAGTCTCCCCTATCCTATTTCACATTCCATGATTTCATAACACTATTTACGTACGATCCCATTCAATACTTGCTATGCCTAACTCTAGTATCCATAATTTCTCTCAACCTTCTGATTATACCATTCTTTCATGTCCCGCCTTCGCCATGATGAGGGAAGGGACAACTGTTATCCAAACCCTTCCATCCTCAAGATGAAGGAGGGATAATTACCCACATTACCCACCTTCAAAAGGATCTGGAGTGGTGACTAGAAGCAAGATTATAGAATCACACATAAAATTTAAGGAATTACCCTTCTAATTTAGTAAGATCCTGAGATAATAGAGTAAATCCCAAACAACACCAAAAATAGATGAAAAAGTAAATCCAAAACAATCAATTACATGTTGTATCTTCCAATAATTAGTTGTAGAAAAATGAAAGAAAACTCCCTGGGAGAGTACCAAGATAAAATAAAAGAATAATTTTGAACGGTCCCAACGTCGGAACAAGTAGTGACCAACACGGTCCTTGAAGACCACCTAGAAACCTGAAAGTAGTTTTATATACATAGTGTGAGCATACAGATATACTAAGTAGGGGAAACTAAAATCTATAAGGCACAAATGTGGATGAATTCTAATGCCATGTGAGAGAAGGAAAGTAACTAAAGAACAAAGAAAGGAAACTATCCACCCAATCATCACTAAGGCACACTCCCCATACAACTCAATTCCTGAATGTAATAGTAATTAAACATCGATGATTGGGTACCCTGAACCAATTTACCACTATTTATTAAAGGCATCCTATGCATCAACCCTGTCTCTCTATTCTTACCATAGTCCCAATACCATCCCCCCTGACACCTGGGCTACCACAACCGCACATCCTGCTTGCAAACACCTGGTCCACAAAAACCACACATAACCACACCCATAGACACCTGGGGCAGAACAACTACCACCACCACTGAAGACACATGGTCCAGAACAAACACTTCCACACCTGAGGACACCTACGCCTCATTCTGAAGACACTTGGGATTAATCCTTCCCACACACACATAGGAAAACCACAACAACAACCATGTATGAATAATCATGGACTATAATTGAGCTCAGGCTGTCGCAACCTGCCCGAAGACTATGGGATACTAGGGAAATGGAGAAGAAAAGATGATAATAAGAAGCCACTAATAGGAGTGTTGGGATAAACACCCTCTCAAATGAAATGGGGGTGTTCGACAATATGTTCTCAACATGGGCGATGTGTGAATAAGAAAAATATGAACTAAATTATATATATATGTATAAAATCACTCATCCCATCATTTGGGTTCCAAAATTAGACCATACATATACACCCTTATTACTATTCATTCGTAAAAGCACAACAACCAAAACCAAGTCACAGCTCATTCCTAGAAATATAATGCCCTTTGAACTCATTTTTGTTATAACATTCATGTTGTTTCCATTTGAATAATTCATCACTACTATGAAACTAAAATGTATAACCACAAGCCAAGGAGGAAGAAATATCCACGAAACAAATTAAGAATTCACACACGGTTCTCTTATGAAGTCACAAAAATAAAGTGGATCTTTTAGATCCCTCAAAGTACTAAAACCAAACCAAGACTCAATAGATGGCCCCACATAGCCTCAGATCCACAAACCAACAACTGCACCACAATAATGGTTCACATCCCCATCCACGTCACCCCATAAGAAAAAATCATAACAACCAAACATGTCACTGAGAAAGATCATGGTTGTTTTCATATTTAAACAAACTATTACATTAGTTATGTCATTCAATTTGTTTATCTGGGTTGATAACACGAGAATTCTTGTTCAATGGAAATTCATTTTATCAACCGAGTTTACCTGATTAACCAATTTTTATGTTAAATCCATTTAATCATTTCATAATTAACCAGAAAAGTAGAGATTCATTAGTGTGAAAGAATTGACCACCACTACCGTGATTTTCTGTGGAAATAATCCAATTAAATTCACTACATATAAAAAAGGTAAACGTGTACAACAACATCATAAAACACAACCCTCCATTATTTAAAAAACCTTCATTATCATCATTATGTTTTGGTTTAATCCTTCCCTTAAGGAAAAAATGTCATACCAACCCCGTGTGTTACACAATAAAGAGAGACCAAGGAAGAACCCAACTAGAATGATGAAAAATCAATGTTTTACTCCTTGTTCCAACAACATGGGAAAAAAACTTTTAGGGGATGAACTCTAAGGACTGTAATAATGAGCAGGAAAGACTCCAACACTGGCACACCACTATAATCAGGACGTGGGACTCCACACACACTACGGAAATGAAAAATAGACGAGCCAAGGAGAAAAATGAATCCTTTCTCGAAAAATGGTGAGGTCATAGAGCTACGTGATATGTAATATTGAATAGATTTAAAGGAAAGTCATGGTTTCACAATGTAGTTAGATGGTAACAAACAATGAATTTAATTTTTATTCAATAATTCTCATCTGATAGGTGTCTATAATAGTTGTGATTTTAATGGTTTCCACTAAAATAAGAAAAATGAAAAATAGGGGCCGAACTAGAAAGCACTAGAAAATGATGTTATGCCTTGGGAGATGCCACACATTTATGTAAGTCAAGGTCTATCTGACTCTTGGGGGATTATAGATAACATTTATGGGCTATTAAATGGAATTAATATGGGTATTAAAACACTTTAATGTCAAAAGATACATTGTGGGGGAGGAAATGTGAAAACTCGGAAACTGGAAAAAGTAACAGAGCGTGAGACACCGTTTAGTGAGACACTCTAATGGTGCCACCATCATGGTGCCACCATCATGGTGCCACCATCACTATATTTTCGTGACCATTTCCACTGTCACGGTGCCACCTTGTCTGATTCCACTATCACGGTGCCATCGTGAATTGTGCCACCATCACGTTGTCGTAGTGACCGGTTCTACCATGACTGGTGCCACTATTTTGATGGAGCCGAGTTTTAAAAAAGTACTAGACCCAAAGGGTTTAGGCCATTTCATGAAATCCCATAAATACACATAGGATAATAAAATATGTGGATTTTAAAATAGAATAAACATATAATTTCTTGTAGTGGAAATGGAATGATAAATAATCTTGAAAAAAAGTGACACTATAACAAAAATTCTTACCTCATGTATTGAATTACATCATACAAAATATAAAATTATAGATAATAAATTTCTTTTTCACAATAAATTTATTTCAGAAACATATTAATAATTATATTTCCAGATATCATTAAATTAAATTTTTAAATAACTTATTTATTAATAATTATCCACTAAAAATTATAACAAGTGATTAATCTATTAAATTATTCATGAGTGATTCAATTTCTAGATTTAGGTAAATGAACCATTCTTATGGTTTCAACATATCAATAAAATTACCCCATTAATTAATATCATTTTTATTCATTATCTAAACACTAAAAAAATATATATTAGGTGGTGATGATTAATTAATTGCAAAAGTTCATGGATTTGTTAGTCTCTACATTGATAAAGGTGATGTTTTCATTTATGAAAGAATGACAATTACAGATAATGTATAACATTTACCTCTCTAAAATCATAATTATATCATATATATCATATATATAAATTAATTACATTGAAATAACTAGCCATGTGTGGTTGTAATGAAAAATAAATCTTGTCTCTTTATGAAGATGATACTCTATACATATTCATGAACAAAAATTTCATTTCCAATTTGATGTATTTAGATATAAAATGGTTTTAACATTGAAATAAAAACATTAATGTATATTAAATATATTTAGTTCATTATATTTTTAATGATATAGAATATTTTTTGGTGGTTCAAGAAATATTGAAACTAGAAATAGTTTGGTAAAGACAAAAACCACTCTTTTGGGTATATTCCCCTAGCTGACTACTTAAGAATTATTTTTATGTAATTTGTGTTATTAAATGAACTATAAGAAATGGTGTGAACTTTTAAGAAGAATTTTTTGTAAGACTTGGGTAATATAATTTTATAAATGTGTCCAAATATGCAAGGATTTGTGGTTCAATTTTATTAGTGATGGGAGTAGAACCCATGTAAATATTAGAATCAATTATTTATAATAAATATAATTATCAATATAAAGTGACAAAAAATGGAACTATTTTGATGATATATTGAAGGGATGTTTGAATACATTCAAAAAAATTAAATATATATATTTTTTTATTTATTTAATGATTTATCCCTTAATTTATCCCCCTTGAACCATTTTTAACCATTACGTTGTATAATTTTTTTAACATGATAAATATTTAATATGAATAAAAAGTGGAAAATATAACAAAATATTTAAATATTTATTTAAAAATTGTAATCAATATAATTATTTTCAGTTTATAAATGTCGTATAAATTAAATCTAATATACATGCACAAAATGAGTTAAAAACAGTTTGAGAAAAAATTTATTTAGCAATATATTTATTTTATTCTTATTCTATTCCTACTAATGTCCATTAGATGAGATATGAGATATTTTATGAAATATATAATATACACATTTAGTTAAAAATATTCTTTAATAGTCGTTAATTAATTATAATTATATAAAATATGTCGAGCACAATAAAATTATTTTATTAAAAACATGTATTTTTTACAAATTAATGATATAATAATCATTTAAATTCAATTAATAGTCATTGTTTAATTATTTAATATATTTCATATATAAATTATAATTTTATTCATCAGTTTTTTAGTAGTTCTCAATATAAATATTTATAAATTATAATTCATGATCAATTTTTTCGTATATGATTTAATTCTTACTCTCTAAAATTTGGTAATTATTTCCTAATAATTAATCAAACCATTTTAGTAATTTATATCATTAATATATATATATATATATATAATAGAGTATGATTACTCATATTCCTATCATTTAATTTATTTACCAGGTTATAATGCTCATGTATTGTTTTAAATTATATCATAGTTCATTCTAGAGTGGTGTTATATGTCAATATTGTTATCAAATAATTAATATTTATTTTAAATAGAAATATACTACAAAATCATGATTTTTTAGATTCATATATGCATAAAATAAATTTTAACAAAGAAATTTAATTAATATGGTGAAATTATTATGATCCCTCTACCTCATTAAACCCTTGGGTTCCTATGTATGTTCCTCAAATACACATGTTTTCCAAAAATACATGATCACAAGGGTGGTCTTGTTCCATAATATTTGATCATATAAATCTAGAACCTGTACTTGTTGTCCATTATATGAATGAAAATTATATATATAACAAAATCATAATTGATTAAACATGAAGGGCATGATATTTAATTTCTATGAATCAACACACTATACACATCATGCATCTGATACATATTTGATGGATGTGCCCTGTAATAAGCTACGATCCATATTAGGTAAAGAAACTTGAAGAGACCATTGTATATAGAGATTAACAACCCATTTCATCCTAATGTAATAATTTTTTGACGAATTTATCAATAAAAATATCATCAATATGTCTTGAAAATCAATATCCCATCAATGATTATCTGCATAACTCTTTTTTACACTGATATGCATGAATGAGTACATGAATAGATCTATCCTTTTCTTATATTTTCCAAGAATTCATAGGTGAGAGTAGCTTTAATTCTCAAATTTCCTCCAATAATATCTAATTTATTAAATAATTTTAATGGGGGGGGGGTTATAGGGATACAACTTAATTCTTTAGTGAAATTTATTAATGTATAAGAATTAAAAATGAAGTGGGTATTAATCCATAATAAACCCTAAAATCCATAGATCATGATCATAGTGTTCCCCCCATAGATTAAAAATTTATTTTAGACTGAACACATTTTTTAAGATGTTATGAAGTATTGAATATAAATTACTTATTAAATTATTATAAATACATCTATTATATTTTCTGGTAAACCACATATCATGATTGAATAAAATTGAAATTTGGTACTCAATGATTCCATACCACTTCCTCAATGTATATCCTATAAAGATGACCGATAAATAAATATTATCTAATATAAATTAAGTGACTTCACTTCATAAGGTGAATTCTTACAATATAAATGGTTTTGAAGCATTTAAATGTCTTAGGGAGTCCATATATGACACATAATGAGTTGTTTTCCAATTTTCATTCTATTGTTGTTAATGGTTAAATATAATTAATTTAGACATCATTTATCTCTTCATTAACATGTATAAATCTTAAAAATGAGAAATAAATATTTAAATTACTCTCTTTAGGTTTTCCAACTATAGGTTTTCATTAAGATATCTATAAATATTTATAATATTATGATGGATAGAAAATGATGAGCCATATGTGATTCATCAAACAACTATTTTAAAGATTATGGTATTGTTGGGGGTCATTCATATTTTTTGAACGTAATCATTCCAGAACAATCCTTTTAAAATTAATTAACATTCCTCACAATCAATTAAATTTTCAAATCCTTATTATATTCATCTTTAATTTTCCCATTAATGAGTGGTTGAAAATTCATCATTATAAGATAGGATTTATATCATTTAATTTTGAGTTTGAAATCAATGCTTTGAAAATTTATAAATATTGGATCTCATTCGATCATTATCATGGGAATGTTAATCTGGTCCACTAGACTCACAAAATCATCAACCTTTTCACGTTCCTATGAAAATAATGTATTGGTGATTCATACTCTTTATTCAAATCAAAATGACTACATTAGAACCATTTAAACTTTTTTAATATGAATATATATACATCAAAATTTTATGATTAATATATATATCACAACATTCACTATATTGATAATAGATCATAAATTTATATGAAAGAAATTAATGTTTCTAGATCCAAATCCCGAATTGAGTAAATTTATAAATGTATATCTATTTTGAATGAGGCATATCATATTACCATTTCATTATACTTGATAATACATCATATTCCATTATTTTATTATTCACAATGTACCACAAACCCTTATCCATTAAAGGGATGTGTATGTATAACTATGTTGATCAGTCATCTATTAATATTATGGAAATTTTATTCATATTCATTTATATGAAAGAATATAACTACCATGAATTTAAACATGGTTAATTTATTTGATATGAATGATAAATTTATCCCAAGTAATCGTTAATATTCAAACAATTATTGAAAAATAAAAATATCAGTCATATTGGTCAGTTTGACTAATTTCCCAGTAACATGTATCTTTGAACGATTCACTAATATTACATATATAACCATTCCATGGCCCATTAATTATAATTTTTACATCCAAAATACACATTCAATAAATTTTTGATAAATTTTTATCCTTATATAAGGACATAAAAAATTAAATTATCATCATGATATTACTTTCATAATGAATATATAATAATACTATTTATAATTTCCATGAAAAATTGATGAGGGTAATTTCTAAATAATATACGAATTTAATCCTTAAATATAGTTAGAGAATTGTTAATCCAAAATATAATTTCTAAAATTCATTTGACTTAACTCATATAGAAGGATATCAAGAGTATGTCATCCCTTCTGACCCTCAATTTATGATATCCAAAATACAATCAACCTTTCCAAATTATTGGTCTCTTTTATGTTTATCAATCAAAACATCAATACATGGTAGAAGATAGTCAATCATGGTCATAATATTGTTATGTTTTATTTAATAAATATATATATGATTTAGACCCTCTTTAATATTAAATGAATAATTTTTTGACCTCATAGTGAGGAACTTGTGAATATGAATAACATATCAATATTCTCTTTTAATATTATATTTAACCAATCAAACTCAATCAGGGCCATTCAAAAAGGAATATTTTATATTGGTATCTAAAAAGGTTTGATTTCTATTGAAAATTCAACATTATGATTTGAGGAAGTCTTGGAAACCATCGAATAAATACATTCAAATTTTACCAAATAATAATATATTCATCAGTATTGAGTATCATTAAAAACATTTTAGATAAATATTCATAATTTTTACGAATTATGAAATATATAATGGAAATAATTTCTATTGGATATTCATGTTCATCCTTATTTTGATAGATGATCATTGATTGATTTAAAATATTATATTTATCAGAGATGAAACAATAATTCATATGGGATATACATATATAGATATATAGAAAATTCATGACCTAAATGACATTAAATTCAACTATAAGCATAATATAATGATTTACTATAAGCATGTTACTAGAAACTTATTTCAAACAAGATCTATAAAATTGACATAATATATTTTTTGATATATAATTTTCCACTTATAGTTCTAGTTTATACTATTTATGTTGTTATTTAATACACCTAAAAATTATATCGATAAAAAGAGTTTGTAGGGCCTGAATCATAAAATACATTTGTAGTATTATAGTTGATGATTAGTTTACCATTCGTCAGGTATTTTTCCAGAATAACCTAGTAGATATGATTGAATAGTATTTCCCTTTATTCCATTTTCATAGGAGGTTAGTGATTCTTATTATAATCATTATACCTTATATTAGTGAATTTATTATCAAATTTCCCAACTCCTTCTATAAAAAACATTGAATTTCATATGTGGGTTCATTCTTCCCCTATATGTTTTTGTTTGTAATTTTCAAATTTCATTATTAGTCACAAGTCTCATGGGTGTTTCCCCCAAATGAAAATTAGAATCCCATCCCATTTATATTTTTAACAATGTTCTTCAATCTATATATTATGAATATTGAAATTTGGGATTTATCTCCATCATGTGTTCCATTTTTTGTGATCCTTGAATCACTGTCTTCATTTTATCATTATCAATATCGTGATAATATTTTGATTTTAAATTTTTCATTTCAGACTAGATAGAACATGACATGATTAATTAATAAATTCTAAAAATCTATTATGTATTAATTTATTTAGTGATATAGTTTTATGTATCTGAAACCCCAATCTGTATTTAATTTTAGGAAGATGAAAATAACATACCTTGAATGTCATTAAATGATTAATATATAAGTAGTGATGGATTCATCATCCTTCTGATACATCTCAAAAAATACAAAATCTAAATTAGTATGAATAGTTTGACAAAAATACAAATCTGGAAACAGTCTCCTAGACTCCTCTCATTGTATAGAGTTGATTTCTTTTTATTGCCTCATGTTCATTATTAGAGTCCACTATTGACCAGTCTCACCTTCCAACAAATAAATGGAGAAAAAACATTGTCTCGGTCAATGAACTAGATAATAAAAAATATATATTTCCCATTTTTTGTGATCAATTTTTTAGATATTAGTTTATTTTGGAACCCAAACAAACAATGTGGGAGTTTTCATATATAAGGATCAAAGGAATGTTTCTCACAACTAGTTTTTTCAGAATATATACATGTTTCACTTTATTAATATTTAATTATGATATTTGAAAAATCAATTTCATAAAGTTTAAATTCAATATCCCATTAAATTTGTTTTTTCATTAATTTCATTTCTCTTAAAATTCAATGATAACATTATTACTCATAAAAAAACCACTTAAACAAACAAAAATGGTTAGTATAAGTACATAAGCCATAAAAATTAGTGTTAGAAGTCATATAATAAAAAAATCACTCATTTAATGTCCCAAATTAATATAACATGACCTCAACTTATGACACTATATATTCATCCTATATAAATTCTAGTTTAATATTGGTTTTTATGGGTTCTCTCTGAAATTTTTTTGTAACCCAATAGCAAAAAAATAACTAATACTTACTTGAATAAATAATGTGGTGACCTGATAAAAACAAACAATATAATTACATCACATTAGATTAATATTCATCAAATTTCCAAAATTTCATATAACACCCGAATCTTTTAATATATGAAATAAAATTTTGAATGCATTAATTACTATTAGAGGAATTTAGTTATTTAAAACTCATGAAAAAAATATAGTTTATTGACCATTTTTAAAGATATGAACAAAATTTCTATAGAGCTTTATCGACCATCAATAATCATAACTACTATCTATATATCCAATGTATATTCACTATTATGATTTGTATATATTAGGGACTATGATAAAGTCTAATTAATACATATGGAAAAAGTTATGACCTTGAACAACAGAATTATACCCTGTGAATCTCATTCAATAGAGATTCCACGTGAGATTGAATAACTAGTATTTTTCAAGGGCCAATCCCAGGCCTATATTGAACAAAATAAACTCATGTTGAACCATTAATAGGATAGATGTATGCTTATCAAGATCATAAACCAAACCATGTTTTATGAAACACCTTAGGAAAGTACTAAAATGTCACGCCTTACCCTTAGGGCATACACTAGTGTCATAATGGTTTTTCTATCTAAAACCGAGTAGAACAATATTTTTTGTTTTTTTGAGGAAAAATGATTATATTTATAAATTTTTAATTATAACTTAATATAAATATATAAATGACAATTTAATGATTTTGATAAAAATTTGATGTTGATATGAAGAAACAAAAATTTCATTACAGGGAAATCTATAGTTTAAATTAATTCATCATTTTTGATAAATTATAATATTTTCAATACAAAATTATATTTTTAGGAAATATTCATAGTATATAATAATTATTTAAATACAAATTATAATATAATTTAATTAATTTCAAATAAATTTATATAATGGTTAGAAAGGAATTAGTGTCGTAAAAACTATTGTTTTCATATAAGTAACAATTATCTTCTAAAAGATTGAATTATCATATTTAAAAAAAATTAACATAAATAATACTTTTGAAATCATCAAATCTAAATTATAAAATATTTAATTGTTTCATAGTTATCCATGTTAGTAAATTTTTTGGTAAAACATATATAATGTTCTGATATACAGTTTTTATTCTGAAATAATAATATCAAAATAGGTAATTAATACAATATATAATGGAAATTCAAGACCAAAAATAAATTTCAATATATAAAATAACGTTTTTTATGTCATATTAGTAATTTTACAAACACATAACGAATCCCAAGAAACTCATATTATAATTTAATCGTAAAAAACCATTAGGAACATCAATCCATTCCACATCATCAATGATATTATATTATGTATTTTAGTTCATAGAATACTAAAATATTCAAAAAAAACCTCCCTGTTTGAAACTGAGGAAAAAATCAACGAGAAGGTTTGTGATTTTGATTATTTTATGACATATAGTCCAAAACCTATATTTAGAAATTAATTAGAAATTCACTATTGTTTTACTACAAATATCCACCCAACCATTCATTATTCTACCCTCAAAACCCATTGATCACGAAATGACACTCTATATCCAACCCTATAAATCTCTCAATGTGTTCTCTTGCTCTTATAAATCTTTTTTGAAGACTTTAGAAGAACCCTCTCTATGGAAGGTGTTATTTTCCTCTTCTCATTATTTCGGTACTCTCTTAGTTTTATGCCTTTTGATATCTAATTATTCTTGATGGAACATTATTTTCAAATCCTTTTACTATTCTTATAAATCTCAGGTAATTATAGGACACCGTTCACTCTCATTAATAACATACATGAACCATTACGTTCCCAAATAATGATTTAATAATTATCTCATGATTTTTTCTTGACCAACATTTTTATAAGGAATAAAAATACTCATTTCCGCTCTAGGTTATTCAATAATATGTAACCATGCATCATTTATTGAATACTTCCTTGTATCTAACCTATACTCCATAAACCTGTGATATAAATCTAGGAAGTATACTTATAGATTGAATGATCTATGTGGCACAAATATTATTGTACATAGTTTGAATGTGATAGGTGATTCTGAAATTATATATCCCTCCAAAAAATTGGGCATTCTTTTTATCTCATGTGATACCATTTATAGTTTATATTTGGTTATACCTAGAAAAATATTTTATGATGACTTAGTGGATAACCTTAACTAAATCTTATGATTTAATGTTTCAAATTGATTCCAAAATCCAATGTTTTCTTTGATGTTATTATCCTTTATCACGATTCATTCTTTATATCAATGATTTTCACCAATTTATGTCACCATAATATACATCATGACTCACATATATTAATTTCACTTTGACAATATTTTATTATTTGTTTATATAACATTATAACTCACCATTTTCTAACATAATTCCCCTGGTTATCCCATAAAGTTTTATAAGGTAATTGTGATTTAAAATAATATTAACGAGTTTTTATTTATTTATTTATATACCTATTTCATTTTATTGGTCTATGTTCCAATATACACGATTACATCATTCCTATACATCTTTTTTTGATTTTACTATTGGCATCATTATGTAATATGTCGGTAAATAAATTACATAAAATAAATGAGTTCTTATAGTTGGTATCCGAGTAATGAATAGTTAATTTTTTTGGATTATGGTTTGAATACTTTAGTTAAAACTTTTATATATTTATATTTTAATCGAATAATGTATTTGATAGCATTCATGATAACCAACATAGAGTTTGAAAAAATGTGAAATGATATTAAAGTATTATTATTTATCTAATGGTTATCATGTACCCATTGAATTTTTGTGTATAAATAATCTTAAAATAATAACTAAATATATGTAAAGGGTCTAATCAATAAAAAATCATTTATAATTTTAAAAGAAATATATAATCAATTTTTAGTAATGTAAATTTTACATAAAAAATAACGTTTTATTTAAAAATGATTTATATTAAATTGTTGAAAATATTTTCATTATTATATAAAATATTTATAAATTATAAAAATTATATCATTTTTGAAATTATTATATTAATATTATCATAGGGGTAATGTTTTGGATTTCATAGAGAAGATTGATTTTTAGTTAATAGTGATCATTCAGATTTTTATTAAAAATTACATTTCATTCAATAATTGATAAATTTTCATTTCAATTTTAAATGATTAAAAACTATAATTACATTGCCTAAATTTTAAATAAAAAAGTTATAGTAATTTGAATGAATTTTATAATACCATTTGGTATAAATATTATTATATATAATTGACATTTTTTTAAAAAACTGTTTTTAGTTTCATTCCATAATTTGATTTTAAATTAATTTATACCACTTATATAAAATTAATATGTAAATTTTTATTCATATTTAGAATGAGGAAGTCTAAATTTGGTAACTAGTACCCTTATATGTCTTTGTTATTGTAAATAGTAACCATTTTAAATAATTATCACCACAATAGAGGTAAATCAGATAATTTTGGTAGAAAATAATAATTTATGTACTATGAAATGACCATAGAACAATAATTAATTTAATTAAATGAATATATTTAATTCATAACAATACCTTAATAGAATATATGAGTTTATTTCCATTTGGATGTGATTCTGACCATTATATTATTTTATTTATAGAAAACTAAAAGATGTCATTCAATATATTTTTGTGTCTTTTAATTTTCTATATAAAGATAAATAGAGAATAAGATTGGTAATACTTATTCAGAAGAGAAAAAAAATTATCATGGTAAATAAACTATAATTTTTAGTGATGAAATAATTAATTTTAATTTTTATTCAACCCCAAAACTGTATTTATTCATTTAATCGAAAAATATAATAAATGAATTCGAAAATATAAAAAGTGATATAATTTTAAATAACTATGGTTTCCTAGTAAAATTATAGTTCTATATAAAATTTTATGGTATTTATAATTTCCTCTATTCATATTCCATTTTTTAATGCATTTATGGTCATATTAAAAGATTATTTTCAAAAATGAAATTAATAATAAATTAAAACAAATAATAATTCATTAAATTATTTAACATACAAAAAAAATTAGATTCATCCAAATTAATTGGAGATGTTTTAAAACCTCTTCATAGTTCAACCTAACGATTGTTTTTCTTTTATGGTAACATTCTTGACCCTTAAAATGTAGAAATATTTAACATATTTGTATTTTTTAGGATGGTTAATGGGGTGGGGTGGTTAAAACAAAAAGATAACGGTGAAAAATAAACCCAAAATAATCAAATTATATCAGATGAGATTATTTCAACCCATCGTCATCTTATATATTAATTATCACAATTTGGATTCATTTTTACATGATAATTATTTTATAATGATTTAATACATTATGAATATCCATTAATACCCCTCCCCTAAAATATAATTGGAAACCCATTCTGTCTTTTCATTACAGAACATTAAGACATCAATCATGACTATACCTTAAAAATTTATATTATAATCCTCAATATATACATTTTTTATGTTAAGTACTCTACAAATAATAAACCCTAGGATGCTTTAGGGGATATCTAAATGAGTACATTCCAAAAGAGGTAATCACCAAACCAATAAATTTCTTTTATACATAATATTTTATATCCTATTAATATATTTTATTTATTATAAAATATTACCATAATTTTTATAATCAATTAAAATAATAATATTATTATTATTATTATTATAAATCAATCATTATAAACTTTATTTATATCAAATGGGAAGTGAATTTGTTGATAGGGCATACATATGGATTACCGTCTGCGTGTAGCTATAAATTTAATTTTTCATCACCATGTTTTATTAATAGATACAATAATATGTTCAATTTTTATGTATTATAATAATAATAATATAATTTGGATTCTATATTTATAATATAATATCTACCTTCTTAAATTTAAATACATTGGAAAATAATAATGTCCCCTGTGCGCAGATGTGGACTAACTCTTAAGTGAAACGATTTGATGTGTTTTTATTTCTATTTTACATTAATTATAATAATGATGTATATAATTGATATATATGATATATATATATATTCTAAAAAATATCTTTCAATGTTCATTTATAATTTAACATTCTTTCCAATCATCCTTGGAAAAGTGGAAATGGAATTCTAGCGTACACACATCTTACCATCTCCATAAACTGTGTAATTTCATTATATCTTGGACATCTATTATGGAATATAAATATAAATATATTGGATATATATATATATAAGAAAATTATATCACGAATAAAATATTTGAGATAATGTCATGATAATAGAACAGTTACAAAAACTAACAAAATAAAATATATATAGAATATGAATCACTTATCACCCGGAACATAGATTTTAATAAATAATTAAGAAAAAATTTGTGATAAAATGTTATAATTAAATCATATTTTTAAAGATATATATGAATACTATTACTAATTTATGTATAATAAATCTATATTTATAATATAGGATCAGTTAACATTAATAAATGAAGTCAGACCAGAGGTAAGGGTTTCTCATCTCACTTTTACCTCTTTTAGACATAGGCAATACTCAAAACATATTTTTTGGGTTATTTTGATACTTCCCTTAGATATGTTATATTATGAAACATTTATTTTCACTGAATTTAATGTTACATTTTAAGTTATTATTTTAAGTGGACTATGATTGATAAATATACAATGTGGTATGGGTTTATTTACCATTCTCAATATAATTTTTATTTTTTTACATTTAAGTCTACACTAGAAGAGTTATTTGACATATCACTTTTTTAACCAACCTATTTTTTTCATCTATGGTTATTTCTGGGATTTTAAATTTTAACTTTTATTTTACATTATTAAATTAACAAACATACCAAAATAGATTATGTATGTAACAAAACATTTTGTTTCTTATCTGTCAAAAATCATTCTCCTCAATGTCCATAATTTAATTAAATGATTATAATTAATATTTTAAAATTAATTAATTGATTTATTAAATACATATTTACCCATGTCTGAATTTATAAAAGGGTCTTAAAATAATTATCAAATTTCATTCTAAATGATTTAATTTTTTTAATTTTTATAAAATATGTGAAATGAATGATTTTTATCTTATACATCATGAATATAATTTGAAACCATAAAAACGGCTTAATGGTTTCATATATTCTATATGTGTTTGAATGTTTTTAAAAAAAATATTTTTCCTATTATTCAATAAATCTTATTTCTAAAAATATTTTTAAAATTTTAAAATGATATTTTCTCAGTAATGATTTTAATGATATTTTTATTGTATTTATTTTCATCGATGACAAGAAATACTAAAACATACTTTTTAATAGTGGTTAGTTTCTTTTTCATTATAAGTTGTTTAAACCACCACCATATAGACTCATGATGTATTCCAAAACCAACTAATACATTTGGTGTCAATTTCCAACTCACTTCAGTTATGTTCATTTAGTCGAAATTTCTAAGAATCATTTCAAAACATTATGTTATCTATAGTTACTTCATCATTAGTAGTAGTTTTCCCTCTCAAAAGTAAAAAGGTGATAACAATGTTTCTAGCCACTTATAATATTAGAAATATATAGTGGTGGTTTAAATCCACTTTATTTTATCGGGATTATATATTTGCAGTATAATCCGATTCTATGTAGCATGGTTAAGAAAAAAATAGAGTTGTAGATACTGCAGCACCAAAATAAAAAAATAGATATTAAATTATAAAAATATCAAGGAAACAATTATATTATAATAAAAACATTATAAAAATTTCATGTTCAATTTATATTGAACCATAATACAAAAAATCCTTAATGTAATTATAAACATAACTGGCCATTAATTTACATGAATAATGTCATTTAATTTTCCTATTGAGTTTATTTTGATGTCAAGGATACAAATTACGATTCATTTTACCATCATTCTACACAAGTGATATAAAAAACTGAGGTGGGATTTTGAATTCATTTTATGATGTAATCAACAATTTAATAAACCATGGATATCCATGATAAATTATATAATGTTAAGGTAATAAAAAAGTGTTCTTATCATTATGGATTACTAAGAATTTGAAAGGGTTAAGGTGTCTGAATGCACCTACCCAATATTGTGTAACATTTATTGTTTGTTGAATTTATAAAATATGAGAACCCATTTCCATTTTGGATTTTTCATTTGTATATCAAATATTAACATTTTTAACAATGAGTTTTTAATTACATCTTAAAATTATCTAATCATGGCTTTTATATGGGAGCCTTGTGACATGAGAAGGGTTATGATGGAAATCATTGGAATCATGTTTTATAGAATGGTTATTTTGAATGGGTTGTTTAATGATGAATGTGATGTTGGGTGCTATAATTGAATTGCGGGTTGGGTGTTCATTTCAACATTTGGAATGGGATATGTACTAAAATATATAATGTTTTTTGTTTTTGAATTCATTCTAACCATGGGTATAACTATTATCATGGATTGGGTTATATGACTAGTGTAGAGAATGAATTCTGGCCCTTTATGTCAGTTATATATCATGACCTATTAGATTTTACTTCTATAGTGTATGTTAATTCATATGATGTTATTTTATAATAATATCATCAAAATATATGTATATTGATTATATTTCGATGTTATAAAAGAGATGAATCGGATCCATGATGAAATAGGATGTGAATATAAATGAAAAATATGGAATATTATTTATTTCAATAATTATGAACATCTAGTTCCCACTTTCATACATTCTTTATTTAGAGAACATAATATTTTAAAAGAAATTAGATTTCAAACAAGAGATTTATTAGGGATGGAATATGGATAATTCACTTCTAAACTGTCAAAAAATAGACGAGTCATCCAATATGTAGAACAATTTCCCAATTATATGTTATAATTACTATAATATGAAAATAAACATTTCTTAATCTATAATTATTATAATTTAATAGGTAAAGTGGTAGAAAAAGAGACAATGTATAAAAAATTCAAGGAATTCCTTCACCCAAAATTTTAAGATAATATGTTCCTATATAATTTATGTAGAACTCATCACCTTAAAATTTTAATATTGATAAAATCTTAATGTGTTCTTGAAAATAAAAAAATAGATTCATATTAGCTAAAATGGATGGGATGAAAAATTCATATTCATGGGAAGTAATTCATATTGAATAAATATTGATCCGACTTGGATGATGAGTTCAATTTTACAATAATATTGACCATATATAATGATTAGGAGACAACACTAAGAGGAGTGTGAAGCTAACAATACCTCTGCTATACATACATGGAAAATACTAGTGCGATGTCAGATGAAATAAGACCACAATGTCAAATTATCTAGGTTGTACATGGTATATTACGAGGTGGATATTAGAACTGAATAATGTACAAAAATGATTGAAAGATGTAATTTTTTTAAAATGGAAAATATGCTGTTGAATATCATTGATTAATAAAACAATACAAAACTGGAAGAGCCTAAGATTGATTAATATATCTTATACTTCATAATAGACCATTAAAAATGAACCAATCTTCACAAAGATCATAAAATGTAAGGTAAATATAGATTTTCCAAACCAACAACTCAAAAATGGGTTTGAAATCACCCTATTAGTGTTATTTTTTCTGTAAGTTTAGTTACAAATCATCAACAAATACAAAATAAGAAACTATTCTCTACTCGATGAACATTTATCAAAATTGTATCTATCTCTTTCTCCAATATCTACTACCAAAAACTATATGTTAATTTTTTTTTAAATCAATTATTTTATTTATTTAAATTTTAAATTAAAACCAATTATTCTTCAGGTACTAAATTTTTGTATTGTTTTCTGATTAAAATTTCTACATAAATAATCCATCGACAAAATAACACCAGTGAACCATCTAGTCGTCTTTTGAAATATTTCAATCAACACTTTATATAGAGCAATGGCCATATTATCATGCATCATTATAAGATACCGATGTTCGTTAATTTTTTACTACATTTAAACAATCTCCTTTTGAGGATATATAGGTATTTTGTAACCATAACAAGAATTATATAGTACCACAATCCCTTGTTTCCTGAAAAACACCTTATATGATATTGGTCTGAATCCTATGCACGTGGCAAAGATGATCCTACCCAATGACATAACCAACAAGTTTATACTGGGAGACTAAAAAGGGTTTCATGGGATTGGAACTTCATAGTTATTTTTTTTATATAAAAATAAAATATCATTCATATTTAACACAACACTTTTTATCATTTTGATAAATGTCAATATGTTATTACAATGAAAGAGGAATTTTCACCCCAACTTATTTGGTGGGATCATTCTCATAACTCCGATCTGTTATTGTACACACATCCATCCAATGTTCTATTTGGGTGACCAAGTTCCCTAAATTATTTTTCAATATAAAAAAAACATAGATCAATTATTTAATAGATTATGTTTAGAATATAAATATTTTAACTAATGAATATATTACCATAATTGATCTATTTCTAAAAAAACATTGACCCGATACCGTAGGGGATGATTTGTTTATATCAACCTGATTAACTCTTCCTTAAAACATCTACAAATAAATAAAAAGTAAGTTTATATTAATTTATGAAATTTCAAAAACATTTTATATTCATGTATGTACATTATATGGGAAGAATATAATAATATATCTTCCAATACCATGTGCATCTCATGAAAATGGATACTAAAAAAGGACATCCACTACTCTCTAAGTTCTACTTGAAGTATGTTATTATATTGTAACCATGTTTACAAGATTGTATTGTTTAATTCATTTCATAATATCTCTTTAAATTCATTCCTTTTATTACACATATTTTTTGACATCTAATTTCATATGATTAAACCAAAAAATGTAAAGTGGAATATCATTTGTACAAAAGAGATTCATTTTTCAAATATTATAATTCAATTAAATAATGACATTTAATTATGAAATAATTTATTAAAATTACCTTTATCATGGAATCTAAGACAATATTATTCAAATGTTAAAGCATTTCCACATATTAGAATAGATATTTTTAAGGGTAAACGGCTCCGCCACCAGCTGGATTCGAATCAGGAAAAATATATTTCAGCATCATCTAGGGGACCCCCATAAAAGACAAATAGAAAAAAAATATTTAATCATTTTAGATTCTAGATATCTAATATGTTCTTATATTTTTACATTGTAACATCGTTTTTGTCATTTTTGAAAAAAATAGTTAGTGGTATAAAAAATTACAACAACATTATTCATATTTAAATGTATACCTATAACTATCACCCACTAATATTCTCATTATCAAAAAAGAGTGATGACATGTTCCATCACTACTGGACTTATTGAATGGGGAGTTAATTTCTATGATGCTGATGGGGAAGATAAAGAGGGTGTGATATATATTGATGGAATATAGGTGGGTGTCAAAGACGATGTTGGGGGGAAAATGAAGATGTCTTAGAAGCAGTGGGGAGGGTTGCCAATGAATCATCAGTTGGCTGTGTTTTCTTTGGAAGGCCTAATGGGAATCGACTAGTATTTGGGAAATTATTCCTCTATAAAATTCAAATTATTTAAACGAATAAAATTAATTTGAGAACATAAATTTTGAAAATTTAATTCATAAATATTTATAAAAAATTTTAGAAGAAAAATAATGATATAAAATAGATAAATTGTTATTATAATTAATTACTACACATATAACATAAGCGGTTGATAAATTAATGGATTACCGTACATGAAATATTTTTCCCTTCAATTGTGACTCTTTCCTCCTCTTTAATTACATCATCTACTCATTCAGCCTTGAAACACTAATATAGAATATTGCGATTTAAAAAAGATCATTTATCCCTGTTGATGAGATTCAATATCAGAGGTACAATATTAAACACTATCACCCATATCATATAAGTCTATTTTTTTATTGTGAACAACTACACTCCAATATTCATCTATGAAATATTCTACATAACATTCCATTTTCAATTTTGTTGAGAAGATAAACGAATCATATAATTCATAGTTCCCAAAATATATTAAGAAATAGTATTTCACAGATACAAATTTCATGTAATAGACTTTAATACTCCTAGTAATTTTATCCCACATGCCTTTTGAACAAAACCTCTGAAAAATTCCAATGGTAGTTTAAATGGAAAATATAAGTCATATTTTTATAGTATCCCAATTAGGTAATTTTAAATATACCAATATTTAGTTTTTTCAAACCCTATTCTTCATTTGTTGTATAAATTTTAATTCCATTTAAATTGTAATCATCCAAATTTCAAGACTGTTTTAGAAGTCCTCGAGATAGAAACCCCAAATCTTTTGAAAAATCAACATGAAAATTCATATCAATGATCTAAAAAAGAAATATAAATTATCATTTTTTCAGAAGAATGATATTTAAAAACATATTCATATTGATTGCATTATTTAAGAACATAAACATCATGAAAACCATTATACAAGATCTTTATTAAAAAAAATTATTATACCATTATAATTTCATATTTATATTCTCATTCATCTTTATGTTTTTATGTTGATATCATCATTAAATGAATCAACCAGATCACTACTCATTGATACAAATATATGTTAATTTAAAAATAAAATTTTTGTTTGTGTAATATTTGAGATCCTCCCAAATTATTATCCAATGAAACTAAATAGTTATGATTTATCTTGACGTTGAGATTTCATCAACCTATTTTCAACACGTCCAACATGTTTGAATCTCATATCTATTTCACCCAAATATCCAAAACATAATGTAATAAAATCCTTTTCTAAATAGTCTTCATAAATAGAGGCTTTATGATGAGATTCTTTTCACATATTATTTCAAATGACTCAAATATCTATTAAATAAAACAAATAAAACAATATTATATATTTAATCACTACTAGAAATTCGTGCTATAGCCAAGGTTCTAAACCGTGGCTATAGGCCCTAAACCATGGTTATAGGTAATAGCCACAGTTCCTCAAACCGTGGATATAGGTAATAGTCAGGTTTCCTCAAACCGTGGCTAAGTTTGGCGTGGCCATAGGCCTAGACCTATAGCCACGGTTGAAATCGTGGCTATAGTGTAGGCCGAACAGACTTAATTGCCACGGTTTTAAACCGTGGCATTATGTATATAGCCATGGTTAATAACCGTGGCAATAAACAAATAGCCACGGTTTAAACTGTGGCATTATGTCTATAGCCACGGTTAATAACCGTGGCAATAAACAAATAGCCACGGTTTAAACTGTGGCTATAGGGTGTCCAAATCCATAAAAAAATACCCCCAACCCCCTCGACACCCCCCTGGACACCCCCCTGGACACCCCCTCGACATCCCCTGGGCACCCCCCTGGACACCCCCTGCCTCCCCCCTACCACCCCCTGCCAGTCCCCCCTGCCACCCCCTGCCAGTCCCCCCTGCCCCCTGCCACCCCCTTGCTAGTCCCCCCTGCCCCCCTACTAGTCCCCCTACGAGTCCCCGCTACCCCCTGCTAGTACCCCCTGCCAGTCCCCCCTTCCAGTCCACCCTGCCCCCTGCTAGTCCCCCCCTGCCACCCCCTGCTTGTCCCCCTGCCAACCCCCTGCCCCCTGCTTGTCCCCCTGCCAGGCCCCCCTGCCCCTGCTAGTCCCCCCCCCCCCGCCAGCCCCCCTGCCCCTGCCAACCCCCCCCGACCCAAGGATGTCTTCATGCTAAAACTGGTAAAGCACAATTCTGATGGATATATTCTATAATAAGATCCTCAAATCGTACTCCCAACATGATCACCTTATCAAAGAGGGTTCTCTACCGCAACTAGAATTAAGATGAAACATCCTATCAACATGGGGTACCAACATACATGAATCAAGAAATAGAAAATAGAGAGTTCCCAACATTTTTTACACAAGCAGCACATGTCTAGTTGCATCATTAAAGACCTCACCCTATAGTTTACACATGATATATACTTATAGGGCTCCCACATTTTACACTACCTGCTGTTACACCTATTCATGCTCGTTCTCAGCTAGAAATTCCTCAAGGACAGCCCCTCCCCCTCTACTGGACAGCCCCCCCCCCTGCCTGGACACCCTTCCCCCCTACTGGACACCCCTCCCCCCTACTGGACAACCCTCCCCCTGCTGGACAACCCTCCCCCTAGCAGGATAGCCCCTCCCCCTGTTGGATAGCCCTCCCCCTTCCTGGACACCCCTCCCCCTTCTGGACCCCCTCCCCCATTCTTGGACACCCCTCCCCCCTGCTGGACACCCCTCCCCCCGCATGGACATCCCTCCCCCCTGCTGGACAGCCCTCCCCCCCCCCGTGCTGGACAGCCCCTCCCCCCTGCTGGACAACCCCTCCCCCTACATGGACACCCCTCCCCCCCTAGCTGGACAGCCTCTCCCCCTGCCTGGACACCCCTCCCCCTACCTGGACACCCCTCCCCCTGCCACCCCTGCTTGTCCCCCTGCCTTCCCCCCCTACCCCATGCTAGTCCCCCCTACTACCCCCTGCCAGCCCCCCCTTCCCCCTACCCCCTGCTAGTTCCCCCTGCCACCCCTGGTTTCCCCCCCTGCCCCATGCCAGTCCCCCCTGCCACCCCCTTCCAGTCCCCCCTGCTAGTCCCCCTGCCAGCCCCCCCTGCCCCCTACCAGCCCCCTGCCCCCTACTAGTCCCCTTGCCCCTACTAGGCCCCCTGCCCCCTCCTAGGCCCCCTTCCCCCTGCTAGGCCCCCTACTAGGCCCCCCATTAGGCCCCCTTCATATTTACCCCTGCTACACACTGGACCCATACTCCCCCCACCCCTACTAGCCCCCTTGTACCCCTGCTGGACACAGGACTCCCCCCTGGAAACTAGTTTTTGGGATTCCCAAATCATATTTACCCCTATTGGACACTAGACTCCCCCTTGGACACTGGACTCCCCCTGCAAATTTACCCATGCTGGACACTAGCCCCATACTATAGGTTCTTAGTAGGACCACCCCATACTATAGGTTCTTAGTATGACTTGGGAAACAGTTGAAACAAAATTCAGAAGTAGCTATATATGAGTAATCTAGGAAAACATACATATAATCAGTCTGGAAAATAAAATAGAATAAACTATAAAATGTTTATGGAAATAAAATAAAACATATTTGAAATTGTAAAACATTACTAGAAAAAGTGTTTATCAACTAAACAAACTGCTTGGTGAAATCATGGTCACACATGCTCATCCTCAGATAAAATCTGCTTGCATTTCATGTAGTATTGAATTAAACAAAACATTGGAATTATGATTTGAAATAGAGTTACCGGATTTTATAGCACCGTGCTCACTATCTATAGTTGGTGAAATAGTTATACCTGGTGCCTATGAAGTATCTATGGGATGGTTTATGATATTTTCTAGATCTGGACAGCACTGCATTTTCTCTATAGAGACATTCATAACCTTCATGGGCTTAGGTTCCTGGAAAGCCCTCTTGCACCCCTTGCAACCCCCTGGATAGCCCCCTTGAACACCCCCATGCACCCCCATTCCCCCTTGGTCCCCCATTCCCCCCTACACCCCACTGGACAGCCCCCATGCCCCAAATGGACAGCCCCACTAGACAGCCCCACTGGACCCCCTTGCACCCCCTGGACAGCCCTCCCCCCTGGCGGACACCCCTCCCCCCTGCTTGCATAGCCCCTCCCCCTGCTCGAAACCCCTCCCCCTACTGGACACCCCTGCCCCCTGCCCCCTGCCCCTAACCCTGGACACCCCAGGACAGACCCCCCCCCCCCCCCAGACCCTGGACACCCCCAGGACAGACCCCCCCCCCCCTGAACCTGGACAACCCCCAGACCATGGACACCCCCTAGAACCTACCCCCACCCAAAACCCAGACCCCCAGGATAGACCCCCCAGACCCTGGACACCACATGACAGCCCCCCCAGACCCTGGACACCCAAGGACAGACCCTCCCCCCCCATTGGACCCCCTAGACAACAGATGGATGTCATGGGATATTGCTAAAAGACCGAATCCGGTTGCTGAAATCAGCAGTAATTAAGAAGAGGTAAATGAACAAAAATGAATAAAATTTTCCTAATATACTTGGAGAGTTTTATTCATCAGCATGAAGAAGAACATAAGAATGGTAGATGAGAGTTACTTCCTCGGAGGTGGAGAATGACTTTTTTACATAGGCTCTATCTAATATTTAATGGAAGAAAGAGGGATAGGAAATTAAGTACCTCATTACAAGTGGCATCATCGAACAAATTCTCTTCCAATGGAATAAAATATTACAAAAAAAATATATAAGCCTTCTCTCTCCTCTTGTGGATTCCAGGTGTCCAGGTGGTTAATAATTTGGTTGAGGTGAGGCTGTGGACTCATGGGGGAAAGCATGAAGGAAACTAAGTTGGACTGGATTTTAAGTAGGCTGCTCTTGTTTTTCTGATGTGGCAGGGCTGATTGGGTCTAAAATAAGTGAGTTGGAACAAGAATTTAGATGAGGGCTTCAAATGTTGAGGGGTCTGGTTTAATTGGATAGAATTGGGTGAGGTTTGGAATGGTTTTAAAGTGGGATGCCTGGTAGAAAATGTGGGGTTGGTGGCATAAAAGTTGAGAGGTGGGTAGGCCTGATTGGTGGTCAAGTTGTGGATGGGTTGCCTAGGTGGATTGAAAAATGGTGGGGGACTGGGAAGGAGTTCATAGTGGCTAAATTGAAATTGGATCTTGGAATTGTAGTACAGCTTGAGTTTGGATTTTTTTAGTGAGAGTGGAAATGGCTCTGGAATAGCTGGTTTTATTTTGGTGGGTTGGCCATGGGATTTTTATAGTGCGTTGAAAAATAGTCACTAGCAGGGCTTGGTTTGGTGTGAAATTCAATCAAACGGTTGTGGGAACCATCATGGAAGAAACTACCAAATACAGACCAGAGCTAGTCTCCTCTATAGTGAAGACACTTCATGGAAACTCTTCAATCAAACCAGGTCTCCAGTTGCATCTTTGTCCATAACAAACAAGCCCTATTTGCATAGTCCCAAACAGACCTCTCTTTACCAGCTTGTGGGGGAAATGTGGGAACTCCAGCATGAAATAGGCCCTCAGAATAGAACAGCCTCTTTGTAATTGCATCAAACAGATTGTGTGCAGCCTTTAAAACTCAACTTGGGCAGTGATCATCCTCCTCCAATGAGGTGCTACATGAGATGAGGAATTATGGAAGGAATTTCATCTAAAACAGCCAAACGAAGACATTGAATTTCCATCAAAACAGGCTGATCCGGTTCAGAAGACATGTGCAGAGGATGAGGATGATCTGGTTTGGACAACATGTGAAGAGGATGAGGAAAAAGAAGAATTACCGAACAAATATTATGTGATACATGTACACTAAAATATTCCAGAAAATTCCAAACCAATGTTTTCAGTTGAATTGAGCCTTCGTACCACCTACTGTGCACGTTTGTGGAAAGATGGATGAGAGGTAGCTCTAAGAGGAGATATAGTTTAGGAATGAGGAAATACGAAAAATTATAGAGCTAACCATTTAATGATTTTCTAAGGAGGAGTAATCGACGTAGGGTGTCTTCCTAGAGAAAGGCCAAATCACGGCGTGACCGCGGCAGGGTGTCGTCCTGGAGCAGGGCCAAATCACGGCGTGACCGCGGTGTGACCGTGGCGTGACCGCAGCGTGACTGCGGAGTGACCGCGGCGTGACCGCGGCAATGAACGTGGCGTGACCGCCGCAGGGTGTCGTCCTGGAGGAGTAACCGCCGCAGGGTATCGTCCTGGTGCAGGGGCCAAATCATGGCGTGACCACGACATGACCGTGGCTTGACCGCGGCGTGACCACGACGTGACCGCGGCGTGACCGCGGCGTGACCGCGGCATGACCGCAGCGTGACCGCGGTGTGACCGCGGCGTGACGGTGGAGTGACCGCGGCATGACCACGGCATGACCGCAGCGTGACCAGAACGTGTTGGCCCAGTCCAGCGACATCCGTGGGGCAACATCTTCCACTTAGTTTCAAATTGGATGATATGGATGGCATGAGAGGAGGTTTTCTCAGAAGATTTAAAGAAATTAATGCTAATCTGTGATTACTAGAGGATTTGATGACCCTTGATATACCTAATTCGGTGAGGTTTGGAGATCTAGAAATTCGTAGGAATACCTAGAGGAATACCCCATGGGATCAGACAATTCCAAACCAATGTTTTCAGTTGAATTGAGCCTTTGTACCACCTGCTATCCACGTTTTTTGGAAATATGGATGAGAGGCAGCGCTGAGAGGAGATATAGTTTAGGAATGAGGAAATACGAAAAATTATACAGCTAACCATTCAATGTTTCTCTGAGGAGGAGTAACCGCCGCAGGGTGTCATCCTAGAGAAAGTCCAAGTCACGACATGACCGCGGCGTGACCGCAGCGTGACCACGGTGTGCCCGCGGTGTGAACGCGGCATTACCACGGCTTGACCGCGGCGTGACCGCAGCGTGACCGCGGCGTGACCGCCGCAGGGTGTCGTCCTGGAGGAGTAACCGCCGTAGGGTGTCGTCCTAGAGCAGGGCCAAATCACGGCGTGACCGCGGCGTGACCGCGGCGTGACCACGGTGTGACCACCGTAGGGTGTTGTCCTGGAGGAGTAACCGCCACAGGGTTTCATCCTGGAGCAGGGCCAAATCACGGTGTAACCGTGGCATGACCGCCGCAGGGTGTCGTCCTGGAGGAGTAACTGCTGCAGGGTGTCATCCTGGAGCAGGGCCAAATCACTACGTGACTGTGGCGTGACTGCGGTGTGACCGCAGCGTGACCGCGGCGTGACCGCGGCATGACCACGGCGTGACCACAACGTGTTGGCCCGGTCCAGTGACATTCGCGGGGCAACATCTTCCACTTAGTTTCAAATAGGATGATATGGATGGCATGAGAGGATGTTTTCTCAGAAAATTTGAAGAAATGAATGCTAATCTGTGATGACTAGAGGATTGGATGACCTCTGATATACCTAATTCTGTGAGGTTTGGAGATCTATAAATGTGTAGGAATACCTAGAGGAATATCCCATGGGATCAGACAATTCCAAACCAATGTTTTCAGTTGAATCGAGCCTTTGTACCACCTACTATGCACGTTTTTTTGGAAAGATGGATGAGAGGCAGCGCTGAGAGGAGATATAGTTTAGGAATGAGGAAATACGAAAAATTATAGAGCTAACCATTAAATGTTTCTCTAAGGAGGTGTAACCACCGCAGGGTGTCATCCTGGAGGAGGGCCAAATCACGGCGTGACCGCGGTGTGACCGCGGCGTGACCGCGGCATGACCGCGGTGTGACCGCGGCGTGACCGCCACATGGTGTCATCCTGGAGGAGTAACCGCCGCAGGGTGTCGTCCTGGAGTAGGGCCAAATCATGGCGTGACCGTGGCATGACCGCGGCGTGACCGCGGCGTGACAGTGGTGTGACCACGGCGTGACCGCTGCAGGGTGTCATCCTGGAGGAGTAACCGCCCCAGGGTGTCGTCCTGGAGCAGGGCCAAATCACGGCATGACCGCAGCGTGACCGCAGCATGAGAGCGGTGTGACCGCGGCGTGACCGCCGCAGGGTGTCGTCCTGGAGGAGTAACTGTTGTTGGGTGTCATCCTGGAGCAGGGCCAAATCACTGTGTGACCGCGGCGTGACCACGGCGTGACAGCGGCGTGACCGCGGCGTGACCGCGGCGTGACAGCAGCGTGACCACAACGTGACCCTCCCCCCTTCCGGACAGCCCCTCCCCCTGCTGGACACCCCCTCCACCCTGCTGGACACTCCTCCCCCCTACCGGACACCCCTCCCCCCTGCCGGATAGCCCCCCCTGCCTGACAGCCCGCCCCCTTCCCGACAGCCCGCCCCCCTGTGGGACAGCCCCACCCACTTCCTGGACACCCCTCCCCCCTGGTGGACACCCCTCCCCCCTACTGGATAGCCCTCCCCCTTGCTGGACATCCCTCCCCCCTGCTGGACAGCCCTCCCCCCGGCTGGACAGCCCTCCCCACCCTGCTGGACAGCCCCGCCCCCCTGCTGGACAGCCTGCCCCCCTACCGGACACACCTCCCCCTACAGGACACCCATCCCCCCTGCTAGACACCCCTCCCCCCTGCTGGACAGCCCTCCCCCCAGCTGGATAGCCCCTCCCCCTGCCTGGACACCCCTCCCCCTGCTGGACAGCCCCTCCCCTTGCCTGGACACCCCACCCCCCAGCTGGACACCCCTCCCCCTGCTGGACACCCCTCCCCCTGCCTGGACAGTCCATCCCCCCTATCGGACACCCCTCCCCCGTGTCGGACACCCCTCCACCCCTTCTAGACAGCCCTCCCCCTTGTTGGAAAGCCCTCCCCCCTGCTGGATAGCCCCTCCCCATGCCTGGACACCCCTCCCCCCTGCTGGACACCCCTCCCCCTGCTGGACACCCCTCCCCCTGCCTGGACAGCACATCCCCCCTGCCGGACACTCCTCCCCCCTGCCGGACACCCCTCCCCCTGCCGGACACCCCTCCCCCTGCCTGGATAGCTCTATTGGTACTCACACAATTTTTGGGAAATTTTCTCAGTCGTGGGGAACTCAATATGGTTGGATATACATACCGATAACCCAAGGTTTGGACACTATGTGATAACCCATTTGAATGTGGACATGTATATAATGATTCCAGAAGAAGTAGTCTTAACTAACTAGATGAATGTATATACTTTCTGATCCAATACGAAAGGAAACCACAGTTCTACATGAATTATATGTTTTTTCCATCATTCTCCAGAATGTAATAGGGACAAGGAGTGTTCTTGTTACAATATGAAGGGGAATGATGTATCTAACTATGAAAGTTGGAATGATAAGATGAATATTCCAATCTATGACTTGGAGATAAAATACACTACAGTCCCTTATAATATGGATAAGATAGGTGTTATATCAGTGTAGAAGGATACTGGGAAAACTACAGACTTAATCACTTCAACATCACCTTAGGATGGTCCTTCTAATGAAAAAAACATGGATTATTCTCAGTGTGTTGTATTTACTCTAGAGGGCCCACCCCCGGGAAAATTCTTGAATGAGGACAATGTACCCCTTCCTGATAGAGAGATAAACATTGGATAGAACATCCAGTTCGAGGGGCATGTATTTTGGGGGCACCTTTCCCTGATGTTTTGTACAGATCCAAGGGACTGTAGGTATTTGCAACATTGTAGGAAAGCCTAATGTAAATACTCACAAATGGGAAAAATAGGTTGAAAGTCAATGTGGAACTCTATACAAATGTAGGTGGTCTTGAAGAGAGTACTTCAAATAAGGAAACATTTGATGGCTCGCCTACATAGAGGTGTTGCTTTTAGGATGCTTTACCTAACCTGATTGCATCTCATGGTTCTCAAGTGGTGAAAAATGGGAAAAAAATCTTGCAGGTTCCTACCTATCATTAATTGATGATGACACATTATGAGGGAACCCTCATGAATGTTTCATACATATCTATCTAGGAACAATCCAGGAAGGAAACCTCACCAGGTTCGCTCAATATGAGTACACCCAAGGATCATCAAAATAAGTTGCAGCATAATCCCTTACCTACTAAAAATAATGATCAGTATGGGGTTTCACGAAAGTACCTGCTGCAATGATTACTAAGAATAAGGCCTCCATAGAGCCACAATCTTATCCTTGATAGTATATGGATAAATTTACACACATAAGTCGTGTATTATGGTATGATGATAATGAGGAAATTTCAATCAGTTAGAAGGTTATCATCACCTATAATATGGTAAATGAAGATGAATATCCAAAAGCTAAATACATGTATGATAAAGGCATGGGTAGTGACCCAAAATTAAAGAACAAGAAAAATAATTGGAGTAATGGTATGGAGAAAATGCCCCCTACCCCCCTCCCCCCTGCCCCCCTGCCCCCTCCATCCTGCAACCTACCCCCTACCCCCTGCCCCCTCCACCCAGCCCCTTTCCCTACACAACACCCCCTGCACCCCCCTGCACCCTCCCGGCCCCTACCCCCCTCCACCCTCCCCCCTGCCCCTGCCCCCTGCCCCCGGCCCCCCGGCCCCCGACCCCCCTCTACCCTGCCCCCCATGCACCCCTCCACCCTGCCCCCTGCCCCCTCCACCCAGCCCCCTATCATACATTAATACATCCTGAATATATTATCAAAAACACTTCAAGACATAAAATGACTATTTTCAACAAATATAACAAAAGACCAAAATATATGATGCAAGAACCACAAATCAAAGACCCCTCTCAGCATACATGATGTAGTATGTTAAAAAGAAATAAATGAACATACCAAAATGATACCATCATACAAAATGGTGCCTTAAGAGTACATTGGGTGCATATTTCTTTTTCACCCCAAGCCTATATTTTACCTACAAGAAATAAATAAAGAAACATCAAAATAAATCAAAAGTAATTATGTAGAGAATAAATAATTGATAAGAAATATATTTGTGTTTATGTTCCTAAATAAAAACATGTATCCTACAAAAATAGTAGATGCAAGAACCACAAATCAACGCTTACTTGAAAGGAAAATGTTTTTTTTTTGAAAAGTTCAACTATTAGAAATTAGAGCTTCAAAAATTTCATCACCAGTTGCACCCTATCTTCATCAAACTGTAAAAGGTTTATGGAATAAAGAAGGTGATACAATCATATCGAGCACAACAATTGAGTACCGTATAATTCAGCTCATAAAAATGATTTTAGAATTGGAACCGTAAAAGTATGATAAAATTTTTATTTTATGTTTGCAAAACTACATGGAAACAAAATAATATGTTAATATCACTCTAATCAAAACCAATAACTGAGAAGTGAAGTTCACATAGATGCCCATTACGAATAATGGATGTTCCCCCTTGCTTGTCGGTTGCATGCCAACGTGCCTGCATTTGAACCAACACCAACCACCTCATCCTATGGTAGAAATGATTACTTAGATATATGCATCAATTTGTAACAATAAATAATTTTTTTATCTAATTACAAACAAACCATATAAATAATATATTAAAAACAAAAGAAATTAAGAACATAGAGTTCAAACAATCACACAAAATGCATGAATGATACCGACTAGTTACTATATTAACAAATTCAACACATATTCATGGATTTTAATGTAGATTCATGTTAACATTTGAAGTTCAAAAATGATTTTTAGTAAAACATTAAAATAAGCATACACACTAGAATTTCAATACAAAAAGGTAGTAAAAAAAGAAAGCAATAACCAACATATTTAACAAGATGATTTCAGAATACAAAATTTATTAAAAGGCAACTTCCAACCATTTATTTCAACTAAAAAAAAGAATTGAATTTTCAAGTTTAAGTAGAAAAATCACAGAATTTAAACTATTACTCCCATGGTGTTGATGCTCTATTCATTTGAGATAATTGGAAAAAATTTCCCTTCTTTTATTGTTGAATAAATACCTTTGGTTTCCAAAATTTCATCTCCTATAAGTGTAACCATATACATTAATTTATAAAATTTAATGATCAAAATAGAACAAAACTAGAGTAAAAACTAAGGTAGATTGGTTCAAAGTTACTATTAAATATAACTTCTCTAGATCTATAAAAAGCGTTGAATCTATACTTCAATAGGATGTGAAATTATTCTCACCAAAGTACTAAAAAAATATAAATTATAACATACATTCAATTATTCTATGTGAATAACATAATTTTTTTAATAAAAATCAATAAAAAGAAATGTTTAAACAATGATTTAGAATTATAAAATTTAGGATTAGAAAAAAATTTTGTACCCTAACCTCACACTTAATTTGAATTATATAATAAGAATTTAAACTCCTAAAAAGTTAAGGGTGGAAGGAAACAACCTGAAAATTTTCCTAGAGTGAAAGAAGTCACTCAAAATGGGCTACAATGTGAAGTGACCCACCTAACTTCCTACAAAAAAAGACCTCAATAAAAAAAATTATTAAAGAAGGTCAAATAAAAAAACTAAAAAAAGTAACAAGATAATCTTGGGTTTATCCCCAAGGGGGTTCTATATTTAGATTTCTCACAGTTGAAAAAACATTGATTCAACCCCAATTAGAAGGAGGATGTGTCTTCTTACTTAAGAGTTAGCATAAAATCTTCTTTCTAGCTATAGTAATCAACTAAAATATTTTTTTAACACCCCATTTTCTTATACTTTTAATTTCACCACTATGAAATTATAACTTCCTAGGAGTAGTGGAAAGGGGGGAAAAGGGGGTATATTCCCTCTTCTTTAACATGAGGAGTAATGTGCATAAATAGTAAAAATTAAATTCTTGGATGTGATTTTTCATCCAATTCAATATCCTATATAAATTCATTATTAAAAACCACATATTTATCAATATCCAATTTTTCATTAGTGCGCAACTTCAAAATATCCTCTTGCTCTTCGACCACTCCCAAACTTTGAATTACAATTAGATTTTTTGAGTTTCAAAAGATTCTCATCAGGTGTATTAATAACCTTATCATGTACCTATAGTAAATCGTGATGTTCACATGAATCTACACAATATACATAGGGAGAAGAGAAATCAAAATCATACACACAAAAATCAGAATAATATAAAAGAAAATCTTGTTCAATTAAATAAAAAAACTTCATTAATTTGGTCATATTGCTCTTTTTAAAGAAAAAACGGTGATCCTAGGAGTGTTTCTAATTTATAAGTGATTTATTCAACCTCCTCCAACCTCTTATCAAAACAAGAATCCTCAATTTTATAATTTTTCAAAGTAAATGAATTGGTATTTTTAATTTGTTCATCATCTTATGTTTTCACAAGAATTTTGAAAGGATTATCAGGAATATCCAACAACTAAAATACCTCCTTGGAGAGGTGGGTTACATTCCTTCTATTTTTCCTTTGACATATTCATAGACCTAGTCCCCATTGGTAGAGAAAAATATGTGTAATCCCTTTTATCTTTCTAGTCGACCCTCCCCATCTTACTCTTCTCATACATGGATACATTTAATCCTAAACCTCGTCCTATAAATCACCTAAAAAGTGGAAAGAACATTCATCACATGACCAATTTTTAGGGACCTACTCCTCTCCAACGGTTCTGACCAGGTGTTGTTCAAAATTCTAGACTAGTTCATCATATGACAAAAGATCAAAATGGTTATCCATCACAATACCTCCCACTTCTGTAGAACTCTTCAGGAATGTGGCATCACTCCCTTAAACCTATTATGATACATTTCTTCTTGTTGAAAATGAGAAAACGGAGGGATTCTTTGGACCACCCTCATCCATATTCTTCATTTCCATAACTGAGTAATGCTCACTGACACCATGGAGAGGATGGCACGACGCAGAGGGCGTTGCGAGGAGGGCGCGGCGAGGAGGGCGCGGCGCGGAGGAGGCGTTGGCGAGGAAGCGTCGGGGAGGAGGGCGCGGCGAGGAGGCGTCGGTGAGGAGGGCGCTGCGAGGAGGAGGGTGCGGCGCAGAGGGCGCGGCGAGGAGGGTGCGTCGCGGAGCAGGCGGCGCGGAGGAGGCGTCGGCGTGGAGGAGTCGGGGAGGGGGAGGGTGCGTTGAGGAGGAGGAATCACGAGGGGGAGGAGAAGGTGCCCGATGGGTTTGGGAAAAAAATGGGGCTGCTGGATATAACCACAGATGAAATAATTAACTGTGGTAGTATAAAAGATATAGCCACGTACCTATAAAACCATGGCTATAGGTCCGTGGCTATAGCTCAGATTTGTAGTTGTGATGGGATACGTTGTAATTCCTATACCTCTCATTTATAGGTCTAGATAAATTTATTTCACCCCTACATCCCCTTAGTCCCATTTACACACACAACATTATGACTTTAACTTGTGTGTAGTCTATCTCAAGGTGTGAACATGGTATATAAGAATATTTGGATCCATTTACAGTAGGTTTTACCACTTCTTTGTCACATATAATACTGTGAAACCAAAGTACACATATTCCAAGCATCATGAATTTAAAATATCATCTACATTCATCTCGGTCTGATCATTATAACATTATACGATATGGAATTTTTTTCTGAGGTATTTGTGTGGTGCGTGGGATGTCCTGCCCTCAATTCAAATCAAATTCAACCTCATTCATGAATTGATTTTTTTTTCAAAATATACATCTTTCAGTATCCCATGAATCATGAATGTAAATTGTTTTCTATCATCCAAGAGGTATGACATTAAACATTGATCAACCATCTTCAGGATCACTTCATTTGTTATAGGACATCCTGGTATCCGTTCACATGGGTTTTAAGCATTTTCACTGCATTATCGTCCTTAATGATCCTCTGTATACTCAAATCATCATGAATATAAACTATTTTCATTTTCACTAAGCTCCTTGAACTCAAACAAGAAGACTAGATCAAGGAATTGTGAACCTTAACTATATGCATGCACCCATTATTCACATGGTTTTCACCATCTCTGGTGTTGCATAAATCTAATAGCTCTACAATACAAAACAATATAAGGAATGATTCCTATCCTTATCAGATGTGCAATGATGGATATACCATCTATCTCTAGGAACAACCATAGATTAATTGTAAAATCATATGTTACATATGGTTATATCACCATGATATTCTCATATTTTCCTTCTTTTTTGGGAATAAGCCCCATTAATTTCGCTTGAACAACTAGAAATCTAGAATTCCCTCAAAAATAGATATATATGGTAGAAAATAATTGGAATATGAAGGCATATCCTACACTAATGTTCCTAGTTCTTGATGTTAATCTACAGTATTACCCTATACAAAACCACGATGCCTCATACGATATTTAAGGGATGGAAATCAAACCAAAATCCATGGAACACAATTCTAAAATGTTGGCATACCCTATATGATTTCTGGATGCCTCAGATTCGAAAATGGTATGATTTAGTATCCTTATTCATGAGGATCGACCCGAGCAGCAGAAATATCTTACAAAAAAGAGTGAAAATATTCTTGAGAAGGATCTAATTACTACTGATATGGATTTTGAAAAAACTATTGTTAAAGATAAAGATATTGGTAATGATAAAAAATGGAATGATAAAGATACCGGCAGTGAGGTCGTCCGGAGGAGGCCTTCGGGAGGAGGAGAGTTCGTTGGAGGAGGAGATTCTATCAGGACCAGGGGAGTTGTGGTCGTCCGGAGGAGGGGAGTCCATCGGGAGGAGGGGAGTCCGTCGGGGGAGGAGGGGAGTCCTTCGGGGGAGGCATGGTCGTCCAGGGAGAGAGGTCGTCGGGAGGAGGGGAGTGCGTCGGGGGAGGAGGGGAGTCTGTCGGCATCGGGGGAGGAGCTGTCGTCCAGGGAGGGGGGAGGCGCGGTCGTCCGGGGAGGGGAGTGCGTCGTGGGAGGGGAGTGAGTCGGGGAGGGTTCCGTAGGAGGAGCCCGAGATATTGGCCAAATCGCACATATAGCCACGGATGAATTTTCATCCATTGGTGTAACCATGATATAGCCACGGACTTATAAAACAGTGGCTATAGGTCCATGGCTATAGCTTCATTTTGTAGTAGTGAATGATGTTTCTAAATGTTTTTACATAATATGTATAAATATTGTACCTATCAATTGGATACATTCATCAATAATGAACATTGACTATTAATATCGTTTCTATAACAAAATGGATTGTTATATAAATCATAATATTAAAAAAAGATGGAGGAAAGATCATATATGTTGCACAAATAGTCAAAAAAATCCCTCCTAAAGGATATCATGCTCAGAAGGATATAGAGTTTTCTCACATAGTTTTTTTCATGAATGTGTAAAATTGGAGTAAAACTGTACTGATTATTTTATGTAATAATATTGGTAGTTCCAATTTTAATATTTTCTATAAAAAATAGGTGGATCATGTTTCTCAATACATGTAAACAACAATGATTTAACTCAAAATGAATTTAAATTATACCTAAATACCAATTAGATACCTTCCCATTTTTTTTATAATTTATGAAATATGTTATTATCCATCTCATTTATTGAAAAAAGATTCAATAAATGCTTTACATTATCATCTAACTTGATATTACTCTTTATGTTTATTAATTTAATGTTATTTGGATATTCGAGATGATCCTTTGAATTTCCTTAATCATTATGAAAATATAATATCAAATTATAGAAAAAACACTTCTAAATATTCAAAATATCTAGATTGTTCTTAAAAAAATTAAATTACCAATATGAATGTTTTAATAATATACTTTGTTCATCCTTTTTTTCATTCCAATTTAACAAAATGGTGAACTTTAAGCTCATTTCCCACTATCATTCAAATGATGCTCCTTCCAAAATTCTATTTCAATATTTCTGAGCCATGACAATATATTTGAAATTTTAAACCACATTAGCAGGGGAATATGATTAATAAAACCATTTAATTTTTACTTATCCATAAAAATCTATGATATTAATCACGAAATATTTAATGACTGATGTGATCTAAATTTGTATTATAAATTCTTCCGTTGGGATGAAAATCAATGTTAAAAATTGGTAAAACCAAATCCATGTATGTATTTTAACTAAATAAGTTTTGAAGTCCATGGAAGTCAATAATGGTAAATATTAGTGTAATGGGAAATGTAAATGTTGTTCTAGAGGATTCATAAAATAGATTAACACTATTTCTCCATAACTCATTTAATTATTCAATTAGAGGTAGAGATTATACATCAATATCATTTCTGGATATTTTTTTTGACAAATAATAAAATAAATGATAAAATACATTTTTTCATAAATATCCGCATAGAAAGATTGTAACAGATCAAAACAACTACTCATATTTGATAACTAGTGCACCAATTCACAAAAATACTGAATCAACTAGCAGCCAATCCTAATCTATCATTCATAGAACAAGCTGTGAAATATTTATTTAACGAATGATATTTATATACTAATGTTGAACATTCTTGATGTAACATCAATACATCATTTCATTTACCTATATATTTCCAATTCATGTTCTCATTAGTTTTCGTTAAAATGAATAATATTTTCAATAGAGGTATTAATGGTATGTAATGAAAAATCTTCTAAGGAGTTTTATTTTTAGTCTTCTTCAAAGTAGTATATTTATTAAGAATTCCAAAACCACCCATTAACTCCCATATATATGTTGATTTTCTTCCAACTTGTCTCCTTGAATACTCTCCCCAATAAGGAAAACAATCATTGATACACAAATGTATATTCCTATAATCCATACAAGGTTGTTTAACAATTTTTTTCATATCATTAAAATATATAAGAATTAGGGCTTCATGAAATTAATAATTCAACAAATACAATATCAGGAACATCGCATTTTTCTTAGTTATTTATTGAAATTTAATATGATACAACATCATCAATAAACAATGTTTTGAATATTTCAGTCATCCATCATACAAATTTAGATTTCCCTCATCTACAAAATCCTGATATATAATTGTCTACTTAGTGATTTTTTCTCTTCCATTAGCCTCTATAGAATCAATAGTAGGATGTAATTATATTTTTTAATATATATCTGGTTGTCCAATATTCACAAAAACATCACTTGTCATGTTTGTATTTATAGAACCCTCAACTGGTATTTCTGATTTTTTATGATGTTGATGTTGTTTTCTATCAATGTCGAATGAATTGTATATAAATTTTTATTAATTTTCATTCATATTTTGATGATGTTGGGATCTGATTATATTTATTGAAATTGGTGCTCAAACATTCTATATCATTCTATTATCCATGAAAAATACATAAAATTATTGATCATAGAATTTATTCAATTTTAAGTGTTCATAATGTTCATGTCTCGTCAACCATATTATAAATTTACATTTATGGGATGTATATCATATTATCCTGTAAATGGATCAAATAGAAATCTCATTATCTAAAATATCATTCAAACACTTGTATTACTATGGTTTATTCCTTTCTAATTTGTGTAATGTCCTGGATTTTTCCATGTATTATTTTAATACTATATGGGAATCAATTCGAGACCAGGCTCTGAGATGGCGTGCAGTTCTGAGGCTCGGTGGGCCTGAAACAAATGTTTTAATTTAATTTAATAATTAAATTACGTGTGTGTGGTTTTCCTGAAAAAGTTTAATAACTCATAAACAGGTGCTCGGATCAGAAATCTGATGGCACCGTTGTGTTCGGAACATCGATTTTACTTTAGTCAAGGCCTAACATTGGCTGGCGCAGGTCGGTGGTGAAATATAGTATTTTGGGAGGTAAGAGTAATAAAATATTTAAATAAAAAAATTTTATTCTACAGCGAAATCTTTTAAATCTGCTGAAATAGATATCCCTTAACTTTTTAATTAATGGAGGGCGAATGGGTCCAGGGTTACAATCACCATAACCCCGAGACCCTTGGTGGCTCTGGAGGCTCTGGAGAAAAGCTCCTAATGCGGTGACGATGATGCATCGACCAAATCATCAACAACGAACGCCACAGAAGCCAGGTAGGACATTTAATTTGTGATTTTCATTCCTGTTCTTTATTTCTATGATGAACGTGGGCTAATCCGCGAACAGAGTAGTCCACTGATCGACCAATCTTGAGGGATGGACTTTTCCGGGAATTTTGTGAGATTTTGAATCCATGTTGATCTATCATTGTTGATTTTCCTACTCTGTTTAATCCTATTAACAGGACCAGAACAACGCTATGACGAATAATGGTGGAGTTTCATTCCTCATACTTTTTTCATTGGATTTCTCCTCTTTCTCTCCTTCGTGTTCTTCGCGTTCTTCACGAAGCGATGAACAACAGATCGTTGTGTTTCCGTTCTGCGAGGCAATGAAACAAAATTGTATATCCAAACCTGGAGCGATGTCATGAAGGTGCGACGACAGTTTTGACGGACGATTCAGAGCGGATCGAGGGTTTTGAGTTTTCTGGATTTTTTCTTTAGATGGATCGTTCGAGGTTTATGATCCATTTTAAGGACTGAAAACACCCGTTACAATGATTGAATGATGAAACAAACCGACCCATAGAGTATCAGGACGAACGGATGAGAGATCGCAGATCTGGGGGATTATCCGATGCATGAGGAAGAAGAAGACGTTCTAGAAATATCCCGACTACACGCCGTGTAGTATGGGCTACAAGGCATGTGTTCGTCGGCGGCCCACATGGCGTGTACTGTGGGAGTACACGGACACGGGTAGGGTACCCGACCAAATACGCGACAAGTATACCCCTCCCCGGCCAGACCCGGCTAGATACACGGGATACCCCGTGTACTGGTACACGGGTAGGCGACACAGACACAGACAGAGGCCATGTACGGGCACATGGCCAGCGTACATGGAGTGAGCCCCTGGTGCTCGGACACGAAATGGGTTTCTTCTACACACCGTGTAGTTACTTTCTATATGACATGCCGAATGACAAGGGCCGGTTACACAGGCTGTACCTGGGGTCAAGGAACACGACGTGTACTTTTTCTACATGGCGTGTAGTTTGATTTTACACGGCATGACCAAATGACACGGGCCGTTTACACGGGCAGTACCATGGGTCAAGGAACACAGCATGTAACCATACTAAATACCGTGTAACCTGTCATTATTGACTTGAGACACTTGTCTTCGGTGACTTGGACTAGTTTTCTTTGTGTTCGTACCCTTGGTCTTTTCTATGAAGGTTCTGGTATCATTTCCCATACACAAGAGTATGATCCCTTCAACATAACTTCTTGCATAGATTTTTTGGAATCCCCTCTGTGAGACTTAGAGCCAGATCCTCTATTCATTCCTGTAACCCTAGATAGAGTTCTTGGTATCAACGTGACCAACTTTACCCGGGCGCTGATCCTCTGCTTAGAAAATTAGCTAAGAATGAGTTGTCAGAATCACCCCATGACTTGGTTGTGATCCTCATCTGAGCATCATGTTCTCAAGGCACTTGTGGAGTGTGTTATCCCGGAATGATTACTTTGAATCTCTCTATTCAGACCTCAGAGTGTGTTCTCTTGATTGCATGCTTAGTGGAATCTTCGAGCTCAATCCTAGTGGTGGTATTCGCGATAGACGGTCTTGCTGGAGTATATCTGGATCTTCTTGTTATACATTCGGTAGATACATACTTTGTAGAACTTATTGTACATTTCTTTTGTGGTATTTCCCTTGTTGTATTTCCTTTGTGGTATTGGGGTGTCCAACTGGGTATTGCTATACTCACCCATGCACGGGATTTTCCCGCACGTGTCGTGTCTTGTGAAGAAGAGCGAGACATTGAAAGGATTCTAGGAGGACCAGGACCGGACTATACTCAGTGAGATCAGACTGCCTGAGATGTGTACCTACGGTTACAGACTGCAGTCCCATCACGTTTCTTTAGAGGTTGGACTTTGTTACGGACTCTCTTTTTGGTGGGCTTGTACTTTTGGCCCAGGGTTATACTTTCTTGTACAATACTTTAATTTTGTACTCTGTGGTTGGGTTTTAGTGTATGCATGAATCTTTCCCTTTTAGTAGTTTTAACTTTTCAGCTTAGTGGGCGTGGAGATGTTACTGTGTGTGTAAAGGTTTATAGGTAATGCCTCCAGTGTTAGTAGCATGCATACTCGGTGCTAGTCTCTATCCCCTGGCCTATTGGAGGTAGGCTTGGGGAGTTGTAGCTCGGGCCCCACTGGGACATGTCGTGACATAATGGTATCAGAGGTGGTTGGTTCTACCATAGGACCGAGAGTCCGTGAGTTGGTTTGGGGAAACAGTGTTAAGTGTTTTGAGTTCATATTTCATTCTAGGGACCCCAGTGTTGGTGCGGGCGACCGACGTATCCATACACCTGGACTGTGATAACATTCATTTCGATTCGGAACATGAGAACACAAGTTTTAGGGGAAATATAATGGTACATGAATCATATAAGAATGGGTTGTGGGTTCCTTGTGCTTTTGAGTCATCTCTCCAGATATACTCACTGATTGAGATACATCTTGTTTCTTAAAGAGGATGCCTCCACGATGCACACTCGCTAGGATCCAGAAGCCTGATCATGAGGATGACCCCCACAGTTATGAAGCCTCGATACAGGGACCAGATCCCCCAGTTGTACCACCAGGTGGTGTGACAGTTATCCCATCACCTGTGGAGCAGTGTTTAGTTCCTTCTCTACCTGTGGAGGAGGAGTTCAGGATGAGAACACTCCACGAATTTTAGAGACAGAGACCCCTCAGGTTTCGAGGAGAGCCTGACCCTCAGACAGTAGAGGAGTGGCTTGAGGCAGTGGCCAGAGTATTCCATTTGGTCAGGACACCAGTAGACAAGATATTTATCCTAGTAGCGAGCCGTCTATAGTTCTTGGTAGGAAAATGGTTGATTTTGGTTATCCAGACCCACGGCGAGGTGACACTTTCATGGTCGGAGTTTGAGCATCTCTTCAGAGAGGATTTTTCACTGGTTACCCTAAGAGCAGTACGCATATAGTAGCTTCTTCAGCTCCAGCAGGGAACCATGATGGTGGATGACTATTCGTCGATGTTTTCGGACCTTTCATGGTACTCGATGGATATGGTCAGAGATCAGTACTTCAGATCTCAGACTTTTTGAGTGGGGCTTGTGTAGAGATATCTGAGCTAGCATCATCCCTATGAGCATTCATACTTATGTTGGGGTGCTCGAACGGGATTTGGTGGTCGAGAGCATCTTGGAAGACCAGAGACAGCCAACATTTGTCTGTTGTGGGTGAGCTAGAGTAGAGACCTCAGCAGCAGGGAGTCGATGTCAGGGACCCAGTCGTGGGAGACGTTTCCAGAGGTGATCATAGGACAGATGATCTGCCGTACAAGGTTCACTGGGTGCTTCCAGCCATCCTTGAGAGAGGTGATGCTACTCATGTGATGGCAGGGGACATCTCGCTCGAGATTGTCTTACCCGCCTAACTATTGACATGGGAGCAGTTGATGGACCATCGAGGAAGAGGCAACATGTGGAACAGACAGATCCACAGGGTGGAGGACAAGGTAGGGGAGCTTGGAGAGCAGCTGGAGGTGGTCAGGGTTTTGACCATTTACCGCCACCACCAACAATAGGTCCACCCCCGGCTCAGGGAGCTAGTGGAAAGAGGCAGGGAAAACTCCAGGCGGCAGAGGCTTATGACCCAGGTACTCCCGGAATTATTAGAGGTACTATCAGTGTCTTTTCTACTTTGGCTACTGTATTGATAGACACATGTGCTAGTCATTCCTTTCTGGCTGGTTATCTTGTTCAAGACCTTGAGATTCTAGTTGAGCAGTTGACTCGGCCCATAAGCTTAGAAACACCGGCTGTGGAAGATTCAGATATGTCACGTCCCATCCTCGGGGCTCATTCCGTGACTACCCTAAGCCCTCCTCCCATAGGCTAGGGGCTGGCGACTAGCACCAAGGGGTAAAATCCCAAAAAGGGGAAGAAATTGACTTTTTAATGTAAACAACTCCACAACGTAAGCAAGAAGAAGTAACCACTATGTAAAATTGGATATAATAGTGAGTGCGTAAAAGTAAGTGGGCCAGAATAAAAACCCAAACTAAAAGTAAAATACAATTGGAAAGAAAGTACAGCAACTGAAAGTAAAGCCAAAATGTCGTGCCATCCAAAGGAAGTACCACCTGAAGGGTGGGTACAGATAGCCTCCTTAGGTCCATGGGTCCAACCGTCTACTCCGTGTATGTCTTGCCCAGTGGTCCACCTCCCGGTACCAACTCGCTCCACAAGCCTCCACTACGATCAGCGTTGTCTGGCGTCTGCATCCAACAAAACATATTGCGGGCATAGCCCGTACAGGGGTGAGTATACGCTACTCAGTAGGGACCCTAAGACCCTCAAAGGTCTCCCAAAATCCACCAGGATTATCCACAAAATAAAGATACAATCACGAAGTGACAACCAACACTACTTAGGTATATGCCCATACATATACCTAAGTCATCAATTCCAGTTCGCCTCCAGCATCCGAGCCCAAGTTCGATCACGTCCACATAGGATATCACAACACAATCCACATAGGATAGAAAGTCAATCATATCGAAGTTAATGATTGAAATTCAAGGCTCAGCTCACACAGGTATACTTCTTCGTAAGACAATAGAGATGATCCGATGTAGCCACTGATTCATCTAAGCCATCAGACCTACACAGGATTGATAGGTACTAGCCCCCGCAATGACCCACATAGGATCGATAGGTACTAACCTCTACAATGACCTACAAAGGATCGATAGGTACTAACCCCCGCAATGACCATCATAGGATCGATAGGTACTAACACCCGCAATGTCCCACACAGGATCAGACCCACACAAGATCACTATGCGCTAGTCCACACAGGACCACTAAGCACTGACCCACACAGGATCTGACCTAGACAAGATCGGTAGCACTGATCCACTAAGGATCTCTGAGTGTTGTAGTCATCACTGTCGAACCCATGGAGGATTTCTGTATAGTTGTCATCGTCGTCACAGTCGCAGCCAGCTCTAGGGTTTCCGCACACAGCAAGCTCATTCGGGAGGGACCGCTCCACGAGCCGAGGGGCTGATACATCAACTGACACGAATTCCGGAGTTGATGTATCCCAAAGTTCTGTATCGCCAACATGAACTCAATGTGACAGATGGCGTGTCAATCAGACGCCCGGTCTGAGAGTTATTGGCTTTTTCGTCCCAGGGGTCTTGTTGGTTTTTAAGTGAAAACCCACTCGACCGCACTCCATCTACATCCAAACCTCGAGCGGAATAATCCAAAAGGTCTATATCACTAATTTGAATCCAACAAAGTCAACGGCACATCAATCAGACGTCCGTAGCTCAAGTTATAAGTGTTTCCGCTCCGAGGGCCCGATTGGTTTCATGTACGAACCAACCCGGCCGAACCTAATGTTCTCTGAAACCTTGAGTGTAATATACCGATACAACCATCTCGAACCAAGGATGGCATCTCAATTGACGGTGCGTCGATTGGAGGTCTGTAGCCCATGTTATGGGAAAAAGACCCAAAGAGGTCCGAAAATAGGGGGTTCGGGCCCGGTCCGACTCGGCTTGATACCCCCTAGGTCGGCCCGAACCGGGTCAACCCGACCTGGGTACGGGTCCTGGCCATTAGGGGGCCGCCTGCCCGGCCCGGCCTGGGTGGCCCGGCAAGGCACTACGGCGCCATGGCTTTGTTCGTCTTCAACGGCGCGACGCGACGGCGCTGTGCTTCTCCGCCCATTCTTTATTATTACGACGCGGTGCAACGGCACCACACTGCCTTGCTCGTGCCGCAATAATTCAAACAATTAAGGGGGGAGGAGGGTCGGTTGTGTTCATGCGGTCTGACCTCCTCCTGTTATTGTGACAAAAGTCAGCTCAACTTGAAAATGATGGATGACGATGAATGTATTCACGAAGAAGAAATTAATCTCTACTTCAACCGTTGTTGATTCGTCGCAGGGAAGGGACGTCACAGAAGACGACTTCATGGAAAGATGATTGTTGGCATCGCGGAGAAAAGATTTGATGGTGTCACAACGTCGATCTCCGAGGATGGCATCTCTCATCGGCTGCGGATAGGGAATAAGTTGGTACGACAAACTCCCCTTTGCGGTGATGGAGTTCTTTGTCGAAGGCTTGGAGTTCTTCATCGGCGACGGTGCGTTCTTCGTGTTCTTCAAGGAGGAAGAATATTCTTCAGATCTTAGAGCTTTCCTCTCCAAAATCATCTCACACATCAAAACCAACCTAATAAAATAAGTGTTGCCTTATTTTATTACTCAAGCCAAAGGTTTTTAAAAATCAAAACAGACCATTCAATTAATTGAATTAATTGAACAGTTTTAACTGCCCAATAAAAGAGGCATTTAATATTTACTTAAACACAAGAGTTGACTTTCATTTAATTGGGGAGTGCGGGTGAGTTACATAATCAAAAAGGGGGTTTGAGGAAGTTGAATAAGTGGGGCTCATGTTGTCCCCACCACACAAATATCCTACCTTGTGGAGTAATATATAGTGGGTCCCACTCCAACCACTTCTCTTAGGTTAAACTATTTTAAATAAAATAAAATTTGTTTCACCATTTTATTTTATTATTTTACTTACCCCAAAATATTAATAACCTCACCCGAGCAAACGAAACTCTGGAAAAAGTGTTCCTAAGAAATTATCGGCGATGCTGTTTCATCGGTGCCCTCAGAATTTGATTCCGAGAGACAGTACAAAGGTTAGGAAAAACCACTCGTTCGTTCACTGAACGTACCCGAGCTAAAATTCGTAAAATAATTCCAGGCGCACTGGGCCTCCGAATCAGGTGCCGTCAGAAACTGCATTCTTGTAAAATTCCAAATAAAATTAAGAAATAAATTCCCTTGAATTTTATGGGTCTTTACATTACTCCATGTTCAGGTATTTACGTCCCCATAAAAATACATCATAAACTAGGGAAAAACTGTGGGTAATGTGCACGCATCTGAGCCTCCTACTCCTAAGTGCTTTCCTGGAGGTTCCCGTGCTGCCACCTGATGCACACTAGAGGAATCGACCATCCACGTAGGACCCTCTCCTATCGATCCTTGATCTCCACTAGGACCTCTGCAAAAGTCTCCCCATCATCAATGTCTCTCTCCCCATGGTCAATGATATACGTCGGGTAATGCACGTATCTCCTCAGCTGAGATACGTGAAAGACGTCATGCACCCGGTGCAACTTAGGTTGTAGAGTCAGGCGATTAGCAACCTCGCCTATACTGCTGAGGACCTAGAATAGTCCGATGAAGCGCAGAGATAACTTGCTGCCTCACCCAAATCTCTGTATTCCACGTCGAGGATAGACCCGCAAGAAGACGTGGTCACCATCCTCGAACTCCAGTGGCCTCCGCCTCCTAGTATCATAATAATTCTTCTGGCTCTGAGCTATCCTCATCCGCCCCTGGATGACATGGACCTTCTCTGTTGTGGCCTGGACCATCTATGGTCCCACAAGTGCTGACTCCCCAAGGTCCGTCCAGCATAGTGGTGATCTGCAAGGTCGGTCGTACAATGCCTCGTATGGTGCCATCATGATGGTTGAGTGGTAGCTGTTGTTGTACGCGAACACCACCAAGGGTGGGTGAGCCTACCAACTACGAACAAAGTCTAGGACACATTCATGGAGCATGTCCTCGAGAGTCTGAATGGTCCTCTCTATCTAACCATATGTCTGAGGGTGAAAGGCGGTGCTCAGTCGTAGCTGTGTCCCGAATGCCTCCCGCAACCCCTTCCAAATCCGAGAAGTAAAGTGAGAATATTGATTGGAGACGATGGATGATGGCACACCATGAAGCCGTACAGTCTCCTGAATGTAGAGGCGACCCACGTTCTCCACTTAGCCCTGCTCTCTGATGGGTATGAAGTGAGCCGACTTGGTGAGTCGGTCGACAATCACCCAAATGGAGTTGTGACCTCTGGATGTGCGTGGAAGTACAGTCATGAAGTCCATAGATATCTCATCCCACTTCCACTCTGGGACCTCCAATGGATGTACCAAGCCTGCTGGTACCTGATTCTCCGCCTTCACCTATTGGTAGGTGAGACATCGAGAAACAAACTCTGCTACAACCTTCTTCATACCCGGCCACTAGTGTTGTCGTGTGAGATCCTGGTACATCTTCGCCACTCCTAGATGTACCTCTAAAGGGGATGTGTGAAACTCCCTCAGCACCTCCTCCTGTAAAGCTGCTGGTACCATGGTACATCCTTTGAAAAGGATGACGTGCTCTCCTCCCACAGAGAATCCATCAAATTCCTATCTTGAGGATATCAGTGCACGCCGCGTCTCACAGTCATCGTCCCCATGTTGTGCCTCTTTTACACACATTAGAAGTGGAGGAGTGACTGTGAGCGACTGTAGAAAGGCTTCTCCATCACTATCCATGAAGGATATCTACGAAGCGGCTAGCATCTCCATCGCCTCACCGAGTAGATGAATGCCCATTCTCCTGCTGAGAGCATCGGCTACTATGTTACCCTTCCCAGGAGTATAGAATATCTCAACTTCATAGTCCTGGAGGAACTCGAGCCATCGCCGCTGTCTCAGATTCAAGTCCTTCTGTGAGGCGATGTACCTGAGACTCTGGTGGTCAGAGTAGACTGTAAAGTGCTCACCCATCAGGTAGTGTCGCCACATCTTTAGGGTGAAGACCACTACTGCTAACTCCAGGTCATGGGTATCATAGTTCTGCTCATGCTGCCTCAACTGACGTGATCCATAGGCGATCACGGCCCGCTCCTGCATCAGGACACATCTGAGTCCAGTCCCTGATGCATCGTAGTGGACTACATACCCTACTCCCTCCTCTGGTAGCCTCAATATAGGCGCGCTGGTCAATCTCTGTCTCAGCTCCTGGATGCTCTTATGACATCTATCTGACCACACAAAAGGTTTCCCCTTCTTCGTCAAAGCCGAGAGTGGTGTGGAAAAAATGAAAAGTCTGGCACGAATCTCTGGTTGTACCCAGCTAGCACCAAGAATCTCTGTATCTTAGTCACGCTCCTGGGTGGATCCCAAGCTAGCACTGCCTTGATCATCGCATGATACACCACAAATCCCGCCTCAGAGATGACATGTCTCAAGAAGTGGACCTCACATATCAATTACTGACACTTTGAAAGCTTTCCATAAAGCTGGTTCTCTCAGAGTGTGTCTAGTACAACCCGAAAGTGGTAGGTGTTCTCCTCCTCAGTGGCCTAGTATATCAATATGTCATTGATGTAGACTATGAAAACTCAATCGAGGTAATGCTGAAAGATCCAGTTCATGAGGTGCATGAATACTGTTGGAGCATTGGTCATTCCGAGTGGCATAACCAAGAAATCATAATGGCCATACTATCATCTGAAGGTCGTCTTCTGCATGACCTCGTTTGGAACTCTGAGCTGATGATAACCTGAACTATGGTCTATCTCTGAGAACCACCATGCTCCCTTGAGCTGATCGAAGAGGTCATCAATCCTCGGTAGTGGATACTTGTTCCTCACGGTCACCTAGTTTAGGCGACGATAGTCGAAACAATGTCACAAGCTCCTGTCCACCTTCTTGGTGAACAATATCGGGGAAGCCCAGGGTGAAACACTGGGTTGGATGAATCCCTAGCTCTGCAAGTCCTCCAGCAGTACTCGTAGCTCTCGAAGCATGGCGAGATCCATCCGATATGCTGGGGTGGATATCGGGGCTATCCTGGGGTACATATCAATATAAAAGTCTACCTCTCTGCGAGGAGGTAGTCCTAGAACATCGTCGAGACAAACGTCTACAAACTGATCCACCACTTCAGGTAAGCTCAGACTCCGCACGTCAAATGCTCCAAGGATGAGGCTAGCCAACTGATGAGTGATGGGATTTCCTATCCTTTGCGTGAGTCCATCCTGCGTGGCCAAAGCTCCCTTCTCGCCGGTGAAGGTGAACCCACTCCCATAGGTGCGAAGACATGGCACCTTGCGCCTAATACAGTCGATCTGAGCATGGACTGTAGATAACCAATTCATGCCCAATATGACGTCGTAAGGCCTAGATGCTGCTACAAGAAGATCCCAGCCGAAGCTCTCGCCTCCTAGAGTATTCTCACACTTCCGGAACCAGTGCGTAATCATTGAATCTACTCTCGTAGGAGTCTCTTGCCGTAAGGATCGAGCCAACGGCTCCGTCAGAATCTCTGAGCTCCGAACAATGGCAGCAACAATGAAAGAATGACTCGCTCCTGTGTCTATATGAACGACATAAAGGGTGGAGTAGACATAGATTGTATCTCGAATCATCTTGGGCATTCCATGGTCGTAGGCCTCCGCTGCCTAAATCTGTACCGGTCTCTACCTGCCAGCTCCCTGGGGTCGGGGTGGGCCTCCTGGTGGTGGTGGTGGTAGAGCCTCAAAGCGTCACCCACCACATGCTGATCAGCCAGCTCCTATGCCTCGTCCTCCTGCTACCTGCGGACCGCCACGGTCGACCCTCTGCCTCTGCCTGGGTGGTCCCTCAATCGTCTGCTGCTCCTCCGCAGGGCGGGTCTAGCAGTCAGGAGCCATGTGGCCCTGGCCACCGCTCGCGTAGCACTGTCTACCTCTCGAAAGACTGGCTCTGTGCTGTGTGCCCCAAACCTCTAAGACAGTGTCCTAAGGTCGTCTGCCTGAGGGTCTAGTCCACCTGGACCCATGTGTCATCCATCGACTGTCTTCTGTTGAATACATTGCTACGTGGCGCCCTGCGGTAGGTCTCACTGCTAGTGTAGTCTCAGCAAGAAGGCTCTCAATGAGAAGGGATCACTCCAGTACCCATGCATGTGTCAGAATGCTGAGGGAGATCAGTGATGCCCTGATCTCATGCCTCAATCCCTGCTCGAAGGTCCGTGCCCAGAAGAATGGGTCCCATACCATGTCCTTCGAATAGCGCGAGATATCAGTAAATATCGTCGAGTACTGGGCGAGCATCAAGATTCCCTGCCGCAGTTGGAGAAGCTCCTGGATGCGCACCGTACAGAGGGTGTATAGGACGAACTCCTAGAAAAAGTGGCGCTCAAAGTCCGTTCAGAGGAGTGATGCATCGTTGTGAACCTGGAGCATCATGCTCCACCATCTTCCTGCTGTCGTGTGCAGGAGACTTGCTTCAAGGATCACCATGAGGTCTGCAGGTGTCCCTACCAATCAGAAAACTCATACAACTGCCTCCAGCCAATCCTCGGCTGCCTGAGGGTCTGTCTTCCAATGGAACCTGGGCAGTCTCTGGCGCTGAAACTCGTGCAGTTCACTAAGGCGATGTGCACTCTCAGCGGCTGGGGCTGGTGGCATCGGTGGCTCGGTGGGTAGTGGTGACGCCGGTGCCTCTTCAGTTATAGGGCCCCGTACCGAGGCCTCGTTGCTCGGTGGGCTGTAGTCACGTACAAAACTCAGAACCCTAGCTGACTACCATCGTGGGATGATCCTGAAAAAAAAACAGGTGTGCCACGGTTAAAAATGTATACTTGGTGAGATGAAACAAAGTAATCACAATGAATACTTGAACCACACATGCAATCAATGTTTTCGTGCACTATGTCAGAAATCAGAAGTCAGGGTCTTGGTGTACGGATACGTCGGCCGATGCACCAACACTGGACTCCCTAGACTGATATCCACACTCAATACTCTTAACACTATTACTTCACATATAATAAGATCAGAGTCCTGAGTTCTGTGGTAGATCTGAATTCCTTTCATACCAATTTGTCACGACCCATCCTCGGGGCTCGTGCTGTGACTACCCCAAGCCCGCCTCCCATACGCCAGGGGCTAGCAACTAGAACCAATGCGTAAAATCCCAAAAAGGGGGAAGGCATTGCCTTTCTAAAGTAAACAGCAGCATAGAGTAAGCAAGAAGAGGTAAACAGTAAGTAAAACTGGAAACAATAGTGAGTGAGGAAAAGTAAGTGGGCTAGAATACAAACCCAAACTAAAAGTAAAATAAAACTGTAAAGAACGTACAACAACTGAAAGTAAACCCGCAATGTCGTGTCATCCACAGGAAGTCCCACCTGAAAGGTTGGTACAGATGGACTCCTCAGCTCCATGGGTCCAGTCATTTTCTCCTTGTATGTCCCGCCTAGTGGTCCACCTCCTGGTACCGACTCGCTCCACAAGCCTCCACCACGATCAACGCTGTCATTCATCTGCATCCAACACAACGTAGTACGGGCATAACTCGTGCATGGGTGAGTATACTCTACTCATTAGCAACCCCGAGGCCCCTGAAGGTCTCCCAGAATCCAAAAGAATTATCCAAAAAAGAATTATACAATCACGAAGTAACATCCAACACTACTTAGTTATATGCCCATACATATACCAAAGTCATCAATTCCAGTTCTGCTCCTGCATTCGAGCCCAAGATCGATCACATCCATACAGGATATCACAACACAATCCACATATGATACTATGTCAATCATATCGAAGGTAATGATTGAAAGTCAAGACTCAACTCACATTGGTATACTTCTTCGTAAGACGATAGATATGATGAGATGTAGCCACTAATTTATCTAAACCGTCAGACCCACACAAGATCGATAGGTACTAACCCCCGCAATGACCCACATAGGATAGATAGGTACTAACCCCCACAATGACACACATAGGATCGATAGGTACTAACCCCCGAAGTGACCCACATAGGATCGATTGGTACTAACCCCCACAATGACCCACATAGGATCTGACCCACACAAGATCAGTATGCGCTTGCCCACACAAGACCGCTGAGTGATGACCCACACATGATCTGACCCACACAGGATAGGTAGCACTGATCCAATGAGGATTGCTGAGTGCTGTAGTCGTCGTTGTTGAACCCATGGAAGATTTCTGTACAGTCGTCATCATCGTCGCAGTCGCAACAAACTCTAGGGTTTCCGCACACAACAAGCACGTTTGGGAGGGTCCGCTCCACGAGCCGAGGGGCTGATACATCAACTGACACAATGTCCGGAGTTGAGATATCCCAAAGTTCTGTATCATCAACAGGAACTCAACGTGACAGATGGCGCGTCAATCGGACGCCCGGTCTGAGAGTTATTGGTTTTTCATCCCAGGGGCCCAGTTGGTTTTTATGTCAAAACCCACACGAATGCACTCCAACTACATTCAAACCTTGAGCGGAGTAATCCAAAAGGTCTGCCTCACTATGTGGAATCCAACAAAGTCGACGACATGTAAATCGGACGTCCGGAGATGATGTTATAAGCGTTTCCGCTCTGAGGGCCCGATTGGTTTCGTGTACGAACCAACCTGGTAGAACCTAAAATTCTCGAAAACCATGTGGGTAATATACCGAAACGACCTTCTCGATACAGGGATCGCATCGCAGCTGACGGTGCATCTATCAGAGGTCTGTATCCCATGTTATGGGCAAAAGACCGAAAGATGTCCGAAAATAGGGGGTTCGGGCCCGGTCCAACAAGACCTAATACCCCCTAGGTCGAGCCGATCCGGGTCGACCCGACCCGGATCTGGGTTTGGCCGATTAGGGCACGGATCGGCCTGGCGGGGGCGGCCCGGCCTGGCCTGCGTGGCCCTATCCGACCTGGGCGAGGCCCGACTCGGCCTGGGCGCCCGTAGCCCGGCCCGGGTGGCCCGGCCAGGCACGCTCTGTCGGGCCGGCGTGGCCAGAAGGCTCGACCGAAACGGTCGAAAAGATGGGGGGGGGGGGCTCTATGCCCCCTATTTGTGTAACCGCGACCCCCATGTGGGGGGGGGGGGGGGGCGCTCTATCAGCCAACCGGGTTTACGACCCCCGACTTCTTGGAAGCCTGTCGACCCGGTCCGGGTGGCCGGTTGCTGCTGTCGCGGGACCTCCGGGGTCCCGCCCTCGTGCTCTGGCGCCGCGCCCCCCCTTCACGGCCCCGCTCCTACCGTGGCCTCTTCGAGGTTCTCCGGCGTGGTGTGACGGCGCCACAGCTTTGTTCTTATTCAACAGAGCCGCGCGACGGCGCCGCGCATCTCCGCCCATTCTTTATTATTTCCGTGTGGAGCAACGGCACCACGCTGCCTTGCTCGTGCAATAACAATTCATACAATGATGGGGGGAGGAGGGTCGGCCGTGTTCGTGCGGTCCGAACTCCTCCCGTTATTGCTATAACAGCCGGTTCAACTTGAAAATAAAGGATGTCGATGAAAGTATTCACAAAGAAGAAATAAATCCCTACCTCAAGCGTTGTTGATTCATCGTGGAGAAGGGACGTCGCAGAAGATGAAGTCGCGGAAAGAGGATCGTCGGTGTCATGGATAAAAGATTCGTCGGCATCACGTCATCGATCTCTGAGGATGGCGTCTCTTACCGGCTGCAGAGAGGGAAGAAGATGGTACGAAAAACTCCCCATTGTGGTGACAGATTTCTTCATTGAAGGCTCAGTGATATTCGTTGGTGACAATTCATTATTCGTGTTCTTTAAGGAGGAAGAAAATTCTTCGGAACTTAGAGCTTTCCTCTCCAAAATCCTCCCGCACAACAAAACCACCCTAATATAATATGTGTTGCCTTATTTTATTACTCAGCCAAAGGTTTTTAAAAATCAAAACGAATCATTCACTTAATTGAAATAATTGAAGAGTTTTAACCATGCAATTAAAAAGATGTTTAATATTTAGTTAAATGCAAGAGTTGACTTTTGTTTAATTGGGGAGTGTGGGTGAGTTACATAATTAAAAGAGGGGGTTTGAGGAAGTTGAATAGGTGGGGCTCATGTGGGCCCCACCCCAAAAATATCCTACCCAGTGGAGTAGGATAAAGTGGGTCCCACTCCAACCACTTAGCTTAGTTTAAACAATTTTAAATAAAATAAAATTGGTTGCACCATTTTATTTTATTCTTTTACTTAACCCAAGATTTTAATAAACTCACCCGATCAAACGCAACTCTATAAAAAGTGATCCTAAGCAATTAACGGCGCTGCGGTTTCATCGGTGGCCACAAAATTCGATTACGATCATCGGTCCAAAATTTAGGAAAACATGCTCGTTCGATCACTGAATGTACCCAAACTAAACTTCAGAAAAAAATTCCGGGCACACCGGGCCTCGGAATCAGGTGCCGTCAAAAACTGTTTTCTTGTAAAATACAAAGAAAAATAAGAAAAAAATTTCCCTTTAATATTACGGGACTTTAAAAGATATCACATAGCTCTGTAGACAGTGTGACATGACCCTTGGAGGCGAGAGTTTCAGTTGGATCCTCTTGGTGGTAGCGTCGAGGACTTATGATGTCATTCATGGTATGGATTGGCTATCCACAGTTCATTCCTAGATCGATTGTTTTAGGCGAATGGTGCGGTGTGTCCGCATTGATGGAAGGAGGTTCTCTTTTGTCGTTGAGAGAGAGACCCAAACAGCTCAGGATAGACTTGTACATAGGAGGGCCCAAATGATTTCACATCATTTGGATAGCCTATCCCTTGGCACAACAGATGTTACGAGTTTATAGTTTCCAGCAGTACTGGATGAGTATGTGGACGTCTTTCTGGAGGATGTCCCCTGGCTACCTCCCTGTCGAGAGCTAGATTTCTGAATTGATTTGCAACCCAGGACAACACCGATATCAGCATCGGCATATAGTATGGATCCTGTAGAGCTTTGTTAGCTGAGGGTGCAATAGGATGACATGTATATTAAGGGCTTTGTGAGACCCAGCGTTTCACGATGGGCAGCCCTAGTGCTGTTTTCCAAGAAGGCAGACAGGAGCTTGAGGCTATGTGTGGATTACCGGTTCTTGAATCAAGTGACTATGAAGAACTGGTATCAACTACCATGGAGCGATGACCTCTTCGTCCAGTTGAGAGGGGAACAATGGTTATAGAAGGTTGATCTATGATCAGGCTATAAAAAGTTGTCAGTACGGGATGAGGATATACCAAAATACGGCTTTTAGATGTCTCTATGACCACTATGAGTACATGGTGATGCCCTTCGGCATGAACAACGCCCCAGTAGTGTTCATGGGAATCAGGAACACTGTCTTTCTTCCCCATCTAGACTGGTTTGTAGTGGTCTTCATCGATGATATCCTTGTGTACTCTGCATCCGAGGAGGAGCACGCGAGACACCTAAGGATGGTTCTGGTAACACTCCGAGAGCACCAGTTGTGTGGGAAACTCTCAACGTGTCAGTTCTGGTTATAGGAGGACCACTTTCTGGGACACGTTACTCGGAAGATGGTGTTGTAGTGGACCCAGCCATGGTGGAGGCAGTACTAGCATGGGAGCCACCCCGGAGCGTGACGGAGGTGTAGAGTTTTCTTGGGTTGGTAGGCTACTATCGGAGATTCATCCTTGATTTCCTCAGTATTGCAGCACCCATGATATCTTTGACCTGAAAGGTACAACCTTTTGTGTGGACCAAGAGATTCCAGCAGGCTTTCCAGTAGTTGAGACATAGTTTGACAAGTGCCCCGATCTTGAGATTACTGGAGGAGGGTGTTGAGTACGTAGTGTTCTAAAAAGCATCTGGAACTGGGATTGGTTGTGTCCTGATGCGTTGGCAAGCAGTGATTGCCTATGGCTCACGTCATTTGAGGCTACAGGAGAAGAACTACGTGAACCATTATATTGAGTTGGTAGTGGTAGTCTTCGCATTGAAGATGTGGTGGCACTACATGATGGGTGAGTGGTATACCATCTACTATGATCACAAGAGTCTTAGATATATCTTTTCTTAGAAAGAACAGAATTTGAGATAGAGGTGATGGCTTGAGTTCCTCCAGTAATACGACATTGAGATCGTTTATACTCATGGGAAGGGGGATGTGGTGGCAGATGCTCTCAGTTGAAAATCCAGTTCGCAGTTTATGGATGTGGCGACGAGGTAGTTGGCCTCCATACAATTATCCTTCATGGATGGAGATGAGGGTGCTTACCTTCATTCGATGGGTGTTACCCCTCCACTCTTACAACGAGTCAGGGAAGTACAGCGTGAGGATGAAAGTTGTGAGACTCTATGTTCTCAGATATCCATAGGTGATACTGGTGATGGATATTCAGAAGGTGGGTAGCACATTGTTCTTTTCAGAGGGTTCATGGTAGTACCAGTGGTGTTGTGGGAGTAGGTTATAAGGGAGTCCCATACATCCCATTTGGCGGGGTATCAAGGCATAAAAAGGATGTATCAGGACCTCCGATGTCAGTTCTGGTGTCCAGGAATGAAGAAGGGTGTGGCAGAGTTTGTCTCTCGGTGCCTTACATGTCAGCAAGTAAAGTCTGAGCACTGGGTGCCTGTAGGTTTGACTCATCCCCTTGTGGTGCCAGAGTGAATGTGGGAAGGGATATTCGTGGAATTAGTGATGGGTTTACCACATATGTTAAAGGGACACGATGCCAACTGGGTGATCGTTGATCAACTCATCAAGTAGGTCCACTTCCTATCCAAGTGAGAGCAATGTTTAGTAGAGAGCTTGGGATGCCTCTACATGTAGGAGATAGTTCGACTTCATGGAGTTCCATCCACGATCGTCTCAGATCATGATGCTTGTTTCACATCCCAGTTGTGGAAGGGATTGCATGGAGCTTTTGGGACTCAGTTACGATTGAGCACAACGTTTCATCCCCAGACTGATGGTCAAACAGAGCAGACCATCATGGTCCTGGAGGATATGCTTCGAGCTTGCATACATTAATTAAGTCTTTGATGGGAGTAGCACCTACCACATGTGGAATTTTCTTATAAAAATATTTATCATTCCTCTACTGGTATGACACCATTCGAGGTTCTGTACGTGCGACCTTACAGGTCGCCACATTACTGGACTGGCCCGGGAGAGTCAGCACTCATGGGCCCAGAGATGGTGAGAGCTACTATAGAGAAGGTGTAGGTCATCCAAGAGTAGATGAATACTACAAGAGTCGGTAGATGTCATATGTTGATAGGAGGGGGAGGCCTTGGGTTTGAGGAGGGAGACCATGCATTCCTTCAGGTCTCACCTCGACGAGGATTGCAAAGATTTGGTTGAGGAGGAAATCTATCTCCATTGTCTGTTGGCCCTTTTCAGATTCTGAGTAGAGTTTGAGAGGTGGCATATCGCTTGGCTCTACCTCCTCAGATGGACCAGGTACCCAACGTCTTCCATGTGTCACAACTACGGAGGTACGTGAACGATCCATCACATGTTATCGACTGGAGCGAGCTGGACATCGATGATGGGGTGAACATTGTTGAGAAACTAGTGGAGATCGTGGATCGGCAGAAGAAGATCCTTAATGGACGAGATATTCCCTTGGTGTGTGTCCGGTGACAGAACGTGAATCTCCCGGAGAGCACATGGGAGAGGGAGGCTCAGATTCGTGTGCAGTACCCACATCTCTGTGAGTTTCCCTTGTTTTGGCTTTTTTGCGACATAAAATCCCTTAGGTGGGTGTGATATAATGTCCCGGATTATTCCATGAATTACTTTAATATTATATGGGAATTAATTCAAGACTATTCTTTGAGACAGAATGCAGTTCTAAGGCCCGGTGATCCCGGAACAAATGTTTGGATTTAATTTCATAATTAAATGACATGCACGTGCAGTTTTACCGAAAAAGTGGAATAACTCCTAAACAAGTGATCTGATCAGAAATCTGAGGGAACTATTGTGTTCAGAACAGCGATTTTACCTTAGGCAAGGCATAATATCGGTCGACACTGGTCTCTGGTGATATCCAGTTTTTGGGACGTAAGAGTAAAAAAATATTTAAATAAAAATATTTTATTCTACAATGAAATCTTTTAAATCTGATGAAACAGATATATCCCACCTTTTTAATTAGAGGTTGGCCCAATGATCCAGGGTTACAATCCTCATAACCCTGAAACCCATGGAAGCTCTGGAGGCTCTGGAGAAAACCTCCCAACCCGGCGACGACAACACAGTGACCAGATCATCGCTGAAAAATGCCACGAAATCTAGGTAGGACGTTTCATTTTTTATTTTCATTCCTTTTTTTGATTTCTATGATGAACACAGACTAATCCATGAACAGATTAGTCAGAGGATCGATCGTTCTGGCGGGATGGACTTTTGTGGGAATTTTGGGAGATTTTGAATCCATGCTGATCTATCGTTGTTGATTTTCCTGCTCAGTTTAATCCTATTAATGGGAGCGGATCAAAGCCATGACGAATGATGTTGTAGGTTCGTTACTCAGTCTTGTTTCTTTGGATTTCTCTAATTTCTCTCCATCACGTTCTTCACATTCTTCACGGGGCGATGAACAACGGATCGTTGCGCATCCATTCTGCAACGCAACGATCCTAAATTATAGATCCAACCCCGGAGCGATGTCACGGAGGTGTGACTGCGGTTCTAGCGGACAATTCGGAGCGGATCGAGGGTTATGAGTTTTCGGGTGTTTTTCTTCGGATTGATCGTTCGTGGTTTATGATCTATTTTAAGGACTAAAAACACCTATTACGGTGTTTGTATAATGAAACGAACCTACACCTGGAGTATCGAGATGAACAGATGAGAGATTGGGGATCCGAAGGATCGGCCGAAGCGCGAGGAAGAAGACGACATTCTGTAAATTTCCCGACTACACACCGTGTAGTATGGGCAACACAGCGTGTGTTCGTCGGCAGTCCACATGGCTTGTACTCCGGGAGTACATGGACACGGGATGGGTACACGGCCAAGGACATGGTGTGTATACCCCTCCCCAGCCATAACCGGCCAGATACACGGGATACCCCATGTCCTGGTACATGAGCAGGTGATACATACACGGACAAAGGTCGTGTACGGGCACATGGAAAGCGTACACGGAGTGAGTCCCAGGTGCACGGAAACGACATGTGATTCTTCTACATGTTGTGTAGTTACTTTCTATCCAATAAGCTGAATGACACAGGCCGTTTACATGGGCAGTACCTGGGGTCAAGGAACACGACATGTACTTTTTCAACATGCAGTGTAGTTTGGTTTTACATGGCTTGAACGAATGACACATGCTGTTTACACGGGCAATACCATAGGTCAAGGAACATGGACTGTAACCATACTAAATTCCATGTAACCTGTCTTAAATGACATTATCCACTTTTCTTCCGTGACTTGGACTATTTTTTTTGGGTTCGTTCCCTTGGTATTTTCCCTGAAGGTTCTGGTATCATTTCATTTACACAGGAGTATGATTACTTCAGCCGAACTTCCAGAATAGAGTTGTTGGAATCCCCTCTGGGAGACGTAGAGTTGCATCCTCTATTCATTCCTGGAACCCCAGGTAGAGTTATGGGTATCTACATGACCAACTTTACCCGAGCACCGATCCACTGCTTAGAGAATTAGCTTAGAGTAAGTTGTCGGAATCACCCCATGACTTGGTTGTGGTCCCCATGTGAGCATATTATTATCAAGGTACATGTAGAGTTTGTTCTCCCGGAACATGTACTTTGTATCTCTCTCTCTTCATGCCTAGGATTGAGTTCTCCTGATTGCATGCTTAGTGGAATCATCGAGCTGGATCATAGTGGTGGTATTCATGATAGACTGTCGTGATTGAGTATATCTGGATGTTCTTGTTATATTTTCGGTAGACATATACTGTGTAGAGCTGATTGTATCTTTCATTTGTGGTATTTCCCTTGTTGTATTTCCTTTTTGGTTTCATGGTGTCCTACTGGGTACTGTTATAATCACCCATGCATGGGCTTTTCCCGCACGTGTTTTGTCTTGTGCAGAAGAGTGAGCCTTTGACAGTATTCCTAGCGGACCAGGACTGGACGTTACTCAGTGATATCAGATAGGATGAGGTGTGTTCTTATGGCTACAGACTGCAGTCCCAACACCTTTCTTTACAGGTTGTACTTTGTTATAGACTCTCTTTTTGGTGGTCTTTTACTTTTGGCCCATGGTTTTACTTTCTTGTACTTTACATTCCTGTCGTACTATATGGTTGGATTTTAGTGTATTCATGCATCTTTCCATTTTAGTAGTTTTTACTTTTCTTATTTGTGGTATTGGATATGTGTGTGCGTGTGGATAGGTTTATAGGAAATGCCTCTTATGTTAGTAGCAGGCCTACTCGGTGCTAGTCACCATCCCCTGGCCTATTGGAGGTGGGCTTGGGGAGTTGTGGATCGGGCCCCATTGGGATGGGTCATGAAAATTTGATCCATAATTTTCCATTTAAATCATTGTGTTGCAACACAAGATTAAAAAAATTCAAACAAAAAATTATTTCAATGTAAGAAAATATATAAATGGAAGTGGAAAGAACATAACACACATAGATATAAAAATATTCATATAGAACTAAAAAGGTCAAAGAAAAAAAATCAATCGTGGATAATATTGTGTAAAATATAAGAGTGAAAAAGTTATACAATCATTAAGAAACACATAAAGATTCATTAACAAAGTTCATTCTCTAATGGGATCACAAGCCTTTATAGGTATACCTATAGTAAAACGTGGATTGATAGGGTATCACAGATTTATAAATTTTTTATATTAATATTTCAATTGAGATTTCATAAAGATCATGAGAATCCAAACAATTTTCCCACCATTTCAAAACAATATTTGAAATGTTCTTTAAAATTCATTTATTAATCATTACAATAAAAAAATTTAAAATTATAACTATTCACTAAAATCAAATTCAATGGAAAGACACCCCTATATAATATATTTCAACTGGTATTAAGCTACATTATTGAATTCCAAACATTAAACTTTTTTAAAAAATATCATGCAACCATGAGACTTATGGATTTAAAACCAATTTAAAATGGAATAATGGTCAAGTACCTCTAATTCCTAAAACATGACTACAAAACAACATTGAATTTTTTATAGAAAAATTTAATTCCCAACACCACTTTAAGTAGTTATTTACCATTAAAAAATCCACTATGATTTTTACCAACAACTTGAAATGAGACCTAGTTCAATGACAAGTCATTATACAATTTGATACAATTTAAATACCAAAATGTGAGTTTATTCATGTTTTTAGGTAGATGAAATGTATAAGGAATGGAATAACTAAAAATAATGGAATATTATAAAAACTAGAAACAATTACAAAAGAATAATATAACAGACCATCGATGAGTACTAATTTCTATATACAAAATTGATATGGATTGAATAAAAAAAATCCAGGCCATACTAATATTAATCCAAGAAATGTACAAGAGGATAAATTTGGAACAACTAATTCACATTATTCAAAACATAAAAAAATTATAATAGATGTTATATGAAGAATATAATAAAAAAATTATTCTGAAAAAATTATATAAGAGATAGAAAATTATATAAAAATAACTTTCTAGTACAATGATAAACAAAGGATAAGAGATCTCATAAGAAATGTCTAATTCATTATATTATAATTCCAAATAAATAATGAGATATTTATTAGAAAACAACCAATTCACACTATTAGGAAACCAAAAATAAGATTGATATATCAATGTGGAAATTAAATATTCATACTAATATCTTAACAAACATTTCCTAATACATTATATAATGAATAAAAATAGATTAAGTTTCAGTTTCAAAAACAACATTCATCGTAATAAATATTTATTCAAAAATTACTTAATTTATAGAAATTGGTTATCATAAATAAAACTATTATTGAATTTATTTTTTAAATTCATATTCTAAACAATATATTTTTCAAAAAAGTTTTTAAATGGAAATTATTAAAGTATTTAATTTAATATAATATATTCCATGAATAATATTATAGAATAATAATAAAATGTATTAATTTGAATGAAAATGATGGTGAAAATTAATTATACACTCGCTAAATGTATTCTAAATATGTAATAACATCAGTTCCCATTATTTTTTTCATAACATGAAATTATTTTCAATTTTATGTACCAAATTTTTATATTTACAAATATATTGTAAAAAAGAACCTGTAATTAAAACTCCGATTTTTATATCATATAACTAATGAAAAATACATTAGAGAGGAAACCATGAATTGTATGAAAAATCAATAGGAATTATTTCCTTATGTTATCTATGTTCTAAAGAAACTGGTCACCTATGAAAAAAAATTCACAATCGACCCGATAAACAATCTCCTCTGGCTAGACAACCCAAAAACACATTATTACAACTTTATTGAACATTAATACAAACCTAATCACTGCTTCAAGATTTTAGGAGTATGAAAAATTAATATAGGTGGAGGAGAATATGATAGTATTATAAAATAGGATAAAATATTTGTTTACCACTATATTAAATAAATTAGAGAAGTGGATATCATAGGAGAAGTTGGAGAAGGGGGTTGGCCAGGATGGATCATAGGAGAAGGGGTTGTGGGAGGAGATGATAAGGGATATGGATTTGGGGAATCGAGTAAACTTGAAATCTAGTTAGGGAGAGGGATCATGGGGATCAAGTGAAATCAGAGTGCTAGTTTTGGAAAAGGAGAGATATATTTGATCTTATATGAAGCGGGACCAGTGGTATGGGCTTGAGATAATGTGGATTGGGGGGACTCAGGGAACCCTTGAAGGATTTAAGGGACTACGGGGAACTAGAGCACGAGTGAGGGTGGTAGGGGATCTAGTAGTGGCGAGGGATCAAGGTTGAGGGGCAGTGTGGTGGGGTAGGGATTGGGGATAATTTACCATATTTCAATAAATTGGTAAAATTTGGCGATGGTGATTGAAAAAATTCCTCTAAATTCTTTCAATTTTCAATAGGTATTTTCTCTAATTATAGCTATAAAACTACCAAAATCATGTAATTTTGTGTATTGAACCCTGAATTTTACTTATGATCAATTGGGGATATATTTTAATGATACCATCATTAATCATTTTATCGATAGTTTATGATTAGTTCGATTGGGGGAATGATTAATATCCAATATTCACGTTTTTTAATGCAAATTGTTATATGGTTTATATGTTGACTTTTTATTCGTCCCTTTCATATGATGAATTATTTCGACTCATTACATTTCATAAAGGGCATGATATTGCGACTTTATTCATTATTAGGTCTTCTCTGATAATCTAGATTGGATATTTGGTTTTGGCCTTACCTATTTATATAATATTCCCTAGAAAGTTGGATTAATGATATTTTTAGGATGTAAAAAATTAATCATTAAACCATTATGATATTAGTTATTAATTTCCCTGTGATTATTTTAGAACGAATCATATTCCATGATAAATTTAAAGATCATGTGATTAGTTATATAAAATTATTTTACTGTCATATATTTCATCCATATTTTTTATTCCCATGTTATTGATTAAGTGGGTTGTGTTTTTTTAGTTTTTTTACCATTCCATATTGATTATTCCTTATTTAAACATGATTTAATTTTTTAGGTAAACCATACTGAGAATATGATCTCATTTTTATTTTTTTCATTAACAATGATTCGATGAAGGAATATTTGAATGAGTTCTGGGAAAAAATGTATTTACATTTACATTGTTTTGTTTTGTAGGATTTCAATTGTAATTTGATAATCAATAATGAATCTAGTTTTTCGACACTAGTAAGCTATTATGTATGATGGGGATTTCATTTATAATATCATGTGTCAATGTAGGAATGTCACCATGGGCTCTAGGAAACAATGGTTGGGGTATTAACAAAAACTATATGGATAAAATTAAACATAGGAAACCATCTGTAAATTTGGGTAATGTATAGAGATAGTGGAATCCAAAAAAATACATGTTTGGATTCTACTATTGGTTCTAGCATTGGGATAGTTTTACCATCGTGAAATAACTCCATAATGAGTGCATTGGGTATTAACTAGATCTTCACCAAGTGCATGATAATGATTTAGATTCTTACACCTTATTCCACCCACCCTAGTTAAATTCATTTGTAAAATAGAAATCTCTTTAAAAAAATTATGAAAGAATGTAAAGTTCCAATGAAATTTTATGTTGTTAAAATGAAAATAGATAACTAATATTTAAACCAAAAAGTAAATACGATAAGAGACACATTTAGTTTTCGAGTTATCATTTCTTTATTAATAGTCCCATATATATATGATTAATATCTATATTATTCTCATTCATTATGCATTCCTTTTTTTAGTAAATGTATATAACTATAAGGAACTATGTCATTGACAAATCTGATGGGAAATGTGATAACTTCCAAATGTGATTCCTAATAAAATTATACGATGATTATATAACTTAGTCACAATACATAATTAATTTAAACAAATAATGAATAGAATTATGAATCAGGAGGAAAACCCACACCCCCTAATAAATTGAAAAATTCAATTGAGTATTTTTTTGTTTCATTGGTCTCCATAATTTAGTGAATATTACAATCCCTTAATCATGGAAAAAATAATCAAATCCAATGTAATTATTATCATTATCCTTAAATTATATAAAAACGAGGTGTTTGTATTAGTTGTTTAACCCATGGTTGGAGAAACTAATAAATGGTGTACATTGATCAAGAATATGAACCCCAAGGATAATATCAAAGTGATAGAGTAGAATAAAGTCGATATTTTTTTTAAAAAATCATTTTCCTCACACTAATTGACATAAAATCGAAGGTGAGTTTATTAGAGTTAATGTAATTTAAATAACCCATCATGGATTATGAGGAAAATATGATATTACATGTGTGATATGAATCTAGCTATTACATTAACTCATAGATTAATGTTGATTTCTTATTTAATGGTACAAAGATGAACATATGAATATATTTATTTGTTAAAGAATTTCAATGCAATGATTATATATTCTAATGTTCCCTTAAAGTCAAAATGGATTTTTTTAATCATAAGGTTCTCATGGGTATAGAGATATGAATAAAAGAATTTATTTTAATCCTACCAGATTATTGGAGGAATATCCCAGTTGTATATAACTTCAACATATTAGTTATCAAAATTATAGGAAGAATAATCCCTGACATTTTCAAAATCGGGGAAGAAAAATATATCTTTCAGGGATGTAAGGGAACCTTTCTAGGGAATAATGGTAGTATTAACTCACAAATGTGATCAAATAAAGTAATTTATTAGAATTCCCTCAACATGTTTTCCAATGTTTCAACCACTATGAGAAATTAAACTTTAAAAACCAATTCACTAAGAAAATGGATGTGAATGAAAACCATTGACAACCTACATAAATTATGAGATAGAAAGGGTGATCTTACTCTATTTCAACTAATAATTTATTTCTAATAATATAGTCGTATTTGTTAATATAGTTTGTAATTACATAGATTATTCAATGTGGTATGGATACTCAAACTTCTATTGGAAACTTCTCTTTTTATACTTCTGAGGTTATTAAGAGGATAATAAGTGGTTCTAGAATGTTTAAGGCTCGTTCAGTGCTCAAAATTCAATATCCTAGTTTGTAAGGAAAATTTACATGATTAGTGCATTGTTAGTACTGCTATTATTCTCAACCATGTGGGTGCTATAGTGATGTAATGGGGGGTTCATAGTTATATTTAACAATGAACCTCATGTCACATTGTTCTATGGGATAATCTAGTGTGATATAAGTGGCCACACAGTTTCCCAAACCAAATCCCTATGATCAAATTTATAGTTCCCCATAACTAGTGGTGCCACACAATTTAGGTGAATAGTTTGTAAAACCATGAGGCCAAACTCACTGCCTCATAAAAATGATTGAATATTTTATTTTTCCCTTATTTCTTTTTTAACACATATTTGTCCTCCTCATTATCATATATCCTCTTCTTTGCCACATGGATCACCCATTCTTCTTCCAAAATATTATTTGAACTATGTTCCTTTTCTATTATTTGATCTAAGAACTGTTATTTGAAAGTGAGTAAATATTCCCTATTTTTTAACCATTTTTAATGTATTTCTTTCATTATACATCAAATCTAATGTTTATGATAGAATAAGGATCATCTCTCATCTTAAGGTAGGGTGTATAATACTTTTTCCCTGATGATTCATTTATTTATATAATGTAATGGTGCTCCACATTCTAGACCCTTTCGATGATGGACCCTAAACATATAACTAAAAAAATATAAAATAATATTTTCTGCAGGTTATATTACTAGAAACAAATGAATAAAAATTTTAGGATGGACACCACGATGTGAGAAACCATTAACTGTGTGTGTCCCTTGAAGGCTAAAAATCCTCATTCATTCGATGTAAATTGAACCATGTATTGATTCACAAGGAATTACCCCATGTGAATGTAAGTTATTTTGAAGTATATATGGGTATAATGGTACTCCATTGTTATATACAATTACTATTATTACTATATCTTTAAATAACCATATGAAATGAATTAGAAAACATGAAAAATAATGTATATGCAAAATGGTATGAGTTAAATGCTGGCTATGAACATTCCATTACACTATGATAAGGGTGATTCAAGGGTTCCAATTATGGATACCTTATATGAGATCATCGAGCATAAAAATATGATAGAATAATTTAATTACAACATATTGTTGGTTATACATGGTTTATTTTATGTTATACCTTGGATAAGCTCACCAGGATTATTCGTTAACTTTACCCATGAGCAATACATTGATACCGAGTGGAATACATTGGATGATATTGACATGAAAAGATGTTATACCATACCAAGAGTGATAAATAGTTACCTATATGGTATACCATAGACCTGTTTAGAAGCTTTTACATATATACTACCCTGAGAGTGATACATGGGTTACTCATATTGGTAGCCTTGTAAGGACTCCTAAGATGATGGATTATTAAATTGCACATAGAGAGATATATGAGTTCCATTTTACAGAACACCATGGGTTTGGCCATTATTACATATAAATAAAAGTAATGTTTTATATTCCATGTAGTAGAAATATCATGGGTTCAGTCAACTGTTTATATTTGACATTATTATGGACTAGTTATATCTCATTTCTTTTATGCCACAATATATATAAAACTCCCTATATGTATGTATTTTTTCTTTGGAATTATGCCTCAATTAATGGATATTAATATGTATTTATATATATATATATACATATATGTCTATACATATATAATGAATACTTATATAGATTCTTATATATATATATATATTATTGGTGGCATCTATCAAGAGGCATCTACTTTATGATAAAGCTGGTAGTGCCAGTTTGGTATGCCATCAGGTACCTGGTATGATATGATTTTTTTATTTACAGCGTAATTTTTTTTCCATGCACATTAATAATCTTATATGTATAGATTGTAAAATTTAAAAAAATTGGTTTTTGGAATTGATTATTTCTCAATTCCTATTTGGGCCACCGATTTGTAACCGAACACACCTTATAGATTTAAGGACAAAGGGAAGCTTCTCTATTGGGATTCCAAATTTATTGTCCTTAAATGTATGATTCTATTCTCATGATGATATTGGAGATAGGATGTGGATTTTTTTTTAATTTAATAATGAATATTTATTTTTCATGTATATGGTGTACGTCCCCTTTTGAATAGCACAATGACATGATTATCATTTTTGTATAGATATTTATTCAATATCCACATGAAAATTATATATGGTTGGTTAATATTTATATATTTACTTTATTAATCCATTATTTATTATTAAGGTTATCAGGTACCTCTTTTATAAACTATGATCATGTTGGTATCGACTCCCACCCATACCACCATAGACACTCCCTACCATTCACCAGCCATTGGAAAATAGGGATAAATACAAGTGTCTATGTGGACATACGTGTTCAATTACATATATTTGAAATGGATATGGGATTCTATAATGTGGTATCATAAGCATTTTTATTATTTTCATACAAATTGTGTATTACAAAAAAAAGACATAGAGATGAGTTGGAATTGGGTAATGATCCTTTGTCTTATTGTAGATGAACCACACACAAGGGAAAGCCAAATTACATTTCTTAAGATATTCTTGTTTTGGGTTTTCCCTATTAAAATTGTATAGATTTATCCATTTGGTAACACACATTAGATGTGAAATTTTATATTATTTTTTGTTTTAATTTTCGATAGAGGAAAATGGGAATGAAGGTATCATATCATGAATCACTATAGGCACATGCGGATTCACAATTTATTCATAGTTGTTTCTTTATTTGTAATACCATATGATTTACCCAATTATTATTATTGGTATGATGACTATTGTATTTGAAATTGTTCAAATGTTTCATTTATGAATAAAATAATAGGATTAATTAGTGTGTCTGCATCAACCAAAATGGTTTTTTCCGATAATGCATGATGGTTCACAATAATTGTCCAATTATTCAATTTTTGATCCATGGACCATTGGTTCAACTGATTGAAATGTTATATGAATTTGATTCCATGAATTCCAATTGTAATTAATAAATCATGTACTTATATAAACTGTTAATAGTAATTCATTTTATCAAACAACATTATAAGACAAGTTACATCCTAATACATGAAATAAAGGTTTGGTCATGATTAAATGATTTTCCAATTAAATTTTTTAAAGCTTATACATTTATATCAAGGTAATTATGACTCAAATTAATGGATATGATAACTATATATATATATAAATGTTTAGAAACGTAAAAAATTATTAAATTAATAAATAATAAATGGTTACTGTTAAATAGGGATTGCAGTTTTAATGTAATGGGTGATTTCCTCCATACCATTTGATTGAAAATTAATATATCATGATTTTTGGTACATAATTTGAGAGCTTAACCCTTACTCGGCCTTAGTAGTGGGAAGCATATAGTGTCAGTTGTGACCTATGTGGTTTTTCTTATAGCCTCATCCTAGATTTATAAGCCAATATATGGGGTGTGAATTTTATTTAGGAATTTTTTTATGTGTCTTACTTTGATTCATATGATCCTAATAATGTTAAATATTATATTAAGAATTAATTTGAAATGTATAGAAAAATGATTCCATGCTTTCCTTGAGTTGTAATCTATGAGGGCGGTGATGAACATGATCTGGTGGTGTGAGTAACTGAGGAACCAATATTGTATTCAATTTTTACACAATATTAATTTAATTATATTTATAAAAATGGTTTTCATTATATACTTGAAAATATCATCCAATAATTCATGATGTCTTTTCAAGGATCTCCATGAACATCCATTACTACAACAGAGTTGAAACAATAATTTCTATAATAACTACCTCCTATTTTCTCTAGTGATGTTGGTTTTTAGGAAAATGATTCATGGATAGAGGCCATATTATCTATCAATGATAATGTGGTGATGCACCCAAAATAGAGGGTCAAGCTAGAAACCGACATGCTTTTTTATTCTACAATGCGATGGCGGGACATTATCATTTAGGCTAATCAATATCAGGGTATAGTCTGAGTGGTCTTTTAGATAGTGTCAGTAGATTATTTCTTCCCTCAAACACTAAGAGCATACCATTATATGGAATTTATGAATCTTAAAAAGGTTTCTATGTCTCTGATATATTATTTTAAATGTTTCAATGAGAATTAGTGTTTTGTAGAGACACAAACCGAGGAAGAGTTGATGAAAATGATACAGTCAAAGGATGTGATTATTTACACCATTAGATCATATGTAAATGTGTTTTGACTGAACATAATATTTGAAAAAGTTCACTACAATCACATTATCAGATAGAAACTATGGAAATATAGTTGTGTGTGGTAGGTCCATTTAGCATCATGGTAGGGAGTCTGTTAATCTAGATGGATGAAATATCACATTGAGCCTACTCAAGATAGTAACTCTAGTCAGATGACATTCCCTCAGAGTTATGTGATGTGTCACAACTAGTTAGGGTAGTCTATAAGAAATAACAGTCCACGAGGGACCTAGTTCAGTTTCGATCATGCGTAGCAGGTGACACCATCAATATTTTTCTCTTCGGAATATCCCCTCTATTTCCTACATAAAATGATTTTCACTAAATCCAAATTTTGGCACATAATCCAAATTCCCATTTCTGGTATAGAGTTTCTATTCTAATGTCATATCACGTTGTGGTGGTGTACATGGTTAAGGTAGCCATACATTAGTTAAATAACATCAATAGTGAAAACATACCATGGTTCTTCAGATTTCTTCTCAATGCCAGAAATACTTCTATATCAATCCAGTGTTGCAAACTCATGAGGAGAAGAGTCCTTGGAATTCTATTCATTAATGTTATATTCTAGGAACCTATTCATTATTTTCATCATTATTCAAAATAAAAACATTATAGTCCTTCATATATTCAAAAATTATTAAAAATTTTGGCATAGAAATAGAGTATATATAGGACTTCATAAAATTGAACAGACTATTGGGAATATTTACCAAGAGAATAAACTGATGTAAGGGATTCCCCATGAGATATATGGGTATATTTTGGGATGGGATCTCACTATTTTCAAGATGTCGGGAAACATAATCACACTCAAGATAGACTACATTCTACTTAATCATTATCATGTTGATTTTTATAACTGATGGGTTCCATTAAATTCTTGAATAAGGGACACTAAATTCTTATGGGTGAATGTGAATTTATAGGAATGATAAAATAGACTTAAGAATCATTGGCTCGGTTAAGTTACATCACAAATTTCTAGTATTTTATGTGGTATTAGGGATAATTATATATAGATTTTCTCCCATAGTTCAATTATATTATGAATTCCTTTCCTGAAAATTTTCTTCGGAAAACTCATATGAGATAAGATTGATTCATTATTGGGATATATCTAATATAATTAATAGAGTAATTTTCGTCATTCAGGATAAAACTCATTCTATTTCATGAATGTAATATGAAGCTTGAGGATTTGGATGATAAGGGTTTCATACAACAATGTACTTTTCCATGGGATTCACCTTTGGTATTCTCTAAAATGGCTGGCCGAACCCTCTGGCGTAGTATGGATTAACTTATGATGAAACAACTTATGGTTAATAAAGGATATCCACTACCATAAATAGGTGATCTATTTAGCATTAAATGAAGGATGGTGGTATTATCAATGATAGATTTCATGTTGCTCTACCATTGGACTCATGTTAGGATGTAAAACAATCCATGTACATTGTTATAGAGAAAATATGGCTTCTATGAGTATCTAGTTATATCATTATGTCTTACAAATGGGGAAGTGGTTTTCATTTACATAATGAATTGGGAATTCCACATGTATCTGGATAAATTTATGGTATTATCATGTGAAAAAGTATTGGATTATTTTAGTAAATAAGACATCCATTTCAAATGCCAAGAGATAATTTTAAATACACTAATAGAGCACCATATTTTTTATAATAACAATAAATGACAATTTGGATCAATAAGAATCACGACCTGGGTCACATAATCTCAATATAAGGAGTATTCATTTTCCCATATAAGGTGAGATTTATTATTTCCTAGGAGAATACAAATACCATTTTTTACATATTTTTTTTTTGGGATGGGTGACTATTATGGGTATTTCATTTGGGAACTATCAAAAATACAAGTACCTATCATGGTCTTAACTAATAATGGTGTTATGTTTTTATCATTTGATTTATACAATAATATATTTTAACAGATAAAAGGAAGGTTGGATTCAACATGGATCCCTATTAATTATAATTAGGGATAAATATATATATTGTATTGTGATTTATTTGGAATCAGTATCGAACAAGTTCTGGTATATGGTTATCGAGTTTTAACATATGAATCCTACCAGACAAGACCACATGAAGGGATATTTTCCTACGAATGACCATGATTTGGGTTATTTAGATCATGCCTAATGAAATTGGAGGAATTATATATCATGGGATCACTTCATAATTAGAATATAATAGAAGATTCAAATAAATTTAAACATAACAATATATGAAATAGAAGATACTCATATTGTTAGAGTAACTTTAGTTAATTGACATTGAGCTCCATTATAAAACTGGAATGGGAAATGTAATCACTGGTACCACGAGTCATAAGACTCAAGAACATATCATTTAATAGGATTTTATTGAGTGGATATTTATGGGCTAATTTTTTGATATGCACGTGGTGGTTCATAATAATCACGAGAAAAATTACTCACATTATTATAGGTGATTTACTCTCTTTTAGAGAAGATAAATTTGATATGTCGTAATAATTATGAGGGCTTAGTCCTTATTGATAGTATCTCAGGTGATGATCTACTAAATTTTTGTGTTACAATTGATGATGTTATTATTCACATTCATGGGAATTTTTTGATGCATAGAGGCTTATAGGAAGTATTAATGTGGGAGTCTCATACATTAATTTGGGAATTATATACATTGATTAATAAAAAAAAAATTAAGTCATTAAAATTGATGTTAAAGTATTATTATTATATATATAAGTATTTATCAAATAGTGTTCCACATATTTATTGGTGAATGTGGAGCATCGGTAGCATGATACACTTCTATAGCCTCTTCTCATTATAGAGTGGAAATGGGATGACATAACATAGAATTTCATATTAGTCATTATGTGATCCTCTTGGGGAAGGGGTGTAGTATGAGTGATCAACAAAGGATGACCAATGTCCCACATTTTTGTCTAATCAATGATACATTTACCATTGAAAATAAAATAAGGGAATACATTTGTGATATTTTACATCATCATGGTGTTACTAATTATAGTAATATGGAAATATATGTAATGTTTATATCATGGTTCTTGTATGGGTTGCAGAAGGAACTCAGTTCATAGTTGACTTTGAGTACAATATACAACTCTTAGAATAGTTGTCAGTATGATCATATGATATGGGTGTCTGAGGACATTATCTAATCATGCCTTATTGATTATTGAGGTTATGGTAAAAAATATCTCCCACTCATCATATTTTCCTACAATAACATCATTCCAGAAACAATTGTGATGGATCCCAATGGGGAACGATATTATAGGTCATGTCGTTCACCTTATACAAGTTAGAGATAATTGAGGCAATGATAATGGGATCACATCTCATTCAGAAGGCCTTATAATAGGTTAATATTATTCATATGGATTTGAATACATAAAAGTATTGTGAGATGTTACATACAAATCATCTTTCCTGACCTCTATTGTTCGATATTGGACATCGGGTCTTCTTGTGAGCTTATATTTCAATTTCTTATAGATGGATTCAAAGGTAAGGATATCAATCACATCATCACCTTATTCCTTTCATGATCTTGGAAATATTTATAAGGGTAGCATATTGGTTGAATTTACATTAGTGGTACAATGTAATATCTGACATATTTTATGAATCACAACCTCATTGATATTATTTCGACCCATCTCATTATTTTTATCCTAAGGATATAGATATAGATGATGATACAACCATTGGGGATCATCCGATATGAATCATATTTTGGAGAATGAATCCTCCTTGAGTTATGCCAATTCATCTGGTATAACTGCCACGTAATCACAAACATGAATATGATGAATCCTTGGAGAGAGAGGACAATGTATGTTCAAAATGTAAAAACATTTCTCAGATCATTTTTTACCACCCCAATAATGGGAAATCATTGATCAGTAGTTTTATAGAGTCTTGGTTGCAATGTTCCCACTTTTTTGAATATGCATCAAAACTCAAACTATTGTTTGAAATGCCTAATTTTTTCTAGAATGGTTTTTAAGAGGATATGAAGTGCATTAAGAGAATATGGGGCTTGTTAAAACTATAGAGAACTAGATTATGGTATGGAAGACAATGCCACATAATTAGCACATGAATTTTCCTAACTATGTGATTGATCCGTGATGGTGTTATAATGAACATAATTTGGAAACACAATTACTTTTTAGCTTGATTGTCATGAATCACGATCTTATGGGGTACTCTACTAGGTTGGTAGGTACATCACAGATTTCCAAAAAAATACACCTATGGAAGAACAACTAGGGCCACTTAACCCATCGAGACACATGATATAGGCATAAAAATTTTAAAATATCATTGGGAAAACATTTTCCTCATAAAAATGTGTGAAAAGTCATCTTCCCCTTTCCTTTATTAAAAATTAACCAATTTTCCGTAAAATATTATATGTAGCCTCTTTTAAGCCACATGGGACCCCCTCACCCTCAAACATAGGATTTAAAAAAGGTTCCTCATTCAGTATCCAATTCATTCTTTGTTATTCATATTGGATGGCCAATGATAAGCTCCTCATTCAACTCCATTCCTTAATTAATTTCCTCTCCATCATAAGTGAAATTGCTTGGGGAGATAATATTCTATCGTTTAATGGATTTCATATATATTATCACATTATTATGTTTTAATAGAAGTTATAGATGATAATAGGAGAGTTATCATCTACCAACTGATGGTATGTGGTATAGTTCATTTTTTGTAATGTATAATTGGATTATATGGTGTGTTGTTATTATATTTGACAAACCCTTCCAGTGACGTCTCATTAATGAAAAATTAACTAAATAATTTTTCTTCCATACTTATTATAGAATGATAAAAAAATTAATAAATTTTGTAGGATGACTACCTCAATACACGAGAAACCAAAGGTTATTCCTTCCATAAAATTCCAATATCATTGATCCTTGAAACTAAATTGACCCACAGATTATGATGTGTTGAATTGAACCTAGTGAATGTAAGGTATTTTGAATTGAACATAAGTAAAATCGTATCCCATTTGAATAAAGCCATTATCATTCTTTATATATTTAACTTACCATAATAATTGAATTTTCCAACATGAATAAAATGTAATGATTGAAATGTTTGAGTTTAATACTTATAATGATCATTCCTTTACATAAGGTTAATGATGATACAAAGGTCATGATTAAGGATTTCATGGATAGGATCATTGATCTTAATAGTGATTATGTTTAATTGAATTACTAAACACATGGGAAATACATGGTATCTATTATATAATACATTTGATGGGCTCACTGGGTTGGTGGCTATACATTATGAAAGATAGATACCTAGTTCCCTAGTGGATTACCGTGGATGTGATTGGTGGGAAATGAAAGTATTACATACCATGAGTGATACCAAGTTCCCTGTGTGGTGTACCATGTATGTGATTATAAGTGTTTACCTATATATTATTATAATTGAGATACTTGGGTTCCATATAAATAATTCCATATAACGACGCCTATGGGGATGAGTATTTTCAATGAAACTAGAGTGATACATAGGCTACTTTTTATAAAATTCTCTAGATGGGCCAAGTATGATGTCTAATTAAAAAAATGATAAATTTTACATACCAAATTACTTGATTTAGTTTGTTCCATAATTTATAATTGACATAATGTTTGCCTAGTTATATCTCATTAATCAAATTCCACAATGGTTGTGATACCCGTTATAAGTATGTATAGATTCCTTGGGATTATATATTAGATCCGGATTATTAATATGTATCTATATATATTAACATATATGTCTATATTTATTGGACACACACAAACACATATATAGCTATATATTTATACATGAAAGGTGACATCATTTCAGAGACATATGGCTTTGCCCAAAATAGGTAATATCAGTTGCGTATTCCATGAGTAACCTGGTCTAATTTGATTTTATATTTACTATATTACATTAATTATTACATTCACACTTATCATTTTTTATTCACATATTATATTATTATAGAGAACAATGATGGTGGAGTTCTGAGTTTATATAAATCCCATTTCAGGAATCTAATTGGTACCCGAATAGACCATACAAATTCTTTAAGGGAAAATGGAAGCATCTAGTTTGGATACATGACTTAATATCCTCAGCTAGTGTATGGTCGTAGAGGACCATGCCTAGGATATTGATGTTTTTTTATTCATATTTTAATCTATTTTCCATCATTATTGAATTGATCATCTTCTAGTACCATGTATGTTGTGTACTTCCTCTTTTATACAACATCATGACCTGACATACATTTTTTATTCGTAATTGTTTCAATACCCACATGTTTATTATATTTGTATGGTTTATATTTCTATATTAAATTTATTACGATATATATACTACATATTATTATTTAATTCTATTGTGCTACAGTCATAACATGATGTCATAATGTCTATATTGTACCGTCATATATGCTTGCTAATAGTCGGCAACCTCTTGTATACTGGGAGGCGCACTTGTGACCACATGGATAAACAGAATTAGTTACATATAAGTAAAATGTGTGTAGGACAATAAATAATAATTCTTCAAAAGATAATGAGAATAATATGTTATTCTACTTCTACACAAATTTTTATTACAAAAAAGATTAATAGAACATTATAAACAACACCTTTAAACATGGAATTTGAACTAGCTGTAAAAATGAAAAATGGTAAAATTATTTCCTCCCATCTATTTAACTTATCCCATTTAAATTTTTATCATATTCAATTCCTAGAGAAACATATGAAACTTCCATTAGTGTAATTCTTTAAAATTATTGGTATTGATTGGATTACATTCTATAGAGCCAATAAAAATTGTCATTACAAGTAAATACCCCTATGTATTATAATGAACATCTAATTTTATACTAGTGTACAGATAAGGATAGATATACTTCGGAATCTTCATCTAAAACATGATTATTAATGCGTTACAATCATGTTTATCTAGATAAAATTATAAATGCTATGGAAAATATCATCCATGATAACATTCTTACTATAAAAGAATATTTTGATGTGTTCCTTAATGAATTTTTGAGATATCGTCCTTGTTAATAGGTTTATTTATTTTTCTATCAAATACTCGAAGGGTAGTTAATATCTAAGAAACCATATTTAATGTATAAAAATTATAGTGAAGATCAAAAGTAGTAATTAATGGAGAATATGAATAAATGGTTTAGATGAATAAGTCATTCAACCATGGGGGACATAAGTGTTTTTCATCAAGAACAATGATCATTCAATTAACCTATTAAATTATTACCATGAAGTCAATAAGATCATTATACAAGAAAAAAGTATCCACTATAAAATATTGGCGACTTGTTCAATCAGCTACATGGATTCTATTACTTCCATATGTTGGATCATTAACCATCATATAATTAGGTGAAGGTGAAAAAAGTGAATAACCCCATGAAAACTCTTCATACAAGATTCTTGAATAACGAGTTCATATTGATTCAATTTGGACTAAATAACACTTTAAGTATCTTTATAGACATATGTAATAGAGTTTTTAGGGATATCAATATCAAATTTATGGTACCCATTATAGTTGATGTTATTATCTTCTCAAAAAAAGAAGAACATGATGATTATTGAAATGATATTATAATGTCCTTGTGAAAATACATTTTTTCATGTGATGTACAATTAATGCCTATTTTTGATATAGATGGTTAGATTTTACTCTATGTAATCACTAGAAAAGTGAAAGGTGTAGATACGATGAAGATAGTGGAAAATAAAGGAAACATATATCAACTTATGTATGATAGATCTATAGTTTTTCTGGAAATACATGGGTACAATATTCAGTTTTGAGATATTTCTCAGGATTGTTAATCCCACTAACCTAGATATTAGTAAGGGATGGAACTTTGTATCGACTTATGAATGTGATGAGATATTTAATGAGTTAAATAAGAGTGTAATGACTTCTATTATGCTAAAGTTTCCAAATAGTGGTTGTGAATTTTTTATCTTCAATGATGTTGATAAAAAATTATTAGGATACATACTCAGGAAATAAGTTAAAGAGCTTATGACACCTACCAATTAAGGATACATGAGAAGAAAATTTCAACAGATGATTAGGAAGTGGTTGATGTTACTTTTTTATAGATTATTTGGATATATTATCTCTGTAGTGTGATGTACAAAATATAACCTAGTCATTAAGCCTTCATGTATATGTTAGGACCACATTGGCTAGAGAAGGGTTTTGGACAATTGAAATGTTTGTTTTTTATGAGTGTTGAATTTTTTAAAAAAGGATAAATCAATTCACTTAGTAAATGGTTTTCAAAATATGATTATACATTTCTGATTTTTATTTAAAAAAAGCTTAGTTTGTTTAGAACATTTTCTATGAAATACCTATTATGGAAAGGGGGAGAAAATATATTCCCAATCATATTTATGTTTGATTGAAAATAATTATGTTAATAGAAAAAATGGATGTTATAGTAATTTACTTGGTAAATAAAATGATCATAAATAATACCAATAAAAGGTTAAAAATCATGTCATATATAGTTCCTCAAAAGTTAAGATGGCCACAAATCTGTATGGTCGGTGTTCCCAAAAAATATTTTTTTGGTTGTGTCATTTCCCAGTGTTTTCCAAATTTTTGGGCCTCAAATTCAAGAGTTTCATTATGGAAAATTTAGTGTTTATGACTATAAATTCATGGAATAGATTCCATAGACAGTGAAGAATATTTCATAGACCATATAATAGGTATGCACAGTGGTGCATGAAAATTGGAAAAGGAACATTTCTGAATAGTAGTTCTATGTGGATCAAGAAGCACTCTTTATGGACCGAGTAGAGGAAATAGTTCACAGAAGACTTGATGTTATAGGAAACATATACATATATGGATGTGTATCATTCAGAAAATGAGGATGTGATTTATGAAACCATAATGGGTTTTGTTTATGGAAGACATCGACTGCAACTAGGTATGAATGGTATAATGCATAACGTATATCATAGTACACGTTGACACCTATAGCACAAAGAATGTATTTTTAATTTGGATTTGGAAGGTCTTCAGATCTATTTTTCAATATAGTGACACCTAATTAGATGATTATGTGTGGGTGAATTTTATTAGAAGAAATAATAATAGTTAGAAGAATTCAGTTATGTTCGAAAGAATCAACAAGGGAGAATTTCATAAAGGATGGTAGTTTGCGGGGAAAAATTTCTGTGAAGAAGGAATTTTTCAGTGGAAGTAGTTTTTGTTACATGATACATTTTCTTTATAATAGGATTGGAGTGTTTGATTTCATACAAAGTAAACGGAGATGAATATAATTTGTGGTCAAAATAGCATCATCCATCCATGGAACAATATATGGTTTATAGAATGGGAGGTTATCCGGGGAAGAAATGGTTGTCCATGGATGAAGAGGTGGTCCATGAGAGAAGAGGTTTTCCAAAAAGTACTCACTCCATGTGTTGAAACTAAGTACTTAAAGTATATATATATTTTTAAGAAAAATTTTGTGTGTTTGTGTAGGTTGAATTATAGTTTTCAATGGCACAAAAATAGTTTGTGAAAGTAATTATACAATCCAAGAGTGCATAGAAAGTGAGAATTCAATTGTGAGCAATCAAACATGGAAATCAAACTGAGGTTTTAGACTAAGCATCATTATGAATTCAATGAAAGTCATTCCATCTTCTTGGTATGTAAGTGAATTTTTTTTATGAAGGATCATATCATTGAAAGTTGATCATGAATCACAACAAAAGATTTTTTTACAAAAATTAATGTTATTTATTTTATGCTAGATTAAAAAAATAACTGTTTCATTTTCACATAGTCGAATATGAGTTTATGAGAATATTATACGCATTGTATTCCACACAAAAATATTGTTTTATAGCGGATTATGTGGTTTGGGAATGTTTCCAAACCAAACTAGGGACATATCTACTCTATTTTAGTAGTGATCATTGTAGATTTTATTATTAATGTTGATGAGTGTTTGAATTGATTTTATTAGGGAAAGAGATATATAATAGGAGTAATTTGTTTTTTTTCATTTTTATGGAAACATAAAATAAAAATACATCACTAGTTCACCGAACTTCTTATTTTTAATACATGAGTCTTTACTGGGAAACATAAATTAGTATTAATGGTGAAGGGTCCCTTCATTTGTTCATTTTTTATTTGAAGAGATGTTGTGAAGGAGAATTTAAATTTTATTAATAATAAGAGGATGCTGATATTTGATGGAAAAAATAACCTATCTAGAAATTTAGAATAATGTTGTGACATATTTATCAAGGGTATAATGTTCCAAAGGCTACAACAGATGGATTTTATTCAATTTATCAAAATATTCCGCTTACACCTATCCATAAGAATAATATTGATAATGATGGAATAGATAAAAATTCTTCACATTAATTTCCTTCAAAAAGAAATTTTTTTAAGAGTGATAAGTGTTTCCATAAGAAATGATTTCTAGGATAAGATGACAAACATTTATAAATGAAATAAAAAAGTAAATAAGTAAAAACTACCAAACCAATGGCTGAATTATAATTATGTTGAAAAGGGTGAGTATAAATCTTTTGTGGACATCATTACTATGGTAAATTAAATTTTCATCACTATTAGAAGTATTTATGAAAAGTTAGTGGATTATACAGTTCATGAAAAAATCATAAGAATTCAATCCGACATGTTTGATGGAAAATTTCCACCACTAGATTATATACACCCTAAAAATTAACTCTGGATGATTTTTATATCAATATCATCACATAGTAAATGAGAAGGTATAGGATTAAAAATTGAATAACGTAATCCCATAGAGAAATTTCATTCAAATCTATCAAGAAATCAATGTTCAAGAAGGTTCATAAGGCTATGTTGATGACTCTAACTCTAAAAATGAGGTGTGTAATGATTGAGATAAAATTTTATCCTAGTTTTATAAAAAAGTGATAGGTGGTACAGGTTATTAAAAATGGAATCATCCAAGGATGTATTTTGACTGTGTATCTGTTGGGATCTTCATGGTGAATTTCCCTGCAATAATGATAGAATAAGTTCGTGATGAAGATTAATGAAGGCCAAGAAGGCCATGAATGAAATAGGGTGATAAGGATAAATATTTTTCTATATGTAAAGATAATAGAATCATCAAATCAATGAATAATATATTTTATATCTATTTAATATGAATAATATGAATTTGAATTTTGATATAAAAAATAATTTCAAAAGTCAAGAGAGAATAATTTTATTTAAATATTATATAATGAGGTGTTCTTATGTTGAATTTATAAATAATATAATGAAAATAAATTTAAATTTCTTCTTAAATGAGAATTTAATGAGTGTCTGATAAGGAATGGAAGGAAATAGATGGAAATTAGGAAAATGAATAATGAAAACAATTCAGTAAATAATAAATAAAGTTTTCCCAATGAAAATATTATTATGATAAAATAGATCTATTATTTGAAAAAATATCTTGAGGAAGATACAAATTGTAATGAACACTTATATGTAAAGCTGATGTATATATTAAGTAGAGATATAACATATCGAGAAAAACAGTTCAAAGACAAATAAAGCGATATAAGTTTCAAATAGTATATCTTGGATGTTGGTGATTGTTATGGTAATGATTAACCTAAGATGGATCAATAAATGATACCTTCAAATGTTCATAAGAATTCTATAATTGTATCAACAAAGAAGAAATATTGTTATGATATATATGTTGTCAATGTTAACAATGTTGAAAAATCAGAAGTGTCCACAAATTTTGATATAGATATTTTATTATTCATTCTCATCCAGATTATGCATAAGGGAAAATCATTCTCAAGAAAAATATTTGAATTTAAATTTTAAATGATGGTGGTAAATAATGTTATTTTAATATGGTTTATAAGAAACACACTCACAACAGCGATCATTCCAAATAAAATACATGGCATATTCTCTTTCTTTAGATACTGATGGTATTGTGTTGCATTAGGGATGAGAAAAATATGATTTGGTTTAACCAGAAACATTACATCTATTCTAGAGGACATGGAATGCATGCTTTAGGGGTATTCAATCCTTACAAAAGAATAAGTATTAAAATTAATATCTGAAGAAACATCAGAATATTGGTTTGAATGTAGATAATGTGTTCCAACAACTATAATCTATTCATGAAATATGTGAAAAATCCATACATATTAGTATGTATTTTATTGTTTCATTACCATCATAAAATAATTTTCATAACAATTCTCCTAAGCCGATAGTGGGAAATGAAGAGGAATAAGAAAAATCACTTATTATATAAACACTTCTAAAATCTATAAAAGGATAAAAACATCAGATTCATGATAATGTGTTTTCTTCTTATATGAAAAAAGATATAATGTTGTTAAAAAATGTAAAATACATTTAAGATTGAATTATCACATTTGGAAATTATGATTACGTAAAAAGAAATGTTGTTGGATCAGCCAAAGTTGGGAAATAAAAGATGAAATCCCAGAAAACATTATATGTTTTTGTGCTGAGAGACAACCGATTGAGAGTATCATAAATAATTTTTGAGGGTAAAATATTTATCGTCAGAAAATACGTATTTGTGGAGAAAAGTGAGGAAGATGTAATGATATTTACATGAGGTCAACATATACAGGGAATCTTCTTCTATAATGGTGAAATATGTAACTGTTGTTACATGGGTATGGTGCAAGAAAATATGTTCTGCCCTAAATGAATGGGCCACATTTTTCAATTATATATGAGCTAGTTATAAAATAAATACACTATCCATGTCATTCCTAATATGTCAATAATAATATCTTGTTGTTTCACTATTTTTTATAATTGAAACATTATAATCATAGTGTGTATGAATGTTGGGATTTTGTCAAAACAACCCCTATAACTTATTCATTCGGGTATCTGTGTGCCAATTCGAAAATAATAAACTATTGTAGAAAATTACATCATCACCATCATTGAGGATTTAAATCACATTAATTGAGTTATGTATATGATTCATAAGCCATATCCTCTGAATATGATTAACTTTTTTAAGAGGTAAGAAGAAAATGAATAGGAGTATTCATGGATGAATTTGAGAACTGAAAATTTTGGTGTATATAAGAATGAAGAATTTTACATTAATATTGAGAATCATGTAATTTTACATGATTTCAGTACACCAAAAACACAACAACAAAATGGGTTTGCTGATAAGAGGAATGGTAGTCTGGTTGAAATGGGCAAAACTATGTCAGATAGACTTGGTCGATCTTATTACTATTAGAGAAAATCCAGGAGTATTGTTGTGCATATTCCAAAACATTGTTTCTATATTCTATATTCTCAAAAACATCCAAACAGTATGTTTTATGGGAAAACATAATGTTTAAAACAATAAATAGTTTTTCTGGATCCATGAGTTATAAAGAATAAAGTTGGAAACCATTTAAATTTTAAGGATATATGTAAATATTGAAATTTTCATAGTTATTATCCATAATGATGAGTATATAGATGTTATCAAAATGAAACTAGATTAATTTTTTACTATAATTATGTGAGTGATGTTTAAAATATTGAAAAAAAGACTCATGCTGATAAAGGAATTTAGTAGTGTAAGGAATTTTTTCTAAAAAATTTATAAGGATAGTGATAGTGGTAATCCCACTCAAGAAGAAAAATTATACTCTATTATTTCATGTGATTATGATGAAACTCAAATAACTGATCCATGAATGATGATGAAAGTGGAGTCATATAATATCATTGGCGATCAAAATCATAGGGTTTAAACAAGTAGAATATTGAATGATGTTACACACACTATTATTAATTCAATAGTCAAGAAGAATGATGTGAATGAAGAATCTATGTATATGGAATGGATTCAAGATATGAATGAATAACTTCATCAAATCGAAAAAAATGATACATTGGGATGGATAACCATCCTCAATAACCAAAAGTTTATTAGAATAAATGGTTTTTACAAAACACAGTGAATGAATAATGTGAAGGGTTAATGAACAAGGAAATATTAGTGGGAAAATATTAATGAATAGTATTCAAATTTGATTTTGATTAGACACTTGATATAGTGTATTGATTAGAAATAATCAAATGAATTCATTCTATTGTTGAAAAGTGAGGGTACAATATTTTAAAAATGGATATGAATTCTAAATTTTTTAATAGGTATCATGATGAGGAAGTCTACATAGAAAAAAAATGTGTCTTTGTTAATGGGGATGATTATAATGATGTGTGTATGCTGATGAAATTATTTTATGGTCTAATGAAATATCAAAGAGCATTGTATTCCAAATTGGACAATATCTTTGGAATGATGAATTTTAAGAAATGAATAGTTGATTACAATATTTACATCATGTAAAGTCATTAGTTTTTCCTCATTCTAATTGTTTATGTTGGTTACATTATATTTTAATGGAATGATGAAAGGTTTTGTGAAATATTTTTTGAAGCGAGGTAAAATTAATTTGATATTACTTTAGTAGGAGAAACTAAATATATTCATGGGTTACATATATTATAAAATAAGAAACACATTTAACATTCTCAATAAACGTATTCAAATGAACATCTTAAGATGTTTGTGATGAAAAATTAAAAAACTAGTTTTCACACCAATTTTAGTTGAAACCATGTTATATAAAGATAGTGAAGGAAAACAATTTCATCATAATGTGTTTAGAATAAAAGTTTAATTTTTTTATATTTTATTACTTCATGACCCAATTTTTTTCTATTACTATATGTGAAATATTTAAGAGTGCTTATAAAAAATCACATTAAATTTCTAGAAAGGGATTATTATATATATAAATGTCACAAAAAAATTCATAATTAAATATACATATCAAATTATGTTAACTGGTTTTTGTATTCATATGTTAACAGTGTATTAAATGTTAAGATAGTAGATCCACGTCTAGTGGAGTTTTCAATATGCGAACAATATGGTCTAGATGGGAACATAAGAACATAATTCATTATATATTAGTATAGATAAATATGATTATGTTTCTTCAACTCATGCTACTTCAAAAATATTGTTGATGAAAATGTAGTTAGAATATTTACTAGTGGTTGTAAAGAAACACTTACTATTGGGATGTGATAATCCAATTGTAATCAATATTAAGAATAATATGGTAAAAAAATATTTTTCAAACCACATTGACTTAAACCTATAATTATTCAATGAGAATGTGGAGAATAATGAATTTATGCTAGATTATATTCATGCATCGGAAAAAGATGCTTGTATATTCACAAAATGTTTACCAAATGAACCTTTTCATAAATTGAGGTTTAACACAGGCATCCATCCACTTTCTAATAATTGTTGATGTACGTGTTTCCTTCCATTCCCTTCAATCATTCCATTGTATATTATTAATAATGGGGTTAATTCTTTCATATATAAAACCTTATCGAATCATCCATACAGGTGTATTTTTTGTGTTTTCTTAGAATATTGAATATATGTTTGTTTATTATTCTATATATTTGTTGGAGTGGTTATAAAAAATGAAAATTATATATTCTACGAATGTTGATGAAGTGAATAATGTTGAGGGAAATGTTGTGGAAGAAGGATTAATATTTTTTGGAAATTATTAAGGAATAAATGGTGAAATAGATAAACTAATGAGGATTCATTTTATCTATTTTTGAACAACATCTATTTTGTTGTCAATGAATATTTTTTCCTATGATGAGTTATCAAATGTAGTCTTTGAATTTCTTCTATGTAATCTATATGATGAAATGAAAAAGTTAAATGATTTATTAAACATTATTGAAAATAAAATCCAAAGGGGGAGATTTTTAGGCCAATGTTTGGGGGATATTATTTTTTGATGTAATGCAAGTGGTTTTTTCAAGAGTGCTGTCTTTTTTTAAAAAAAGTATTTAAAAATCGCATTTTTACTTTTCCAGAAAATATAAATATTATATGATGATTTATAATTCAGGAATATCATAAGTTATTTTGAGAACTTATGATGAAATAATTTTGATGGATTGTGGGAGAAATTGATTTTCCAAACATATATATGTTTGATTGAAAATAAATATTCTACTGAGAAAAAGGATGTTAAGGTATATAACATTATAAATATGATAATTGTAAAGATTATCGATCAAAAAATAAAAAATAAAAATAGATATGATTCAATATAATTTAGTGTGACAATATATTAGTTTGGATTGTGTTAATGGAATAAAATTTTACGGTGGTGTCATTTCCCATGGTTTTCAAATTTTTGGGGCTCAATATCAGGAGATTATTTTATAGAAAAAAACATGTTTTTTGAAAAGGAGTTCAAAAAACACAATTTTAGGACCATGAACAATAATTCACATACCACATAGGATGTATGTTGAACAAATAAGGATAATTGGAAAAGGAATATTTCCACATAGCAATGCTTTTTTGACTATGAAGCACCCTATGTGGACTATGTTGGGAAAACCATTCACAGAAGACATGCAGTTAGAAGATGAATTTAGTTGTTCAGAGGGGTGTCACTTGAGGAATGAGTTAGTGATTTATAAAACCATAGTGTGTTTCATTTTCATAATACATCATCAATCATTTGGTAGGAATTGCGCTATGAGAACTGCATAGCAATGTCTGCGACGAATGTCATACCACATTAGAATTTTGGTTAATAATGATTAGTATGTTTTTTGGACATTTATTCCTATATAAAGTCACATAATATGGTCATTATGTGTGAGAGAATTTTCTTATAAGGTATCATTGTTGTTGGAATAATCCTAGAATTTTTAAAAGAGTTTGCAATAGTGAATTTCACAAAGGATAGTAGATCGCAAGGAATCATTTGAGAAAAGGAAGAATTTGTTTCTACAAAGAGTTTGTGGGGCTGATAGATATTCAAAGGTTTAGGATTGAAGGGTTCGTTTTCCCATATTGTAAAAGGGTCTTAAGTTCATTTGTAGTCTACGAAGCATCAACCATCTGCTGAATGAGAGAGAGTCAATAGTGTAGAAGAATGTTGGTCCAAATTAGAAGAGGATGTCTTTGAATCCTTATCACAACGTGGTAAAACTCTGTACATGTAAGATACCAAATTATTGTAGAGAAATCAGGGTAGTTCACATATAATTAAAATTATGTTCATATATAAACTAAAATGGTTTGTGAAAGAAATTTTTGCAATCCAATTGTATACAATAAGTGGGATTTCATTTGTGAGATATCATATATTAAAATCATAATTTGGTTTCAAACTTTGTATCATTAAAAACTCCAAGTAGTAATTACCATCTTCGGGGTAATTAGGTAATGAATTGTATTACAGGATCATATCTGTGAATGTTGATAGAGAAGAATAGTAATATGTTTGTTACACAAATTGTACAACATCATTTGTAATAAATTAAGAATATGCATTGTTGGATAGTTTTCAAAGAGAAACAAGAGCATAAGGTTATTTCATAATAATTGTATTCAACCAAAAATGATTGTTTTATAGTGGACATTATGGTATTGGATTTTTTTTCAAACTATACTAATGATGTAGGTACTCTTGTTTAGTAGTGAATGATGTAAATTTTATTGTTCCAATGGATGTCTGTTCGATTTTTTTTCAGTAAGTAATGAAATCATTAATAGGAGGACGAGGTTATTTTATTTTTAGGGAAACATAAAATAAAAAATATAACATCGATTCACCCCTTCCCCAACTCATTTATACTCAAGCATTGACTATTAATCATCAATATATATTTACATAAAAGTATCAAAATATTCTGAAATACTACATGTAAAATATAATCGTAGAATATGACTGTTCAATTCATTATCATTTTTTTAAAGAAACTTAAGATGGTGACTCTTTGAGTTGACGAGATATGAATACCACATCCATATGATTATTGAAAGGTAACCGATATTTTTTAACATGAAAAGGATGAACATTGAAATTATAAAATTAATTTTATTACACATTTATCAAATTACTCGAAAAATATTTCATCCTGATAGGATTTTAAATGTAGAAAAAGAATATGAGTAGAGACAGAGAGTGGTAATTTATATTTTTATGTTCATATTTTATATAGATTGAGTTATACGATTTGGAGCATGTAAATGTGTCCCAAAAAATATAGAAGGTATGTGAGAAATCAGGATGACTCTCATAACTCATCTGTCTATAAAAAACCATGAATATATAATATTTATAAATATCTAATAGAAACAATTCTGTTGGATAACATGAAGAGTAAAGTTGAATTTTTTTATCTAAATTCATTGTATGACAGAAAACTAAATTTTTAAACAATAAATCAGAGGATATGATGTAAAAATATTCTATAACTATATGGAAATGTGAAAATAAAACCACAGATTTCATTGTTGGAATCCCTAAAACAACTAATGGAAAAATTTAATTTGGGGGGTTGTAAATTATCATGCAAATTCAACAAATTTCTTAATTATATATTATGATTTACTTGTTGAAAAACTATCAAAGATATATGTGTGTGTGTGTGTGTGTTTGTGAAGTAATTAAGACACATAAACTTCCATAATCTTTTTTATCTGATCGTGATCTGAGTATTACCTCATGGGTTTGGAGAAGATTTTTTCATATTTTTAATACAAATATACTTTTATGTACATCTTATCACCCATATAAGGATGACCAGATTAAATGAACCATTTGAAATTGATATGAAATGTTCAGGGCATTCTCAATATATTTCGAAAGATGTTGGGATCATCACATTCACCTAGTTATGTTCTTTTAAAAATAAACATTCCATTCCTTAAAAAAATGTACCTTAAAAGGCTTTTTATAGAAATAGTTTTTAGACTCCAACATGAGTATATGAATTTATAGGGGAGAAGTTGATAAAACATTTTAATATTCATGATTATGAAAAAATATTTCAAAAAGATTACTGCTATATAGAATCAATAAAATTTTGAAAAAAAGATAAACAAACAATCATTGATAATTCCAAGAGATCAATGTTAGAGATATGATTTTCCTTCACATATCACCATCTATGTAATATGAGAGGATTATGAAGATTTTAAAGCTTAATCATATATAATTTTATCCTATGATACCATTTAACATGTAAAAATTAAGACCTATCAACTAAAAAACAATCATTATATATATTAGGTACATGATGTGTTCCATTTATCCCTTTTAAATAAGTACATACCATAATCCATACATATATTTAATCAAGAGGTGGTATCTATATATAATGATATTTTATAAATGGAGAACCTGGCGATGATATTATATCATAAATACAATTTTTTTTCAAAAAAAAAACTCACTTAGTTAAGGTACATTGGTAAAACATTACGTTTGAGGAGGTGATAAGTTAGCCTGAAGAGGAAAACATTGAGTACCACATTGTATTTTAGATTATAAATAAAATTTGAGGGAAAATTATCCTATGTGGGGGAACAATTTAATGACAAAAATTCATATAAATGGAATTCATTTTTGAATGATTAAATTCAATATTTAGAATTTTTTATATAAAATACATCAACTACTTTTCATTTTTCTATTATGGACCAATTTTAAATATATTTACAATAACATGTTTGAAATAACTAGCTATTAATCATAATAACCATTTTCAATAGATCCTTAGTAAAATTATGATTAGGATTAGTATATATTTATAGTTATTATAAATTAAAATTGATTTAAATGAAATATGATATATTCTCGAATAGAATTATCATACTATATAAATCACATTTATCATATCTTTAAAGGGATATTGCATAATGAGGCTTTCTCCTTAACAAATCATAGAAAAATATTCCCAATCTGAAACTCGTCGGAGCCCATTTAAAATATTATTTAAATCATATATGAACAAGAAACCAAACAATGATTTCCAAACCACCCTATAAAGTACCACCATCACACTTGTTACAAATAGGGCATTGTCTTTTGTAATAAGTGGTTAAATATCTATGAAATTGTTGTATGAATTAATATATATTTTTTAAGAAAATAATTTTTACATTTATCACATTTCCTTTATTACTGTCTATATATACATGATAATATAATAAGTTTGAAAAAATATTGATATGATGAATTTATAATTTTATTTTTGGGCAAATATGATTCCATTTATAATGATTTTTTTAATAAATTCTATAATTTATTAAATTTGTGTTATTTTAATTTAATAATTTAATTAAATAATTTTTATTAAAATTTAAATGATAATTTAATTTGAAAAATTATGATGAATTATTTAGAAGGGTCAAAATGTTGTTATTATTGTAAATACTATTATTTTTAAATAAATAACTAATTTCATATAAAAAAAGTATTATAATATTTATAAAATTATTTTTTGAAATTAAATTTTATTTTATAAACATCTTGAAATTATCTTCTTATGGCGAAATTTAATAATTTAATTAGACAACAAATTTTTTTAGAGAAATAAATATTTATTATTATAAAATCATAATAGTTAAAAAGTTACATAATAAATTCTATAATAAGAATCTAAATAAAAAATTTTCTTCTTTAAAATAATGTAATTTAATGATATTTTATTTATTTTACAAACATTTAATGAGTTATTGTAAATCAATATTATATTGTATGGTATAAAAAAATTATTATGAATATGACTCATCTCAACATTATAAATGTTCTTATTTAAATTATTTAATTTATTATTCTAATAAATTATTAAACAACTGTCATATTTATCTTTAACCAATATAAAAAAACAACAGAAGATTTGTTATTATGATTATTTTATCCACTAGAGAAAAATTAGATGTTTAGAAATTAATAAATAATAACTCCCTATTTTTATACAATGACCCAATTTACCACCTATTCCCCTTTATGAATAAACCATTAATCATGAAATAACTCTCCATGCCCACCTATATAGCCCTCCGAATGTGTTTTCTACCACAGAAGATTATCCACCAATGCTTTTAGATGATCCCTCTCAAGGTAATTGATTCTCTTACTCTTCAATATATTCATGTATATTAATTTTATAATTACTTCCCATTTCAATATTTTAATATTATATTATTTTTCACACATCCATTGAATATCCTAATAATTCTCATGTAATGAGAGTTAACCTTTAACTATCACTACTACATTTTATAAACATGTCTATTCACAGGGTATACTTTTGATATTTTCATTTGTTTTTTGAATTCCCAACTTTTCTGCTATTAATACAGATCTCCATTTAAAATCAATGAAATTCACATGTATTTACTATTTTTAATTGACTAGGGAAACTGATAAATGATACCAAAAATACATAATGATGGGATTAAAATTGATAAAATATGTTCTTATGTTGTATGATCTATACAGAACACATATTCATGTACATGATATGAATGTGATATTTGGGCCCTTAATTATATACCTCTACAATTCATTGTTTAATGTTATTTTCTCTTGAGAAACCTTTTATTAGTGAATGGGTGGTCGTACTATGCACTATATTTATTAATTCCTAAAATTATCCCTTGACTTATGTTTATTGTGTTATTTTTATATTTATTTTTAACTTATTATGTTTCATTAATGTTATAATCATATATCATGCTTAAATGTTCATATTTATGATTCTATAAAATTTATTTCATCTTTATATGCTTCAAAAACCAATATTTTAATTTTATCATGTTATTATTTGATTATTTTGTTATCGCACTTTATAAATCATTCATTTCGTATATACATCCCGACGATATTTTATGTAGTTTCAAATGATCAATATAATATATCAAAATATTAAGGATTTTGAATTAATGTCTTTGTATCCCCTATTCAAGTTATTTGGTTTTTTATATAATTATGAATAAACAGTAGGGATCTTAATAATTTAGTATTTTATTATGATTATATTTATTTAATAATTCATGAAATAAAGTGTATAAATGATATGTATTTCCAAAATACATTATTTATAACCATAATCTATAATTTTATATGGGACTAAATACATAATAGAAATATTTCTTCAAATATATTCATCATATAGAAAAAATTTCAACTCTAAAATTTCTATTCATTTATCTTTGATACATAATAATAATTCACTATAAAATGAGGAAATGTAATCAAAATAATTGGTGTGAACAACTGATCTATAAGGGTAAACACAAATGATATCTCCCAAATATCATATATGATCATATGATTAGAATAATATGTGTTAAAATAATCATGATAAAAACATTATAAAATAATAATTTGAATAATATTACACCCAACGTAATATTTTTGGTATAATATTTTTAATAACATGAAACATATTATAAAAAACCATCACTCTAAATGAAGAGCATTACATAACCATGGGATATATCATTAGAATGTGTAATAAACATAAATATAAGAAATGATGAAAATATTTATCATGCATCACCTTTAAAAAATCATGAATAATATGGATCGAGAATAATCACCAGAATCATATATCAGAATGTATCGAAAGGCAGCATTAGAATCATTTATTATAATATATATAGTATTTTTAAGAACATTATTTAGTCTATTAAATCATGAATTATAATCAACATTCCTTAGTATATTGGATCATGAAATATTTCATGTATACCTTTGTAATATAATGAGATATAACCCAATTACACAATGAATTTTTGGATATAATGGACCCAAACATCACTAAAAGGCACGCCATACGTATGTATACTATAAGAATATATCCTTCGTGACTCTGTCATCACATTATTATCCTATGAAAAGAAATAGTTTTAAAAATAATTTTATTAATGATCATCACAATTCATCTATATATTAATGTTTAATGAAATTATTAATGCATTTCTACATTCAATAATAACAATCCATCAGAGGAAATTGACAAATAGTATAAATACTTTTATAAATAAATGAGATATAGTCATTGTAAATTTAAAAAAAATATTCATTTTGGAATATTTTGAAAACAAAAAATATCATGAATATTGGTATATTAATTTATTTTTTTAAAATTATATAAATTTAATTGAATATTAAGAAAATAACAACCATGTTGGTGGATAATCGATTCATCGGAAAAATGTTAAAAAATATTTTCCCACAGTTATGTAAAATGTAAAATACAACATGTCAAAAAATACTATTCAAGGATTCTTTTTTGACATAAATAAAATATATTCAAACATAATTTCATATGACGTCAAAAGTATTTAATAATAAAAAATATTCATCAATCATTAAAATGAATATGGATATAAAAGGAAAATATCTCCTACCTAAAATAAGAAATAAGTTTGACTTTTCCTGAAATCAATCATTTAGTAATTTCACATCTAAAGTGTGAGGTAATTGGATGAATACATGTAATACATATAAATAACTTAAATATATAAAAAATGGGTTAATATAAAAAATAATATAATTTCTTCAATAGGAATTTATTTATAATGAATCCCAATAAAAAATAGATTGAAACATTAACCCTTAAATCATGTGCCGAAATGCTTCATAGATGGGGTACCCTTATGTATAATAATTTTTAGTTTATCAAGAAGTTATATATAAATTTTTATTCATATATTTCCCTATATATATTACACATTAATAATTTCAATTCCCTATTTTATAATAATTCTTAAAAAAAACAACACATTCGTTGTTAACTATTTTTTTCATGCTTGCTTTAGTTTGGAGATTTTTGTCCTTACAATTTGTTAATGATATCATTATCACTATAATATTAATATTTCAATTAGTATCATATTAATTTAGTATATAACGTTATTATAAAAATTAATGTAATTTTTTGATGAAAAATTATTTGCATTACGTCATGGTGATGATAGTCTGTATATACCCATGAGTGATGTTTTCATTTTTCAATAAATGGAATGGAATGAAGATAAATAATAATTTTATCTTATATATTTCATAATATTATCAAATATATCATATATATATATATATATATATATTCATTTTAACTATCAAAATAACCATCCATGATAGCTGGTGATGAAAAATAAATCACATTGCTTCAGGATGATGGTATTCCAAAATAACACATGAGTAAAGTATTCAATTTCCAATGATTGGAAATGATATAGAAAATTAGTGTACCATTAATATAAAATATATTTTTATTGTAATGATACATATTTAATTATATAAAGATGTAAATATAATATTTTATTATGATTAAGTGAAAATAAACATTAAATAGATAAGCGAACACAATTACCTCTCCGTTAATAATGCAGTGAGATTATTACCTTTATGATGTGGTGAGGAAATATGGATTGTGGTCATATCAGGAATTGGATGAATAGAGGGTAAATTATTGTGAAGTAGTGAGGATACAAGGTTTTCGTTAATAATTGAATGTACAGGCACCAATATAAATATGATGTACATCTAAATATATTAAATTACATTCTCAAAGGGAAAGGTGATCTAAATAGAAATATTTTGAAGTAAATTTAATTGGAGACTGATAGTAAATCAAATAATAATATAATGATATTGGTTTAATTTTATTTTAATATTTATCCATTATTTTAACCCCTTTTAATCCTTTTAATAATTCAGCATGATGACAAAATTTGGACAATGGTAATTTCTTATTATGACAAAAAATGAAATTATAAAAAAATTTAGGAAAAATTATTCTAAATAATGTATCTTTTTTATCATAAGAAAATTTTAATGGTGGAATCAAATTAATTCTAAAATCCACAAGATAAACATATAAAAAGTAATTTTTTAAAAATTTTAATTTTTAACTAATCATGATTATATTACAATTCATTTCTTAGTAATAACCTTTAGATGAGTTTTAATATATTTTATTGACTATATTATAAAAAAAAATTATGAAAATTATTCATTAATAGTGTTGAATTCATTTTATTAATATTAAATAAATTCCTCATAACAACAGAAATTATGAAAAATATATTACTTTAAATAAAAATAATCATATCATTATTTCTAAAAAATTAGTAAAAATTTTATAAATTGTTATTAGTTTTTTCATTAAAATTATTACATAGATATGAGTAGTGATAAACATATAATTTGTAGAAAATAAAATATTAATAAAATTATGTCATATATGATTTTATTATTACAATTAATATTTTACTACATATTTCCAATGAATTAATATATATATATATATATATATATATATATATATGACACGACCCGTCCCCTAGGGAATATGTCGGGACTACCCCATTCCCACCTTTTCCCTAGGTCAGGGGTTGGCGATTAACACTAGAAAGGCATATCCCTAAAATGGGAAGGTGCTTCCTTTTAAACTGTAAAAACAGATAGTCCAAGAACACAACAAGAAGGAACCACGAAGTGGAATTGCAGTAGTAAAAGTTTGTAATGAATGAAAAGGGGAAGGAATACAAGCTTAACTAAAAGGTTTAATTCAACAGAAAACTGATAATAAATCCTATGTTTATCCACCAGTATCCTACCTGACGGGTATGTACCGCTCATCTCCATAGCTCTCCATGTTTTCGAGTCACCTCCCTGTACCACAGGGTCCTGGATCATGGAGTTTCAACCATGTTTCTAGTAGCCTGCAAAAGAAACAAAAAGGTGCAGGTGTAGCTCGTGCAAGGTTGACTATAACAATACTCAGTAGAGTCCCTAAAACCTCGGAATGTCTCTTGGAATTACAGAAAGTAAAATCACAAAAGAAATATCTCAATCATAAAGCACAAAGGAAAAGACACAACTCAAAACAGGTATACAACACAGAGTTCAAGAATAACGATGATTAATCTTATGCTATATCATTTTATTCATTAAAATGTCTCCACATATATACCATGAAGGAGTTGTTCCAATGATTATCCATACATTGTCTCATGTTGTTGATCCATGATGGGCCTCTCTAAGGTTGGTCTTTATAATGTTTCTCACAACTAATTCACATAGGGTCATTAGAATTCTGATCCACAGAGGGTTGTTATGGTGCTGATCAACAGAGGGTCTCTAGATGTAGATCTACATGAGGTCTCTAAGATACTGATCCATAGATTTTCTTTATGATGATGATCCACATAGGGTCTCTTGATGTTGATCCACATAGGGTTACTATGACACTGATCCCCAGAGGGTCGCTACTCAGATGAAAACAAGCCACATGATTACTCGCAATCATGGTGATTGAGCTCCATAGTATATAATGTTCAATATATTGGTCTTTAATAAAATGCTATGGAGCTCCACAAAAGAATTACTTGAAGGACCGATATGTCGTAAGGGATCATATGAAATAGACGACATGTCAATTAGACACCTGGTCTGTGAGTTAGAGGCATTTCAGTGTCGAGGGCCCTATGGGATTCAGGTACCATACAACCCGTCCATTCACCAACCATAATCAAAAACCAAGTAGAGTGTCTCAAAATTACCGCCTCATCCGATGGATTCCATTTCCACATATAGTTCGTCAAAAAGATGTTTTTTGTAAGATACAACTTTTTAAGTGTATCTAGGCCTAAAAGAGGTATCGGTCTGGTCTATCCTCATCGACCAACACAGCCTGACCCGGCTTGGGTGTAGCCGAACTGGTTCAGGTTGACCCGGCCTGAACCATCGGTGGCTTGGCCTCACCAGTCTCATCGTGCTGGGCCACGGACCCACCCGGCCCACCCCGGCTGGGTGTACCATGACTTTGCCAACTAGTTGGCGTGACCTCTATGAGGGTCACATGGTCCTCCTCCTAAAATGATCATATTTGGAGGTTCTAGGTAGAACTGACTTGCTTTTCATGGGACCCATAGGGTGTGGGTACCCTTTCTTCAATTTGGCTTCGAAGAAGTGGTATGCCTCATCGCGGCGTATGACGGCGCGCCGCCTCCCTCCTCCGCCGCCAGCTGAGATCTGGCATCCTATCCGTATTCAGTGTAACTGAGCGGTGAAGACCCCTTCCTCAACTGGTGAGTGTCGACCACCACCATCACCTATGACTCCGGTCATCGGATCCGCCACATCGTTGCCACACCGGGGGATCTTTTTCAGGCCACCAGGTGTGCTCTGGTGGTATTTTTCTCTTCCATACATGCCTATAAGCCTCCGTAGATGTCGATGTCGCTTGTCAGCTCCCAGATTCAACATTCAATTGAGTTAGTAAATTATTCCCATGAACAATGAAACTTGAATGAAGTGGCAGAGGGTTTGGTCCTTGTTCATTTGGATCATTCCCCCTATAATGTCATCCAAACACATGGCAGAAATTTAATTCATCAAATAATAACTTCTTTAAAAAACCCTTTTCCTTGAGAATTGATGGTCACCTCTATAGCATCCCAACCTTTTCTTACAACACAATTACATCATTTCAAAGATAAAAAACATAATTGTATTACACATAGAGGATTCAATGGTTTATTTTCTTTGGAAAACTAGGACCATACATAACAAATAAAACATCTAGCATAAACATTAATTTAATTTCTTCTTCTATAGATTCTTATTGGAACTTTTCCTCTCCTTAGTACATGTAGCCACCTGAGAATATACATCAAAAGGGGTGAGATAAAATCCCAATAAGAGGATAGATAAGAACAATATATCATGGGGTGAGCATAATCATAACATAAGAAAACGATCATGAACATGAGAGGATCATAATTAGAAGACCTGAAATTTGGCAATGCATAAAAATGAAACATCATGTCTTAGTGGTTAACTACCAGACATACTTATGAACGAAGCTAGAATCTTTTTCACACAACATATCACATTTAATCATGAGATTCATCACTTTACCCAATGCATTGGAGCGTTGTATAATTTCGGGCGCACCCATCACATTCATATTGCGCAATATAATTCTACGTGCACCCGTCACATCATAACATTATCATTTATCATGCTTGACACAATGAATATATATCATAAATTAACATAATTAACCCATGAAAAGGAATGGGTTTCATCCCATAATATCATATTCATAAGCTTTATGTCCACAAAAGAAAGAGGGAATAACATACATGTTACAAGAACTGTTCACATTGAGTGAGAAGTAAATGGGGTGTTCTTAAAATAAGTGTTCTTTTGGAAAACATTTTGTTGGACATAAAAACCAGTGAAAAAAATTAATATCCCATAAAAGTAAAGGAAATGATGAAAAAATGATCTTTGTGGAGTAACCATATGAAAAATGGAGTGAAAGAGGAAGAAACTGATGGATGAAAGTTGGGTTTGAGAATTTCCCATTTACCTTGTACCTGAATGATTCCTTCACCTTAATGACCTATATAATGAAATTATTTTCATTTAATAGAAATACAGAACCATGTGTAAATTAATAGGGTTAATTCTGGTTTCATTATGAAATATTATGTTCCTTTGGATGACTTACAGAGTTTAAAAACATTGTTCGGGGATATTTGTTTTAATGGTTTTTCTTGGGTGGTTCAGTTGTATTCTTAAATTGAAGCTTGGGTAGAACATGAGTAAACATAAAGTAATGAAATTAAATGTCATTAATGATATTACATGAGCTTGAATGATTTTATAATTAATTACATTAGATCCATGTGGATGAATCATTAGATAATAATTAAATGATGGTTATTTGGGTCAATTTGTGGGGGTTTTGAATCACAACGAACATGTTTTAACATATCACTTAGTAATATGAACATAGGTTATTTACAGAAATTTAAATAGAACATAATACATATAAAATATCCATGTTCAACCAAAAAAATGGTTTCATGACCAGATCTACAGGTAGAAATGGAAGAAGAAGGCATGTTGGTCTTGAAGGTGATAAATTAACACCTCACGAACAACATTCTCTTTAATAAAATATAAGGACGAGGGAAAGGGGGGTGGATGATATAATTTCCCATTATCATCATAAAATTATATTAGTTGTATAATTATGGAGTTGCAATATAATTTGGATGAATATAGGTTGGGAGATATCAAGAAAAATGAACTTGAACTTGAAAGGAAATTAAAGGAGAAGAGGGAGAGAAATTACCTCTTAAATCTTCCTATTAAGATCCTCCATAAGGAAGCTAGTAGTGGTATTTTGAGGATACCAGAAGCTTTTGGACATGGGGGAGGGGCCTGAAAAGATGTTAGGGAAGAGTTTAGTGAAGGCTTGGAGCTTGAGAGGTTTGATGAAATGAGGGAGTGAAGGGTGGTATTTATAGTGGAGGGGAGAGGGGTTTCCTTAATATAAAATTAATTAGTTTATTATTTCTCCACAAGACAAGGAATAGTGAGTCTTGAACAACCAATAATAGTAATTTTTTAATGTAATCCCGAACCAAGTGGGCTTAAATCAGTAAAGCATCATCGATGACTCAATTAATACATTATTTAGCATTTATTGTGAATTATCGGATTCTATTATTCATAAAGAATTCAAGTATCTCAGAAAAATCTCAAAACATTAACCCAACCATTTTTCAATGTGTAGATTCCAAAAATGATGTTCATTTTTCAAAAATAATTTTTTTAATATTATTAATTTAATATTTAATTAAAATCATAATTTACTTAAAAAAATAGTTTTAAGATTAAAACTGATGTATAGTGCTTTCATAAATTACGTAGGGTCTTATAAAAATATCTAAACACTATAAGAAATTGATTCAATAATTTATGAATAACTTTTTGGGAAATAAATATTCTTTTAAATTAATTCATTAATTATTATTTTTTATTTTTGACTAATAAAATACCAAAAAACGTTTACTAAGATCAAATTGTCACTTTCTAAGATGTCTAAATTTTATTTTATTATTCATAGGTAATGTTACTCTTATGATGGATGATTTACTACTCATAAGTGTCGTATTACTATTCATAAGGATATGTTACAATTCCTAAGGGTACGTTACTATTCACCAAAAATTAATTTTGTTTCGTTAGACTCAAAAAATCATCTTGAACACAACCGTGTATGTCAGATTTTCAAAATTTTAAGCATTAGAGGGACAAACATATTTTTAAAGGAAACTTATCACTTATTAGTTTATTATTTTGTGTTTTAATGTTATTTTATGACATAACTATAAGAATGGAATATTCCATTGAAAATCATTGGGTCCTTACATTCTTCCCCGCTTAAGAAATTTCACCCCCGAAATTTCACTTTACACAAACAGGTTAGGGTAATTCTCCATCATTGACTCTTCTAGTTCCCATGTTGCTTCCCCAAACTTATGGTTCCTCCACAACACTTTGACAAGATGGGTTGTCTTGTTGTGTAGAACCTTATCTCTCCGATCCAGAATCTTTACTGGCAACTCCTCATAGGAGAGATCATCATCTAGTTGCACCACCATTGAGTTTAGTACATGTGAGGGGTCTGGTATGTACTTCCTTAGTAGTGATACATGATACAAATCATGGACATGAGCCATATTAGGTGGAAGTTCTAGACGATATTCCTCGACTCCTATGTTGTCATGGATCTCAAAGGGGCCAATATACCTTGGGCTTAGCATCCCTTTCTTCCCGAATCACATGACTATGTTCTATGGAGATATTTGAAGGAAGAATTTATCTCCAACATCGAACTCCAAGTCCCATCAATGGTTTTCAGCAAAATTCTTTTTCCGACTTTGAGCAGCTATGATGTGTTTCTAGATGAATTGAACATTCTATGTCATCTCTTGAATAAGATCGAGTTCAAGTATATTTCTTTCTCCAAATTCATCCCAATAGGTTGGAGTTCTACATCGCTTTCCATTAACAGATTTATACGGAGCCATCTGAATACTCGAGTGGATGCTATTATTGTATGAGAAAACAAAAAATGGGAGATGCTGATCCCAACCACCTTTGAATTCAAGATAGAATTCTCTTAGCATATCTTCATGTGTCTGAATAGTCCTTTTAGATTGGCCATCAGTTTGGTGGTGATAAGTCATGCTAAAATATAATTCAGCAATCAAAGCATGTTGAAGGCTCCACCAGAATTTAGATGAAAACCATATATCATGGTCAGAGACAATTGAGTGTGGAACAGTGTGCAGTCTCACAACTTCCTTCACATATATCATTGCAAGTTCTTTAAGCATGAGGTCTTCCCGAATAGAATAAAATGGGCAGTCTTAGTGAGTCAGTCAAACACAACCCATATTGCATTATTTTCCTTTGACGTCTTTGGGAGACCTATGAAAAAGTCCATAGTAACATTTTCCCATTTCCACATGGGTATAGGCAATCACAACATCATTCCTTTGGTCTTTTTCCACTCAACTTTAACTTTCTGACATACCAAGCACCTTTATATATATTCTGCAATCTCATTCTTCATGTTATCTCACCAGAAGTGTTCTCAGAGATCATGATACTTCTTGGTACTCCCAGGATGTATATAGAAAGTTGAGCTATTGCATTATCCAATAGCTAATTCTTTAGACCAGGCGATGAAGGCACACAAAGCTACGTTCCAAATTGAATCACACCATCACCATCGATATAGAACTCTTGCAACTTCGCTTACGTTACTGCATTCACCCTCTTTGGTATCTCCACATCATCCCTCTGTTCTTCCATAATCTTCTCTTGGATGGATGGTAGCACAATCATTTGGGAAAGGTAGGATGTATCCCATTCCCTTATGATTTCCAAATCCATTCTTTGCATATCCAAGAAGACAGAGACATTCTCAATCGACAACATAGATAGAGTAGCATGTTCTTTTCTGTTTAGAGCATCAGCTACCTTGTTCGCCTTTCCAGGATGATAGTGAATAGAGAAATCGTAATCTTTGATTATCTCTAACCATCTCATTTGATGCATGTTGAGTTCCTTTTGTGTGAATATATACTTTAGGCTCTTGTGGTTAGTGTATATGTCAAATTTATTGCCATAAAGGTAGTGCCACCAGATTTTCAAGGCAAAAATCATGGTTTCCAGCTCTAGATCATGCGTCAGGTTGTTCTTCTCATGGATCTTCAACTGTCGTGAGGCATAGGCTATCACATTATCATTGTTCATGAGTACACAACCCAAGCCATTCATTGAAGCATAATTGTATATAAAAAACATTCTCCACTTTTCGGTAGTGTGAGTATAGGTGCAGTGATCAGAATTCTGTTTAGCTCCTTGAAGCTTCCCTCACATTCTTTCATCCAGACATACTTTACCCCTTTCCTTGTTAACATAGTTTGCGGGCATGACAATCTTGAGAAGCTTCCCACAAAACGTTGGTAGTACCCAGTTAATCCAAGAAAACTATGGATTTTTGTGACACTAGAGGGCCTGGGCCATTCCTCATTCTCCGTTGTCTTTGATGGATCCACAAAAACTCACTCACTTGTGATCAAATGTCCCAAGAACATGACTTGATTCATCCAAAAGTCACACTTGCTGAACATGGATTACAACATCTCCTTTCTCAATGTCGCCAACACAAGTCTTAGATGTTCTCCATGTTCCTCCTTGCTCATGGAGTAGACGAGAATATCATCGATAAACACTACAACAAATTTTTTTAGGTAATGTATAAAGACTCTATTCAACAAATCCATGAAGATTTCAGGGGAATTAGTATTTCCAAAGGGCATCACAAAAAACTCATAGTGCACAAACCTTGTACAGAAAGAAATCTTTTGAATATCTTCCTTATTCACCTTTATCTGATGATATCCAAAAAGAAGATCCACCTTTGAGAAGTATTGAGCTCATCTTAACCGGTTGAAGAAGACATCAATCCTTGGAAGAGGATACATGCTCTTTAAGGTGATCTTGTTGAGTTCCCGATACTCGGTACACACCCGCATTGTTCTATAATTCTTTTTCACAAAGAGCACTGGTGCACCCCATGGTGATGCACTAGGGCTTATGAACCCATTTTCCAGATGCTCTTGTAGCTGCTTCTTTAACTCCTCCAGTTTGGTTGAAGCCATCCTATAGGGGATCTTTGAGATAGGAGTATCTCCGATTATGAGTTCAATTTAGAACTCTACCTCACAATCCGGGGGAATTCCGGGTAACTCTTCGGGAAATACATCATCGTATTCCCTCACGATGGGAATTTCCTCAAGGTTGGAACATTCCTTTGACTCAACCATTTGGGTGAGGTATACTCCTTCATAGGGAATAAACAACCACACTGTTGAAGAATTTTTCAAACGAGATTCATGATCTTCCTTTCATTTATAGAGGATAATGGGATGGTTCGGAATATGAAAAGATATTTACTTTTCCCAACAGTTGATATGCGCTCTATATAATGTGAGCCAATCCATTACCATTATAGCCTCTCATTCCACCAAGGGAAGTATTACAAGATATGACGGAATAATCTTCCCACATATGCCAACACGAGAGTAGTCAAACACATGGGTTGCAATGATTTCACCACTTAGTATTTTTATAGATATCTCTACTTCAAGGTTTTGGGGTTTTGATTCTATAGTTCTAGAAAACTAGAAAGATATAAAGGAATGCGTAGAACCTGAATCAAATAATACTTTTTCCATTCTTGAGTGAATAAGAAGTGTACCTAGTAAGACTTAATTAACATGATCCACCTCCGAAGTAGTGATGGAATAAGCCTTCCCTTGTTAATTTGGATTTGGTGGTTACTGACACTGATTACCCTCGAGAACTTGAGGATTAGTGCACTGGTTTTCAAAGTGCCATAGCTCCTTACAATTTTAACATTGAACCATGAGTGGTTCTCTCTTTTAATATGATACATTCTCCTTCCTTTTGGTGTCTTTTCTACACTCTTGAGCATGGTTTCCTTCTTTCCCACACTTGAAGCGTTTCCCCGTCCCTTTGAGGTAGTTCCCATGATGCAACTTCCCAAATTTTTGGCATGTGGGTTGTTGATTTTTTCTTCCCACCTTTTTCACTAGATCCACTTCCTTGAAACTACATTTTTTGTTTTTTATCCGCATAGCCATGGGAGCATTCTCCAAACTCCTTCTCCACATTGAGAGCACACCAAACAACATCTTCATAACTCCCAAAGTCTCAAATTGAAAGATCCTTTCAAAGTTGTGGTTTTAATCCACTAAATAATATATCAATTTTTCTATCATTATTGATATCAAAACCTGAAGCCTACCTTGAAATCCTTGTGAAATTTGCTTCATAGGTTGTGACAGATTCTCCTTCTTTTTTCTTGAGCTCTATAAATTCTCAATGCATATTCATGCGAAGGGTTCGTGGGAAGTACTTATTAAGAAACATTATCTTAAAGTCTTCCCTTTCCATCTCTTCAATTTCCTCCCTTGGCTTGGTGTTCTTAATCAAATCCCACCATTGATCAAATTCTCCATCTAGACGATAGACGACTAGTGTCACCATCTCTGACTCATAATAGTGAATCATAGAAAATATCTTCTCCATGGAGTTGACCCACTATTCCACAACTAGTGGATCAGAAGATCCACAAAATGTAGGTGGTCATTACCGCATATAACATTCAATAGCTAGTTGCTCCCTCTTTGGTGAAGGAGGATGTTCCCCATTATTATGGTTATTATTCATAACCTGAGATAATTGGGTAAGCCTCTCCATGAAGTTTTGAAATCCACCTCCCAAATCATTGGGGATGTCGTTCGGGAAATCGTTGCATTGGCCCTCGCATGAGTTGTTGGCCTGATTTCTCATGGTTCCCACCATTTTCTAAAATAGAAAATATTAGAAAAAAATATATGTAAAAAAGTCATGAATAACTTATTCATTTAAACAGTTATACCAAAAACATTACATATGGGATCCCTAGGTAAATATTCCTATGTGGATATTTTTACTTAGTCTCATACTAGAGGTTTTGTCTTAGGTTCACTAATCCTAATTCCCAAGTTAACTAAACCTTACCTTTGATACCAACTATAGCATCCCAGCCTTTTCATACAATACTATTACATCATTTCAAAGATAAGAAACATAATTCTATTACACTTAGAGGTTCCAAAGGATTAGTGTCTTGATAAAACTAGGACCATACATAAAAAATACTACATGAAGCATAAACATTCATTTAATTTCTTCTTCTATAGCTTCTTATTGGAACATGTCATATCCTTAGTACTTGTAGCCACCTGAGGATATACATCAAAAGGGGTGAGCTAAAAGCCCAGTAAAAGGATAGATAAAAACAATATATCTGGGGGTGAGAATAATCATCACATAGGAAAAAGATCATGAACATGAGAGGAGCATAAATAGAAGACTTGAAATGTGGCAATGCATAAAAAAGAAACATCATGTCTTAGTGGTTAACTACCAAACATACTTGTGAACCATGCTAGCATCTTCTTCACACATAATTTCACATTTACTCATGAGATTCGTCACTTTACCCAATGAATTTGAGCGCTGTATAATTCCAGGCTCACCCGTCACATTCATATTGCGCTATATAATTCTGGGTGCGCCCGTCACATCAAAAAATTATAATTTATCATGCCTTCCACAATGAACATATAACATAAATTAACATAATGAACCCATGAAAATTAATGGGTTTCATATCATAATAACATATTCATAATCATTAGGTTCCCATTATGATCATAACATTGCATTAGATATATAATTATGGAGTTACAAAAAAATTTAGATGAAGATAGGTGGGGAGATATCAAGAAATGAACTTGAACTTGAAAGGAAATTAAAGGAGAAGAGGGAGAGAAATTACCTCTTAAATCTTCCTCTTGAGGTCCTCCTTAAAAAAGCTAGTCTTGGTCTTTAGATGAGACCAGAAGCTTTTGGACGTGGGGGGAGGGGATAGGGAAGATGTTTGGGTAGATATTAGAGAAGGCTTGGATCTTGAGAGGTATGATGAAATGAGGGAGTGAAGGGTGGTATTTGTAGTGGAGGGGAGAGGGGTTTCTTTAATATAAAATTCATTAGTTTATTATTTCCCCACAAGTTAAGGAATAGTGAGTATTGAATGACCAATAATAGTAATTTTATAATGTAATCCCAAACTATGTGGGCATAAATTAGTAGAGCATCATCGATGAATCAATTAATACATTATTTAGCATTTATTTTGAATTATCGGATTCTACTATTCATAAAAAAATCAAGTATCTCAGAAAAATCCCAAATATTTTCCCAAACTATTTTTTGATGTGTAGAATCCAAAAATAATGTATATTTATCAAAAATAATTTTTTAAATATTCTAAATTTAATATTTAATTAAAATCATAATTTACTTAAAAAATGGTTTTACGATTAAAACTGATTTATTGTGCTTTCAAATATTACGTAGGGTCTTATAAAATTATCTAAAAACTATAAGACAGTTAGTCAATAATTTATGAATAAATTTTAGGGAAATAAATATTCTCTTAAATCAATTAATTATTTATAATTAATTATGTATGACTTATAAAATACCAAAAACGATTACTGAGGTCCAATTATCACTTTCTAAGATGTCTAAATTTTATTTTATTATTCATAGGTAATGTTACTCTTATGTTGGATGATTTACTCTTCATAACGGTCATATTACTATTCATAAGGGTATTCTACTATTCCTAAGGGTACATTACTATTCACAAAAATTATTTATGCTCGTTAGACTCCAAAAATCATCATGAACACAACTGTGTATGTCGGATTTTCAAAATTCCAAGCATAAGAGTGAAAAAATATTTTTAATGGTCACTTATCACAAAGTAGTTTATTATTTGGTGTTTTCATGTTATTTTATGACATTAATATAAGACGGGAATTTTCCATTGAAAAACATTAGGTCATTACAACCGCTGTGGATGGTAGTGCTTCCACATTCGAGGGTATTACAGACGAAGGATCTTATTTGTCTACATTTTCATTCGGTGATCACGGACCTCTAGATCAATTCCCCAACTGGCGTCATCAAATCCTTTATTCTTTGTTGGAAGAAGGTTCGCCAGTTCTTTTTCGGATACCACCACCATATTCCTCCCAAATCCCTCATTTCCCACATTTGAATAAAACAAATGAAGAGTAAATTAATTAATTTAACTTTCAATTAAGGGCCCATTAATTGTTGAAATTAATGTGTCACTTTAATTGAACATAGTGTGGTTACAAAAAAGATGATTTAATCCATTCAATTTCATGACAACACAGCAGTCCCGCCACCACCCCTCAACTATTGAGGAACAAAAATAACAATTTCATGATATTTTATTATTCGTTAAAAATTCTGAAAACTAAATTTTTCTTCAAACCTACTATGGTCGAAATGAAGCCTCACTTAATAGAATCGCAGCGCTGTAGATTCAATCGTATCATTGGATTTAAATTCTGAGCATCAGTCCAAAAGATAGAAAATGATACATATACATTTACTGAATGTACCTTAAATAATGTTCGAAATTCAATTATGAGCACACAAAAACTAGGAATCATGCACCGTCAACATTCAAAGACCTGAAATAATCATCAAAAACAAAAAAATTACTTGGAATTTTTGGGTCTTTACATTATTTCCCCCTTATGGATTTTTTACTTCCAAAGCTACACCAAAACTACGGGAAAAAATTGGGATTATGATACTGTATCTGAGCCTCCCACTTCCATGTTCTCTCTTAGAGATTCCCTTACTGCCAACAAACTTTTTCTAGAGGGATCAACCACCCAAAAAGGACCGGCTCTTTTGAATCCCCTATTTTCTCCAAGATCTCATCAAACGTCTCCCCATAGTCAATGTGCAGCTCACCCCAGTCGAAAACGTGTGATGGATCATGAACATATCTCCTAATCTACGACACATGGAATACATTATGAACCTAGAGTATCTATGGAGGAAGAGCTAGATGGTACCCCACCTCTCCCACTCTTATGTGGATCTGAAAGGGTATGATCAACCTTGGAGATAGCTTTCTACCTTAGTCAAACTTCAATAATCCTGAAAAGGGTTAGTCCCCTAAGAATACATAGACACCCTCCTCAAAATCCATGCATTTCTCTGTCCTATCGGCTTTTGATTTCTACCAGCTCTGTGCTGTCTTCATCTGCTCCTCGATGATCCACAACTTCTCTGTGGTTGCCTATACCAACTCTGCACCCATAAGTGTTGACTACCCTAGATCTATCCCACAATGGGATGATCTGCATGGTCACCTATACAAGGCCTCTAACGGATCCATGCCAATGGTGGAGTGGTACATGTTGTTGTATGAAAAATACTGTAGGTGTAGTTCGTACTCCCAACAACGGCCAAAATCAAGGACACCAGAACGAAGATTTTCCTAGAGTGTGTGTATGGTCCACTCTGTGTGACAATATGTATAAGGGTGAAAGGTAGTGTTTAATTGTAGCTGATACCCAAATCCCTCCCTCAATCCCTAAAAAAATATGATACGAAATGTGTATAGTGATCTAAGACGATCGCTAATGGAACCCCATGAAGATCTAAAATCTTTTGTATATAGAGGTGCCATGTTGTCTTTACTAATCACTACACTAAGACAAGTATGATATGGGTAGACATAGCGAGTCATTCAATGATCAACCATTTAGAATGGTGGCCCCTGGATATATTTGGTAGCCCTATCGTGAAGTCCATAGAGATACCATTCCCCATCTACTACAGTACCTCATGTGGCTGAGCTAAGTCCGGTGGTACCTGATGCGCAGCCTTCACATGATGATATTTAAGTTATCATGATACGAACTTCACCAGTAATTTTTTCATCCTTATCCACCAGTACTGACATCGGAGGTCCTAGTACATATTTTCCACTCTTGGAGGTACAGACAAACGGGATGTGTGGAACTCCCTCAACATCTCATATTGAAGAGTTACTAGTACCATGGTGCATCTTCCAGAGAGGATGACGTGCTCCCTACCTTCAAAAAATCCATCTAGAGTAGGTCTTGAGGATATATGCATCCGGCAGGCCTCGCAATCCCCGTCCCAACGCATGTGATATCCTGATCTAAGGTCTATCATCAAAAACCAATGAGCTATCATCATCTGTTCGAAGAGATCATCAATCATTGGGAGTGGATACTTGTTCTTCACAGTCACCAGGATTAGGCACTGATAGTACACACAATGTCTAAGAGCCTCATCTCCCTTTTGAAGAACAAAATCATGGATACCCATGGAGAAACATTTGGCCTCAAGATCCCATTCATCTGAATGTCTTCCAAATGTACATGAAACTCATGAATCTCTACAAGAGCCATACGATATACTGGTGTATATATCGATGACGTCCCATGATACAAGTTGACATAGAAGTTTACCTCTCCTATAGGAGGTAATCCAAGAACAACCTCATGAAAGACATCAGTATACGAGTCTACTACTATAAGATAAATTAGACACCTAATTTCATCTTCTTTGAGGATAAAGATAGACAACTAATGAGTGATTTGTTACACCTTTCTATGAGAAAGTAAATCATGTGTTGTAAAGGTTCCATTCATTACTATTAATGAAATCCTAATTCCATACAGATGGACAAACCACAAAATAAATATAGAATAGTCTATCTGAGCATGGACTGGGGATAGCCCATCCATACCCATGATGTCATCGTAAGGCATTAACACTACAACTAGGAGAACCCAGTCGAAGCTCTCGCCACCTCTAGTGATATCACACTACCTGTAACATTGTTTAATCATCAAATATTCTACCAAAGGAGTCTATAATTATAAGGATCAAGAAAAAAGAACTACTGAAATCTCTGAGCCCCGAAATAGTTCTATTGAAATGAATGATGGATTGAAACCTGTGTCTATTAGTTCTACAACTGGGGTGGAATAGAAAAATATTGTACCTCTTTTCATATATGGAGTTCTGTGGGCGTAGGCCTCTTCCATATATAGCTGAGCTCTCCCCTGTCCACTTGCTCACTATGGTTGAGGTGGACCACCTGGGGGTGGTCACAGTAAAAACTCAAATCAGTGACCGCCAACTGTTGTACGACCTGCTTCTCTGCCACATCCTCCACCTTATGGAACTCCTCGCTAAAATATCTACCTCTGACATGGTCGTCCCATGATCATCTGATGATCTTCGGTATGATATATTAACAATTCATGAGCCATGTGACCCTACCTACCGCACATGAAGCATATTCTTCTTCCCAATGGACCCCCTACCTTGTGAGCTCCAAACCTCCGACATTGCATTATAGGGTCATCTACTAGAGGGTCTGTCCCTCTTGGACATCTAAGTCATCTGCCTGATTCCTACTACAGATGACTTGGCTACCTTTTGAAGGTTTAAGGCTCTCACCCTCGGTGCCTGCTCGACTAAAAATCACTACACCAATAATTATGGCTCGAGAACTCCATCATGTATTGTGATATTTAGAGATATCATGGAATCTTTGATCTCCGACTAGAGACCACACTCAATGGTCTAGGCCCTGCAGAATGGGACTCGTACCATGTTGGAAGAGTAGCGTGAGAGGTCAGCGAATCTCCCTGAGTATTGTTCCACTTATAGGCTGCCCTTATGTAAGTGCAGTAGCTCCTGGATATGAATTGAGCCTAATGTCGCTGGTACATACTCTTCCCTAAATAGGGTCTTTAATTCAAACTAGAAGAGTGTTGCCTCTTCATGCCTCTGGAGTGACAGACTCCTCCATCTCAATGTTGTGCCCCGGAAAAGGCTAGTAGCTAGGATAACCATCTACTCTACTTAGGTTCCAACTAGGAAAAAACCACTATCCACAGCCTCCAACCCGTCCTCGACTACCTGGGGATCTGTCTTTCCTTGAAAATATAGAAGAATACACCACTAAAATTAGTTAAACATGCTCCATCAGCGTGCACTATCCACCCATTTGGCTGGTGGCTACTTAGACCAAATGGTTTGTGGTGTAGCTGGTACACCACCCGAATGATCCAACACAATAAGGGGGCCCTACAATGATGCCTCGTCACTCGGTGGGTTGTCATCATGAACTCTCTCAGAAATCATGGATGAATATCTATATTGTGGAATCCTAAAAATGTACACGTTTTCTATGATCAGTAAGTTATACCTGGTGAGCTGGCTCAAAAGAGTTCAAATGTTAAAAAGTTCCAAATCACACTCATTTAGTGTATTCGTTCACCGATTCAGAAATCAGAATTCAGTGTCCTAGTGTACGAATACGTCAGCCTCCACACAATCATTGGAACCACCTAACAAAAAACCACACTCAAAACACCTAACATTATGGATCCATTTTAAACATTATTTTACTACTTTTTATGTATAACCGAATCCTATTATACCACTTTGTCATGAACCTTCCACCGAGGCCCGTGTCATGACTACCCCAACCCCACCTTTAATAGGAAAAGGTCTGGTGACTAAAACTGTAAAGGCATATCCCAAAAATTAATGTCATTAACTTTAAACCTATATAAACACACAGTCCATGAACACAACAAGATGCAACCATGATGTAGAACTATAGTATTAAGAGTGTGTAAAAAATGGAAATGGGTTGAAATACATACTCAAATGAAAGGTATAATACAACATAAAATAGAAAACAACTCCTTATATTGTCCACCAAGGATCCTAATAGAATGGTAGGTACCAATCCTCCCCATTGTTCTCCACATCATCATGTAACCACTATGTACCTCTAGGTATTTCCCCTTATGGTCTCAGCAGAGCTACTCGTCATCTGCACAAGACAAAAGAAGGTGTGGGAATATCACATGTAGGGGTGAGTATAACAATACTCATTCAGGACCAATAGACCCCCAAAAGTCTCTCAGAATTATATAATGGAAAACCACAATGCATCATCTCAATCACAAATCACAAAGAAAAATAAATATTTCAAACCAGGTATACAACACATTGTTTAGAAATAATGATGATTATTCTTATGATATATCATATTATTCCATTAGTATGTTTCCACAACTAATCCATTAAAGAGTTATTCCAATATTGATCCACATAGGGTCATATGTCACTGATCCATGATGAGACTCTCCGTGGTTGGTCCTCATTGGTTCACATACAACTGATCCACACATGGTCGCTAGAATGTTGATCTACATAGGGTTTCTATGGTGCTAATCCGTACAAGGTCGCTAAATGATGATCCCCATAGTGTCTCTATCCCGCTGATCCACAAAATATTTCTAGTATTATGATCCACCCTAGGTCTCTAGATTCTTATCCACATAGGTTTGTGTTGATGTTGATCCACACAAGGTTTCTACTCAGATGACATCCAACCACGTGATTTCCTACACCTAGTGTGCATGAGATCCATAACATCTACTCCGATTGATATCATTCGTGCCTCAACTACTACAAATTTGTACAAAGGAGTAACCCAAAGTACATATATGTTTGTATGGTTTCCTATGCAACATACGGTGCGTCAATGGAATGATAGGTATTTTAGTTACTGGAATTTTAGTGCCGAGTGCCCGGTTGGATTCAGGTACGATAAAACCCGGCCGAACTCCAACATTCTACATGCCCAATGTGGAGTTTCTCTAATGGATTATCTAATCCTATGGATTCCAATGCCACAAACAGTTAATCAAATATATTTATAGTTTGTATGATACAAACTTTAAATATTATCTTGGCCCGAAAGGGGTCCAGGTCTCATCCGACCAGGTCAGGATGACCAAGTCTGGGCCAAACTGACCCTGTTCGGGCCGACCAGGCCTGGTCCAGGTCTGGCACATCCCATCCCAAACCAGATTGGGATGGCCAGGAAGTGCCCGACCAGAGTGGGCTTGGACAACTAGGCCACAAATCGTCCTAGACCGCCCCAGTGGGATGGATCTCAGACGGTTTGGTCGGCTAAGAACTGTGACCCATGTGAGGATCACATGTTCCAACTCCCAAATGGATCGAAGAGTAGTTCATTATTTAATTGGTGGAATCAGGTGTCACCACATAGTTGTCCTTGGGACCGTAGGGAGTAGTTCCCCTCACATCACCTCTGCATCAAAGGAGCAATCTACATCACTACGGCACATGACAGCGCGCCGCCTCCCTCCTCTATGGACGACCGAGAGTTGACCACCTATCCATCCACAGGGGCGTCACCCCCCTTATTGGGCCGGTGAGCTTTGGCCACCATTGTCGCTGTTGGTGTTGGTTGTCGATGTCGTTGCTCCGATGCCACATATAAGGATCTTCCGTGTGAGACCAGGTGAGCTCTAGTGGTCTGTTTTCCCTTCCACTCGCTCCTACGAGTCACCCTAGATGTCGAAGTCACTGTGCTACTCCCTGAATCAATTTTATGTCGAATTTGTAAATTCATCTCCTGAAAAATGCAACAAAGAACAAAGCGGTGGAGGGTTTGGGGCTTGTTTGTTTGGTTTGTTCCCTTCACACTATCATTTAAACATGAATAATCAATTTAATTCATCAAAGATAAGCATAAATAATATAACCCCTACATCAAGAATAAATGGTTACTGTTTAAGATAGTAGTTATTCCACGTTTGAGGGTATTGTGGATGAATGAGAAGGTTTGTGTGCATTGTCATTTTTCAACCAAAACCCTCAAGATCAATTCCTCAATGCGAGTCATGAAATCCTCCATTCATCATTGGATGAAGGTTACCCACTATTTTTTAGAGCTCAAAAATAAATTAATCCCAAATATCTCCTTTCCCACATTTTAACAAATCCAAGAAGAGTTAATAATTAATTCATCATTCAATTATGGGACCATTAATTTGTGAAATTAATTAGTTGTGTTAATAGAACGTGGTGTTGTATAAACACAGATTATTCAAGCCATTAAATGGAAGAAAAAACCATTGGTCCTTCTACCTCGTGTCAACTATTGGAGAAAAATTAAGTAACAATTTAATGTTATTTTATTATTCTTAAAAAATTATAAAATCTATCTTTTCTCCCACCAACTACAATTGAATTTAATCCTCCATTTATCAAATCCTAGTTCTATAGATTAGACAGTGACCTCATATTTCAATTCTGAGCATTAGTCAAAATGTTAGAAAACACTTCCCGTACTTTTACTGAACGTTCCTAAAATAATGTTCAAAATTCTATTCAGGGAACATCGGGCCTCAGAATCAAGCGCCGACAATTTTCTAATATTCGATATAATCCCAAATAATAAAAAAAAATCTAATTTCCTAGTATATACAATTTATATATATATATAAATAATATGTTTAATCATATTCGTAACCACAAATAAAATTTCAACATTATAATGGAGACTTTTAGTTAAAATTTAAAACATTGTTTTTATAAGATCAGTGTTTTTATAAAACAAGAAATCAAATATTAATGATTTAATATAGTGGGAAATAATTTCCAATATAATTTAATATCATAGATAAGGCCTAATAGAATTCAAAATATATTTAATTATATGTTTTGTGTAAATTGTAATTTTGATGATGGTATGTTGAAAAATAAAAAATGGATTTTTCATTCACGTGTGATATTTATGTATCGTAAGATGACAAGTTTTCTCAGCATAATATATTTTGATATATCGTATGATATTAATGTGTGAAAAACTTTATCGAAGGAAAAAAATTTATTGTCCAGGAATTTTTAATAGGAAATATATTTTTTCATTATCTTCATATGATATTTTTTCTATGTGTATCTTATTGTGGTCTATATAAGAAGATTAAGTTGCATATTAAAATTATTAGATGCATAAGATATTTTAACTAGGTATATGGTAGATTAAAAATGTAATAAATGTGATGGAGTATGAAATTATACCCATAATATATCTTCATATATGAAATCTTACATTGTGAAATGTTGGTATTTTTATTGTGAAAAATTCTAATATAAATAATGATTTAAATTAAAAATGCATCTGTTGATAGAATGAAGGATTAAAAATATTATGATCACTAAAATTATTAAAAATAAATATTATAATGATTGGATATGACTTTCAAAACACAAAAAAAAATAATTGTTGAGGCATGAAATCATTGAAAAATTTAAAAGAATATTTCAAAAGAATTTAAAAATATGGATTTCATGGGAAAGAAGAACATGAATTTTTTTTTCTTATTAAGAAGTATAAAATAAGAAAAAGTCATATGTAATTTAAATAATGATTTGGACCTACATTTTAATGAATTTAAAAGGGTATAATAAAATTGCATTTTAGTGACTATTATAAAATGGAAATCACTTCTACTATAGAAGATCAATGAGTGTACCAAATTTCCTTTTGGATACTATTATAATAATTCACAATATTATTTTTTTGAAGAATGTTTCATATAAATTAGAATCACAATTAACTAGTAAAAACCTTTTAAGAGTATTATGTGAGCATGAAAAATAAAAAATATAATGCGAAGGATGATTTTAATGCTGGAAATCATTGAAGATGAATGAAACAAAGAGTGTGTCCATGTGTTGAATGATCTAAAGAGGAAATAGATCACATGGAGATCTACAATGTTGATATATTTTGGCATCCATGTATTGAATAATACCTATATGTATAGACGCGGTGGTTTAATAGAGAAAACATATATATCGATCTTTTTTAGGGTGGAAGATCAAAAATATCATGTATTATAGAATTATCCTGGAACATATGGAGATATATATTTATTTTGTATAAAATATATAATAATGAAGTATTTTTTATTGGGGAATATAAATATTCATGTTGAGAAGGAAAACACTGGGACACTGGGTTGACCAGATTAGTCATTTTTTTCTGTGTCTTCTTGCATCTATGGTGGTCAATTAGTGATTGGTGGGCTTAACAAAACAATATATTAAGTAGAAATTTTTGACTCAACCATTCAAATCCTCTTATGCATGTTTAGTTTATTCATCTAGACTCATGGAAGTAAGGGTGAGATAATTAATTGAGCCTTTATTGTGAACATAATCTTGCATAATGGTTGGGCTAAACATGATTAATTCATAAGAAGATAATTTATCACTAATACCCATGAATGTGATCCAATCTGATTAGGTAATTCATAAAAACATGTGAATGATTCATATAAAAAAGTAAATTACAAAAAGAAGTTATGATTTATTTATAGAAATTACATTCACTTAAATGAATTTTTTTATACATTTCATAATATGATCACAATGAAATTATTCATTATATGTATTAATTCAATTAATATAGTCTACTCTCTAAACTATAAAAATTTAATAATTAAATTTATTTTATGTAAAAATCATTCATAGTGTAAATATTATATAATTGACATTACTTAAACATCAATCAAATCTATCATAAAAACCACAATGATGTGTATTAAAAACTATATATAATATAGAAATTAATTTGAAATGATATAATTATGTATTATGAATAATTTATTATCAGTAAAAGTAAACAATATATGATTTGGTCTTATATTGTAATTTATAAATTTTTTATATGTTTCCCTTACAGTTACTCACTAAACACATTAATTTTAATTCATAAAAAATTAAATATAATTTTACAATTTGTATTTTTTAATATTAACATTTAATATTGATGTATGATTAATAAAAAAATTTGACAAAAATAAATAAATTAATAATAAATTCATTATATTTCATTACTTTTAAAAATTATTTCAAATTAATAAAATTATCCAAAATAAAATGTTTAATGACATATAAATAAATTTTAATGAAAAATAAAATTCAGAATTTAGTTTAAATGATTAATATTTTTTCAACACCATTCAAATTTTGTTATCACATGAGAAAAAGAAAAGATGACTCATAAGGGAAAAATAAATAAATAGTTTCATCATTATCTATCATACGCTACAAAAATAATTCTACCATAAAATATGATATATCGTGTACATCATCTTTTTCAAATTTTAATACACAATTATTAATATTTCTATTTAAAATTTCAATATACCTTATACATATTATTTTTCTCGAATAACTGTTTTTGATATTTTAAGATATCATATAAGAGATATGATATAATTATATTGAAATGAGTATGTGAAAATAATATTTCATAACAATAAAGTTTGAATCAAAAAGAGTAGTGAAAAATCAGGTATTTAAACTATGTCTTGATATAAGATAATTTGTATCACATTCCAAAAAAAATCACAAAAATATATAGCCAATAATTTTTTAAGACAAGAATACTATAAGAAAATATTTATTATTATTAACGTATATCATATTATTTTATAAATATAATAACATGGTTTTCTATGATACCACTGATACGATAAATTGGGATATAGTTATATTTATTAGTGTAAATTAATGTGATAATTAATCCCATAAAATATCTATATGTTTATATTTATTAAATAATTGAAATTTTAAGTGAATAAATAATGAACCAATGTGTTCCTTACACTAAATAAACAACTACTTTGTCATTATAAACTATGCCTGAGGATGACCAACAAGTAATAATCAATGAAATCATTCCACTGTTTTATTTCCACATGTTTCACAAGAACGATAGGTTGTATGCGAGGTAACAATATTCTCATTATTATATTATGGAACATCATATTATTGAGATGTATGAAGTATATAGATTTTATTTTAAGTACATTATATATTGATATCAAGATAAACATCTATAAATATATCATATGGAAGTGAAACGTATAAATCCTAAATGATTCACTTCAAGAGTTATATAGTTTATAGATTCATTATAATGAATGGGTAAATTGTTTGACCCACTAATGAATCACATGAATATATGATCTATTATCCTTTTTTATATCTAAGATATTGTCTCTTAAATGAAAACCTGCGTGGAAGATCGTATGAAAATTAATTATAAACATTATGCAACCATTTTAGTTGAACAAGATTGTATCACATAAAAAATACTCTACCTTAATAGTTAGACATATAATATGATATTCCATCAAACCATAATATAATATTTAACCAATCGTACAATAGAAACTAAATATAACGTGTCATCAAATATCATTCGTGGATTATTATTTTCAATATATCATATAAAAAACATAACGTTTAATGTAGGAGTAGAGAGGTTACATGAAATTCAGATTTTTTGTCTATATATATTATAGTATATGAAATATCTTATATATATATATACCATATATATTAATCATATATATATATAATGTATTATTTGTTTATCTTCTCCACATACCTGGTATTCACATCTATAAATTGATGTTAATATTGTTACATTGATTGATTAAAAAAATAACAGTAAAGAGCTAAGTATAATTAGAAAAAAATAAGTAAAAAAAATATATTTATTAGTATTATTAGTATTTTTTAAATCATCAATGCACATAAAAAATTTTGAGATAGATCATATAGGTAAGATTTTATAAACATAACTATTTAATAGAATGTGATAGTCAATAACTAGTAATTCATAATATATATAAATCATTAATATATAATAAGGATTTTTATCGGTCTTTGACTAGGGAAGAATAATGCATTATATGTTTATAAAATAATGTGTAATTCCAAATCAAAAAAAGATGAATTTAGAACAAGATAGATTTATTATTTACTATTAATGGTAATTACCCAGTTGAAGTAGAGTAAATCATCACAAAAAACACATTTAAAATCAATTGTTTTTTCTTTGGTTATATTCTGTATAACAATACTATAACATATTATTTGAAATGTTTATTTTTAATGAAATGTCTTATATTTGAATTCATACTATGTCATTAAATAGAATATATTAAATAGAGTATTATTGGCATTATGTTGATCAATAAGTTATAATTTCCATACCAATAAGTTATTATTTTACTCAAATATTAGCTATGATAGTTATCACTTAAATTAATTCAATATAAATAAATAAATGACCATGAATAGATGAATTACATGTCATATGTTCATATAAATTTGTTAGTGTAATCAATGAATCATGAATTTTTGAGTTTACTGATACGAAATTTACTTGTTCAAAACCTCACAACTAAACTCAATAAAATAAGACAAGTTATTTTTCAATATATATGTATAATAAAAGTAATAAAATACATATAATGTTTGAGAAAATTGAATTTTATATATAATAATCATTTCACATTACTGTGTTTTAATAATTCATAATAATTATCAACCTATTGGGATTTCTAAAAAATATACAAAACTATATAAATATTGTTTAATTTTGGTACAATTGATTTAGCCATTTATTTATAGATCATATATGTAAATTTTATATATAGTAAATTCAACAAAATTATATATTTTTGCTATGGATATTGGAAAATTCAAATTTTATAAATATTTTACATAAACCATTAAATAAAATTAATTTATTAGGGGAATAAACTTTATCATTCTATACAATTGTGTCAATATATTTATAATATACTAAAAATGGAGAAAATGATTGATAAAAAATTAGTATGGTCTATATAAAATATGTCCCTCTAAATTATAATTGTTCATTAAACTCCTATGTGATTATTTATATTTACATCCTTAATTGAATGGTTAATTTAATCATGGGATGTATCCACAACATTAAATGTTGGTTGGTATCAATTATTAGATGAAGTAATTTGATCAATATTTTACTAAAATCCGTCCCCATGAACATAGTTTTGTTTATCAAAGAACCTAATGTAGTAGTAAGAAGAATTTAGAAGACCAAATACAATTTCATATAGAAGAAAAACATATATTATAACTATTATTTATTGGATGGGAATAAATGTTGAGACGTTTGAATAAAGGATGTATTGATATAACAAGCCTTATGTATTTTAAATAATATAGGAAAATAAAATTTCCTTATTTTCTAATGTATAAAGAATCATTTATAACATGGAAATAAATACTATAATTATACCTTTGTGTAACATTCTAGGGCCACATAACTCCCATGTATAACACTCAATTTAGATTTTTGTTATTGGAGATATCATCTCGAAGATTGATAATTGGTGAGATGATCCTCTATTCTTCTTAGTCTTCTCCCCTTCAGATTTTTTTGTTAATAAAATCATGTTATTCCTATGAATCCATAAAATATATATAATTGGGTACAATAGTGACAGAGACCCACGACACAAAGAAAACAATTACAGTAAATCTCAAGCCCATGGACTTGAATCCATAACATAGTACATGATCTGAATAGGAGGGTTTTGTACAACACTATTCAAGTAACGAATAATGATAAACATTTAATTTTATCCTCCGATGATGAGGTATTTAAACACTAGGTACTATTTTAAATCTATACATAATAAATAATGATAAAATATATGTTTAAAGGAATTATGTGTAGATTATATCCCTTCTATGATGAGTATCACAATTTGAAAAACATTATATGGATATTTTTTTACTAAAAGTGTGGTCTATTTGGGAGTAATATCACCTTCTTCTCATTTATTATACTTTATTTTACTAGACATAGAAACAAAATTCCATCTCATTAATGAGGTTTTTACACATTATACTAACAAACTTCTCAGTAAAATTATGAGCATATTCTACAACAATAATTTATTTAGTCTCTTCTTAAGAATAGGGATCCATTGTCTTTTATTTTTATTCCTTTGAGTGTTAGATTTATATAAATAATTTAATCCATATTTTCTAGGTTATATTTGAATACAAAAACATCATTTTACATCACCCACCAAGTATTATATTCAACTACCTTTAGTTAAGAATAATGGAAGTTTTTTGTAACCTAGTGATTTGTATCATGGGTTTAGAAGCATCCCATACACCTTATAAACATGGAATATCATATTTAATGTTTATATTCCTGGGAAACATGAGTGGAGAATGATGGATGTGTTATAATTACTCTCTTGATGATTCTTGTAGAACATAGATAGACAATGAAAAATAAATATAATTTTATGTAGGGGAATAATTCAAGATTTTCATGAATTAATAACCAAAAACATGAAAGTTTTTATAGTCCTAGTAATCCCTTCATGGTAGTGGCACAATTAATATTTAATGGTCACTTCCTTTTAAGAGGTTAAATTTCATTTTTATAATAATGGAAAAGAATATAACACTATTGGTCAAGTACATGGAGTGATATGTCAAGACCCACTAGTCAATTGTTAAATATCTATGAACATACAATAATTTCATGGATCGATAAAGAACTATCAGGAACATTTGGATTGAAGAAAGCCCAATGGATGACCAGATGGAATCAATCAACGAAAAAAAATATTAATTAAAAATATTATTTTCCCTTGGATAATTTCATATTTACTTTAAAATAGTTCTATGAAATAAATCCTTTATCATGCAGTATTTGGGTCCCTCATGAGCTTACATTCCTTTCTGGGTCACAAATTTTGTATAAAAAATATATTATTGGATGAATATATGTGACATTATACAATGATTAATAAATCATTAATTCAATCCATTATTTCTTTATATTTCCCATAATTTTTGTGTTTGATGCTACTATGAATATATGAAAAACTAATGTCATGACATTATAATATGGATATGTTATAAAATATACGATATTTTTAGGATAAATTTACATATCATACTCATAAATTTTATATGATATCCTCAAAAATATAGATATAACTCAATATTCATTATTGTTATAATTCAATACAATAAAATCATATTTTTACATGGTAATATTAGTAATGGGAATGATTTGACATAATTGGTTAAAATATATATGAAATTATTAGGAAGAGTTTAACCTTCATAGATCAGTAGTTATAAATGAACCATTCACAACCAAACCCAATGAGGCCCACCTTCATAATAGTATGTCTTGTGCAACACCCCACCCCCCCTAAAAATGTAATGGTCCAGATACTAGAACAAAGTAGGAATTTCAAAGGCATTGGAGGAATTAGTATATTGTACATGTAAACACACACACACACACATCACAACCACCATGTCATATATAAAACTAAAACTTTGGGAGGTATAAAATAACATTTTGAACTATGAGTACACCTCAGTATTGAAAAATAAGTGGTAAAAAAGTCTAAAAGGGAAAATATAGGCCCAACATCAGGATATAAGTCCTAACATGAACCAATAGTATCTATCTCCTAAAGAAAAATATACTCACCATAATCTCTACTAGACAAAATAATTGTTCTAATGGTCCTCCAAAAACTCAATGAAATGGACTATTGTCTTCATAAGACATCACACATGCATTATAACCCATGTAGTGGTGACTCAATGCTTTCCTCTCAGGACATACAAAAATAGAAAATTATAAACCATATATAGAGAGTGAGCCAAATCATATCACAACATAGAGGGAGTATAATGAATTTCTATGACATACATAACATGGATATGAAAATAAAATTTAATAAAGAATGAATGTTTGATCTGCCTCATCAAACCAAAAATATAATTTCATTATATATCTAAATTTCTATAGTCTAATGATTATTCACGGCCCCCTCACTCTATTATAGAAGGAGGATCCCCATAACATAAAAGTGTACTAAATACCAATATCTAGTGGGTGAATCCCACGCATATATGCTCTCAAAATATAGGATAATTTATATACTGTAGATCAAGGTTACCTTCCATAGTAATGAGGGTGAAATACATGTGTCTATCTAAATACCATAGGTTGAGGATCATTTCCCCACTAAAACTCACAAGGGTGAGATTTTAAACATTAGTATCATCATTTTCCCATTGATAGAGATACCTAACTATACCAGGGGATTAAAAGGGGAAAATCTATGACTGGAATAACCATAAAAAGTTATTTATAAGTATTATATGAATTTAATAAGAAATATAATGTTTCTCATTAATTCTACTTATTCATATTTCATGATTTATTTTAAGACCTTTTATTCTATTGGTAATCAATTCGTTAAATGAAAAATGAAATTTATATGTCATGATTGATATTAATTCATAAAATTAATGCTTTTTTCTATATACACTACAATGTATACAGTGTGGCCCCTGACACTCATGATGTGTGAGGTCACATTAATAATTGGAAATTTACTCATTTAACACACTAAGATGGCTGGATAAGGAAGACAAGGTGTGTTTTTCTCCCACATGATGTGTAGAATTAAAAATCACTTTAAACCCTATATTCCACATAGTATGGTGTTTTTGATATGTGGTATTCTATACTGAAATCCATATAGTTGAGAAAAAACTAATTATTATATATTAGCTTACATGTTCTCCATCAGTGTTGTATCTCCCTCTTCTATGCTATTAATAACATCTATAATGTCCATATGCATGTTTATTATGTTTGCATCATTGCTGGTGGCATGATTCTAACTACAATTTTCTCGAAAACCACCCACCCTTACTCCTCTAGAGTATTTGTAGGATCAATCATTCTATACAACCATTAAATTCATGACCATCATATCTTCATCATCACCATTACATCTCTATCACTTCTTTAATCCCATCACTAGACGCGTATAAATGACCTATTTTTCTAATGAGTAACTTTATAATGGCCGGGTTCCTAAATTTAGTTGAATCATTTCCAATCAAATTTCAAATGATGAGTTTTCAATAACGGAGGCAGAATGTTATAAAACCAAAAATTGAGATCAAATGTGAGATATGTTTAGTTGAAAATCATCTACAGAAATTTATATAATGAGTTGGATAATGTAAAAATAAAATTTAAAAAAATCTCAATTTCATAATTCTACAAAATGAAATACTTGGTGCGATAAAAAAATATCAATCCAGAATTATAAAACAACATAATTAATTCATATTATTTTGGGAAAATAAATATTGGGGAATTAAAACATCATCATGATAATACATACATTGGTATGGATAAATAATTGGATAAGAATGACCCTACAACATGAAATCATTGGTGAATCCACTTTTAATCATGTTATAATTACCCTTTTCTATTTGAAATTGATCTATAATAACGAGATAACCCACCAATATACTTACCACAAGACCTCCCTATCTCATATTAAACATTCTAGGATTATTTTGACAACCATTTGGTATTCACTAATGTGGTAATTAAATAGATTATTTGTTAACGATAGAAAATAAATGGACATTAAATAAAAAAATTATTTATTATATTTAATATATATATAGCTACACTCTACCAAAAAAAATTAATACTAATAAGAACATATGTTTCAGATTTAATCATGGTTTCAATTGTCCAATTGGGTCTACAATTAAGTAATATTTGTTTAATTCTAAAAAACCACATGTGTGTGATATATTATGTTTAATATCTTAAATAAATAATTACAAAGTCTCTATAGTGCCCAAAAGATCATGTTGACTCCATACCTAACTCTATAAATTTTATTTATCAATTACTAATCTGTTAAAAAATCATATTATTTAAATTCGTTCACCTTTCGGTTTTTTATCATTAACTGAAAAAACATAATCAAATAGGTTATTATATGGGAACACGTATGGTTCTCCAACACCCATGAGCTCTCCTAGAGGTTCATTTGATGCCATCGAATTCTCACCAAGGGAATCACTCTCAAAAAAATGATCATATCCTACCAATACATTATAACAACTAGGTACTCTATGATGGTATCTCCATCCTCAATTTCCATGTCACCCCAATCAATGATGTGATATGGGTCATGAATGTTTCACCTCAGAAAAAACATAAAGAAGATGTCATGCAACCTGTCTAACTACTGTGGTAAGGGTAATTAGTATACAACCTCACAAACATTTCAAAATAACAAAAAATAGTTGATGAACCTCATAAATATCATTCTATATCATAATATCTTTCATAATAGTAAATGATGTGATACCCTTAAGATCAAATTATATCGCTTATCAAACTACAAAGGCTACCCTTATCAATCCACACAAGCACTATGATTCTTTCGTGTGGTCTTCATCCATTACTAGATGATATAGTCATTTTCAGTCATTTATAAAACTAAATTTATCCCCTTAAGTTTCACACAACCACCATTAACTACAATAGTGGTGACCAATATGGACTCCCATATTGGTCTTCATAGGTTCCATACTAATGGTTTAATAGTGGTTGTTTTTGTATGCATACACCACCATTGGGAGTTTAACTTCCAAATATTATACAAAATCTTACCTAGAACCTCAAAAAATGGCCTACAAGTCATGAATTTTCAAATTAGTCCGGATGTATAATTAGGGTGGATTGATGTACATAACTATTATTGATTCCCAAATCCTATTATAATCTCCTCCAAAACTATGTTGTGAAACTATCAACAAATGTGGAAAACAATTTTTGAGGGATCTCTATAATGAAAAATATCACTTTCATGTCTAAAAATCACAATGACTCTACTATACATCACAATCAAAGAGTTATGAGGAGGTCTGACTTGGTAAGACACCCAACGATCACCAAAATTAAATTGTGAAATCTCAAAAATAGTGTGACAATTATCTAAAAATACAAAGATATATAAACTATACTTCACTCTATAACATCAAGGTGTTGGGAGAAACCAATTTGAAGCACATGCTCGGCCACCACCATTTGATAGTTATGACAACAGAACCTAATCCTAGTTTCATTAATCATAATCCTTAGCAACAAAAACAAATGTTATAGGTCCTGGTATATTATCTTCACTCTGGTATGAACTAATGAAGTGGAAATTTTAAATTCATAGAAACCCCCTAGTAGTATGATTGTAACTATTTTATATCCTCCAATATGGACAATGTTCCCCCCAGCTTTAGAAAATCCTTCAGTATCAAGTTTTGTGAATATTTGGTCATAGAAGATATCAAAATAAATATATCTATAATCTGAATGCCCGGGAAAATAAATAATTAAAGTAGAAATAACCCATTACTATTAGTAATCATACATTCACTCAACCAAAATGGTAAAACATATTTAAGTCAAACACTCTGATCCCTAACTCAACAACAACAAATGGGGATTCCTAAAAAGATAATTTCCTAGGATGTACTCATTCATAGTATTATAAGCCATCAAAATTTCATTATCGTGAAGGAACTCCAGCCACCATATCAATCCCAGGATGGGATTTTTCTAATCTATCATATACATGATATTTTCTATGAAAAATAGGTAATGAATATATATTCAATAAGATTATATCTCCAAGTCTTTAGGTTGAACACCACTTCTACATGTTCCATGCTGTGGGTTGTATAATTCTACTAAGTGGTCTCAATTGTGGGGAACCATAAACAATAACCCCTATTTCGTCATTAGAACAAATCCAATCCTAGATCTTGAATAATTAATAAAGACATTATAGTCAGATCCCTCTTATATTATTTTTATGATATAGGAACTCATCAAACTCTATTGTGAAACCTAAATAGCCTACTTCTTGTTCTGTTTCCACATAAATGGATACCCATTTAAGACCAATGTAGTCACGTATTTTTTCAATATATATAAACTGAGAACAAATGTATGGTAACATAAATCCATAACCCGGAATATCTACACCTACGTCACAGTCATGGATTACTAAAAATATAGTACCTATTCAATTTTCAGTGGGACCAATAATACTACCTCTAATCAGATGACATGTACTAGTATGTGTATATATGGAATATTGATCTAGAAAATTATGTCCTCCCATGAATTTGGTGCTCTTGGAGTACACCCAAAACCAACTGCAATTTTCCCCCATGATCCTCCTTTGATATTGAGTATATAGGGATGTCATCTATAGAGAGAACTGAAAACTGGACTAGGAAAGGTTTAAAAAAAATGCTCATGAGTCCCATAAAGATTGTTAAGATGTTCATCAGGGAAAATGGTATAAAAATGTACTCATACTGATCACAAAGACATGAAAATACTTTCTTCGGTACATCCTCATCTGGGCGTTATACCTGATGATAGCCCACCTCAATTTTAGTCCTTAGGAAAAACAACAACCCATTCAAATGGTCCTATAGGTAATAACATATTGATTGTGGATACGTATTTTTTTTATATTCAACTATTTGATGTGATTATATTCTACACATTAACTCAAACTGTCACCAATCTATTTGTCAAGTAACAATATGGTGGTCTAGGGGGACACACTAGGTCTAATGAATCCCTTCCCCTATAACTCTTCAAACAACACCCTTTTCTATCCTATCATCTCTCCGGACAAACAATGTTCAACATTATAAATTATGGAAATCTATGGGTGTAGGTCTATACAGAAGTGAATCTATCATTGATGAGTTAAGAATAACCCATACCCAGAAAATATTTCCTCATACGTCTCCTCAACTATAGAGAACTGAAAAATCATAAAATCAACCCGTAAAGGGTTATAATATCCAATTTATGAGTAATAAGATCCATCCTCACTTATATGATCCTATATTATTCATCCTAAATTTCCATATAAAAAATGTATAATTTTTTCCAATCTATTTGGATGCAACAGAATCATTCCATGGAACAAACAATATATGCATGAACATCAAATTATTAGTCTATTCCTATAAAAACATAAGGTATCATCATAACTATAAATAGATCGCACATAAATCATTATCATCCATGAGTGAGGCAACATTTACATCAATAGTGTGTAATCCCCAAGTCTCCTCCTGTCAGATTCTATAGTCGTAACAGTTGAGTTCAATCTGTACTTGAATATTAATATATGGAATATGGGATGTTGTATGAAAATAATATCTGACACATCTGTGTTTATAAATTATGTCAAATGTAGAGTATACATATATCATACCCCAAATGATGATGGGATCCTCATGATCACATGCCTCCACAACATGAAGCTATCCCCATCCCTATCCATGAGCTATCTGACAATGGTTGAGACCACATGGAGGAGATGGTTGTGGAGGTAGTATATCATAATACAATCCTCCAAGAGTGTTTTTACTAGTTTTTTTCCATGTCTTCCTCTCAACACATTTCCCTACTCATCTTCCATTTTGTATTTTCCACTTAAATCCAATATATCACTACCTGAATAGTCAGATTATACCACATTATATGTCTTCATCCATCATAAGATTATCACCTCCATTCCTTGGGTTAGATTGAATATATTCAGAAACATTAATTCATTAACCCCTACATTTATATTAAAACATGTTGGATCCTTATGTGTTTTCACCTTGAAGTATGTTTCCACCATTATGTCGCTAATGACACTTCCACATGGTGACTACCGATTCCTCATACTATTTACCGAACCTCAGATAAGAAAATATCTACCAGAATGGAATTCACTATTATCCCATCCTAAGAAGGAATGAAAAAATATAATAATATATCATATAAATATTAGTGAATCATATACTAAACATTAGAGAATGAATATAGACATTATAAACATTATACATGGATTAATGTGATAGGTTTTTAATACTTTTAAATATATTCTTTGATTATAATGATGTTTTATATAATCATTATATTCTTTTAAAAACAAACATTCCACATGGATAATGGGATGTACTCCACTCTAATGAGAAGATCAAGATTAGTCCAAGAGGGGGTCCCTTGATCAAATATCTATTTCAACAAACTCCACCATCGCATGGTTGTCCTCATAAATAGCTCACCAACAAGACACCCATAATATTACGAGGGGTATTAACATAAAAGAACACTCATTCCCCTGACTCTATCTAGTACATTCTCACATGGGGGTATGGCTTACCCCGAAACCTGAGTAGTCTCTGCAATTGAAATTTTTGAAGCAGACTCAGCATTTCTGCATACGATAAAAATACTATAAGGAATAAATAATTCTCAACATGAGTGGGATAATCCATAAAAATCATCATTTTTTGGTTAATATATATCTCAATGGGTGGAATCATCACTAAATATACACCTATAGGGGACATATGTTAATCCGGTCATATCATTGAGACCTCAATGGTACGGTTTTCATCATTACGATATCATGGAAATATATATAATGTATATCATTTTAGAGGTATCATTTAGTAGTAAATATACTCTATTTTTAATGCCCATATATTAGGAGATTACTCATGGATATGGAATCTACAACCCATTCCCACATATACTTATTCAATTGTTTTTTATGCAACCAGTTTCCTAATGTGTCAATCCAATATGCAGGTTATTGGGGTCCTACTATAATGATACATTTATTGCATCACCATCAATACATTCCCTAATATAATAATGAAACACTACACACAAAAGGAATTTCTCCATATTCCCAAAGAACCCTCACATAGAGAATATCTCTAAAATTGGCCCTAATATAACCTATGATCTGATACCACAATGTCATAACTGGACCCACTAGGGTTTTCTTGGTTTGATATAAGACAAGTGTAAAAACCCATATCTATGTACAATATAATTGGGGATAAATAGTAGTGTTGACAAGATATATTACACATATGGACGGAGATAGATTAATTTACATCTACAAACTCATATCTCAAAACCACAATGTAATGTAATACTGGAAAATTCTAGTTATGAAATAATGCACATACAAAATACTAGTATCACATAACATGTAATAGAAGATGTGAAAAAATAATAAAAGATATAATGTATGCCATCAATCAAAATATATGTTCTAACCTAATACAAGTGTTTTTTCCTCTAAAAAGAAAATGTTATACTTTGCATAAGTCATTACTCAGAACCACTTTTTTTAGGTCCTACAATGACTCCATGAAATTTATTATCATCTATATAAGAAAAAAAATTTCAAAAGACCCTATGTAGAAAAACGTATATATATGACATGTAGGACACCATAAAATGAAAATGAGTAACTAAACAATATAGGGTGAGTCAACTCAAATCACAATATAGAGGGTCAAAATAGAAATATCACATTGAGGATTGTTCATATTGTTGTGACCCATCATATTGGGGAATGTATCGCAACTCCTCAAGCACACCTCCATTATTGTAGTGTTTGGTGACTAGCAATGAGTAGGCATATCACTATCATGAGAGGAATTTTATATGTTCTTTCACACATGCACACATATAAAATCTTTCAAAATGATGAAATATAAAAAACTACTAGGAAAACCCTTCAAGCTTACATCTATAACCCACAACTAGAGTATTATAGGAAGGAAAGAAAGTGAACATGGAAAAATAAAATCCCACCATAACGAGTATGAATCCACAATTCCATCTTGTGTGTTAATGTAGCGAGAATGTTGTTGAAAGCCACAAGAACACAACTCAATATTTTTCATCTCAGTAAACACTTTATAGAACTAGTCTACCAAGGACTCCATTAAAAATTCAATTGTCAGCAAACGACATTACACATGTTGGAAAATCTTGTGAATCCCTGATTATAACAATAATAAGTATAAAACCTAGAACCAATAATGAAATATAATATGAAAACACAATCATATCTACAAAGTTATATGTCTAAAAAACATCAAAAAAAAATTATATTGACATACTAAATATAATACACGACCTATACAGGTAAACGACAACCATAATATTCCAACCTCACAATTCCTTATATTAGATTCCCCAATGCAATCAGCTGGGAGAAAACAATCATGAATACGATTAGTCTAATGATATCCATTAGAGAGGTAAATCTCATCGCGTACTATCATAGTAGAGATACACTAATATATCTGAAGATATTATGACACATAAATTATTATCACTACAAGGTCCATGGGGTGACATAAATAACTCAATCTGGATTAATCTTCTATGTAGAGGATTGACACCCGTGTAGTGTTGGTCAGGACAATAACCTGAAATTAACCAAGGTATGAAGTTGAATAGATGAACTCACTCCAGGACTCTCAGTAAGATTGCAATGACTCTGTATAAGAAGTCCCACTAAAGGGATCATAGTCCTAAGAGTTGGAACTGATTCACACTAACCATCAAGAAATTGATAAAGGGAATAGACCCCAGTGAAACACATCCAACATATAGAGGACAAGTGATCCATGGCACATATAAAGGGTTACAATATGTTTAGTATTGGTACACATCATGAGCCTTCACCCTGAGTTAGAATAGTGTAAAAGGCATATGACATTCTACTTGTGTCATATATTTGAGTACATAGTGCAAGGATGGGTTACTCGTCTTGTCCATGAATCTTGGGTCCACCCATGTACTCCAACCATGTGCCAAAACTTGGTGGGAGATCATGTATCCATGATCGTGTACCAGTACATTGAGTATCCCATGTACATGGTCAAGGCCATGTCGTGTGGGGGAGTACATGCAATGTAAGAAACCCTTATAGTCCACCCTGGTCTTTGTACTTTTTTAGGTACATGCTGAGTTGTTCAAGGGGGCTACACAGTGTGTAGTTAGGGACTGCATTCCATGTATATTCATTTTTTCCAAAACAATTCTTCTTCATTTAGCTCGTATCTTTCGATCCTATATATTTCTTTTCGGTGGTTGGTTCTCCATGATACTCTATATCTGAGTTCATTTAGTATTACATCACCAGATCTTTAATAATAGGTCCTTCAATCAACTCAAAAAATGAAATCATCTCCATTCATCATACCTACAATGAATGAAAAATTATTACCTACTATAATTTGATTCACTAACACAACCACCATAACACATCCATCTAAAATACCCATTCTAGATATACACACATGGATCATTGTGCTAAGAATCTGATATTCAATGATCTATCGTTCAATAAAAGTCAAACCCCTAGGATGAATGATAAATATAATGAAGAATGGTGAATCAGGGTAGAAAAGGACAAAAAAATCATGAAGAATTAATCTTGATCAATGTTCATGTCAATATTTTGACATCAATGTTATAATGATAAACAATTCCAATAAATTCTAGGATCAAACTCATAAAAAAATCACGCAAAATAAATCATCCTGTATAATGATAGATCCATTGAAAAATCTATTAGTTGATTGATCCTCTTTCAACAAAGAAATTAAGAATCATGAAAATATAATAAAAATAAAATCCCAATATTGTTCGGTTTTTTTATGATGAAGAATGATCATTATGTCTCTCTCATAGGAAACATCCACTGAAAATCAATTGGAGTCAATCGTCAGTCCATGATCTATCATCTATCATTGAAATTGGACCTATTGATCTCTTTTTAATGATTCTACAATGGATTATAGGATTATGAAGGTAACCCTAGAATCATGACTTTATATTCTATTCAATGACTAAACACACACTGTGATGATAAATGAAATAAATTAATTTTTTTGAAATAATTTTATTCATTTCCCTGCTCACGAATTCATTTCCAAAAATGGCATGAATCAACAAATTTCAGGATGCACCATGGGTAAATTGTTCATTTTTGAACTAAAATAAGCCATTAGATTTCTGATCCGGGAAACCATTTAGATGTTACTCTACATTTTTTTGAAAACTGCACATGTGAGATATTTAATAGCTCTTTATTTATTAGTCATTTATTCCACACACACCATGCCTTTGAAATTAATGATATCTATTCAATATGTCTCAAAATTAATCAATATAATATTCAAAAATAATACATGGAAAATATTAGCCATTATATTCTCCACACCATGGGAGTTCATATCCTCAAAAATCCAAAACTAATGCTATTGAAAAATTGGGGTACTAAGCATGAATCTGAAGCTCCGGCTCCCATATTCTCTGCTGGATATTCCCATGCTTCCACCAGACAAACACCAAAGGAATCAATCTCAAATAATATATCACCTTATATTGATCCTCAATCACTACTAGTTACGTAAAAAATGTTTCTCCATCCTCGATGTTTTTCATTAACAAAACAATAAGGTGTGATGTGTCATACACGTACAACCTACATTGAGATGTGTGTAAAACCTCAATTTCCTAGTTTAATAGTTGATATAAATCTATGTGATACTACCCCTTTCCATGTCTATGTAGTCTCAGGAAAGGGATGATGGCCTCAAACATAACATTACCACCCCATCCAAACCTCTACAAAATCAACATCAAGGTGAATCCCATTGGAACACACAATCTCTTTCCTCAAACACCAAAGTCCTTCAGTGCCTATCATCATAAGAAATATGATTGAACAATGAAATCATCATCCTCTCCTTCCAGGTCTACAACTTCTCTATAGTGGCTCACACTAGCTCTAGGAAGAGGAGTGATGACTCTCCTATGTTAGTCCAGCATAGTGGAGTCATGTAGGATAACTTGTACAAACCCTCTAATGTTGTCATACTAATGGTTCAATGGTAGCTATTTTTAAAAGAAACTCCACCGATTAAAGGTGATAATCCAAAATGTAACCAAATATTAACATCAATGATCATAGAATATCCTCCAAAACCTGAATGGTCTTCTATATCTGGCCATCAATTTGGGAGGTGAAACATTGTGCTGGAGTGTAACTAGGTCCTAAATGAATCCTTAAATTCATTCAGTAGATGGGATGTAAATAGATCATCTTGATAATAAACAATTGTTAATATAAATATAGGGAGTTGAATTATCTCCTCCACTTAGAGGCATATCAAGATATCTATTGAACTATGTTCTTGGATATCTAGGATATGGGCCATCATGGGAAGTCAATCAAACATCACCCAAATGGATTTGTTTCCCCAGAACGTTTGTGGTAACCATGTCATAAAGTCCACAATAATCCCATACCACTTCCATTATATTAACTCAATAGTATTATCAAAACACATTTGTTCTTGGAGCCCATCCATAACATTAAAACAAGTAATTTTTCGATAATCTAACACTATAACTTGTTTTTTCATCCCTAGCCACAAAAATTGAGGTGGGAGATCCCGGTATATCTTTTTCATGCATGGATGTACTGTAAATGGGTACATATTAAACATACTACAAACCTCCTCCTATAATTCAACCATTACAATTGTGAAACATCTAAAAATAATAATGTGATCCCTACCTTTTGACAATCCATAAAGAGCATGACCTGTGGATATCTGAGCACGTAGGGTATCAAAGTTGGTCTCTAAATTTGTACCTCCCTAAAACATTATATGAGTGTATAGGTGAAAACATCGACTGTATGAATGTTACAATATCTCCATCAATAAATGATAACTACAATGTGGAAAATACTCTAACACAACGTTCGACAACAATGAACAAGATCTCAGGATGAGAGTAACTTATACGATGTCCCCGATCCCAAGTCTATATAAATAATTAATGTTGAAATACTAGATGAAAATCAGTGATAATCTCTATATCTATTTGAGATCTTTATGAGTGAATATATTCTTGAGACATAATGGTAAGATTAGAACATAAATCACTCACTAATCAAGTAGTGCCCCCACATCTTCAGTGTGAATTCTAACAGTGCAAACGTAAGATCATGGGTGGTGTAGTTCTTCTCTTGTGGTCACCCTTAACCTGAATCATAAGTAATAAATAGTTTTCCATACAACATAACACAACCATGTCTGGTTCATTATGCCTTACAAAACACAATTTACTTGACACCTTTCTCTAAAAATATCAAGATGGGAGCGCATTTAGACCTCTAACTCAACAGCTGAAAAGACTACTAAAACCTCTCTTCCAAAAAAAGGTTTACCCTCTCAATTTAAAGCTCTAATGGGTTCTGATATCATGGAAAAAGAATGTCGAGATCTCCAATAATATCCTTCAATCCGAATAAGTGTAACACATATGTCTGGCTTCAAGGTGGATCCTAAGAAAATAATACCTTAATATTGGATGAGTCAATTTCCACTACATTTGCTGAGATAATGTATCCTAGAAAGAGGAAAACATGATTCTATAATTATCACTTTGAGATCATTATGTATGACTAGTTATCTCTTTGTATGTCTATAACTATCATTATGTGTCTTGTATGATCCCCCTCATATGTTGAGTAGATAAGGATATATTCGATGAAGAACCCCGTGGACCAATCAATGTAATGATAAATATCTTATTCATGAGTCCTAGAACACTTCTAGGGAATTCTTCATTCCAAATCAAATCACCATGTACTCAAAGTGACCATAGTATCATCATAAATTAATTTTCGGTATATCCTTGTCTCATACTCACTATTAGTGATAGCCTGAAATGAGGTGATCCATTGACAACCATCGTGCTCATATCAACTAATAAAAGAGATTGTTGATCCTTGATAGTGGATACTTATTCCTCATGATCACCTTGTACAAGAACTAGTAGTCCATAGATAACCTCATGATCTATTATTCTGTCTTGTAAAAGAAAACTAATGATAACCAGGGTGAAACAAAGGGTCTCATTAATATATTTCTCTACTTGTCCACGTAAATTCACCATAATCACCCAATGCTCTATGAGATTCATTTAATATATTGGGTCTTATATCGGTGTTTTTTACGGTGTAGAAAAATCCATTAGAATATCTCTCATTGGGGAGGTAAACCTGGAACATCTTTAAGAAATATATCCTCGTACTCTGCCACCTCTATTGGAAATTAGGAATTCACAACCTCTAATGCACAAAGGGTGAGTCTATCCAACTTATGAGTAATTATTTTCACCCTCATGTGTATTAATCCAACCGGAATTGACTGCGATTCATTTTCACCAACAATGAAAAAACTGGTTTAGTCACTACAAACACACCGTACCCTTCACCTAAGAATGTAAATCTTGGCTTGAACTATATATAAACAATCCAATAAAATAATTAAGTCATCAGACCTCTACACTTCTACCAAGTTTTTCTAAAATGTCATTCTCCTCCAAGAGTATGGACACACTATCATCACAAGTGTGTGATCTTCATGTACTCTCTAGTAAGTGTCTCCAAGTATAACGGTTGACTCAAAGGTTCAACCAGAATATCTATGATACATATAATGCATCTATAATGAACGGAATGTCTAGGTTTTTTTCTATAAGTGCATCAGCTAATGTATATGGGACATACATCATACCTCAAATCCTTCATAGATCCCCTATATCATAAACCACGACTGCCTTCAATTTTTTCTATTCATGTCTTCCAACTCCCCGAGCTTGGCCTGATGAAACTGGGTCTTATGGTTCATACATGTTGAAACATTGACCACCTCTAGAATCTAGCCCATTACCTCTACCGCATAATCCACCATATATATATGCCTTATCCTATTATTGAATATTGATTTTTTTTACATCCACAACCTCTTTTTTTGTAGTACGGTCGATCGAACAATCTAAGGTCAGATGTTACTTTCCTTCACAGGAATATAATTTCCTCTCTCCAAGCGGACTGGACCCAACCAGTGATCCCTGAACTACAAATCCACTTTACATGGATCTCATCATGAAACATCACAAAAGTCTTGGTCCCTTAGCTTGACCATGTCTCCCTACAAGTAAAGTATCTGCTCTTACATACCCACTACTGACTATCATGGTATGTGTATGTACATCCAAGAAGCATTCAACAAACAAATATTTCTCAAGCACCCCGACATTAGTGGGAATGAATAGAGGGATAAAAATACCTCATATTTCTATACACAAACTTCTCTCGATGTTATATGACCTAATAACTGATCTCGAACCACATCTGTTGAGTACCTATAAAGGTTGGTAAATATTGAATTAATAATCATCTACTCACATGATACCTTAATAGAGATGAAGAAGGCTATAGATACACAAATATATCAATAATACTTATGGGAACTCCTATTTTACGGGATTCCCAATCTTGGTCCATGAAAGGGTTGCCTCATTATATCTTTGGTTATCCAAAAAAACCATCATCCTACAATTCCATGATCTTGTTTCACACCCTGGATCACCATGAAACATGTCGGCATACTGAATAGATGGAAAACTCATATCACCACCTCAATCTAGTAATCATGTGCCTGTGGTTTGGCATCACCTATGATCCCGAGGGGTATCTTCCTTTGAAACACATGACGTACGATCAACTTATGCACCTCATCCGCTAGTACTATGGGTAATATGTGCTATTTTATTAGTTTTCAAGTGGTTAGTGAACCACATAAAGGTAACATCATGAAAATAGGTCCCTGAATCGAATCGATTTCACCGAGGAGGTCATCCTCAAGATCTCATAGTGGAATCCTGGATAGCTATTTATGTGGAGACATATTGAAGTAAAACAATATGATCTGTGGTCAATGAGTATATACAGACAGCTAACTCAAGAAGGACATGGAAACAAAAACCCACTAATCAATGATTCATGTTAAAAAAATTTCCCTTCAACAAATATTCTTATGTAATTATTCAAAATGCGGGTGATCAGAGTCAAGGTGTATAGATACACTGGAAAACAAAAAAAAATCAAGTACTTGGCCATTATTTCAAATTCCAATGACATGACACAGTTTCCCTAAACCATACTTAATGACTTCAGGTACTAATGTAGAACCGAAAACACTGATACCGCTATTTCACCACCCATACATGTGGGGATCCTAAAAAACCCCCTCAATCCCTCCCTTAATGGGTCTGGTGCTGGTATATAACACCAAGTTGGCATATCTCAAACCTAGGGATAATTTCCTATGTACATAGACACACACACCACCATGCCCAAAAAATGATGAAATGTAACAGCCACTAAGAAACCATGGAATTAACGCATATATTTCCCACAATTATTATAATAAAGGACGTGAATAATGTAAAAATTTCCAAATACTAGAACACCACAAGGATTTTGTAACCTCAATCACAACCTATAAGTAAAATTATTGGGAGTGTTGTTTGAAATCCACCGGGGAACACCTCATTCTGTCCAATATCTCTATGTAATATCTGGCCTTGGTCCCCCCATGGAATTCTTAAAAATGTTAATCATATGCACATGAGAAAACATGGGATGGAAAATCCCATGCAGCTGTGAGTATAATAATGCCTCGTTGGACACAATGAAAACATAATGCAAAATAAAAATGAAATAATGTAAGCCCTATACTAGTATATTTATACTAAACATGTAATGATAATATCTAGATATAATAATTCTAGGAAGCACCATATGCAGTAAAACCAGAAGGATAATATAGCAGCCTTTGAATTCTATATCCATGATTCCACAGAGGAGTCATTTGGGAGAATAGACTCCTGACTTTGATAGCCCTAATGATGTCCATCTGATAAGTAATTCTCATCAGGTACTATCTTGAGAGAGATACACTGATATATCTTCAGGGATTACTATAAAATACTATTGATCACTACCTATTCCATGTGTATATACAATCATCTCAATTTAGATTAAATCACAATGAAGAGTATCGATGCCTGTAATGTGTAGGTCATGTTGACACAAAGAAATCCTTGTAAGGCATGAATATGAATAGATGTTTCCACCCTGGTACTGTTGCACGGATTCTTACGACATTATTTTGGAATTCGAAGTAATGGGATCATAGTCATAGGGGTAGGAAATGGTTCTCATCAACCACTAGGGAAGCAAAAAAGGGAACAAACCCATACAAAACATGTTCAGGATACGAATGACAAGATATCCAAGCCAAATAGAAATTTTACATGGTGTGTATTAAGGTCACACAGTGTTTCCCTTGACCCCAGGTGAATAATCTGTAAATAAACCATGTAATTTAACAGATGTCATGTACACGAGTACACTATATGTGGAAGGAATTCACAACATGACCCTATAACTGTGGCCCGCCCGTGTACTTTGGCAATGTGACAATATACATTGTTAGAACATGTATAAATACATTCATTAGCCCATATACATGGTTCTAGACATTTTGTGGGGTGTATTACATGCCCGGTAGGAAACTCGTGTACTCCATACTATTTTGATGTACACCTATAGGTGCACATCGAGTCGTTAAAGGGGGATAAACATTGTGTGGCTAGGGAAAAAAGTATGTCTATATTGTTTATTTTCAAGATCAATTTCCCTTTTACTCACCCATATTGTTTGATCTTTCGAATTCATTCTGGTGGTCAGTTCACCATGAATCTATAGATCTAAGGTCATTTGGTCATGCTATCACACAAGTCAGAAATATTCAGGCCTTTAATTGGATCAGAAACCGAGATCATCTCCCATAATAGTTACCACATAATAATGGGTAATTGGAACCCGGTGTCATTTAATCCACTGACCCATCCACTATCACACCACCATCGAGTTGTACTAATGTATGATCTATAACATTGGATTGTTTCACCAAGAATCAGATGTGCAAGGATCCATCATTCCAGAAAATTCCAACTGTGGGGATAAATAATAAATACCACGAATAATGGAGAATCAGGGGAGAAAATAGAAACCCAAATATAGATGGGTGAACCTTAATTAATGATCATTTAGGTCTTGGTTCATCGCTATTTGAAAAATAAATGAATCAATTAACTTTCTAGATCACAGTCCATGAAAAATCCCACAAAAAACCCTTCCCACATTTTGGTCGATCTATGGGCCACTCTATTAATTGATTGTTCCTCATTATTAATATAAATAAATAACAGGTAAATGGTAATCAAAATATCATGACTTAAACTGATTAATATATCTTTCTAATGAAGAATTATTATTGTGTCGTTGTCATAGGAAATATATACTGAAAATATACGTGAGTCAATTATCGGTACATGAAATGATGTCATTCATTAGAAATGATTCTCCATATATCTCTCCAATGAATCTACATAGGATTATGAGGTTATTTAGTCGGAACTAGAATTATTGAATAATGTTTTATTTAATAAATAAATAGTAACCATGTCAATAAAGGATATAAGATAATTTTATTTAAATTGTTTTAATGATTTATGCACTTGAGATGTGTTTTACTCAAACGACCCACGACGATTAATGTTAGGTTGCACCTTTGATAAAGCCTCCATAATGAACTCAATGGTGCCATATTATTTCTGATTTTAGAATGTTATTAGATGTATTCTGGTTTTTTAGGAAAACTGGGCACTCATTCTATTTATTAATTTAATCTTCTTCAATCATTTATTTCCAGCACACTAGGCAACAAAATTTCACACCGTCTTATGTCTGTATAATGAAATTAATCCATAGGATATATAAAATGATCACACCATAAATTAGAGACATTTAATATATATTATCTTTCATAGGTAATCAACACTTAGAGTTGGTTTTGTCTTAGTCATCCACTTGTATACTTTTAATCAATATCTCACTTTCATTGGTATTATGAATTATTTTCTATGAATTCCATCATTTAACATAGGAATATCCCTACCGAGTAAATTTTGTTGAAATACCTTATTACAGTGGAGGATATCTCCTCAATGTGATCCTTAATGATAGATGAAATTCGATTATATGGTGAGAAGATCCCTACATTGGTAATGTGGGAGAAGTACTAGACTCTATCTGAATATCATTGGATGATCACCGAGGACCCATTCATTATCAAATTTGAATTATTATACTCATTTAGTGGATCCATATATCATTAGGTGAGACACCTGACTGTCAGTAGGGATGAATATGGGAGAATCCACCTATATAATTGTAACATCCCAAGTAAGTAATGAATAATACATATTTTTATCTATGTCTATTAATTAATTAGATAGTGTTTTAGAGGCTTAAAATGAGAATAATTCCAATCTTAAGCTTGGAATACACTAATATTTTTAAAAGATTGTTTTACTGCCATTTGATGGAAAATCATTTTTAAATCAAACTTTTGACAATTTTATAATATCTATTTGTCAAAATAAACTTATTCATTATTATTGGGACATTGAAATTTACTTTCGGTAAATTTTTGGTATTTTCCCGATAAAGTTCATTTTTTAATGAATAGTGAAAATGTTGTATTTTAATTCAAAAGCAATTTTTAATCTAATTTATTTATATGATTAGATTTTATTTTTAATTGGTTTTATGGTTCAATTAGAATATATTTTTACCATTTAATCCAACAGTGGTCATTGGAATTAATTTTACATTGAAATTGGACTTAAACTAGTGTCAATCTTTTGATACTTATTGTTTCATAAAAACACGCTATTTGCTCTGACAGTGGGAATTAATTATTAAATTAATTAATGTAACTTATATGTTTTTAGTTTTTTAAGATATACATCATTTTTGAATTCATAATATCAAATATAGCTTAGGGTGAAGTTTTGGTATTTTTTTGAAAAACTTCAATTTTGATGAATAGTGAAACCACTAAGTTGTACTTAAAAAATCGATTTTTCATTTAAATGAAATTTTACCACCTCTGTGTTTTGAATTTCAAAAATCTAACATACATGGTTGTCATTAAGAAGTAAAATTTTGTTCAATGGGGTTAAAATAATTTTTTTGGTGAATAGTAACTTTTATGTTTTTAATCGCGATTAGAGGTAATTAGTGTAGTTTATGGTAAAAATATTGTTTTAATAATATGAAATGACATAGACACATGTCCTACCATTATTGGATGTATCATGGCTGACCAAGACAATCCATGGGTCAACTGAGGGACCCCATGGAGCCACTTTGGTTGGAAAATGACATTAATACCTTTTTATTTAAAGTTAAAATAAAAATGTCACAAAAATGAGTTGTTTTACTAAAACAATTTTTAAATGGGGTTATAAAAGTCATATTTTTGACTGTAAATATTTATTAGAAATTTAAAATGATTTCCAACATAATGATATTTTTTTTATAATTTATAGACACTAAATAAATTGAATTATTTATGACACCATGATGATGAAACGATTACCTCATTATTTAACGATTTAAATAAAATGAAAAGATAATGTAAAATATAAGACCTAAACTTGTCAAAAACCTATTGTATGGGTATATTTCGAAATCTTATTACCTTATCCTGGAATTATATCAATGTGGGACCTTTTAAATCCGAAATTCCATTTAAAATAACGTAACATTTCTTTACATTCCAAGAGTACCCCTCATCTCCTCTTATAAAAGGCCCCCACCTCTACCTCCTTACCCACACTTCAAAAGCCTTTGGCTCAGCCAAACCCTGCCCTTTGTTTCTCTAAATATCCCTCTCTAACTCTTATAAGCCTCAAATTGGGTAGAAGTCTTCCCAAGGAAGCCTTTGAGCTCAAATCAAAAAGAGTTACCCGATTTAAAGGCAGTGTCTTCTCTTGTGTTCTTATGTTTTATCTTGCTTCTCCAACCCCCTAAAATATTTTTATTCATTTCTTTTGTAACAACACCAGTATCTTCCATATACTAGGATGTTGTTATAATAATGATTTGAGCTACACTTACACAAACCTACATCTAATGGTTAAAGAACATACTGTTTCCGTGGATGGAGAATTTCGGCCTCACGAAACGATGATTGTTCAATATTCTTTTAACACCTTCATAGGTGGACATTAAGATGACACTATATTAATATATGATATATAATATGTTTATGTTTTACTTAATTTTCTATATTTTTCATTTATGGCATACTTTTATGGTTTCCATTATGGGTAAACGTGATATCTTCATTTTAGAAAGTGCGGACTACCGCCCCCTCAAAGTGATTTGATTCGTTAATACCATATGTGGTACGTATAAAGGATATATTTAATGATATAATATATTATACCATATTGGAATTATAATAATATTATGTATCATTATGTTTTAATTCCATTGAATTATGAGATAGAAATGAAAGTAGCGTTCATGCATACGGACAGCTTACCCTCTCCATGAACGGTGCATTTCATTTCTTATCCCAAAATGTATTGTACTATTATAAGTACATATATATAATGGATATATATAATATATGTTACATATAAATGATGAGTATATTTCTGGAATTAAAATATACATATCTCTCATTTAGTTTTAATTTCATTAATATGACATAGAAATGAAAGTAGCGTTCATGCGTACTTACGGCTTACCGTCTCCACGAATGGTGCATTTTATTTCTTACCTCTAAAATTTATGTAATATTATAAATGAATGTATATACTGGATATATATTATATATATGATATCTACATCATGAGTATAACTCTGGATATAATGGATACATGAACAACTTGTAATTATAAAGAGCATATTTTTAACTCAAGTACCAGTGATCGTTAAAACGACCGGTATTAACTTAAATAATTGCATAGTGTCCATGACATGGTAATAAGTGATATAAAAGGAATAATGAACTTGAAAAAGGTCCTTAATAATGTATAAATTAACTCAAGTTTATTATTTAGGGCATTAAAGAACGATCGAGTCAACTCGGACCCGAGGTATGGGACTTCGTCTCAATCTCCTTTCATTGAGGCATATTATGTTTTATACACAACTTTAATTTATATGGTGTATAAACCTATTTGAATTTTACATTTATCCAAAAGTAATATTTTCATACGAAGCGTTTTACTAAATTTCAATAGGTAATGTTTTTGTCGTACGTATGCGCCGACAGCAACTTCTCCGCCACTGTGACCATTATTTGAGTTTCGGCTTTCTCTACAAGCGATACCTTCTTTTTAAAAGAAAAATAAATACCATGTTTTACTTTTCTTTTATTTTGGTATTGAAAATGGTTTTCATAATGTTTTTATATCAATGTGTTGTATTGATATCTTGTGATTGAATGGTGGAAATGTTATGTTTCCTTTATGCATGTTTTATGGGATACGATTATGTTGTGGTTCTTGGGAATTATTATGAAGACGGGTGGTTCTGTGATAAACTAAGGGCGGGTGAGGTTGATATAGCTCTCCAATGCATTGGGTAACGCGAAGGAGTGAAACGTTATGGTTTCTCCAAAAAGATTTAGGGAATATACTGTGATGGGTATTCCGAACGTTACCAAGAGGGTTACTCCCTACGTAAGAATATTCTGAATGCCTCAAGTTACCTTTATGTCTTATGATTTCTAGGATTTATTCATGATTTGATGAGTTATGTTAATGTGCTTATGTATTATGGGTAAAGTATGATTTCATTCTTATGTATATATATACTCATGTTTCCTTTCCATATTTTTATATCCCTTACTGAGCTTTTTATACTCATCCCATGTTTTTTAAATGTTTTTCATAGGTCAAGGAAAAGGTGCATGATATGATGATAGATTCAAGGAAGTGTCAAGAAAGAATCCATTTTTTATTTTAAATATGATTCCGTTGATGGGAAAAATGAATACTATCTCTTATGTATCCACTTTGTTTAAATGTTGATGGTACTGCATGTTTTATGATCTAATTCTCTAAAACTCTAAAACTGAAAAGATCCTCAATGTGTAATCTTGTAATAACTCAATATTATGTAAGGTTTAAGGCTGCGACCTTATAGTTGGTACCAGTGGTCGGTTTAGATAACTTTAGGAGTTAGAATTCTATTAAAAAATTATCAAAAAATATTTTTTTATGGTCAAATTTAAATGATATAGAATTTTAAGATTACCATGTTTCTTCTCTTAAGATATTTTTGTGTTAATAATGGTTTTTCGTAGAAGAAATAGAACAGATTTCCTGGGAAGGCATAAAGAAGGAATTGACTTTTCAAATCAGTATCCTAAGATGGTTAGATTTAGAACAAAACTGTTTGTTGTAGTGATGGATCAATTGACTCAGGTGAAAAATGATGGTTGTGTTTATTGATGATATTTTGGTGTTTTCTAAAAGTAAAAAGGAGCATGAAAGTCATTTAAGGGTTATCATTAAAACCTTAAAAGAAAAGAAACTGTATGGAAAATTCAGAAAGTGTGAGTTTTGGTTACAAAAAATTTCTTTCCATGGTCACATTGTTTCAAAAAATGGCATAACTATTGATCCTGCAAAAAACAAAGGTTGTTGAAGAATGGCCAAGACCCAAAAATGTAACCGAGATCCGTAGTTTTCTTGGTTTGGTAGGTTACTCCTGAAGGTTTGTTGAAAATTTTTCATGATTATCTAGTCCAATGATTAAGCAAACTCGAAAGGGTGTTAAGTTTATCTGGAAAAAAGAATGTGATGATTGTTTTCCAGAGTTGAAAAAAAGATTGGAGAATGCTTCAGTTTTGGCACTTTCTTCCAGGAATAGTGGGTTTGTTATCTACAATGATTCTTCATTAATAGGACTTGGTTCCGTCCTAATGCAGAATGATCAGGTAATTGCTTATGCTTCACGACAGTTGAAAACTCATGAGGTAAATTACCCTACACATGATTTGGAATTAGTTGCTGTTGTTTTCGCTTTAAAATTTAGGAGACATCATTTGTATGGAGTAAAGTGTGAACTATATACCAATCAAAAAATTTTAATGTATATATTCAATCAGAAATAATTTAACATGAGATAGAGGATATGGCTAGAATTAATCAAAAATTATGATTGTACAATTCATTACCATCCGGGAAAATCAAATAAAGTTGCTGATGCATTGAGTCGAAAAAGTAATGCTTCATTAATAATTTTATGTTTTGAACGTGATCCTTTAGTTAAGGATTTTCTGAACACTGGCATAGAAGTTTTTGGTGCAAGATTTTCTTCTGTTTTGTTTCAGGTATCGGTGAAATCTTCTCTATCAGACAGAATCAAGAAAGCACAGAAGCAAGATAGTGAGTTGCAGAAAAAGGTAGAGCTGGTTCAGAAGGGTATGTTTCCTGAATTCAAAATCGATAATGATTGTGTTTTGAGATTTGGGAAGAGATTTTATGTTCCTTGTGATTCATAGATGAAGAGACATTTGTTATGTGAAGCTCATAGATCTCCGTTTTCAGTTCATCCTGGCAGTACTAAGATCTACAGAGATCTGCAGGAGTATTACTGGTGGGATGGAATGAAAAGAGATATTACTGATTTTACTGTGAAGTGTTTGAAATGTCAACAGGTTAAAGCAGAGCGGTAGTTACCGAAAGGGATGCATCAACCTTTACTAGTGCCAGAGTGGAAATGGGAGAATATATCCATGGACTTTGTTTTGGGATTACCGAAGACATCTCGAGGTAATAATGCAATCTGGGTTATTGTTGATCGCTTGACCAAATCTGTTCATTTCCTTGCTATACGAGATACTTTTTCCCTAGATCAACTTTCCCATTTGTATCTTAAATAGATATTAGGGTTACATGTATTTCCTCTCTCCATTGTATCTGATCGTGATCCCAGGTTCACTTCTAACTTTTGGAATGGCCTTCAGAAGTCGTTGGGTACTGAATTAAATTTTAGTACAGCTCTTCATCCTAAATCAGATGGGTAGTCAGAACGAACAATCCATACTTTGGAGGATATGCTATGTGCTTGTTCGATGGATTATTAGGGAAGTTGGGACTAACATCTTTCATTGGTTGAGTTTTCTTATATTAACAATTTTCATTCCAGTATACAGATGGCACCATTTGAGGCGTTATATGGGAAGTGGTGTCGAACTCCAGCTTTCTGGGATGAAGTGGGTGAAAGGATGCTGATGGGACCAGAATTGGTAGAATAGTTGGCAGAAAAAGTTCAGCTGATACATAAATACATGAGAACAGCTCAGAGCAGGCATAACAGTTATTCAAAAAACAGGAGGAAGGATATCCCTTTTGAGGTAGGTGATCATGTTTTTCTCAAAGTCTCACCATGGAAAAATGTGATGCGATTTGGTAAGAAAGGAAAGATGAGTCCAAGGTTCATTGGACCATATGAAATTCTGGAGAGAGTTGGTTCAGTTGCATACCGAGTGGCATTACCTTTGAGTTTATCTCAGGTATACAATGTTTTTCATGTTTCGATGTTGAGAAATTATATGCCAGATCCATCTCATGTTTAGACTCCAGAGGTAGTTCAGCTGGAAGAGAACCTATCTTATGAGGAACAACTGGTTTAGATTCTTGAACACAAGTAGAATGTGTTAAAAAAATAAGTTGATTCATCAAGTAAAGGTATTTTGGAAAAACCACATGATTGAAGAGGCAACATGGGAATCCGAAAATGCAATGAGGGCTAAATACCCCCACTTATTCGATAAGTAAATAAATTATGGAGACACAATTTTCTAAAGGGGGGAAGGATATAACATCCCAAGAAAATAATTAATTATAGATATTTGTATCTATGTCTATTAATGAATTAGATAGTGTTTTAGAGTCTTAAAATGAGAATAAATCCAATCTTAAGCATGTAATACACTAATATTTTTAAAAGATTGTTTTACTACCTTTTTATGGAAAATCATTTTTAAATCAAACTTTTGACAATTTTATAATCTCTATTTTTTAAAATAAACTTATTAATTATTATTGGGACATTGAAATTTACTTTGGGTAAATTTTTGGTATTTTTCTGATAAAGTTCATTTTTTTAATGAATAGTGAAAAATGTTGTATTTTAAATAAAACCTATTTTTAATCGAATTTATTTATATTATTAGATTATCTTTTTAATTGGTTTTAATGTTCAATTACAATATATTTTTACCATTTAATCCAATAGTGGTTGTTGGAATTAATTTCACTTTGAAATTGGACTTAAACTAGTGTCAATCTTTTGATACTTATTGTTTTATAAAAACACGCTATTTATTCTGATAGCAGGAATTAATTATTAAACTAATTAATGTAACTTATATGTATTGAATTTTTTAATATAGACATCATTTTTTAATTCATAATATCAAATATATCTTAGGGTTATGTTTTGGTATTATTCTAAAAAACTTCAATTTTTGATGAATAGTGAAACCACTAAGTTGTACTTAAAAAAATGATTTTTTGTTTAAAATTTTTTTTACCACCTCTGTGATTTGAATTTAAAAAATCCAACATAAATTGTTGTCATTAAGAAGTAAAATTATGTTCAATGGGATTAAAATAATTTTTTGGTGAATAGTAACTTTTATGTTTTTAATCACGATTAGAGGAAATTAGTGTAGTTTTAGGTAGAAATAATGTTTTAATTATATGAAATGACCTAGAAACATGTCCTACCCTTATTGTATATGTCATGGCCGATCGAGAAAATCCATGGGTCAACTTGGGGAACCCATGGAGCCACTTTGGTAGGAAAATGACATTAATACTTTTTATTTAAAGTAAAAATAAAAATGTCACAAACATGAGTTGTTTTACTAAAACAATTTTTAAATGGGGTTATACAAGTCATATTTTTGACTATAAATATTCATTAGAAATATAAAGAGATTAACTACATCATGATAGTTTTTTTATAATTTTTAGCCACTAAATAAATTAAATTATTTATGATAGCATGATGATGCAACGATTACCTCATTATTTAACAATTTAAATAAAATGAAAAGATAATGTGAAATATAAGACCTACATTGGTCAAAAACCTATTGGATTGGTATATTTCGAACCCTTATCACCTTATCCTCGAATTATATCAATTTGGGACCTTTTAAATCCGAAACTCATTTTAAAATAAAGTAACATTTCTTTACTTTCCAAGAGTGCCCCTCCTATCCTCTTATAAAAGGCCCCCACCTCTACCTCATTACCCACACTTCCAAAGCCTTTGGCTCGGCCAAACACTTCCCATTTTGTCTTTCCACATCCCTCTCTAACTCTTAGAATCCTCACTTTGTGTAGAAGTCTTCCCAAGGAAGACATTGAGCTCAAATCAAAAAGAGTTACCCGATTTAAAGGTAGTGTCTTCTCTTGTGTTGTTATGTTTTATTTTGCTTCTCCAACCCCCTAAACTATTTTTATTAATTTATTTTGTAACAACAACAGTATATTATATATACTAGGACGTTGTTATAAGAAGTATTTGAGCTACACTTACACACACCTACATCTCATGGTTAAAGAACATACTGTTTTCGTGGATGGCAAATTTCTGCCTCACGAAACGATGATGGTTCAATATTCTTTTAACACATTCAAAGGTGGCCATTAAGATAACACTATATTTATATACGATATATAATATTTTTGTGTTTTACTTAAACTTCTGTATTTTTCATTTATGGAATACCATTATGGTTTCCATTATGGTTAAACGTGATATCTTCATTTTAGGAAGTGCGGACTACCGCCCCCTCAAAGTGATTTGATTCGTTAATAACATATGTGGTAGGTATAAAGGATAGATTTAATGATATTATATATTATACCATACTGGAATTATAATAATATTATGTATCATTATGTTTTAATTCCATTAAAGTATGAGATAGAAATGAAAGTACTGTTCATGAGTACGTACGGCTTACCGTCTCCATGAACGGGGCATTTCATTTATTATCCCCAAATGTAATGTACTATTATAAGTACATTTATATAATGGATATATATGATTTATGTTATATCTAAATGATGAATATAATTCTGGAATTAAAATATACATATCACTCATTTAGTTTTAATTCCATTAATATGACATAGAAATGAAAGTAGCGTTCATGCGTACGTATGGCTTACCGTCTCCACGAATGGTGCATTTCATTTCTTACCTCTAAAAATTATGTAATATTATAAATGCATGTATATACTGGATATATATGATATATATAATATCTAATCCATGAGTATAACTCTGGATATAATGGATACATGAACAACCTGTAATTATAAAGAGCATATTTTTTACTCAAGTACCTGTGATCGTTAAAACGACCGATATATACTTAAATAATTGCATAGTGTTCATGACCTGTTAATAAGTGATATAACAGGAATAATGAACTTGAAAAAGGTTCATAATAAAGTATAAATTTACTCAAGTTTATTATTCAGGACATTAAAGAACGATCGAGTCAAGTCAGACCCGAGGTATGGGACTTCCTCTCAATCCCCTTTCATTGAGGCATATTATGATTTATACACAGCTTTCATTTATACGGTGTATAAACCCATTTGACTTTTACATTTATCCAAAAGGAATATTTTTATATGAAGTGTTTTACTAAACGATGAAATGGAATGTTTTTGTCGTACGTATGTGCCGACAATGACTTCTCCGCCGCTATGACCATTATTTGAGTTTCGGCTTCCTCTACAAGCCATGCCTTCTTTTTAAAAGAAAAATAAATACCATGTTTTACTTTTCATTTATTTTGGTATTGAAAATGGTTTTCATAATGTTTTTATATCAATTTTTAGTATTGATATCTTGTGATTGAAAGGTTGAAATGTTATGTTATCTTTATGCATGTTTTGTGTGATACGATTATGTTATGGTTCTTGGGAATTATTATGAAGACGGGTGATTCCATGATAAACTAAGGGTGGGTGAGCCCGATATAGATCTCCAATGAATTGGGTAATTCGAAGAAGTGAAACTTTAAGGTTTCTCCGAAGAGATTAAAGGAATATACTGTGATGGGTATTCCAAATGTAACCAAGAGGGTTACTCCCTACGTAAGAATGTTATGAATGACTCAAGTTACCTTTATGTATTATGATTTCTATGATTTATTCATGATTTGATGAGGTATGTTAAAGTGCTTATGTTTTATGGGTAAAGTTTGATTTCATTATTATGTTTATATGTACTCATATATTCTTTCCATATTTTTATATCCCTTACTGAGCTTTTTATGCTCATCCCATGTTTTTGAAATGTTTTTCACAGGTCAAGGGAAAGGTACATGATATGATGATAATGTCAAGGAAGTGTCAAGAAAGAATCCATGTTTTATTTTAAATATGTTTCCGTTGATGGGAAAAATGAATACTATCTTTTATGTATCCACTTTGTTTAAATGTGGAATGTAATGCATGTTTTATGATCTAATTCTCTAATAATCTAAACCTGAAAAGATCCTCAATGTGTAATCTTTTAATAACTCAATATTATGTATGGTTTATGGCTGGGGCCTTATAATAATATCATTTCCATGTTCACTAGCAGTACATAATATTTCCAATAGAAATCACATTTTTTTCTCTCTAAGTATATTTCATCATATGTATTATAATTTCAAATTAACTGTTATTCTCTAGACACATGGTGTTTCATAATAACACACGATGATTATTGGTTTGGAATGGTAAACTGGAATGTACCATCATCTATTTTTCATGTACTCATTGAAGTACATAGTGTGTTCCCAAACACAATCAATGTGTGGGGTCACAAGGATTCCACCTCATTTAATCCATATATAAGATTATCTAGTCAGCTATGGATCACATGATATTTGGGTATCCACACTTCTTGTGATCTTTACAATCCACATATGCACTATCTGCCACACCAAATGTGGTACAAGACAAGTCTCCATTAAACTGACATACCTTGTTGTTTAGGAAAAAATTTAATTACATATTCCTAGAAAAATTATATACCAACTTAAATACCTATTTAGACTCAATTTAATAACATGGTAATAAAAACTAAATCTTTCATGAATAAGTCCATGAAATTTCTGGTGACACGATTCCGCCCACCAGTTGCTCTGAAACTACATTTCATCACTCATCTAGAGTACCCATGTTATCTCGATCGTAAAACAACAGTAACCTAAACGACCATCATATCTCCTCCATCTCCTTTACTCCTCCATAATTTCTAAAAATATTTAATAAAGGTGTATCAAAAATATATTTCACCAATGACTAATTACACAATGAACCAATTTATCTGTCAAATTGAATCATTAATATATTAAAAATAAAAATGATAAGTGTTGAAGAAAAAATCAAGAAATGCATGAAACCCAAAATTGAGCATAAATCATGGGAAATTTTTATTGGGACATCATTAACATAAATCCAAATAAAATGATTGATCATTAAATCCTCAAATTTAAATTAAATATAAAATAACTGTTTTTGTGAAATGAAATCATTTTTGGGAAGATCAATAAAAAATTATCAATGAATTAATATTAAATAAATTGATTTAAATCAATTTCAATAGCTAATGATGGGGAAATAGATTAAAAAATAAAATCCATAATATTGACATGGATTTATCATTGGGGAAGAACAAATCTGCATTATGAAAATTTTGATGAATCAAAATACCATCATCTACAATATTTTACCTGTTTGTTTTTTATTGATCCACAATCCATTGATCTCCCTTCAATGAAATCACCTCTAGATATCCCTTTATCCTAAAAATTCTCTAGTGTTATAGGGAGAACCATCAGGAATTCCCCAATGAGGGATTTAATGAGGGTTGTCATTATAATTATAAAATAAATTGAAATTAAATGAATAAATAAATTTAATAGACTAAATATATCCATGATTTCACCCTACTAAAATGTCTAACATTGAAAAAAAATATTTTTTGAATATGGAAAATCTAGGAACTAGATTTAATGGATGTATCTGTTTCACTTATCAGACACTATTTTATGTATATTCCATTAAATTTTCAAATATTATGTTCACATGATGTATCTAAATATTATTTTTAAATATATCTAATTCTAGGATCCTTAAGGCCCAAATGTTTACCCTTTCTCGACAATAAACTCATGAAATTTTAATCAATATTTTAAAAAATATCCAACAATGAAAACAATGTAATTTAAAATACCACAACATTGTTATAAATAAAAATATATACACACTATTCTGGGATAATCAAATAACCCAAACCCCTATTATTTCATTCGTTGAAGAAACATAAATGAAATATCATTTTCGTAATTCACTCCATAGAGGGTGAAATGTATATATTTATATTTCCAAAGGCTCTTCAACTAGTTTATAGAAAGCCAAATATGATTCATAAGATCAATTGTTACTATAGAATGATATATTATATTAGTGGAAGGTAATTATCATTTGAAATAATAGAATATGACTTCTTCGAAACATATAAACATATACATTATTGAAATATATTATTATCAATTAATTGATGATATTTTGATTATAATTTTTAATCTACGTAAATATAAAATACTATTTTTATAATGAAAATAATTATTATAAAATAATATATATTTTTCTCCCTAGTTCAGAAAAATTACTATTGCCCATGATGCATGTTGTTAACTGAACCATAAGTAATTATTTGGTCATAACTAGATGGTTGTGACATAAGATATGTGTACATAGACAACAAAAGAATAATTTTTTTTCTTAACCATGTTTATTTCAATACATTAAATGGTACCTAAATTTCTAACACAAGGTATTTATATCATGACATCAGGTGAAATATTATAATTTTGTTTCAAAGAGGTGTTGCATAATAACTCGACATGTGTGGGGGGGGGATTGTGTTATTATCCTTTTCACAAAGATTAAACCAAATTATTTAAATTAAATTTTGATATATCCATTTGTCATTAATATGAAATATAGTGACAAATAAAATAGAAAAGAAACAAAATGACAAATTTAAATTATAGTAGTTCATATAAGAGGAACTTCCCATAATAAACTCTACTAAAACATAATTCAAATTAATTGATTATTAATCAATTCAATCATTTTAAGGGGAATCCTATGTGAGTGTATGAACAACCCACCTATTAAAATTTGGAGAATATATTAACCAATCTCTCTATTTATAAGACCTTTCTATGACCTTTAATTAACCTTATTCATGGAGTTTAGTGTTTCTGTAAAAATGATTTTTAGAATATATAGTGGGTTCCACCCAAATTTTCATGTAGGAAAATGCTAAAAGATTGTATTTTCAGAGAAATATTTAATTTCATTAAACTGTATGAAAAAATTATTCTTCATAGATGTATGTTGACATAAAATATCATCAACAACAATATATATTCTTATATTTTAATAGAAATAATTATCTTGAAAGATTTTTTACATGACCAATTTATCCATGTCAAAAAAATATTTATCTATTTTAATCCAATTTTTATCCATTCAAATGGTTGAGAGTAAAAAATATAATATATAATGAAATAATTTTTCTCATGATAACCTATCATATGGAAGTAATAAAAATGGAGGTATTGATTAAGAGAAGTTATAGTATACCATGATTTTTCTATTTTTGTGGAAATATAAGAATTAATTAACCCTATAATTCTTTAATTAATCATTTCCACATTTTATAAAACAAAAAAAGGAGTATAAATCACCTAAAATAATAATATATTTATATTTTCTTGAAAACTGAAGTATATCATGAAAATAACCACCTCTACAGTCTTAACCATTATATGAAATCATTTTTTCTATGTCTTTAGATTTCATAAGAATTATATATTTGTATAATTATTTAGAATTTGAATTTGTTCTTATAACATGACATGTATATGATTATATGACATAATATCTAGATATAATAATTCATATCAATTGTAAGACTTATATTTTAATCATATGAAACCATTAAAATAATATAAAATTAGTATGATCATATGACTTATACTGATTAAAATTCCACATCATAAGTACACTTATAAATCAGATGACATTATTCTAATCATAAATCTTTATTATAATATTTTCATTCTATCACATTAATTTAGTATGATTTTGATTCTTCATCATAATTCAATTCATATAATCAAATTTCATTATCACAGGACTTCAATTATAATGTGAGAATTTATCATGTGAATTAAGCACATTATATAACATCTAGATTTTTTGATATTTATAAAATATAGAATTTTTAAGACATTATAAAAACAACTAACTTAATCCCTGATAAAAATTTCATTATAAATAATATATATTACTTCTAAAAATATTTAAATCCTTATAAAACTTGTCTGTAATCTTTTGAAAAAATAATATGTAATAAAAAAGGTGTTTTTTTGATATAAAAGTATTAGGATAAAATAGGATATGATTGAGTAAAAATATTATTCTAAAGTATCTCCAAAATTTTTATTATCATAATACCAATTATATTTAATTTGTCAATTTTACACTCTATAAAAGAAAATATATTATAATATCAAAAAATTCATATTTTATTTAGATTCAATAATTTATTTTAAAAATAATTATTTATATATACTATAATATGTTAGTGTAGATAAACTGGAGTAAATGATATAATATTATGATTAATCAAATCTTCTCCCCAAATAAGATATAAATCCATGAGATAAGGGAATTAGACATTAAACTTCCAAATTATAACACAAATATACGTAGACTAGGAAAATATAGAATACTAAAATTAGTTGGATTTTGAATATAACATTATATTAATAATAAATATAAATTTACAGTTTAATAAAACATTTAAATTAAATGTTGAATATTAAAAAGAAAAATATCTACTAATCTATTAGATATGGGTTTTGTATATATGAAGGTTTATAAAATTTAGTTTTGGTTTAATGTGTTGGTTTTTTAAATTTTTTTCTAAACATACGTTTCTATTGTAATGAATGGACATTTGTGGAATATATAGGTGTTGGGGTTTTCTTTTTTTTCTCAGTAGACATAAGATTCAAATGTGGATTAAAAGTGGTTGGGTCAAATGGTTTTTGTAACATCCCCTTGGGTACTAGATATCTATCAACTAGAATATTACCATGAGATCTTATTCCACATTTGTAGAAGATAAAATCAACACACACATCTAATCTTATGATGTTAGATTCTCTGCATAAGTCTTTCATTAATGGTCAACATTGTTAAAGTTTATGTCTGAGCAGTTTGAGTGCTTCATCATCATAGAAGAATTTATAACATAGATTGAAACACTCCATACTATTTTGACCTAGTTTTTTTAAAACAAATTATCAGATACGATAGTGATAATTATTGGTTGATTACTCTAGGAATTACCACTTCATTTTTTTTGTATATTTCTCATTGTTTATCACCAATTTCATAATAAGATTAATCAAAATATAAAGATTAAATATAAGATGATATATAATTTTCATTAATTTAACTATAAAACTATGTGTATATAGATATTATAGGGCCAAACATGACATAAATATTGTCATTTAGTGTAGTAACACACTATTTTTGAATCGTGAAATTTTCCTCACAGGATAAGTGGCGATCTAGTGATGATTTCCTCTATGAGATATGAGATTACCCAATAAAATAATTAAGATCAGAGATGGTTTTTTCATATTATTGAATAAATTTTCTACAATAGTTTCTCACATCATGGATTTTATAAATTCAATCCCTTTTGACCTCAAAGATGATTTTTGAAGTCATATAGTCACCCTGTATTGATTCCACCCTTTCAGTAATTTCATTGAATGATAATGAAAAAAACTATCCCCTTATCCATTACAGAATATAAAATATAAATAATTCAATGTTAACCAATATGAATTGGTTTCACCACAATAGGTAATGTTTATTGGGATTTAGCTATTTTCTACATCTCATCAAAGTATTCTCTCGAGAATGGATTAGTATGAGTAGGATGAATCCTATTGTTGAATTAGAACCAAATGTATAAAATTGTCATTAAAATATTCAATTTAGTCTTAGTAGTTGAAGCACATATCAATAACTTGAACTAATAATTTATTGAATCAATATGATTTCTCCCGGATGTAGGCATACCAAATTAAATTTGATATATATTTATAGGTATTTAAATATGAGAATACAAAACAACCATTACTCTATTGAAAATATTCATGGATAATGAATTATCCTTAAATATATTAAACTAATTCATTGACGCATGAGGAATATCATTCATATTTTATATATCTCATTTATTAGTCACAATAAAATTCAAAAAATCCAAAAACAATGGTTTGAACATTCCCATTAAAAACATGTTGATTTTTTACATTTTGGAAGAAGGAAAATCATCTTATTTTTTAGTATAAGAGTTTGATGGTTTTTAGAATCACAATATGAATATTAATTTTTTTACTATTTATTTTCTTATAGGTGTAGTTATATTCTCAAATCTAACATGATTACATCTTCTTATGGGAAAAACATCAACATATCCACTTCACGAATCCTCTAAATTTGATATTAATATATCAATATCTTTATATAGATCTCAATATATTAAAAATTATATCATATAAATATATTAAATACTTGTATCTATCTCAACCACATCAACTTAATCATTTACTACAACAATATTCCTATGAAAACATTTGAAAACACCTATCAGATCTAGATTATAAATATCTATATTAACATTCCTAGTTCAAAAAACAAAATTATAATAGGATGAATATCATTATCTATAGGTATAAATGGACAATACTCTTCATCATATGGCATATTAATATTAATAAAATTACTATAAACTATCATATCTTGACTTGTACCAGGAATTAAAAAAATATCCCAATAATCACTTCCTTAAAAAGATGTTTCATAGTGATGATTTTCTTTACTACAATGAACTCACTAAGTAGAAATATGTTTCCAGTCATCCTCACCATATCATAATTTAACATTTTCAATTTTTAAAAAAGTGGTAAGATATTAAATTTGGAATTATGGGATATATATATGTTTCATAAAAATCCATTAGATAGGTTTTTATTCGATTTTAACATGGTATCCTCACCATCACTCTGGTCTACTTACATCTACAAAAAAAGATGGTTTAATAGCCTTGTGTGAGGATAAAACATTCAATTCATATTTTTTTTAAAAAAATGAAAAATATATTGAATCATCTACCAAAAAATAAATTTATTATAAAATAATAGCTGATACAAAAAATATATATCCTATAATGAGACCATTTCCAATTCCCCAATTTATTGAGTTGTACTAGTAAGAATAAATATAGACAATACATTTTTATTATTTTCTCTATTTTTTTCAATATTTTACTCAATTAATGGATTTAAAAATATTGATGGAATAATTTAAAATGTTCAGATATCATCTTCACTAATCAAGGAATTCCTAAACAACTATCTACCTAAATGAGAACATTGTAAAGCCTTTATAATTTTCATAGTAGAAATTGATATATAGTTCTAACATATATTAATTTGAACAAAATATACAGATTGAGTAAAAATAAAATGATAAATTTAATAGAATTCTCATGATTTTATTTAAAACATAGTTCTTGTATTACCATCCTTTAAAATTTATTCAAATCAATGAAAATAATAACCATTATTTATTAAAATAATAATATTATTCACCCAAGAAATATCAATATATTTTCATGGTAGATCTCTTCATTCATTACTACATATGTTCAACTTATTTTATCTTCCCAATGAATTATCATCATATATGTTTTTTATATCTATACTCATTATGGGTAGAAGTATAAATAAAATAATGATTTAGAGTATGTATTTGAGTGTGGGTGGTGGGATTTTATCAGAATATTTGTTATAGAGTGGGTTCAACCCAATCAATGATTGAATCTTAACGTCATATATTATTAGTTTTCCTTGTGTCACTAAACTAAGGTGGTATGGTATATTTTGAAAATTAATATAGATAAACTATGTTTTAATTGAATAAAAAAATTAAAAATTTGAATTAGTGTAAAAAATAATCTAATATAAATTAATATATAATATAAATATGAAAAACATTTTAATAATTAATTAATACTAAATAATTTTTAAATCACAAAAATAACAATAAAATTTTTATAATTATCATTAAAATTTGAGGAAATAAAATATATCATCTAAAATATAATATTTATATATATTATCTCATTGATATTAATTATTAATGAATTTTATAGGGATATCACTATTTTGGGTGTGATCTACCACAAAATGATGCCTTATGACTACATGATTTATCTTGGAATGGAATATTGAATTATAATAAATATCATTATTCTTTTTACAAATTATAAATTATGAATAATCATTATTAAATTTTAATTCTATTATTGTGAGTTTCAACCACAATTCATGATCAAAACAACTACAAATTAAAATGTAACCCAATAAAACAATTGATAGTAAATTTTATTTGATAGCATATAAACTCCCGATAAAATATGTAATATCCCATAATTTTAAAAAATAAAAATATTATATATCATTAACTGAACATTATATTTTTTATCTTGAATCACATTAAAAAATAAATTCTTCGGTAGCTTATGTTACACACAAGACCATGTTTTTCCTAATTAAAATATTTTTTGAAAATAATATTATAAATATATTACGATATACTCTAGAAATTAAATTATAATTTGTTAATATTATTAACATAAATATGAAAATTTATGGTTCATAAAAATATAATATGAATTCATATTTTACATGTTTATTTTAAATGAATATAAAAACCCAATTGAATATAAAAAATTTGTTTTTGGGATTACAAACATGTTTTATCCAAATAAATTAAAATAATTGCAATTATTAAAATATGCTAACGAAATATATCTGTTATATATTAAATAAAATATATTTTTTCAATTCATTGAACATATTATAAGGGAATAAGATAAGAACATACTCATTTTTTCATAGAAAAACCATTATTTTTCTAAATATAATTTTTCTTTCATCGTAATAGACGATATATTTTAAAATAAAATTTTATAAATTTTATAAATTTTATATGTAAAAGAGAATAATTTTTCAAATAGGAACATAAAATTAATCTTCATGTTAATTTTTGTTATTATTATATTAGGTCTCAATTTTTGATGAATAATGAAAAATACTGATTTTTAATTAAAAATAACCTTTTTTCTAATATATTTATAAGGTAAAATTATATCTCTTACTCCATTAAAACATTAGTTAGATAAATTATAAATTAGTTAATCCAATATAGTTCATTTTAATCAATTTATTATAGAAATTTTACATAAAAATATTTCAATCTTTTGGAAAAGTTTACATTCAAAACCCGCTTTGTCGACCCGTCTATGGGATTAATTTAAATAATGTTCTACCAATTTTGGTATAGGAATTTTTTATAATAGATTCCATATGGTTAATTAGAATAATTTATAATTTATAATGAGGATAACATTGTTTTGTACAAAGAAAATATTAGTGAAAATGATTAATATTAATTACACTAGTGAAGATAGAATTTTTCCTAACAAATGACTAAACGTAAAACATAAGGTCCAAATGACCAAGAATTTTTTTCAAAAGGCATGAGATATTAATATATCAACCTTATCATAAATATTTATAATCTTGGGCTATAATTTTATCCACATGTCATGGGGAATATGGGGTTTGTAATTCCTTTTAATAAATTTACAAGAATGACAGTCCTTCTACATTATAAAAAGGTAGTCACCCCTCATTGATATTTAAACATATCAAGGATTATTGCATGAAAAATAACTTCCCAAGTAATATTCAAAAATATATTATCTTGTAATATGGGCCTTGTTATTACCATAAATCCATCTTAGTATGTATTTTGGTATAAACCAAAAGTATTTATTCGAAAAGGAGGTAACATTCTTCAACAATAACTTTCAATTTCATTCATTATAAAAAATACAATTTTTATTATTAAATAGATATATATTAAAATTATTATCCAAGATGTACTATTTTTTTATATTAGGGTTTAGACATAAAACTATAAAAAATTTCATCAAAAGGGTAACGAAACTACTATTCATGTGTATGGAGCACTACCACCTCACAAAATGATGTCATTCATTTTTTATTTACCGCCTCTCATGGTTGGGATGTATGATAAAAAATATTTTATTATATGACATATAATATATTTATTTTATATTAATTATTTTTAAATTGTTAGATTACATGTACATTTAGAGTTTCCATTTTTTTTAAATACGCTAACATCTTTTGTGGACGTGTGGACTACTGCCACCTCAATGTGATGAGATAAGTTAATACTAGACATCGAATATATAAATGATTAATAAAAATACAAATGTTATAGATATGAAATAAATATGATAATATAATAATAATATATGTATATATTGTTTAATTTTTAGTTTTTTATACATGAAAAAGTAAAGGAAGTAGCGTTTATGCATACATACGACCAATCATCTCGAGGAAGGGTGAATTTTATTTATTATCTCCATATTTTTGGATTATTATAAATAAATATATAATTATTAAATAATAAATTTAAATAATGTTTTAAAATCATGATATTATTTAATAATCATATTATTAATATGAATATCATGAAATAAGTCGAAGAATACTAAAAAACAATGAAATTAAAACATGAAATATTGAAAATAATGAGATATTATTAACAAATGGGAAATATGATATTATTATAGGATAATATATGACATTGTAAATATTATTTCGGTTATATAATAGGTTAGTTACATGTTTAATAGAATAATACATGTGGTTAATTCACGTTCAATCGAACGTAAATCTATGATAAGGGATTCGTGTTTCATTTTTATCCCATGAGACATAAACCATTTTCACCAATTATTAATTTTTTGTGTACTATATAATTCCCATATTGTATTTTATATTATCAATAAACATATCTTAGTCATAAATAGTAACTCGTTTGAAATTATTTATAACATGTGGATTATAATTTAAATGATAACAAGTAGTAAGAGACATCATCCCAATTTCCATTTTTTGAGGAATACAATATTATTGTGAACCTAATTTATTATATATGATGTATTTACTACCTAATTGAAATATAATATAATTTTTCATTCATTCATTATGATATTTTGAATTTTAATTTTAATTATTTCATTTAAGGGTATTTACAGATAATGTTACCGAGATGGTAATGATATTTTATTACCCGATTCATTTTCATTTGGTTATGTTATTGAAATTAATATTATATGACCGTGTGTGTAATTAATTTTACTATATGTTGATGGAATCACAATTAATTTATTTTTGATTTAAATTTTATATAATTAATCAATTCATTTATAAATTCCCACACTAACGTTATGAACATTTTTAGTGTCTACTTCTCAATCATATTCTATTTGATATTTCTTATTATTTAAATTACATTAAAGAAATTCATATAACAAATTTCTCAATAAAAACCCTAATTTTAATCCCCTATAGTTATTCATAAACATTTTTGTGTAATCAATCAATTTTTCATTCTTTGGTACTCAGATTATTTTAGAATGTTTTAAAAAAACATAGCATCATATCTCTCTTTAGTTAGATGGCCTATTTTTTTCAAAAATCAAAATATTTTATTCAAATTTTATAAAAACATTAAACCTTCTAGAAATGATTTATTAAAACAATATTTACCCATTTTTATTTTACAAATTATCTCAACGGGATATTATGGTATATTCATAGATAATGAATTTTTATATCCTTTTTACCCTGAAAAAAGATTGTTCTTTTTACCTTGTACCAAATGTACATATTTACCAATCACTATTTCATATATGCTTTAATTTCATTTTTAAATTGATAAATTTTAATGAAAATGTTTTTAAAAGTGATTTTCCATGAAAAGGAATTTATAATAGTGTTTTAAATGAAATATTTGTTTGTTATAATAATAAATTTGAAAGATATCATTATATTCTTCAAATTCATCATCACAAAATCAATTTATTTTAATCTAATTAGATTTCATGACCTCAACTTTATTCTTCTTCTTGCTAGTTTATGATCTATTTGAACTATTAAATTATATAAAATCACTATATTGATATCATTTTACATCCTAGAGAAATATCCAATTTCTAGTGATCATTTAAAATTATATTTTTCTTAAATATCTATATAATTTATCGGGGTTATGATTATTATAAAAATAATATGTCAATGATAAATTTAATTGTTTATTAAATACAAAATAAAAAATTTGGATATGTAAGAAATGAGTTGGAGACTATATAATTTATACACTATCATACATCAACAGTATCTCGAGCTGAAAACATATGGTGAAAGACCCTTTGAGTTTGTTCGCAATCAAAATCAACAAGTTTATACCCATTGATTTAAACTGAATTATTAATTTCATCATAGTAGTATGCTAAATCCTCTTATAAAAGTTTATCATGTCAATGGGATTATGTTTTGGGGAAACAGGAAGGGTGATAGTTAATCATTCCCTTTATCTAGTTATCAGTTTGTATTATACATGGGATTTTTTCTTTGAAATTATCTATAAACATAGTTCATTCTTAGTTTATTGATAAAATGGAATGTGTTTCAGTTATTTTTATTTTCATATATATAATTACTTAACCAATTATTTTAGTGGAATGTGTTTTAAATAATTCCCCATTCTATAATGATTGTGATCATTGATTAATTATTACTTATATTGTACATATCTTAAGAATTAAATCTAAAACTTATAATGTTTACATTCTTCTAGACTCTATGAAGTTTTATTAGAATGTTACCCAAGGACTTATTAGATGTAATAAGGTTATTATCCTCAAAAATAATTATGTAGTAATTTTATATTAATTTATAATAAAAAACTCTTGTATATATATTTTAAAAAAACTACTAAACTGTTCAATCATTTTCAATTTGATTTAGATGTATCTTAATCTAATGTAAAGGATTAAGAATCAGTTGTGGCCTACATGGATCGAGGTTACTACATAAAATATATCCATATTTATTAGTTTATAATTCAATAAAGTGTATCTTTTTTACATGACCATGAAATTTAATATTTTTATAAAAATTGGTTGGTTCTTGAAGTATATTTTCCATCTAACATAAAACCTTTAAATTCATCATTAGATTATGAAATTCAATCAAATTCAATTATTTTATAAAGTAGATAAAATGAAATATTTCCTTTTAAACATGTCAAAATTATTCTAAAAAATATAAATGATATTATATATAGTTTTATTAAAATATTTTAATTTTAAATTAAAAAAAATAAATATCCAGCCTAGTCATTGATTGATAAACAAGCTTCAAAGTTTTTCAGTATAAAAATATTCCTCACAAGTTTATAAATAAATTTTAATTTTGGAATTAATGGAAGATTTATCAATATTACTATTTACATGTTCATGAATTTTATGTAATTAATATATGTATATATTTTGATTTAAAAAATTTCATTATTTTAAAGGTTGAAAATCCATTTTGTATATGTAGTTCATCCATTACAAAAATTTCAAATTCCATTTTTTGTTCTGTTTAATCATTATAAGTTAATAGAATTTTTTTAGAAAACAATTACATCATCATCAGAAATTTGATCATGTAAAATTTTATTTTCTTAAATCATTTTAACGAGTATAGTTATTTCAAGGGAAAAAGAAAAAAATTGATAAAAGAAAAGAACGTAAGATTTTAAACCGATTGATTGTTCATATTTAGTAGTAGTATTAGGTAGATTCTAATTGAATATTGAATTTGGGAATGGAATATTTTTAAAACAGTGAGGTTATTAAAAATATAAATCCACAATAATGAAACCAATTAATTTTTTTTATTTATAATCCATCTTGAAGTGTTAATATTTTATATATTATATTCAAGAAATAAGGGTCCTAATAAAATCTATAATATATATAGGTTACTAAATTACCTTTTAATATATTAATTTCTCTTGAATATAAAAGTATTATATTAAAATATATTTATTTATTATGATGACATCATTATCATCCTACTTGATTCTAAAAACATATTCATCTTAAATTAATGGATAATCATAGGTACTATCAACTAATTATCAAACTATGTCTGATATAAACTAGTTTAACTCATTACTCATTTCTAAAATTTAACTAATATGACCCAAGGATTATATTATGTTTTAGGTGTACCCCAGGATTCATATGAAGAGATATCAGTTATGTTTCTAGAAAATATTCTTGTATTAGATTCATCATTTATGTATCACATAAATGTCTATAATATGTGGAATTATTTGGTTATAGGTTTTCTAGAATACAAAATTTCAATTTCTTAATAGTTTATCCTTTCAGAACCAAGTTTTTCTCGAATAAGGTATATATTATCTTCTATTTAGCGACAAAAATAAGGTTCAAGACTCATGATAATTAAATAATCACTTAGGTCATCGACATTATTCTTCTTGGGATCAAATGGATAACATTCATAAATTTTTTAATTATTATGTTAATTAATAATAAATTTCTTTTTTTAAAAAACACTCTATAATTATAAGTGGTATTTTATAAACGAAATATCCCCTCATCTTTATTTGGGTAAAAAATAACTTGGTCATCCTCATAATTATTATGGGAAACTATTCATCTTAAAATTTTGATTTATCCAACATAAAATATTCGATTGTTCCAAATCTCATTAGTTTTTTTCTTCATAAAAGAGATTATAAGAACTTATTTATTGAAAATACATTATGTGTAAATAGATTTAACAAAAAAAAATGAGAAATAATTATATATTCATATTAAAATATTAATTCAATTTCTTATAATTTTTGATTGCTACTTATAAATACACAACTATATTGAGGTGTACTAGGGTTACATAATGTTTTTTTAATAAAATGTTTTATGAAAAAATTAATTGAATTTATAATTTTCTTAATATTTTCCATGGTCACATATTGATGATAATAATTTAGTATCATTTTCATTCTATACTAGTTTTACATAAATTAAAAATAAAATGTAGTTCACTCTTATGTTTGGAAAAGTATATCCTAGTAAATTTAAAAAAATCAAATAATTAAAAAAATATTTTACACTTAGGATCCACATTCTATATCATCCAATAATATAAATGTGAATATGTTCTAATAGTCTAAATGTTGAAACATCTATAATTTTTTGGATGATTATTTGTGCTTATATCCCATTTTGAGTGAATCATATTTCTTAATTTTATCTAATATTTGTTGAGGGAAAACATAGATCACTATCTTTAATGATAATTTTCAAAAAATAATAAATCATTCAATGTCGATGTCCCTTATGTCAAATCTGTGATTGATTATTTTCAATATATAAATGGATTAAATTATGTTAACATAATTAATTTAGAACCATGATGCAATAATATTTATTTATACGTTCTTCAAACATTGGAATTTTATCATTAAATGAATAAGAGTGGTTTTTAGGAAAATTAACTTAAAATAAATCAACAAAAACATTAGGGATACCTATTCTGTATTTAATTAAGAATTTAAAATAGAAAACTTTTTTAATGAGGAAAATATTTGGTTCTTCAACTAATCCAACTCCAACAATTTTCCATTATCATTTTCAAAAAATGTAAAAAATCCCCCCATTAATAATAGAATGTATTTACATGTTTTAATGTATATACTAATTTTACTTTAAATAACACTAAATATGTTTTGTATTACCTAGATATCCCAATAATTTTCCCCAAAAAATTAATCCAACAAAAATAGTTTTTGGTATTCATATTCTCTTAGGTCCAACAATGTCAACAACTAGATATTTGATAATCCATTTTTACCAAAACTTTATAGATATTATAACAATAAAATTTAATATATTTTTCAAAAAAATAATTTTTTATATAATATAAATGAGGATTTCAAGGATATTTTTTTTTAAAAAACGTCTTGTTTTTCAAAAGTATAAATATGTTATAATAGAAAAGTTTTTTACATTTTAACATAACGCAATATATTTTCTTTATTGCTTAGTAAATTTCAAATGTACATCTTTTTAAATGACTATCTTAACATTTTTATACCGTGGATATTTTTTGAGATAATTATACATGTTTCAATAAAAATTTCAACATATTTTTTCTAATTATCCTAATCTAAAAAACAAAATCTTTCTTTAATTTTCAATAAAAATAAAAAATAAGTTTTCTAATTTTGGTTTCATATATAAAATTTGGTTTGCTTGGAATTTTTATTTTTTTCTAAAACAACACAATGATATGAATTTTTAGGTATATTATAATTTTTTTTAATTATTAGTAATTGTCTTGTAGAATTAAACAATACTCAATGTATTATTTAATTCTTTGGATTTCATTTTTATATTCAGATTTATTCTCCAAAGGATAAAAATATTTTATATCAATATTGTTTCCATAAGACATGTAACTTCTTCTATAAACCATATTTTTGAAATTTTATATAACCTATTAAATTAAGAGTTAGAAATGGAATCATCACTAGAGTCTTCCGAAACACCAATTGTGACTTTTATATCTTTATTCTACTGCCTTTTAGAATAATATTTTTTGGACAGCTTTTTCATTATATATATTCTTTTCCTAAATCTTATGTCAATCAAGATTGAGTTTTATTAATTTTATATATTCATAAAATATCACTTTTTTTTTAATTTCATTCAAACATCTTATAAATGTTAATCTATTTTTTGAATCTCATTTTCTAATTATAGAACATTTTCAACTTTTTTTAAAAATGAGAATTTTCACCAATAAATTATAATAATATTGAATATCATTAATCATACTAGTAAAATATTAAATTTTAATTAGAATTATTATCATCCATATAAGTATAAACTTATAGGGAAACATTTTCATTTATCACCATTCTATGATCTACTATAAGACCCAATAATTTTACAATATAAATTTGGAGTAAATAATTTTTATATCTTGTTTCACAAAGAACACAAAATATAAATTATATGTGAAATATTATATAAATATTATTTTGTAAATTAAATATTAATAAATATCATAGTAAATAATAACATTTTTATAAATTAAAAAGGTATACAAATTTGGATTAGGAAAAAGAAATTCACCAATATAAAAAAATTCTTATATGATATATTTTTATTTAAAAGATAAATTAATATGATTTATAATTATAATTTTAGAAAATTAACATCATTTTTTGATAAATTATAAAAATATTATCAATGGGTGATTGTTTTTTTAATATTGTTTTAAAAAATTGATTTTTAAATGAAAAGTGAAAAATACTATTTTTTAAAAAATTGTTAGAACACCTATCAATAGATTACAGATATATTTAAGGAATAAAAAGAAGTATCCTAATATATTATTGTTAACTTATAAAATATATGTTTAATTTTTAAGTCCAATGTAATATATTATTCTACATTAAATTTCTTTTGTGTGTTTTTATTTAATTAAACCAATTTTATTGTAAAATTAATATTTGGATTTCTTATAAATCATAAGAAAATGTATTTTAAAAAAAACATATTTCATTAAAGATAAAAACATTGATAATTATAACTGAGGAAAAAAATTTTATTCTTAAAAATTTTATATCTAAAAACTATTTATTAAGCGTTATGTGTGTTTATTCTAAAATAAATTTTTATAAACCGTATATAATTTATTAGAATAAAGGGATTTAAATTTTCAAATTTTAATTTTAAAAATATTTAATATTATCAATAATAATTTTTATTAATCAAAATTAATAAAAATTTATAAAAAAATTACCACTTTAATTTAAATTTTTGTAAATGTCCAAAAAGTAAAAATAATATGCCATTAATTACACCATATTTTGTAAAAATGATTGGTAGATGTGAGAATAAGAGAAATAGCTATGACTACATCATATTTTTCAAATATATATCCATTATCCCTTTAATAATAACATTCCATTATAGAAATGCAATGTGTACTCCAAAAATTACAATTCTCTTAACTTATAATAAGAGAACATTTCCACCACTTCATTTCACATGTACATCTTCAAATTTAATCATTAAAATCATTCATTCATTCCATCATAGATTTATCTATCTGTTTCATAATTATTCTATTTTAATTAGATAACATTAGGGCTTTTTTTATTAGATCTCCATGAAAAATCTCAATTTCTCAACGTGATTATTACATACTCCTTAAAATTTTATTTTTAGTATTAATTTAATATACATATTTTGGACTCCATAATAAAATTAGACCCACATTATTATAATTTTGATTTTTTAGATTAATTTATCAACCATTTTGTAATAAATTTTACCCCCAAATAAAAACTAAACAATTCCGAAAATGCATAGATGTACACTTCTTCCACCACGAAGTGATATAATTTTTTTCATCACAACATCTTTTTATTGGTAATAATGATAGATTTTTTGAATGAATATGTTTAACATGTGATAAATATAATTTTTATATGATAATTTTCTATCACATTAATTGATAAATTTAATCATTAATCATTCGTTCTTGCATATTACTACCCATACAAATGATTAACATCATTGATCATCACCATTGTATATAGAAGGTTCAAAAAAATAATTTAATAATGTTAAATTATTTTTACATGATTAATATTATATAAAATATATATTAATATTATATTAAGAATATAGAATTACTTAAAAAATCATTATTACATCCTAATTTTTAGGAAGGGTTTTACAACCTATGTGAACGATGTTATACTGATTAAACCATGAATTATTAAATAATTTTATATAATGGTAATATAATTTATTGATAATGTATTCACTATTTTTTAATGATTCTATATAGGTGTTATTAGTTATAAAATATTTATTAATACATCATCATTCAATCGTTTTACATTCTGTAAATAGTTTATCACAATTTTTTTTCACATAACATATCCACGAATTTCAATAATGAAATGGAACATAAGGAATTATTGAAAAATAATAATTGTTATATATTGAATAAAATTGTAATGTTGAAATTCGAGATACTACTGACGAATAACTCAAACAACCAAGGCTTGACATACATAGAAATTACATTTTATTCATGGAATACTTAATACATTACAACAATAGACAACAATAGACTGTATTAGTATACTGATTTTGGAAACTTGAAACACATTATTATAGAATGATGGATAATAATCAAAATCTCCCATAAATTTCTTCAACTTTAGCTTTCCTACATAAATCATTTACTTATGTCTTGGGGGAATGAAAAAAAAAATATGGTGACCTCAAATGCTTTGTAAATGAAAACATGGAAACCATACACATAATAATGTAGAAAAATGAACATATATTTTGAATATTAAAATATTGATTCATAAAATATATCTTGGAAGTTAGTAAAGAATATGTCATTAAGTAACATTAACCAAGATAACCCAGTATTAGCATAAAACTTGAACTTGTGTATAATACATTAGAATATAAATTCATTTCCATATTAGACAAGGCTCATTACCAAGAACAAAATTGTGGAAAAATTTCAATTAATGTACCATGTTAACATGTCGTTTTAGCCCTGTATTACTGAATAGGATTTACTTATCATTATTTCCCTATATTAATGATCCTGATTTATTTTTCGTTTCCATCCATGTATTATAGAACTAGATTTACTTGAAGTTCTAGCCATGTATTACTGAACCAGATTTACTTGTGATTCTAGTTATTACATTCTCATGATATATAAATTGTTACCTAATGAAATGTATGGAGATATAGATCCCACCCATCACATAATGAAATATATATATATTTGTTCTATAAAAACATAAACCATTTATCATAACACAACTCAAAAAATAAAATGGGTTTTTTAAGCATCATTCTATTATATAATATTAAATTTAAAACAAATGGATTTCATAAATACCATTCCATCATAAAAAAAAATCAACCATAATAAAAATATGGATTTTATACTATAATAAACATCCATAATCATATATAGGAAATAATTTTTAGAAAACAGTTTAAATTAATTATTGATGAAAGTATCCTTTCTTCCTCATTAATAATTTATTTTAATAAAAAAATGTAATTTTAATAGAATTTTTCATTTGAAAATAACCTTGAAAACATTAAAATTAATCTTCATTGAAATATTTAATTATTAAATCATAAATTTCCATTAATGTTGTATAAGTTAAAAAATTCATTCTCCTGGAACTTTTTCCAAAAATGTAAAAAAGAAACTTCTTTGATAACAAATGATAGTTTCCTTCCAAATCATGTAATAAAAGTAAAAATTGGGTAAAAATGAATGTAATCATCCATATGATAATAGTAAATATTTTATGAAAATATTTTTTTAGATATCATGTACATGGATTATAAATATACCGCTATCAATATTTACGTATAAAAAATCTAAGATAATAAAATGATTGCAAAATTATCCATTAAAAATTATAATCAGTGGAATCATATTACTCATAAAATAATGAAAAATTTGTGACTATAAAAATATCATATAATTCATTATAACTGTCACGACCCCCTCCCTACAAAGTGTACCCCTCCTAGGCCGACAATGTGAGAAGAGAGATAATGACCCCCCGAGTCCCGCCTCCAATAGGCCCCGGGTTGGTGACTAGCACCGAGGGTATAATAAAAATACAAATGGGAGGCATTACCCTCTAAGAGAACACATGCAGAAGAGAGAGATAGAATAGACTCCAATCAACTCCAACTTAGAACTAAAAAAATACAAGGAATCCAAGTACATATATGAAATGTCATGCAAAAGTACTACAACTGAAAGGGGAAACTAAATGTACCCAAAAGAAAGTAAAACTATAAGACCCCAGCATTAAACCTTACTTAATATAGAGTTATTACAAGATTACACATTGAGGATCTTTTCAGGTTTAGAGTTTTAGAGAATTAGATCTTGAAACTTGCATTACATTCCACCTTTAAACAAAGTGGTTACATAAAAGACATGATTCATTCTTCCCAACAACAGAAACATATTTAAAATAAAACATGGATTCATTCTTGACACATCCTTGACTCTATCATCTTATCATGTACCTTTCCCGTGACCTATGAAAAACATTTCAAAAACTTGGGGTGAGCATAAAAAGCTCAGTAAGGGTTATAAAAATATGGAAAGGAAACATGAGTTCATATATACATAAGAATGAAATCATACTTTACCCATACAACAAAGGCACTTTCATACCTCATCAAACCATGAATAAATCATAGAAATCATAAGACAAAAAGGTAACTTGAGGCATTCATAACATTCTCACGTAGGGAGTAACCCTATTGGTTACGTTTGGAATACCCATCACAGTATATTCCCTAAATCTCATCGGAGAAACCTTAACGTTTCACTCCTTCGCGTTACCCAATGCATTGGAGAGCTATATCGGGCTCACCCGCCCTTAGTTTATCACGGAACCACCCGTTTTCATAATAATTCCCAAGAACCATAACATAAATGTATCACATAAAACATTCATAAAGGAAACATAACACTTCCACATTTCAATCACAATATAACATTTTAGTATATTCAAATAATGAATCCATTCAAAAAGAAACCATTTCCAAAAACATTTAAAACATTTAATAAAGATATTTTTGAATCAAAGTGTCCCATACCACTTTGAAGCTTAAAATTTTAAACCATTAATATCCATATAAATAAATCCTTAAAACTATTTTGAAAACATGGATATTAATAAGAACAAATAATTAAAACATTTAAAACGATATTTTGGTTAAAGGGGTTTTACCAAAATTAGAGACACTTGAATACAATAATTGAGGAATTTTAGTCAGAACATTATAATATCATGAGAATAAATGGATTCATGATATAATACTCCAAAGGACAGTATATACACCATATAAGAGTTAATTGGTGCATAACAATAATGAACCCTCAATAGAAATGTCAAATGTGATGAAATCCCTTATAAAGAAGGTATCCTTACATTAAGGACAAATCAGTCTAAAAAATATGTGTGACAAATATAAATACACCCAATATAAATGGATATTAAGTGTAAAACAATAAAATTTCATTGACACATATTCAATGGATCACATATTCAATGACTACATGTTGAACCCAAAGAAATCGAAATTGGGTTAAAAAGTTCTCTTGACAGCCTAACGGCATCACATAAAAATGAGTTGATGAGAGATAAAAACGGTATCTCATCACTTGTACATAAAATTTATATCAATAATGATATATGAGAACATATCCCAACATAACAATATGTAAATTAAAAGACCCATCAAAAGAAGTCTTTTAAAAAAGAGGAGGGTGAATGATTCCCTTACCGACTTGGGTATCTTTCAAAACATACACCCCATGAAAGAAGGACAATAGATCATTGATGTAAATACTCATAAACTAAATTATATTACACAAATAGTATAATAATGGGCAGTAAATACACCACTCAATGGAATTTGTGGCAAATGTCGCATAAATCTCACGGGAATAAAAGTGAGATGAAAAATCCCTTATGAAAACTCGGTAGCCTAACGGCGCCACATAAAACATCCGAATAAGGATTGATGAGATCAAATAGGGTATCTCATCACATTACAATAAAATTTACAGAAAGAGGAATGTAAAAGAACATCCCCAAACATTACAAAGAGGAGCTTAAAATAAGTGACATAATGGAGAGTACTTAAAAAGAAATAGAGAGGTTAGATCTCTTACGAATGTTCGGCAGCCTAACGCTGCCACTCAAAACTTCCAAAATGGATCGATGAGAGAGAATAGGGTATCTCATCACATGAACATAAAAATTACAGTAAGTGTAATATAAAATATGATCCCAATAACAAGAAAGATGAGCTTTAAAAGGAATGACATAAAAGTATGTACTTAAAAAGAAAGAGAGGAGTAGGATCCCTTACCTCGGGTCCGACTTGACTCGATCTTTCTTTATTCTCCTGAATAATAAACTTGAGATAGTTTCTACTTCCTTAAGAACCTTTTTCAAGTTCATTATTCCTTTTATATCACTTATTACCATGTCATAAACATTATGTAATCATTTATTTTAATAATATTTGTTTTGCCGATATTTGGTTCTTAAGTCGAAAGTGGACTTCTTACAATTACATGTTGTTCATGTGGAAAAATGTTTTTTATATCCAGAATTGTATTCATGATTTAGATATCATATATGTCATATATATCCATTACATGCATGCATTTATAACATTACAAAATCATTTAGACGTAAGAAATGAAATACACTGTTCATGGAGAAGGTAAGCCGTACGTACGGATGAATGCTACTTTAATTTCTATTTCTTATTTTATAGAATGGAATAATACTGATATAAAGGAATATTATAATTCCAGTATAATATCATATATAATATCATAGTTCCATCCTTTATACGTCCCACATATGGTATTTAACGAATCAAATCACTTTGAGGGGGCGGTAGTCCGCACTCCCTTAAATGAAGATATCGCGTATACCCATAATGGAAGCCATAAAGTTAAGACACAAATGAAAAATACAGAAGCATAAGTAAAACATAAAAATATTATATATCATATATAAAAATAGTGACATCATAATGGCCACCTTTGAAGGTGTTAAATGAGTATTGAACATTCATCGTTTAGGGAGGCAGAATTTCTCCATCCACGGAAACCATATGTTCTTTAACCATTTGATGTAGTTGTGTGAGAGTGTAGCTCGAATAAATATTATAACAACATCATAGTATATTTTATATACTGTTGTTGTTACAAAAGAAGTAAATAAAAAGAGTTTATGGGGTTGGCGAAGAAAAATAAAACAAATGAACATGAGATAATGAATTACCTTTAAAAGTGTAACTTCTTTTCATTTGAGCCTAAAGGCTTCCTTTGAAAGGATTATTCCCAAAAGGAATCCTCTAGGATGAGGAGCGAGATGTGGAGAGAGTAAATGGGCAGGGGTTGGCCGAGCCAAAGGCTTGAAGAGTGTGTGAAATGAGGTAGAGGTGGGGGCCTTTTATAAGAGGAGAGGAGGGGCACTTTTGGAAAGTAAGAAATATTACTTTATTTGAAAATGTTTTTCGGTTTTAAAAGGTCCCACATTGATATAATTATTTGATAAGGTGATAAGGGTTCGAAATTCACCCATCCAATAAGTTTTTTACATGTGTAGGTCATATAGTTTACATTATCTTCTCATTTTATTTAAATCGTCAGATAATGATGTCATCGTTGAATCATTATGATGTCATAAATAATTTAATTTATTTAATGTCTAAAAATTATAAAAACAATTACTATGATGTAGGAAATCTTTTTATCTTTCCCATGACTATTTATAATAAAACATCTGACTTGTATAAACCCACTTAAAAATTGTTTTAGTAAAACATATCATGTTTGTGTCATTTTTACTTTTACATTAAATAAAAAGTTATTTATGTCATTTCTCAACCAAAGTGGCTTCATGGGGTCCCCAAGTTGACCCATGGCTTTTCTTGGTCGGCCATTACACATCCAATGAGGTTAGGACATGTGTAAAGTTCATTTCATATTATTAAAACATTATTTTTACCTTAAACTACACTAATTACCTCTATTCGCGATTAAAAACTTAATAAGTTACTATTCACCAAAAAATTATTTTTATCCCATTGAACCACATTTTAATTCTTAATGAAAACCATGTATGTAGGATTTTTGAAATTCAAAACACAAATATGGAAAATTTCATTTAAACGGAAAAATCAGTTTTTATAAGTTCCACTTAGTGGTGTCACTATTCATCAAAAATTGATGTTTTTCAGAAAAATCCCAAAAATTCACCCAAAGCTATATTTGATATTCCAAATTCAAAAATTATGTCTATTTTACAAAATTCAAAACATATAAGTCACATTAATTAATTTAATAATTAATTCCCGCTTTCAGATCAAATAGCGTGTTTTTATGAAACAATAAGTATCAAAAGATTGACACTGGTTTAAGTATGATTTCAAAGTGAAATTAATTCCAACGTCCACTATTGGATTTAATAGTAAAAATATATTCTAATTTCACTTTAAAAACAATTCAAAAGTTAATCTAATCATATAAATAAATTAGATTAAAAAGAGGTTTTGAATTAAAATACAACATTTTACACTATTCATTAAAAAAATGAACTTTATCGGAAAGATACCAAAAATTTACACAAAGTAAATTTTGATGTCCCGATTCTTAATAAGAGTTTTATTTGGTCCAAAAGAATGTTTAAGAGTGAAAAAAACTATATTTAATGATGTTTCAACATCAAAAGGTGATATGTGAACCTTTAGTGAAAACTAGGGCATATACGCCTAAAATTGAATTCTTTTCCGTATTTTAAGCCTCTATCCTTTATTGGATAAATGTAAAAACATTTAAAAACATATATAATCATATTTTAGTTATTTCTATCCATTCCCGCCATTACAACGGCTACATGTTAACTACCATTTAAAATAATATTATTTTATTATTAGAGTGCAACGTAAGATTCCCAAGAAACTCGATGTTGCGTGTTGAGTACGCCATCGAGCATAGCATCCCCTTTAAAGTCATATTAATATTTTATTCAAAAATATGGATAAATATGAAAATTTCATATTCTTTATTTACCTGGGGTGTTACATCCTTCCCCCCTTTTGGGAATTGCGTCCTCGCAATTTTTAAAATTGAGCTTGGAAACATCCTTGAACATCCCACATCGGAACAAGAGTCGGTAAAACACTCACTTTAAAATAAAGGAAGATAAGTACAGAGGTCACCCGAGTTAACCCATACTAGGATTACATGTAGAAAAAAATGGACATGGAAGAAAAAGCAAAGGGTCATGTTCTTGAGGGAGAGTGATAGTAAACATGTCTAGGAGAAAGTTAACAATTAGAAAATCACAAACTTGTGATGGGTTAAACGGTATTCGATTCCCCAGTAGGAAAAGCTAATAGACAACATTTTTGTTTTAAGTTACTTTTTATTGAGGAATTTATTCATAAGGAAACATAATCACTTATCATGTTGACTTTCAACTTTTACTAGATTCCTTAATCAAACTCATATTTTTTCCAAAAGACAAGTATTTAGGGAGAGTTGTTCGCATTAAGAGTACTATAATCAACTTCTAGAGAATCACCTAATCCACAAAGAGAACTATATACATTCCATGTCTTTAGGCTTTAACCAAAACCAAAACCAAAGAGGTTAGTACAAGGTCAGATAATCCAGAAAAGGATAACCCATTAAAAAGAAAATCTATTCTTAATCTCCAAAATTTGTCCAACAAAACCCAAAGATCAACGAGGACCATCCGATAAACAATTGTCCATAAAATTCATAAAATTAAACCAATAGAAGATTGAAACCCAAATATTTGAAGGATTTAGTCACACAGTCCTCCAAGTTAAATCATAACATTTATCTCCAAACAAAATCAGTTGTTCCTAAAGTCTCATATTGAAAAGTAATTAACCTAATCATATATCCTCTATGATAGGTTAATCATTTTCATAAATAACCCAAAATCAACTTACTCTTAAAAAAATAATCAATCAAACTAACCAGGGACTTCACGTAGTCCAGTGGTAGGCGATAAATACCAGTTGCACTTTGATTGTGGGTTCGATTCCCGCAGCTTTGTCCGACGCGACGGGTAGTCACACGGTCTACGTGTTATCCTTTTTCCAAAACTATATAATTCTCAAATCATTCCCCAAAAAGGGATAAAATCATCAAAAATAACCATAACATAATTTAACCTCAATTTTATCTCATGCCTTTCACTTCAATCATAAAATATAGTAACCCATAATTACCTCAAAAGTAAGGATCATATAAACCCAAATTGTTCTTTATAACTATGTCCACAAAATAAAAGATAACTATTACTTGAATAAAATTTTCCTATATTAAACATCAGGGTTACACATAATATAAAAAGTCTTCTAATGTAACCCCATCATCAAAAGAGACTTAATACTCTTAAGAATTTCACCATAACTCTTGAAGCCCTTATATGCTGACATCTTACTCATTCAACATTCTTCATGATCCATTATCTATTCCTTTCCAACTTATTCCGAAATACCTCATTCCTACAAACAACATCATGAATCATATCCTAAGATTCTGAAATAGGAAAACAATAGTCATGAAATAGTACATACCTTTGATTGGTCATTGTCAGTTTCTTCATCCTCAATCGGAATGGAATTAGGTATTGGTAAATGAATATTGGTACGCTCTTGGTGACCCCATTCATGAAACTTCTTCATAGGACATGTGTTTGCATAATGACCATGGACACCACATTTAAAACATTCAATTGATCCTTCAGAAAGATCTTCTTTCCCTTTCCTCGAGTCAACTGGATGCTTCCTTTTTCTATGGCAGGTTCTTGCTTTATGACCTTCATTTCCACATCTATAGCATATTTCTGTCCCTTTGAAACATTTTCCTAGTTGTTTCTTTCCACATCTTTGACACATAGGTTTTTGAATACAGTTACCTTTATGATTATTACCTGTACATCCGTAGGGATTTGTTTCTTGCATATATGATGCCTTAGAGAAATATCCAAGTTTAGGTGGTCAATCATGACTCCAGATAGTTGGTTGAGGATAATCACATGAGTTCTCATTGCAGCTCCCATATCATTCAGTTGCTTGCTCAAAAAACTATCACAGTTTCCTTCACATCCACTGTTACTTTGGTGCCTGCTAGATCCAACCATTTACTAAAACCAAAAAGGTCAGTGTGAGTATATCAACAAAACCATCATGTACTATTGAGTAAGATAAACACTAAGAAATACTTACTCATTCACTTTATCTAAAACTAGGACTCTTTCTGAAATCCTAACCATTATGGTAATGGAACTTATGCTTAAAGAATACCCTAACCTATAAAGTTATCTAAATCGACCTTTGATACCAACTATAAGACCCCAGCCTTAAACATTACTTAATCTTGAGTTATTACAAGATTACACATTGAGGATCTTTTCAGGTTTAGAGTTTTAGAGAATTAGATCTTGAAACGTTCATTACATTCCACCTTTAAACAAAGTTGTTACATAAAAGAGAGGATTCATTCTTCCCAACAACGGAAACATATTTAAAATAAAACTTGGATTCTTTCTTGACACATCCTTGACTCTATCATCTTATCATGTACCTTTCCCGTGACCTGTGAAAAACATTTCAAAAACTTGGGGTGAGCATAAAAAGCTCAGAAAGGGTTATAAAAATATGGAAAGGAAACATGAGTTCATATATACATAAGAATGAATTCATACTTTACCCATACAACAAAGACACTTTCATACCTCATCAAACCATGAATAAATCATAGAAATCATAAGACAAAAAGGTAACATGAGGCATTCATAACATTCTCACGAAGGGAGTAACCCTATTGGTTACGTTTGGAATACCCATCACAGTATATTCCCTAAATCTCATCGTAGAAACCTTAACGTTTCACTCCTTCGCGTTACCCAATGCATTGGGGAGCTATATCGGGCTCACTCGCCCTTAGTTTATCACGGAACCACCCGTTTTCATAACAATTCCCAAGAACCATAACATAAATGTATCACATAAAACATCCATAAAGGAAACATAACATTTCCACATTTCAATCACAATATAACATTTTAGTATATTCAAATAATTAATCCATTCAAAAATAAACCATTTCCAAAACCATTTAAAACATTTAATAAAGATATTTTTGAATCAAAGTGTCCCATACCACCTTGAATCATAAAATTTTAAACCATTAATATCCATATAAATGAATCCTTAAAACTATTTTGAAAACATGGATATTAATAAGAACAATCAATTAAAACATTTAAAAGGATATTTTGGTTAAAGGGGTTTTAGCAAAATTAGAGACACTTGAATACAATAATTGAGGAATTTTAGTCAGAACGTTATAATATCATGAGAATAAATGGATTCATGATATAATACTCTAAAGGACAGTATATACACCATATAAGAGTTAATTGGTGCATAACAACAATGAACCCTCAATAGAAATGTCAAATGTGATGAAATCCCTTATAAAGAAGGTATCCTTAAATTAAGGACAAATCAATCTCAAAAATATGTGTGACAAATATAAATACACCCAATATAAGTGGATATTAAGTGTAAAAAAATAAAAGGTCATTCACACATATACAATGGATGACATATTCAATGACTACATGTTGAACCCAAAGAAATCGAAATTGGGTTAAAAAGTTCTCTTGACAGCCTAACAGCGTCACATCAAAATGAGTTGATGAGAGATAAAAATTGTATCTCATCACGTGGAAATAAAATTTACGTCAATAAGGATATATGAGAACATATCCCAACATAACAATATGTAAATTAAAAGACCCAACAAAAGAAGTCTTTTTAAAAAAGAGGAGGGTGAAAGGTTCCCTTACCGACATGGGTATCTTTCAAAACATACACCCCATGAAAGAAAGACAATAGATCATTGATGTAAATACTCATAAACTAAAGTATATTACACAAAGAGTAGAATAATGGGAAGTACATACACCACTCAATGGAATTTGTGGAAAATGTAGCATAAATCTCACGAGAATAAAAGTGAGATGAAAACTCCCTTACGAAAACTCGGCAGCCTAACGACGCCACATAAAACTTCCGAATATGGATTGATGAGATCAAATAGGGTATCTCATAACATTACAATAAAATTTACAGAAAGAGGAATATAAAAGAACATCCCTCAACATTACAAAGAGGATCTTAAAAGAAGTGACATAAAGGAGAGTACTTAAAAAGAAAGAGAGAGGTTAGATCTCTTACGAAAGTTCGGCAGCCTAACGGCGCCACTCAAAACATCCAAAATGGAATGATGAGAAAGAATAGGGTCTCTCATCACATGAAAATAAAAATTAAAGTAAGTTTAATATAAAAGATCATCCCAATAACAGGAATGATGAGTATTAAAAGGAATGACATAAAAGTGTGTACTTAAAAAGAAAGAGAGGAGTAGGGTCCCTTACCTCGGGTCCGACATGACTCGATCGTTCTTTAATCTCCTGAATAATAAACTTGAGTTAGTTTATACTTCCTTAAGAACCTTTTTAAAGTTCAATATTCCTTTTATATCACTTATTACCATGTCATAAACATTATTTAATAATTTATGTTAATAATATTTGTTTTGCCGATATTTGGTTCTTAAGTCGAAAGTGGACTTCTTACAATTACATGTTGTTCGTGTGGCCAAATGTTTATTATATCCAGAATTGTATTCATGATGTAGATATCATATATGTCATATATATCCAGTAAATTCATGCATTTATAACATTACATAATCATTTTGACGTAAGAAATGAAATGCACCGTTCATGGAGACGGTAAGCCGTACATACGCATGAACGCTACTTTCATTTCTATTTCATATTTTATAGAATGGAATAATAATGATATAAAGTTATATTATAATTCCAGTATAATATCATATATAATATCATAGTTCCATCCTTTATACGTCCCACATATGGTATTTAACGAATCAAATCACTTTGAGGGGGCGGTAGTCCGCACTCCCTTAAATGAAGATATCGCGTATACCCATAATGGAAGCCATAAAGGTAAGACACAAATGAAAAATACAGAAGCATAAGTAAAACATAAACATATTATATATCATATATAAAAATAGTGACGTCATAATGGCCACCTTTGAAGGTGTTAAATGAGTATTGAACAATCATCCTTTCGGGAGGCAGAATTTCACCATCCACGGAAACCGTATGTTCTTTAACCATTTGATGTAGTTGTGTGAGAGTGTAGCTAGAATAAATCATATAATAAAATCCTAGTATATTTAAGATACTGGTTTTGTTACAAAATAAGTAAATAAAAAGATTTTATGGGGTTGGAGAAGAAAAATAAAACAAATGAACATGAGAGAATGAATTACCTTTAAAAGTGTAACTCCATTTGATTTGAGCCTAAAGGCTTCCTTTGAAAAAATTATGCCCAAAAGGAATCCTCTAGTATTAGGAGAAATATGTGGAGAGAGTAAATGGGCAGGGGTTGGCTGAGCCAAAGGCTTGAGGAGTGTGTGAAATGAGGTAGAGGTGGGGGCCTTTTATAAGAGGAGAGGAGGGGCACTTTTGGAAAGTAAGAAATATTACTTTATATGAAAATGTGTTTCGGTTTTAAAAGGTCCCACATTGATATAATTCGTGGATAAGGTGATAAGGGTTCTAAATACACCCATCCAATAAGTTTTTGACATGTGTAGGTCATAGATTTTACATTATCTTCTCATTTTATTTAAATCGTCAGATAAGGATGTCATCACTGCATCATTATGATGTCATAAAGAATTTAATTTATTTAATGTCTAAAAATTATAAAACAAATTACTATGATGTAGGAAATCTTTTTATCTTTCCAATGACTATTTATAATAAAAAATCTGTCTTTTATAAACCCACTTAAAAATTGTTTTAGTAAAACATATCATGTTTGTGTCATTTTTACTTTTACATTAAATTAAAAGTTATTTATGTCATTTCCCAACCAAAGTGGCTCCATGGGGTCCCCAAGTTGACCCATGGCTGGTATTGGTCGGCCATTACACATCCAATGAGGTTAGGACATGTGTCAAGTTCATTTCATATTATTAAAACATTATTTTTACCTTAAACTACACTAATTACCTCTAATCAAGATTAAAAACTTAATAAGTTACTATTCACCAAAAAATTATTTTTATCCCATTGAAACACATTTTACTTCTTTATGAAAACCATGTATGTCGGATTTTTGAAATTCAAAACACAAATATGGAAAAATTTCATTTAAACGGAAAAATCAGTTTTTATAAGTACCACTTAGTGGTGTCACTATTCATCAAAAATTGATGTTTTTCAGAAAAATCTCAAAAGGTCACCCTAAGCTATATTTGATATTCCGAATTCAAAAATGAAGTCTATTTTACAAAATTAAAAACATATAAGTCACATTAATTAATTTAATAATTAATTCTTGCTGTCAGATCAAATAGCGTGTTTTTATGAAACAATAAGTATCAAAAGATTGACACTGGTTTAAGTCTGATTTCAAAGTGAAATTAATTCCAATGACCACTATTGGATTTAATAGTATAAATATATTATAATTTAACTTTAAAACTAATTCAAAGGATAATATAATCATATAAATAAATTAGATTAAAAACAGGTTTTGAATTAAAATACAACATTTTACACTATTCATTAAAAAATGAACTTTATCGGAAAGATACCAAAAATTTACAGAAAGTAAATTTTGATGTCCCGATTCTTAATAAGAGTTTTATTTGGTCCAAAAGAATGTTTAATAGTGAACAAAACTATATTTAATGATGGTTCAACATCAAAAGGTGATAAGTGAACCTTTAGTGAAAACTAGGGCATATACGCCTAAAACTGAATTCTTTCCGTATTTTAAGCCTCTATCCTTTATTGGATAAATATAAAAACATTTAAAAACATATATAATCATATTTTATTTATTTCTATCCATTCCATCCATTACAATGTCTACATGTTAACTAACATTTAAAATAATATTATTTTATTATTAGAGTGCAACGTAAGATTCCCAAGAAACTCGTTGTTGCGTGTTGGGTACGCCATCAAGCATAGAATCCTTTTTAAAGTAATATTAATATTTTATTCACAAATATGGATAAATATGAAAATGTCATATTCTTTATTTACCTGGGGTGTTACAAAAACGGCAGTGACCACAAACCCGAACAACTCCTCCTCTAACCACAAGCTAGTAGTAACCGACTTGATCTCCAACATGCTCCATGTGCCCTGAAAAACAATTTATATATACATAGGGTGAGTATAATAGTGTATTTAGTAAGATCCTCCCCAAGCCTCTCGTGCAAAAGTAATGAAAGCATGTTAAAGCCCAGTGAACAACAAGTGAAACTGACTCGTCATCTAAATAGGTATACTAATTTCCCAACCTCACCATGACTACTCTCACCAAGTAACGCGTACAAGATTATAGAATATAGTAAATAATATCAAGGGTACCCCGCTACTACTTCCCCACTGGTTTGCCGATTTACCCCAATGACATACGTCATGTGCTTCTCTCTCCAAAGACTTGCCCGCAGACACCTAGGCTAAGCTCCACAATCTGCACCTCATGCACCAAAAAGGATTGCCCGCAGACACCTGGGCGAAGCACCACACCCTCCTCACAACCACCAGTAACCAGGTATGTTCTGGGAGTCACCACAGCCCGCATAACATGTATCATAAATAGGGTATTATACCTCAAGCTATTATAGCCCATACACCGAGTAGGGATCCTCATGCCATGATAGCCTATACACATTACACCTATAGTAATCCATAGGATACTATATCCAGAATATATGTGTGTGAAATAACCACAAGCCATTACAACCCTCTACACACATATATGGGGAAACTAACAGTTCTGCCTGTTGGCACGTGTATCTACCAAGAGAAGAGAGTGGGGCCAAAAGGTGGTAGTCAGTCATTCGACCTCCCATCAGAATGTTGGGGAAAATACCCTACAGGGCTCAGAATCCCTGGGGTGTCAGTTTCCCTTACCGACAGGGTGGAGTAGCGTATAGAAACACAAATAGTACAGAATATATATATAACTCACATCCACACTATGGGCATTACTTATTCTTAGATACAACTATAGCTAACGTCTCTTAGACTCTAGGCTGCTACTTCTAAGACAAGGTATCCTATAAGCACACAACATTTGAAGTGCTTTATCAGATTACTCCATTCTCATTTTATCTGTTCCACTGTACATTAATTAATTCTTTAAACATTAATTAAGCATGAAAAATTACACATTAAACTGAATTGGCATCACATTCAAAATCAACTGCTCCTTTTAAGATTCACATCACCTTTAAATTCTAGTATCTCCATCCCCGGGGATTTTCACCATTTAATCAAACATTCATTACAGAATTACTTTTCTATATTCCCAGGTATTCTAGAAAAGCATCTTATGCTTCTAAACACAAAGTATGATCAACACGGTGAGTAGATATTCTACCTGTAGAGTCTTTGCCGCCTATAGAAAGAGCATAGACCCATTCTCCCTCGAGAGGATAAACACGGAAAGCACGTGGAATACCCTGCACGTCTTCGCCTCCATTGAAAGAAGGGTAAGCAAGACCAGCTGCCTTGAGCAGTGGGGAAAAGCAAAGCAGATAAACATTCATAGAATCCACAAGCATCCAGCAACCACATCCATCCCATTCCATCACCCCTGGTGTCCTTCCCGACACCCACATGCATTAGATGATGCATCTCGCCACCCTAGGCGTCATCCACTGCCACAACCACAATTCCCCATGCCTCCACACATCACAACAGCCATCCAGGATCAAATTACTTCACAAGCAGCAGGAAAACAAACATCACATCATGGGCTCTTGACCCTTTAACAAACAAGAGGGTAAATCAGAACCCTTTTAGAAATTCCCACACAATCTGTTCTTTAATCCATATTGAATTAGCAGATTTTTTTTTCGTAGGTTCCAATTACGGGATACATAATTAGTAAGCTATCACAATTAAATAATCATGCTTACTTCCCTAATTTTATTATCCGTAAATTAGAACAACTACAACAACGACAATAACCAGATTTATTTACATGCCTCTTTATCTTTAGCCAATTAATTAACAATTAATTCCGGATTTACGTTCATTGTCAATTTCTCTCATGAACGAACAACAAATCAAAGAAATCATAGATATCACTCTATATAGAAATACATGAGGCAAACTGTTATCATGGTATAAAGCAACAACATGCGATCAACCAATTCTTTTAATCCGGTTCAAGTATTTAATTAGGTCAATTTCATTGTGATCCAAAGGACTAAATCATGCTCATTCTACGATTTCACATATACAATTAGAGAAGCCATTAATCCCCTACCTCTAAGAGTTCTTGACATCCTTTATCCACACAACGGGTCACAATCCTCCTCTCACGACAACTGCATCCACCGGAGGATGCCACGGTACGACAGTACCAACCAACCCCAAGAAAAACCCATTAGAATCTTGGAAATTAAATTGTATAATATTGAAGGGAGAAACTAGAGAAGATGATCCCCAAAGGAACGATGATAAAACATACCTTATTGGGAAGATTGACCAACACAGTTCGGTTGCATCCAAAACAGAGCAGAACCAATCCTAGGAGTAAAGATTGATTGTGCCACTCATATGGGAATGATTGAAAGGTTCTAGCATCTCTTAGCTGAGAACAATGGAAAAGAACAAGGGAGAATGATATCTCATCCCTTTTTGAAGATTTAATGGGGTGACGGTTTATGATCAGGTTAATTCTCTATTAAAAACAGATCGCATTAACCCAGCGTTTTGACCATGTAAATACATCCCGACCTTAGGAATAATTAATATAGGATTTAATGCATTTGAATCGGCCTTAAGAGTCCTTAAAACAATGATTTAAATATATTTTATGTCAAAGGAAATGTCAAAGGGGAGAAACTGTAGGAAGCTGGAAACACTGTTCAAGTATACCCTTAGAAGGTCACCGTTAGAAGGTTACCGTTCTCGAAACACTTTTCAAGTCCACCATTAGAAGGTCACCGTTAGAAGGTTATTGTTCTGGAAACACTGTTCAAGTCTACCGTTATAAGGTCACCGTTCGAAGGTTACCGTTCTGGAAACACTATTCAAGTGTACCGTTATAAGGTCACCATTAGAAGGTTAACATTTTAGAAACACTGTTCAAGTCTACCGTTATAAGGTCACCGTTAGAAGGTTACCGTTCTGGAAACACTGTTGAAGTCTACCGTTATAAGGTCACTGTTAGAAGGTAAACGTCCTGGAAACACTATTCAAGTCTACCATTATAAAGTCACTGTTAGAATGTTACCATTCTGGAAACACTGTTCAAGTCTACCATTATAAGGTCACCGTCAGAAGGTTAACATTCTGGAAACACTGTTCATGTCTATCATTATAAGGTCATTGTTAGAAGTTTACCGTTCTGGAAACACTGTTCAAGTCTACCATTAGAAGTCCACCGATAGAACCTCATCGATAGAAAAACTGTTCATTGAACCTCACCGATAGAAACACTGTTCACCTACAAATACTATTCAGAAAACTGGAAACACTATTCACAGAACTGGAAATTTGGCAAAGTGTTGGGGATAAGTCACCTTGACCTCCTGGAACACCTCCAACACCACATATTCACAAATTAATGAACTGGAGAGGTCTGGGCCATTACCTTATATACATCTCAAAACATTCTTGACCTCGAGAATTAAAAACCAACCTAGAAGAAAAGAGGGGTCCGAAAAACCACCCCATAAGATACCTATCAGGGGAAAACCACCATGAGTTGTTCGAAAGCTGGAACAAAACTACGAAATTCGAGTGTATGGGAACAAAAAATCCATATCCAAACTATTAAAACATAACATCACATAAAATGTACATAAATAGAACATGAAAGGTCCAATCACAAAGAAAACATCACTACATGAAAGGAGTTACACATTAAACAACTTTGGGTACTTAGCACGTATCTGTGACTCACGCTACCATGTACTCCCCTCCATGCCACCGTTTCACCACAAGACACAAACTAAGGGGATAGAATGCCCACGCAACACCTTCTATTTGCGGTCTTGGATCTCCACAGGTCGCTCCTCGAAGGTTGCATCATCATCAATATCGATTTCTCCCCAATCGATAACATGAGATTTATCATGAAGATAACGATGGAGTTGTGGCACATGGAAAACATCATGTATCCCACTCATATGAGGGGGAAGCGCTACTTGATACGCCAGAGCTCCAACATGAGATAACACGTTGAATGGACCAACAAACTGGGGAGAAATCTTACTTCCATGACCAAACCTTCGCTTCCCACGACGGGGAGTCACCTTCCGAAACACATGATCCCCAACATTAAATTCTAAGGGTCTCCTTCTTTGATAAACATATGATTTCTGACGATCCTGTGATGTCTTCATCCTCTCACGAATCACCTGAACCATCTCTCTTGTATTCTGAACTAGTTCTGGTCTGAGAATTGCTAACTCTCCGACCCCAGTCCAGTATAACAGAGAACGACATGGTCGGCCATACAAGGATTAAAACGGAGCCATACCGATGGTAGAGTGAAAACTATTATTGTAAGAGAACTCTACCAATGGTAGGTGCTTCATCCATGATCCTCCAAAATAAAGAATACAAGAGTGCAACTTGTCTTCAAGAGTCTGGATGGTTTGCTCTGTCTGACCATCCATTTGAGGATGAAAAGCAGTGCTAAGGCACAGTTGAGAGCCAAAATCATGCTGGAGATCTCTCCATACCCTAAAAGTAAGACGAGGATCTCGATCATAAATGATCATCCTAGGCAATCCATGAAGTCTCACCACCTCCTCTAGATACTTCCTCAACAAAACTTCCACTGAGATCGACTCCTTGATCTCTATGAAGTGGGACGAATTTGTTAAACGATCGACTACCACCCATATAGCATTATGTCCTCTCGGAGCTCGAGGTAAACCTGTAACAAAGTCCATTGAGATGTCCTCCCACTTCCACTCAGGAATCACTAATTGTTGGAGAAGACCACTAGAAACACGGTGTTCGGCCTTCACCTTCTGGAAGACTAAACATCGAGACACACACTCTGAAACTGTACGTTTCAGCCCAGGCCACCAAAACTGACTCCTCAAGGATCGGTACATCTTCGTCACACCAGGATGTACTACCATGGGTGAACTGTGGAACTCCTGGAGAACCGTCTCGCGCATCGCCAAGGGAACAAAATTCATGCCATGATACAACACTCAGTGTTGTTCATCCTCTGACCAACCATCAGGGGCCTCACCAAAAACAACTCTGTCTCTCCAAACATACACCTCTAGATCACCCAAATGAGACTCTTCCACCTTCTGCATGAGGGGTGACTGCACCGTCATCTGGAAAAGACAACATCTACCCCCAACTTCTCCCATATCAAGATACAAAGGTGATAGCTCTTCCATCACTCTCCAGGAATCACCAGATTCACGCACAACATCATTAAGTGACTTTCAGCTTAGTGAATCAGCTACAACATTCCCTTTTCCAGGTGTATACGATATTTCAAAGTCGTATTATTGAAAGAACTCCATCCACCGACACCGTCATAAGTTCAAGTCACGTTGGGAGAAAACATACCTCAAACTCTTATGATCGGTGAAAACCACAAAGTGCTCACCAATGAGGTAATGTCTCCACAACATCAGAGAAAACACCATGGCTTCCAACTCAAGATCATGGGTGGCATAGTTTCATTCATGTGGACGGAACTACCAAGACCCATAAGAAACAATTGACCTCTGCTGCATGAGAACACAACCTAGCCCTAGATGTGAATCATCACAGAAAACATCAAACTGGACTCCCTCCACTGGTAGGCAAAGGACTGGAGCACTTACCAACTTCTCCTTTAGATTCTCGAAAGCTGCCTGACACTGATCCGTCCATATGAATGCTTGATCCTTCCTGGTCAAAGATATCAGAGGAGTTGCAAATCTGGATAAATTGCCTACAAACCTCATATAATAGCATGTGAGACCAAGGAAACTTCGCACCTCTGACACGGTATTGGGGGCTGCCCATGACACCACTACTTCAATCTTCGATGGATCCACAACTACTCCCTATTGGGACACAACATGCCCCATGAAACGAACTTATCGAGCCCAAAACTCACACTTGGACAACTTCCCAAACAACTGATGTTGGCGAAGAACTGCCAAAACAGCTCGTAGATGCTCTGAATGCTTTTCTTCAGATGTGGAGTACACAATAATGTCGTCTATGAAAACCACAACAAACTTGTACAGGAATTCACAGAACACAGCATTCATCAACCCCATGAAAACAGCAGAAGCATTCATCACGCCAAATGTAATTACAACCAACTCATAATGCCCATAACGACAAAGGAAAGCAGTCTTCTGGATATCTTCATCCTTTACACGCATTTGATGATATCCTGACCGCAAGTCGATCTTTGAGAACCAACATGAACCCTTCAGTTGATCGAATAATTCATCAATCCGTGGAAGAGGATAGCGGTTCTTTATTGTCACATTGTTTAATCGATGATAATCGACACACAACCACAAACTGCCATCAGCCTTTTTCACAAACAAAACTGGCTCTCCCCATGGTGACACGCTTGGCCGAACAATACCGAACTGCAACAGACCATCAAGATGAATACGTAGCTCTCGTAACTCAGAAGGGGCCATCCTATATGGAGACATAGAGATAAGAGACGCTCCAGGGTGTAGCTCGATCCCAAACTCGATATCTCGTCAAGGGGGTAAGGATACAACCTCTTCTGGAAAGACGTCAGGGTACTTCTCTATGACCCTAGGGAACGCCAACTATTGAACCTCTGAATAACTCAGCATCATCCTAGCCATCGTGGATGATAAGGATGGAACCCGTCTATGACTCATCCCGGGATCTCTCTCACCAACAAACACCATGTTCTCTCCATCTGCATCAAATAAAATGACCTTCTTCTTGTAGCAATCCACAATAGCCTGCACCGAATATAACCAATCCAAGTCGAGTACGACATCATATGGTTGTATTCATAAACATATGAAATCTATCCAAGAGCGATGTTTCCCCAACAATAGCTCACAGTCTCTACATACTTCAAACAAGTCAGTTCAACCTCCATCTGGCGTAGTCAACGCCAAGGGAACTGGAAGACTCTCTACTTCAAGTCCCAATGCATGGACACGGGTAGGTGATATGAAGGAGTGTGTTGCTCTTGAATTAAACAAGGAATACACCATGGTAGAAAACAATCAAAGGGTACCATGAACGACATCTGGCTCGCCTGGGGCTAGCAATGCTAGAGCATGAAGCTGACCACAACCTCCTCCACGGCCTCTCTGACCCTGATGATGTCCACCACCACGACCGCGCTCTTCTCTCTGAGGACGGGGAGCGTCATGTGGATGTCCTCTGCCTGCTCCATCTACCCTCTGGTGATCTAAAACTGGTGGAACATGCTGTTGCTGCCTTGGCTGGAACTGCCTCAACGAAGGAACCTGGAGTGGAGCGGCTGGTGCACAATGACTACTCTGAAAAGTCGGGAACTCCCACTACTGATGACCATGACCACCACAAGAAAAACAAGCACCTGATCCCTTGGCATATACCTGAGAGTTGCTGCCTCCGGAGAAACGAGATGGGAAGGGCTGGGACCTACCCCCAGGTGAACGGAAAATCTTCTTCTCTGAAAACCGAGATCCCCGGACCAGAGCTTTTCTTCATGGGGAATCATGATGATTCCCCTCTCTTGACGATACGGTCCTAGCCAAATTCCTCTCAACAACCACTGCCCTCGCCATCACCTCAAGATATGTCTTTAGCATAAACGGGGTGACCTGGCACTTGATCTCTGGACAAATAGGCTCATCGAAATGGCCCGCCCTAGCCTCCTCATCTGGTAACTGGTCTGAAGCATATCGTATAAGGTTACTGAAACAGATTCCAAACTCTCGAACACCGGAGCTCCCCTGTTAAAGGGTAAGAAGCTCCTGGCGACTAGACGCCTTCGCAGTCAAAGAAAGAAACTCGACTCTAAACCTGTCTCGAAACTCCTCCCATGAGATTGCTGATTCCTCACGATCCCTGAGGAATAAGAACCACCACTGCATCGCTGCTCCACGCAACATCGTCACAACCAGGGACACCCAGTGTTCCTTCCGAGCACGAATCGAACTGAATCCTATCTCGGCCTCCTCCAACCAGTCTTCTGTGACTGCATCTGAAACGGAGCCCTCATACTTCTGTAGACTCTGGCACTGAAACTCTTGGAGTGTATTCCTCCAAGTGTCATCGTCGTCAACCTCTACCCGGTGGCGATCTTCTAGAACAGGCTGCTGGGCATCTTCTGCACAAACCTGACGAGGACGTCGACCTGAAGCTATAACTGTAAAATAACAACTGTTAGAGCTCCTAAGCCTGGAATATGGAATAATACACATTAATTAATTAATTGTTTTATTTTATTAATTTTTATGTTACCTATCCCAAGGTCTACCCATTCAAACACAGGAACAAAGAATAATGATGCATGATCCTTTCCTAGGTCTCTACCCTGTAACCAGTATCACATTGTTTAGTAGCCATCGTAAACATAAAGGTCCGTGCAACAGATCATAGTGGGACCTAAACTCCAATGTCTATGATAGTATCCAGTGTTTACCCCACTTGCTAAACATGAATGAAATTGTTTCCCTACCATCCCATGCATCCTCACCTGTGCCTGACTCCAAACTCCATTCTATCCCTCAACCAGACCTCTGATACCACTCTGTCATGACCCCCTCCCCACAAAGTGTACCCCTCCTTGGCCGGCAATGTGAGAAGAGAGATAATGACCCCAGATTCCCACCTCCAGTAGGCCCCGGGTTGGAAACTAGCACCGAAGGTATAATAAACATACAAATGGGAGGCATTACCCTCTAAGAGAACACATGAAGAAGAGAGAGATAGAATATACTCCAATCAACTCTAACTCAGAACTGAAAAATAAAAGAAATCCAAGTACATATATGAATTGTCATGAAAATGTACTACAACTGAAAGGGGAAACAAAAAGTACCCAAAATAAAGTAAAACGACAGTGACCACAAGCCCAAACAGCTCCTCCTCCAACCACATGCTAGTAGTAACCAGCTTGATCTCCAACCTGCTACAAGTGACCTAAAAAACAGTTTATATATACATAGGGTGAGTATAACAGTATACTCAGTAGGATCCTCCCCAAGCCTATCGTGCAAAAGTAATGAAATCATGCTAAAGCCCAGTGAACAACAAGTGAAACTGACTCATCATCTAAACATGTATACTAAGTTCCAACCTCACCATCGCTACTCTCACCAAGTAACACATACAAGAATATAGAATATAGTAAAGAATATCAAGGGTAACCCGCTACTACTTCCCCACTACTTTGCCGCTTTTCCCCAATGACATACGTCCTGTGCTTCTCTCTCCAAATACTTGCCCGCAGATACCTAGGCTAAGTTCCACAATCTGCACCTCGTGCATCACAATGGCTTGCCCGCAGACACATGGGCATAGCACCACACCCTCCTCACAACCAACAGTAACCAGGTACGTTATGGGAGCCACCACAGCCCGCATAACGTGTATCATACATCAGGTATTATACCTCAATCCATTATAGCCCACACACCAAGTAGGGATCCTCAAGCCATGACAACCAATACACATTACACCTATATTAGTCTATAGGATACTATATCTAGAATATATGTGTCTGTGAAATAACCACAAGCCATTACAACCCTGTACACACATATATGGGGAAACTAACTATTGTGCCTGTTGGCACATGTATCTACCAAGAGAAGAGAGCGGGGCCAATAGGGGGTAGTCAGTCATTCGACCTCCCATCAAAATGTTGGGGAAAACACCCCCCCAGGGTTTAGAATACCTGGGGTGTCAGTTTCCCTTATCAACAGGGTGGAGTAGCGTATAGAAACATAAAAAGTACAGAATATATATATAACTCACATCCACACTATGGGCATTACCTAGTCTTAGATACAGCTGCAGCTAACGTCTCTCAGACTTCAGGCTGCTACTTCTAAGACTAGGTATCCAATAAAAACACAAACAGTTGAAGAGATTTATTAGATTACACTGTTCTCATTTTATCAGTTCCACTATACATTAATTAATTCTTTAAACCTTAATTAATCATGAACAATTCCACATTAAACTAAATTGGCATCACATTCAAAATCCACTGCTTCTTTTAAGATTCACATCACCTTTAAATTCTAGTATCTCCATCCCCTTGGATTTTAAATATTTAATCAAACATTCATTATAGAATTACATTTCCATTTTCCCAGGCATTCTAGAAAAGCATCTTATGCTTCTAAACACAAAGGAGGCTCAACACGGTGAGTAGATATACTACCCGTCGAGTCTTTTCCGCATATAGAAAGAAAATATACCCATTCTACCTCGAGAGGCTAAACACAGAAAGCACGTGGCATACCCCACGCGTCTTCGCCTCCTTTGGAAGAAGGGTAACCAAGATCAACTGCCTTGATCAGTGGGGAAAAGCAAAGCAGATAAACATTCAAAGAATCCACAAGCATCCAGCAACCACATCCACCCCATTCCATCACCCATGGTGTCCTCCCCGACACCCACATGCATAATATAATGCATCTCGCCTCCCCAGGCGTCATCCACGGCCACAACCACAAGTCCCCATGCCTCCACACATCAAAACCGCCATATAGTCTCACATTACATCACAAGAAGCAAGAAAACAAACATCACATCATGGGATCTTGACTGTTTAACAAAAAACAGGGTAACTCAGAACCCTTTTAGAAATTCCCACACAATCTGTTCTTTAATCCATATTGAATTAGCAGATTTTCTATGCGTAGGTTCCAATTACGGGATAACTAATCAGTAAGCTATCACAATTAAATAACCATTCTTACTTCCCTAATTTGATTATCCTCAAATTAGAACAACTACAACAATGACAATAACCAGATTAATTTACATGCCTCTTTATATTTATCCAACTAATTCACAATTAATTTCGGCATTACATTCATTATCAATTTCTATCTTCAACGAACAACAAATCAAAGAAATCATAGATATCACTCTATCTAGAAAAACATGTGGCAAACTATTATCACGGTATAAAGCAACAACATGTGATCAATAAATTCTTTTAATCTGATTCAAGTATTTAATTAGGTCAATTTCATTGTGATCTAATGGACTAAATCATGCTAATTCTACGATTGCACATATAAAATTAGAGAAGCCATGAATCCCCTACCTCAAAGAGTTCTTGACGTGTTTTATCCTCACAACGGGTCACAATCCTCCTCTCACGACAACTGCATCCACCTGAGGATGCCACAGTATGACAATACCAACCAACCCCTAGAAAAACCCATTAGAATCTTGTAAATTACATGGTATAATATGGAATGGAGAAACAAGAGAAGATGATCCCCAAAGGAACGACGATAAAACATACCTTATTGGGAAGATTGACCGACACAGTTCGGTTGCATCCAAAATAGAGAAGAACCAATCCTAAGAGTAAAGATTGATTGTGAAACTCATATGGGAATGATTGAAATGTTCTAGCGTCTCTTAGATGAGAACCAAGGGAAAGAACAAGGGATAATGATATCTCATCCCTTTTTGAAGATTTAATGGGGTGACGGTTTAAGATCATGTTAATTCTCCATTAAGAATGGATCGCATTAACCCACGTGGTTTGACCATGTAAATACATCACAACCTTAGGAATAATTAATATAGGATTTATGGCATTTGAATCGGCCTTAAGAGTCCTTAAAACAAGGATTTAAATGTATTTTACGTCAAAGGAAATGTAAAAGGGGTGAAACTGTAGGAAGTTGGAGACACTGTTCAAGTCTACCGTTAGGAGGTCACCGTTAGAAGGTTACCGTTCTGGAAACACTGTTCAAGTCCACCGTTAGATGGTCACCGTTAGAAGGTTACAGTTCTGGAAACATTGTTCAAGGCTACCGTTATAATGTCACCATTAGAAGGTTACCGTTCTGGAAACACTGTTCAAGTCTACAGTTATAAGGTCACCATTATAAGGTTACCATTCTGGAAACACTGTTCAAGTCTACCGTTATAAGGTCACCGTTAGAAGGTTACCGTTCTGGAAACACTGTTTAAGTCTACCATTATAAGGTCACCGTTAGATGGTTACTGTTCTGGACACACTGTTCAAATATACCGTTATAAGGTCACCGTTAGAATGTTACCATTCTGGAAACACTGTTCAAGTCTACCATTATAAGGTCGCCGTTAGAAGGTTACCGTTCTGGAAACACTGTTCAATTCTACCATTATAAGGTCACCGTTAGAAGGTTACCGTTCCGGAAACACTGTTCAAGTCTACCATTAGAAGTCCACCGATAGAACCTCACCGATAGAAACACTATTCACTGAACCTCACTGATAGAAACACTATTCACCTACCGATACTGTTCATAAAACTGGAAACACTGTTCACAGAACTGGAAATTTGGCAAAGTGTTGCGGATAAGTCACCTTGACCTCCTGGAACACCTCCAACACCACATTTTCACAAAGTAATGGACTGGAGAGGTTCGGGCCATTACAATAACAATAATAAAACTATCATGGAAAGCATAAATAACAGACAAAATAAATAGGTGGTGTATAAGACATATGTCCCACCGAAATAAAAAGTGAGACAAAGTAATATATTAATATTGGTCTCATATCTGTTGTGTTTAACCTAAACTAATTTTAAATTATTTAAATGATGTCATTAACAAATTATATAATCATATTTATTTTAATTATATCATATATGATCATATTATCATTTGTTTGGTAATAATATTTAATTATTACTCATTATTCTGTTATAATCTCATTTACTTTCATATTAATGAATTACCAAATATTTTTTGGTTATCTTTCATATGAAATATTTGTATCATTACAAATAGATATTAAAATGATAAATATCATAATTAATCAATTATTAAATTTTTATAATCATTTATAATGGATATATTGTAAAATGGATCATATCACATTAGTGAGACCTTAGGTTGTACGTATGCACAAGAGATTAAATCATTTTGATAATAGTGCAATTATAAAGAAGTGGTTGGTATATATGTTTTTCCAAAACACATATGATGTTTTTATAACCATATATAGTTATTATATCAAACATTATATCCATCCAAGAATGTTGGTGGTGAAAAATAGATTATATCGTGACGTGATGATGGTAAGTAGAACTTACAAACACATGGTGGTTTTATATTTCAATGGATTGATGAAATATGGAATAACGTTATTTTATAATTATTATAACAGACTGATATATTAGTTATACTAATTTTTTTAATTTATAATGAAAAATCATGCGAAGAGGAATAAGAAGAATAGTGAATTTTGAAAGAATCATTTGAATAGATTACCTCTTCCTCAATGTGATTCATATAAAGTCCACTTAAAAGAACTTGAGTTGGTATATTAATAATATCATAACCTATATAATCTAACAATCGAAATTGAAAAAGGAAAATGGTTGGGGATTGTTGATCTTGGAGACTCAAAATGACGGCAAGAGGTGAGGGATGAGGTTGCTTTTTATAATTGAGGTGATAAGATCCCTTATAAATTCATAAAATATTAAATAAATATAAATTAATTTTTTAATCGAAAATATTCCAACTTAAAATATTTCGAAGATAATATTTGGATAGTTCAAAATCCCCTCATCCAATTATATTTATACATTTATTGAAATTATTTTAAACATTTTCTTTTTTTGTTTAACCGTAATTACAATCTTTTAATATTGATTTTGGTAAACAAAATTATAACTATTAATAGTTTATAAATTTTACATATACGATTTCAATTTATGATAATTATACAGATTATGATATTTTAGACCTTATAATAGTCACTATGGGATTTTAAAAGATATTGAGTATTTTTAAACAGTTTAATAAAATATTATTTTAGTGAAAAATCAATAGTGTTAGTTTTTAAACAATAAATTTTATTGAATTTATATAAAATACGTACATGGAGAAAAATAAAAAATCATTGAATCTTCTTATAACAAGTCATAATTCCCAATAAAATTATTTTATGGCATAAATTATGTCATATATTATTTATTTTAATATTTATAATATTATTTATTTGATTTTTTTCTTAATAATAATAATTACATTTTTATCGTTGTGTCACAATTTATGAAAATTATTTAATCTATAAATATTATAAATAAAATAAATATATATATATACTCATTATCCTTATTAAGACTACTTATCTTCATCGATCAATCATTTTTATCACTATAATATAATTTTTATACATAAAAAAGAGGGTGACATGTTGTAAATTTGTTTTGTCTAAAAAATAATTACATCACATTATTGAAAAAAGACCATTAAAAAAATAAATTTGTATCCTCATATGTTAAGTGTTTTATTTTATTCATACAATAGGATTTGGGTAGGTTTTAGGTTAATTTAATTTTCCCTATCATATTATTTTTTACGCTAATTTAACAGATTTATATTTAACAGTGTAAAAAAAATTTCAATTGATACTATTCACAATGTCCAAAAAATGGGACCTATTTAACAAATATGGAACAATTCATTCCAAATATGGAATCTATTTTTCTAAATTATAAACACATAACATTTATTAATTAATTTATTATTAATTACCGTTGTCAAAATGAGAAATTAGGGGGTTTATTAATATAAAAACAATCAAATGATTGACATGAGTTTATATAAAATAAAAAATGTAAAATTACATGCAATGAAAAACATTAAATAACTGATTAAAATAGAATATAAATATACTTTAAAACCAATTAGAAAGGTAATCTATCAATACAAATAAATTAATCAAAAAATCCACTTTGAATTAAAATATACTATTTTAGACTATTCATTAAAATATGAATTTTCTCAGAAAATTACCAACATTTCAACCCCGTAAATTTTGATGTCCTGAATCAAAATAAAAATCTTCTTTTATTCAAAATAAATTATAAAAATGAAAAAAAAATTTAAAATGGGTTCTCCATCAAAAGGCTGAAAACTGTATTTTTGATGAAAAATACTACTTTTATATGAAAATTTGAATTTCATTTTATATCATGCATAGAAAAAATATAAGATGAATTAAAAACATTATATTAAATATTCTACATATATATTTCATTATTAAAACTTATAGAGTTAATTTCTTTATTTTTGAACCTAACCAATTATGATTTAAATAGTTTTTGAAATAAACCATTTCCTTTTAAAATATAGATTTATTTTTTTTCATAAATATTTTTTCACAAAAATAATAAATTAAATACACGTGTAAAAAATATTTTTATAAACCAATTATTAAGATCCATTCCAGGCATTTTAAGAGTTACTTTATAATGTACTATAATAATATTTAATTGTTCACTTATACTCAATCTTATGTGAAATGAATAATATGAAAATAACATGAATTAATATGTAACACAATTGAAGTATAGTATCACATATACTAAAATATATGACAATACATTGTATTACACAAACATATCATTGTGTATCATATAACACAATACATCAATGAAATTAAAAAACTCTATCTCACAAAAATCATAGGGTGTATCATTTTACCACCCCATAAAATGAATTTTCCCTTGAAATTCATCAGGGTTATAAAAGGTTTGCTGTATGAAAGTTTCATTCATTGGAACTAAAATGTTAAAAAGGAAAACAGAAAAATAGTTTTTCAAAAGGAAATTTTGAAACATAACTATTACCCAATGTAACTAAATGCTAGGATTCCATATAGGAGAACATTTGAGGGAAGAAAAAACAAGGATATATAAGAAAAATTCTAAACATTATGTTCTGATGGAGAGTGATGGAGAATAAGTATAAAATAAAGTTAGTAATCATAAATAAAAAAATATACTATGATTTGATGCACCTTTTGATTCATAAGATAAGAAGGTAAAGGATTAACATTTTTTATTTGAATATCCTTTTCATAAGGGTTAATATTTTTTCATGAGAAGAAATAATTACCTGATTTTGGTACAATCTCACCATTGGTCTTTCAATGAACAATACATATTTCATATCTTATTCAGTAAAATAATGTTGAATTTTTCATCACATAAGTGTTATAAGATCATGTGATCTATAAAATTACTTATAGGTCATTCTATATGTATTTATCACCAAATGGTTAGTAGAAGTTATCAAACATGTATAAGTCCATATATGGGGAAGAAATAATTTATTCTAAAAAATAATCTGATTTTAACTTCAAATTTAAAATAATATGATAACATTACAATCCATATGAGAGAAGAAAATCAAAAACTACAGAAAAAGGTTCACTAGAATTACAATCCGTCGGGTAGTTATGATTATAATAAAAAACCATATCATTTTTCCTTAATCATAGGCTAATCATTGGTACATCCGTAGAGAAATACTTAAAAATATATCTATAGATCTCATTAATGTTTATAATCCTAGTTTCTAAAGGATGATTTAATATTCACTTATACAAACTCTAAAAAGTAATGCTTAACATACATGGTCATTACATTTCTTTTATGGAATACATAATACAAAATAAAAATAGTCATCCAAATATTTTATTAGTTTATAGAATAGTGAACCACGGAAGACATTATTATACATTGGTGAAATATATTCAACATCTCTGAAAAATATATTCACCTTTAGTATTCATACCTAAAACATTTATTTATATCATGGGGGAAGTGAAACATAATTTGGATGAGCTCAAAACCTTAATATGAAAAAAATAGAAAACATAAACATAACAATGTAAAAAAATGAACAAATATTTATAATAAAAAAATCATGAGTCATAAAAGTAATCCTAGAAAAATGTGACAAATAAATTATGAAGGAATATTAACCATGATAAAATTGTATTTGTATAAAACATGAAATTTTGGAAAAAACATAAGCATTGAAAATATAATGTATATTATCCCATGATCATTTCCAAGACTATTATAGTGGACAATGTCCTTTACTAAACACAATTTAATAGTCATTTCTGCCCTTTATTACTGAACCAAATTTACATTCTGTTCAAGCCTAGTATTACTGAACCATATTGATATGTTGATCTAGCCCTGTATTAATGAACTTGATTTACATGTTGTTCCATCCATGTATTACTGAACCATGATTAATTTCCATTATATTCTTGTATACCTCACGAGATATAAATCATTACACATTTCATTGGAGGTAGATATAGGTCAAACCCATCTAATAATAAACACTATACATATTTGGTCAACAAAAAGATAAGTCATTCATCATAACTTAACCACAAGTATAAAATGGGTTTCTTACCCATCGTTCTATCATAACATAATCCATGTAAAACAAATGGATTTCATAAATATCTATCTATAATAATCATAATTAAACAAAATAATAATATGGATACTTTACTTTGAAAAAAATTAGAATCATAAATGGAAAATAATATTGAAAAAAACACAAAAAATGAATTCCTGATGAAAATATTCTTTCCTCCTTAATAATATTTTCTTCTAATAAAACACTAGTAAATTTTAAAATAATATTATTTCATTAAAAACAAAATAGAAAAATTTTATGGGATGATTAATGGGAATAAGATGTTATGAAATAATAAAATTACATTCATGTAGTATATGTTAAAAAACATTATCCTTATACTTTTTCTTGAAAATTCAGAAAGTATATCGTATGAAAATTGAATGAAATATTCCCTCAAAATCAAAGAGTAAAATTCAAACTGGTTAAATATGACTCTATAGAGCTATAGGATAATATAAATTTTTTTATTAAATAATTTTTTAGAAACATGGATATGGTTGATAAATACACCACAATTAATATTTACGTATAAACAATCTCAGATAATAATGAGATTGAAAAATTCTCCCTTATCAATTATAATAAGTTGAATTACATTCCTCATAAAATAAAATAAAAATTACATGAATATTTAACTATCCAAACATTAATAATAAAAATAAACATAAAAAAATAATGTGAATCATAAACCCCAAAAAAATGAAAGAGGTTTTATATAAGGCATATGTCCCACAAAAATAAAAGTGAAACAAATTAATGCCTTACCCTATGTCTTCTATACTTTATGTGCATTTGAACCCCATGTATAATGATATAATTGATGACATAGATGTATTCCAGAATCATACTAATTTTTTATATCATATATTATCATATTATCATCCTTTTGGTAATAATATATCATTATTAATCGTTATTCGGGTATTAGCTGCTTCATTTTATTATGCATATTTTTCCAAATTAGTTCAGGTTCTCCTTATAAATTCCTATTTATATAATTAAAAAATGATATTAACATAATACGTATAATATTTATGAAATCTATAAATTTATATAATCATTGTTTATAGATATATTGTATAATGAATCACTTCGTATCATAGAGATGGCAGGACATACGTATGCATGACAGATGATATCATTCTGATAATTGTGAAATGGTATAGAATTTGATGGCATATATGATGTTAAATAATCCATATAATGTTCTAATAATAATATATAGTTATTATTTCCATCATTATATCCATCTGTTTAAGGTGGCGTTGAAAAACAGATTACATCACGGTGTGGAAACAATAAGTCGTATGCACGGATGCATAGTGCTTTCGTTTTTCCTAAGATGAAAAGTAGGGATAATATGGTTGTTTGATAATTATAATTACATTTCAAAACATGATTGATATTGATGTAACTATATTATAATTAAATTACTTAGGGAAATTAATTAAAAGAAGAAATATGTTCGAATGAATCGTGAGAAAAGATTACCTATTCCTCGACATGTTTCAACTAAATCTACACATAAATGCACTAGAAATAGGAATTTATGAATACCAAAGCCTTTATAATGTGACTAAGGAAGTTGATATGGGATGTGGGATTGAGATGACCAATCCTTACATCTTAAATTGAGGTGACGAGGGGAAGGAGGAAGTTCTCTTTTATAATTGAGTTGAGAGGAAACCTTGTAAATTCTTAAAATATTATATTAATATAATTTTTTTAATCCAAAAAATTCCAACATGAAATATGTCAAATATAATATTTTTATAGTTTGAAATCATCTCATATAATAATTTTTAGACATGTATTGGTTATATTTTAAACCATATGTTTTGGTATTATCCTTAATTATTATTTTTTATTTTTAATTGTTGAAACGACATTTTATGTATTAAGTGGTTATAAATTTTCCTTATATGGGGTTAATATAACATACTGGGAAACTTAATGATATTTTAGACCTTATAATAGTCCCTTTCTGATTTTGAATGATTCTATTTATTTTAAAAAAATAAAATAACATATTATTTTTATAAAATATCAATAGTGTCAATTACTAAAATATTCATTTCTTTGAATTTAAATAAAATTCAGACATAGTGAAAAAATTAAAAAAATTTAATAATATTATAATCTGTAATATTTATCTATAATATTCGTGGATAGAATACATTATATAATATAATATTTAATTTAATATTTATAGTATCATTTATTTGTATTTTTCCTAATAAAATTATTACTGTGACACTATTCTGTCAAAATTTATGGTAATTATTTAATATTTAAAAATTATAAATTAATTCAAATGTTCTACATAATTTCATTATATTTTTAGATACTGCATATTTTTTTGTTTCATCATGTTTATCACTACATTAAAAAAATTTAACTTATAAGAGATATGAGAGTGACATGTTGTCACTTTCTTATTTTCAATAATAATTACATCACATTCTGGGAAACAAGTCCATTAACCAATTCAGTTATTATCTTTAAGTATCAAGTGTTTATTTTTATTTATTATTTATTAAATTTTTTACTGTTAGGATAATTTTATTATCCTTATCATATTATTTTTTACACAATTTTAACTGAGTTACCTTTAGTAATGGTAAATAAAAATTACCAATGTTACTATTCATAATGTTTTAAAAAATAAAACTGTCATATTTAAAAAATTTGGGCATAATTATTCAAAATAATTAATCCACTTTTCCATTTTCAAAATAAATAAATTATAGTAATTGATTTAAAATTAATTCCTCCTGTCAAAGCGAGATAAAAAATTTTTTAACTAAAAACCATCAAAAGATTGATATGTATTTATATAAAACTGAATATAAAATTAAATACAATGAAAAAAATAGGATAAATAATAATAAAATAAGGTAAATATATATTTAAACAAATTCAAAATATATTTTATCAATGAAAATAAATTAGATGAAAAGGTTGTTTTGAATTATAATTTTGTATTTTTACTATACATTAAATATAAATTTTCATATAAAAATTAAGAAAATTCATCTAAATTAACTTTTGAAGTTACAATTCAAAATAAGAAGTTAATTTTTTTTAAAATAACATGTAAAAGTTTCAAAATTGATATTTAAAATGGGTTCTCCATCAAAAGGACGTAAATCAAAATTTTTATGAAAAATATTCTTTTACCTGATAAAATTAATCTGTTCGTATATGATGCGTAGAAAAGTAATATGATGAATCATAAACATTAAAATGATTATATAAAATCTATAATTTATTAATAAAATTCATAAATTTAGATATTATTATTTTATAAAGTAAATCATTTTCATTTAAATAGTTTAAAAAAATATTTCCCTAAAATAGTTTTTATTTTCATTTATGAACAATTGTCCAAAAAATAATTAATAAAATACAAGTGTAAAAAATATTTCAACAAATAAATTAATACTTTTCATTCCCATCATTTTAACATATTTATTATAAGGTACTATAATAATATTTAGTTGTTCACTTATACTCAGTCTTGAATGAAATGAATTATGTTAAAGGAACATGAAATTGTGGTTTACACAAGGCCATCATAGCATTGCGTATACAGCAATCCATGATGATGTATCCTATTAGTAAATATCTTATAGGTGTAGCATACAACCAAATACTTGTATTTTATTAATGAAAACTCATCCTCATTATAATCATGGGGTGTTTCAATAACCTTTCTATTATGAAACTTTTTTAAACTAATCCAGATCACTCAAATTCAACAAAGAAAGAGGTAATTACTACGAAATATAAAAGTAGATAATAATTCTTAATTTAATTTATAAGAGATAATATTCATGTATATGATTCAATAATATTTCATTCATACAACTATACTATTATATAAGTGGCTAGAATACGTTTTGGCAATTGGGACTAAAATGTATGGGGTTATTTTTCTCAAATGATTTTCCATTATACATTTCTTATTATTCACAATGATATTATTGTTATGTTATGATTTATTCATAATAAATATCTTTTTACATATTAATAAAAATCATGGGATTGAAGAGACATATCATATTCATTATTGAAATGAATTTAAATCAAAAGATACCAATGTTGTTAGGGGTTTTCATTAATCAGCCCACATCATTGAGTCATAATTTTCCACCTTAAACATCATTATTAAAATATTTTTTTCTTCCAACCTATTTTTTAATTTTTTTTATAAATTCTACAACTCTATAGGGAGAATTATTTTTAAATTTAAATATTTTAGAAGGATTAAGGTCAACCTCAAATAGTGTATCATCATTGAGAAGAATTCTAAAACCCTTTAACATTAGTTTCTCCTCTTTGTCCAAATTACCCATTTATATACAACACTATTATTAATATATTGAAATATAATTTTTTTATATCCACTAATAGTCACATTTTCCATCATCTTTTTCTAAATTGATGTTATGAACGACTTTTTACAATTTTATTAATAAAAGTATTTAAATATATAAAAAATAATTTTTATCTATTATAATTTAATGTCTTATCTCGCACTAAATATTTCATATAAATACCTTTATTTAAATTTCAATGTTACAAGATTATATATACATAATAAAAGTAAATCTTTTTAAAAAAGTACTTACTTTTAAAAATTATTTTTCAATGTGACATATAAAAATTTGTCTTATAATTTGGCAAATACGTTTTAAAAAAATAATTTTTCCAGTTTCTCTTTCAATATTATAATTATTCATAAAAAACATTACATTAAATTATTTAAAATAGATTTATAAATTAATCTAAATTATGGTGTTTTTTATAATAAGATTATTTATTCTTATATTTTTTAATAGAAAAATTTTTATTTTTGAGTTTTAATTTCACTTAAAAAACATTTGTTATAAAGGAAATTTTTCATGTGTTTTTATATATTGTCAATAAAAAATATTGAATTATTATTTATCTTATAAAATTTGATTTAATAAATCTTGTTTTCGATTTATAGGAATTATTTTAAAATGTTTATTCCTTCTCCGTGTATTTAAGATTAAATAACCCGTATTAATTTTTTTAAGGCTTTAAAAAATTGGAATTTCATATGATTATTAATGTTATTTATCCAAATGATCATGAAAAAGTCTTTAAACATACATATAAATATCCATAATTCTAATTATATTAATTAAGGGGCAACCGTTTTAGGAAAAAATCCATATTCTCTATTGGAATGCCTTATTTAATGTTCTCTGAATGGTTTTCATGAAACTCATCCTTTTTAAATGGGTTAATTAGGTGATGGCTAAAGAATGAATGATTAAATGCTTTTATGGAACAAATTTACAAGAATGGTTATAATTATAATGATAAGGGTAATTAATTTACTTCCAATTCATTGGTTAATGATTCATATCATGTGATAAAGATGGGAGTATAGTATTGATTCATACTCCACTATTGTTATCATAAAGTGATTCATGCTCCACTATATTATATAAATATGGTAATATATCATTTTCCACTATGTTTTTTGGAATATGGTTGTGATTCATGATCCAATATGAGAATCATGCAGTGACTCTTACACCACCTTGTTATGATATATGTGTAATTATTATCACTCCACAATATTATGATTTATATGCCAATGTTTGTACAATTAATTACTGTTATTATTAATTTCAATAAAATTCCATATCTTAATTCCAATTCATATTATATTTAGATCTTTTTTATTGTTTCATGTTTCATTACTACTACTCCACGATATGTATTTACTCATTTGAGAGTACATGGCTTACAATCATGGATTTTAGGAAAATAATTTTTTTCCAAATTGTCATTAAAACGATATTTAGCCACTAATAATTATTTATCATATCGTTATGAAGTAACCATCTATGAAATTTTGATAATTGTTTTTAACTTATTTTTTTTTGAGATCACTCATTTATTGTTATTCAATTCCCTTGGTTATGATGATGATTGTAAAGGTTTTTTGACGAGATGGCGAGAGCGGCGAAAGCAGCGAGAGAGACAGAACTTTTTCTTCAACCAAGATATGGCGTTTTCGTACACTCCTGGAGTTTTATTTGATTCTCACCATGAGTTCGTTCAATCCTGATTGGGAGTTTGCTTTCAAGGATGACCGACTCTTATCTAAGGGGTTTGGTTCTTCATCGAATCCTGTAGATCTCTCGGGGGTGAGAAAGAAAGGTGTTTCTTTTGCTGAAGTTCTTTCCGGTTCGTCTGTTTTGAGAAATAGAGGTACGTCTCGTTCCTCAAACATTACCAGACTTGAGAATGGCGGTTTTTCTGTAGTAGCGGATCCGGAGGCTTTGCAGCAACGCATTGATCTTTGTAAGTTTTCAATTCTTGGTCGTGTTATTTATTCCAAGGGTGATAAACCCTGGTTTTACGCGGATCTTAAAGATAGAATTTCTCATTGCTGGGGTTTTAGGAATTGGAAATTGTTTCCTATTGGGAGGGGTTTTTTCACCTCATCTTTCAATCGGGAGATGATTTTAATAAGGCGTGGGATTTTGGAAATCTTTATCTCAAACCTGGTATTTTGAGATTATCCGAATGGGATGTTAATTTTAACCCTTTCAACCTTAATCAAACTAATGCCTAGATCTGGATCAGACTTCACGGGTTGAATTGGATGTATTGGCATCCTATGATCCTTAATGACCTTGCCTCATGTGTTGGCACTCCTGTTAGATTGGATCAGAAAACTTTTGAGGGGGATCTTGGTTATTTTGCTAGAATTCTGGTTGATGTAAACCTGGAAAATAAAAGGCCGGATAATGTCACTCTGATTGCTAATGCTAATAAGATTTCTGTTAAAATAGAATATGAACGTTTTCCTTATTTTTGTGAGGTTTTCAAGATTTTTGGTCATTCTGTGGTGAACTGTAGGATGCTTCAAAAGAAAGTTTCTGCGGTTCCCAAAGAGAAGGATTTGAAGGAGGTTAATTGGAATAAAAATAATAAGAAGATTTTTGTGGAAAAGGAGGTTCCGTTAAAGTATATACCTGGTCCCTCTAGAGTTATAGTAACTTCTAATAAATCTTGGGCAGATATCTCTGAAGATGTTGAACAAGGTAGGATTCCTGATCTGCCTAGTCCTCCTACTAAGTTTGGTCAGGAAATGGATAAATTTGGTGGATCCACGTGCATAGAGGATCACATTTTGGATCATAATTTATATTCTGAGATTCATGACATGATCATGTTTTCGGAATTGGTGGACAACATTTGTGAGCTTGTGGTTTCTTTTCAGGATAGTGAGAATTCTGGGTTTTCCCAGGTCCTTATTGATCCTGTTTTTGCACCCATCACCTCCCCAGTCCAGGTGGTTAGAGATTCTGCTCCTCCCATTGCAGATTCTTCTTTAAAAGGAGTGGAAACTGCTTCTTTCAAGTCAGATTCTGCTCCTTCGGAAGAGGTGATCGGGGCCCCTTTTCCTTCTGATGGTACTGCTTCACTGGTTGAGGTTATTGAGGTTCCTGTTGGTCCAGTTGGCATCCTTACTGATGCTGTTAAAAATGGAAAAGTTACCATCAGCAGTCTGGATATAAGTGATCTTATACAGGAGGACTCTAGTACTAAGAGAAAGGCTGGAAGGCCTCCTAAGTCTAGAAAACAGGTTAATGTGGGGGTTAAAAAAGGGGGAAATCACCCCGGTCTTAGGTTTAAATGAAGCTTCTTTTTCTGGAATTGTCAGGGTTTGGCCAATCATGATACTATGAGGTCCCTTAGGCTTTTCATTTTAAAGCATATGCCCCTTCTTATTGGTCTGTCTGAACCCAAAAGGGTTTTTTCTCCTAATATTTCCAATTTTGAAAACCTTGGTTTTAATTTTGTGGAATCCAATAGATCATCATCAGATATTAAAAGGTTATGGGTTTTGGCTCATTGTTCTTTATCGCATATTTCCCTAATTTCTAATTCTGATCAGCATGTCACATGATCTTTTATTCTTCACGGTTTGCAACATTTTTGCTCTTTTATTTATGCTCATAACTGTTATCAGGGTCATAGGAATTTATGGATGGATATTGGGTCTCTCAATTCTTCGATCTCTGGTCCGTGGACTATTCTTGGTGACTTTAATTCCATCATGAAATATGATGAGAAGATCAGAGCCATGTCTAATGTCATCTCTTCTAGGGAGTTCAAAGCTTGTATTGATAATAGTGGGCTGATTGAAGTAAATCTTGTTGGGGCTAAGTATACATGGTACAGGAAGGTTTTGGACCGATTTGTTGCTAGTATAATTGATAGGGCATTTGTCAATGAGGCTTGTCTTGATTTCTGGGGATCTATTTCTTGTATGACTCTTTCCAGAATCAACTCTGATCATCATCCTATTTTGGTTGACCTTGTGAGTAAGGATCCCAAACCTCCTTTGCATTTTAGATTTAATAAGGCCTGTGTTAATCATCCATAATGTAGAACTATTGTTGAACAAACTTGGAATTCTTGGAATGGTAGGGATAATGATTTTTCTTGCGTCATTAAGCTCAAACTTCTTAAAAGAAATTTGAAATTCTGGAGTAAATATCGTTTCAGTTCCCTTGATTCTGAAATTTCCTCTCTTGAGGATTCTATTCAACAAATGTAGGCGCAAAATTCTTCAAATAATTTCTCTAATGATATTTTGGGTGAGACTCAGCTGGTTTCCAAGCTTAATAATTTGTTGAATCTTAAAGATGCTTTGCAATGAGATAACTTTATGGCTAATTGGTTGAGAGATGGGGATAGAAATTCTAAATTTTTTAATTCTTTGCAGAGAATTAGGAAAGTCTCAAGGCCTCTCTCTTTGGTTAGAAATGGGAATATTGTGTTTGATAACAGAAGGGACCTTTCTGAGCATGTTGTTTCTTATTTTAAGGATCTCTTTTCTGGTTATTTCCCCCTTGATGATCCTGTGGAGAGTATTATTCCGACTCTTGTTAATCAAGAGGATAATTCCAGTCTTACATCCATTCCTTTGGAATTTGAAATTAAAGAAGCGACCATTAGTCTAAAGTCTGATAGCTCCCCGGGTCCAGATGGTTTTGGGAATTTTTTCTTTCAGACTTACTGGGATGTCATTCATGAGGATGTTTGTAGGTTGGTTACTCGTTTTTTAATGGTGGATCTCTTACTCAGGGTCTAAATTCTCAATTTCTTGCCCTTATTCCAAAGACTGAGAATGCTAATGAGATTCATTTGTTCAGACCTGTTGCTATGATCAATACTATTTTTAAAATTATTTTCAAAATCTTAGCTACTAGGATGTCTTCTATTGCCAGTAAGATTGTTTCTCCTAATCAGTTTGGCTTTATTAAGGGTAGGTCTATTCAAGATTGTCTTATTACTGCATATGAATGTGTTAATCTTCTTAAGAAATCCACAAGGGATGATAATATTGCTCTCAAGTTGGACGTCATGAAAGCTTCTGATACTATAAATTGGAATTTCATTTATAAGGTTCTTCGTTATTTTGGTTTTGATGATGTTTTCATTAATTGGGTTAAAATCATTTTCGAGTCTGCTCGTATCTCTGTCCTTGTTAATGGCTCCCCTGAGGGCTTCTTTGCTTGTTCTAGAGGTTTCAGACAAGGTGTCCCTCTCTCGGCCATTATTTTTTCCATTTCAGAGGATTATCTTAGTAGATTACTTTCAATTATGGCTGGTAATGGGAATCTGTATTCTATTAGTTCTGGTAGAGGTTTTGTTGCTCCCACTCACTTGTTATATGCGGATGATATTATTTTTTTAACTAAAGGGAATAAGAGAAATATTAAAAATATTAAGCATTCCCTTTTGCATTATGAAAAAGTCTCTGGGCAAGAGATTAGCTGGGACAAGTCCTTTGTTTATTTTGGAAGGAATTTTCCTATTTCTAGGAAGAATGGCATTATTAGGGATTTGGGTATTCATGAAGGTGTTTTTCCCTTTACGTATTTAGGTGTTCCTATGTTTTGGGGGAGGCCTAAAGCTTGTTATTTTTATGATATTTTATGTAAAATCAGACGTCATCTTGCTACATGGAAGGGTAAGTCCCTTTCCTTGGCTGGTCGGGTTTGTTTGGTTAGAGCTGTTACCATATCTAAGTTTGTTTATTATTTCATGATTTATAAGTGGCCGATCTCTCTTATCAAGAGAATTAGTATTTCTATTAAAAATTTTATTTGGAGTGGCAATATTTCAGAGGGGAAATTAGTTACTGTTTCTTGGAATAATTGTTGTAAACCCTATGATGCTGGGGGTCTTGGTATTAAAAATCTTGAGGTGTTTAATGATTCTTTACTGGCCTCGTTCATTTGGAGGCTTGTCAATGATAAATCTGACTCTCTGGACTTTCTCCGCTATAAATTTAGGGATAGGCTCAGGAATGGAGTTTTTAATTATCTGGATTCTTCTGTTTGGCCTGCTTTTAAATACATCTTTTCCTCTATTGACTCTCATGACAGATGGCTTGTTTCAAGGAACTCGTCTTTATCATTTTGGAAGGCCAATTGGACTGGATGTCCTTTAGCTGACTCCTTGTTGGATGATGATTTTAATGTTGATAAGGATGCTACGATTAAGGATCAACTTGATAATATGGGGGGTCTCCCTAATCATATTGTTACTATTATCAATAGTTACTGTTTCTCTAACAGAGAGGATTTTTGGGCTTGGGAACCTGCTTTTAATGGCCTGTTGACTTCTAAAAATTTTTATTGTCATTCTTTATGTTGCAGTAAATGGATGAGGGATCCTCATATGAACTTTATTAGTCCCTCTTGGTCTTCTTTTACCTGGAGATTGGCTCATGGGAAACTTCCTACTGATTGTTTCCTTCAGAAATGTGGCATCTCTCTCTGCTCTTCGTGTGTGTTTTGTTATCAACATAGGGAAGATATTGATCATTTGTTTATTAGTTGTGTCAATGCCTCTTCAATGTGGAAGGCTATTTTTGATATCTTTGAAATTCCCATGCCTAATATGTCTTCAATTCATCATTTCCTTCAAAGATGGAATTCTATTTCGCTCTCTCCCCAATTGTTGGATCTTTTTAGAGTCGCTGCTTCTAAACTCCTTCATTTTATTTGGTTTTCTCGAAATAAGATGATTCATGATAAATTTTCCTTCTCGGTTAGTGGGGTTTTACCCGCTATTCTTGGTGCTATGCGTAATGTTGTTATTCCAAGGAAGCATTTTTGCTTTAACTCAGTTCATGATTTGTCCATTCTGAACAGGATAGGTGTTAAGGGTAATTTCAAGCCTCCGCGTGGTACTTTAGAAGTTCTATGGAAGGATCCTTTTTTTGGTTGTATAAAAGTAAATTCAGATGGTGCTTCTAGGGGTAATTCGGGGCATTCTGGTTATGGTGCTGTTTTCAGGAATCATAAAGGGGATGTCCTTGGTTGTTTTCATGGTCCTTGTGGCTTTGCCTCTTTACTTGAGGCCGAAATGCTTGGCATTATTGTTGCTGTCAATCAAGTTGTGCAGCGTGGTTGGGATAATTTATGGTTTGAGAGTGATTCTTCTGTTGTTGTTTCTGCAATTAGGATGGGTTTTTATCACTTGTCCTGGAAGCTTACTAATCGTTGGATTAATTTTTTGGAGACTCTTTTTTCTTTGAATCATATTATCACTCACGTTTATAGGGAAGCCAATTCTGTTGCTGATGGGCTGGCTAATAAAGGTGTTAATGGTGTTGATTTTGTTTGGTTTGATCAAATTCCTGATGATCTCCTTATTTTTATTAATTGGGACAGTGACAAATCCCACATTTTTAGACTTTTGTAAGTTTCTTTTGGGGCCGGTTTGTTTTTTTTGGAGTGGCTTGTTTCTTTTTCTTCAAGTTGGCAGTAGAGCTTTGCTGTGTCAAGTTGCTGTGGTTTCCCAAATTCTGGGATTCAGTGTGCTGATCTGGAGCAGGATGGAGTCTGCAGAGTAGCTGGATTCATTTGGTTTCCCAAATTCTGGGAATCAGTGTGCTGTTTGGAGCGGGCTGGAGGCTTAGTTGCTGGCTTCTTTTGGTGGAAGGATGGCTTTTTTGTTGCGGTTTTTTGGCTAATAGAGGCCAGGGCTGATGGAGATTCTTCTGTCGTGGAGATATCTTTCTTGATCCGGCTTTGATCTTCTTTGGCGGCTTTGGTGGCCTCATCCCATAGCCCACCCTTTTTATTGGGTGTTTGTCGGCTTTGGTTTCTTTCTTTTTCACCTTAACCATTTTTTATGGTTTTGGTATTTTTTGTTTGTATTTTTATTGTTCTGTTTTCTTTTCTCTTTAATAAATTTCCTTGACTAATGATGATTGTAAACTATGCAATGAGTATAAAGGATTTTTTTTGAATATAGAGAAACAATTACATGTACTGTTATATAAGTCACTTATATAGTAGATTTTCAAAGACACTAAATATTACACAATTGAGAATGTGTGATAATTATGAGATATAATGTTTTACATATGGTAATTTTTTGAAATAATGAACGATTCATATATAATTTTATCATTGACAACTTTTATGGAATGTGTTAATAGAATCCAAATCATGAATGTGGTTTTGAGACACCTCATATAGTATCATAGAAATGCAGCTTAACTTATAATTATTGATTTAGATACTTTTTGGGATTACGATGAATGGATTATGTGAAAACCCTAGTGATCGTTTTAAAATATATGTTTAATTATATTACAATATCCTATTTTTTGAAAATAATTAATTTTATAATTATATTAGAAATCAAATATATATCTAGATACTTTAATGTTGATGATACTTTGTGATAGATGTGCCAAAATGAAGTTACCCTAAAATGGATCGTAGATTTTGAACTCAATCAACATTATGGAGTATGATTAGTTAGAATAATACATTTAAAAAAATCTAGAAACACCTATCAGGTATTCTTTGGTTAACCCTAATTTCAATACAATACATTATGATGAATTTATTATGATAATAAAGTCAGTTATGAAATATAACAGAAACCAACCAACACAATCCAAGATATAATAGATTTTTATTTTGGTTGAGTAGAAAGATAATATCATAATTTCATAGATTTATTCATTTTGAAAAATTAATAGAGCTATGACGAACCAAATTAATAATAGTATTTATGACAATACATTACCTTTTCTAATAGTAAACCTAGTGGGATAAAATTTATAGATAAAAATCATATGGTTATTCTCACTCTATTATATTTATTAATTATTAATAGCATGAATTATTCAAACCATCATTTCATTAAAAATAAGCGATTAATGAGTTTTATAGAACATCACATGTTAGAGCTGATGAAAGAAAAAATATTCATTTTTATTGTTATTATTTTATGAATCAAAAAGGAAAATGAATAAAACCAAATTGGAGATGTTTTATTTGATGAAAATAAGGGAATATAGAAACAAATTTTAATTGAAATGTGATGAGATAAGTGGAATATGTGAATGGAAAGATAGTTATTCTAGTGGTTGTGCAAATTTATCAATGTCTTAATTGAGGGAAACATAGACATTATCCATGTCAATTCACTAATAAATGTGATAATAAATAATATAAACACCATCAACCTCCAACACAATAACAATCACATGAATCCAAAACTATGTATACGTCTTCTGAAAATGAAAAGTATAAGGAACAATAATCATGCAAAAATGAATTGTTATAATTGTATTTATATATTTGTCACCAAAATATTCAATACCAATATTGTTTTGTAAAAACATAAAATTATGACACTAATGAAAATATATTTACATATTAATAAGAACAATACAACGGTATAATTATTGTATCCCATGTATAACACTCATCTATATTATATTTTGGGATATATGTTCTTCCTTTAAATTATTATTATCTATCCTTTGGTAAAATTTGATGTGTTATTAGGCATAGATTTCACATAGTGACATAGAGTCCATTGAAGATTTCCATGATAGGAAAATCACATTAATAAATCTACCCAGTAACATATATTAAGAAGTATTATTAACTCCATATAAAAAAATCACATCTACAATATTAGGGTATATAATGAAATGGTTAAATAAAAATTCCACATCAATTATAATCTTACTATTCAGAAAAAGATGATTATACTTGTAATAAATTAGATTTTGATGGTGGTACCTCATTAGAAATTAAATCCTAGAGACATTTCTACCTTATAGACACCCTTAAATATTAAATCATAAATTTATAATTAAATTTACTACGAATAAATTTATTTGGGGGTGATGTTACTCCCTAAGATTTTACTATATAATTCTCATTTTAATAATTCATATGTTGATAAATTTTATCAAACACAACAATGAAATAATATAGTAAATAAATATTTGATTAGTAATAATTTGAAAATATATTAATATTAAAAAATCTAGTAAATTAAAATATTTTAATCATGTGGGAATATTTTAAAAATAAGATTAAAAACACACAACTAATTAATAAGGAATTATCCCGGAAAATTAGTATATATATATAGATTATTTAGTATATAATTTTTCATAAGAACATTAATTTAAAAAACATTCAATAATTTGAATTAATCATAATATTCTCATTGTGAGAATTTTGTGTTTTATTATGAAATAATTGATTGTTAACTGAATAGTGAAAAACATAATTTTCACTAAAATTGTTTATAAAACTTTTAAATATATTATATATTTATTAATGATTAAAATAATATATTTTTAAAATATTATTTTTAACTTCTAAAAACAATGTTAAATTTTAATAAATTTCATTACATTTTATTCCGATTTAAAATTCATTTTTAATAATTTTAAATTAATAGACAATTTTAATTTAAAATTTGGATTTAGATTTATTTTAATCTCAAAAAAGATTAATTTCTATAATAACAAAACATATTTTCATTTATGATTATTAAAATTATAATTTTATCATATATAAATTTGTAAACATAAAAAAATTGTATAAAAATATTTAATACTATAATGTGTGTTTATTATCAAATTAAATTTTCAAAAGCATTGAAAATTTATATAATAATGTATATTTAAATTTTAAAATAAATATTATTATTATTATTTAATATGATTGGTCTTAATTTTTAACAGTAAAATTATTTACCAGGGGAAAATTTATATTACTCTAAATATTAAAAAAAAAGTAAAATAAAAAATCCTAAATCACTTTATGTTGTCTAAATAATGAGTGGAAGATAACAGAATAGGAACAAAATATATCACATCCTTAAATTTTCCACTTTCTCATGCTTTGAACCTTTAACATTAAAATTCCATTATTGAGAAGTAATGAATACTCAAACAATTACCTTTGGGTTCACTTTTAAAATGAGAACACATCTAACCATAAGAACAAAACATATCCTGATGATATTAATAATAAATAATATTAATAATTATTCTCATATCATAAAATCCCATGTTTATTATCCTATACTCCCAAATAGATAGCAAGTCTACTATTTACAAGGAGCATCCCATGTGAAATCTCATGTTCTAAAGTTGAGTATATATTACTTCGCATCATCTTCTTAATATTATTCATGAAAAATTCCTCTAAAACAATAATATATTCAAAATAATATTATTAATATATTGGCATGTTATTATATTAATTTAACAATACCAATTCAAAACATTCAATACTCTATGAAAATAAAAACGACATCGATTAAACATATATGTGGATTATCGACACCACAATGCGATGTAGTTAATTTTAATCCCCTACATACCATGGTTGGTAAAAATGATAAATTTTAAGAATGAATATATTGAAGATCTACAAAAATAATTATTAAATGATAATTTCTTATATACCTTAGTTTTATCCAATTATTTGATAAATAAAATCATTAATCCTATTTTCATTGTGAACTACAACATCCATGAACAAGAAACTTAATTTTTTCCTCACAACCTAAGATGGGTTGTTTTAATAATGGATTTAATGAAGTGACAAGTTATTTATGATAATTTTATTAAAATACGAATTTTATATTAACAATTTATAAAAACATTACATATTAATTAAATTATTATTATACACACTTGTTGGATTTAGTTTTTACCGCGTACATAAAATATGTTATAATATTAAAACCATTATGGATTAAATAATTTTATATAGTGATAAGATAATTTAATAATAATAATTTAATATATTTCTATGGTCTTATTATTTCTATATTAATAAAAAATATATTAATTAATATATCCCATTATGAAAGTTAAACCCACAAAAACTAGTTTAACACAACATCATTGTTTCACAAACCATATCCACACATTACATTAAATGAAATGGAACACAACTGATTACTGAAAAAAAATCATTGTTCCATAAAAATTTAATCTGATAAATATTTACATTAGGATAAAATTAAATAGTAACACCCCATTACAAAACATGTTCCAAACGATCAATATTATACAAAACCTATATCGAAAATAGGAAATAACATAAAAATATACATGAAGAGAATAATAATATATTGAATTTATTAGTGGTGATATATAAGAATAAGGATTTTTAATAAGTGAATAATTTTTTTATGTTATTATAAATGTGGTTATACTACCTTTGAGTATTCCAGAAAAAAATTAAGGTAGTTCTTTATATGAATTTAAATTCAAATGGATGTATTTATTATTAAGAACCAAAATATCATAGATAAGGATTGATTATCCCCAAATATATGTATTATACATTTTCAGGGAATTCATGGAGTTTTAGTAGTTATATGTTTATCTTTATTTAAATGATTTTTTTTGAAGAAGGTTACAATGTTGTAAGGGTGTTCGTTAACATCACTAACGCCTTTGTGTTATAAAGCATCATCTTGAACTTACTTCTGCAAAGATTGGTTGCTTCCACATATGGATATTTTTCATTATATATTATTTTACTATTTTGGTGTATTAATTTAAAATTCAAATATTCTAATAAGATAAATATCTTCTTCCAATGTTATATATTAGTTGGGAATAAACCCCAAACTCGATAATTTTTTTTTACAAAACTTTTCCGTATTAAAAATTATTTCTTTTATGTTCTCATTCATATTTTGAAATTTTTTTATTGTTTGTCATATGTAAATTCAAAATTCACATATTACATTTTATAAATCATTTTTTGTTACTCAGTTCATAATTTAGTTGTTTAGAAAAAGTATTGAAAATGATAAAAATGTATTCCATCATTTCAAAATTAAATGATTTATCTCCCACACGAAATGTAATCTAAAAAGATACATATTCATTTCATAAAACCATTATTGAATCTCAATTTTTAAATTAAATTTTTTTTCTTATGTTTTTAGTTCACATTTTTAGATATTAATAAGGAATGTGACCTATAAGTTGATTTTTCACAGGATAATTTATTTTTAAAAAATAACTTTTATAATTTCTATCAACATATACAAATTATTGAATAGAAAGAAAGTCATCAAATTTTAGAATGGTTTTCAAATTTTTTTAACACATTATGGGAATGAATGTAAAATGAATTTTTGTTATAATTTTTAAAAGTAAAATCATAATTCTGGATTTTAAAAGGTATTTTAATGTTATGTGTTTTATGAAATAAATCGTCAATTGTGTTTATTTCATATAAAATAATAATTTTGAAAATTTAATTTATCATAAAAATATTTATCATATAAAACATTAGATTAGGTTTTAAATAATAATTTTATAAAAAATTAATTTGCCTCTAATTCTTTATTATTCCTTATACTTGTGCCCCAGGATCCACTACTCATAAACACATAAATTATATACAATCTTTTTTACCAACTATAAATTCACAAACATAGTTATCTCATAATTACATGAAATAGAGTAATTATATATATATATATATATCCCTAACTTTTTCAGTTTAATATATTTATAAAATAAAAAAATAAATGAAAATAACCAATGTCTTTATCAACGGTTGATATATTTTTATATTATATAGTAATCGTTATAATCCACAATGAGTCTTAAAATTTTATAGAAAATTCTTCTACATATTTTATCCTTATAAACATATCATGTGTACTAATTTTATTCACGCCTAGGGGAATAGAGACATAATAATATGTTGTGTCCAATTTCATAGGATGTGAAATATATAACTGATGGAAAAAACATAAGAATGGTATACATAATTTGATAATACTAAATAACAATAATAACACCGTAATCCAATTAAATTGAGATCATTTTATTTCCATGATAATATATGAAAAAAAAATGTCAATAAAATAAAAATAACACCGATGTAATTCCTAATGAAAAATATCAAAAAACCATACATGTCATGGTTATAGACACTATATTGATACTGGAAGAGGTATACACCTAAAATGTTGATATTTTGTATCATGAGACTTATTGGTGCATCTAGGGGATATATAATCATATCCCATGACCATAACATTATAAAATCTATGTTATTCATTATAAGACTAAATAGTATATTTCGTTTCATTCGATAAGGAATACATGACTTAATGAAAATACAGATATCTGTACGGTGATAATAGGGAATGTATATACATGATCGACATACATTTTTAGTAAAAAAAGCTTTAATTTTGTAAATACATTTACCAATGTTAATAAAAAATAACATAATCATAACCCATATGGTTAAAAACTGTGGATTTACAGATAATATATATATATATATTTCCAAAATTCAAGTATATTCGAAAAAAATATACATATTTCAAAAAAAACATTCATTGTGTCATAAGAATAACATTGTTTTTTGGTGAACATCATCCAATATGAAATAATTTCAATATGAAATTAAAACCATACACGTTATTTGGAATAAAAAAATTAAATATAATGATAACATGAACATAATTCATCTATATAAACAATGTGTATGATTTCAAAATGAACATTTCCATAGTGCATCAGAAATTACATTGAATGGAGTTGAGATAAAATAATAAACTCTAAAGAAAATAGTATTTCATATAATATCACTAAATTAAAGATCAGGGATCAAATTATTTCATACCATGAGTTTAATTCCCAAAAAGGAAAACATATATTGTATAGGATAAATCTAGAAACAATACCCCCAATAAGGTGAATCATTTTTAAATAAAAAATCAAAATATAAGTGAAAACATTATATGTATTTTAGAAAACATATTAAAAAATAATAGAAAATAAAAATCATAATTTCACATTCTAATTAATGTTATTAAGAGGTGAAATATAATATTTTTAAAAAATATACTTTTAAAAGGAATATCTAATAATGGATCCTCAAAATGAAATAGTGGTTTTATTGAACAAATGAGGGGAGGATGATAAAACCTCAAAATATAAAAGGAACACCCATTTTTTTAAATTTTTTTTTAATGTCACATTCTAAGAAGAGATACTAAACATATATTCTTATTAAAACATTACTTTACTAAAGAGGATTATAATATACCATATAGTAAAATAGTACGGTGGGTGAACCCAGTAATGGATCATAAAACATAATGATGAAACATTAACACTCAATGAAAGGGGATTTTTGTTATCAATATCCCATATAAAGAACATGATCAATGAATTATGAACTATTTTTTAATGTTTTTATATTAAAAAATGAAATAATTAAGATATAAACACATAATTAAATCATAGGAAATAATTTTTAAGAATTATAGAATATAATTCCATGGGGAGGATCATTAATCAATAAATAAAATTTATAGTGACAAAAAATTAATTCAGTTGGGGTACTAATTGAGTTGATTATATATTTGAAGAAAGAAAATTGTTTTTGATTAGTCTATATCATGAAATGAATGATAAAAATTGTAGAATTTTTTTTTAGATTGTATATAAATTGAACAACAATAAGGGAATCATGGTGCGTAACATGTAACGTATCTAAATGAATGAGAGTTAAGATTAAGAACATCTATGTGTCATGAGTATCATTTAAATATTTTAATTTTAATTGAACAATAAGTAAATATATCAATATATACATCTATAAATAATATCTTATGTAGTAAGTATAAACACCACATAAATTGACATAGGTGCATAATAACAAACACTAATATTTTATTTAAAAATGGATTTAGAATATATACCTTGTTTTACATATATTAAGATGTTTGAAATTTTATGATGATCAAATTATTTCATAGAGATAAAATATTTTTTAAAAAATATGACGAAACATTATTTTCTTGATATGTAAATTATATTCACACAAGAAAAACAATAGAATTGTTTCTTATGGTCTCCTTTTATAAATTTACCTCAAAAATAGATTATGTTAGTGGGTTATTCATAAGATATAATCTTATTCTTTTAGTCTTGAATATTTTTGGGTAACTTAAATATTTTAATGCAAACAATATATAACTCCAAAATTTAATCTATGTTTTTTTGAATGTGATCTTATTATAAAAAAATTAAAAAATAACGTTATTCATTTAGAGTATATGTGAAATTCAATGAAATTATAAACTTTCTAAAAAATAAAGGATTTAATTAAATCCACAAAATCATATTCCTAAATTTATATATTTCATAAAAATTAATTAGGATTCTATATCTCCTGAAATAATGAAATAGTAAAATTTTCTTCAAAAATGTAATGAAATATCTAAAATAGCCATATTTTTATGTTATATCACTGATCCATTCTAATGGATGAAGTTCCCAAAAACATAATCATCACATACTATATTCTACAACAACTCTAGTAGCCCAAACTCAAATACCTATATCCAATTCCCAAAAATCTATTTTTTATATCCTATATTCGATCAAAACTCAAGTGTTGAAATTTAGACATTCACTAATTATAAAACCAAATTTCATTAGTTAGAAACCTTAATACTATATTAATTTTTTAATTTAGGCCACTAGATAATGGGGATGAATATATAATTAACAAAGAACATGACTTTCCCATTTAATTGATAATTCTACCATTGGACATATAGTTTATTATTATAAAAAAGGGATTCAACATTTACCACAAAATTTACCACACATGATAACCTTCTAGATATATATTCTAAATTAATATTCTTCACAACTGATATATTTATATTAAAATAATAATTGGTTTCAAAAAAAATTTGTAAATAAATGAATATAGTGAATGATATCATGAATAAATAATATATAAAAAATATGGAATAGTAAATAAAAAATGAGTATCTATTTAATTAATAACATGTGTATGAAATTTATCCATGGATAATATCAATATTGTAATCACCGAGATAAAAATATCATGTTTCTTACTAATGTAACATATAACACCATGCATTTACATCTTAATTTAATGAGTTCAATAACAAAATCATACATTTTCTTAAGGCCTCTAAACCAAGACATGTTTCATTATATAGGTTGGTGTACCCTATATGATACCATTACAATTTTCCATATGAGGACTACCGATGCATTGATGAAATATAAAATTTTAGGAATCACCAATTACATACCCATGTCTTGGGAAAATAAAAGAAACCCAATCAATTTTACATGTTAAAAGCATTTCTAACAAAATTTTTGACATACTCAATGCATAATCAGTATATTATAGTAAAAAATAATATTTTGTATTGAATCATATATAGGTAATTCCAATATTTATCTATAATATAATAAACAAACTTTATTAAAAATTATTCATATTTATATGATGAATCAGTACACAAATATTAAATATTTTCATCAGTCAATAACTGGACTTTTATTCTTTATGAATCCCCTCTAATCAGATTTATATTTAATGTAGTTTTAACAATATATATGGTAATGAGTATACAATTAATTTAGTATGATAAGTGATGTTTATTATATGAATTATATAAAATATTATAAATTATATATTAGTAAAATTATTATATTAATAAAAGTATAAATTTGAATTAGAGATAAAAATAAGAGTAAAACATTAAAAACCCTCTTTCATTATTTTTAAATTTTTTATAAAACAATATTCTAAATCACATATAAAACTTTTATCAAAAGTTATTGAATAAAATTTTATTATATAATTTATAAAAAATATGGAAAATTTTATTCTATAACTTATAGTATTATTATTAACAAAAATGTATAGTGGGTGATTTATAAAAATTAAATTAAACCCAATTTTAAATGATTTAAAAAACAATATCCCTTAATTTTGTTATGAAATTTAAAAAATAAAAATTTCACAATATCTAGAACTAATAATTTTCATTGAAAACAATGTAATATTATAAATGAATATTATAAAATAATAATAGATATGATATTGGGAAATTCCGGTCACATGAATAACATAACTAAATCATTAATTTCCCTGTTTTGTAAAAAGATACAAAATGATCCATATACAAAATTAAGAAAATATTCATGTTAAAAAATTTAAATATACAATAAAATTTAATAGAAATTATATATAATAAATTATTTAGGAATAGGGAAGAACATTATTAAAGAAAGATTTAATAGCAGGTCCTCAATGGTAGTTGATATACCCAACTGTTTTAATGTTGTTGGTGGGTCCTGGCCCTACCAAACACCACCAGTTTCTTCATAGATATGAGTTAATACCCAAATAGGTAGCTTCTATATGCCCAAATGGGTCATCATATTATTATATCTCACATAGGCTAACCCATATTTTTTGGTCTGTTACATTTCCCAAACCCCCAGAGAAAAGAAACCCCATTATGGGCTAAATAGTTCAACACATGTTGTAATATGATATTTTTTACATGGTACCACATTGATACCACTATAAAAATGGGGCCATAGTGACTTCCCATGAAACCTCAATTTTTAATATAATCATCACGTCCTAGAAAACCTAGAACAAAAGGTTTCTTTAATGAAATGATCTTCGTCAAATTAGGGGCCGACCCATGAACATAAATGACTAACCAAAATAATAAGAGCATCACTAGCCAAATCATTTTAATTTTGTGTCTTTTATCCTCTCTCACACACACCAAGGGTAATCTCCCATGAGGTCTCCCAATATAACAATAATCTAGGAAAATTCCACTTAACCATGGATTTATAATCAGATTTTAATATCAAACAAATGGTGTTGATTTTTGTTATTGTTATTAACATTTATCCTTCTAGAACATAAAATATATGGGGTGTTACACAGAATCCAAAATTTCAACATTAAAGAAAAAATTTCTTGTTGAAAATTGGAATTATTTTTGTATAATAAAATAAGAAACCAATTTTTGTATTTGATAACTGAATAGATGAAAAAAAAAATAAAAAATATATTAAAATACCATAGTTATCCAATTTAGAAAGATATATACATGATTTAGATAAGAAAAAACATGTTTATCCCCGTAATAAAATTTTATAATGCAATATTGTGAATAAAAAATATTATCATTGAATATTTTCTATAGAGCCAATAAATTACACCAATAATCCTATAAAAATATATTCATGTGGTATTAATTACATCAAATAAATGAATTAATGGTTCAAAACCTGAAAACTAACTCAAGGAATTAATATTTTGACCACCAAAACATAAATATTCTATAATAGTTGAGTCAAAACATATTGAATGATATAAAAAGAAATTAAACATTAATTATCATTTTAAATTAGTTAATAATGATATAATATTTTTAATCGGGATATTATACAGTAACTAATTTATATAGGAACATAATTAAAATCATTAATAAAACAAAATAGTTAGAAAGTGAAATGTTAAATATGGACTCACACTTTGTTAGAAGTTTTCCCTTATCCTATATAATAAAATATATTTTTTATTAATCAATATTAAATCCATATTTATATATATCTTTATAGAGATCTTTATTTTTAATTTTTTTACAATTTTCTCATATTTCTATTTTAAATATAATTATTTAAATGTAAACCCTTATCTTTATCCTGAATGTTTTAATTTGTAAGTTCTTTTATATGAACTATGAACATGGTTCAATCACTTAATAAATGATAATCAAGTCATATATACCATAATTGATCATTAAATAAATATTTAACACCATGTTTGTTAATAGGTAATGGATGATTAAATAGGTTGTTCATGGTGGTGGTAGCCCACTTATCCACATGGGAGACTTTCCATTTTTAAATAGACATAATTAAATATGGCGGATAATAACTATTCTTTATATAATTAATAATATATAATCACTAACACATTTTTAAAAATTATTATTTTTCACTATTTACATAAAAATCTTATATTTTAGAAAAATATAAAAATATAACCCTATGATAATTTTGATATGTTGAATAAAAATTGAAGTTTATTTTATGAAATTAAATTTATAAAATCAATAAATTTATCTTTTAAATAAAAATATTACATATAAATAAAAACAATTTCTATATAAAATGGAAAATTTAAACTACAATTTTGTATAATAATATTTCATATCAGTTTATAATTATTTTAATGTTTACTTATTAGGTAATATATAAAATTATATTATATGTGATCAATTTATTAAAAAAATTACAAGAAAATATTTCATTGAAAAGAACTCATTTTTATTATTGAATTCTTTTAATCATATCCAATTATTTATTTATTTTCTAATCATTAATTTAAATATATAAAAGAAAAATAATTAAATTTGAGTATAACATTTCTTAATATATTCTATTTTAATTATAGTTATTTAAAATGTAATTAATCATTTCAGTTAGATGTTTCATGTAATATATGATATAAATTATAATGTTATATAAATGATACTCATGTAAATATTAGGGTGTCACATTCTCTCCCTTTAAAAAATTATAACTTCAAAATTGTAAGATAATCTCATTAAAAGGAGTGTATTATGACATGGTAATAGAATATGATGAAATTTTTTTTGATTATTAATTTCTATGTCACTAATATGTAACTTATTATTTAATAATTGATTATTATTAAATTCATGTATGTATCATTATAAGATACATGCTATTAAATAGATTTCAAAAGTAATAATTTGACACCTGAATGATATTTTCCACATAATACATGGTCGATTTATCATTCTCATTCTTGATTTGAGGAAATATCATATAATTAAGTAATATAATATAAGAAAACATAGTTAATAAATTTTAATCCATTCCATATGAACAATTTCATTATTTGGTTGTATTTCCAATACATTTCCATATTTGTATAATCTCAGAGTCAAATTAATAAACAAACATGATGAATATTTCAGGCCAAAGTGATTAAAAATAACATTTAACAGTTCATAAGATCTAGAAAAGGATGACATCGTATTTCAATAGTCTCTAAAATATTAATGAAACCAATAGGGTTTTCAAAATATTATATAAAAGATAATATAAAGAATCAGATGATAGATGAAAAAATACATTCATCTCAAAAAACAAATAACACCAAAACATAATCTTAAATAATTTGAAAATTAGCTAACCTAAAAAATATTGGATCAAAAGAGTTAAGAGGGCTATGATAGGTGTATGAAAAATAATATAAAATTTTAAACCAAGACAAAAAAATCCTCTTCTGTCAAAAATATCAGACTCAGAAGTCATTTGATGATAAAAGTGTATATATTAGATACATAAAACTTTTGGTTTATAAGTGTTATTATCGGTCACACAAAATGTGTGAAAAAAATGTTACTACAATGAAAAGTAAGAAATTAACAATCTAATATAAATTAACATCGGGAAATTAAACATGAAAAAACTAGTTAATCAAAATATTATAACAGTATGAATTAATTAATAGATTTATAAAAGACAATTATACTCAATAACTAAATGATATGAGGATGTCAGAAATCATGAAATAATATTTCAATAGTTTGTATATATATTTTAATAGTCTCTCATTCATTACCAATAAATCATCCAATATGTTGATCAATATATATTTCTATTCTAATCACCTTGAATCCCTTGACACGATGATCAGTATATCTCTATTTTTCTATCCCCAAATTCCACCAATTTGATGGATTAGATTTACCCATACTTGTATCATCATAAGACCATGATTTCTACCAGGATTAGGCATAACCAATACAAAAGAAATTATCACTATGAAATTTACAATTCTTACATGGATTACCTAAAAATACAACTCTATAGGACATTACAAATAGATTGTAAGTGATGTTCAAGATTAGGATAAATAAAAGACTTGTTGTTTTGAGAATCCACGAACTCAATGCTCTACATATGACCTCTTATTTACAGGCATTCATCCAATAGTAATATTTTTGAGATGAATGCAACACCATCAGATAGATTTCACTTTGACAAATCATAATGATTTAGATCTTGATCTTGATATCAAATCATGAACACCTCATAATTTTCTGATTTCATTTTGTTTAGAATAATTAAAATTATATTATGTATACTATCTTATAGAAATAATTCTAAATACTCTATTTATGAATTATTTATTGTCTATTTGAATTCACTACTATTCCTCAATCCATTAAATTGAGAAAGGTTAATTCTTTGTATTAATACTAATGTTAGTTATATGGTTACAACATTTTTCAGAATGATAGATTTAACAGAAGTATAAAAACTGGTTAGAACCTTAATTGATCTGATATAACAAACACACAAACAACCCAATGTATCATTTTGAATAATAATTGTTTATATTCATTTTTCTTTATAATTATTTCTATGTTTGGTTTTAAAAAAGATTCAGAAACTAACTAAAATAATTGTTATATATAAATATTAAACTGAATTTTAAGAAAGGGATTGTGAATTCAAAAATAAGGAATATAAAATTAAAAAGTATAACATTTGACTCAACAATATCACCCTTAAAAGAAAAAGTAAAAACTAACACGTAAAATGAAAAATAATAAATTTTAAATACTTACAAAACATTTCAATTTTAAAAATAAAAAACGAATCATCATAGAAGCATTTTATATTATTATCTTAACATCACCTATGCTTATTGCATCATTATTGATCTGATGGAATGTAAATCTATAGATTCTACCCCAAAATAAAAAATCGTCTTTAGAAATATTCTCATCTTCTAGATAAGATCTTTCTTAGGTATTCTTATTTATTTTTAATCAAATATCAAACATTTATAAAATTACTCCCAAAATTATACCCGTTTTGATTTACAAAAAATGAATTAAAAAATATAATCTCATAAAAAGATATGAAAAAAATAATATTTGAATCCATTGAGATTGAATTATTTATTCATCCATGATATATATGAATGAAAATTCATCCAAAAGATTATGAAAATAGTCAGATAAATATTTTGATAAGAGGGTTCATAGAAATAGAAATGATTAAAAATGTTTTAAATTACATCATGTTTTGTCCAAATAACAATTCATTCATTCCTATATGAATTCCATAAAATCACCTTTATCATAATCACATCGTCATTGTCATTATTATCTCCATGAACTGAAGATTCATTTAGTACCATCAATTTCTCCATAATAGATTGACTATAATTCTCTATAACCCAATTTTGAACCTTTTCAGTTATCTTATTATATTATCTCTTTATGTATAACAATGTCACTATCATTATATCGAATCATTCTATTTTATTCATCAAAATTTTGATCATTTTTATTCAAAACAATAACATCCTCATTCTGATTGTCAGTCATGTCTTTGATCTTTTGAACAAACATTACGTTGTTTGATACATTAGATAATAGTTGTCGATGAGAGTATTAAATGTTAGTGAAACATTAATTATATTTATAATCTCCAGATCCTGATATTTAAAATCATTAACAACATTTCATGACCAAATAACCCTCTATTTCGAAATTATTTTGTGTGACTACTAATTTACTTTTTTGTTTTTGATGTTTTCCTCAAGTTGGATCATTGAGTAATTATTAGAATAAATGTTTGTAAATTTTTTTTCATATTATTTTGATTCTATTTACATATGGATTCAATATTAGATAGATATTGAAATTATTTAGAATGTCATTTTAATGTCTTTCCAAATTATTCTATACTTTTTTACCTTAGTGTACTTTTAATTCGATGACCCCGAAGTAGCTTTCGAAACAAGTCGTCCTGATAGAGAAACATCAAGATTCATCTCATATTCATAATTTCCTTGATTAAAAATTTTTGTAATAACTATATCTCCATCTACCCCTCCCTTGTCTGAATATTTTATATCTGAATTCTGATCTATTTCTTCAACTTCTAATGATGATTTAACCTCCCATGAATCCTCTATGTCTTTATTTTTATCATATTTAGATGGTGTACTGACCATTAATTATAGCAATATGACGTACCATCATTGTTTATTTTATATACTATGAGTCATATAAAACCACATAGATAACATATTCCAAACATTATAAATAAATAATGATTGAAATAATATTTAATTCAAGATATCAATAATTCTATACCGATAAATATTAACCTGACATGAGGATTATTAATATGACCCTTGTGAAAAGAAAACAACACAAATGAATTGAAAAGGAAACCATTAATTTATATATAATATTTGGACATCTCGTATGTTAATTTTGGTTATAATTATACCATAATATAAGTATATTAAATTCTTTAAAAAAGTTAAATTTAATTGTGGGTATTTTCAGAGGTCATAAATATTTAATAAACATTATTTAATTAAAAAAATTATTTAATAAAAAATTAATTTTAATAAAATGGATTTAAAAATCAATAATTTTTTTCTTATAAATTTTAGATAATTTTAAGAGACCATAGATAAATTTTGAAGGCATTATAAATTCAATTTTAACATCAAAATCTATAGTTTTAAAGTAAAAATGATTTTATTAAGAAATTAATTTTTAAATATTTTAATAAATATTATTTCAAATGGATTCCATTTTTCAATTATTCTTATCGATACATGATTATAGTAAATTTTTTATATTTTTATAAAATCCTTCAATTTTTTAGTGAATAGTAAAAATGATAATTGATGGTATAAATACATTGGAAGATAAATTCACTATTCCCAGAGACATTGCTATAGAAATATATATAAAAGGTAATATTCCTTAATTATTTTAAAATGTTTTATGATAATTTTCCAACTAGTCATAATCAGGAGTAAAATTAATAAACAATGAATTAAACATTCAATAATCACTCATCTCAACCACTACGAAAACAACACCACATCCCCTCTTCTCCTACCTCATCTAAGACATAATGAATTTCCATGTTCTGGCTAAATCCTATTGACTAGTCTCTCCCCACATCTTGGAGATCTTGGTGTTACACAAAGACCAAAACCCATTAGCTATGGAGGTTCTTATGGAAGATAATTCAAGAGGATAACCCTATTTATTTTTCTATTTATTTCAGTTTCAATTAACTTTCTATTCTTGTCTACCTTTCACCTCATATATAAAAATGAATATGATAATTCTAGTATCATATATATATATAGGAATTATATCATGTTAATGGAATATTGTTCATCAAAATCCATCATCTCTCTCTCTTTTAATTGAAAAAATAAAACATCGTCTACGAGGTTCCAATTTAAAACTTCTATGGACGACGAAGCTTTGTTCTTCAATTTATACTTCAATGATGTTCATGAAGGAATTTTTATGGTTGAAACAGATTAAAAAATATTTTTATATCTTATTTAATGTTCATAAACCAATTCATATACATAATAATAATTCACATGACAAACCTCATTCATGTTGATCAAACTATCACTATAATAATCTAAAAAATTATCACTACTGTTTTATCCAATAACTCATCTAAATATAATATGGTAAATGAATTATATATGCATTAAAACTATTTTATTTTCATTAGAATTATTTAATTTCAATTCCTGATAAATATATCCATTCCACCAGATCATCCATACTCATATACATGAATACTAACCATGAAAACAAAGGAAACAAATTCTTCCTAGCGATAAATATGTATCATACAACTAATCAAAATAGTCACAAATAAACGAAATTACATTATAATAAAAAATGATTATATAAAAGTTTTTTAATTAATTAATTGATTGATTTAATTTTATTATACCAGTCATTAAGTTCTTGTGTAGAACTTATTCGGATATAAGGCACGAGTTTTCTACCTGAACCACAATTTATATTTAGGTAACTCTTTTTATCACATTAGCATAAATAAATTGATAATTATTTTTATTTACTACTCAAAAATGTTTTTATGTTATATGTATAAACAATTAATAATATTTTTTAGGTGATTTTACATGTTTTAAAAGAATAATTCTCAAATTCTTTCCAATACACAAGAGTGATTCAGGTGAACTTGTCAAACTCTTACTTATTTTCAAGAGTAATATATATTGTATTTTAAACGAATGTTATTTTAATAATATTATTCATTTTATTATCAAAAAATTTCTTAGTTTACTTATTGTTTCAAAAATTGATTTTTCCAAATAAACTCTTATTTGTAATGTAAAAGGGTATTTCACATTAGAATTACACCATGATTTTTAATGAGTATTTTCATCTATTTCAAAAATACTATTTATTTTTACATTTAATATGGATTAAACATTTATTATTTCATCTACAATATTTTAAAAAATGTTTTAGGATTAGTTTAACTATGTATGTTCTATATGTATTCCATTCACCATTTTACACCGAAGGGTAAGGGTTTATATATAATGATTAGTGATGTTATTTACATTTCATATGTTAATTTCAATACGAATGTATATATTGAAACTATTTCAAAAATTTAATATGATGAATGGATTGGAATTATTATTTTCCATGTGGGGAGTAGTATATTTCATAGATGCATTGATAAGTCACTTAAGACAAAATAGTGTGTGTTCTTACAAGTGTGTGTATGTTCATGGCACAGGGCCTCGCCGATATGATTATGATGTCCCGAATTATGCATTACCACAATTAGAAACATTTAAGTGGTTCTCTATGATATTTTTTTTATAATTATAAAATTCATGTATTTTGTTTATTATAAAAATATGTTTTCATTTTTTTGTACCATATTATGTACAAGATTTTATGTTTATACAATGTGTACATTTATTTATTCACCAAGCCTTGTTATTTATGCCTTTTCCATTTTTCATACCCTTTCTATGTACCTGATCTCACCTATTCCATATGTTTTATTTCTCCCCAAGATGAGAATATGTATATTATGAATGACATTCATGGATAATCTATGAGTTCTGGATGATTCTGTTGGAATTTATATGTTGTGTTTCATTTCACGTTGTAATATTGAACTTATGAATATGTCTTGTTTTCATTTAATGTTTTTTCATTATACCATTTTATGGATGAACCATATTATTAGATATATATTTTTTCTTGTGTAATGTTATTAAACTAGTGTATTTACATGAAACTATTTTATATAAATATTATACTTCTAATAATTGAAATATAGTCGTAATAATATAAATGATTGTCAATAATGTTTTATCTAATAACTCATATTCATGCAATAAAGAAAAATTAATTATATTACCATATATTATTTAATATATTAATTAGTAACATATAAATACAATTATAAATAATTATATCCAATCTACACGAATTCCTATACTCAAATACATATATACCGATCATGAAAAACATGAAACAACTGTTCTCGTGCAACAAATTTGTATCTTATAATTCATAGAAAAGGTAATAAATCATCATAAAAAAATTATAATAAATAAAATTCATATTTAAAAGTTTATTAATTTATTAATGGATACAATTTAATTATAAATGACATTACGGTCATGTGAATAACTCATTTAGACATAAGGTGAGGGTTTTCTACCGAAGCATCCATTTCTTTTGGGTTAATATGATTTTCTAATTACCCTAATGAAATTCATAATTATTATTATATAATCCACATAAATTCGGTTTTAATTTCTTCTATATATGTAATGATTATAACTGTTATTTATTTAATGGGGATTTTCATGTTTTAAAATAATCTTTCATGAAATCATCTAGATGAACAAGCTAGATTCAGGGGAACATCTTGAATTATTGAATATTTTCAAGAGTGTTATATAATTTATTTCAAACAAAAATTAGTTGTCTAAAATAACTCATTTTTTTATCTCAAAAACCATATACATTCACTTAAATTTTTATAAAAATATTTTTCCAGATGACCTCTTCATTGGAATGTAATAGAGTGTTTCACTAAAGAATTAGTCGATGATATTATGAGTATAATTTCATCATTTTAGAATATCTCATTGATTATTTTGGGTAATTGGGATTACTATTATATGATAACATCTAAAATATTTTAATTAATGGTTTATTATTAGTTTGACTATGAATGTGCTGTCTTCAATCCATTCACCATCTCACTCTAAATGGTTATTGTTTATGTTTAAGGATTGCAGTAGTAATTTAAATTTCATATGATAGTTTCAATATGAATATGTATCATGACTATGTTTCACCTCATCCATATGTGGAATGAATTGGACATAGTAATTGACTATTAGGGATAGTTATATCCCCTTAGTTTAAAAGTAGGTCACAAGAGACAAACTATTTAGAGTTTTTACCCATTTATATATTTTCATTGAACACGACCTTCATAATATGGTTATGATGTCATGGATTATGAATTACCTCATCATTATACTAGTAATTGATAGTCATGTGATTTATTTACAATCATAATATTAATGTTTATGATTTATTATTGAATTATTAATTCAGTTTTTATTGCTACCAATGATTTCTCAAGAATAGATTTTAATGGAATTTGTAATATTATTTACTAACCATTCATTATTTTATTTTTTGTTTTACATACCCTTTAGGGGTACCTAATCTCACTCATTTCTTATATATTAATTTTCTCTAGGATGTGATTAATTATATTATGAATTACTTTCAATGATAATATAAGATTTGTAGATGATTCCAATTAAATTTATATATTTTATTTCATGAAAAAAATTAATGTTGATCATATGTATGTATATTATTTCAAAACTAAATTAATATTAGGTCTTTTATAATGTGTAATTTTTTAATATTCCAATGAAATTAAATTAGGCACAGAATTTTGGAAACTAGGTTCCGGGGATTTATAGTTTATATGAGAGAAACATTAGAATAATCCATGTTGACTAGATATTGAAAACATAGATTACTAAAAACAGAAAAGAAAAATATTTTGGGTAAGCATAAAAGAACATCCAATTATTTTTTATGTTATATATTATGTGGAAAATCCTATAAAATACATCCTTATCTGGATACAACATGTGAACATGGTTCTGGTAGAGTTGTATCAATGAATAAAAAATCTGATAAGGTGTTTAGGGCCTGACTAAAGGTAACCTGGTACATGACAACAAGACATATTACGCACATAGATTAAAAATCCCTTGGGATATTCAAGAGATAATTCAAATTTTATTTATAACCATTATGATGGATTTAAATGTAAATATTTTCCAATGAGACCATGATTATTATTATAATGTTAGAAATGCCCAAAATTCCAATTTATTATATTAGTCCAACATCATACATTTTAACTTATAACCAAATTTTTTGTATTCAATTATTTAGAAATGTGGCCTTCTATATGGAATTAAAACCTCTTAATTGAAAATAGCTATTATCCTCCTATGTAAGATAATGATATTGGTTATGGATTTGTGATTATTGCTGAGAAACATATTTCTATACAATGATAGTGACTCAGGTTATAAACAATATCATTACCCATATAGAGAATCATAATACACAGAAATGTTATACCACTTTATATGATAACAACCCCCTTCATTTAATTGGAACACAAATCCAATTTTTTGTAGTGTAGTGTATAAGTTCATTAGAGAATATATTTTTATTTGGGATGTATAAAAACAGAGTAGGTTATCAGGAAATTTTTTTACCTATCGAGTGATACAGATCTATGGTTTTCATTTACTCAAAACCCAATTGAGGTGAAAGTAATTTAAAATATTGTATGAACATAATTTATGGATAATTTTGTACAAAAAATTCCTCATTTTATGAATAGATATGGGGAGGAAATTCTTGAGTATATGATAGAAATAATATGTAAATATTTTGTTTTATGAATCCAACATTAAATCATTGGCATGACATTTAGCGGACTACATAGATAATCCAAGGAGAAATAATGATTGATTATTTGTTGATTTATAACCATTAATCTTAAGGTAACTGGTCTCCAACAATTTTGTTTCATATGAAGATATAATATCATGTGATATCAAGAAATAAAATGAATTTCCTAAGTCATATTCCATGAATGTAAATAAATATAATAGTAGTAATGATTAACACTCTAGAAAAGGAAATATGGTAGTGGGGAATAATGGAAGAGTTACCTTTTCACCCTGTAGTAATTTTGGGAAGAGACACCCTAGTAATATGTTGAAGGGAAACACTCCTTGAAACTTGTTAAGAGGAAATCTCCCCCAATCTTGTGATTATAATAGAAATGAAAAAGCATCAAATATTCCATTATATAATTATAATGATATTGGATATAATGAACCCGAATGTCCTAAATGTCCCAAAAACAATTCACAATGATGACCAAGGGAAAAAGGCAATGCTTATGTGGTAATAACTTCTAAGGAAAAATTTCCTATATATTTTATGGAAGGAACATTAATTATATCCTTAAAAATAGTAAATTCATTATATGATTCTGGATCGTCACATTATTTTATATCATCCTAGTTTCAAATAAAATTAGACTTTAATAATTTTATTAAATAGTGGATTTATTAGTAATAAATACTACGGTATGTATCATTTCCACAAATATGTGTCGATCAGATCCGTTATTACACATAAACATGATTTTGTTTGTAAACACATCATCATACCCATTATTTACATAGATATAATTTTTACTATGAATTGGGTTTCAAATTATTAGGCAATGATATATTAGACGAAGAAAGAAGTTAGTATTTTTGAAAATTATGTGGAGTCCCGTATCTTTAGAGGAGAAACCACGTAATCTGATTGTATCTTGATCCACACCCTGTAGCTCTATGATCTTCTATTCATGCAATGGAAGAGATCACAATATATATGGGTGAGGAAAAAAATGATCAAATCAAGGATTTAACTATTTCTCAAGAATACATTGATGTATTTCCATAGGATTTACCCAGACATACTACGGATCTATAAATTGATTTTCATAGTAATTGAATACATGGATCATGAAATATATCAATTACTACTTATAGAATGGACACAATGGAATTAGTGGTTCTAAAAAGTATCCTGAAGAGATTTTTAGTATGAGGTTTTTCACCGTACTATTTCTCCAAAGGGAGATAATGTTCTTGTCATTAAAAATAAATGTGGGTTTATGAGGCTTTTAAATAAATATAGGTATTTCAATTCTATTATGATAAAGAACATGTATCCCCTTCCTCCCATTGAAGATTTATTTGTTCAAATTCCCAGAGCCACATATTTTTTGGTTATTTACTATGGATATGGATATCTACAATTGAATGTCAGGAAGGAAGATATTCCAAAGACATCATTTCAAGCCAGGTTAAGGGAAAGAATAGTTTACAATAATACCATTTGGATAGACTAATGTTCCATTTGTTTTCAAGGATAAAATTAATTTATTATCCATTGAATATATTCATGAATTTGCTGCTATATTTATTGATTATTTATTGGTATAATCTATAAGATATTAAGATTAAGATAATCACGTGTGCATTGAACTGAAGACTCATAAAATAAATGAGTTGTATTTAATTTTTTGATGGTGTGAATTATTACTTCAAACTGTTTCATTTTAAGTTCATATTATCTCTAACGATGGAATAATATTTGATCCAACAAATTCATATATAGATTATGAATGTCCTACTCTGAAAAAATATACATTGAATGTATTTTTAACAGTTTATTTGGTTATTGTTTGTGTTTCATTTATAACTTCATTCAATCACCAATCCCAATATCCATTCTAACTCATAAAGGAGTTATGTTCATATAGACAAAAGAATATGATTTTTTTCATGAATTGAACAATAGGATAATTAATTCTACAATTTGAAATCAACCATATATGATTACGGGATTTTGGATTTATAGTTATATATCAATGGAATAATATGGTTGTTTCCTTATCAAAAATGTTATAGTTATTTTTTTTCATCAAGGTAGATAGAAATTTGTGAACAGAACTATCCAACTCATAATGTTGAGTTAGGAGTTGTAATCATTTTCATGGAGATATGGAGACACTATCATTATCATAGAATATGTGATATATATAAAGATTACATGGGTGTGATATATATACTCTCATATAAATAAATCATCAATAGGAAAATACGATGGCTTGAACTAATCAAGGATTTTGACTCAAAAATACATTACCACCCTAAGAAGGAAAATAAAGTTTTTGATTCACTATGCATAAAGGATCAATGAATTATAAACAAAATGAATATTTAAAAGGATCATGTGTACATGGATGTCGAAATGATAGATATGTGAATTATGAGAGAAGTTAAAACATCATTTCTTTATCAATTGGTTTCCCAACTATATTTATTAGAAATAATTAAAATTTTCACCTTGATTTTGAGAATGTAAAAAATAAAAATAATGATTTGAATGATGTGATGTTTCTAGACTTCATGTATGAAGATGGAATTATTAAATTTGGGAGGATGCTATGTATTCCCTCTATAACCATGAAAAAATGGATTTTTTGGATGATTCCCACATTTAAAATTTCTCTATACACCCTAGTGTCACTAAGTAATATAGAGATTTAATGGAACATTCTTAATGGGATAATATGAAGCATTAAATTGATAATTATGTGTCATTAAGTTTAGTAATTCAAAATGTTAAGGCTGAAAGACAACATCCTGGAGAATTTATGCGACCTCTTCATACTTCTAACTAGAAATGGGTTGACATAACTATTGATTTCTTCATGGGATTAACAAAAACTTCATAAAATAATGATTCAATATGGTTAATATTTGATCGACTTACCAAACCTTTACATAACCTTACAACAAATGATGACTTGACACCAGGGAGCCTTTCATGACTCAACATAAAAATATTTGTAGGATTTCATGGAGAACATCTTTCAATAGTATTTGATCATTATTCAAAATATACCTAAAAATTGTGAAAAAAATTAATTAGACATATTTGGATAGTGAACTTCATTTGAATACTTCTTATCAACCTCGAAATCGCTTACAGTCCAAATGGATTATCAAACCATATAAGTAATGTTTAAATCATGATCACTTTATTTTCAAGGATTATAGAATCTGTATTTTACTCTGTTTGTGTTTTTCTATAATAATAATTATCATTCTATTATTAAAATGGATTCATATGATGAATTGTGTAGAAATATATGTCCTACACTGACATAATGGGATGAATTTGGTGAAAGGAATGTTGTAAGACAAGAGCCTATAGAGAAAATGATATTCTTTGTAAAGGATTTTCAATTCTATATCAATGTATCTCAAAGAAGTAAATGTTGCTATAACAATAATTGAATGAAGGATTTGGAATTTCAAGTAGTATATCTAGTTTTCCTGAATGTGTCTCCATGAAAGAGTGTTATAATATTTTGGTGGAAATGGAAACTGAGCCCTATATGAAATGGACCTTTTGGAATCTTGTAGAGAATTTAAGATGTGTGTTATTTTTTAGAATTTCCACCTAGCCATTCTAAGGTATATAATGTGTTACATGTATCACTTTATTAGGATAACATGATATACACAATTCATGTCATCAATTATGAAGGAAAAGATTAGGATCTTGATTTATTTTACTGTGAAGAGCATATCCAAATCCAAACACTAAATAACTTGTGTTAATGAATCAGATGACTCATTTGGTAAAGGTACATTGTAAAAAATTGAAATTGAGGAGGCAATGTGGGATCTTGAGGAACATATGATGATGAATTACCAAATATTTTTATGAAATGAAGTTCTGGAACTTCATCGAAAAATTTTTTGTAAGAGGGGAAAATGTATTAACCGAAAATTATATCAATTATATCTCCCTTAATTGTTTATTTTATATAGTTTGAATCATATAAAAATAAATACATAACAAAGTAAAATCTTTAATAATGATGAAAGAATGAAATGATTGGTAATTCTAGATGTTAATGGACTTATAAAGGTAAAATAGTAACCTAGCCTTAGGAATAGTAATATGACACTTTTGAATAGTAAACTGGCCAAATTAATAGTAACCACACCTATGATAGTATAAATTAATGTTAGAAATTTCAAAAGATAATGTATGATATAAATATTTAGTAGTATAAGTATGTTAACATTTTAAAAACATTAATATTTATGTGTTGGAATTTCTATAAGACATAAATACATATCTAAATATTCATAATTAATAACATTATATAAAAGAAAAATAATTTTTTTAAAAAGTATTCATAAATATATATATTATTATTATATGATATTATGATAATTTAATGAGACTTTAGTTATTTTTTAAATAATTATTAAAATAATTTTTTAATTTAAAAGAAAAATTTACTATGTAAATATTGATTTTATTTGAAAATTAAATATGAATTATCTATTAAATTATTTTTATAAAATGAACTCTATTTTATAATTCTAATTTTTGAAAATGTATTTAGTGAATTTCTGTGATTTTTCTAAAATACTAGATTTTTTGAGTAATATTAAAATACCATAGTTCACAGAATATATACAGTAGAAGTTAAATATATTATTAAATGAGTCATTGTTGATGTATGAACCATTCATCTAACATAAAATAATTTTTTTAATATATATTATAGTAATTATCAAAATATTTATAGTATTCTTCTAAATTAATAAATAACTGAATTAAATACTCCCAAAACACTCCTCTTGTCAATTATAAAAACTACCCCTCATCCCCTATTGTACGCAGTTATATAATCCTTGAAGCTTATAAAATACCTACACAAATATGATTACCTATTATATCACCACAACTAGGACCTCTTGGTCTTACAAAAAGACAAAAAACCAGTTCTATAAGGTGGTTATAAAGGAAGAAATTCCAAAAGGTAAACCAACTTCCTTTTTCTTTTAATTTTATTTTCAATTAACTTTATTTTTTTATCCTATCATATAATCCTATGTCCATACGATCATGATAACTCCCTTATAATATATATTTTGTAATTATATCATGTTAATGGAATATTCCTCATCAAAATCTTTTCTCCCTCTCTCAATATTATTTTAAAAATGAAATTCTCATTAGTGGGGTGGAAATTTAAAACCTTTATTGTCATCGACCCTTCATTCTTCAATTTCTCCTTCAAGGATTGTAATGAAACAAATTTTATTGGAGAAATATATTATAAAATATGTATGATATCTTATCTAATGTTCCTAAAATTGTTTATATTCATAATAATAATCCTATGACAAAACTATTTCAAGTTGATTAAAATACCGATGTAATAATCTAATAAAATTTCACAAATGTTTCATATTATAACTTAGTTTAATACAATTTTACCAATTGAATTTTATAACCATTATGTATTATGGATGTTCATTAGAATCATATAAATTGAATTCTATATAATTTCATCCATTCCACATGAAGTCACATTCTCATATACATGTATATCGGTCCTGAAAACCAAGGAAAACGACACCCATGAGAGATAAATTTCAATCTTATTTCGCATAATAAAGTCAATAAATGAACATAATAAAAGAATAATAAATCAAATACCTGTAAAATAGGTTATAAATTAATTAATTAAAGTATGTAATATTATTATCCAAGACATTAAGGAAAACTACCGAACTTATTTGGACATATGGTCATGGGTTTCTACCAAAACCCCCGTTTTCATTTGGGTAACTATTTTTATCTCTTTACCCAAATGAAATTCATAATCATTATTATTTTCTCCTCATAAATTATTTTTGAATTATAATTTTTTTAACTGTTGGAATCATTATATCTATTAAAGGTATTTACATGTTCTAAAACAATATTTCTCAAATTATTTCTGATAAACAAGCTCAATTCAAGGGAACTTATTCAATTATTACTTATCTTCAAGATTACACTATGATATGTTTTATGAATCATTAGTTTTTAGGAAAATTAATTTTATTATTAGAAAATTATTATTTCTCTTATTGTTTTATACACAGATTTTTCAAAAAGAACTCTTCTTTGAAATGTAATAGAGCATTCCACTCACGAGATACTCGATGATTTTGTAAGAGTATATTAATATATTTCAACACTAATGATAATTATTTTGAATAATTGGGTATAATATTTTATAATATCATAAATTATTTTAATAAATGGTTTATTAATAGATTAACTGGGGATGTTAAATCTTGATTCCATTCATTATTTTTCTATGAATAGTTTTTGTTTATGTTTAATAATTGGGGAAGTTATTCACATTTCATACATTAGATTAAATATAAATATATTTGTTGATAATATGTAACACATTTATATGAGGAGATCATTGGTCTTCGTATGTTTTAGGTGGGTCCTGATATAGCCCCTCGGTGCATTGTTTGGTCTCATGACAAAAAATAGTCTTGGTTTTTACCATGTTTTGTATAGTAATAGTAGGGGGCCTCAAAAATATGATGATGATGTCCTGAATTATGCATTATATCATTATGAAATTATTATGTTATTTTCCATTAAATTGTTGAAATGTATAATATCAATGGTTATGTTTTTATGGAATTATTTATTTAGTTTTTATTCCTACCATATTATTATCAAGATTATGATTTAATGATATTTGAACATTTATTTCTTCACCATAACTTATTATTTATGATTCCTCTATTTTACACACCCTTAGTAATGAAATGATCTCACCCCTTTATTATTTCTTATTTCCTTATATAATGCATAGATATATATTAGGAATGAAATTCAAGGATAATCATGGTGTTGTGGATGATTCTAATGGATCTTATATATTGCATTTCATTTCTAGTTGTACCATTGAACTTATTTATGTATATTATTTTCCAAAAAAACTAAACATATAAGTTATTTAGTGTGAATATTCCTTTTAACATTCCAATGTAATAAAATAAGGAACTAAATCATGGATAATGTTTTCTGCGTCTTTATAGAAAGTAATATAGTTTATTTGGAAAATGAGTTAGATGTACTTTTATTTTACTTGGACCCTTCCTCTATTTCAGTGACCTCATTTAATTCTACCATATCCTCTTCTTATTTATGTTATATTTAATTCAATATCCACATTTTTTAAACCCAATTACCAATGTTCTTAATTTATTTTGGGGTTTTTTCATCAAACTATAGAAATGATAATTATAATGATAAATGATCTGACGTAAAAAAATTTATTTTCCATAAATTTATTGACCATTACACTTATCGCTAATTGTTGGAGGGAATTATTGAACTATTGAATTTTTTTAAAAAACTAAACCTACATTAGGAATTGATTGTTCAATTATAGGAATGGTCCTCATTCCTTAATATGATTGTATTATAGCTAAGGTGGAAAAAAATAGTGGTAGAATAATATGATATATTTCAAGTTCCTTAATTAATATCAATATTGTTCTTTCCTCTCAAAAACCATTTATTTTTTCATTTTTGTCAACTTATTTCGGGTCATCCGTATTATGAAACTTATGCAGCATCTCTTTAGTCTTATCAAGTCTAATAACTGGTTACAATGGTTTCGTCTATTCCTTATAGGAAATAAGTATATTAAATTCTACATTAGGAAAATGTATTTTCTTTTTCTTCACATTAGGGGATATGAATAAGCCTTTCCTTTTCAATTCCAAACATCCTTTTATTTCATCAGTTCATCATTAGAGGTGGCTACAAAAATTTTATTCACAAACATAATAAATTTAGAATTGAAAATAATTATCATCTTGCTAAATTCTCTTCATCAATAAGAGAATTAATTTATATCATAGAAGATGATTGATTTTAATTTCAAAAAAATCAAAATATTTAATAAAATCCTCTAAATGAATCATAGATACATCAGAATCATGGAGTTCATTAAAACCTTCTTGATTTATTCAACTGAAATAATGAAAAACATGACCATGTTTTTATGATTCATGTTAATCTGAAACTCTAACATAACATTGTAATGTACATTAAGGGTATACCTTCACACATTATTAGTATCATTTATCCCTATATCCATAGGTTTATGTAACTTACACCGAGGGTATGATATGAGTCTATTCACACATTCTAAAATTATTTAAACAATGATGCTTCTTCCTTGTACATCACAAAACATACTTGGATTTTCAGAAGTTGGTGATAAGGGAGATTGAATCTTCTTTCTAGGTAAAATTAAAAAGATATATATATTCTTCATGGGATATACTAAAAAAATTCTAAATAAATAAATGAAATTACTCATTTTCATCTTACAAAAGAATCTATTCTCCAGGATAAAATTCATTTACAATTTCTTGATAATGTTTTTTAATGTCAATAATTTTAAATATATAATTTCTAGACGTTGAAATTTATATTCTTCTTAAGAATATAAACTTATTTATCATACCTGAATCTTTCTATATGTCTTTTTTTGTTGACTTCAATTTTAGAGAAATATTTCATACAGGTAATCTAACTTATAGTGGTACCAAACTACATATTGAGGATTCAGATCAGATAATTTCCAAAAATAATGGATTGATCAATAAAAAAGGTGATGAGATTCTAGAACAAAATCTATGATTACTTATGTGTGAAATTGGGTGACCCACCTTAATCATTCTATAGGGAGTGATAGTTCAACTACTAGAAAAATATACGACCTGGATTCAAAACAATTTCTGATTTGATAATTGAGATTTAAACATTTAATGAATTATAAAAAATTTCAAAATCATCATTTTATTTCAAGAATAATTCTAATCCGATTAGATATTAATTTTATTATATAAAAATATTATGTTAGTGACAAAAAAATTATTGTAAAACTAATAGAATATGTTACAAAACATTGATAAACAATTGTAATAATATCTACAATAAATAAATAAATATAAGAGTAACTTTTAGATATTTTTTTTTCTTATAACTAATAACCTATTATTATTAGATTCTTAACATAAAATGATTCTGATAAACTATAATAATAAAATATTTTCTGTAAAATTTTGAATCAAATATTGATCCTCAAAAAATATATATATAATGTTGATTTAGGAATGTTTATAAAAAACATTATTTTAAAAATTTTAAATATATATTAACAAAAAAAAGTTAAATATATGAATATTTAATAGTTTTATAAAACATAATAATTAAAAAAATAAAAATAAAACATATATAATTTTTTTTACAAAAACAAATTTATTTGAAAATTATTATATATATACTCCCCCTCTGAGAAAGACATCATAAAAATAAATATACTATAAAACAATGAGTAGATTCGACTAATCATTATAAGATTCTATTTAATATTTTTACATTTATCATAACTAAGCTAGTTTGTAAAAATTTAATAATGTTATTCCTGATTTCAACAGAATTGTAAAATGAAATCTTTTTATTGTTTGTGTCCCCAAAGGAAATTGTGTCTTATGAAGATTTTCATATCTACTATGTGATGTGATGAGTTTTACTTAAGGAAATGGTACTTGTGTTATCACACTATATTTCAGTTTTGGAATGATCATCCCATATTCGATGAGTGTGTGTTTCATCAACAACATTTGAGGATAGCAACATCCAATGTCCACTTATTCTATTTAGTAGTAGAAAGTGTGATTGGGTTTTTTTATTTAAATACCAAGAAACCATATCTTCTCATAATAAATTACATGTCACAGAATTACTTTTCCAATCATTTATACATATACCAATGTCATCATCCAAAAAAATATTTACAGAACAAAATTTGGTAGAGTGAAATAAATATAAACCCATAATTAAATTAATATAAAAAAAATCATTTTAAATAATTTATATGAGCTTATATAAGATTTTATGGACATATAGCACTAATTAATGAAAAAACATTAAATCATCATGACCATCTACTCCGTAAATTAAACTTATAGTCATTCCCATAAAATTATTTCAATCAAATTGTTATATAGAATTATTAATATCTAAATATTTTGATGTTTTGATATAATTATTAATTCATTTATTATTTTCATATATATATTTCATAAGAATAATATTTAATTAATATTTTAAGATATACAAGTTCGTTATGGTTTTTATAAAATTTGAAAACCTAGTAAGTATGTTAACTCCCCCATCATGCTCATTTAAAATGAATACCTAATAATATCTACAAAAGAATTTGTTAATGAATTTTTTTTAACCAAATATAATTTCATAGACATCGATATTTACAATCCTTATATTTTTATTATCCTTGTTTACAAAAAAAGAGTGGGATGCATATCTCCCTTAATTAAATTTTTTGGTAATAAAAATCTAGTCAATCTATAATAGATCTATGGGTATCTGTAAGTCAATATAGTGCATTAGTATGTTTTAAAAATCCAACATATTATATATCTTCCACAAAAGTGGCAGTCCTACATAACATTTCTCCTATGAATACACATTAAGGAATGAACACTTCACATACATTTGAAATAGATTCATATTTTAGAATTCTACATATGCTAGAGGTATATGAATAACCTAAATTATAACTACATAGTAATAAGTTTCTTCATATTATATTCCGTATTCTTGAATATAACACTTAAAAACAAGTATAGTTTTATTTTTATCAATTATTCAATTTTAATCACATTGGTTCGAGAAGACCCATTTTATCTAGTAATATATTTTTAATTTTGGAGTTCCCCAAAATTCAAAACATTGTTCCTTTCAAACTCATTGAGTTAATATTGCATATAGTTTATACAATAATTATCACATAAATCGTTATCAATTTTTTAGGATCATATTCTAAAATGATTTCTCAATGTTTAATTTCTATTATCAAAGATCTATTAGTTTTATATTATTTATATAGATTAAATTTGATAATATATATAATAATTTCCTAACAAATTATAAAATTTTTATGTTTTTAAAACCATATTACTTCTAAAATTGGTTGAAAATTTTCCTGTGAAAAAACAAAAAATATAAATTCATCATTTTTTGTCATATGATAAGACATTTCTATCATATAATGATTTTTTAGAAATAGAATTTTATGATTTTGGATGAGGTTTTTGGAAAACAAAATGATCAGTTTTATCAAACATATCATGTATTGTTTTTAAAATAGTAAATTTATTTTTATAAAAAACTATATATTTTATACTAATTAAACAATAACATAAAATATATTCTATTATCTAATTTTTTAAATAGTTTTTGTAATTTATCCTTCTTATTCAGAATGATTACATTGAATCCACGAACATAGAAGGAATAATGTTATGTTTTTCTTCATGTCAACAATACATAATGAATTTTATTAATAAAACGAAATATGATAACCATATTTCTAGTATAGTAAATTTTTATAACAGATTAATCCCAAAAATAATTATCAATTAAATATTCACATAGCATGGTTCTAGTAATATATTTAGGAATTAAATTTCATCATTACACTATAAAATTTTTATGGATTTATATGTTATAAGAAGTTATATATAAAACATTTTTTACTAAATTATTTATCAAAATATTAATTTATAAAATCATCACTCTGATCACATTAAATAGAAATTATGTATATGATAATTTCATTTTTATCTTTGGCTACAAATGTTTTTAAAATAATTAAAGGAATTTTATTTCCATTCTAGAACATTCATTCAATTATATCTAGTGTAATGATCCACTATAAAATTTAAAAATTATTCTCTTGAAGTAAATATCATTTATATGAGTCCAAATATGTCCACATACGCAAAATGAAAAGCTACTGAAGTTGATACACCACTACTAGATTTAAAACATGTCTTAGTTTTCTTACAAAAATTATAGGGATCGCAAAAAAATGTAGTATTAAATCTATGTTACATTTGATCCAAAAAAGTTTGTTTATCAAAAAACATATATAATATTTTCTGATTCAGGTTTCATAATAAAACAGGATTTATCATTATTCTTACTATGTCAAGATAGATCGTGGATATTACAGTGTTCTATGTTTAATATGTATAAATTCTAATATCGATTAGGAGAATTAATAATCACATAATTAAAAAATGAGAAATAAATTTATCATTACAGTAGATTATAAGATTAGCTGAATCAAAAAATTAGATTATTCAGATAAGGTTTTTCTTAAGACTTACAAGAATTACATCATTTTAAATTAAATCATTTCCATGAAACTCAATGTTATAAAACCAATAATGTCTCCTTGTGAATTATATTTTATAGTTAATTTTCCACCATGTATCATTTTTATATTCTTAATGAAATAAAATTTTCCAATCATATGTCTAGAAAAACCATTATATATGTAACAAACATTCTTATTATAGGTACATATATTATTTTTATTGAAACAAAAACATTAGTGTTACAGAACCTAAACCTTCATAGGTCAGTTAATGTCATAAAGTGCAATATTAAGTATCGACATTTTTAAAGAAATACAATGTTTAGAAAATATCTTTTCATTTAACAATAATATTAGAAAATCATGATATAAAAAATTATTTATGGAACACTTTTTCTTCATGTGTCCACTAATTTAACATTATGTGGGAAATAGAGCACTCTATAGAACAAAATAATAATAATAATATTTTAAGTAAAAATCATACTATATGTATCATTATGAGGTCTAATATAAAAATAAAACATTATAAATGTTTTCATTCTAAGATGTATACATAGAAAACTCATTCCCCAAACTATAAATTTTAGATTTTATATTGGCAACTACTTTCTTATGCTTATTAGAATTATTATTAGAACTAATATTTATAAAATAAATTTGTAAACAAGTTTCCATTAAAGAATACTTCTGAGGATATTTTTAGAGTATCTTTCGAAAAATTATTCTTATCACATTTTTTGTAAAATTATAATATATCATTAGTTAAAATAGTAATTCTTGAAATTTATTATATAATTTTACGTCAAGTATATTCAAGTTTATTAGTAATTTTAAAATTTTTATGCTCAAAATGTTTGGAAATTTTTTATAATTATTTAAATCATGATAATGTATTATCCTATTCATATGAGGATGATTTTTTAGATTATGTTAAAAATTCATCCTTATTATTTATATTGAGGCTGTTAACATTTTTAGTTTTATTATTATGAGATTTAGTAGCAGTTAATTTATCCGATTTTTTTTTTTCATATTTTTTATTTCTATATTTAATCCAATATTTTTAGGTCAATAACATTGATTTTCTAAAGTATTATCAGACGAGACGTAACATACAAATTCACTCCATGTATTAATATCCATTAATCATTTCTTCCTCTTGTTCTTATATCACATATTATAATTCCTATCTAAAATTATATATTTAAAATAACTCATTATATTCATAGGTAAATTTGGTCTAGTTTTATGTACAAATTTGCATTCATAACATATAACATTAGTTGATGGTTTCTTATAACAATTATCCTTTGACCATTGTTTTATCGATATTGAATGTATATCTTTCCAGCAATCTAATTCTTTGTTATAAAAAAATTATCCAACTCATTTACATTATATTTTGATGAACAAGTTACTAATTAAACAAAAAATTAATTATTGTTAAAATATTTTGTATCTTTTTCAGCAGATTGAGAATTATTTTAACAATTGGTAATAATTTAAAACCAAAACCTTCCTTTTTCATTTTTATATTCTTGGTTTTCCTTTTTAGTCAAATTTCTTATCTATAATGGTTCCAATGATATCCTATATATTAATATTTGTAATCCTAAAAATCAAATCCATTTTTTTTCTTTTGGATTCAAATTCCTTTGAAAAATTAAATATTATATTCTCAATAAAGATTTCATCCCATAAAATTGTATCTCTAAGAGAATGTAAACAATTAACAATGGTCATGAATATATGATTAATTTTGGATATAGGTTCTCTTAGGTAAAAAATATAATGCATGATACTCATAACTCAACAAAACTCTTCCTGTATAAATATGTTTTGATGTTCGAATGTAAGTACCCACTAAAATTTTCCATTTACTAGTACGTACTTCGCATAATGAAATTTTTCTATATATAATTCATTCCATATATAGATTTATAGTATTCTTTAATATTTATTTAAATGAATATTTCTAATTTTTATGATTTGTAAATAACCAAATATCATACTCTTCAATTTTATAATAGCCGGTAGACGTTAAAAATTTTCCCCAAAAGTATTAATTAAAAAATAAAAAATTCTACATCATCATTATTCATAATCATTCGAATAAAAAATATTTTTTCTGCTCAGATACTTATTTGATAATTTACTAACATTTAAACATTTAATCTTATCAAATATAGAAATACTTTTCTATAATATATATTAGTGTAATATAATTTTTAGAAAATTAGTTTATAAAAAACATAATAACTTCGAAGATAATAAATAATATAAAAACTCAGAAAGTATAGTAGTAAAATATTCTCTAATAAAAATTTTTGGATCATAAGAGCTAGGATGAATAACATAGTGGGTTGAGTCGTAGTACTAAAAATTAAACAAATACTAATAAAAAAGCAATTTAGTCGAAAAGAACATAGTCAAAATTAGTCTAATGATCAGAGTGTATAAAATGGATTATGAAAACACCCAATATATCAGAGTTATTGTTGATTTAATAGAATTTATGGAAAAAATATTTTAAATATAATAAGAAAATAACATTCTTATGTAAATTCACAATAGAAAATTAAACATATATATAATAGTAAAACAGAATCATATAATAGTATGAATGAATTACATTCTTTATAAATGATAATTCCACTCTTTATCCAAAAAGATTAAGGATTCCAAAAATCATAACATAAGATATGTATAGTTTCAATAAATAATATAGAGGAATTTAATTTAATGTTTTGGTGTCCCTAAATACAATGATCATTATAGCTATATCCATTATTTCCCTTAAAATACATCGATATAATGATCAGAATGTATTTATATTCTTAGCCCGAAAATCCTTCAGTCCATTGGATTATATTTACACATCTTACTATCCTTAAAATTTATCAATCAATCCAACAAGTAGATATAAAAAATACAAAAGATATGTGTTATAAAGAATTAATAATTATTACACATTGTACTTAGAACTACTACTCTATGTGAAATTACTATGAGATAAAACAATATATTCAAATAAAGAAAAATCATAAACCAATTGAGTTGTGATTGAATCATCTCTAAACTCTTCAAATGAACTCTAATATATTAGAATTCCTCCTAGAGTGATAATTTGATTGGCTTCTATAACTTCATACCACATTGAATTGGATAACATTTAATGATTTGGATATTGAACTTGAAAGCTATGAATGATCTCTACATCATGATAAAACATTATTTATTTATCCCCATTAAAATTATATTAAGGATCCCATACAATATAAATAATTATAAATAAAAATATTATAATAATTATATAGTCTGTAGGACTTCATAATTTTTTTCAAACTTTTAAACTGATCAATAGTTAATCTAATGTATCCTTACTAATGTCATATGATGGTTATAATATTAGTCATTCTTATTGATATAGCACATGTTTATACAATTTTCAGAACAATAAATTATTTAACATATTGGATACACCATCAATCAGATATGCCATTTTGAATAATAAATTTTTATATTAATTTTATATTAAAAAAATCTATGTTCAATTTGAAATGTGGTTTTCTATAAAAACATATGAAAAATTGTGGGAAACATAATTTTAGTGAAATTCAACTTCCATAATGTGTAATAATCAAATGGAAAATAAAAACCTATTTCATAATGGTGGAATGAATAATGTAAATCATTTAATCGTTTCTATATAGGCATTGTAGATGCCATATTTAATTTTTTTAATACATATCATACAGTTAGTTTTACATTTTATTAAGTCATAATAGTCATGAAATTTTACATAACATAAGACTATCAACCATGTCATATTTCTTATTACAGGGCTTTATACAACAAGTGATACCCATTATTGTTTGTATCATAAAACTGACTGATGGATGAAGATGATATTTAATTTTAGACCTCACAAATAACTTACCAATGTATAGGGTCTATAAAGGACTACAATATTTTTTTTACACAATACCAATTGACACCTCATAAAATGAAAAATCTATTCAATGTATAATAAATATGTATTGGTTAAAAATATTAATATAAAATTAAATATAATGAATTCTAATATGTACCCATATCATAATCAACCTACCATAGTAGAAGATAATAATATATATAGAACTAATAGGTATAAATATTTATTATTTTGTCTTTTTCCAATAATTTTAGCATCATTATTTATGATCACATCTAATATGATTCATGTGTGATGAGGTGTTTACAAAAAATAGAGTTATAAGTATACGATTATGTTATTACTGGAAGTAATATAATATACATCCATAATAGTGAATCTGATTAATTCATTGTAAATTAATTAATTTCAATAAAGAAAATTCTTTTGGAGATAGAGAGGAATAATTGAGTGAATCAATTAAAATAACATTATTTAGAATATTATAACTTATTGTAGAAAATGAAGTTATAAATCACTTCCAAAACCCTTTCCAAATGTCTTCAAAGAGGATATTATAAAAATTTTTAAATTATTATATAATATATTATTCCATAAAACAAAAACAAATTATATAATGAAATGTATAATTGATTATGTATATAATTATATTGAATACTGTTTTCTAATATTTTCTGAGAATAATATCACATTATTTTTGTTATCATTAAAAAAGTTATTATAGTAAATGGGTTCTGATTTAATTGTGAACAATTGTTTCATTTAACCAAATCATGATAATGAATAATGGAAATGATTATATGATGTTTCAGTCAATAATTTACAATTAAACAATATTATTTCCAAACATTTATAAAAAGATTAAAAAAATTATCCGTACAAAAAAAATGAAAATATTTCTTTTAGAGCTTATAGATAAAAGGTAAAAGTTAATATTTAATAATATTATGAAATAATTTATGTTTATATGTTAATAATATAGAAATAAAATAATTAATATATGCATGGAAGAAAAAAATGACGATCAAAAATATAATTTCAACAGCATTCAATTATAAACGTCCTATTAGAATATTTGAGTCCCCAAGATAAGGAAAATATGAGGAATAAATGAAAAAATATAATTAAATATATTATAATGAAATATATTTTATTTTTAATGGAATGATCATATTATTCCTTTATTTTCAATATATACATAATAAAGTTTGAATAAAATTGAGATTCAGAAATAAAATTTTACATCATTGTTAACATTTAAATAAAATTACATAAAATTTATAATATCATATGTATACAAATATCCAATGAATTAAATTAAAAATTATATCAAAATATATTTATGGGGAATTAATTTCAGAATATAAATGAAAGAATGGTGCATAATAGGAAACCCATCTCAAGGAATAAAAATTCAGCCAAAGAACCCTAAACGATTTTACAACACTTGAATCCAAACCTCTAGAATCATAGAATAATAAATGGAATTCTAATTATCATAATTAAAGATTTAGTAGTGATATAATCTTTAAAATATGAGTATATTGAACCAAAAAATTTAAATGTGTGCATAATTTATAATAAGTCTCAAATAAGGATGTTTGAGATGTGAAACTCATAAATTATATTCCTTCTATGTTGGATAAGTTCCAAACTAATAAATAATAATTTATATATATTATTAATATAATGTATATATATAGATATAGTTATATAACTTATTCATAATTATTTTATCAACTTACTCATAATTCATTGCTATAGTCAATTATTGAAATTTTAACTACTTTATTTCTCAAGAATGTTATCTTTTTGCAGATTTGGTCCTTCCACCTCAATAAAGAATAATTCAATTAAATATTTTTATTTATTTAAATTATATCATATTTATAAATTAAATACACTACTATGAAAATTCATGTAATTTGTTATCAAAGATAAAATATGTTTTCGATGGAAGCAGTGGTCCTAACATATGCATTAGTGACATTTAGATTTTTCCAAGAATGAAATGAAATGAATGTAGAGACTAATTTATCACTCTAAAATTATAATTATTTTAAAAATATAATATTTACATATTATATATATAAGTATTACATTCCATGTTTTATGGTGATGAAAATTTATTTATGTCACTTCATAGAGGCGGTGGTTTGTATGTATGCACATGAATTATATTCAATTCCCACTAGATGAGAGGGTGACATAAAATTATTGTACCATTAAAATAAAAAAATTATCTATCATAAATTTAATTATTTCATAATGTTAATAAGGTTATAATAGATTTGGATGTGTTTGGAAAAGAACAATTTTGCAAAACATGGTAAAGAGCTATACAACTTCTTGGGATAATATCCTTTTAGGAAATACATTATGGATAATTTAATGGATATTTTGTGAATAAAAAACCCCTAGGTAAAGGATTAGGGTGTTTGGTGGGTAATTTTGATGATATTTTCCTTGATAAGACACATTTTTTTGTTATTATAAGTGATATGAGGATGTGTCATTTAATAAGTTTGGAAAGTAGAACAACTATAAATTTTAATATATTTAATATATATTAAATGCATTTCTCATGGAATGTGGATTCATTTTAGGATAGTTTTTAAAATTATATAAATTATGGTCAAAATAAACTACCAAATCAAATTTACAAATCTTTTAATGTTATATGAATCATTATATCTTAGATTAAAATCTTTAGTGGACCTTTTAAGTGTTACCAAGGTGAAACAATTTTACCATGATAACTAATAATTTTGACTACAAAATAAAAAGAAATCATTAATAAATTAGAATATTATGATACCTAAAAAGTAATAAAGATTCTATGAATCAGTTTATGTATTTGATAAAAATTAATTTTATTATAAGTATACAAAACACAGTAGAGAATATTATTTTCAAATTTAGATTTATTCTTAAAAATAGTTTCATACAAAAATCTTGTAAAATGATGATTTTGAAGGAATAAATTAATTTCTTGTGATTAAAGGATACATATTTTAAATTCAAACCTAACAAAACATAATGTATCATTTTTAGTACCTGATTTAATGAAATTAATAAAAATAATTTTTATCTTGTTAAAAACATTCTTTGATTCAGAAAATATCCAACATATTTTTATAAAATCAAAATTATATTATTCAATGAATTATTTTACTTAATAATTATATATAAATTTATATAATATTAAAAATATTTCATAAAAATTATATAATTTTTATTCATGATAATTTAATAAATGTGAAAATATTAATAAAATCCAATTTTTCAATATTTTCACAAAATAAAAAAAAATTAAAAAATACATGAGTTTTAATGTGTAATAATTTTTATACTGTTAATCTAAAACTTAAAGTCAATTCATCAAATTAGTAATTCAATATTCAGAAATTTTATATTTTAAATCAAACTAAAAAATAAAAATAAAATAATATTTTTTTGGAAATGACCTTTTTGATTTTCAAATTCAAATATTCAAATTTCTATTAATTTTATATTTAATTTATTGTTAATTCAATAATTCATGAACATAAACAAATTAATGTAGATAAATGTTTTAAAATAGAGTGAAAGTAAAAAAGATTAATTAGGAAATACCAATTTTTAATATAGAATTATTTTTATTATATCAGAACAATATTTTTTTAAATTATCTTCCATTAGTCAAAAAAAAATAATGTTTATGTATCATAACTTCTTATTATTTTTATTTTACAATATGGTTATTTTAATATTTTGTAGGTAATTTTAGTTAAGTGTTTAGTGTAAGGTATACTATCAAATATAATATTATTTAGAGGATAATTACATGTTGAAATCTCATGTTTTTACATTATAAGTCGTCAACATCAATGAAATTAATTTTTTTAATAGTTTGAAATTTTTATCACATTTGTCTCCATTCAAGTCAATAGAATAAGAATTTATTCTTGGCATATGATTTTTTATCTAATCATATATCTTAATATCTTACTATAATATGCCGTTTCTACCATATGAATTCTATTCATACCATAAGACATCATTAGGACAACATGAATTCTATATGACCATATGAATTCAACCTGATCATTTGTCTTCATAATAATACTTTGCGATAATTATATGACATTTTCCCAACTGTAAGTATTCTTTCTATGAATTCTCATCTATATTGTTTTTTATGATAGTTTGATTGTCTTTCAATCATATGACTTTATTATGGTCAAAATTCCTTTCATTAAAACTATAAGACATCATCATAATACATTGGATTCAACCTGAGACATTATGGTATCACTTAAAAAAATTGACATAATTTAATAGTTAAATATAAAAAAAACTATAATTTCAAAATAATTCATACTGAATATTGGGATTAACTTCATGGACGGAAATTTTCATCTAAATATAAACATATTATAAAGACATTTAAAATTCAGAAAATTTATTTACATAATTTAAGGAAAACATTAGTACTAATAACGAGGGCTATTGTGAGAATTAAATCATCATGGTTGAATTTGATATTTAGATGAAAAATAGTGTGCATAACATGAGGTGACCTTTTACAGTTATTATAAAATATATATTGGATTGACTAGTTTACTAATTTATATAAAATTGTGTATATTATAATATATTGAGATGTAAAAAATATACCATCATTGAAATATATTAGACAAATTTATTTCATTTTTTAATGTGTGTGGCCATGTGTGGGTAATATATTAGCATATTAAATTATATTTATTATATTTAATTATTCCATCAACCTTCCCTAAACTCCTAAAATCCCAACACAATTTATTTTTTTATACCATGTATTCAATAACTATTCATATTAAAAAATAGTTTCATATAATAAAGTAGTGTATTTTATATTTAAATCCTATGTGTATAATCATTTTTATTATTAATTTAAAATTTTTTCTTTAGTTATGAATATATATCTTACTCAAAGTAGAACATATGAATCCTTAATGACCAATATGAAATCCAAAAAAACAAAATTTATAAATTTCATGAAATAATTAAATTTTAAAAAATAAATATTACATGAGTTATAACATGTCGCAATAAAATTCATGATATAAATTTTATTAGTACACTTTAATTATAATTACACAAAATTATATAAGGAAATTATATACTATCCAAAATATTTTGGGAAACAAAATTTCATTAATAATTTTTTTGGATCCCACATTAAAGTGATAAAATAATAATTTAATCTTGTAATAACACTTTACCTATCACATTAGTGTCCCAGAAATTTTGATGATACAATTTTCATCACGATAATTGCAACCATTGACTATTTTGTTGGTCATCATGTTTAATGTAACTTAAAACATGTTTACTTAAATTCAACTTAATTAAATATATTAAATATCCTCAATATGTATTTTCTCTAATAATCATTGTTTTTTTAAACAAATATTCAACAGAATCATAGTTTGACAATTATTGATTCCCTCCAAATTAGAATAAAAAATTTTAGTAATGGATGAATACATAAAGAATATTTATTATTTTATCTACAAAGGAAATAAAGTAGAAACATGGAAACACTGTAATTAGGAACAGAGGCTATAAAAAATATTTCCCCATAAAGACACCACATGAATGGGTCATGCACTTAGTTAAATATATTCATGATTATTAAAATCCCCATTGAGTAGCCATACTATTCTTATGATATTAAACAATAAAACATTGATGACCATGTGATGGTTTACTTATAAATTCCCCCAGTCATGAAACATTTCAATTGAAAAATGATTGAAAATCACCAAATGAAATTACAAGATAAAATAATTAAAATAAGAGGCTTTATGTGAAAGTGGTTTATGTTGATTTTTGTGTTTCTTGATTATGTAGTTCATGAGGTATGTTTTGGAATATGATGAAACCAAGAGAACATGATGGTTTTTTCATGAAACATTTATTGGACATGTGATCACTAATATGAATAGGTTCTAAAACATATCGATTTTATCATCTGACACCCTAAAGTTAAATTTATGCGATAACACTGTATGATTTAAGAAATAACAGTGGGAAAAGTTGGATGCTTACCTCAATGGGAGTTATTATAATATTCATGTGGATGCATGAAAATATTACTGATTGATCATGTTAATGGTTCCAAAAATTATAACTTAATATTAATATGTTCCCTTTACTCAACGACATGAATTTTTATGACCCATTAACATGTAGATTTGATTATGAAAAATAAAAATAACAAGAAATTGGGTTAGTAATTATACCAACAATGATGATATTATCCAATCACTATTTATCATGTGATAGATGGATGTCGACAATGATAAACTAGAGTGAGTTAACATGAAACAAATAATGTAATGCTCCATCGACCAAATGAAGACCTCATATAAGATTTAAGAGCCATGTGGAGAGTCAAGGATCCAGGGTTGTGATTCCCATATTCTCCATAGGATAAAAACAAAATACACATGGTAGTGAACATGTGAGATTCGAGTTCTTCGAGACTATAATTATACAATCAAAAGTGTCTTCTCTGAGATAAACCCAAAGAATGACTTATGGGATCACATTATATGTTCATATTCCTTATTTAATCACTCCATTGATAAAACAAAGTACATGGGAAATGTTTAAAGGATCATGAGAATGATTTTAGGTTCTTTTCTTGGTCATGTAGGGCCCTGACATGCTAGTTCGAAAATAACATCGAATCATTTATGATATAAATATAGATGAATATGGAATTATTAAATAATGATAGATTTAATGGTTTTTACATGTAATGAATCTTTCTCCTTGTATAAAAAATTCACTAGTCATGATATGGTTATTAGAAATGTAATTAAAATCATGTGAAACCCATTATACATTCTAAGAATATCATGTGACAATAATCTATTTGTGTCCTCGGGTTCATGAAAAGTCCTCTAGATATGTAATCTATGTAACATGACACCTTACAAACATTCACGAATAATGTTGAGATGACCCCCATATGTTTTCCCAATGTCCTATCATACCTTCTATAAATTCCATCATCATCATGTGATTTCCTTTAGACATATCAACCAATTCATATGATTCCCTCTGGACATATAAGCTGGATTATTTAATATTCTATAGACATGTCCTATGGATCATTTGAAAGCCTCTTGGACATGTCATTATGTCATGGGATTCTCCCCACATACATATTGTTTTAACAAATGAAAGGACAGGTATGTGTCTCATTAGATCACAGACGTACTACTAGACATTTCAATGATACACCTCATTACGTGCTATGAAGAAAACTTGAACAAGTCAGGATGAAACCAAAAAATTTCTTCCATTTCTAGTATAAATATAGAGGAATTTGCCGATGAACCATGAGAACCCCAAGATATTATACATGGGCGGAAAATTCCACCTTTATATGGGACTTTTCCATAATGTACTATGTCTATGCACTCATTACCAAATCCCCATTCCACTCATGGTCGCCACCCTCTATTTGATATAGGATAACGGTTGGATGTTGGGTATAAACTTTAGAAAAACTCCATCTGTGTCCCAAACACCATATCTCAGGGGACAAAAACTCTATTATAAGTATATGATTTTGTATTTTCTATTAGTGATTAGAAAATGAAATCATATATAGGTATCCACATTGATGTAATTATATGATATGTCATTTAATAAACCAACCCCAGTGGTTCTATTATTATTTCTAATAGATAATAGGATTTAAAAGCTAGTTCAACTATGTAGAATATAATTCCAACTATATTTAGGGTATGTCAGACCCCATTGAAATGATCCAAACTCAAACAACTAGATGTTTGTGTCCACATTTTTACATTCTAACTCGATACCCGATTTCAAAATGTAAAAAACATAATAGTTTTTTATTCTTGGTGAAATAGAAAAACAAATATAATACACAATATATGTAAAATATAAAATACAAAAGGTATTTTCAATTACAAAATAACTATTCAAGTTAGAATATCCTTGGATATTATTCAAAAATAACTTCCTAGTATCATAGTGACAATAAAATATAAGGAGGCTAGTTTTGATGCTCAGTAGGGGTATGCATTGAATGAAATCTATCATTAATAAATACAAAAAGTAAATAAGGAATAGTATATAACTGAAACTCATAAAATTTAAATAATAAATCGAGCATAATATGGAAGAAATAAATTATAACAAAATAAATATATATAAATAATAACGTAATCACGAGACAAATCCATGGATATCATAACAAAAATAACTATGAAATGGAAATAACAGATCTTATAATGAGTTTATGTATAATTCATAACAACTAAGTATGTCAATACTATTCACTAGAGTGTTTTAATCATTGCCTATAATCCCATCGAATTTTTCAATGTGATTTGTATCATGATACCTGTCGATGGATTAAGGGGCTGTTGATAATCAGGACCCACCCATAACATTATGAGTCCAATGAATTTATCATATTTAATTGTTAAAGAATAAACAAAATAAACATTCTATTTAAAAACTAACATATGAAATTTTATTACATTCCAAAATCAAATATCAATTATCCTAATTCATCAAGAGTAATATAGGGATTAATAATAAGATATTATATCCTTAGTAAAAATGATCATAAACCATACAATGGAAAAATAATTATTATATAAGTACAATATATCCCCACTATATCATATGAAAAATATATGGATTCTGTTACTAAGGAAAAAAAATACCATAAAAAGTCATTAAAAATATTAAAAAAATCCTTTTCAAATAAAAAAAATAAAGAGAAAAATTAATAATTTTTATTTTATGTGTAGTTGAAGAAAAACATTTCAAAACTATAAAATATTCTTTTAAAAATTGATTGATCTTGAAGGAAGGAAATTATAGTCAATCCATTAACGTTAAAAAAAGATCCATTAACAATTTTAGTAAAATTGAAACATTTGTTGTACGCAAAATTTTATAATGAATCACTTTATATAATTTTAAAAAATTTAACATAGGATAAAATATATTAAGTAAATGATTTTTAAAAGAATGTTTTTTTAAATTACATTTAAAAAATTTGGATTTTGGTCGATATTTTTTTACAGAATAGATAGACAAGGTTAATTTTTTAATAACATTTTTAACATCATTTGAAGTACCAATATATAAGAAATGGAAGTATTACATGAAAAGTCCATGAACAAATCAAGTAAAATAAAATTGATTAATTTTAAGATAGAGATATTAGATAATTACACAAGTGATACTTAAAAAAACAATCCCAAACAATGATAACATCGAGAAATTAAACAGTAACCACTATGGTACCATATGAATATTATGCCCTAAGAAAAGAAATACATCTAATGAAAAATTAATTTTCTTAAATAGTAATGGGATTATGATATAACATATCAAACGGGAGGTATATATGAAATTAAAAGTAATAATTTTTTAATATGATTTATGTATCATGGAAGTAAATGTGAGACAAGAAACCATTTAATCATGTTTAAATTCCATCATATGTCACTGAAAATCCAGAATAATAAATATGTATTTATTATAAATATAATACAAAAAAATTATCATATATATTATTTTGTAGAATATTTACTTTTGGAATTTCTCACACATTAAATTATTTGTAAAAATTGTTAGTTATGTTGATTATTTCTTTGATTTTGATGTATGTTTTCCTTCGGTAATTTTCAACCATTAAAATTAATCATAGTTTAATAATCTAATTATATTAAGGATTATATAAATTTCATATATATTGATTGTATATTTATTTATAGTAATTTATTGATGTTTTATGTGTAAAATATTATACATTATTCATGTAGCTGGTAGGTTGTTTCTATGTATTAACGAAATTTCAATTTTTCTCAAAAGATGGAATGAAAGGAATATAAATATTAATTAATTTTTCTACAATAATTTTAATGTCAAACATATCATTTATATTAATCTAATATATCCCTATTACTATCCAAGTAAATATTGAAAGACATTTCAGTTGGATATTTGGAGGCAGTAGTCCACACCGAAATATGATATATGTTATTATTTTCCCCAATTCATGTAAATATTAATGGATAAATGAATCACATCATTTCATGTGGCGGTAGTCCCCTATACACAAGAACGAAATTACCGTATCATAAACCGAATTAAAAGTAAGAAGGTATATGTGACATAATTATTCCTTAAGTATAATAACTTCAGAAATATAATATAAATATTTTATAAATATTATTATCCTTATCTTTCATTAATGGTGACAAAAAAACATGTTACATCTATTCACACTGTGGTAGTTCATTGTACGCACAATTGACAGTTTCAATTCCCATTTGATGGAAGTGGATATGGATTTGAGTTATTAATTTAACATAATAACAAATAATTTTATATTGGATATAATACTCTTATTATAGTGTCATTTTTAAGAAATTTTGATGAATTTTGAACATTAAATAACACAAATACACACATATATGAATATAAATTCTTTCACAGAGAGATTATTTAAGAAGTATATCTAAATACTTAATATAATGTATTTCTAATAAATAATAGATTAATATTATATGGGTGGGGATGTACAGAATTAATTTTTTAATATATTAGAAAACCAAATGGTTTTATATGTGTGATGTGCGGATGAGATTGAGATTCATGTTATATGTACAAAAGAATACACACATGGAATTTTTTAGAAGATAATGTGATACCCATAATTTTTTTCCAAAAACCTAACAATGTGAAATTACGTAAAATTAGGAATTATATGATATATATATATATATACATATTTAGTTATAAAAATGTCTTTTAAAGTTTTTTAAATATTTTTTAACACATATCTTTGTAAGTAGTCATAGGGTATACTAATTATTTATCCAAACCATTTAATTATGTTTTTAATATTTTTATTATTCATGACCATTTAAAATTATGTTATATTTGTTAGATAATATAAATATGTTTATTCTTTATGTTGAATCCATTTCTAGAAATTCAAATCAATTAATTATTATGATTCAATTTAATTTTAAACTACAGAAGCGATAAAAGAGTGGATTTCAAATGAGAAAATTCTCATAATTAAAAATGTTTTAATTTCAAATATAAATATTAAATTCAATAAAACCACTTAAAATAGTTCAATTTTATTATAATAGAACAAATTATCTTTAGATGAATTAAAATATCACATAACATTAAAAATAAATAAAATTTAGAGGATGTTTTTAATAAAATCAATATATTTTAGTATCCATAAAATTATTCATACTTTCATAAAATATAAAAAATTTACCCGATGATAAATTAGACTTGTATATTTAAAATGTTTTGTTAAACTTATATAAATAAAAATTATAAAATTGTTAAAAAAATATTTTATATTATATCTGTAATGAATAAATAATCCGACATTTAGAAAAATTGTTTTTTCCGAAAAAATTTCAGTCTAATTAAAATGGTTCCTATTGTATTTATAATAAAAAAATAATTATTTCTAGATTATTCATGTACTAAAAATATAATTTTCATAATTTAGAAATTAATATTCACACCCTCCTTCTTAATAGTTAGTTTATAAAGGTCATGTTTGAATAATAATATTTTAATACAGTAATGAATTTTGTTCAAACATGTAGTTACGTGCATAGAAATATATCAAAGAGATTGAATTTATTTAAAGAGAAATATATTTTAAATTATATCTATGGTAAATTAACATATAAAATAAGTATTTTTTTCATATATTATGTCAAATATGATTTTACTTTTTAATGATACTAGGGTTTGAAAACTTACCTATGGATCAAGCTCTATTTCAAACAACCCATTCATACCACCCAAGTGAAACTATACCATTTCCATATGTAGTTAGTCAGACAATATTCTATCCCTTTTTTATCATACAAAAAATGATTCACTTGAGCTTGGAATTTCTAATGATCATATCACTAGCATAATAATCATTCCCAATTAAGTAAGCATTAGTGTGTATGGACTCTTCAATAACATGATGAAAATAACTCTATACATGGGTATCCACCATGGTGTATGTTCTAAATAAATTACCAAACCAGTTAACTATAGGGAAAAAACCATAACTAATATTAGTCACCATTCCCCACCCATTATCAGGTTGGGGGAAGACTAAATTATGAATCCTATGATTCCTTTAATAAGTATGATACAAAGGAAGTATTACACTGGATTGTGCTCCACACATGATTCCTACGTTACCTAATAGATGTTCTTTCCACAATATTTTATACTACCTAGAATGTTTATAAATGAAATATGTATGTTTTGATACGTGTTCTCATATGATATGTGTGAATCTATTGGGAGGTTCAATCCCTTATATGAAACACCAAATACATCCCTGTATTATAGAAACATTAAAAATGTCTAATTATACATATTAAAAACACAATAAGTAACACATTTTAATGAGAAAAATTGAAATTGATTATAACACCCCAATCCTCCACGATATGTTTCCCTTTGAATAAAGAAATATCTTGCATTGTACGCAACATCAAGACTCTAACACACCGCGACTAATCAAAGCAGCAGTTATGAGTAGTAATACCCACTTTTTGAAATTTTATAAATTTTATAATTCAAAATGGACTTTATATTTGGATTCAGAATATCGAAATTATCCTAGGGTGAATTTTTTGTATTTTTTTGAAAAATTTCGATTTTTGATGAATACTGAAAAAACACTAAGTTCTATATTAAAAACGAAGTTTTATTTAAATAATTATTTATTTTATTTAAATTTAATTAAAGTCAATATAGATACATGATACCTATATAATTTCAATGTAATTCATTGAAGTTAGTTTAGAATAATTTTAGATATATAAAACTTTTATTGAACTTTTCACCGTCTTTTACCCACCTCCAAAGAGAATTTGGAAATTCACATAAAACATAATTTTACCGCTTCTGTGAGTGGAATTTAAATACTCTAAGTGACATGGATAATATGAAGGAGTAAACTGTTTTTCAATAAGATATAAATAATTTTTGGTGAATACAAATGTTTTACTTTAATTTACCACGGTTAAAAGTAACTATGAAAATTAAGGGTAAAATGATATTAATATTAACCAAACACATGTCCTAATTATATTTTAAAAGTTTATCTCGGCCAAAAACAACCTTATGAATAAAATAATATCATTTAGGTCCACTTTTATTAGATTAGGAGATATATTATTATTTAATTCAAAGAAGAGTTAAAATAGTTAAAATCAAAGTGTAATTACCAAAACGTTTTTAATATAAAATTATACAAAAGATAAATTAGATTGTAAATATTCATTATAAAGATAAAAATATTTCCTAAATAATTTTATTTTATTTAATATTTTTAGACATTAATTAATTTAATTTATTTTTGACAGAATGATGAAGCATCAATTATCTTTTTAGTGAAATATTAAAATAATTGATATTATAAATACCCAAATAAATATAATTTGAGACTTTTAATTAATTACACGAATTTCATAGGTTAATATGACATTTTAGAATTGATTGAATTATTTTTTTTCTAAGTAATAATTCTTTTATTATTTTCACAAAAAGAAAATACCAAATAGTGTCAAATTTGACATAAAAGTGTTTTTAAAACAAATATTATATTATTAATTGATATTAAATTCCTAAAAATATAAGGTTCTTCCAAAGGACTTGTATCATGATATTTGTATCATTAATGGACTATATGGGGGTATCTTGGATGTATATTGTATGTTTATTAACAATATAATTTAAAATTACAATGTGACATGGTAAATGTCAGTGTAATTAACTAAGAGTTAAAACTAAATGATAAGGTTGATATAATAACCCAAACCTATCTAAAATATATTGGATGATCGGATTAAGTTCCATAGTCACCTTATACTTTGAATAATCCACTTTTTATCCATTAGAAATGGAATATAAATTTATTATAAGTTAATACTTTAAGTTTTTCCTAAAGAGCCCCTCCTCACCCTTATAAAAGAACCCAACTTCTAACCGATTATTCACAACATAAAATACTTTTGGATAGGCCATACCCTGCCCAAATACTCTCTACACTTACCTAACTTTAACCTAGAGGCCTTAGTTTGATCAGAAATCCATCCTAAGGACCCATTTTGATCAAATTAAAAAGAAGAACCTGAAGAAGAGGTAATGTTTTCACCACCCTTGTTCAGGTTCCTTTCATCTTCAAAATCTTCTTTGATTATTTTTTCCATTCTAAAATAACAAATCCATTATCTCCTATATATGGTGATGTTATTATAAATATGTTACAACCATATTCAGTATTCTATCCATCCCTTGAATGATATGACACCATACGTGCGTACATATGACTTACCATCTCCACGTCGTGGTTTAATTGTTATTCAATACATTATAATTTGGATGGGTATAATAATGATGTGTAAGTCAGGTAAATAATAAATATATCATTATAATGTTTCTTTATATATGATATAACATCCAATTATATATTATTTAAATAACAAACGAATGATATTGTCGCCTGTGCGTACGTACGGACTACCGTCTTCACGAACGAGATGTGATTCATTCCCCATCGTATCCATTCAAGTCTAATTCTCATTTGATGATTAAAAATAATTCTTAAGGGATTTATATAATTCTGTATATGAATAAGATACAACCTATCCATAAAAAATACGACTTATGTAATAAAACATATAAATGAAATCGAGTAAGTTAACACCCTAAACGATGATAATACTAAAATATTAGTAAAAAATCAATGTAAAAATATCATACATGATATCATATTAATGTATATGATTCTTGTATAATTTAATAACAATTATTTCACCATTATATAGGAGTTTAACCTACCCTCAACCAAGGAAAAGTTAAAGGTAAGGGGTTTTCATCTCACTCCTTATTCACGTGATATTCGTGCCATATTACCACTATTACCTTTTTGTTGTGTATGTATTGTCCATAATTGTATTCATTGTGTAATACAATTTAATATATGTGTATTTACATATTTATTGTATGATACCTCTTTATTGGGGTGTATGTTTCCTAAGTTACCAAATTTTTAAGGGTTTATTTCACGATCTCTTCATTACACGAGGTTGTTTATACGTAATTATCTACTGGGACCTATTTATAATCCACATCCATGTTTCTAAAAAATTTATTTAAAAAAATTCTTATTGTTTTACACAATATGGGTTAAATTCATTTTTACCCTAGTTTACATTTTATTATAAGTTTATCAAGTAATCTTTCTGTCGTTTTCCAAACAAGGTCCTTTTTAACCTTTTTGAATGATTTAAGGTAAGAATGTTTTTTTAACTTATACGGCGGGTGAGGAAATTTTCCGCCATTATAAAATCTTCAAAGCTTCCCTTACAAGCTTATAAGTAAATTTTTAATTTAAATCTTTTCTTGTATAATTATGTGTCTTTCAAATAATTTCAAATATATATATATATATTTCTCTCAAATAGTTTTTATTTCATCTATGTCAACATCCTTTGATGGATTTTAAGATTATTTTAAGTTGAGTTATTATGATACAAATCATCCATATATTATTTAAGGTTTTTTGATATATTTGACTATGGAAGAGTTATTTTTATTCCATTAATGGTTTATGATTAATTTTTTGGCCTTTCGTATGATATTTTTAATATGAATGTTTATGTTATATTTCATTCCCTTTGAAAGATGAATGTGTTGGACTAGTATGTTTCGGGTTGGGATCCGGTTAGAGAAGACCCTCTGGGTTAGTGTACGGTTATTAGAGGCACTCTAGGTTGGTTTTAGGTTATTTGAGGCAGTCCGGGTTGGTGTCTGGTTATTAGAGGAACTCCGGGTTGGGTTCTAGTTACAGTTATCCCATATGTCTTGGCATGATGTCGTGACACAGAAATTAAAGTTTAGCATTATTCATTCCATCATTATGAAAGCGGTTAGTGATATTGCATGTGATTATTCGACTAGTATAATGTCCATGGGAATAAGTAAATGGAATTATTTCATTTTATTTCTGCCATATTATTCTGATGTTCATATTTTTAAAAAGATTTTGTTTTAGTTATAAATTGACTAAAATGTTTTTGTTTATTTATGCATGTTTCTGCAATATTGTTATCCTTACTTAGCATCTGAGATCACCCCTATCAGTTTATTATTTTTCCCTGGATGTGATGAAGTATTTTATGAATGACCTACATGGATAGTATAAGGAGATATGACTATGAAGACAAGATATTGTTGTAGTTTTCATTTTTTGATGTAATGTAAACATTATGAATGTATCTAGTGATTCCAAGGCTACTAAACTAATAGGTCTTTCATGATTTGATTTGTTTGATCACGCCAATGTTATATAATAATGCGCCGACTATAGGTAATTGGGTTCGGGGTGTTACAGTTGGTATCAGAGGGAGGATTAGTAAAAACCTTGGAAGATAGATTTAGATAAACTCTGATTAGAGAACATAGACCTCAGATGAACATTGAGGATTATTATAGAATAAATTCCAAGAATTTTAGTATTGTAGAGATTTTGTGAGTTTTCAGAGCAATACAATCCTTTCTGGATATGAGCAGGTAGAGGATGCTCTAGGAAAGATGTACCTAGGGGTAAAACCCAAAAACACCGCTTTGAGCTATACTCAAACGGGAACTGGTGCACGACAACGGGCCCTGCTACACTCTTGGTAATGACACTCCCGAGGGATATGATTAGGACAATTATCATTTTCAATAAAAATCATTATGAAGGGTTTATGAGTCTATACATCTTCAAAGAAAACATTTTTTTATTATGGATTATATCCATAAATAGATTAATTTATGTCAAGTGTTTTACAAGTATGGAATTATGTACTTTGATTAATAAACTATTCTAGTTTATGCCAATGTTATAAATGGCGCCTAGTGGACGGAATTGAAACTATATCAATGCATGAACTCTATTTAGGGATTTCCCTCCTGGCCAAGATATTTATTGTGGAGATGGTGATGCAATTGGTGTTGATATACTAATCACCATACTGGGACATCTCACTCATGTTATGAATAATTACCTTAACCGTATGGAGAATTCTGATCCGCAATTTGCAGGATCAATGCATGATCGCTTCATGAGGAAACAACCACCAACATTCATTAGGAGTACAAATACCTTATTAGATGAGCAATGAATAAATTCCTTAAAGAAAATATTCCATGCCTTAGGGAGTAGTGAAGGGGAAAAAGTTATCATGGCAGTTTACCGCCTCACTAGAGATGCTGACCAATTGTTGTCATTGAATCAAAACGCAAAGGAATATGACAATGTATCAAATATGGAATGGAGTGAGTTCAAAGTTTTTTCTTAGAAAAATACTTTCCTCATGACCATCGAGGAGATATGGAAAGGATATTTCTGAGTCTCAGACAAAAGTTGGATGAGAATGTCGCAATGTATGAGGCTAACTTTACAAGGCTAGCGAGGTATGCTGGGGATAATATACATAACCCAAGAATTAAGATTGATCATTTATTTGATGGGTTAAAACCATTTTGTTGTCGAGTATTGATCTAAAAATCCTTCTTTTCGTATGAAGACATTGTCTCATGTGCTATCAAGATAGAAATCGAATTCTCTAAATCTTATGAAAATAATGTAAAGCAAGAGAAGAATAGAACGATAGAGCATGAGACAGATAAAGGAAAAAATTGAAAGAAGGATTTTACATTATGTAAAAATTATGGGAAGAAACACCCTGGTACTTGCGTAAAAGGAATGTGAGTTTTTTACAAATGTGGAGAAAATGGTCACCAGTCTCATGATTGCAAGGGAAAGAAGGAGGCTGTCAATTTTGAATGCTACAATTGTAGAGAAATGGGGCATTATGAAAATTAATTTCCTAAGCGTCTGGTAAACTTACCTCGGAAAAGGCCAAGGGATCAAGGCCAAGCTTATGCTGGTACTATAGTTGAAGAGGAATGATTAATATATTTGTATTTATGGACTTAAGGATTATGTTCTGGTTATGAGAATAACATGATATATAGAAGGATTTTACTATAGTACATGTTGTTTTCATTACGGTTTTAATATGACTAAGGTAATCATATTTTCAGTATTTGACAAATAAGAGATACATTACTCTGTTTGGATATTTTGATGTTGCGATTGATTTTGAAATTTAGATACCTTTTACAGAGAGTCTGGACATAGGTACTTTGGATAACTATATTATTTTAGAATGGATTAAGTTGAACTTTGGATAGTACTGTTCAAGGTTAAAAGATTACTTATGATTATTTTTGGAATATCATGATACTATTGTTTTAGGAAAAGGAAAACCAGTAGGTCGGGTGATAACCCATCAAATCGGACAAAGCTACATGAATCGAACCGACAACTATAGTGTGACATGCCTCTATTACCTACCAGTAGCATACAAGAAGTCCATGGTTATAACAGAATATTTTTTTTCATTATAATGGTATTTGTTAATGATGGTAACCTTATACTATTAGGATAAATATAATATTTTTGAATTTTATTATCTTTTGGAGTGATAGTTGAGTTTGTGGTAGAAATTAATTGAAGGATGAAAAAACTACTTATCAATATGTATATATATATATTAATCTTATTCTATGAAGAAATTAATTCTTTAGGGAAGGGATATTAAGACCAAAAATGTTTTATCCTAATACCTTATGTTTTGTTGAACTGATGATATTTTAAATCATCATAGATTGATGGCTTTGAGGCCCTCAATTCTACACTTGTTTGTGATTGATGACCTCAATCACTCCCTATAAATATTTATGTTTTCCTCTAATTACATGTATATAATTTCCACCAATGTTCACCTTTTCGAAACCCTAATTTGGTGGTGACATTCTAATCTCTTTCCCTCTTATTAAAACTAAATTTTATCAACCCTATTTTTGATATGGGTATTCCACAATGGTAGTTTCTATTTTCAACCTTTTATATTCAATGAACAATTTCAAATTGCAAGGATGAAATTATTTGAAGTAGGGGATAATAGGACACCCCATGCTTCCACGATATGTTTCCCTTTGGATAAATCAATAGCTTGCATTGTACACAACTTCGAGACTCTAACACATAACGACTAATCAAAGCAGCTGTTATGAATAGTAATACCCACTTTTTTGAAATTTTATAATTTTTATCTTTCAAAATGGACTTCATATTTGGATTCGGAATATCTAAATTAGCCTAGAGTGAATTTTTGATGTTTTTCTAAAAACTTTCAATTTTTGATGAATAGTAAAAAACACTATGTTATAGTTAAAAAACGAAATTTTATTTAAATAATTATTTATATTATTTAAATTTAATTAATTTTGAAATATATACATAATACATATAAAATATTAATTTAATTCATTGATGTTAGTTTAGAATAATTTTAGATATATAAAAATTTTATTGAATATTTCACCGTCGTTTACCCACCTCCTAGGAGAATATGGAAAATCATGTAAAACATTATTTTACCGCATCTGTGAGTGGAGTTTAGAAAATCCAAGAGACATGGAAAATATCAAGGAGTGAAATGTGGTTTAATAAGATAAAAATTTTTTGGTGAGTAATAACTTTTTACATTTATTTACCACGGTTAAATGTAAATAGGGTAATTAAGGGTAAAAATTATATCAATATTAAACTAAAACATGTCCTAATTCTATTGGACAAGTGTGTCTCGACCAAAAAAAACCTTAGGAATAAAATATTATTATTTAGGTCTATTTGGATTAGATTCAGACATTTATTATTATTTAATTCAAAGAAGAGTTAAAAGAGTTAAAATCAATGTTTAATTAGAAAAACATTTTTAATATAGGGGTATACATAAGATAAATTATGTTGTAAATATTAATTATAAAAATAAAACAATTTCTTAATTAATGGTATTTTAATTATAAATTTTAGACATTAAATAATTTAATTTATTTATGACACAATGATGATGAAGTAATTAATTTATTATTGAAATATTAAAATAATTGATATTATAAATAGCCAAATAAATTTAATATGAGATTTTTAATGAATTAAAATAATTTTATAGGTTAATATGACATGCTTGTATTGATTTAATTATGTTTTTTCTAAGTAATAATTCTGTTATAATTTTTACAAAAATCAAATACCAAATAGTGGTAAAATTGACATAAAAGAGATTTTAAAACAAATATTATACAATTAATTGATATTGAATTCCTAAAAATCTAAGGATCAGCCAAGGGACATTTATCATGATATTTGTATCATTAATGGACCATATGGAGGTCTATTTGATGGATATATTTTGTTTATTAACTATATAATATAAATATACATATTGACATGGTAAATGTCAATCTAATTAACTAAGAGTTAAAACTAAAAGATAAGGTTAATATAATGACCCAAACCTGTCTAAAATCTACTGGTTGAAAATATTTCGAACCATAACCTCCTTATACTTTTAATAATACACATTGGAACCATTATAAACCTAATATGTATTTATTATAAATTAATACTTTAGTTTTTTCTTAATGATCCCCTCCTCCCCCTTATAAAAGGATACAACTTCAAACCAATTTTGTACACATTAAATGCCTTTTGGTTCGTCCAAACCCACATGAATTCTCTATATACATCCCTCAATTCAACCTAGAGGCCTTAGTTAGATATTAAATCCAACATAAAGAGCCCTTTTGATCAAATTAAAAGGAAGAACCTGAAGAAGAGGTAATGTTTTCAGCACCCTCTTTCATGTACCTTTCTTCTTCAACTTCTTCATTCTTTATTATTTCCAATCTAAAATAATAACTCCAGCATCTACTATATACTGTGATGTTATTATAAATATGTTACAACCATATTCATTATTCTATCCATCCCTTGAATGACATGTCACCAAACGTGCGTGCGTACGGCTTACCGTCTCCACGTCATTGTGTAATTGTTATTCAATACATTATTATTTGGATGGGTATAATAATGATGTTTAATTCATGTAAATAATAAATATATCATGATAATGATTCTGTATATATGATATACCATCCAATTAAATATTATTTTAAATTCAAAAGAATGATATTGTCGCTCGTTCTTACGTACGGACTACCGTCTCCACGAACGCGATGAGATTCATTCCCCATAGTATCCATTCAAGTATAATTATCATTTAATGATTAAAAATAATGTTTAATTACTTAATATAATTATGTATATGAATAAGATACAACCAATCTATAACAAAAACGACTTATGTAACAAAACATACAAAATAAAACGAGTAAGCTAACACCCGATGTGACGATAATACAAAAATATTATTAACAAAGAAATGTTAAAAGATCATATAAGTTATCATATTAATGAATATGATTCTTGTATAGATTAATAACAATAATTTCATCATTATACATGAGGATAACTTCCCCGCAAAAAAGGTAATGTACAAGGTAAGGGGTTTTCATCTCACTCCTTATTCCCGTGAGATTCATGCCATATTACCACTATTACATTTTGGGTGGTGTATGTACTTCCCATAATTGTATTATTTATTTAATACACTTTAATTTATGTGTATTTACACATTAATTTTATTATACTTCATTCATTGGGTGTACGTTTCATAAGTTACCAAATTGGTAAGGGTTTATTTTACGATCTCTTCATTATCTGAGATTTTTTATACGTAATCATCTATTGGGACTTTTTAATCATCCACATCCATGTTTCTTAAAAATATATTTAAAAACATTCTTACTATTATAATGAATCTGGGTTAAATTCATTTTTACCCTTGTTGACTTTTTATAAGAAGTTTATAAAGGAATCATTCCGTCTTTTTCCAAACAAAGTCCTTTTTAACCTTTTCGAAAAAATTAAGGTACTAATGTCTTTTTTTAACTTTTACGGTGGGTGCGGATATTTTCCGCCATTATAAAATCTTCAAAGCTACCATTAAAATCTTATAAGAATATTTTTAATGTAATATATTTCTTTTAGAATTATGTGGCTTTTAAATGATTAAAAAACTAGATATTTCTCTCAAATAGTTTTCATTTCATCTATGTCAACATCCTTTGATTGATTTTAAGCTTATTTGAAGTTGAGTTATTATGATACAAATCATCCATATTATATTTAAGGTTTTTTAATATGTTTGAATATGTAGGAGTTATTTTTATTCCATTAATGGTTTATGATTAATGTTTTTTCATTCCGTATGAGAGTTTTAATACAAATGTTTATGTCATATTTCACTCCCTTCTTAAGATGAATGTGTTGGACTAGTATGTTCTAGGTTGGGGTTCGCTTACAACAGACCCTCCTGGTTGGTGTCCAGTTATTAGAGGCACTCCGGGTAGGTCTCCAGTTATTAGAGGCACTCTGGGATGGTGTACGTATATTAGAGGCACTCCGGGTTGGTTTCCCATTATTATAGGCACTACGGGTTGGTGTCTCGTTGTTAGAGTCACTCTAGGATGGGATCCGGTTATAGTTATCTCTTAGGTCTTGGCATGAGGTCTTGACACAGAAAATAATGTTCGACATTATGCATTCTTTCATTATAAAAGTGGTTAGTGATATTGCATGTGATTATTAGACTAGTATAATGTCCATGTGAATATGTAAATGGAATTATTTCATTTTATTTATGCCATATTATGCTGATGTTCAGGTTTACAAAGATTTTTTTAGTTATACATTGCCTTAAATGTTTATGTTTATTTATGCAAGTTTCTTCTATATTTTTATCCTTACTGAGCATCTGAGCTCACCCCTTTCAGTGTATTATTTTTCGCAGGATGTGAATAAGTATTTTATGAATGACCTGCAGGGATAACATACAGAGATATGACTGTGAAGACAATATGTTTTTGTCGTTTTCACTTTTTTATGTGATGTAAACCTTATGAATGTATCTAGTGATTCCAAGGCTACTAAACAAATCGGCCTTTCCAGATTTTATCCCTTGTGATCATGCCAATGTTATGTAAAAATGCACCAACTCTGGGTAACTGGGTTTGGGGCATTACATTGATGGATAAATTTAGCAACCGAAAGATGGTCTCATAAATATAATCCCATATAGTAGTATAATAATTCAACATGTAGTATCTTTTTTAAGGTTTCCTACTTCTTTATTGTGATTTTGATGAGATTCATGAACATATCATTAATATATAATTGTTTCCTAAAGTAATAAATAATTATTTAAAAAATAGCGTGATGAACCCGAACTTCTATCCTCTTGAACAATGTGAGTTCCTAATTTGTGTTGGTTTTGAAATCCCATATAGATATATATCATGGGAATGCATCTCTATGACTTCTTATTGATTTGAGAGCCATTGGTAGTTTCTATGAGAGTAGAAAATGGTAAAACTGAAGTGAATGATTCTAAAACCATAATTTTCCGAACAAAATCAATCATTAACACCCAATATTCATCATTATAAATGGTGATGAAATCAATGGGAGTCAATAAATTATATGTTTCAATGAAATCTTTTAATAGTGTCACCCATTTCATAGGTTGAGAAGGATTTATTTCAAGGTTCCATTACAGAAATTATTATGATTCACCATAAAATAAGAAACTAAAATAGTTACACTACATGAAACTCTCTATTAATAAAAATGATCGGTAGACAATGAGTCGGGCCATTTTGTTTTTCATATATTAAATTAACTAAAATGGTATGCCTAACATATAATCCTTAAATAATATATCTATGTTCCTAGGATATATTAAAATATTTATATAAATATTCTACATAGGTTACATTTTTAAAACAATCAGAAGAAAGAATGTTATGTAAATTGTGAATACATAATATATAATGTATCACAATTTTTATAATAACATGATATGTGACTTAATTACTTATTGTATTTGAGAATATGGAAACTCCTCTCTATGATACCACCCCGACCCCAAATCATTAATTCCTCATGAGAATGATCTCAATCATGAGCAATGGTAGTATCCTCCATGTGTTGTAAATCAACATTACCCACCTGATTCATTAATATTTGGTTGGTGAACACAGTTGATAAGAAATTTAATGTACAAAGTATGATCTCAGTCAACGAGGCCATATGTAGAGGACTCTAGAAGAAAACGTCAATTTATTTTTTCAATTTTAGAACTGTTGCAATGAATCAATCGACACCTGTTGCCAACACCACCCACTTATGAACCTTATACCAACAGAATGGAAATTAAAAAAATCATCAAGATATGAAAATGGATCTGAGAATCAACTATAGCTATATTATTGTTTAAGAGAAACATGGTAAGTCCCCAGTCCACTGTTGCCACTATTATCATCTAACAATTTTTAAAAAATTTCCTACTGAGGGAACCACCCAACAAATTTCTCCCCTAGAAACTCATGGATGGGTATCAATGCGGTCTCACAGGATTTTTGTAATATATATATATAAGAGGGGGATCATATCACAATATTCATTGATGAATCATGACATCATATTCTAGAACTGGCTATTTAGTAGGATCATGTCGCTTCTCACATGGATCTTATCAACAAGAATATTTTTATAATAATTATTATAGAGTAACATATTCCTCCCACATACATAAAGTCCATATACATACTATGATGGAAGATAATAGAAATGAGATAGCTTATATACATTTATAAATTGATAAAAACTTCTAGCATATATTGGAGGCAATGAATTTGCATGCCGATATTACAACACATATGTTGCTGATGAGTCAATTCATTCTCACAACAATAAAAGATCCCCACCAAAATATACAAGCATTGGATCATATAAAGGTATAAAATCATATATATATTCCAAAGTCCAATGAAACATATAACCATGATATGTATGAACATGGGGACACTTTTGAGTAAGAAAAAATTTATACAAAAATCCTAGAGGATTTTTAGAATTTTATGATTATGAATAAGGCACGTGAGTGGGCTCATATCGTCATTCCTACTAGGGCTCACCAACTCAATCTGACAGATTTCATGGGATAGGTGCACCTTCATGTCAAAGAGAAAAAATTCATACTATAATCGGATACAAATAGAAATATACACATTATCTGATTGTAGTTCTTTAGTGAAACATGGAAATCACCTCTAGGTAGGCTCATATCCCATTTGATGATACTACTTAGCATATTTTAGTATATTATGGATGATAGGATAATATTTTTAGTTATATATATGGATGACTAAACCAATATCCTTTAGAGATGTATAAGATAAAAATTCATTTACTTATACCATTATGGATGACTATTAGGAAATTTTAATTGGGATTGTATATTATAACTAGGATCACACCCCCAACTAATCTATGATTGACAAACACATTCCACCAAAACCCACTAACAGACACTTATTCCATACGATAATATGTTTTCTCATCAGCATACTCTAGAATATCTTCAATAGGGTGTCCATACACCTATATTACTATACATTAATCAATACGTTACTGAAAATTTCTTTTGTCATGCTCATATCGCTTATCAATTCCAAATGTTAGGTCTGTATATTATATCCACAATGAATAAAAAGTTTAAAGAACTCATCTATTCAAGAATATTTTTTCAATGATGTTCAATGAAATTTTTAAACACCTAAAGGAAATTTAGTCTATTAAGACAAATAAAAAGGTAATAACTATATAGTGTTACTGCAAAGATGCATAAGTGGGAATGAACTCCTATTGTATTCCATGTAAAACCTCAAAAAAGTAACATCTCTATTGGATAATGAAGTCACCCTCTTTCCTAAAATCCATTTTATATAGTGTTTAAAATAACATTGGGAATAACAATATATAGTTAAATATCATCTACCATCAGTACTTTACCATGCATAGTTAGGAATCCATATAAGCGACCACTATAGTTGGAATACGTGAACGTATAAATCCCCAATAAAGAAGAGGTATATATGGATGTATGAAGATATTAGGTTTGAAAAAACATCCCATCCATGTTCTAGTCCATTTCAACATCTGACTATAATCTCCCAACTGATATAAAGAATGTATTTCTTCATTAATTACTATATAATATATGTGAGAGTATTTAGTGACTAAAGGAAAGAAACCTCCTTTATCATTGATATGAGGGTAATATACGGATCATAAATACACTAAATTTTCTTATGGACGTGGAAATGTTCCCTATAAAAAAAAGCCTATGATTATAAGAGTATAAAAAATTCCTATAATGTGTTTGTTGATGTGTCATAATAACTCTCTATTGAATAATTTGCAGAGGCTTGTAAAACATATGTATCTAAGGATGGGAGATTTATGAAGGAATGTACTACATTATATCACAAGAATAGAAAATATATCCAATTGCAACCTCTTATAATGTTATAGTCACATGATATATTAGGAGGACGGGTGACATGCAAGGGATTTGGTTGATAAAGAGAGATTAATTCACTATGAGGATTCATTGACACTGCAAAAGGTAAGAGAGGGCCACTGGTAGATTCTTATGCTTGGATACTAAATAAAGTTTTAACATGTATAAAAACATGAATATGATATTTTGTACCTTCTATGAATATAAATTAATAAGTTACTATAATAATATAATTCCATTTCTCCTAGCTAAATCATAAATACAATTTTTTCAGATAAAATGCTTCACAATACGAGCTTCTATAACATCCATCTAGTAGATAACCCAACCCAAATGGATGGGGGAATTCATACCACCCCCTCCACAGAAAAGTTAATAAAACCCAAGGAGGATTCCTGAAATAATTATTGTGTGTGAACTAAACCCATCCCATAGGGTTGAAGGAATTTTTATATCAATCGTTACCACAAGGATCATCCCACTATTTGAGGGTCTACTAAAAATAGAAATCAGTTCTAGATTTATGGCCTCCCATACGATTAGTGGAATTTATATCTATGTTTTTTCTAATGAACCATTTTATTTTAAGGCCCAAATATTTTAAAAAAGAAAAAAAATTAGTGTATGCAACATGCACCATAGAACCCAAATAACCAGGAAGAATTTAATATGATTGTTGTAAGATATCGATTAAATTAGAAAGAATGATTACATTTAAATAAATTATAATAAATATTTAATTTTTTTCATATTAAATTTGTTGATATAATATAACCAAATAATCACTGAATTCATATATTTCTAATTTATTCATCAAACACTGGTAATCTAAAAAAATTATTTTCATTACTACTTATGAGAAAATATAATAATAATTTTCATAAAAATGAATAAAATTTCATAGATAAAATGACTCTAATTCTTTATTAATTTTACCATAAATAACATAGATTGATATTTTGGGATTTCATTCAATGTATTGATTTTTAGTGAATAATGTAAATTTACATTTTAGTGAAAAAAATTATTTATTTTGATAAATTAAGTAATTAAAACGTAAAATTTTTCATTTAATTTTATTTCACTATAACCTAAGTCATATGTATTAATATTTTATTCAATTATTAAAATTAAATCATATATATATATGTGAGATGTTAGTATAAGTAAATTTGTATGCTTAAAATGCATATTTTTATGAAATCTATTTAGAAATTCATAATTTGTCTCCCTTATAATTAATTAACATAACCCATAATGTGGAATAATTTAAATAAAATTAATTTAAATATTATATCTATTATTCTGAATTGAAATTCAAATAATGAATAATTCTTGTAATAAAGTTAATATAAAATCATATTTTCTCGGAAAATTAAATTTTTTAGAAAGAAGCCTTTCATCAAGATTTCATATGTCTCATATATTAAATAATAGTTTCACACCTCAATGAATTGATTTTGATAAAATTGATTCAATATTTGTATTTATAATAATTAATATGTTTTAGGAAGGTTAACAAACTTTTAGGATAATAGGAATAAATAGTTTAACAATAACTAGAAACAACATAGCCCAAATAGTATGAATGTTTATATTTTCATTTTATTAATATAATGATGATAATTGTTTCTATTACTCTATTTGTTACTAAATATTGACATTGAAAATGTTATACTTTTGATACATTAAAACATAAATTTCATTTTTGAAATTATACGGTTATATGCAGATGAGGCAGCTTTACTGGGACTATATCTTGTGCAGGTGACTTCTGAGTTTGTCCATTTGATTCAAAAGAGGATGTCTACCGCACAGTCTCGACAGAAATCTTATGCTGATCCCAATAGAATACCCTTGGAGTTCGTGGTCGGGGATCATGTTTTCTTAATTGTTTCAATGAGGTTGGGAGACAGACGGATCAAGAGATAGGGTAAACATTCACTGAGGTATGTGGGGCCATTTGAGATTCTTGAGAGAGTCAGGCTGGTTGCTTATCGGTTGTAGTTACTATAGTGGTACCGAGCCATGCACAACGTCTTACATATATCACAGTTCTGCCACTATCATTCAGACATGTCTCACATTTTTTAGACCTAGGAGGTTGAGCTTCCGATCTATGCATCTTTTAAAGAGCAGCCAATTTGTATCGTTGATATGAGCATAAAGGTTCTCTATGGCCAGTCAGTTCCTCTCATACAGGTGTTATGGCCACATGGCCGAGTCCAAGACGAAACCTGGGATCAAGATACTAACGTACATGCTCAGTGGCCAGATCTGTTCTGAGTTTTATCTTCTCCACCCTTGGAAAGGCAATTTGGGGTCGAATTTCTTTAAGGGGAGAAGGTTGTAAGAACCCGGTTCATATTTTTGAGGTACATATTTCTTCTTTTCTCTTTTCCTTAAGTTTTTTTGAGAGAAATAAGGAAAATACGGAAAATCACAAATTTTGAGACTACATTCCATGTACTATCCCACACGCCATGTACTTTAGCAGTGTGGGATGAGTACATAGGGTGTGTAGCCATGTTGGTGACGAAGGGTATAAAAACTGACTACACACAGTGTAGTGGGTATTTACATGTCATGTAGTCAGTCAAAATGTTAATAGTAAGGTGGTGGAAGCAGCCACTAGCTGATCATTAGTACATGTTGTGTACTCATTTATTACATGTCATGTACTCATGTCGACCAATAAGAAGTGCGGTGGTGGAATGGTAGCCACCAGAGGAACAGTTAAATGAAAATTAAACATCGTGTACTTAAGAAGTACATACCATGTATTTTTTTTACTTAAAATGGGAAGTAGCCTCCCATGTTCACATGGAAGGAATAGAACTGGTGTAAGGTTCATGAGAGAGGGCCAGACCTTCTAGGAGCTCCAGATCAAACACCGGGAATCTATTTCCTCTTATGTCGATCTCGTTGGAACCACACAGAGAAGCCCTCTACTCTACTTGAGTAGTTATTGACAATTAATCCTCTAAGGGATGTTATTTGAGTTTGAAAAATATTCTCATTCATGTCAGGTATACATCATTCTTGGACGATTTAAGGAAATTCCTTTGCGTATACCGTTCTGGGGCGTTAAAGGTAGGTGGCTAGGTGCTTAAATTTTAATTGTTGTGCATTTTGTGTACAGTTGTTCTACGAACCCATGATGGGGTGTCGTGTGGCTAAGACCGTGGATGTTTTGAATAACTAAAACTATATAAGTTATTAAATGTGATAATAAACTTATGTTTGGGATCACTACTTGGATCCAGGACCACCCCTGGGGTGCATTCATATATTTATCCATTTGGTAAGGATACTCAAGGGTATGCCATGTTTACGTTATGAATTACTTTTTTCTTTAAGAGGAATTTTAAATAATTTCATGTTTATATGTTGGGCATGACCCAGTAACTTTATAGCCTGAGGGAGTGGCCTGATGGCGAGATATTATATATGCCTGAGGGCAAGATATTATATATCTTGAGGGTGTGGTTACATAAGCTTGATGGCGTGGATATTATATAGCTTGAGGGCATGGTTACTTAATCCTGAGGGCGTAGATATTATATAGCCTGAGGCCGTGGTTACTTAATACTGAGGGTATGTATATTATATATCCTGAGGGTGTGGTTACTTTATATGCCTAAGGGTGTGGTTACTATAATGGCCTGAGGACGTGGTTATGTCATATTGGCCTAAGGGAATGGTTCTGATGAGCACAGATTGTTATTAAATTAAATGGGTAAATGAATAATAAAATGAGAATATAACTGGAAAACTTATTTACTTTAGAGTACTGATTAGTTTATTGCATTTTATTACTGCACACTCTTGTTTCATATTTTAACATCGTTTGGCACATGCCTTTAGTGGGTGCCTGCTGGGATTTATTTCTCACACCCTGTAGGAGTCATGTCATCTGCTCAAACAGATTTAATTTCTGCAGGTGTAGAAAGGGGAAAGAGTCCCTATAATGGTACTTGATTATTGTTGAGGAGTAGGGGAGCATGGGACAGGGCTTAGGCTTGTGATGCTACCGATTTCTCTGTATTGTTTTGAGGTAGTCTGTATTGTATTGTACTGTAATGTTGTATAACATGATATGGATATTTTATTAGAACTTGAGACATGTTTCATCATTATCTATATAACTATTGGTTATCTTTCAATGCAGTTTTTTATTTTAGATGTGTATGGTTTATATCATCTGATGTTGTTGTATGTTTTATCTTGTATTGCGATGTGCTACACTTTAACAAATGAGGGCATTGTTTTCCCACTATCAGACCTGGTCCCTCGCTTCTAGTCGGAAGCCTCTGGTGTTTGAAGAAATGCGCTTGAGGTCATGTGACCAACCAGGTTTAAGGCACCCATTGAGTGGAACCTGGATCCAGGACGTTATAAGGATATAGTACTAATAAATATTTATTATTATTTCTTCATGGTTATTATTGATATATGTTTCTAAAGAAGTGTTTAATGTTGTTTCCAAACTCCCATATTACATTTATATTATCATTATATATCATGACTCGTTATTAATGATTATGATTCTTAAACCTTATATGTCCGATTCAAATTCATATTGTACAAAATTCAATACATTATTTATATAATTAATTTTTATTCTTCTGTGAGGATTTATAGATTACCCGCATCTTATGTAAATCCCCATGTAATCAAATTCACTTTTAAAAGATATGGAATTTCAAAATAATTTTAAAGATGTTTTCAAAAATGTTTTTATATCCATGTATCATGTATATGCATTATTCACGTAATTACCCAGATGAAATAGGATTCTCGGTCTTTTGGGTTGTTTTATGTGAATTATTATTCAACAAATCATTAATTAATATGTAAAAAAGTCTACGGTTCTCATACAGATCATTAAATATAGTATTAAAATCCCCAAATATATCTTTAGAATATGCAAATTGAATCCCAAATAATCCACATACCATAGGAATGAGAGTCTTTTTATCATTATCATCACCCGAGAATTAATTTCACTTCATTAGTATTAGAGTTAAATATCATTGTATGGTATCCTAGTATTTCTTCTATCCATAGTATCCTCTTTATTATTGGGTTCACTCGATAAGTAAAAGATGAAACACCCTTAAGGGAACTATTTATTGATTGGGACATATGGATTATATAAAAAGGTGATCAATCCCTATAATGGCCAGATGAAAAAATATTACAACATGACTAGGTGTTTGATAAATAAATATAATGAAACCCTCTAGGGAGGATTAAGAAATGAATAATTTACAATTATATTGAGAGTGTTAGTGTAACCACCATTACACAAAACACCTTAGAGAATGTTGTCACAATCAATAAATTAAATGATGTGGACAAAGGCATGGATACATAGGAATGAAATTTTCAAACCATTCATTGAGTTTTTGGAAATATGGATTTACAATCTAGTGAAGAACATATGCTGAATGAGAGAAGGTTATAGAACATAGAACCACATTATGTATACTTTCATCCTACATGGTATAAATGATACAATGGATAATGAGAATGGTTTGGTATGAAACCTTTCTATTCCTAGATGATATGAAATTCCATATATATATGATTTATTATAAAAATATTTTATTTGGATATAGAATCACTATTATATTAATGAGGATATACTCAGGGGAAACATTCCTACATGGTATTTTTGTTATATAGAAACAAATATCCCATAGATGATACATCATGGGGACTGTAATATTCCTGTAAAAGAATAATTTAACCATCAAGATGGATCTATATGATAAAATATTTTCAACATCAATGTATAAATTGAGGATGTTCACAACGTCTCTCCATTGCATCGATATCCCTCCCACATCATGGAGATCATTTGGTCAAGGAATCAATCATGAATAAATGGGATATGAAAACATGACAATCTCTTCAACCCTCACACAATAACTATATAGTATTGGTTTTGAATATAGTGACACCTACATTACATATCAATATCATTGAATCATTTACTACCCAAATGGATTAGAGGAATGGGAGGAACACATTTTTGCAACCCGAAGAGAATCCATATCCATAATCGGTGGATGATAAATTACCCCATAAAATTTTGGTAACACTATATTCTCATCATTTGACAGTGTGGGAGATCCAGGAAATCATCTTGTAATTTTATTCCTTAATTAATCCTGATGATGGTTCCTCAAGATATTCTGGAAGAGACTATACTGAGAGAGTTAATATAGACATTGGTAGGTTCAATATTAATTTGGAATATCATCCTTCTATATGTGTTCATTATAGGATGAGAAGACATTTTTCATTAATTTTTCTACCAGATCAGCTACATTTTAAGTAAAAATAAGATTTTCGGCCTAAAATATTTGATGAAATTAAATATTGAGGGGGTTTATAACATTAGTAATTAATGTAAGGGTTATAATTATTGATTAAGTGTCACTCTATCAAAAGGAAAATTTCATGAACATTGGGAATATAATATTTTGGATCAAATCAAAACAACATTAATCCCAATGATGTATTTAGGAAATGTATTGTGAGTTTTTAGTGATTGAAGAATTCCTAGAAGATGACATTTAGTTAAAATAGTCAAAATATTAACTCACACTGATGGTATAAGGGAAAAAATCATTTCAAGGTATACACTGAAGATGTGAGACATAAAACAATATTAGTGACCATTTAAACACAAATGTATCCCATGAGTCATTATGCTTCTCAAATCGAGGAGGAACAATATAAAAATCCCGCTGTAGTAGAAAAAAAACATCGCATGGTTTCTTATTATTCATGGAAATATGAAAAAACGTATTTCTTGTTACATTTTAATATTTATTTTTTATTTTCTTTCATTCATTGAAATTATCCTACTGATGAAACCAGAACCTATGAAACCACATGATTTTAGCAACACAGACCTTATTTACTACATCCCCTTGCATATTTTACTTGATTTTTATCAAATTCATCCACTATAGAATACATGATTCTGGAATGGTGACACCATAAAAGGTCATGACATATGAGATGCATGTATCCATCACTATACCAGAAGAAGAGGGTGATCGTAATGATTTTCCAACCATTTTTGGATAGAATACCGATAACTAGACAACAAGAAGAATAGTTGAATGAGCTCATGAAATCCTAAGATAATAGCTTCACAATATTGAAATAATCATAGAAAATAGGGAATAATAATTTAATACACATTATAGAGTAATAAATAATCTTTATACATATGAAAACTCACAATATAAATATTCAAATCCAGCTTTTACACAGTCTCCAAATCATTTAGACTTCATTACATCAACATCAATATAACAGTAACCACCAAACCAAATGGAACCATAATCTGATAATGAGATCATTTTTATTTATTCTAACATAGTTCTCCTAACATATAATGTCTATGTTGATGATGTTACCTCTGAGTATGAATTTCCCATACATAAATGGGAAACTACATTCATGATATTAGAATATTAAGATACAAGGGATGAAATAGTCATGGATGAAGTCAAGATTCTAGTCAAATTCATGTGCAATCCATATATGAAGAATTTTTCATTAGGTGAGAACTTAAGAAATCCCAATTGAAGCATGAATATTTGTTACTACCCTTCTGTGGTTGTTCGTGGACAATCATTTTACATGACCAATTGGCATGTGTGTGATTTTATGAGCATCATATACACATGGGGGGCTCAGTGTGACCTACTACACTAAGTGAAGAGGGTCCGTTGAAATATACTCATGTACTTTTTCTCATCCACCTCAACCACTATATATTCTCAAACACATTATAGGACAAACCCATACATAGGAAAATAGTCCTCTAAAAATGATATTCAATTAGATTTTTAGTAGCTCAAACCTAACATTCTATTTTAAATACTACCCATCATCAAAATAACTCATAGTGGCTTGTATATAGGCCATCCAGAATCAATTGGTGTTTTAGAAAAAAATTGATATAGCTAGGGTTTAATGAGTGGAGACTATGTCATCATAATCTCATATGAATATCTCAAAAACATAACATGATCAGAAAGATGTTATCTGCGGATATATTAGTACTCTAAATGTTTTAGGATGTCTCGAAAAAGTATATATCAAAAGGTAACTTGTTGAGAATTTTTCGAGATAAACAAATTTAGTTATAGAACCTATGAAATATGGGATATAGAGTGGTGGACTCTTCTTCGAAAAGCATTCCATTCAATGGTATAAAAATATTGATGAATGGCCTCTCGATAATGTCCTGAAAAATGACAAATTTTTGGATCACATAATTCGTGTATATATACAAAGACCCAATATATAATGTTTCCCCTAGACATTCATCAATCCATGTCAATATAGTGGCACTGTCAATATTTCACCCATTCATGATAAACTAAATCGATGGAATGTTCTAAAGACTACATAGTAAATGTTCCTCCTCCATGTTGTTTGAGGCCATATATAATGGTGTAGGATTCTAAAATAGTGAAGGAAAAAAATAGTGGATGATGATATGTATGTTTCATCGCAAAATAGCTATGGTACATCCGATGTGATTCAATTGAGAATGATCGATATTGATAATGTGTTTCCCATAAACCTGATTGAATCGTTATATTCATTCCTTCAAATCTATCATGAACCAAAAACATCACTAGGTTTATACCGTGTGATTGAAATATCATTACCTGAAAATGATCATTGAGATAAAATTAGACTAAATCTTTATTGGGATATAATAATTCTCAACTAACATTATCAGTCGTCAAATATTCTCATGACACAATCTCGACAACTTCAGATATCTAAATCTTTCATTTCGATAATATCAGAACAAACCAAGATTATCATTTTCTGAATCAATTTTTTTTTAATATTTATGTTTAGGATTCCAATGTATCATCTCAAGGATTAATTTATCACAATAGTGATTGGAATACCATTAGATTACCCACAACTTCTCAAAATTAATATATAGACACATAGATGTAATAAGGAGAAGATTAATTCAACAATTACATTTATTCATTTGAGGAATGTTTCATCACCACCATTAATGAGATATGGTAGGGGAATCTGGTAAAAAAATTTGTCCCAAGTCCTATATTGATTATTGTTATCATTACCCACAGACATAATGTTATGTAAATTTTATTTATAAACAATCTTCAATTCATGTTTTCATAGAATTATATAGAAAAAATATTGATGAACCCTTAGGTAGAATCTCATCACCTAGGTTCTATTAACGAACATTAAGGATTCAAATAGATAACTAGGATAACTATCCCATCCCAAGCATGATGTGTAGAATTGGATGTTGAGAAGTTGATGAGTGTCAACTTTTTTCAGATGTACAACACCCAAAATGAATCCCCAAAAACATATGCATCATGAAAATCAACGAGAAGATCAGGGTTGGAATTGATTATTGGGATCTTAGTTGACATTACATGAAAGATGATTTCCCTTTCTTAATCATATGTAATTTTATCAGTTAAACATAATGATTTAATTCCCCTCCCTTCACAGATGGTTATTCATGGTATATTCCAATAAATATTGGCCCTAATGATGTGGAGGACACTTCCTTTTGATCACTCTGAGGTATATTTTTCGATTAGGTCATTCCCTTCAGATAAAATAATTATTACGCCACTTAATGAACACCATTAAAAATATATTTAAACCCTTCATGGAATTTATAATGTTAATTTATAATGATTTAGTGGAGGTTAAATGTCAACAATGATTTGATCACCTCACTGATATCCAATAAATATCAAGAAAGACGTAATAATATAATTTGTAATGATTCATATGAAGTGTGATTTCAAATAATTTTTTGTGAATTTCCTTATCATTATGGTATTCCACAATAGTTTCATGGAAAATTTATGAAATACTAGTAAAGTACAATCAATTCCTCCTCCTCAAAATCACAATGTTCATAGGGGGTATAGGGAATACTCCCTTATATTGTATGTTTCACAGAAAACCTATATATAAAATATCTTTATGTCACTATATTATTGATTATGGGATTAGACTAATGATGATAAAATCACTTAAAATAATATTTTGGGAATCTCAAATACTAACAACTATAACCACTTGTTTTGATGCATCCAGTAGAGTGAAATCCAATTATCCTATGTGTGGCTTCCATGGAATGATCACAATGTGATGTCCTGATAGAAAATATAATACAGTGAATGAAAATATCTTCTATTATATTACTACAATAATTCTAGTTTTTGAGACGTATAATTATTGTATTGAGAAGAACTACCTATTACTCATATTCATAGTGGAAAATAAGAGTATTTATTTTTCTCATTACAAAGTCATTTTGGTCTCCCATATTTAACAGATCATATATACCTTTATCAACCCAATTTATAAAATTAATTTGTCCCATGGGTTGTTATCCAAAAATAGTATGATATCAAGTTATTTTTATTTATGGGTTATAAAGGGTAGTCTCAATCAAATTTCATTGTAGAACGTCCCACATTGTAAAGTAAAACATTTGATAACAAACATCATGATGGATAAGTTTTTATGCCCCTACAACTTCACAAATATTGGATATATACTTTTATGGTTTCCCTTAGTGTCCTTTTGTAAATGTGATAGAAGACCTAAATCATAGACATGTTCGTCTAGGAAGTTTATTTGCTTCCATAAACAAGGGTGTTTTACCTACTCTTTTAAATTGTATGAATTATTCCCTAATAATTGGGAAGAATACTACGCCCTAATTTCCATCTTAGTGATGTCCATATAGCTATAAATAGACAACATAAATATCATAGTGCAATCAGAGATAGTAGTTAAAGAAATCCCTGACATGGATGCCATCAAGATGGAATAATTGGACCCTCTAACCACATACATCATATGATTGATGGAATAACTATCATTATAATGAACATTCAATCAATAAAACTGATCAACAAATGTATGTACTGATGGATCAACTTATACAGACACATCGTGGGACGATGCCAACTAGGAAAAAGTTGTTTTCTGTTTCACACACTGATGTATGGTCTCATTAATATTTTTTGTTACATGGATGAAATAAATTGGTTCAAGACTACCTCAGAGCATGATGGAATTATATCCACCCTTAGATGGTTGTATCCAACAATGGATTACCTCTAAAATTAAACCCTCTCACCAGATCAAGAAAAAATATAATAGACTAAATGCCGAGAAAAAAACCTCACCATTTGGGAAGTCTTGATTAAAATAAATCCTTCTATAAATGGGGATTAAAATATGTAATCCATAAATAGATTACAGAAGGAGATATTCATATAGTCGTGGAATAATTACATGCAATGTCCTATAGATCATATCCTCTTAGGAAGAGAAACTCTCATTAAATTTAACATCGTAGCTACTACTAGAAATAAAAAATATAGGACTTTATGAAATTCTCAAAGAAATTTTATGTATTATAGATTCATGTAACCTTTATCCATCAACCCCTATATATTCTACAAAATGTTAAGTATTACTATCCATTTTTTGATAATAGACATTATGGGGTTATATCCTATAACTATAACCATGTAGTTTAAATAAATCCTTACTTATACAAATATATTTTCCAAATGGGCTATGTCCAAAAAACTCTAGGATATATGTATAAATAATAGAATTAATTTCATGATGTCAACTATCATCTATAGATTTAGTGTCCCTCATGTAATACTGATGGAATGCAACACAATATTCTATTCTTTTCAATTTAAAAAATTCATCCATGATTAATACATTGACTCCAGCCATTTATCTCATTCTCCTGAAGTGGAACATATGTAGACAAAGAAATAAAATAATAATTTTTCTATATACCAAATAAAATTGTGGATATAGATAATAATTTAGGTCATTAAAAGATTATTCATTCTTTATGGTCCTATAATACCACTATATATTTTTCCACACAAGAGACCCCATATCTAATGGTTTAATGAAAAAAAGAAAGTATCCCCCTAGAAGTGCAGTTTCCATCACTTTAAATAGATATATTTTAAAAATGATTAGAAAAAATTAATTATAAAATTGGATGGATGTATTGGAATAACTCAATGATAAAAGGTTTAACACAATTCATAATCTCAAAGTATACCAAAATAGGTTTGCATGAACCTTAAATGAAAGCAATCACAACCATTTTTCCATCAAGGACAGCTAATATTGGTTCACATAACCCCAATCAAACTAGGAATGAAACATCCAAATACTAAACCCATGTGGGAAGGACCTTTCATCATACATTAATTTTATTCCAATAGAGGTTACTCATATTCGAGAATGTTTAGGAATTGTGTTTAGCCCCCATCAATTCAAGGATCATCTTGAATAATTTTTTATAGAAAATGTTAGAGATTAATATTCATGGAATAATAGATTTAAAATATATGTAATCTGTTTTCCATACATCCTGATGTTATTCTACATGGAATACATTCTTACTGAATGACATAAAATTGTACGTAGGATTATATATTACGAATGATTCACTACACATGATATATATTTATAATAAATAAATATGAAGTAATACCATCCATATATGTGACTAGGATATTCTTCAAGAATTTCCTTTTCAAGAAATAAATATAACATAATTACTATTATTATAGGATTTGTATTGATGAATTGATCTAAAATCATATGTACAACCAGAATATAAATTGAAAAAAACCCCTCTCTATGTTTGGGTCGAACATACAAAGGTCATTTTCCATTTCTAGAATGGTGTATTGATTATTTCCTATTATCATATGATATGTAGTTACACCTATAGCACTAATCCTAGGTCCAACCCCAATATAAACATTTATCCCATTAATGCATATGGGTGTGATATGTGTGGGGAATATTCATACCATAATTATATGCGACCTAATTCCTTTTTTACACAATATATGAAGTGATGATTGGATCTCAAAAAAATGTTTATCCATAATATAAATAGAAAAAATATTTACCCCATTCATATGGATCAAAACGTTATAAATAATTTTATAAATATTAAATATGTAGGGAATGATTCATGTTTGCATACAATAAATAGTGATGCTTAGATCTCTAGTCCTAAGTCCAACAACAATATAAACTGAAAAAAGTATCCCCTAATGTATGGGTCAGAATTAAACATGGAACATTATATTTAATGACTATGTTTTACTATATTCATGTTCCCACAAGATACATGGTGATTCATATATTCCAAATCTTAGGTACATACATAATAAAAATGAGAAAATGTACCCCACACATCGTATGTGTCTATCGTGTGTAAGGAATATTAAATCAATGAACAATGTGTGACCTGATTCTAAATTATCATATGATATTTAGGGACTCTTATATCTAAATAATGGACCGATATGCGTCATATATACCAATATCCCCCTCTCTATTTATGGACAAATCCTATGGATGAATCTTTTTAAGTATTGTGTGTGGCATTATTCCTACTACAATATGAAATATAGTGATGCATGGATCCATAATATAGGGCCTATCTAAAATGAGATAAATATACACTCTCCTGATATAAAAAATCATAATGTTTGTGGAACATTACATTTATAATATATATGATCTTTGATTCTAACTAATATAGGATATGTCATTATACTTGGATCCTACATTCTTGACCCAACCATGGGTTTCTATCACCCTAGTCATATCTCCCAATGTTAGTTTTATACATGAAGTGGTTATAGTATACATTATGTTGTGAAGAAACCTATATATCCCCATTCATATTTCACAATTTAGCATAATAAATTGCCTACATATCCCTTATTTCTCAGGAAGAGCACGACTAAAGTGAGATTATGGAACATTGAATGCCGCTCTGACTTGATTGATTGACACATGTCATGGATAGGGAACTACATCCTAGTATAATGAAATTGAAATTTATTACAACATCCTCATTTGATGAAATTAAACAAATTGACAAGATCATAGTCATGTGACATTAAACTACAGAATCGGAGGATTTCAAGATGAACAGATCATCTCTCTCATGATTATGCATTCAATAGTTTAATATCTTATCACATAACCAAAAAATGTGTTCAATACATGTTGTTATAGACATTAGGGTCCTAGAACCCTTGTTTTATATTTATTTTACCCTAAAAAACATCATATGTATGATACATATGTTAATACATACCAATTTAGGACACTGATATTTTTCTATTGAAACCCCATTAACCATGGCCTCCCAAACTCATTATTCTACCCTATAGAAAATTGGTAATATAGACTAGTTAATAAAAATATAAACCAATATTATTTTGTCATGATTAATTAATTTACTATGAAATTTTTCCATGTAGGTGTTTTGGTCAAAGAGGGTACTCCCTCTTTAAACCAAAGAGTTGTTGTACTACCTACATGGAATTTAGGATTCCACCATTATCAATGGATGACAATTAAACACTATTATAAAAATATAATTAACATAGATATTATATGGTTATCATTTACATTTCATATAGAAAAACTATTATATTAGATTTAGATTCTATCAATGTTTAAAATATGTGCACCATACCCACTATAAATGAATGATTACAAACATGTATAATTTTACCCATTTCATTTGAGGTGTGAATATACAATAAAGACATAACATCATAGATCAACTATTTCCATTTGGAAACCCCTAATACAAAGTGCATTTCTTCCATTTTCCCCACATCTATGATGGATCATGAAAAGTTCATTGGTTGATTCCTTCATATTTCAATTATCAGAGGTGGGACTATAAAAAATTGACATCTAGATTAGAACTAAAGGTGGCTCAATACGTATTATCCCATGATATATAGTGAAACTCATGTATTAAATATTATTATATCCACCAAATAATGATATTATTTCCCATTCCATTAACATGAGACAGATAAATGTTGGAATAATTCCTTTGAAATATTATCATTTTTCATTATTCCCAAACTTTGGGAAATATAGTAATTAATGGATTCTTAATTCCAAACCTAGTCTTATGTTCTCTCCACACCCAATAAATTCCATAAATGAGAAGTAGATATTTTTTGGTTTCCCACTAATAAAAAAATGTTAATGCACAAATATATTTCTTATTACGTATTCTCACATGGCATAATATTCATTTTGATTACCTATTGTTTCAGACACCAAGCATGACTGTAGTGAGCATAGGGAACCTGGAAAGACACTTTGGCCAGCACTATTATGGTTCATTCAATCCGAGGATTGGGACCACATCATAGTCACATGATGTTAAACCATGGGACAACATTCATAATTTATGATGAAAAAAATCCAGATATGAGTTCTTGATATTAATTTTATCATTCCCATAATTATTTTGTAGTAAATAATCCCATTTTTTCCATTTATATTAAATGTTTTGAGTTGATTTTTTCATATAATTTCTAGTTCATGGAAGCTTTATGAATATTATGTTCTCCATGAAACTACTTCATATCTACGATACTTAAGTTGATATCAAATGTTTATTTTTGTTTATAATATTATTTGTAACCCCATGGACCATGGGATATCTTCCTCTTGATTCTACCTTGTAGGAAACTGGTAATATGACATTATTAATTCAATTTGAGACCATATGGATTATATTTTGAATAATTCAATACCTAATGAGTTGTCCCTAATTGTTTCATTTTTTACAAGATGAGAGGCCCCACATAACTCTTGATATATTGTCTGAATTTTATTCAATATAGGATTTTACCATTATCTTTGAATCACCTATAGCTAATGTATTACATCGTTAATTAAATTACATATTCTTGGTTAATGATTTAATTTTTCCATAACCCAACTATTCAAGAGGATTTAGATAATCATGATGTTACATGTATATTCATTGTACTCATTTCTAATGAATGAATATAATATCACATTCTAAAATCCCATCATCTAGTGTTATGAATCTTCAGGGAAGACCCAATTTACAAACATTATTCACTCGAATTGGTGATATTCCCTAGTTTAAATATGTTAAACCACACTATGATGTCATAGTTACATTATGTTAAAAAAGGCACATGGTCCAATCTACAAGACCAAAAATTTCATAGATTGGGTTTTCCTATCCCTGAATCAATACTATAGATGATTCAATCACCTGCATACAAGAATAAAATATAGAATTAGACCTTCCATATGCATGAGTTTTATTTATGTAGATCACTTAATAAATATCTATTATAAATAGAAACTCTAAAAAATGAATAATTGTTCCCCACTCCCCTACACATGAATCACATGTATGAAGAGGTATCTTGTGGAAACATTAGTCTATGAAATGAAACAATATCTTATAATATTTATATTTATTCATAATAAATCAGAAAAAAAATCAATCATCCCTCTATTTCAGGAGGGTAGAGTCACATTAACTCTAAAAATATATATAGATGTGAATCAGATCTATGCTTTTATTTCCTATGAATGAGATAGATCATCGTAATATGGGATTTGGTATATGGCTATCCACCAATATTCCTCTATAGTAAAAAATGATTTCTCTCTCTTTTACTTTCTCCAATCCAAGGAAAAGTTTGATTAAATATATATTTCACATGTCCACATTGGTTCCAACATCATTACCAAATTATTTTGTACTATATATAATACATCATTTTCGTATGATGTTAAAATTCACGCTATATTCAACCATAGTACATGAAAATAAACTATACAAAATATCATCTCTCACCACTCATTATTAATGGATTTTAAGAGGATTACCCTGGTCAATGAATGATTTGTGTGCTTCCATCATCATTATAGAAACCTTAATCCCTAAACAAAACATTGTTTCTTGAGTTTCTTTAATTTTCATAAGTATTTCATTTCACTTGGGAAATGAAAATTATCATCAAGGGACACCTTTTTTAACTATTCATGACATCCCCTAGCTCCTTTATATGGTCTCCCAACCATTAATCCAATGTTTCGTTGGCATTATGAAGGATATTTTGTCTCTTTCATTGGTACCATCATTACAATGGAGCTCATCAACAATGTACGATTTGCAATCATTCTGAGTATAATTTTACCATATCATTATACATGATCAATGATCAATGATTTTTGATTTACTACATTCACATACCTACACATGGGAAGGTATTGGTATTCTTCTAAATTTGGGAATCCTAATTGGGCTGTGGTGTAAAACTTCCCTCATACCAGGACAACATGAATCTGGACCACAAACCGCATGCATGCGGGTAAACGATGTAAGGACATCAAATTTATCATTTAATAATATATTGTGAAACACAATAGTCTTATAGTTAAAGGGACATAAAACATGTCATGATAGAAACTATAAATATGTGGTTTGATAAAATTAAATTTACCAACATGGTATAATATTCACCCCAACTGTTTTTATAAATGAATGAGTATAAATAAATATCCAAAAATAAAATACGATCTGTTTTGTGGCCCTAATAAATGATGACTCACACCCACTACATCAGTTACTCTATGAAAAGGATAGATTATTGATTTTCACTTCTTCATTTCATTATAATTTAATGAAAAAAACATTTTCTCATATTATTACATGATTTAAATTTAAATTATATTTTATTTAAAAACAATTAATCGAATATTATAGTGCAATTTTAAGACAAGGTATATAATCAGAAAACACAAAACTAGAATGTCACAACCCATCCCCAGAGGCTCATGTCGTAACTACCCCAAGCCCTCCTTCCAAAGGCTAGGGGCTGGCGACTAGCACCAAAGGCATATATCCCGATAACTTGGAAGGCATTGCCTTTATAAAAGTAGTCAAACACCAATCAGAGTACAAACAGAAGCAAACACTATGTAAAAATGAAAACAAATGTAGTGCTGAATGTAAAGAGGCCAAAAATACAAGCCCAACTGTAAAGTACAAGGTAAAAGTCAAAACAGCCGGAAGGTGACATGTAGCTCCTGGTTCGTCCACCACGGATCCTACCTGAAGGGTATGTACAGATAGCCTCTACAATGCTCATGCCTGTCAACATCCTTTGAGTGTCGTCTCATCGTGAATTCCACCACCAGATACTGTCTCGTCGTGAGGTCCACCTCCGGGTACCCTCCAGTCCTCGAACACTCGGCCTCTGTCTACGCTACCCGTCGTCTGCAACCAACACAATGAGGTGCAGGCATAGCCCGTGAAGGGGTGAGTATAATGATACTCAGTAGGGACCCCAAGAACCTCAAGGTCTCACTAAATCCAACAAGGATAACCACAATAAAGATCTCAACAGATAACATCTACTTAGGTATATTCCCATACATATATCCAAGTTATCAAGTAACCCATCTCAATCATGAGGAAACACAAAGATTATGAAATCAACAGATAACCACTACCCAGGTATATGCCCATACATATACAAAAGTTATCATGTGACACATCTCAATCATGAGGTAAACCCAATGATCATAGACTCAGCTCAAAATAGGATTTTCATTATGGAAACCGTAACTACTCTGGAGTGTACAGTGGTCCTATCACAACTCCGAGGTACTGCTCACTAACCTAAGACTGCTGAGGTACTTCTCCTGTCGAGTACTGTGGGCCTGCTGCTACAACCAAGTGCTTCCCACCATGGGTCTGTCATTAAAACCATGTGCTCCCCCTCATAGCCTCCAGAGGTACTCCTTCTGTTGAGTAACGCAGGTCTGTCGCTACAACCAAGCCCTCCTCCGCCGTGGGTCTGCCGCTACAACCAAGCACTCCCCCTCATAGCCTCCATAGGTACTCCTTCTGTTGAGTACTGTGGGTCTGCCACTACAACCAAGCGCTCATCGTCCGTGGGTCTTCCACTACAACTGAGGGCTCCCCCTCATAGCCTCCAGAGGTACTCCTTCTGTTGAGTATCGCAGGTCTGCCGCTACAACCAAGCGCTCATCCACTGTGGGTCTGCCGCTACAACCAAGCGCTCCCCACTGGGCTATCTGAAACACACCGAGTCGATCGGTCAAGCAGTCGTCAGGTCTCAGCCGGCTACATGGTCTCCGTACTCCACACACTCGTCTATAGGAGGGTCTGCTCCACGAGCGACTGGTCGATACTCCAAGTATCACAAAGTTCCACGAAGAAGTATCTCAAAGGACCTTCTCGTCATATTGGTCCTAACACAACAGACGGCGCGTCAATCAGACGCCTGGTCTGTGAGTTATTAGCCTTTTCCTCCCAAGGGCCCGGTTGGTTTCGTGTGTGGAACAACCCTGTCATAACTCAACTGTACCTCAAACTCTCAAAGGGTATACTCAGAGGGACCCTTTCTCAACGTGATCACCAACACCGCTGAAGGTTCGTCAAATGGACGTCCGGTCTGAAAGATATCAGGTTTTCCGTTCGAGGGGCCCGGTTGGATTTCGGGTATAATCTAACCTGGACACTATCCAACTATGTCCAAACCATGGGCGAAGTATGCCAAAAGTTCTGTCTCCTCAAGAGAAATTCAACGAGACAGACAGCGCATCAATCGGACGCCCGGTCTGTGAGTTATTGGCTTTTCCTTTCAGGGGCCCGGTTGGTTTCGTGAGCAAACCAACCCGACCGCACTCCAACGGCATCCAAACCATGAGTGTAGTAAGCCAAATGTTCCGTCTCATAAATAGGAATCCTAAAAAGTCGACGACACGTCAATCGGACATCCGGAGCTCATGAGATAGGTGTTTCCGCTCCGAGGGCCCGGTTGGTTTTGTATCCGAACCAACCCGGACGAACCCAAAGTTCTCCGAAACCATGAGTGTAATATACCGAAACGGCCGTCTCGATCCAAGGATCACATCACTGTTGACGTTATGTCGATTGAAGGCCAGTATCTCATGTTATGATCAAAAGACAAAAAAGGTCTGAAAACAGGGGGTCTGGGCCCGAACCGACCCGGCCCCACCCCCCTGGGTCGGCCCGAACTGCGTCGACCCGACCTGGGTCCGAGTCCAACCCGGATGGCGCGACCCAACCCATCTGGCGGGTCGGCTCTTCCGGTTACGGCCGAGTGGAGCGGGGGGCACACTGCCCCCGCGTGATGGAGCTGCGGCCCCGCGTGGGGCTGCCCTTGACAGCGGACGCGGTAGCCAGCCGCGTCCAATCCTTCGTCGGTCCCACGCGATCGCAGAACGACCGGCCTGCCTCCGCGGCTTCTGTCGCGGTGGATCCTTCCAGCGGCACGCCGGTGGGCTGCTTCGCGGACCACCGGACGTGTTCCGATGGTCAAAATTTCACGCATTCTTCACCAAAGGCCCTCCCGGGGTCCGTACATCACTGCGAGGACCCCAAATCACCCGTGCGGCTTATTTTGTCATCGTCCTCCATTCCGCACACCAAGAACAAAAAGGGCGGTGGGTTCATACTTGTTCGTTGGTCCGCACCCACCACGTTAGCGTTTTTAAAAGTCTCAAAACAAAAATATATAATCGAACACCGTGGGTATAAATCACAAAGATTTAAATGGATCAAACCCCTATAACCTCTTAAATAAAAAGAATCTTACCAATATTTCCAGCCCACAAAAATAAAACATTCGCGGATCATCTTAATGATGAGTTGATCCGGGTTCTTTATTTTAGAAGGAACAACCAAGGGAAAAATAACATTCTCAAAATAATCCCCCTACCTTGAGCATAGCTTGAACGGAGGTTCGTCGAACGAGGATTCGTCGCAGAATATCCGTCGCGGAAAGAGACATCACGAAATAAGACATTGTCGGCGTCACGGTATATGGCGTCGCGTAGTCGGTTTTTGAGGACTCGGCATTCTTCATCATGGATCGATGTGTTCTTCACGTTATTTTTCGAAGACGAAGATGTTCCTCAAGTTCCGTAGCCTTTTCTCCCCAAAAACTCCACAAAAAGAATTCCAACCCTTCATAAAAAAAGCCCACACTTATTTTATTAACTTGTCATTAGTTTGAAATTCAAACACTCGCATTAAACTCACTTCATTAATATCATAAGTTATTAAAAATTAAGTTATCAAATTTAATTGTGAGTTGAGGGAGTTAAGGAATGTGAAGGGGTGGGATTCGTGTGGGCCCCACCAACCTCATAACCTCCCATGGGAAGTTGGGTAGTTACCCACCTTCCACCTAAAGCATAAACCCACTTAGAGAAAATAAAAATTGTAGTTAATTTTTTATTTTAACATCCACAATTTTTATCAACTTCTCTCATGAAAACACAACTCCGGAAAAGAAGTTACTAAGAAATTTCTGGTACTGCAAATCCATCGGTGCCCTCGAAATTCGATTCCGAGCACCAGTTCAAAAGATAGAAATTCTCGATCGTTTGTTCACTGAGCGTACCCGTGCTAATCTTCAGAAATTGATTCCGGGCACACCGGGACTCGAATTCAGGCGCCGTCAAGAACTACGTTCTTGTAAAATCCTAAAGAAAATTAAGAAAAAATTTCCATTGAATTTTACGGGACACTAAATTACTCCCACCTCAGGGATTTTCGTCCTCGAAAAGCTTTGACACAATTTAGGGATACAAAAGCGGTACTGAGCATGCATATGAGCCCTTCGCTCCCGTATTCCCACCTGGAGGTTCCCGTACTTCTAGTGAAAGCGTACCCAAGGAATCGACCAACCCTGTAGGATCTTCTCCTGTCGATCCTCAACCTCTACTGGAACCCCGCAAAAGTCACCTCATCGCCAAAGTCCAGTTCCCCATGGTCGATGACATGCGTCGGGTCAAGCACGTATCTCCTCAGTTAAGATACGTGGAAGTCGTCATGCACCCGGTGCAACTAAGGTTGATGGGTCAAGTGGTAAACCACCTCGCCTGCCCAGCTAAGGACCTGGAAAGTTCCGCTGAACCTCAGAGATTACTTTCCGCCTTGTCCACATCTCCGTAAACATCGTCGAGGTGAGACCCTAATAAGGACGCGGTCGTCATCCGTGAACTATAGAGGCTTCCTGTCAGCTCTGTGCAGTCTCATCTGTCATGATCTATAGGCGATCACTACCCACTCCAACATCAGGACACACCTGAGTCCGGTCCCTAATGCGTCGCAGTGAACTATGTAACCAACGCCCACAAGCTGGGCGCACTGATCAACCCAGATCCTGAAATCTCTACTGAAAGTGGTGCTGCAACTCTGGAGAAATTTAGAAAAAAAGTAAGTTTGGCCATCTCCTGAGTGATTGAATTCACCCTCTTATGCATGATTCCATCATGTACTGCCTGGGTTTTTTTCTTTTCGCTGACCAAGAAAAACCCCATCGCTACATTGTAGATTAACCACAAGCTTTTTCCCTAATACAGTCAATCCGTGTATGAACTGTGGATCCAATCCATACTCATACCAACATCGTAAAGCCTCGATGCAGCCACCAAGAGATTCCAACCAAAACTCTTGCCTCGTGGGTCAGATCACACTGTCAGCGTATGTGTGATTATCGAGTCTCCTTCCAAGGTATCTCCAGACATGAGGGTCAAGTCAACGGCTTACCAGAAACTCTAGGTCTGGGAAAAGATTCGTGGAAGGAAGGAATGATTCATATCAATGTCTGTTACTACTGTAGCTTGTAGTGGACACATAATGTCCCTCAAATCATTTTTAGAGCCATTGGGTCACTCTCCTTGACCGCATGCAGCTGTTCTCTTACCCTGACCTCCAGCTCCCCGAGCCTAGCGGGGACTACATAGGCGGCTGATTGTAACTTGTCAAAAAGTACACCACCACATGCTGCTCTCCTAGCTCTGCTTCCACGTCTGCTGCTCTGGAGGTTCATCTTTACTTGACACTTCTTCTTCTTGAAACATTTTACACATCCAAGTCTCTGAGACTGACGCCAGTTTGCATCTTCCCATTGTTAACATTCACTGGCTAAAACCGATCATCCAAACAACATTCTACCACAAAGGTTCATTCTACCACCCTAACATAAGTAGGAATGGGTAGAGAATAGAGTTCTTACTTGGATATCCCTTAAACACACATCACTCTGAGGTCCGATCTCTATGAACTGATCATATCGTAGTCATCAATTACCAAAAACGATCGGTACACCTAAATGATTACTCAGCTACTGAAACATCATCCTGGCGAAGCTATATAAGCTCTAGAAAAACTCTCAGCCACCTCCTCAAGCCAGTTCTCAGCTGCCTGTGCATCTGGCTCACCTCAGAACTTGAGGGTATCTGATGTTGGAAAACGTATAATTCAGTAAGCCTACATGTGTCACCTACTGGTACCTCCGATTGTAACTGCTGACCAACATGTAGTGATTTATTGCTGACACACTACCCGAAGGAACTATCTTAGGCATATGTCCACATATCAAAGCCTATTCACTATGTGGACCATCCTCATGGTCATTCACTGGAAAAAACTAGTGGCCAAGTCCACCATGCACCCTACTAATGTCTCAGCTAGGCGGAAAACTCTAGCAATCGCCCCCAGCCAGTTCTCTACTGTCTGAGAATCTACCTCGCCTCGTAACCTCATAGGTCTTTGCTGTTGGAACTCGTGCAACGCGCTCTTCCAGCGTGCACAGTTCGCTAGTAAGGCTGGTGACATCTGCTGCCCAATAGGTGGTGGTGCTGCTGGTACACCACCTGAGGGTGCCAACATAGTAAAAAGGGCCCCGCACAGGAGCCTCGCCGCTCGGTGGGCCGTCATCGAGTACTCTCTTGGAACTCCAACTGACTGTCTGCATGGAGACATACTGAACAGATTCAACACGGTCAATGATTTATACCTGTTGAGCTGGCCTGGTTTGAGATGACTTAAAACTTTGGAAACACACACGCAATCAGTGTTTTTGTGTACAAATATGAAATCAGTAGTCAGGGTCCTAGTGTACGGATACGTCGACCGCCACACCAACACTGGACTCCCTGAACTGAAGACCACACTCAGTACCCGTAACACTATTGCTTCACTGATAGAAAAAGGTCAGAGTCCTGAGTTCTGCGGTAGAACTGAACTCCTCTGATACCAATTTTTCACTACCCGTCCCCCGGAGCCCATGTCGTAACTACCCCAAGCCCGCCTTCCAAAGGCTAGGGGCTGGAGACTAGCTCCAAAGGTGTATATCCAGATAACTGGGGAGGCATTTCCTTTATAAAAGTAAACAAACCCCAATCAGAGTATAATTGGAAGAAAACCCTAAGTAAAACTGAAAACAAAATTAGTGTTGAAAGTAAAGGGGCCGAAAATACAAGCCCAGCTGTAAAGTAAAAGGTAAAAGACAAAACAACCGGAAGGTGACAAGCATCTCCTGGTTCGTCCACCACGGATCCTACCAGAATGGTAGATATAGATTGCCTCCACAACACTCTTGCCTTTCAACCTCCTTCGATTGTCGTCTCGTCGTGAAGTCCACCACTAGATACTATCTCATCGTGAGGTCCACCTCCGGGTACCGTCTAGTCCTCGAACACTCGGCCTCTATCTGCGCTGCCCGTCATCTGTAACCAACACAACGAGGTGCGGGCATAGCCCGTGCAGGGGTGAGTATAATGATACTCAGTAGGGACCCCGAGACCCTCAAGGTATCACTAAATCCAACATGGATAACCACATGAATGATCTCAACAGATAACCTCTACATAGGTATATGCCCATACATATACCCATGTTATCAAGTAACCCATCTCAATCATGAGGAAACACAAAGACTATGAAATCAACGGATAACCACTACCCAGGTATATGCCCATTCATATACCTAAGTTATCAAGTTAAACATCTCAATCATGAGGTAAACACAAAGATCATAGACTCATCTCAAACTAGGATTTTCAATATCAAAACTGTAACTGCTGAAGAGCACCATCTCTGGAGTGTACAGTCGTCCTGTCACAACTCCGAGGTACTGCTCACTATCCTAAGACTGCTGAGGTACTCCTCCTGTCGAGTACTGTGGGCCTGCTGCTACAACCAAGCACTTCCCACCGTGGGTCTGTCACTACAACCAATCGCTCCCCCTGATAGCCTATAGAGGTACTCCTTCTGTTGAGTACCGCGGGTCTTCCACTACAACCAAGCACTCCTCCACCGTGGGTCTCCCGCTACAACCAAGCGCACCCCCTCATAGCCTCCAGAGGTACTCCTTCTGTTGAGTACCACGGGTCTTCCGCTACAACCAAGTGCTCATCCGCCGTGGGTCTACCGCTACAACCAAGTGCTCCCCCTCATTGCCTCCAGAGATACTCCTTCTGTTGAGTACCACGGGTCTGCCGCTACAACCAAGCGCTCATCCGCCATGGCTCTGCCGCTACAACCAAGCGCTCCCCACTGGGATATCCGAAACACACCGAGTCGATCGGTCAAGAAGTCGTTTGTTCTTAGCCGGCTATATGGTCTCTGTACTCCGCACGCTCGTCTCCAGGAGGGTCTGATCCACGATCTACTGGTTGATACTCCAAGTATCACAAATTTCCACGAAAAAATATCTCAACGGACCGCCTTGTCATAGGGGTCTCAACACAATAGACGACACATCAATCAGACGCCTGGTCTGTGAGTTATTAGCCTTTTTCTCCCAGGGGCCCGGTTGGTTTCGTGTGCGGAACAACCTAGCCATAAGTAAACTGTACCACAAACTCTTATAGGGAATACTCATAGGGACCCTTTATCAACGTGATCACCAATGCCGCTGACGGTTCGTCAAACAGATGTCTGGTCTGAATGATATCAGGTTTTCCATTCGAGGGGACCGGTTGGATTTTGCGTACAATCCAGCCCGGACACTACCCAACTACGTCCAAACCACGAGAGATGTTTGCCAAAAGATCTGTCTCCTCAATAGGAATTCAATGAGATAGACGGCGCGTCAATCGGACGCCCGACCTGTGAGTTATTTTCTTTTTCGTTTCAGGGGCCTGGTTAGTTTCGTGAGTGAACCAACCCGACCGCACTCTGATGGCATCCAAACCTCGAGCGGAGTAAGCCAAAAGTTCCGTCTCATCAAAAGGAATCCAAAAAAGTTGATAGCACGTCAATCATACATCCGGAGCTCAAGATATAGGTGTTTCCGTTCCGAGGGCCCGGTTGGTTTCGTATCCGAACCAACCCGGACGAACCCAAAGTTCTACGAAACCTTTAGTGTAATATACCGAAACGACCGTCTCGATCCAAGGATCACATCGCTGCTAACGGTACGTCGATCAGAGGCCCATATCTCAGGTTATGAGAAAAAGTCCGAAAAGGTCAGAAAACGGGGGGTCCTGGCCCGGACCGACCAGGCCCTACCCCCCTAGGTCGGCTCGAACCGGTTCGACCCGACCCGGGTCCGGGTCCGACCCGGATGGCGCGACCCAGCCCGGCCCAGGTGGCCCGGCCAGTGGGTCGGCTCGGCCGGTTACGGCCAAGCGGAGCGGGGGGTGCGCTGCCCCCACATAATGGAGCCGCGGCCACGCGTGGGGCCGCCCTTGCCAGGGGATGCTGCAGCTAGCCGCGTCCCGTCCTTCGCCGGTCCCGCACGGTCGCGGGACGGCCAGCCTGCGGCCGCGGCTCCTTCCGGCGGCGCGCTGGGCACCGCCGCCACCCGCCGCCGTCACCGCCTTGCCGGCGAGGCGCGCCAGCGGGCTGCTCCGCGGACCACCGGACGAGTTCCGGTGGTCGGAATTTCACGCCGTCTTTGCCAAAGGCACTCCCGGGGTCCTTCATTTACTGCGAAGACCCCAAATCGCCCATGCGGCTTATTTTGTCATCATCCGTCGTTCCACACACCAAGAAAGAAAAGGGCGGGGGGTTCGGGCTTGTTCGTTGTTCCGCACCCACCGTGTTAGCGTTTGTAAAAGTCTCACAAAGAAAATATATAATCAAACGCCGCAGGTATAAATCACAAATATTTAAATGGATAAAACCCCTACAACCGCTTAAATAAAAAGAATCTTACCAATATTTCTAGCCCATAAAAATAAAATATTCATGGATCAACATAATGATGAGTTGATCCGGGTTCTTTGTTTTAGAAGGAACATTCAAGGGAATAATACCATTCTCAAAATAATCCCCCCACCTTGATCGTAGCTTGAACGGTGGTTCGTCGAACGAGGATTCGTCGCGGAATATCCGTCACGGAAAGAGATGTCGCGAAAGAAGTCGTCGTCGGCGTCGCGGTATACGGCGTCGCGAGGTCAGTTTCCAAGCACTCGACGTTCTTCATCAGAGATCAATGTGTTCTTCGCGTTCTCCGTAGAAGACGAAAAAGTTCCTTGAGTTCCTTAGCCTTTTCTACCCAAAAACTCCACAAAAAGAATTCCAACCCCTAATAAAATAATCCCACGCCTTTTTTATTGACATGACATTAGTTTGAAATTCATACACTCACATTAAACTCACCTCATTAATATCATAAGTTATTAAAACATAAGTTATCAAAATTAATTGTTAGTTGAGGGAGTTAAGGAATACAGAGGGGTGGGGTTCGTGTGGGCCCCACCACCCTCATAACCTCCCATGGGAAGTTGGGTAGTTACCCAAATTCCACCCAAATCTTAAATCCACTTAGAGAAAATAAAAATTGTAGTTAAATATTTATTTTAACTTTCATAATTTTTATCAACTTCTCTCGTGAAAACACAACTCCATAAAAGGAGTTCCTATGAAATTACCAGTGCTATGAATCAATCGGTGCCCTCAGAATACGATTCCGAGCACCGGTTCAAAAGTTAGAAATTCTCACTCGTTCGTTCACTGAACGTACCCAAGTTAAACTTCGGAAATTGATTTCAGGCACACCGGGCCTCGAAATCAGGCGCCGTAAGAAACAGCGTTCTTGTAAAATCCCAAAGAAAATTAAGAAAGAATTTCTCTTTAATTTTACAGGTCTCTATATATAACAATACATATTTCACTAATATTCAAAATTAACCCCAAACTTCATTTCTCCTAGGTTTTCTATATAGGATAATGTGGGTAATACATAGAAAATAAGGGATGATCTAAAAATCAAAGTAGGTGCATAATCATGGGAATAATGAATACCACAAGATGTATAAGAAATGAAATCATTACATTAATTGAATGGATCATGAATAAACTTATTGATTCATAAAATATAGAACATGGAATCTTATTATCAGGGAAATATTGTAATGTTTATGCTAAACATAACATGACATAACCATGTGTCATAGATAACTACCATAATGGAATCACTTGGTGGGAAATATCCCATAATAGAATAGGTTTACTCCCTAATTCCCTACGTAACATATAAAGAAAAAATACCAAATGAATTAGAGTGATATTTATGTGCACACATTATAACATGTTCAAGAATATGTATTACACAATATGAATCAAACAACATGAATAAACATAAGGGTTACCCAATGACAGAAATGGGGGTCAAAATCATATTTCAAATAATAACCAAAGTGAATATAATAGTGGAATCCATGAATGAAGTGATAAAAAATATGTAAAATAATAAAGAAAATTTATGAATATATAATGAACAAATATTTCTAACTGATGTGAGATCAAAAAAATAGTGGAAATATATCTTTAGAAATTTTCAACATAAGTGTGGTTTTAGAGAAATGAAAAATGTTTATTTAAATGTTAAAAGGAATAATTGTTCATTTTAAACCAAAAATGTACTAAAAAAATTTTATTTATAAAATGGTTGATTTTATATTAATAATTTTTCTTAAAAAACAAATCTTGTTTACAAAAAAATGTGTATGAAACATAGAAGTTGGCTTTAATCGGGCATTCTCAACGAGTGGAATTGAAAAAGGAACCTTTTAAAACATGAAATTTCCCATAAAATAAAGACTAATTGAGAAAAATATTTATTTTTGGTATATATATAATGATATAAAATAAATATATATAAATAAAGAACATTTAAATTTCAGAATATAGAGAGAATGTGCAACCCAAAATAAATTTGGATGATTGGAGAGATCCCTTACCATATTTCTCAATGAATTATGTGGTTAAACTTAATATCCTAGATAATAAATTTAGATTCAATAATTAATTAAATAAGTACCTCTTATACATTTATTTTATTCATTAAAAATTTATTTCGTTCATTTATGTCTATTTTGATGATTTATAGTGTTCAATGTAATCGTTCTATGAGATTTATTTTCATGTTTTCTTGGTCGGTTGATTTCGGAATTAATATGAAAGTTATTTTCAAATTGGAGAAGTTATATAGATGTAAAAATATATGGTATTAACATAAAAATATAATTTTAAATGGAACCCCCATATAATTTTAATTGGTATTCTGATGGTTAATATGAAATGGAATTACCGATAATTGTTTAGTTTATTTTTGGCAGTTTTTCAAAGCACCATGAACTGGTTTATTTGTATGGAATGTTATGATTATAAATTACCTCAAAAATATGAAATAATTATAATATATGTAAAAAATCAATTCTACACCTAATAATGGATTTATTAATAGTCGTGAAAGTTATAATGGAAAATGAAAAACAATGTCTATAAAGTCGGTAAACCACCATAATTTGGACAACAGTTTCATTGCGTTGAATAAGTGGATATTAAAAATGTTTTGTAAAGATTATATTCCATTAGATATATAAAATTCAAATATATATATATACATATGATACTAGATTTATTATTCTTTGATGGATGAAGGAGGTGAGGAGAAGTTATTAAAATAAAGGTAATTAAAAGAGATGGTATGAGAAAAATAACTCTTGAATATCACCTACTTGATGGACCACTTATGGAACATCGAATTGGTCTATTATAGAAAATAAAAGAACTTATCATTGTTGAAGAGGCATGGTAATGAAATTATGTTTATTATTGACAAAATACATTTTTTAGAAGGTGTTATATGAAAGGGTTGTGAGGCATTATATTTATACAGGAGGAGAAGGGTGTTTTTTATTATTATATTGATCAGTTTGTTATTTGGGATGAGGAGTATAAGAGGAGTTGATGCAAAATAAGAAATATATTAAATAGATTAGTAAATTTTAATGAATTTGTTGTTTACTTAAAAAATGACTAAAAAAATTACAAATTTGGAATATAATATGAAATTATATAAATTAATTTTTATTACTATTCAGAAAAAATACAAATATTTTATAAAAAACTTATAAAATTAACCATAATATCATTTTGAAATTTGGATTCAAAAATTGGAAAAAAAATTATGAAAATAATTTTCTGAAAATGAAAAAAATTATTTTTAAAGAAATGTATCATTTAAAAAAAATAAATTTTAAAATTACAATAAATTTTATTACCCTTTGAAAAAATAATTATGGTAACATAATGTGGTCACATAATTATAATATAACATAATAATACTTTTTTATTTATTCTATAAAAATAAATTTTAATTTAATGATTAAATTAATTTGATACTTTTAAGTAAACAAGTAATTTAAAAAACAAATACAAATACGCAATTTATCATTTTTAAAACATTTATTTGCCTATAACATGATATAATTACACTATATATTTAATAATAAAAAACCTAAATTTTATTTTTTCATACATAAGTGAGGTTATTATTCTAACATCCAAATTACTATTCCTAATTATCAGATTACTATTGCATTATTCAGAAAACTATTCTAACGGTATAGGTTATTTAATTTCTATAAATACATATTATGTAATTCACTATTTATTCACTTATATATTCATTAAAATAAATATTTATTTTCATATTAAAATAGAATATTAAATTATTAACACTATGTTTTATTTTGACAACTTTGCTCATGAGTTTGGTTATTCTAGTGAAATGAATAAATCCAAATTTTATATTTTTTATGTTCATATATTGTATTTATTTTCCAGATTTAATATTTTTAAATATTATTGATATATTTTTGGACTAATGTATCATCAATATACATTTAATAGAAATTTTTTGATGGGTTCTCTTTGTGATATAAATGTTTTGCCAAAATCTTATATGAAAAGAAAATTCCAATAATAAAATTATTGGTCATTACATTATTCCCCAAATATGAAATTTCACCCTCAAAATTTCATTGTACATATGAAGGTGAAAATTGGAGAGGGTTCTTATCATTAAATTATTCATCCAGGTCCAGTGCCACCTCTTCACACTTATGGTTTATCCTTAGTACCAAGACTAGATAATTTGTTTTGTTACATAAAATATCTTTTCTAGGGTCCAAAATTGTAACAGCCCAAGATTTTATAAAGAAATATTCTTTTTAATTTTATTAATGTCTTGTGTTGTACGCTACACCAAAAGGAGCTTTCACAACATGCATCCTTGTCTTGCCTTGCATTACACGCAATCGCGACCTTCCTCGATAGCGTGTGTAATACGCAATACCGAGTTTCACTAAACAACGATGTGCTATTAAAATATTATTAAAACTAGCCGTTATGAATAGTAATAACCACTTTTTAAAATTCTGTAAATCTTATTTTTCAAAATGAACTTCATTCTTGGATTCGGAGTATCGAATTTAGCCTAAGGTGAAATTTTGGTACTTTTCAGATAACTTTCATATTCTGATGAATAGTGAAAATTACTAAATTATAATTAAAAACAACTTTTTTAATCGAAATAATTAATAGTGATAAATCATTAATTTGAGTGGTTTTAAAGTATATTTAGAATATATTTTTACAATTTAATACAATGTTGGTCATTGGATGTAATTTCACATTTAAACTAGACATAAACAAGTGTCAATCTTTTGATAGATATTGTTTCTTAAAAACACGCTATTTGTTTTAACAGCGGGATTTAATTATAAAATTAATTAATGCAACTTTTATGTTATGAATTTGGTAAAATAGACTTCATTTTTGAATTCGGAATATGAAATATAGCTTGGGATGAAATTTTGGCATTGTTCTGAAAAACATTAATTTTTGATGAATAGTGAAACTACTAAGTGGTAGGTTAAAAACTGAATTTTGCATAAAACTTAATTTTACCGCTTCTGTGAATGGAATTTCGAAAATCCGAGATACACGGTTAATATCAAGGACTAAAATGTGGTTCAATGAGATGAAAATAATTTTTTGGTGAATAGTAACTTTTTACTTTTTTTACCACGGTTAATAGTAAATAGGGTAACTAAGGGTAAATATGATATTAATATTACCCTAACACATGTCCTAATTCTATTGGACAAGTGTAATTCGACCAAAAACAATCTTAGGAATAAAATATGACCATTTAGGCCCACTTGGATTAGATTAGGACATTTATTATTAATTTATTTAAAGAAGGGTTAAAATAGTTAAAATCAAATTTTAATAAGTAAATCATTTATAATATGGGGTTATACATAAGATAAATTCGATTGTAAATATTAATTAGAAAGCTAAAAATATTTCCTACATGATGATATTTTATTTGTAATTTTTAGACATCAAATAATTTAATTTATTTATGACACAACGATGATGCAGTAATTAACTTATTAATGAAATGTTGACATAATTGATGTTATAAACACCAAAATAAATGTAATTTGAAAATTTTTATGAATTCCACTAATTTTCTAGGTTACTATGATATATTAATGTTGATTTAATCAACTTGGTTCGAACATTTATTTCTGTTATGACTTTCACAAAAATCATATATCAAATAGTGTCAAAATTGACACAAAATAGTTTTTAAATCAAATATTATATTATTAATTGATGTTTTATTCCTAAAAATCTAAGGTTCGGACAAATGACTTAGATAAGGATATATATATTAATAATAAACAATTTGGGGTTCGTTTGGCATGTTATAGTAAGTGTATTAACCATATAGTGAAAGAAAACAAAAAGACACGGTAAATGTTAAATTATTTAACTTAGAGTTAAATCTAATTGATAAGGTTAAAATAAAATCCTAAACTTGTCTAAATTCTATTGGTTGATAGGATTTCGACCCATCCCAACTTTAGCTTCGAAATAATACCCTTTGGAACCATTATAAACCGATTTTGACTTTAATATAAAATAATATTTTGAGATATTCCTAAGGTGCCCCTCTCCTCCCCTATAAAAGGACACCTCCTCCCCCTCCTCCTCACACCAATTTGAGCACTCAAGCTCGGCCAACCCCTGCCAAAATCTCTTCTCAACTTCCCTAGCAACATCCTAGAGGTTCTGGTCTTCCTCAAAGACCAATTCTAGTGCCCTAAGAAGAGGTCTCAAAGAGGCACTTCAAAGAAGAGGTAATTACCGTTACCAATTCTTTCATCTTTATTTCTTCTTCCACTTCTTCTTCTTAGGTTGTTTCATTATGAAGTAATAACATCAGTATCACTCATATACTTATATGTTATTATAAGTATGAAACAACCCTATTTCACCATCTATCCATCCTACGGAAAAAGAAATCACCGCGCGTGCGTACGTACGGAATACCGTCTCCACGCCGTGGTGTAATCTATTTTCCACCACCACCTTACACGGATGGGTATAATGGTGTAAAGAATAACTATACATAGTTATTATAACATCATATTGATTCTGATATATTGTATAATCCACTCCAATTCAATTCAATATTTATAGAAATGATATCATCGCTCGTGCGTACGTACGGAATACCGTCTCCACGACGCGATGAGATTCATTCTCCATGTTAACCATTTAAGAATGATTATAATGTATATATAAGAAATAATAATGAAATATATGACATTATAAAGCTACTGGATTTATGTATATATATACATATGTAAGTCATCTACTTACTTCCATTTCAAGACAATAAGGAAAGGAAAACAGCGTTCATGCGTACGTACGGACTACCGTCTCCATGAACGGTGTTTTTCATTTTATTTATCTACCTATTATATATATATATATACTGAATATATATGATATATAAATCATATTTTATATTCTGGAAGTAAGTAAATCATGATATAAGTAATAATGATGTCAAGAACAACAGGTCAAAACACCTACGATAAATGAAACGATTTTACCCAAAACGCTTCTTTAACATGGAATTTACAAAAGAACGGGTAATATAATGTCATAAGTGAACCATATATGATATCATAACAATGAATATGATTCTGTAATAAGTCAATAACATGATTTAAATCATTATACAGGAGGTTCGGACACTTACAAAGCATGTCGGACCTAAGGTAAGGGAAATATCACAATCTCATTTTTATCCGAGATTGTTTATTCGTAAGTATTTACTGGGGTGTATTTTATCATCCACATCCATGTTTCATCAATATGTAATATTATTTCCATCCACCTACAATTGTTTAAATCCATTTTTACCCTTCGGTTAGTTTTTAGTAATATCTATGAAAGGAATCTTTTGTCATACGAGGTACTTTTTGACTTTTCCGACAAAAGTACGAAGAATGTTTTTTTTAACTTATACGGCACGAACGGATTTCTACTGTTTTATAAAGACTTATTTTCATGAAGCTTCCTCTAAAAGATTTCATGACTATTTTCAATAAAATCTCTTTCTTTTAAAATTTCATGATGTTTTGTGAAAAGAAATTGATTTTGAAGAAGAAAGGATATTTTCCTCAAGAATTCAATTCAAGTATTTTATCAAAATTATTTTCCATCTAAGATAATAAAAGGGTTCTGTTTTTATCCCTACTATTACATGGATTTGATTATGTTGCGATGGAAATATTTTTATGAATTCCTTTATCTTATATGAATTGTTTTATGATGTCAAGTTGTTTAAGAATTCCATTTTTATTTCATGGGTTACGCTATGATGTATGGTTTATGATTATGTGGCACACATAAGAAAGGATTCATTAAGAGATGGGTGGGACCTATATCTCCCTCCAATGCATTGGGTAAAGATTTTATATCTCATGAGATAGACATGGCTGGAATGGTAGGTTATACCGGTTCAGTGAAACAGGACTGAAACGAGGATTACTCGATTCAGAAAGGGACTTTGTCCACTAAGATAGTCTTGGGAATGAGTCTTGACTAACAAGAAATGATTCTCTATGATTATGTGTGTATGCCACAATGAGTAATGTTTTAAGTTATGATTTCATTTCACTACTATGATTTATCCCATGTTATGAAATTATGCTCTCTTTTGCAGGTTAAGATTTACAAAAATGTTATGTTCTTATGAAAATTATGTGATTGATATTTCTTTTGTTTACCCTTACTGAGCATTTGAGCTCACCCTTTTATGTTTTCTTTTCCCCAGGATATAAAGAAAGGTTTTAGGTAAAAAAGAAGAAGATCTTTATGGGAGATGTTGAAGATCTTTCACCAGGATTAGAAGATTATATTCCGAGTTTCCAAAGACACTAAACTATTACGATCCTTGTGTGTGTGTTTTTGTTATGTACTAAGTATTCCGCAAAAGTAATGTAATGTTCATGTACGTTAGGCTTCGGGTCTCTACAGTTGGTATCAGAGGAAAGGTTTAGTCAACCTTTGGAAACTAGGATGCGAAAACGTTAGTCAGATCCCTAGAGATATTTCTAAGGTATGTCTAGGGATGCCCCTAAGGATAAGTATACGTATAGGATATAGTCCTAGAACTTTGGTAACGATATTAGATTAAACCAAAGATGTTAGATATTTAAGTTACTCCCCCTTTATTATGATTTTTGACTCTCACACTATTCTTTTTGGGTTTTAGAAAACGGCTGGAATCAAGATGATTCACGATAATGAAGGATATGATGGACAATGGAATGATATTCTTCATAATGAAATGGGATTTGGAAGTCCAAACATCATTATTATGCCGAATCAGCAATCTCATAATATGATCAATAATGTAAAATTTGGTAAGTTTCCTGACTCGGCTAATAAGAGGAAGATGGAGTTTCATGATGATCCTAGAGGAAAGAAAGTTCAATTTCCCCTATGTAAATCATGTGGGAAGAGGCATCAAGGAGAATGTTTCAAGGGAACTGGAAGATGCTTTGGGTGTGGAAAAGAAGGACACAAAGCAAGTAAGTGCAAAGGAAAAGGGTCGGTTAACACCATGGATGAGGATAATGGTATTGCTACGACATCAAAAATGGTTAAGTGTTTTAAATGTGGAATGTATGGGCATTATGCAAACAAATGCTCTAAGGGAAAGACTCATGAAGAGAATCAGTATGGTCATATGGGTAGTATTTATGTGGATGATGATGAAGAGACTACAAATGATATGTGAGATGAAAGAATTTTTGAAGCTCGGTCAATGGTTTGAGAATGTAGTGGAATGATTACATGTTTATCATGTGTAATTTTGGAATAAAGAGACATCTATGGATTGTTACACTGTTGTCTTTCCTTGTGTTTTGAAAGTGTATGATTAATGTTACTAGTATCCATGAAAGGTTATTCAGATATTTTTGGAATTTAGATGATATGCGCATAATAAAGGGATAAGGAGAAAATTAAATGTTTGATAGTATTCATGAGCACATGATTGATATAAGGACTAAGTGATATCATGGTTTGAGTATATAGAATTTTGAGGATTTTGGTATGTGGAAAGTGTTAACTTTTAACTGCACTCATGTTTTCACTAAGGTATTCAAGAGAATACACGATTAAGGAATTTGAGTGTTTGGAATGTGACCAACAAGACATATCTTATGATATGTGGGGATCAACGACAGTATTAAATCTCTGGTAATCGTTGTCACTATATTATGAGAGTGGACTGCAGTATTATGTATAAGCATAAATATTAGACTGGATTATGTTGGACATAAGTTAGTATTGTTTAAGGATATAAGATTTTCGATATTATTGATGGGATGTTATAGTAACGTAGTTTTAGAAAAAGGGACAACCTGCAGGACGGGCAACAGCCCATCACTTCGGACAAGGCTGTAGGAATCGAACCCACAACCAAAGTGCGACTGGCCTTTATCGCCTACCACTGGCCTACAGGAAGTCCCTGTTTAGTAGAAACTAGTTTTATTATATTAAACAGTATGATATATGAAGTATAAGTCCATTTTAGAAACCATATATGATTAATCTCACTATAGATTGACTTATGTATATAAATTTTGCTATCCTTTTGAGACAGATGGAATGACCCGTCATTCTATCACATGATCTGCTAACACTTCACGAATAACAAATTCAACTTCATTTATTTAAGAGATTAAGTGGAAATTGTTAAAGGCACGAACAACAGTGAGGTTGTACCAACATAAAGTAAGTATTTATTCTAATTCAAATTCTTTAACTTTAGGGAAATGATCTTGAAAACCAAAAATGTTGTCCTAGTGATCTTATACCTGATGAATCGTATGGTACCTTAGATCGTCACAAATTTATGGATTTGTGATTTTTGGCTTTTCCATAGCCATGTTCTCTACCACTCTCCATCGGAACATGATGGTTAGATTTTTCTTCCATATCCATATTTTCACCTATGTGGAAACCCAATAATTAGTTTATTTGGGTAACCGTTACGTTTCATACTTTTGTTTTTAAAGATTGGTTTTGATATTCCTTTTTACGATGTGGGTTTCTATTAAAGAAACTTTCGAATAGTAAACCATTTATAACCCCGACGAATTTCGAGGGCGAAATTCATTTTAAGGGGGGTAGAATGTAACAGCCCAAGATTTTATAAAGAAATATTCTTTTTAATTTTATTAATGTCTTGTGTTGTACGCTACACCAAAAGGAGCTTGCACAACATGCATCCTTGTCTTGCCTTGCATTACACGCAATCGCGACCTTCCTCGATAGCGTGTGTAATACGCAATACCGAGTTTCACTAAACAACGATGTGCTATTAAAATATTATTAAAACTAGCCGTTATGAATAGTAATAACCACTTTTTAAAATTCTGTAAATCTTATTTTTCAAAATGAAATTCATTCTTGGATTCGGAGTATCGAATTTAGCCTAAGGTGAAATTTTGGTACTTTTCGGATAACTTTCATATTCTGATGAATAGTGAAAATTACTAAATTATAATTAAAAACAACTTTTTTAATCGAAATAATTAATAGTGATAAATCATTAATTTGAGTGGTTTTAAAGTATATTTAGAATATATTTTTACAATTTAATACAATGTTGGTCATTGGATGTAATTTCACATTTAAACTAGACATAAACAAGTGTCAATCTTTTGATAGATATTGTTTCTTAAAAACACGCTATTTGTTTTAACAGCGGGATTTAATTATAAAATTAATTAATGCAACTTTTATGTTATGAATTTGGTAAAATAGACTTCATTTTTGAATTCGGAATATGAAATATAGCTTGGGATGAAATTTTGGCATTGTTCTGAAAAACATTAATTTTTGATGAATAGTGAAACTACTAAGTGGTAGGTTAAAAACTGAATTTTGCATAAAACTTAATTTTACCGCTTCTGTGAATGGAATTTCGAAAATCCGAGAGACACGGTTAATATCAAGGACTTAAATGTGGTTCAATGAGATGAAAATAATTTTTTGGTGAATAGTAACTTTTTACTTTTTTTACCACGGTTAATAGTAAATAGGGTAACTAAGGGTAAATATGATATTAATATTACCCTAACACATGTCCTAATTCTATTGGACAAGTGTAATTCGACCAAAAACAATCTTAGTAATAAAATATGACCATTTAGGCCCACTTGGATTAGATTAGGACATTTATTATTAATTTATTTAAAGAAGGGTTAAAATAGTTAAAATCAAAGTTTAATAAGTAAATCATTTATAATATGGGGTTATACATAAGATAAATTCGATTGTAAATATTCATTAGAAATATAAAAAGATTTCCTACATGATGGTATTTTATTTGTAATTTTTAGACATTAAATAATTTAATTTATTTATGACACAACGATGATGCAGTAATTAACTTATTAATGAAATATTGACATAATTGATGTTATAAACACCAAAATAAATGTAATTTGAAATTTTTTATGAATTCCACTAATTTTCTAGGTTACTATGATATATTAATGTTGCTTTAATCAACTTGGTTCGAACATTTAATTCTGTTATGACTTTCACAAAAATCATATATCAAATAGTGTCAAAATTGACACAAAATAGTTTTTAAATCAAATATTATATTATTAATTGTTATTTTATTCCTAAAAATCTAAGGTTCGGCCAAATGACTTAGATAAGGATATATATATTAATAATAAACAATTTGGGGTTCGTTTGGCATGTTATAGTAAGTGTATTAACCATATAGTGAAAGAAAAAAAAAGACACGGTAAATGTTAATTTATTTAACTTAGAGTTAAATCTAATTGATAAGGTTAAAATAAAATCCTAAACTTGTCTAAATTCTATTGGTTGATAGGATTTAGACCCATCCCAACTTTAGCTTCGAAATAAGACCCTTTGAAACCATTATAAACCGATTTTGACTTTAATATAAAATAATATTTTGAGATATTCCTAAGGTGCCCCTCTCCTCCCCTATAAAAGGACACCTCCTCCCCCTCCTCCTCACACCAATTTGAGCACTCAAGCTCGGCCAACCCCTGCCAAAATCTCTTCTCCACTTCCCTAGAAACATCCTAGAGGTTCTGGTCTTCCTCAAAGACCAATTCTAGTGCCCTAAGAAGAGGTCTCAAAGAGGCACTTCAAAGAAGAGGTAATTACCGTTACCAATTCTTTCATCTTTATTTCTTCTTCCACTTCTTCTTCTTACGTTGTTTCATTATGAAGTAATAACATCAGTATCAATCATATACTGATATGTTATTATAAGTATGAAACAACCCTATTTCACCATCTATCCATCCTACGGAAAAAGAAATCACCGCGCGTGCGTACGTACGGAATACCGTCTCCACGCCGTGGTGTAATCTATTTTCCACCACCACCTTACACGGATGGGTATAATGGTTTAAAGAATAACTATACATAGTTATTATAACATCATATTGATTCTGATATATTGTATAATCCACTCCAATTCAATTCAATATTTATAGAAATGATATCATCGCTCGTGCGTACGTACGGAATACCGTCTCCACGACGCGATGAGATTCATTCTCCATGTTAACCATTTAAGAATGATTATAATGTATATATAAGAAATAATAATGAAATATATGACATTATAAAGCTACTGGATTTATGTATATATATACATATGTAAGTCATCTACTTACTTCCATTTCAAGACAATAAGGAAAGGAAAACAGCGTTCATGCGTACGTACGGACTACCGTCTCCATGAACGGTGTTTTTCATTTTATTTATCTACCTATTATATATATATATATATACTGAATATATATGATATATAAATCATATTTTATATTCTGGAAGTAAGTAAATCATGATATAAGTAATAATGATGTCAAGAACAACAATTCAAAACACCTACGATAAATGAAACGATTTTACCCAAAACGCTTCTTTAACATGGAATTTACAGAAGAACGGGTAATATAATGTCATAAGTGAACCATATATGATATCATAACAATGAATATGATTCTGTAATAAGTCAATAACATGATTTAAATCATTATACAGGAGGTTCGGACACTTACAAAGCAAGTCGGACCTAAGGTAAGGGAAATATCACAATCTCATTTTTATCCGAGATTGTTTATTCGTAAGTATTTACTGGGGTGTATTTTATCATCCACATCCATGTTTCATCAATATGTAATATTATTTCCATCCAACTACAATTGTTTAAATCCATTTTTACCCTTCGGTTAGTTTTTAGTAATATCTATGAAAGGAATCTTTTGTCATACGAGGTACTTTTTGACTTTTCCGACAAAAGTACGAAGAATGTTTTTTTTAACTTATACGGCACGAACGGATTTCTACTGTTTTATAAAGACTTATTTTCATGAAGCTTCCTCTAAAAGATTTCATGACTATTTTCAATAAAATCTCTTTCTTTTAAAATTGCATGATGTTTTGTGAAAAGAAATCGATTTTGAAGAAGAAAGGATATTTTCCTCAAGAATTCAATTCAAGTATTTTATCAAAATTATTTTCCATCTAAGATAATAAAAGGGTTCTGTTTTTATCCCTACTATTACATGGATTTGATTATGTTGCGATGGAAATATTTTTATGAATTCCTTTATCTTATATGAATTGTTTTATGATGTCATGTTGTTTAAGAATTCCATTTTTATTTCATGGGTTACGCTATGATGTATGGTTTATGATTATGTGGCACACATAAGAAAGGATTCATTAAGAGATGGGTGGGACCTATATCTCCCTCCAATGCATTGGGTAAAGATTTTATATCTCATGATATAGACATGGCTGGAATGGTAGGTTATTCCGGTTCAGTGAAACAGGACTGAAACGAGGATTACTCGATTCAGAAAGGGACTTTGTCCACTAAGATAGTCTTGGCAATGAGTCTTGACTAACAAGAAATGATTCTCTATGATTATGTGTGTATGCCACAATGATTAATGTTTTAAGTTATGATTTCATTTCACTACTATGATTTATCCCATGTTATGAAATTATGCTCTCTTTTGCAGGTTAAGATTTACAAAAATGTTATGTTCTTATGAAAATTATGTGATTGATATTTCTTTTGTTTACCCTTACTGAGCATTTGAGCTCACCCTTTTATGTTTTCTTTTCCCCAGGATATAAAGAAAGGTTTTAGGTAAAAAAAAAGAAGATCTTTATGGGAGATGTTGAAGATCTTTCACCAGGATTAGAAGATTATATTCCGAGTTTCCAAAGACACTAAACTATTACGATCCTTGTGTGTGTGTTTTTGTTATGTACTAAGTATTCCGCAAAAGTAATGTAATGTTCATGTACGTTAGGTTTCGGGTCTCTACAAAAATAATCATTGGAAACTCCTCATAAAAGATATCATTTTCCAGATAAACCAGTTATGAATTTTGTACATGGGATGGATATGTTATGAACTAATTACATTGAATACAACATGTTCCCAATACCTAGTTAGGGGATGTTATAGTGGGTACGGTACACATATGACATGAATGAAATATTAAAGTGGATGATCTACTAGGTATATATCATTCCATTCTTCCAAAATATAATTAACCTCTTTAATATGGATATGTGGAGTAATAACTTATCACTAACCTCATAATACAAGTCCCAAAAATTATAATCTTATTATATTCTCTTTCAACTTTTGGTTTCACATATATGTTGTACTGTGGTTTTCACCTTTCCTTTCATATCCTTGACCATTTTAGGTCTCAAAAGAATATTTTTTTCATTAACGTCACAACATGGTTGTTTTCTATATATTTTCCAATAATGTTGATCATATGGAGGCATTGATTTTCTATATTGAACACTATTATTGTAAGAGAACTCAACCAGTTGAGGATGTTTATCACATCATACATTGATGTCCATTGAATATTCTCTCAACATATCTTTTACATTCCGAATATTCTTCCTAGATTAACAGATAATTTTGGTGATATGTGTTGAACTGATGTTCAACAATATATTTAGATCATGTTATAGACTTTTGTAGAATATTGAGGTAAATATTTGATCATGATCAGATATAATATAATGATTTAATCCATGAAGCCACACCACTTATATGATTCATATTAGTTCATTTTGGTGGAGTGAGATATCCTATCAAATCAAAATAATGTGTGTAGTCTTTCTTAGAAGACCCACAATGACAAATTATGAATTTTTTCTTCTAGAAAACATCAAAAGTCAATCCAAAAAATCCATAGTGTTGTCTTCCCATTTCCATCTGGTTATGTGTAATAGCATCATCATTCTTATAGACATTTACCATTCAAAAATCAATTTCTAACAAAACAGATATATTTATATATATTAAGTGATCTCTTTTATAATATATTCCCACCAATACTTATCTAGTATATCTTTATAAAAGTTTTTTCTATAATGGAAAATCGAAATGTTTTAGAAATGTGAATCATCCAAAAGATATTTCATGATCTTCAGATAGGAAGGTACACATATTCATGACATTAATTTTAAAAATTGTTCCTCATCAATTTCGAATTCTGTGGATTCCCCTTTCAGAAAGCTTCAAGCGATTTTGTAATTAAACATAATCTCTTTGAGAATCCTTTTTTCATAACTAAATGTCATAGTTGAGAAATCATCTGAGAAATGAATGATGATGTTCCAACATATTTATCTCATATGTACATCCCATGATGTTCTATGAAGATTGGATCCTTATTAATTATTATCAAATATTAAATTTAATAGATCCTTTATTTTGATATCATTATCTACATTATTTTCATTACCAGGATGGTAGTTATTTTATCCTTCGTAATCATTGATTATATATTACCATATTTTCTATCTCAAATTATGATCATTCTATGTGATTATTTATTTGAGGATTTTATGATCAATACATTTCTCGTACTTCCCCAATAGGTATAATTCTACCTATTTTTTAACAGAAAGATCAAAACAGACAACATTACTTCATAAGTAGGATTTTGTTTCTCAGTTGATTTCAACTGTATTATGGCATAGACTATAAAAATAAATTTTTTCATAAATAAGTCTCTTAATAATTTATTTGATAACTCATTTTATACCATAATAAAGTCCACACATGTCGGTGGTGTGAGTACTAATGTAGTGATAAGCCTCTTTTCCATCTCTTTAAATAATCCATCAAACTTACTTTCCCAAAAACAATACTACCTTTCGAGTCATGTTGGCTAGTGATTTTTGATAATTAGGATAATTTTTTCACATATCATCTATAATAACCTACCTAATCAAGGAAAATACAGACCTAAATCTAAAATAATGTATTGGCCCACTAATCAATTACAATAATTTTAGAAAGGTCCATAGATATTCCTATCCTAGTGAAAAAATGATAGAAGAATGATACTTAATCTACCTAGAACTCAAATTTAATATCCTCTTCATATTTTTTATCATCATCAATGTATTTAGCAAAGTGTAAATTTTATCCTCTTGTTCCTCTATAATCATCTAGTATATAAGAATATTATCAATAAATATCACCCCAAATATTTCACGTTAATATCTAAAGAGTATATTAATTATGTCGAAGAAAATTTATAGAGAATTAGTGAGCTCGAAAAGAATCACTACGAAGTCATAGATTCCATAACTCATTCCAAATGAATTCATGGAAATATCAACCTTTTTCACCTATAATTGGTGATACCCCATCCAAAGGTCTGCATTAGAGAAATACTAATCCCTAAGCAGTTGATTGAACATATTTTATATCCATAGAACGCGATGCATGTTTATTATCATGAATTTTTTAACTATATGATAATGAGTTTGTAGACACATTTATCCATCCTAATTAATTTGTTGGACTAGTGCTCCCCACCGTGAATCACTCGAGTGTATAATAAATTTATCAAGATTATCTTGTAACTACTCTTTCAGTTTCTTATACTCAATGGTGGACAAAATGTAAGGAGTTTTTGATATGGAAATAGATCTAGGTAAAAGATAATTTGAGAACTGAACCTGTATGTCTAGAGGATGGCCGTTAAATTATTTAGGGAATAAATATGGGTATCACTTCATAATGTGAATGTCTTCGATCATGATTATTTCATTTTTTTCAGTCATTTGAACTTGATATTCCTTTTCATATAGAAATAAATTATATTATAAAGACCATGATTAAGAAGGAATTTAATCCTTCCCCTTACAATTATACAATTTTTTTTGATTTCATGGGATATGAAGAGTGATATCTCTCGCCCAATTGTTGATATTGTATTTATATAATAATAGAAAATCCAAGACTAATATTACATTAAACTACACCAATTTAAGTAAGATGTGTTTTATTGGATGGTTCAATCCACAAACATTATATGGGGAGGAGTTACATACCATAGATGAAATAATTCCCCCATTCACTAATCTCACATTCATTTCATCCTTAATATTTTGTGGTGGTGTCAGAATAGTTCAATTAAACATGGAGGATGTGAAAGAATTTATAGAACTAGAATCAATGATTTTTTATACTATTAAATAAATAAATGGCATACTTGTCACCACATCATTGTAAAGATCCACCTCATTAGTAATGATATAACAGTACCCTTTTTTTCCTTGGAGGCTGTTATCATTGATTGTCTATGGAAACACTTGGAATATGGAATTGGATCGCAAAATAACAATGATCCATTTTATTTAATCACAACACTACATGATGAGTGTTTAACTAAACCTTCATTTAATTTTCTTAATTACAGGTGATATTCAAATCCATTCTGAAATAAATCTCGAGATTCCCCTCTCATCTACCATTTAATAATCATACTATTCCATTATTAGTGTTCTTGGGATGCCTATTCCCTTAAATTTCACATGTTGGAAGATGGGTTCTACTTCCTTCATAGAATTTATATATTCAGCCAAAAAACTTTTACTCTATTTTTATCTTTTTATCTTCGAGTCCATGGGACCACTAAGAGTCACTAATATTCATCTCCTAATTTTGGTCACATCCAATAATCAACTTGTAGCTTTCAATGTCATTAATCACCTATGGTTTTCATTAACTCAAGATAAATCCACAAAAAAAGTGATACAGCGTATATTTATTATTTATAAAAAATTGAAGTCATATCATAAAAAAATTATATTTTATTTCTAATATTACCCGATAGGATCATATTTTGTTTATTCAATTCAATTAACTCCCACTTCACTTAATATAGATAGTGGAGGGAGATTTCTTATTGTAACATATTTTGTTAAATAATTTCTAATCCGTTGAGTAAAATTTTTCCTATGGAATATTGTTTTTGATTTGTTTCCACTTATGATCATCTTCTCCCCTAAACATGATACACTGAATGTATGATTTTCTCTTCTATATATCATTGAATGAAATAAAATATCTTCTCAGCTGAGTTAATTCATTATTATGTGATAACATGATCAGAATATCCATTACAAATAAGAATACTTTTTATTATAAATTATTCAATAAAAAATTTTATTTCACAAGAGATTGAAGGATTTTTACAAGATTCTTCTTAATATTCATAAACTGGTCTAATTTACCGAGTATTATCATGATGTTCTGGGATCACATTCCTATTTGGTTGGTCATATCATTTTGAAAGTAACAACATTTCATATCACATTGGTTGTTGGAAAAAGTTCTCATATTTCCCTCTATTGAATTATAAAAAGAAATAATATACATATAGGGGTCTTTAATACAAAGCTATTAAAAATATGAAAAGTGACCTATATTTTTATAATGAATAAAATATAAATGAAATTTTTATCTAAACATTTGATTACCTATGATTATTTATAGTTTTCCCATTAAGATAGAATAACTCTGAGGAATCTTACTGATGATTTATAGTACTAATCCATAAAATTACTAGGTAATTCTTGGATACAAACTATATTTACCAAAGCCTTTTAGTCATTTTATTACATGATTTAATGATTAAGTACCTATCTATAATGGCCCAGACCTCTCCGGCCCATTCCTTTGTCAAAAAGAGGGTCTTGAAGTGTTCTAGAGGGTAAAATGGACTTTTCCCACACTTTCCAGAATTTTGTTTGTACATGCCGTGTAGTGTGAGTACACGCCGTGTACCACCTTGCCGAGTATACCTGGTGTTCATGGTCGTTTTATTACCGTGTGAAATAAATGAGTACACGCTATGTACCCAAAACTACACGCCCAGTACCCCCTCGCTAGGTATACCCCATGTGGAAGGCAGTGTCTTTGTCGTGTGAAGTAAATGGGTACATGCCGTATACCCTAAACTACATGTCGTGTAATACCTCCCCGCATACGCATTACCAGTAAATGGCCATGTGCCATGTTGAAGCCGTTTCTTTGTCGTGTGAAATAAATGGGTACACGCCGTGTGTCCAAACTACATGTCGTGTTGTCCTTCCCCGCATATGTGTTACCCTCAAACTGTGTGTTGACCAGTCAACGACTGCTAAGACGTGTTGGAAGCCGCGTGGAGACCGCATTAATTAACCGAGTACACTCCATGTACTGTTTCTTTTCTAGCCTATAAAAGGAGGGATACCCTCCTCTTTTTCACCACACCCCTATCCTCCCCTCTCCTTTGAGCAGATCTCCCCCAAGAGACTCGAAGGCTCAATTTTCATCCATAACTTCTTTGTCCGAGCTCCGATTTACGATCCGTCAGTGGCCACAGGATCGTAACGATGAGGCGGAACTTCTGAGCTTGGATTCGCTGTCTTTAATTCATCATTTTTTTCCAACATCCACCCAAGGAGGTTTTTCCAGGTTTCGAAAAAAGTGACAGATGCCGACGAACGTCTTCTAATGTTGATTTGGGGGAGCGTTGTGATCAGAACCTGTTGAGGTAGGGATCTTACCTTCATCTCTATAAATTGTGCATCATGCGGGGTGGGTATTCTCTTGTTTTCATGAGAAACGACTAAAACATTGAATTAAGATAATAACTGGTTAATGAACGGGAATGGGGAAGTTGTTATGTTTATCTTATATCCTGTGATATTATGTTGTGAATTGAATAGGCTTTTGCCTACTAAAAATCACAGTTGTTGGGGGCCTTTGCTTGCGCAATTAAATGTTTCCCTATCTTCTAGACCGTTTTTGTGAATGGAAAATTTGTGGAATGTGGAAAATGGTTAATCACGTAATGTTGGATGATAAAATGAAAATCTGGAACCCTTGTGTGATCACCCAGGTTGAAAAAAATGGAATAATGAACATGTGGGTGTTGGCTTGGTTAGGTGGTGTGTGAATGGGGGGGGGGGTTGAACCTTGGGATGTTACGAATAGAATGGGCAGTAGGGCTGCGATAAATGGTATTAAAGGGGTAATGATGTACGGGTTTTGGTGTGGTTGTGGTGGATGGCAACGGGATGCAAGGATGGGCTTGAATATGAACGGACTATGGGTTGTGATTAATAAATAAAAAGTGGAAGAGTTAATGAATGGTGGGGCTTGGTATTGGAACAGAAATAAAAATAAATGGGGTTGGTTGTTTAATATGAAGGACTTGGTTTTTTTGCTTGTGTTTTCCTAACTTGATTTTTGGATGGTAGAGATATGTTTTATGAATGATCGTTATGGTTGGTTGTGGATAGTTGCCTAGTAGTTAATGAACTAATAAGCTAATTCTGCTAAAACGTGAAAAACTAAATGGGGTTTGGGTTTATTTTTGTATGCATGCTTCGAAGTAGTAGTGCCGAGGAACATGCTCAGTTTCTCTGTTTAGAAGCCATAGGTTGGGATGTGTGTTTGGTATACATATATATATCTATATATTTTGTGTTTCATCACACCCCACCCATGTTGAGCACTTAGTGTCGAACACTCCCACTTCATGGGAGAGGGTGTTTCCCCTTCTTTACTATATCATTCCTGCTCCTTATTCCCTAGGCTGTGATGGATTGAGGAGACCTTACACCTAATACCCTTCAGGTAGTTTTCGATTGGGGTGGTTCTAGTCCAAGACTATTTGGGCAGGTTTTACTGTTTCCCAAGAATTTTCGGGATGAGGCCCAGATGTGTGCGGGCGGGATACAAGGTTGTGAGGCCAAGGTGTGTGCGGGTGGAGGGAGTGTGGCAGCGTCAGGACATTCTCCGTTAGGAAGAGAAGCTATGAAATGGGGAATGGTGTGGGGTACCCAATACTCTTGTTCTTATATACTACTAATACTTCCTATTGTGATTGTGTTTTGGTGAGTGTGGCTGGTGTGGTTGGGTGGATAGAGTTATTTGCTAGGTTTCTTCTGTAGTTATCACGGTACATTAGGATGTCTCCCCACATGTGAACGAGAGATTTAGGTTTACCTACTGATTATACTTGTATGCTCACCCTACGTTTACATTCAGGTATCCAGGAGGACTACCAGGGTCGTGCGAGACCCTACTAGTTGGACAGTTGGAGTTTTTGCTGTTGTTGTATACTTTTTTCTTTTGGTATTGTACTTTGAGCATTCTTGTACTTTCAACTTGTTATAAAATTGTTTAAAAATGCATGTGGGCTTGGTTTGGGTTTATTTTGATACACATTTTCTTTCATTTTTGGTGGTTGGCTTGTCTTATTTCCCGATCTTAGAATAATAAATGGGTAATGCCTCCCATATTTGTGAAAACTCTTACCCTTGGTGCTAGTCACCAACCAGGGCCTACTGGAGGCGGGACTCGGGGGTCATTATCTCCCTTTCACCATTTCTAGCTCAAGAGGGGCACTTGGTGGGAGGGGGTCGTGAAAGAATGGTATCAGAGGTGATGGTTGAGATATAGGATGGAGTCTGGAGTTAGGCACAGGGAGGATTGCATGGTATGGTAGACCAACATTGTTGGTCAATCTTGGTGCGTGACATAGGCTAAGGAAGACTGGCTAGGACAAGGTATTTTAGGGCCCCCCGTGATCCGATGCAAGGACTCATAGCCTACCGAACGACCAAGTGAGACCACATTGATTGCAGGGTAGAAATCCTAGGGAAGGTACATGCATCATCATGATTCTATATTACTCTATATTGAGCATTATGGGAATGAAATTAAAATAATCTAATAAAATAAAACCTTGAGAAATATCCTTACTACTTGGGCTTAGGCGATCCTTGTTTACCGTATAGCTATGGCACCTGGACATCATCCTCGGGTGGCTTAGACGGCCGAGTCCCAGCAGATCCAGGTGGTCGATCAGTTGAGGATTGACCCGGAGGAGGAAGATAGCCAGTGGCAGAAGACTCTCTGTTCATTCCAGCGGAATACCATCAAGAAGTATGAGGGTAGTACATCAGATACGGAGACAGAGGGGTGGCTTGAGAAGATAGGGATCGCTTTTACATTGATCCATGCTCCGAGGGAGTACTGGGTTTCCCTAGCAGCCAGTCAGCTAAGAGGCTCGGCGCGACAGTGGTGGACACTCTACTACAGAGAGAGGATAAGGGCAGAGGTTCCATGGGATGACATTGAGAAGGAATTCCGAGAGGAATTCCTTTCTTCCATGATCAAGACAGAGAAGTGACAGGAGTTACTCTCCCTTCAACAGGGGAGTATGTCAGTACGAGAGTTGGGGATCAAGTTCAAGGATCTCCTACGCTTTACTCCAGATCTCTTTCCGAATGAGGAGTCTCGGGTGAGACGTTTGGAGGAGGTGCTTCTCCCTTCGCTTCAGTATGTTGTCACCCCCTTCACCCTTACGATGTACTTAGAGATACAGAATAAGGTAGAGGTTGTAGAGAGGACACACTCGCTGGGAGGTGCACCACGAGAGGGGATCCAGCCAGGTTCGTTGAATGGGAAGCTAGTCAGCAGTAGGTCTCCTGCGACGGGACCTTCCAGGTTCAGGCTAGTGGGGAGCAGGCCCCAGCAGTTCCAGTTCATATCTATGGGTCCTCGTACCTTTTTCACAAGCCCAGAACCGAAGTGTTTTTCTTGAGGAGGTTTTGGGCACGTTCAGAGTCGGTACCTGACCCGAGCTCAATATGGTAGAGGTGGGCAGGTTCAGCACCCACCTCAACAACACTAGTTTCCGGTGAGGCCCTTCCAGCAGTAGCATGGACATGCTTCTCCGAGGGAGGACTTTGCAGGAGGAGGCCGACCTCAGGGTGCTCCTTAGGGACGTTGACCAGGGCATGGTCGGGGAGGTGGATGACATCAGAGAGGCAAAGGAGCTGGGCATGGACAGTTGCACGTAGCAGATTTGACAGCACTAGAAGGACCATAGGTGGTGAAAGGTACAAATTTTTTTGTTCATCACTCTTGTTTCTGCTTTGTTCGATTTGGGATCTGTACACTCCTTTGTTGCACTCGGTCTATCCCATGATTTGGGACTACACATAGATAGCCTTTCTGTACCACTGTTGCTGAGTACACCAGTTGGAGGGAAGACCAATGTATCTTGTGTTTGCCAGAGATGTGGGATGACATTGGAACCACATCAATCTAGTGGGGAGCTTCTTCTGTTATAGATAAATCCATACGATTTCATCCTAGGCATCGACTGGTTGTTTTCTGTTAGTTCTGTTATCGACTACTTCCGGAGAAGAGTCGTGTTCTCCGACGTGGATGGGCAGCGCGTATCATTTGTTGGTGAGAGGAGCTATCAGGTATGAAGCCGGCATGTAGAGCCTCTCCTTTCATTGTTAGGTGGGTAATCATTGGTTCCAGTTGATATAGAGATGATTGATGTCCCAGAGGTTGTTGGGGAGTTCCTCGATGTTTTTTCGGAGGAGGTTGTGACTCTACCCCCTCGACGTGACGTTGAGTTCGAGATAGACTTACCGCCTGGTGCCCATCTGATTTCGATGACCCCTTATCGGATAGAACCTTCGGATTTGCGGGAGTTGCATATTCAAATTGACGATCTAATGTAGGAGGGTTTTGTTCGACCCAGCGTGTCGTCATGGGGTGGTCTAGTTTTTTTCGTGAAGAATGCAGATGTTGGTCTAAGGATATGCATAGACTACCGAAGGTTGAACCAGGTAATGGTCAAGAACCGTTACCCCCTTCTAATAATAGATGATCTCTTCGACCAACTAAGTGGAGCAGGTTGGTTTTCTATGATTGATCTATGATCGTGATATCATCATCTGAGGGTAAAGGAAAATGTCATCTCAAAGATGGATTTTAGGTGCAGGTATGGGCACTTTGAGTTTGTAGTGATGTCGTTTGGATTTACGAATGCACCGACTATGTTCATGGGACTTATAAACATTGTCTTCCGAGAGTTTTTGGACCGATTCGTCGTTGTGTTTATCGATGATATCCTGATCTAATGAAGATCAAAGGAGGATCACGCTGAGCATCTCAGGGCAGTCTTGGATGTCCTTCAACACAAACAGATTTATGGGAAATTGTCTAAGTGTAATTTCTTGACGCAATAAGTACACTTCCTTGGGACGTGGTGTCTCATCATGGAGTGTTAGTGGACCCGTCGAAGGTGGAGGCAGTTTTTTCTTGGGCAGCACCCAAGAGCGTGGTAGAAGTTCATAGTTTCTTGGGGTTAGCATGTTACTATCAGAGGTTCATTTCAGACTTCTCTCGAGTTTCTCCTCCATTGACAACATTGCCGAGGAAGAACCGGGTCATCCTATGGAGCGAGTAGTGCCAGAATGCTTTCGACTACCTGAAAGAGAAGTGGATCAGTGCTCCCGTACTCATGTTTCTAGAGGAAGGGTTGTTGTATGAGGTGATTTTTGATGCTTCTGGCATTGTTCTGGGGTGTGTGATGATGTAGAAGAAGGGAGTGATCTGTTATGGGTCTAGGCAGTTGCTCCCCCACGAGCATAACTATGACACCAAGACTTATTTTTTGAATCAGTTGTGTTTGCACTAAAGTTTTGGTGACATTACCTCTTTGGGTATGCCTTTGTGGTCTACTAATATCACAAGAGCCTATGTTATATCTTCTCCCAGCGTGACCTGATCTTACAGAAGCGAAGATGGGTCGAGATTCTCCAATACTGGGACTTCGAGATCTCTTAAACTGAAGGTAAGGGAAACATTGTGGGTGATGCCCGGAGCAGGTAGTCGCATAAGGAAGTGGTTCGGGAATCCGCTGATTCTTTGAAAGTGATGGGAGAGTTGGATGCCTTGCACTTGGATGCAACGGTAGAAGGTATTAGAGGCTGTTTGTTTCAGATGACGATGCGGTCCTCCTTGTTGTAGTTGGTGGAAGAGTCTTAGTGGGGGGAATCCATGGAGGAAGTAATGTGGGATCGTATCGATCAGTGGAACGTTATAGAAGGATGGTCAGAGGATAACCAACATCAGATGCTTTTCTATGGAAGGTTGTTTGTTCTGTAGGCGATGCGTGAGAGAGTTCTCCGTGAGTTCCATAGCTCAGCCTTGGCAGTATATCCAGGAGTTTAAAAAATGTACCAAGGCCTGAGGGAACAGTTTTGGTGGCCCAGGGTGAAATGGGCAGTGGCAGAGTTTGTGGAGAAATTCCAAGTGTTTCAGTAAGTAAAGGCTGAACACCAAGTTCCCAGTGGTTTGTTGCATCCTTTAAATGTCCCTGAGTGTAAGTGGGATGAAATATAAATGGACTTCATCACAGGACTACCCAGATCTTAGGGTGGTTATGATGCTATCTGGGTAGTGGTGGATCGACTGATGAAATCATCTCACTTCTTAGAAATTAATGAGTCGAGCCCATTTAGTACCTTAGCACAGAGGTACGTAGACGAGGTGGTGCATTTTCATGGAGTTCTGAAGACTATCGTCTCAAACCAGGACAATCGGTTTACCTCACGAGTCTGGTGGGGGTTACAACAAGATTTTGGCACCCACCTATGCCTTAGCACTGATTTTCACCCCCAAGCCGACGGGAAGATAGAGCATACTATCCAGGTGTTGGAGGACATGCTACGAGCATGCGTTCTGGATTTCGAAGGGTCATAGATAAGACACTTGAATTTAGTATAGATTTTCTACAACAACAGATTCCACTCTACTATTGGCATGGAACCGTTTGAGGCCTTGTATGGAAGACCATGTCTTTCACCCATTTGCTGGGAAGTGGTTAGTGAGACAGGTGCTCTTGGTCCAGAGGTATTGTAGAGCACCACAGAGAAAGTCCAGCTTGTACGTCAGAGGATGAAAGCGGCTCATGACCGACAGAAAACTAATGCTGATCGTTGGAGGAGGACCATGGAGTTTGAGGTGGGATATCATGTGTTCTTGAATGTTTCCCCTCGATGGGGGTAGCGGAGGTTCGGGAAGGGGATTAAGCTCTCCCCTAGGTTCATTGGACCTTTTGAGGTGCTGAGGCGATTCGGCGATATGGCATATCAGCTAGCCCTGCCACCTCAGTTGGAGAAGGATCATGACGTCTTCCACGTCTCCCCGCTTCGTCGGAATATACATGACGACTCTCACATTATCGACTGGGGAGAGTTAGATATGGGAGATTATGGGACCTTTGAGGAACGACTAGTCAGAATCGATGTTCGTAAAGAGAAGGTGCTTTGTGGATGAACCATTCCCTTGGTTCGCATGTTGTGGAGGCATGGAGGCCTCGAGGAGATCACTTGGGAGCGGGAGACACAGATGCACGCTCAGTACCCGAAGTTATTTTGACTTGTGTTTGCTTTGTTTTCTGAGCTTTGTTTTGATATTATACATTGTACTTTGATGTATGGAATGCTTGGATTGTCGTTTATGAGACCTTTTGTTTCCTTGTTCTCTTGGAGTGTGTAACATGTCCGTGCGTGTGGGGAGGGGAACAACCTGATTCTTAATCGAGACACATTAATGCGGATGCAATTGAACTATTTCAGGCAATTCAGTGCCTCCTAAAGCGGATAATATCTTGACATAGGAAATGTAATTTTCCCCAAACCACGTGTTCGGGCAGTGTGTGGGTTGTGCGGTGTTGGGGGCAGTGTGAGTTGAAAAATAATCATAATGTATGGAAGTGGGAAGACCCGACTCTTAACCTGGATGCATTAATTAGGATGTGATTAAACCGGTGCAGGCGATTTAGTTCCGCATAAAGAGGATAATATCTCGACATAGGAGTAGGAATTCATAACAACTCTAACGAGGGTTGGTGGTTGGGTTCCTGTTACAACGAGAGCCCTAAGAGGTATCTTGTTGGGTTCCTCTAGGATGGTTTTGAATTCTTGGGGATGATAATGTTTTAATAGGTATCTGATGTAATGTCTCAGACCTCTCCGGCCCATTCCATTGTCAAAAATAGGGTCTTGAAGTGTTTAGGAGGGTAAAATGTACTTTTCCTACATTTCCAGAATTTAGTAAGTACACGCTGTGTAGTGCGAGTACACGATGTGTACCACCTTGCCGAGTATATCCTGTGTCCATTCCATGTGAAAGAAATGAGTACACGCTGTGTACCCCAAAATACACACCATGTACCCCCTCCCCGGGTATACCCTGTGTGGAAGGTCATGTCTTTGCCGTGTGAAGTAAATGGGAACACACCATGTACCCTAAACTACCCGCCGTGTAGTCCCTCCCCGCGTACGCCTTACCAATCAACGGCCGTGTGCCGTGTTGAAGACGTGAGTATGTCGTGTAAAATAAATGGGTACATGCTGGGTGTCCAAACTACACGCCATGTAGTCCTTCCCCGCGTATGTGTTACCCTCAAATCGTGTGTTGACCAGTCAACGGCCGCGGAGCCTTGTTGGATGCCGCGTGGAGACCATGTGAAATAACTGAGTACACGTCGTGTACCATAAAGAACACGCCATGTACTTTTTCTTTTCCCACCTATAAAAGGAGGGGTCCCCTCCTCCTTTTCAACACACCCCTCTCCTCCCCTCTCCTCTGAGCAGAGATCTCCCTGGAGACTCGAAGGCTCCTTTTTCTTCCATATCTTCTTCGTCTGAGCTCCGATTTACGATCCATCAACGACACGAGATCGTAACGACGAGGCAGAACTTCTGAGCGTGGATCTGTTGTGTTTCCTTCGACCATTCCTTTACAAATTCCACCTGAGGATGTTTTTCAAGGTTTCGACAAAAGTGACAGACGCCGACGAATTTCTTCTAAAGTTGATCCGGGGGAGCGTTATGATCAGAACCTATTGAGGTAGGGATCTTACCTTCGTCTCTCTATATTGTGCATCATGTGGGGTGGGTATCCACTTGTTTTCATGAGAAACGACTGAAACGTTAAATACAGATAATAATTGGTTAAATAATGATAATGGGGATGTTGTTATGTTTATCTTATATCCTGCGATATTAGGTTTTGAATTGAATAGGATTCTGCCTACTAAAAAACACGGTCGTTGGGGGCCATTGCTTGTGAAATTAAATGTTGCCCTATCTTCTAAACCGTTTCTGTGAATGGAAAATTTATGGAATGTGGAAATTGGTTAATAACGTAATGTTGGATGATTAAATGAAAATATGGATCACTTGTGTGATCACCCCGGTTGAACAAAATTAAATTATGAACATGTCGGTTTTGGATTGGTTACGTGGTGTGTGAAAGGGGGGGGGGGGGGTGAACCCTGGGATGTTATGAATAGAACTGGTAGTGGGGATGCGATAAATGGTATTAAAGGGGTAATGATGTACGGGTTCCAGTGTGGTTGTGGTGGTTGGAAGAAAGGCTGCAAGGATGGGCTTGAATGTGAACGGACTATAGGTTGTGATTAATAAATAAAAATTGGAAGAGTTAATGAATTGTGGGGCTTGTTATTGGAACAGAAATAATAATCAATGGGGTTGGTTGGTTAATAAGAAGGACTTGGTTGTGTTGCTTGTGTTTTCCTAACATGATTTGGGGATGGAAGGGATATGTTTATGAATGATCGTTATGGTTGGTTGTGGATAGTTTCCCAGTAGTTAAGAAAGTAATAAGCTAATTCTGCTGAAACGTGAAAACCAAAATGGGGTTGGGGTTGTTTGTTGTATGCATGCTTCGTAGTAGCAGTGTCGAGGGACATGATCAGTTTCTCTGTTAAGAATACATAGTTTGGGCTATGGGTTCGATATATATATATATATATCTGTATCTTTTGTGTTTTATCGCACCCCACCCATGTTGAGCACTTACTGCAGAACACTCCCATTTCATGGGATATGGTGTTTTCCCATTAGTTACAAGCTCCTTTCTGGTCCTTATTCCCTAGGTTGGGATGGCTTGAGGTGACCTTACACATAAGACCCTTCAGGTAGGATTCAATTGGGGTGGTTCTAGCCCAAGACTCTTCGGGCAGGTTTTACTATTTCCCAAGAATCTTCGGGATGAGGCCCAGGTGTGTGTGGGCTGGATACGTGTTTCTGAGGACCAGGTGTGTGCGGGTGGGATATGTGGTTGTGAGGCCCAGGTGTGTGCATGCGGGATACATGGTTGTGAGGCCCAGGTGTGTGTGGGCGGGATACGTGGTTGTGTGTCCCAGGTGTGTGCGGGTAGGGAGAGTGTGTCTGCATCTAGACGTTCGCCGTTAGGAAGAGCAGCTAAATAAAGGGCAATGGTGTGGGGTACCTAATACTCTTGTTCTTATATAATACTACTACCTATTGTGATTGTGTGTTTGCTGAGTGTGGCTGGTGAGGTTGGGTGGATAGAATCCCTTCGCTAGGTTTACTCTGTTGTTCTCATGGGAAATTAGGATGTCTCCCCACTTGTGCATGAGATCTTTAGGTTTCCCTACTAATCATACTTGTATGCTCAGCCTACGATTATTTTCAGGTTTCTAGGAGGAATACCAGGGCAGTGCGGGACCCTACTAGTCAGACAGTTGGAGTTGTTGTTGTTACTATACACTTGTTTCATTGGAATTGTACTTTGAACATTCTTGTACTTTCACCTTGTTATAAAATTGTTTAAACATGCATTTGGGCTTGGTTTGGGTTTATTTCTATGCACTTGTTCTTTCCTTTTTGGTGGTTGACTTGTCCTATTTCTCGATATTAAAATAATAAAAGGGTAATGCCTCCCATATTTGTGAAAACTCATACCCTTGGTGCTAGTCGCCAACCCGGGGCCTACTGAAGGCAGGACTCAAGGGTAATTATCTCCCTTTCACCATTTCCAGCTTAGGAGGGGCATCTTTGGTGGGAGGGGGTCAGGACACTATCAATTAATAAAAAATGGATTAAAATTTCCATATTAATTTCTATATAGGGTACATAATTAAAGAATGTGAAATGAAAATAAAAACACATTTTATTAAACATTCATAGAAAATCCCAACATACATTGAGCTCATACATCTATTTATAATATCTTGGGGAATATATAGGGGTAAAAAAATGATCTAGAAAGCATAGTATGCGAATAAATGTAGGAATTAACAATAACACATGAATTTTAAGGCATAAAAAGATAACATAAAAATAATCCATCATGGATAAACATATTAAATCATCAAATATATAACACGGAATCACATGATCATAGAATCATGTAAATTTGAAAGAAACACATAGAATGTCAAAAAAATGAGTGAAGTTTGACTTCCACGATATTATCACCAGTAGAAAAATTCTCATAATGGATTATGTTTACTCCCTAATCTCATAAAAAATTTACATTAGAGAAAAAATTACCCAATGTATTGGATCACTATTTGGGTTCACCCATCAAATAATGATTAACCAAATGTTTCCCGCATGAAGAATCAGTCCGTAGGAATAAATATAAGGGTTTCCCATGTAAAGAAATGGGTTTTATAATCATGTCATGAGGTATAACCAATATCAATATCAAAATCATATTAAAGAAAAAATGGATCAAATAATCATTTTAAATTAATTAATGAAATTTAATAACATATCAAGAATAGTGATGTCCAATTAAAATGAAATCATGAAAATGTACCTAGGTTATCATAGAAATGTTCTAGTTAGTTGTGGATTTAGAGAACAAAACAAAGTTCCTATAATGATGTTAAAGGAATAATTGATTTTATACAATAAGGAATGAAATAAAATAGTTATATTTAAATAAATTACTGATTTTAGGTAAATGTAACCCCCATAAAAACGTTTATGGGGGTGTTCTAGAAAATTGATAAGAAATGGATATGATCCATTTAATATGGTTATCTAATCTAGAGGAATTGATAAGGTATCCATTTAAAACATATAATTACCCGTAAAAGAAATATTGATTTCATGTACATAAATATGATTGGTACATATATAAAGAATATAGTTTATTTATATATGAATAATCAATATATAAATTGATGTCAGGGGCACATAAAAGGTAACAAAATAAAATGTGGATGTTCAGAGGGATCCCCATAATTATGTACACATGAGAACTATACCAGAAATGAATTTCTTGTATAAAATAATATTCATTATATACATAACATAGAAAATATTGGACATTTATTTGATTTATTATAATCTAATTAATTTAATTTATGACAATTTTAATTAGTTATAATGTTCAATATCATTATTTTGGGAGCCTTCGTTTTCATGGTATCATTGTCGTTTTACGTGTGTTTAATTATAGAATTTCTTATTCATTCCAAATAATCATAAACATGTGATATTATATGGTATTAGTGAAAAAATGAAAATATATCATTTTTTTCTATTATGAAAATGATTTATTTGATACAAAAACAAGAATAATTGTTCTGGTTATTTTTTGGTGTGTTTTCTAACCATCCGAGCATATTGTCGTTTTATATAATTTTCTGTTTATAAATTTGTTCTATTAGATTAAAAAGTTGTAATATATATATAAAAAATATTTTAACCATAATAATCATTTTATGACTAGTATCGAAGGCAATAATAGAAAGTGACAGCTAATTATACATGGATATAGTAAACCACCGTAATTTGGATATCAATTTTGTTTCTACAAATAAGGAAACACAATAAAAGTGGTTGAAAAAAATATTCCACTTAAAAAATAAAATTATATTATATAAAAAATAGTATATTTATTATTCATTATTGGTTGAAGGAGGTGAGGATAATGTTGAAGAAGAATAAAAATAAAAAGATATGGTTTAAGAAGGATACATCCTAAATATCTTCTCCCTGAATAACACCTTATAGAACATTAAATTTGTCTCATACTGAGACTAGAATCTCTATAACATGTGTAAGAGGCTTGTGAATATAATTTGGTTGAGTATTGACATTATCCAAGGATTTTAATGTGTGAGGTCAATGGATGGTGAGGGGTGGTATTTATATGGGTAGGAGAGGGGTGTTTATGATTGTAATATTCATTAGTTTAATATTTGAGCTCAAAAATATCATTACTATAGATTCATATAACGAAATAATAAAAATGGTTCCCAAGAATAAGAACGAATGGGTTCTTACATAATCAATGACTAAAGAATTCATGCATTTGTATTTTTATGAAAAATAATATAAATTATCAAATTATAATATTCAAAAAAATTCATCTATTTTAGAATAATCCATAAAAACTTCACCATAACCTTTATTAGATGCATATATTTTAAAATGATAATCTATTTTATGAAAATAATTTTCCAAATATGAGATATTTATGCTTTAAATAAAATTTTCATTTATTCTCAAAAATTGTAATTTTTTTATTATAATTGAGTGTATGACCCTTTAAAAAGTTAATTAATGTAACTAATAATAATATTATAATTGAAAACCAACATAATATGAATTGATTTAATGATTTCATTAAGAATAATTATATTAATTAAAATATTATAAATAAAAATTTCTATATTACAAAAATATTAACACTTAATTATCAGTTTTAAATAATTTATTTTCTTATAAAATAATATAATTTTATTATATTTTCAAATTATAGATACATAAATTTTATTTATACTCTAATAGGTGAGTTTTATATACTAATAGTTAGATTACTATTTCTAATGGTCTAATTACTATTCAAACAGTGAGTATATTATTTCAGTGGTATAGATTTCTTAATATCTATAAATACCTCTTATTTATATCTTATTCATATAAATATATTGTATTTTAATGTTACATATTTTCATCTTAATATTCAATATTTTATTATTAACAACTTATTTTTTTCAACAATATTGTTTAGGTGTGGTTTATCTTGTGGATAAAGATGGTACAAATCGTACAATTTTTTACCTTATTTTCTATTTATTTTCTACATGAAATATTTTGAAACCATGTTTGTTTTTTTCTTATAGAATATATCATTAATCCTTTTTTATATTAACATTCTTATGGGGTTCTTTATGTGATATAAGTGTTTTATAGAATAATTACAATAATGGATACTCAATTAATAGAATTCTAGTTAATTATTGATAAAATTATCAATATGTGCCAACACAACTTTTAGGGTTTATATACCATTAAAGATATTTTTCTTTCCAGAAATATCCTTGTGCATATAAATTCTGTGTTAACACTAACTTCTCATTTTAGTTGACACACATCTCTTGGAACACCATAAACTATTGTCATTCAAATTGGTTTTTCTCCATATTTTATTAGTAATAGTGATTAATTTCTTGGAATGGGCTTTTATTGGATTCATTAGTAAATTTTGTAAACCATAATAGCCTTAGCCCAATGGTTGTTTTGGTACCAATGGAAAGGACCACTATAAATTGACGAATTATTGTTCTATTAGTATGAGATACTACTGCCATCCCTTATTATTGGTCGACATATATGTACTTTATCTCATTATTAGTTTACTCAGATATTCAATGGCCATGATTTATAAACCCATTAATGAGGAAATTCAAGAGTATTCAACATCCTCTTCCATATGACATTGTGTATTGTACCCATTCTCAAAATGTAAATGTGATATTACAAACCCGAACATTTTGATGGGCCACACAATGTGACCCAAAACCACATTATGTTGGGATAGTTGTTAACAACCATAATATAAACACAAATAGGGTTCCATAACCCTCCATGGATTGATCATTTCTCTATATCCCACATCATCATCCAAATGATTGAGTAATTATAAGTCATTATAGGAACACAGAAAAGAGCAGGGAACCCCTTTCTTGGCCATGAATGCATTCCCTATGGGGTTATGAATAAGGACAATTGACTCGTTAACTACAGGTGTATCATATTATTTTTGGAAGGACCTATGATCCATGTGATCCATGAAAACACCTTGAGGGAACATGACATTTTAGAATCATTTAAAATCATCCCCATCATGTTTGACCATATAATCATAATAAATTCAACTTTTTGGGTTATGACTAACACAAGATATATTCCAAATATAAAATAAAATTTTGTGTCCACAATTTTACAAAACCATATTAGAAACCAAACTTCAACAATGATGTTGGGTGTCACAACACATCATGGATACGCATCCATCATAATTGTTTCCAGAACACAGGGTGTCATAACAATTTAGAAACATTTAATATTTAGAATATCCATTCATAATGTAATATTATAGTAACCATCATGTATACTATTTCATCATAATCCTTGAATTAATATGGGGTTTTAGAACCCCTAACGAATACCCATACTACAAAACTAATGATATATGACCCTCTGTAAAAGATCATAAATTATATATATCTATGATTCGAGCTAAAAGAACTCTAAAATAAAACAATAAATTGTATGGGATAAAAGACAATAAACAATATTAATATAAGGTTTATCCTTGTAGACCATAAAATATAACATTATTATGATATATAAGTCCATAAATTTAAATCTAAAAGAGACACCATGCTCGCCATACTGGATACCCACAAACAGAACCCTAGGAATAAGTATATTATTTTATCACTAGACTCACTCTCTTCATGACACCTAATATATTGAGAAGATATGAAATTGAAAAATAAAAAAACATGTTGAGTTGGAAACCCACAAAGGGTGACCTGATCGGAAGCCATGTGCATGCTTGATGAGCATTCCACATATGAATATTTGGAAATGTGGTGTAATATAAATAAATATATAAATATAGTAGTAATAATTATAGATCCATAGAGTTAAATAATTATATTATTACAGATTCAAATAACAAAATAAAGTGTCATCGAATTTCTCACTTGAACATATTCACAAAAATTATTATTTTGAACCAGTTAGTCCTCGGGAAAAAACAGAAGATGAATCAATGTTTACCCTTGTGTAAGTAAATATTTCTAGGAAATTCCAAAAATTTTATTATGAAGCATTAATTTGGGGTCAAAATTTTTGGTTTTCTCGGTATTATAGAATGGATAGTTGTTATTGATGATCTATTGGATATTGATAAAATGTGATTCCATGAACATGATTAATTATTGAAAGACAGAAAATTATATGTATTGATTATAATTATTATCCCCATAAAATGTGAAAAAGAGGGAAGAATATAAAAATTCAAGAATAACTTTTGGGTTCAAAACTTAAGAAGAAGATGAAAACCCCTCATAGTCAGATGATGATAAAATCTAGTTTTTTTAGTTTTTAAATCATACAGAGTCTCATTAGAGGTATCAATTAAAAGATGGTCTTCTTCCTCCTCCACCATATCATAGGGGAAAAGAGTCTCACTAAATGAGGATAACTCCCCAAATACATTATGGGTGATCAATTTTATATATAATTATAAAAAATTATGGGACCTTTCTTGATCAATGATCACTTAATTTTATGAAATTTGTATAGTGAATTCTCTCATATGGTATTGTAGAACTGAAATTTGTAGGTGTCATTATTCATGATCTATTGATGATTGAATTGTTAATTTGATTAGAGGATCAATGTCCTAAATACTGCATAATTATTACTCATTTCTGGAAATATTATCTGAGTTACGAATATATATTTCATGGTATTATAAAATTTATAATAGTTAATTGAACTGATTTTATTATCATAAATGGTCTGGTAAAGGAATTCCTATTGGTCATGAATGTTCTCCATGACATTATTCATTAATAGGGCATGAAATTTCTTCCAATTTATCCTTTTTTTACTATGATCTTAATTACTAATGTAGTGGGTTAATTGAAGGTACCAACATCTAGTAGAATATTTTGAAATATCACATTCATTAAAGGATGCATCTGCTAAACTAATGAGGAATCAAGAGGATTCTCATGTGCTTCTTCTATAAATGGTGCATCATCATTTAATGGAACTAGAGATCCAAATTACACAAAAAACCATGTAATATGTAGGGAAGATGTGTCACTATAGTGAGATAATTTCTGTAGGTGATCCCTGGATTACTTAATCACCTTCATAACTACCAACGATAATGGAATCTGAAAATAATAGTTCATATTTACTTGATGATCTAATTGATTCAATATACCAACATGGTAATATTCCACCCATGTTTTTGAATATTTCTAATATAGTTAAAATTTGACATCAGCATGAGTAATAACCATTTTCTTACATTTATCATCCAACACTAATATATACTACAATTTGAAAATTACTTAGGGTTGATACTATCATTACAAAATGGATATGGTAACTAGTGAAACCACTTGAATACAATAAAAATTATTAGTAAACCAGTAGGGAGTGTATGGATCATTAATGATTAGTAAGTATATGAATATTATAAGAAACCAATCCCAAAGAGATTCATTATATTCTCTATTAGAAATTTAACCACTTGCACTGTCAATAAAAATCCATGTGGGTGATGAGTGTCACATGAAATTAGAACATTCATGCAAGCTCAATATATCTACAACCTCATCATCAACTAATAACATCACCAAAACCATTGAAATAATTAGTATCCATGTAAATAATAGATAATATGGTTTTAAATATTATTCTTATAATTATAGGACAAACAATAATCCACTATACAATAATATAAAAATTGGAATGGGATACTGGTCTAATAGGGTTCATTTTATTATTTAACATGGTCAGGGAGATGAAAGTAGAGAGAAGATGTTGACATGACTATGTTGATTGATCTTGTTTTTGTATGATATGATCCCATCACCTATGTTATAACTCAAATTCCCAAGAGTGAATCACCAGGTGGAAAGACATGTCTATTTAAAAATGTTTCCTAATATCCCAATAGATGATCTCATGGGGATATCTCCAGTCCCATTGGGTGTCCCCATGAGGCATACTCCCCATCATTGTGAATTGTTTAATAAGATACTAAAAAATTGGAATCATGTTTAGAAGGACATAAGTTAGGGAATATAGAAGTTGGAAGAGTCTGTCATTGAAAAAGAAATTTATTTGATCTATTCCTTGAAATAAATATTTGAGAATATTTTCGTCTCCCTCTTTATCTCCGACATTGAAATGGTGTGCATATCTCTTTCCAAATGTGGAGTTTTATCAAGGTAACACATAGAATATGAAGGATGATGTAATTCATCATACATTTTTTCAAAAGGATGTGTTCCTCCATCTGATAGATATCCCATGGTCCAATCCATACCTCGCCATGGGATAAATGAATAGAGTGTGTGCTTGGACATCATAAATTAAGCATCTATCATAAATGTTATAATTTATGGTACACCCTAAACTATGAATCCTCAAAAACTTAAGAATGTTTTATAGTGTGTAACTAGTCATATAATTATGAGAGACTCTACCTCACCAAGAATGTATACTCTGATTCATAAGTGATGTTAAAGCTGTAGAAAAAAATTCCAAATCCAACTTCGGCCATATTTTGGGTTGTTTGTTGAAAATATCAGTATTCGTGAGTATCATTGAGTGGTTTGTTAATGAGGAATATCTTGAACATATCAACCTAGAGGGAGAATTATCGAACAAATATGATTTACTTTATAATGGTGGTACAATTTAATGACAATCATTACAAACTGTTAAATATACACTAGATAAGATGATAGCGAGTTGGAATAATGATTGAATATAAGAAAATCAATATATGTTTTATCTAGGAGGAAAATTAATATTGCGTAATTCTATGTTATTGACGGTGGTTTTTATGTTTTCTATGAATAATCCACTTAAAAACGTCATTTTCAAAGAATAAATTTTACTGATATATGACATTGTGATACCTATAAATCATCTACCTCTAGTTTGAAGCTTCAGAATACATTTTTATACTAGAATACATCTACAAATATAAAGGAAAAATAATTCATACACATAAAAAAACTCTTCCATAAGGGAATAAGAATTATATATCTCAAATACATTAACATGAATCATGTTACATGACTAAGGGTTCACAATCACATGACCTTTTACTAATCTCACAAATCATGTGATCCATTTAAAATATCATGATTGTTTTTTATATTCTAATACTTATGACCACATAACCATATGTATATGACACAAAAAATATTAATATTATTAAATCATTAAGAAACACATGGAATTCATGTGGTATGACACTACGACGAAGGATGTACATCCACAGATGTGTGGTGTAGTCTAATTAACTTACTTGTGTTCATATTGCCTTTCGATTCATGATTTTTTGGGATAGGTAAGTAATGTGATAATATAAGGGGAGTAGTTTTCATGGTGGGGATACATGAATGTGTCATACCAAGTGATCACATCGGAGATAAAATTTTTAGTGATCTAGAGGTAAAGATCACATGGGAAATGAATGTATCATTTCTCCGCTGTATATGGTGTAGTCTATATAATACAAAATGATACCCATAAAAACAATATTCACATAGAACAAAGACTCGATGACACCCATGGGACTCTTATAATAATTTACATTATTTATAACTAAGTCCTCTTATATTTAGTCAACGCTATTGTGGGTGGTGAGAATTTTTCATTCCCATCAAATGAGAATCAATAATTTTATGATCAATGAAATTCCAAAATAATAGTCATTATTTTCTATGAAAATTGATGAATTTTGTCGCATGGAAATATATTTATTAGGAAACAAAATACAACGAATCGTGTGACCTTGAGGACACCTAATTATTGTGTCAATCACGTCATGTTATATGTTCATAATCACATTAATCCCCAATGGGTAGCATTAATAATCCCGTTAATGCTTCCAAATAAGTTAATATCATCATGAAATGTATTTCAGATGAACCCCGCAAATCATACAACATGTCGATCATCAAATTATTGAAAATTTCTCAAATACATTTTATGATAAAATAAAAAAATGTGGATTCTTCAAGTGAATGAGTGTTAAAATTATTTTCATGTGGAATTCATATGCCAATCTCATGTTTTGATATATATTTATTTTAAATCCATGATATCTTGTAGTATTTTTTAGGAAGAATATATTGGAAATGTCACCTTCCTCACGAAAAAATAGCAATCATGCCCAATTGATCTTTTGACATCCTAATGGACAACTGATAGGAAAATTATATATGATTTACATAATAATTTAGTGAAATGGAAGAAGATATTTATATTGAAAGACACACTGATATTCATGTGAAGGGCCCTAAACATGCTTGATTTATCTCATAAAGGGATATAGATATAATAGATAGAACTCATAAGTAACCTCAAACATATTCACCTGATTTTTGTTATGGCCCCATGAAGTTTTCATTTTATTATGTGAAATAAATATAAAATACCTGGGATGGATAAATATTCCAATGATAGATTGATTATGATGTCAATTTTTATGAAATAATAACACGATAGCATCATTGATGACCCTGACTGGGTTCACACAAAATATATGATGCGACACTCCCTAAGTACAGTAAATATAACAAATGTAATTTATGATTCATGAGAATTGTGGAATATCTAGAGTTTATATTCTTATAAATCACCTCACATAAAAAATATAATCAATGGAGTGGATATGAGAGATAAAACATCTTGAGGTGAATAATTACACAATCAAAAGTTTCATCATTTTTAGAAAACATTGGGTATCACATAATATATCATATAGTATTATACTATACCACACATAATCACTCTATAGATAATTTGAATGAAATCAAATATATATTATGGATTATGGGAAGATGTTTTTGTCTTTTGATCTGGTTACAAAATTCCTCTATTTGTTATCTCCCAATGAGAATTAAATCATTTATACAATAAAGTCTAAAGAATAAAGATTACTTATATGAGGGTGGATACAATTATTTTCACATAAAAGGGACCATGGACCTCCCATGACCCATTCATTAGTGATGTGATGGTTTCCAAACATGTCATGAGAACAATGATACTACCATTATTAATGTTGTAAAAATCATGCAATTATACAATAGACATGTCATGTAGTTAATGAAAATACCTCAGCATATGCCATCCAAGTCATGTGATGATTTCATGATATTCAAACATGATCATGAAATTTACATTGGTTGTTTCATACAGTCATGAGATTCTATGTAGTCATGTTATATTGGTCAAATGATAGGCTCTGGACAAATAAAAAAGGATATGTGATTACAAATAGAAATGTTAGGTTGATTATGGGAATTATGTCAAACATTTCAGCTAGATCATGTGACGACTACTAGGATTGGTTATATTGACATGTGAATCGCCATGTAGAAATCATTCATGATCCCACAAAATTCCCTAGATACTTATTATTTTGATTAGATTAATCACCCTATATATATCAAGAAGGATCTTCATGACATGTTAAGAAGATACCTAGATATTTCAGACTGACACCCCTAGCATGTCAGCTTCATCCAAAATGAATACATGAGAATGTATCCTCCAACCATGTGAACTAAAAACAACGAGCCATTGGATGATAATTAGCACCTCATATGGGAAATATCCATAACGGACTGGGGATGTGAATTCATTTTGAGATCCTCATTCCACTCATTATCTCTACAATATATCTATTAGAGGGTATGGCTCAGATATCAAGCATCCACCATGTTGTAATCCCCATTGTTTCCCAAACACCCTAGATCATGGAACCCAAACTGTCCTATAATTATATTTTCCTTCCATATCCACTTTTAAATATTAAATTGGTTTCTACATGGGTATTAACATTAGTGTAAGTCCATGAAATGTAATTTCATAGGACCCACCCCTATGGGTATCTTATTCTACATCATCCATCAGCAGATCATTATTTAATATGAATATGCGAACTCTAATTATTGTTATAAAATCGGTATATATGTTTCCATATTACAGATCAACCTCCATGTCAAACATCCCATTAGGGCCACACCAGTGCATATGTCTCATATATGTATGAATTGAGTTTGATTACATTTTATCCCTTGTTTCACACACCGAGCATAACTCACATGGGATTGGATTATTTTAATGATCATATCATTGTATAATTAAATTTTACCAATCAACAATGTCTTAGAGTCTAATACTTGTTATATAACATTTTGAAAATTCCTCCTTATATGTGAATCCACCATGGTGTTGGTCTTGATGAAATTCAAAAAATGGTATACCATAGGGAAATAACTCTCATTGTTATTAATCATATATTCCATCCCATCAGCAGGTTGAGGGGGGAGTGAAATATTAAGACTCTAATAAATATAATCAATAGGATACATTGTATTACATCATAGGGCTTCAACTCCACAAGTAATTCCAATGGTCTCTCATATATTTCCATCTGTATGATAGTAAACTAAAGTGTTTGTACCAAAATGGAATACATTAGATTTGATTAATGTTCACAAAGGATATGCTGGAAATCTTTTAGAGGATCATTCCTATCCATGAAACACCAAATATCTCCATGAATGGAAGTAAATCTAATAATTCCAATTTATATTTCTTCAAAAAAATAAAAACTATAGTTTTTTATGTTGTAATAAGAAATTGATGTATAACCTCATATATATATATAGTTTAATTAATAAGACCCCCTATACATCTAGAAGGAATAACAAAATTGATCATTTTATTAGGGTAGCCAATACTTTTTAGGTATTTGGAAAAGATTGACAAAAAGTAGTAAATATATAAGAGTTTCCATGTGTATGAAATAATTCAAACCAAAATGGTTTGATTATATCATCTTACAATCCACTTGATCTATGAGAAATCATATGTGTTTGATGGTTTTTAAATCCACTATTAATTCCTGCCCTTAGTATATTGTTTTGTTGAAATTTATGAATTTCAGACTAGTTGGGAGTTTCCATAAGAGATGAAATTAGGAATCTGTATGTGAATGATTATTAAACCATACTTCAGCCTCCAAAAACATATTCTAATCTCTGAATCACAAATTAATGAAATAATGGAGAAATAAATTTTAATCTACAAACAACCCGACATTAAATCAATAAATATTTTCACCCATTTTACTCTTTAATAAGGATAGATTTAGCTATTCACCTCTATCCATTATTCTGCTCCACCCGAAAATAGGAAACACATTCCAGAAAAACATATTTTTTTCACCTTGATAGATTATTAACATTTCTTTCTTTATGGATGATATTTGGATTCCATTTTATTGAAATATATGAATATATTCATATAATATTAAAATCTACTTCACACTAAAACATAGAATAATTTTTATAATATTATGAAATG